>JARDYH010000005.1:99846313-101253813 GCA_029215795.1 Anniella stebbinsi
TGCAGCACCTGGCGAACTTTTTTCTCTTTATCTCAACAGTTAAACCTGCAGGATCTATACTAGAGTAAAGAAACAAAAGAGGTCAGGGCTCCTGTAGCTTTAACTGTTTTGATGCAGAGGGAATTTCACCAGGTACTGCATGCATACAAATGACACCTGCTGAAATTCCCTTTTCTATACAACTGTTAAAGATACAGGAGAACTGTCCTCCTTTTCATGTGGTCACCCTACTTAAAGTCTAACAAATTTATTTCACATAAGCTTTTATTGGCAATGTCCAGTCCACAAAAGCTAATGCCAGAATAAATAGCTAGTCTTTAAGGTGCCACAAGACTCTTTTTTTGTTTTTGCTGTAACATACTAATACAGCCACCCTCCTGGAAATGGTTACAAAAGAAAGATATATTATCAGAGGCTCTGCTTCACAAATGGAACCTCATTGCCAGGCACAGATTTCAGTGTTGAGATCAGCGTTGTGTATACATTCCCAATCTGCATGTACAAAGCTGTCTCCCCAGTGAATGGGGAAGCCCTGCTCACATGGGAGCTCTGTATGGTTGACCATAGAGCCAGAACCTCTAAAGTGCCTCCATATGGGTACTAGAGGAGGTCAGTTAGGAAAAAGTGATTTTCCATGTCTATCATGTATAGATAGAGAAAATTACTACACAATTTAGCCAGGGAAATTATTGTCTTTATTGGTTTGATGCCAAACTGAGCCTTCTTCCATTACGGGAGTATAGATAGTACAGGAGAACAGTCACTTGAGGGCATGAATGAAAGGTTGAAAAGGAGGGACAGACTTCTTTAGAAATCTTATTTGGAAACCTTAAGAAAATTCACTCAAGCTTCTGTTATGTATAATAATTTAATTCATTTATTTTGTCTTATTCATTTATTTTGTCCCTTTTAAGTTTTCTTGTTCAAGAGGTGCCTTGACAGGTTTGTCATTAGTCAACAAGGACTGCAGCAGATTATCCTAGAAGATCATTCCCCCCCCCCCACTTGCCACAGCTGGTATTTGGGGGTGATGGTGTATTTATGTAGCTTTAAAAGAAAAACAAGTTTTAAAGAAGTTTGCCAGCCAGGAGAGATGATAACATTAGAATGGGTACTGCAAATCTTGAATCCAGAAATGGCCTTTTGCTCAAAATCTGACTGATATGATTCCTTGAATTAAATAAGTAAAGTTGCCAATTATTTTGATGAAGATTATTTACCTACATTGTCAAGCCTACGTTTGACTACCGCTTTTATAGATCCCTGCTGCCCAATCATATGCACATTTATTTGGAAGTTACTCCCACCAAGTTCAGTGGGATTTTCCCTAGAGTAAGTATATATAAAATTTAACCTAAGAATCTTTCATATGCAAGAAGTGTGCATCTTTGAAAATGCAAAAAGTAATACAGTATTTTCACTTCCATAAACTATTTCCAGTACGTGATTTATCTGCATGTATTGTTTTACTCCTGGAAAAAGGTTCACCAGAATCACACTTTTCTATACGGTCTCCCAGTTTTATTCTGTGAAGGTATAACAAATACATCAATCCACTTGATCCATTGCAGGAAACCAGTGTTGAAACAATCCCACATTATATGCTAGACTTCCAGCTTTAGTTCACCATAAGGAATGGTGGATGAATCCTTAACTGGGAGCATTGGCATTCTTAATGTAAAGATACACATAGCTGGAGTAACACAATGAGTGGCTTGCGCTGATTTTGGTGCTGCAGCATCCTCTGCAAAGTGAATGGGTCAAATCCATCCTGCTGTGCTCTCTGTTGGTTGCAACTACATTATCAAAAGTTGAGGTTGAGATGACATAGCTGTATGGTGGCTGAAATGCCTTTAGCTGTTTCCTGTGCGGCCCCATCTCATCCTGCCATCCTGCCTCCCATTCCTGTGCTGCGTATTTGTATTCTCATCATATTATTTACTGTTCTACATCAAATGAAAGTGTAACAACTTAATGAGTGCAATTCTCCAGGCAGTGGTCCCATGTAACCCTCATTCATTTCAACGTGCAAAAGAGTTATACTCTAAACACGTTGCCCTATTTATATTGTACAATGTGTGTGGGAGGAGTTCTTAGCAGTGAATTCTACAAAACTGAGTGAGTGGAAGAGTTGATCATTTTAAAGTTTTTCTTCAAAGTTATCTTTTCATGCTCTAACTCACAAATTGGACAGAAATCCATTTTCCCATTTATTTATTTTTTAGTCAGTCCTGAATTTCTAGTTGATATAACTAAAATGCATACGAAACAATACCGGAACACTACCATACTTTTTCATGTATTTCTCTTTAGTATCTGTCTAACTTTAAGGTTTTCATATAATTTTTGCATTCCTGATTATGAGAGTTAAATTTCTATATTTAACCATAAACATTAGATCCTCCTAAACAGCAGATAACAAATAATTAGCATGGATGTGCAGATTTGGATTAATAATTCACAAGAACCAGTTGTTATTAATAACACTCTAACAAATAAGCACGTAAATGACACGATCGTAGGTAAACTACTTTGTGTGGCAGTTCAGCCTTCAATAACAAAACACCCCTGCAGAGCAGTAATTCCAGGCAAGAATTAAGTATACAGAAACAACGCAATGTGCAGGAAATCTTGAAGATTAAAAAAAAATCCTGGCAGAGAAGCACATTTCAGCTTCCCTCTTCCATTATGCTATTGCTTTCTGAAAGTATCCTTGAATATTTGGATAAAGTAAGGATACTTTGAACAACTTCCTCCTAAACTAAATAATAAAGTAGCTCAATGTTCTCAGGCACAAACTTTAGTTGGATTTTCATTAAGGGCAAGGTGTCTCCTACATTAAATACATTACCAGGTGCAAAACCTGGGGAGGGGAGGAAAGGTCAACGTGACAATTCTAAAAGGAAGTGACATCTTTATTGTTGGCCTTCTCTTTCTCCTCAGCAAATTGCCATCGCCCGTGAAGGAGACTTGCTGACCAAGGAGAGGCTATGCTGTGGCCTGTCCATGTTTGAGGTCATCCTAACCCGCATTCGGAGCTATCTTCAGGACCCCATCTGGCGTGGGCCTCCCCCGACCAATGGCGTCATGCATGTTGATGAATGTGTTGAGTTCCATCGGCTTTGGAGCGCCATGCAGTTTGTATACTGCATTCCTGTGGGAACCAATGAATTCACTGCTGAGTAAGTTGGCCTGTTGAATTCTAATTAACTTGTATTAAAGGGTCTTCCCCACAGCCATAAAAAACTGTAGTAAATTTACGAATGCTTCCATATTGAAGATTTGGTTCTTCGTGGCTGAATGTGAGCCACTTTACTAGTGACTAGACTCTCTGCCTCTGGTGCTAGCCTTACACCTTGGGGCTAGTTGTTGAATCAGGAAGGGGTTTTAGGACTCCCTAGCCAAGTACTTTATCCTCTGAATGACTCTGGCCTATTTGGTCTGAGAACACAGGTATGCACTGGCTTTCATTGTCCTAGCACAACCTTCCCATATGTGTTGGTGTGGGATGATGGGAGTTGTAGTCCAAGTTATCTCTAGGTTGCCACGTAGGGGAATGTTGTACTAGATTCTGAGCCCATTTACTCATATACTCTTATTTGCTATTACTTTATCACAGGATCAAATAGCCAGGAATTCAGAAAACAAGCAATTCAATGATATCATGTTGGTCAATCATGCTCTAAATAATGTCTACCCTGCCACTTTTCCCTCTAGGCAATGTTTTGGAGATGGTTTGAACTGGGCTGGCTGTTCAGTCATAGTTCTCCTGGGGCAGCAGCGTCGCTTCGATCTTTTTGACTTCTGTTACCACCTGTTAAAGGTGCAGAGGCAGGATGGGAAGGACGAAATAATAAAGAATGTGGTAAGTTGGGGGAGGTGAGCAAAGGAACATAGGAAGCTGCCTTTGCAGGTCAGACAATGTCGATTTATCCCAGTATTGTCTACTCTGGCTGGAAGGGCTCTCCGGAGTTTTAGGCAGACATCTTTCACATCACATCACCTAAAGGGGAACATAGGAAGTTCTCTTATATTGTGTCCGACTACTGGCCCATCTAGCTCAGTTATGTGTACACTGACTGGCAGCAATGGCTCTCCAGGGTTCCAGTCAGAGGTCATTCCCATCCTTACCTGGAAATGCCAGGGTTTAAACGTGGGACCTTCTGCATGTAAAGCGTGTGCCCCACCACTGAGATATGGTCCCACTTCTAAAACAGACCCTGGCTTTCCCTAAAGATAGCAGATTTTCTTAATGATCAGAGATACACATCTAGAGTTGCTAGGATTCTGTGGATGAAGACTGTGTAAATGAGGGAAGAGGAACACCTGTAGCCCTCTAGATGCTGTTGGGAGTCAAACTCCTATCAGCACCAGCCAGGATGGCCAGTGGGTAGAGATTGTGAGAGTTGTAGTCCAACAGAATCTGGAAGGTACCAGGCTCCCCATGGTGGTGTAGAGGGGATAAATCAGCTGGCAAAACAGTGAATGATGGTTCCTGTGTGGCTACAGAGAGCAGGATCATGAATGATGTGAATCTCCTAAACGCACACAAGCTGCACTGGCCTTTATGAGCAGCCTAGGATGTACTGGGAAGACTCAACTGGGAAACAGTTTCTGTGTCTGAGTGTTCAGGAACAAGGCGATGAGAAGGATTTGAGTGAGGTGATGACCTCTCCCCATTCTTCTGAAATTTGGAGGAGGCAGCAGTTCCCAACAGCCAGGGGGTTGGGTGGGGAGGAAATGGGACAAGGTTACCCTATCCTCAGTGCCTTGGCCACAAAATGTAAGGGACGTGCATTCCAAGATGGTTGCTCAACAAGTGTAGTGTTGCCTGTGTTTCAACAGTGTTGCTATGTAACAGTTTCCAGGCAAAGTATAAAGTGTTGGTTATTACCTTTAAAGCCCTACATGGTTTTGGTCCAGGTTACCTGCGGGATCGCCTTCTCCCGTATAATCCGCCTCGCACACTCAGGTCCTCTGGGAAGAACTTACTCAAATCAGCCAGAACTAGGCTGACGAGTGTTACCCAGAGGACCTTCTCTTCTACTGCTCCCAGACTGTGGAATGGTCTGCCGGAGGAGATTAGACAAATTAGCAGTCTTCATGAATTTAAGAGAGCCATGAAGACTGCTCTCTTCCGGCAGGCCTATCCAGTTGAATTTTAAGATGTTTTTAATGATGTATTGGTTTTTATTGGTTTTTAATATCTCAACTATTTTGTGGTTTTTGTGTTTTATATTTGTTGTTGTTCCCCGCCTCGATCCAGAGGGAGAGGCGGGTTATAAATTATTATTATTATTATTATTATTATTATTATTATTATTATTATTTATTATTACCACCTAAATACTTAACCCTATTTATTTGTCAAGTCAAAAGGTTGCTTTTCTCAAGCTCCTTTGCTCTCCCCTGGTCTATGTATTTCCACAATGTATGATCTTCCAGGTGTTTTGGCCTACAACTCCCATCAGCCCTAGCCAGCATAGCCAGTGGTAAGGCCTGATGTAGGTCAAAACATCTGGAGGGCCAAGCTGCCCATTCCTGACATAGACTGAGGCATTAGACATACTTGAATTGAATTTTTTGTTGCTGATAGATATTTAGGGGGTAAGAAGTAAATAAAATATATCAGAGCATACCAGAAACATTTACCTGAGGAAACTATAGCAGCTGTTTTTATGTCTTCTTTCAGCAGCAGACTAGCTGTAGAAATGGAGGTCAGTCATTTCATCCCACCTTGCCTTGCCTTGTTTTCTTTTCTTTTCATTTCCAGCCGCTTAAGAAAATGGCTGATAGGATCAGGAAGTATCAGATTCTGAACAATGAGATATTTGCCATCCTGAACAAGTACATGAAGTCAGTGGAAACAGACAGCTCTACAGTCGAACATGTGCGTTGCTTCCAGCCCCCCATCCACCAATCCTTAGCCACCACCTGTTAAGTGATCAGTGTTGGGAATACAATGTGAGTATTTGTGTTTCTCCATCTGAAATCAGTGAAGAAGAAAAAGAAGAGACTGGAGCACAACAAAGACCTGGAAGGGGAAATCGAAGAACACAGTCTGGCAACAGTGCAGACTTGGATGGACCCACTATACAAAGATGCATTTTCCTAGAAGGCCCAGTTTGAAAGCATGCTATTCTGTACCTTTCTGGTTGGTTTTACCCATAGCTTTGAAAATGTGATGAGGAGCAAAATGTGGTTTCTCCCCCCTGTGGTTTCTTCTACTTTCGTCATGGCCCAGGACCACCATGTAAAGCACAAAAATCCACGGTCTTTAAAATAGTCGTTGTTTGGGGGGTTCCAGATAAAGCAGCCAGTGTTTCAAAGTGTTGCTAATGTTCTACTTGGTGAGAAAGAACAACCTACCTGCTTTGATATAAAACATTGTCTTCATTATATGAGTTTTTGTAAACACTCCGAAATAATATGTGTGTGTCCCTTTACAGATGGTGAGGAACTGTTTGACAGAACCAAGCAAAGAAAATCATGTCCCTTTAGCACCTTTGTCCATCTAGGTATAGAGTGTTTTGGCACTGCCAAACCTCTGTATGCCTTCCATTTATTTAATCTTAATCATGGTGTCTGGGGTTAGTTAAGCAGTGGGATATTGACAAGAGAGTCCTCGGATTTTGTGTTGACTGTCGTTGCTTTGATGGCCCTACAAAGTCTTGAACCATTTCGTGTTGACTATAGTTTCACCTGAGTTAATGTGTGTTTCTCAGGTTTAGCATTATAAACAGCCAAGAAAAAAGACAAAGCTTGTAATGGCCCAGAGCCTTGATGAAGTTAATCAGATCAAGACACCAGTAACTTGTTTTAGAAATGTGGTTCATGCATTTAGCTTAACATCTTTTTTCCCTTTGGAATACATTCAGTAGAATAATGAGATCAACCAATATGTTTCTATATTCTGGGGAAATACATGACATTTGGTCATTAATTCAAGACTACATATCCAAGCTTCGGTAACGTGGAAACAAGATGCACCCAATGTGACATTGTCCTTGCTTTGTAATAATTAGCAGCTTGTCTTCCATTAATATGTATGGTTCTTTAGACTTATGGAATTACAACAGAAGTTTAAGAGCTCCCTATCGTAATCGCTTAGAACAAAGGAAAGAGGTAAACGTAAGAACAATTCATAGAATTGTGGATGCAGGTGGGCTCGAATGTCACTTTCTTGCAGCTCCTTACACCAGATCTCCTCCTGGAAATGCACCTCCAAAAGATTAGCCCATATAGTTTAGTATACTACCCACAGGAGGCAGAAATAAGTAAAATACCCCACACAAGATAAGGGGCAAGTTTAGACAAGACCAAGCACTTCAAGCAAAGAAGCCATGCAAAAATGCTACAGGGAAATGGAACTAAAAAATATGTCACCACCTTCTTGGATCTGGTGAGAAAATCTTCCCAGCTCTAAATAGGATGTGAAATTAGATCCAGTTTAACACAAGTTTGCCCAACTTGGTTACTCAGATATAACCCTGTGTCATGTCATAAAGGGACCAATTGTTACAATCTTAAGAGAATAATTTATTTTTTAGTCTGTTAGGCTACCATAAACCAACTGATGATGCATGTTTCCCTCCCTACTGTGACTAGGGAGAGGGATTTTAACATTGCAGTCCTCTAATATTTTGATTGTTCTCATTTAATTCTCTGCAAGGAATGGACAATGTCTTATTTCCTTTCTTATTTGCTGTACAGATTTCAAAATTAAGCATTAAGGAAATACTTAAAATTCTATCAGTGTACCTTGTTAGACATTAAAGGCAAAGGGCACAATGCATCAGAAAGCTCTCCTGTGCAGGCCACAATAAAATGAAGGGTAGTGGTGCATCAGCATGTTGCTGTTCATTTCATAGGGGCTTGCTCAGAAGAACTTCCTGGTAGATAGTGCCCAATGCCATGTTAACGTTAGGCCCACTGCAGTTCTGATGGGGGTATTGTTCTGATTTTTACCCCTTTAAAAGTAAACTCAGGGTCTCTTTTAGCATCAGGACAAATCTCAGAATATCCCAGCAATTACTCCAGCTTGCTTCAAACTTGTTATTCCTTAACTTAGCCAAGGCAGCTTTCACCCATTTAAATTGTAGATGTTTTAATCTGAGGCCTTCCTTCATCATCTCGCCATGAGGCCGGTGCTAAATTGCTGGTGTTTGTTCATCACCACACAACAGTGACAGCTGTTATGAAGCCAGAGGCTACAAACACTCATGAGGGAGCACATGAAGTAGAAATACCTTCATGTCTCCAACTGAGGAAGAACATTCTGTCTGAAGGAGCAGCAGCAGCATAAAATCATTAGCCCAAAGTATATTTCCGTTGACAAATTGCTTTGTTCTTTTAAAAACTTACATCTATTTTTACAGTAACTGGTCAAATATTCCTCTATAAGAACTAGGTAAGCATGTCTGCCATTTATGAGTCCTGAGGTAGTGTGCTGTAAAATACTTCTTGTACACTGTAATATGGAATTAAAGGAAGGCTCAGAAAACATCTGAAGGCTCTTACTAAGGCAGGAACAATAAGCAAAGGGTCTCTGAGTGTGAATGGGAAAGAATTCCCTCTTATCAAATCCCATCCTAAATTTCTATTGGAACAGTTGGAGCACTTCAGGATTTTTGTGTTGCCAGCGTTGCTTAACTTCATTATCTTTATATGCCTTAGTAACTGTTGACTTACAAAAAAATTACAAAACTGGACCAAAAATTCCTGGGTTATATTCTGAATCCATCTAATGAGATAGACCAAACCTGCTTTTCATTTCTTCTTTTTATGTTTGCAATTTTTATAAAATAAAACCACCATTTTTTTAAAAAAACATTTGTGGTAATTACCCACCCACAGGGCTACACCCTCCATTACCTTGAGGAAACTACGAAAATCCAGAACAAATGCCACCCTGAGGCACATGCTATTGAATCAATATTACGTTTCACATCTTATGTTCAGTAGAGGAGTCAACTAGACAATCATAATGCTAATAATTCTATGAAATGGATTTGTTGAGATATACTTTAATGTCACAATTTTCACACTTACTACACAGGGATCCTCAGTTACACCATACTGAGGTTGATGTTATTTGTAAGGAAATTCTAAATGTTATCTGTACAGAAGTGAGAAGGAAGGTAGACTTCTGCTCAGGGTAATAATTCTAATCATTGAATGTGGGAAAATTCAGGGTAAGTTTAATGTATTTATTAGAGGATTTTTAAAAGAATATATGCCCAACATCATCCCTTCTACAAGGAAGTTTTTGCTCTAAGACTTTTGTCCTCTGAATTCTTTACTGCGGCTTTATAGTGGCCTTCATTGAACATTCTTCACGGGATAGTTCTGGCTCCTCCCTGCTTGAACTATACAATAAAGGTGCTGTCAGGGAGTGAGCTGAAGGAACCAGGTATTCCCCCATGCCAAAAATGTAAGTTCTTAGTCAGACATCCCAAACCGTGTGCCAAGACACACTAGTTCCACAACAACACTGATCATGTGCCACTAGAAACAAATAAAACTTCTTAAATACGCCTGCAAGTCCAGAGTGCTCCATTCACAGAAGAGGCTTCTGATGCATCTCTGTATGATCTACTGTCTTGCTTAGACTTCCATCCAGCATTCATTGCAAGATGACATCCCTATCACATCTTTCATTGAGTGTGCATGGATCATTCTGTGCAGACATACAGCATAAATCCTTGCCCTCAGAGAGTGCCCATAACAATGACTCATACAGAGACTCGGGTTAGAGATCCCCTGCGGGCAGGTAATCCTTACTCTTACGCACTCCAAAAGTATTCCTTTGGGCAATGTGAGTGTAAAGTGCTCCTCCCATGTTAATTCAGGGGGGAAAATTGTATTCCTCACTTATCAGAAGTTTGGGAAATACTGACCTAAGTACAAATCCTGGATCAGTGAGCCATAACTTATTCCTGGTGAGTGGAGAAAATATGATTTGAATAGCCTAACAACAGGAAGAGAAAGGGTTAAACAGCCCCCCCTACTGCTTTCCTGCTCTTAATTGCAGCCTCTGAAGCTGCTTTTTAGTGAAAAGCAGCAAATGTTCAGGTGGGAAGGCAGAAATAAACATGCAACTGCATGTAATATGTAGTTTAGCACTTAAGTATTCCTAGTGGGATCTAGGAAACCACAAAGATATGTACAATAAGGTAAGTTCTTGAGTATTCCTATAAGGATAAATCAATCCTGAGAGCAGAGTCCAGAGTTCTTCAGCAACAAAAATCTAAAGCCATGGTCCCTTTTGGCTCATAAACATTCTGGTCTGCAATCAGTTTGGCTTTAGTGACTTGGCATAAAAAATGAAAAAAACTCTTATGCACTTCAACCATGATCCCTTTCCCAACAGCATTTGTCAGAGGTATCAATGGTCATATTAATTCCTCTGTTCCTCTGTATTGGTTTTAACTGAAATTTGTTGAGTTTTTTTTTTTTTAAGAAAGTGTTTAAAGAAAAACTTTGCATAATTCTTCCAAATGTACCATATTTGTATGAAGAATCATCCAGGACTTTTTGTACAACAAATGTACATTTATTTATGGTGCAGTATATTTACAGTAGTGATAAACTATGGTGTTTGAATTCTTGAATCATATTTGCTATGCAGCGGGAAATGATATATATGTATATATATATATTGTTTTGTATGTTTGGTTCTTTCATCATTGGTCAACAGAAGTTTTTCATTTCCATTCAAAATGCTTCTGTAATGTTAAGACACCTTGTGTGTGGTGACATGATGACCTGTATTGCAACTTCCAACAATATGTACAGCAAAGCTGGGATGAATCTTGTTAACAAGGAAACAAAATAAAAATTAAGTCATAAATGGTGTGGACAAAGGGGCTGTAGCACATGTGCTTGCATTGGTTTGGGATAAGAGCTGAATCAACTTGAATTGGGACTATTCAAGTGTCATTGGTGCTGCAAATAGTATTGGGGGTTCAAATATTCTGTGTTGCTTTGTCCTGTCCCATCCACTTGCCACAATACCAGCAATTTCATGTTAGCCACCCACTTCTTAATGGTCTTGGGGTGTTGGATTCAAAGTGGTGGCAAGAACCCAATGGTAGCACCATAACATTCAACATCCAACAATGGCAGCAATGGAAGAGAGCAGATGGGGAATGCCACCAAACTTTCCTAATGCTGGGAGATCCAGGCCTCTGGGCACAGACTAAAGGCATAATCCAGGTATCTTTTCACAGATTTTTATACAACTTGAAGCATGGGTAACCATTTGCATGAACAAAGTTGTCCAAATACCACCAATACTTAGGAAATGACACGTGTTATAATACAATTGGTATTCGCTCCTGTAAGGGAAAGCAACCATGACAAATATCTCTGATAGTCACTGGTGGTGGCCCAATGATGGTAAACTACTCTGTGTCGAGTTCTTCCGACTGCTTATTTATTCTTCTAGATGTATACATTACTGTGAATGTCAGAAACTGGAAATCAACCTTAATTAACAAACACAGGCTGAATTCGGATGACACAATAAGCAACTGGGGGGGGGGGGGGACAATCGTCAGTTGTATTGACTATCGTGTTGTCCAAATGCTGCTAGAGTCAACTCAGCGCTGAACATAATCCACACCACAGTTGATTATTTATTACCATGTTGTGTGGTAATACAAGATGAACAACTGTAAAGTTGATTATTACCCCACCATTGACTATCATGTTGTCCGAATTCAGCCACTGTGTTATCCCTGCACTGAGAGATCATTTAGAGCTTTGGGGTAAAGTACCACCAATATACTGATGACAGACAGCTCTATTGCTTTTTGTCAACACCAAGGAAGCAATCAAAACTCTTGAATGTTTCCTGGCTTTGATAATGGGATGGATGTGGGTGGATAAGCAGAGATTAAACCCAGACAAAATGGAGGTATTGGGATACAATGACTGGATTCAGACAACATGATACCCAATGGTTGTGTGGTGGGAGTTTTTTAACGAATGGTTGGTTATTTGGCCGAAATAACCAACACTGTGCAGAGTTGGCTATTTAAACCACCATTGGTTATCGTGTTGGGTGGAGGGCACTGTTGGCTATTTCCTTGGCCACTGTTGGTTATTTCATCAGCCACAGTCACAAAGCAAGAGCGGTCAAAGCGGCAGCTGCCATTCTAGTCCAGCCGACAGGATAGATTTTGGCAGCAATGGCTGATGGGATACTAGTGGGAGGACTGAAGGCAGGAGAGATGGTGGGGGATGAATGAGTCAACTCGGACTAATAGTCAACACTGATCCTAATCCACACCACGGTTGATTATTATGTTGTGTGGGGATACCCTCTAGATAAGCAACTATCGAGCTGAATTACTCCACTGTTGACTATCATGTTGTCTGAACATAGCCAACCTGTCCTGGAAGGGGTTGCACTTCCCCTGAAGGATCAGGTCTGTAGCTTGGGAGTGCTCCTTGATCCTATGCTCTCCTTTGAGCTTTAAGTGCCGGAGGTGGCAAGGAATGCATTTGTACAATTATGCTTGGTGCACCAGCTGCAACCATTCCTGAATCAATGTGACTTGGAAAGTTATCCATGCCTCCGTCGCATCATGTTTAGACTATTGCAATGCACTCTTAAGTGGGGCTACCCCTGAAGGTGCCCTTTTGTCAGGCACATGTGAAAAGACTTTCTTCTGTATTGCTCCCAAACTATGGAATGAACTCTCTCAAGAACTGGGTCCCACTGTCTTGGCTTTTAGAAAGGGTGTAAACATGCATTTTTTCAGTTTAGCTTTTCAAAATAGTATAGTTTAATATTTCAGTGTTTTTACCATTATTTGATGTTCTTGTTTTTAATTGGTTTACCATTGTGTTGTTTTAAATTGTTGTACATTGCCTTGGTGGCTTTTTAGAAGATAAGGCAGTATCTAAATAAATAAATGATTTTTTTTGTTGTTTAAAAAACGGCGCCATTTCTGTGAGCAATCTTTTCTCAAGTAGCATTCGACCTGCTCAAAGAAAAACCTGCTCAAAAGATGGACTCACCTTTCTAGGAGTACTTAGACCACCCAGATCATAATATGGACTTAAGAAGTATTAAGATCTCCAAACTACTCCATTCATCCTAAAGGTGCTGATTTCAAATCCCTTCAGTATGCGCACCCAATGTTTAAGTGCTTTATACAGAAGCACCTTAGGGCATCTTGAAGAGTCAGGGTAGAGGAGCTTCTAATTAACTTCCATTGGACATCTTCAAAGTGTGTTTTAAAAGCAGTCCATTTCAAAAGCGTTAAGTGACCGAGTGTGACTGCACCCATTTAATTTGTATGCACTGTTCTCATAATCTAACAATATTGAAGAGTATCTACCCTCAGGTATATAGGATTCGGCAGGTGTACTAGATTTAGTAACAAGGAAAAGATGTTCTTATTGGCTGAAGGGAGAATTAAGATGAATAAGCTGAAAACTACAGTAGGGAATCAGTGCCTATTGGTGGGATAGTGAAGCAATGCAGTCTGACAGTATAGCTTTTCTTGCATCTTTAGCATTGTTTAAACTCCTAAAATGTGTCTCCTTTTTCTGTCATACACAAAGTGCAACATTTGCAACTGTAGTTATGTCTTGTTCTCATATTATTTTGAAAGGGATGTTGGTGTATTGACCCCTCAAGGAGCTATTAAATTATTTTAAATTGTTGGTTTGAAACATTTAAAACCACTTTGAACCGCTTTTAATTTTTGTTTTTATCACTGTTTTATTGTATTTAATTTTATTATGTATGTCTTCCAGACAGTTTTGGCTATAAGGTGACTCATAAAATGAAATAAAATAATAATAATAATAATAATAATAATAATAATTTCAGATTAAACAGTTCTGAGCTCCTTTTTGCATTCCATTCGGCAATCAGTATATAACTCTTACAAGTCAATCATGTGTAAGCATATGCCTGCAATGTGTCACCTATGGGATAATGAATTGCAGTCCAGAAATAAATTGAAAAAAGGTACTACTTCCAATCCTTTAGCAATCATACCATAACTCATGGCCAGGCTGTAAATAAATAAACCTCTCTTTTGCAATAATAGTGTGGAGGGGTCATCATACTCCATGGAAGTCAACAATTTATTCTTCTGCTGCCATTTCCTGCATTAATTTGTCCCTGGCATCAAGCTAAGGTGGCCACATATCTCCTAACCAGCATTCAGTGCCAATCAGGTTTTAGCATGTTCTGTGCTCTGGGGCCAATTATATAAATTTATATATTTGAATAAATTAGGTTCATATAAGAGTATGCAAACTTTTGTTTCACATAATTCTGCTTTGAGTTTCTGCCTGATAAAGTTACACCAACTGAAATAATTTTATTCTTCTTCTTTGACAAGTTAGTTTATTCATCTCCCTCATTTTCAGTTTCCCGGAACCACATAGCTGAAAGGAAGAAGGCCTTCAAGTGCAATCTCCTGCTCTCCTCAAGCAGAAGTTCCTGTCTGTAAAGATGGGAAGAACATTCCTGCTTGCAATAAAACATCACAAGCCAACACAAGAGTTGTGCACACTTAAGCCAATCAGAATAAATGACTTGGACTCACAATTCCTGTGAAAGGAACTCTACTCATGGGGTGCTCCCACTGGAGGAAGGGGGTAATTCTCATGCATTCCTCATTCCCCCTGCAAACCCCTAAAAAGTTGTTCCTGTGGGTTGGGGGGCCTTCCATCCTTGTTTGTTCCACAATCAGAAGGAGGACTTTCATTCACAAAAAGGAAAGCTTGCAACCAATCCAATGTGTTCAAGCATCTCCCAACTGTGTTCGATTGTGACTTCATTATCCCAGTTTCATATTTTGTGTCATCTCCTCTGCTTTTCTGTTACTATTTCTTGATTAACCACATTTTGGGTGAACATATAGGTAGAGGCCTTCAGACCAAAATTCTGCTTTAAAGGAGCCCTGTTTATTCAAGAGAGATATAACAACTCCCAGTGAATAGTCCAGCAAACCTAAGAAAATAATGCCACCTTTGAAATAAAATTCAAACAACTAAGTTCACTGCTATCAGATTGGCATTGGAAATACTTTGTAAATAAATGGACTGGAAGTGAAATGAGTATCATGTAGTACTTGGCTGCGGTGTTCCAGTCTTAAAGTGCCTGTTACCCTAGGGTGACCAGATAAAATCCAGGTCAGAGCTCATGTAACTTTAAAAATTTTAGAGAAAAGGGAATTTCAGCCAGTATCATTTGTATGCAATTAATTCCTGGTGAAATTCCCTCTTCATCACAACAGTTAAAGTTGCAGGGGCCCTGCCTGCTTTTGTATATGGTCACTCTAGATAGTGCCTGCACTTTTAACTGTTGTGATGAAGAGGGAACATCACCAGGAACTAATTGCATACAAATGACACTGGCTGAAATTCCCTTTTCTCTACAACTGTTAAAGTTACATGAGCCCTGACCTGGATTTTATCTGGTCAGCCTATGTTACCCATACCTAGCCAGTGTTGCTTCAGTGAAATCTTAAATTGTTAGCCCAGATTTACATTGGATGGGCCTGTCCCCTGGTCAACCTGATTTGTTAGTAATTCCCTGCCCACCTTCCCAAGCATACTGTATTTGTTATGTATCAACTGCAGCAAAAATGCTCCCTCCGTTGATCCTGAAGAGGAGAAGCAGGAAGAAATACTTCATTACTTCAGGGAAGAAATGTCATGATTCTCTGTCTCTTTGGCGAAATACCTTGTGACACATCTACACCAAGCAGGATATAATTCTACGAAAGCAGTACGAAAGTGGTATATGGCACAGGCCCCAACAGTTTCTTCAATACTGCTATAAAGCAGTAGTGTAGATCCTGGAGGAATGTAGCAATTTAAAACAATATAGAAGCAGCTTAAATACTTATTGAATGCATTGATTGATTAAATATATATATCTTGATTTATATCCACTCAGCATGGCTTGTGAAATTTAAAAGTACAAAGTAAGTCATGAAACCATCACAGCAGCAAAACTATGTAGAAAGGAAACAAATGCAACAAGGAAAACAGCTTAAGAAGAGGTCATTACTAAAACTCCTTAGCCCAGCAGCAGTTCACACGTTTTCCTGACAGAGATTTCAACAATGATTCCTGAGCTGTATAGTCAAGGAACATACCATAAAGTGTTCTTGGGACATAAACTGTGTTAACCAACACTCCAGATTCTTGCAGTTACCTCAGACTCACAGCACCCTATTTGCAAACCAGTATTTCAAGTGTGACTGCATTGCCAAGAGATTGTTTTAGAAACCTTTTATTGGAAGGAATAAGGAATGGGCTGGGCTGGGCTGTCTTTTTTAAAAGGAGTCATTTGACAAATGGCCCCATTTCACCTGGGTTTAGCTGCTCAAGCAATACAAATCCCCGTTCCCTTTAAAACTGTTATCAGAGGGTAAGGGAAATCTTGTCATAGTTTTAATTGCCTGAACCACAAATTAGTATTGTATCAGGCTAACCTAATGTGGTCAGGGAAGAACATCAGTCCATTTGTTTCCCCTGCTGGGCAGGTAAATACTGAATAGGTGCAACCTGTTCCCACCACTAGAAGAGCTTAGCAGGGAAGGGGTTATGGTTCCCTCAAAGGAGTTAAGCATCTTCATTTAAAGGATGTCAATTTCTTGGGCAGTTGCATATCTTCCTGTTGCTAATAATTATTCATGCCTCAATCTAGTGGATTATACCTCATTTATGGCTCACTCCTAAACATACTCATCTAAATTTATATTCCAGTCTTTTCCTTGGAACTTACTTTCAAAATGGTTCACAGCTAAGGTTGCAATCATAAACGTACTGATTAAGACAAATTTAACATGATGGGCTTTACATCTCAATCAACATTGAGTTGTAGATCTCCTTGATGTCTGTAGGACAAATCAGTCTAACTACAACTTGGGCTGCCTCTACAAGAGGCATTTAAAGCTCTTTCAAGGCACATTAAAAAATTTACCTCTACAAGAACGGAGCGCAAATCGGGCGTAGAGGCGCGTTTTCTCTCCGATTATGCGCATTATCGAATGCATGTTAAATGGTGAGTTTTATTTTGCTCCGGCCGTTAAAGCGCATTTTGACTATGTGAACAAGCGAGTCTTCGCATTAACTACTTGTAAAGCGCATTTGAAACAACTGGTAAGGTCACCTGTTGAGTGCTCAATTACCTCCTGCATACAAGCATTTATGATAAAGCGCTTCCGAGAAGATGCGCATAATCAGATGAACAGGCGTCAAAAGGAATCCATCTAGAGGGGGTATATGTTATCTAAATGGGGTTACAGATCAGACTGTTTGATGTCCTTAGGTCTGAAGATGACACATCTGGACATAATGCATAACCACTGATCACTATGGGGGCAAGCCTGGGAGCAGGAGCCTCCTGTCTTCGTTGCTCTCCTCCTCTGGTATGGCCATGAGATCGGAAGCTTTTACTTCCATTTTAAAGTCACCACAGTTATTTATTTCATTTGAAGTGACAACTGTGTTAGTATTATCCACTGATTAGGGAAACAAGCCAGGATTGTAACCCACATTTAGAAGTTGGTAGGTTTCCCTAAACCATAGTTAAGATTAACCACAGTTTGTCCAAGTTTGAACATGAGTAATAACTGAAACTCAAAGCAAAAGATTTTGATCACCTTGTAGCTGTGCTGGAAGAGGGTTGGCAGGAGGGGACGTCTGTGAGTACAGAGGCTTGTGCATGTAGCAAACCAGGCCAGTGACAGTTATCACACACTGGTGGCATAATCATCTCAGGCAGGTTCCTTTAATAGTTAGCACATTCTAGACCCATGTTGTCATATAATAAACTGAAATATGCATGTATTTGCTGGGTTGAATCCAGGATCTGTTCTTCTGCAATAGAAAGAGCTCAACTCATGAAAGTCCCTCTGCCCAATTTTTGATTGATGATGATGTTGATTAATGAAGAAGAGGAAAACAACAACTTCATCAGCAATGGTTCCATCCAAGCACATAGTTTGAGCTATTATCTGCCATAGAATTGCTGTCAATACAATGCTATATCTCTGTTTAGAAGTCCCATTAATTTCAATGGAAATTCCTCCCAAGCAAGTGCACATAAGATTGCTTGCCTGTGTATCCTTGGGCTAGTGACTGTTAACCTATTTTGTCCCTTGCTATTCCAGTACTAATCTTTGCATATTTACCACAATACACATTTCCCCCTTTCAAAATTGTGAGCTCATGTTTTTAACTAATACCATATGTGCACTAGGCATTCATACACACACACACCTCCGTATAAATTGCCAGTGTGCCAAAATAGTGGATCAACCTTGACACAGGATTGCTAAGTAGCCAGATTCAGGTATGCTAAAGTAGTTGTGTTTAACTTCTGTTTTAAGAAATGTTTTCCCCCCATAGCAAATGAAATTACCAAGAAGCCTGTGTTAAATGGTGCATTAGTGACAGGGACAAAGATTCAGGTTAAAAAGAGGCTCCATAACTTTGTTGATTTCTGTAAGAATCGATCTTTCCATGACTTATGTATGTAAGTACATATTTTATTATCTACAACAACTTCTATTCATGCAGGATCTTGTTTGCTTTTAATTTCGGCTTCAGTGTTCTGTATGCAGTCAGTATGGGAATAAAGTTCAATACTATTGCCTACGCTTTTCATTTCATTTTAATCAAACAATATTATAGATTTCCTAACTGGAAATTTCTATGTTGAAAACCTCATTAGAATTAGCAGAGCTCCTATTATTTAGTACATATCTGGAAATTACACCTGAAAGTCCATATTGTTAGTCCCTCATCCCATATATGTGGGCACCAATTTAGGTTTATGGTACCTATGTGAATGCCTATTTGGCCAAGGGTACATATATTCAAAGAGACATTTGTACAATCTTCACACATGATGATTCTTTTGTACATACTAAGGGCTCTTTCACACAGTCATGTCCACAATGGATGAGTCATGGCAGGTAGCCAGATGCATGAGCTCAATTAAATGATTGATTGACTTTTCTGTTTATTACATTTATACCCCACCTTTCTATTAATAATAATAATACCCCTGGTGGCAAACAAGAGTAAAATCCACAATAAAAATAATAACTAACCCACATAAATAAATAAGCAATATCACAATAAAACAATCTAAAAATCACATTTCATTTATTTATTAAAAATTAGGCCACCTTTAAGTGTAGAACCATCTCAGGGCAGCATACATAAGAGCAGATAAAATTGGCAGCCAGTTAAAAACCTAATTTAAAAAAAACGCAAATTACAACACAAAGCAGCAGCAGAGAGAAAATCAGCCTAGTAGGCCAAACCCGTTCAAATTAAAAGATTTATGTTTGAGTTGACTTTGTGTAATATGAAAGTTGTTTCATTTTATTAAATTTGTAATATTGGCCAATTCACACATGCAGATCATAACTTTAGATTGCCACTTGTATTTGGGTGAAGAAAACAGGTGGCCCTGTGCATGTCTCATTTCAATTTGGTGTCTCAGCCCTACTCACAAGTTAAAAGAACCCTTCAACCAGTGCCCACACTTTAAGATAGGAAGTAATGCCTTTTTCAAGATAAACATATGATTTCCAAACAAGCTAGAGTTCTGTATATTTTGAAATATTGGGAACAGGGCTTTTTTCAAATTAAGATATTTTTCATAACAATCTTTATTAGGCCACCCTCCCCCCCAAGTGCACGTTTTTGAAATATCGAGGTCTCTTCATCAGACAAAATGCAGCGGGGGGGGGGGGGAGACAATGTGTGTCTGGGGGGGGAGAGAAATGTCTGCATGGTGAAGTCCTTGTCTACAATGGGACTTCACCATGGTACGTACTAAAACAAAGGACAGTACTTGCCCATTGAGAAACCATACCTGCCCATAGAGAAACCATACTTGCCCATAGGGATCCATTGCATAGCACTTGCCCATAGGGATTCATTGCATAGCACTTGCCCATAGGGATTCATTGGACAGTACTTGCCCATAGGGATTCATTGCATTGCACTTTCCCATTGAGAAAGCATACTTGCCCATAGGGATTCCTTGCATAGCACTTTCCCATAGAGAAACCATACTTGCCCATAGGGATTCATTGCATAGCACTTTCCCATTGAGAAACCATACTTGCCCATAGGGATTCCTTGCATAGCACTTTCCCATAGAGAAACCATACTTGCCCATAGGGATTCATTGCATAGCACTTTCCCATAGGGATTCATTGCATAGCACTTGCCCATAGGGATTCATTGCATTGCACTTTCCCATTGAGAAAGCATACTTGCCCACAGGGATTCATTGCATAGCACTTGCCCATAGGGATTCATTGCATAGCACTTTTCTATAGAGAAACGGCGAATGGTGTAAAAGCTGGAATGGAACGGAACGGGCCGGAACGACCCCTTAATATTAAAAAAAAAAAACCAAAAACAGTGGCATGTGTTAGAAACACTTGAAAACAATATTTTAGGACTGAAACCATTGCAATATTATATTATTATTAACCTCATAACTCCCAGAACAACATCCGGAACAGAATGGATGGCCCGGAACGGCCGCTTCTGAATGACTGAAACCAACCAAACTCAACTGTCACACATTACTAGGTGGGACAGATACAATACACCACAAAACAGCCACAAAAACCATGTTCCGGTGCCCGTATCGGGCCATAGTCCATATTGCACAAAACAGGCCGGAAAGTAGGGGTGTGCACGGACCCCCCGGATCGGATCGGGACCCGGATCGGGACCTCCAATTTTGTCATGGATCGGTTCGGACAAAATCGGAGGCCCCCGGACCAGATCGAGTCCGATCCCGATCCAAAAATCGGAAATTTTTGGATCGGCCGCCATTTTTTTCCCCATAGACTTGCATTGCAATGCAAGTCTATGAGGAAAAAATGGCGGCGGGTGGGTGAGGGGGGGCCTAACTCCCTCCCCCCCGGGGCCATCCGCTGTGGACGGCCCCGGCAGGTAAGCCCCCTCCCCCGTGCTCCCTACCCCCCCTGGGGCCGTCTGCTTCCATCCGCTGGCGCCCGCGGGCGCCCGCGGATAGAAGCGCACGGCTCCGGGGGGGGTAAGCCCCCTTCCCCGCCACTGCTTACCTTTCCGGGCCGTTCCCTACTGTCTGGTGCCGGCGGCTACTGCCAGCCGGCTTTGCGGCTTGCTCTCGAGTAGCGCGCCGGGTGATCACCCGGCGCGCCACCCTGGAGCAGGCCGCGGAGCCCGCTGGTAGTAGCCGCCAGCGCCGGACGGGAGCGGACGGGCCAGAAAGGTAAGCACCCCCCTCCTCCCCCCCCCACTGTTCACTTCCATCGGCGGGCGCCGATCCGGTTCGGAGCCTTTTCGGATCGGTTTGGACGGGATCGGAGGAGCCAGCTGTTGGATCGGAAATCGGATAATTTATCCGATTTCCCACTGGACCGGACTCGGATCGTGGATCGGGTCCGATCCAGTGCACATCCCTACCGGAAAGGCAGCTTCCAAGTGAGCCAACTCAACCAAACTCACCACTCACACATTACTAGGTGGGACAGATAGAATAAGCCAGGAAACAGCCACGAAAACCACGTTCCAATGCTCGTTCTGGGCCATGGTTCATATTGTGCAAAATAACCTGGAAAAGAAGATCATGGGTGAACAAAATGAGGTAGAAACTCATTTGAGAAATAGCCCAGGATGGCAAGTTCTGTGTGAGTGAAGGCAATCGAACAAACCACTTTCAGTGTTCTAAATGGAAGAGCTAACAAACTTTCACAGAATCCAGAACGAAGATCTGCAAAGACAGTTTCATACCGAAGCCCATTGGTGTGGTGTGGTGTGGTGTATAGGGTGACCAGACGTCCGGATCCCCCCGGACATGTCCGGGAAAAGGGGCCAAATTTGAGTCCGGGGGGGAAATTTTAAAATACCCCCCAAAGTCCGGAAAAATTGGGCCTCTCCCGTGCCATCTGGGCCTTGTTCTTGGCTAGCGCGGTTGCGCTGGCCAAGAACAAGGCCCAGATTGGCGAGGGAAGAGGCCGGAACGACGCGCGCCCACACTTCCGGGTGCGCATCGTTCCGGCCTCCCCCCCCCCCCCGCCATCTGGGCCTTGTTCTTGGCTAGCGCGGTTGCGCTGGCCAAGAACAAGGCCCAGATCGGCGAGGGAAGAGGCCGGAACGACGCGTGCCCGCACTTCCGGGTGCGCGTCGTTCCGGCCTCCCCCCCCCCCCCCATCCGGGCCTTGTTCTTGGCTAGCGCGGTTGCGCTGGCCAAGAACAAGGCCCAGATCGCCCGGGAAAGAGGCCAGAGCGGCGTGCGCCCACACTTCCGGGTACGCGTCATTCCAGCCTCCTCCCCTGCGCCATCCGGGCTTTGTTCATGGCCAGCGCGACCATGCTGGTGAAGAAAAGCCCCAGATCGGCCCAGGGAAGAGGCCAGAATGACGCGTGTCAGCACTTCCAGGTACGCGTCGTTCTGGCCTCTTCCCCGTGCCATCCGGGCTTTGTCCGTGCCCAGCGTGACTGCACTGGTGAAGAAAAGCCCCAGATTGGCCTGGAGGAAAACCCATGCGCATCAGGGTCTCCTGGCACATGGGAGGACAGCCAGAGAAGAAAGGCTCTGGATTTCCAAGACGCACCATGAAGCCGCCTGCTGGGTTGCTGCCTACTCCTTTGTAACAGCACAACAAAGGCCAGAGTGGCAAGAAAAGGAGGGGTAAGTGGACCGACCCCCTCCCTTGACCCTTTTGAGGCTCCCCTGGGGTAATGTCATGACAGAGGAATGCCTTTCTGAGAATCTGTTGGGCTGGCATGCATGTGCGTCGATTCCCCTCCCAAGTCTGTGTTGTCCTCTTTCCCCTAAAGCCCTCCTTCATCGCCTTTGGTTTAAAATCATAATGATATCTGCTCAGATATCCCAGGTTCTGGGATGGGTGAAATGAAACAGGCCAAAACGCATTTTGCGCGCCAGAAACATGCTGCAGAACATGCTGAAACGATGCTACTGTCATCAAATTCTGAGTCTGATTTAGCTATATGATGTTGGAAAAAGTAAATGCTAGAAATAATAATAATCATAATAAATAATCATAATAATTAATGATGCCACTTTTTAAATATATATATGTGCAAGTGATCAGAGCATGGCTATGCTCTGTTCAGTGCCCTCCCCTTGAAAGCCAACTGGAAGTTGGTGACCTTTCGGAAGTCTGCAGAAATGACATGGAGGCAGTTTATATATAACTGCCCTGACTTATCTGACGAGGATCATAGAATCATAGAATAGTAGAGTTGGAAGGGGCCTATAAGGCCATCGAATCCAACCCCCTGCTCAATGCAGGAATCTACCTTAAAGCATACCTGGACAAAAATGACCAGAGACCAAAATTGGCAAGCATTCCTTGAAAACAAATGCCATTTCCTAGTGTTATTTTCACTGTTCCCTTCTCTCCTAGACAGAAATGAGACGTAGTTAGTAAAGGATTTATTTTATTTATACCTGCCTTTCCATTAAGAATAATACTCAAGATTGCTTGGATTTTACATTGCCAATGTTTTCCAACAGATGTGAAGAGGCTGCAATCCTATATTCATTTATCTGGGAGTAAGCTTTATTGAAATCAATGGAACTTGTTTCTTGAGGTTTCTTTGGGCAGTTGTCTTTGGATCCCTGAATGGGATTTGTGTTCTCTGCACACTGAGGCAGTGTAAATTCAGGAGGCATTTGGTAAAAAGAGGGAAAAGTCCTTGTCTAGCATTGTGATAATGGGCATCTGTTCTGGCTTTGTAATGACACATTTTAGATTAGTGTCTCACTGATAAACCAGAAGTTATTTTTACTGCTCTAGCATCACAAATGTAGCAGCTGTGCAATGTGGAATTGAAATGATTCATTACAATTACGACCATTACATCCAGCATCCAAAATTGCGTCACAACGCTATTGTTAGCTGGTGTCTGACTGGGAAGGGAGAGGCGCCCCGCCGTCAAGCACTGCATTTTGCCATTGTAGACTGTGAGGCTCCTGGCAAGGGGTGAGCAGGTACACTGGCTGCTGCCATGTTCACAGGAGTGCCAGAGGCCTTCCTCACCTGTTGCTTCTTCCAAGCTGGCCCAGGTCCCTTATCTGGGATGGGACAGAAGTGGTTTTGCAGCCAAACAGGGATGTGAGCAGCAATGTCTGGACTAAGGGGCAAGGTAATATGTGAGTGCATAGGGTGGCTTGTTTGGGCTTATATGTCTGGATTTCCTAGGCTCTGAAAGCATCTTTCTGGAGTGCACCTGCTGGTTGCATGATCCACAAGGCCAGGTTCTGGTGGGTGCAGAGTCCTCCTTGAAAGCAGGAGGAGCTTGCACTTGCTAGAGAAAGGTGAATGGATGTGAAGAAGCAGAGGCACCTCTTGTTCTTTTGTGCTTGAAAGCCACAAAGTGTCTTGTGGCATCTTGAAGACTCACAAATTATGCAAACTATGTTCATCTTGTGTGTGACAGACAACTTGCTCCACAACTGCAGAAACTTCCCCTTCCTAATTCTGTCAATGATCCTGTTTTGTGTTTGTAATTACGTTTATGTTAACACTTTAGGATTGCAGGCCCTTTGCAGTCAGTGGGACTTACTTCTGAGTAGACATGTTTAATGTTACACTGTTCAACTTACTTAAATTCTATCACAGTGAAGATTTATCATGAACTACAATAAAATAGTAATGGCCCTGTAAGCACCTTCATTTAAGGCTGCATCCTATATTCATTTATCTGGGAATAAGCTTTATTGAAATCAATGGGACTTATTTCTGAGGTTTCTTTGGGAAGTTTTCTTTGGGCAGAGCGCTCTCTGACTGGGATTTGTGTTCTCTACTGAAAACAGAATTTCCAAATATTTCTTGAATCCAAATATTCAAGAGATTTTTGGATAAAAGGAGGAAAGGATCCTTGGCTAACATTGTGATAATTTCTCATTGATAAACCAGAAGTATTTTTGTCCCATAGCTAATGCTTGCAGGGTAATTGTATTTTATACTCTTTCTGAATGCTAGGTTGCTAGTTTGTTGTACTAGATTTTTATGTACCTGTTCAGTGGTAGCAAAATGATGAATCTGTGAGTATGGGAATGAGAAAGGTGATGGGGAAAGAGTGTTAAATGTTAGGAAAGATTAGATTATGGTATCATCCAGTGAAGCATTTGCAATCAGAAAAGATATCTGAGGGGAGTATGTATCACACAGAGTATAGCAACAAAGTACAGGAAAAGCTACAAATTTAGGAGTGAGTGAAGTTAATTTCAGATACATTGAATATCTCACTTGTTCTTTATCTCAGTGATTTTAACATTAAGATGTTATGTAGAACAGGTTTGTTTTAATTGTGTGCTGTAAAATCAGACATGTGACCAAGGCAAGTTTGGGTGGGTACGCCCCCTTGGGGGCTGGACATGTTGGTGGGCACGCCCCCTTGGGGCGGCCATGTTGTCCTCCTTTTTGGTTTCCAAAATATGGTCACCCTAGTGGTGTAGCACTCAAAATATCAGACTAGAATGGGTAGGACCCATTCCATCATGAAGCTTCCAATGACCTGTGGCCATCACCTCTCTCAGCCTAACCGATCCCACAAGGTTGTTACAAAATTGTTAAATACCATTATTCTGTATATAGGGCTGCCTTTGTGCCTAGTCTGGAAACTTCAACTAGTTCAAAATATGGCAGCCAGGTTGGTCACCGATACACCTAGGGGTGACCATATTACACCAGCTTTAAAATCGCTCCACTGGCTGCCAATTGGTTTCCGGGTGAAGTACAAAGTGTTGGTTATTACCTTTCAAGTCCTACATGGTTTGGGTCCAGGTTACCTGTGGGATCACCTACTCCCATACAATCCGCCCCGCATGCTCAGGTCCTCTGGGAAGAACTTACTACAGTCGGCCGACACTAGTGTTATAAAAATCTGAACAGATCTATGATTTCCATCCCCAAACACGTCCATTTCCCCTGACATGCATCTTACACTCATCTTACATGCATCCTACATGTGTTTGCTGACACGCTCACCCAAACCGTCCACACACAGCACCCCAAATCCCCATTCCCCACTGCCTGTCCATTGTATCCATTTCTGCAAAAGTCAAGCTGCTTGCAAGAGATTTGGCGGTGCAAGAACTAGGAGCTTGTCAATATTGCCATTGCTCCTTCTTCTCCAGGTCAGACTCCATTGTACACAGTCAGAGACGCACATAGGCTACTTGACTTAGAAGAACCAGGGGTGTGACTCATCCAGATGTGACCATGGCACACCTGGAGAGGGACAAAACAACCATATAAGAGAATGATAGAAGTAGAGGGACGTTGCAAAGCATCTCTGGGTACAAGTAAAATAGCACATGGCAATGCAACGCCACATCTGGCCACTACTTGGGACTACTCGAGAGTAAAATAGAGTTGGCCAAATGATGTCACTAGGGCTATAAACCAATGGGATGAGGGCTGATGCCGTGTAACTTTTGGAGTATAAGAGCATTGTTTGAACCTTGGTGTGGTGTGACTCTGGAAAGCAGCGTTAGCGTCCGGAGGTCACCTATTCTGCGCAGAATAATAAATTAGTTTCCAAAGCTTCAGGAGGTCTTTCGTCAAGTGTTTCATATCTGGACTTTGGCACACTTGGGAACAGCATAGTTTATGCAACACTAGGCTGACAGCCGTTACCCAGGGGACCTTTTCTTCTGCTGCTCCCAGACTGAGGAATGACCTGCTGGAGGAGACTTGTCAACTTAACCGTCTTTTAGAACTTATGAAAGCTATAAAGACTGGTCTCTTCTGGCAGGCATATCCAGTGGAATTTTAGAATGATTTTAGGATTTTTTTAATGATGTTTTATTACTATTTTAATAATGTGTGCCATGTTTTCAATCAGTTTTATGTATTTTATCATATTTTATATTTACTGTTGTTTCCTGCCTCAATCCAGATGGAGAGGCAGGTAAGAAATAAAATTATTATTATTATTATTATTATTACTACTACTATTTTCTGTCCAACCAAGTAACATGTGACTGTTGAATTCGTTTGACTTACCTCACTTGGAAGATGCTGTTCTGGACTGCTTTGCGCAATATGGACTATAGCACGGAACGGGCATCAGAACGTAGTTTTCATGGCTGTTTTGTGGCGTATTGTATCTGTCCCATCTAGTAATGTGTGAGTGGTGAGTTTGGTTGAGTTGGCTTACTTGGAAGCTGCCGTTCCGGCCTGTTTTGCGCAATATGGACTATGGCCCGATACGGGCACCGGAACATGGTTTTTGTGGCTGTTTTGTGGTGTATTGTATCTGTCCCACCTAGTAATGTGTGACAGTTGAGTTTGGTTGGTTTCAGTCATTCAGAAGCGGCCGTTCTGGGCCATCCATTCTGTTCCGGATGTTGTTCTGGGAGTTATGAGGTTAATAATAATATAATATTGCAATGGTTTCAGTCCTAAAATATTGTTTTCAAGTGTTTCTAACACATGCCACTGTTTTTGGTGTGGTTTTTTTAATATTAAGAGGTCGTTCCGGCCCGTTTCGTTCCATTCCGGCTTTTACACCATTCGCCGTTTCTCTATGGAAAAGTGCTATGCAATGAATCCCTATGGGCAAGTATGCTTTCTCAATGGGCAAGTGCTATGCAATGAATCCCTATGGGCAAGTATGCTTTCTCAATGGGAAAGTGCTATGCAATGAATCCCTATGGGCAAGTACTGTCCAATGAATCCCTATGGGCAAGTATGGTTTCTCTATGGGAAAGTGCTATGCAATGAATCCCTATGGGCAAGTGTGCTTTCTCTATGGGCAAGTACTATGCAATGAATCCCTATGGGCAAGTATGCTTTCTCAATGGGAAAGTGCTATGCAATGAATCCCTATGGGCAAGTATGCTTTCTCTATGGGAAAGTTCTATGCAATGAATGCCTATGGGCATGCATGGTTTCTCTATGGGAAAGTGCTATGCAATGAATCCCTATGGGCAAGTATGGTTTCTCTATGGGAAAGTGCTATGCAATGAATCCCTATGGGCAAGTATGCTTTCTCAATGGGCAAGTGCTATGCAATGAATCCCTATGGGCAAGTATGCTTTCTCTATGGGAAAGTGCTATGCAATGAATCCCTATGGGCAAGTATGGTTTCTCAATGGGAAAGTGCTATGCAATGAATCCCTATGGGCAAGTACTGTCCAATGAATCCCTAGGGGCAAGTATGCTTTCTCAATAGGAAGGTGCAATGCAATGAATCCCTATGGGCAAGTACTGTCCAATTAATCCCTATGGGCAAGTATGCTTTCTCTATGGGAAAGTGCTATGCAATGAATCCCTATGGGCAAGTATGGTTTCTCTATGGGAAAGTGCTATGCAAGGAATCCCTATGGGCAAGTATGGTTTCTCAATGGGAAAGTGCTATGCAATGAATCCCTATGGGCAAGTATGGTTTCTCTATGGGAAAGTGCTATGCAAGGAATCCCTATGGGCAAGTATGCTTTCTCAATGGGAAAGTGCAATGCAATGAATCCCTATGGGCAAGTACTGTCCAATGAATCCCTATGGGCAAGTGCTATGCAATGAATCCCTATGGGCAAGTGCTATGCAATGGATCCCTATGGGCAAGTATGGTTTCTCTATGGGCAAGTATGGTTTCTCTATGGGCAAGTATGGTTTCCCTATGGGCAAGTACTGTCCTTTGTTTTAG
This sequence comes from Anniella stebbinsi, assembly GCA_029215795.1. Classification (NCBI taxonomy): domain Eukaryota; kingdom Metazoa; phylum Chordata; class Lepidosauria; order Squamata; family Anniellidae; genus Anniella; species Anniella stebbinsi. The sequence goes on from JARDYH010000005.1 coordinate 99,875,003, forward strand.
TACGTCCCCACCATCATCAAGTTGTTGCTTTTCTATTTACACATTTTTTCGTGATCATTTGAATGGCCTAATGAGGGTGTTACTCTAATAAGGATTTGGGAATTTGCCTACAACGGGGCTACTTGTGCGTTCCATACACATCGGCCTCCGCCACGTGGCGTCTAGGAATGGGGCTTCTAGCCACAGGCAAGCTTTGCATGGATGGCTTTGCTTGGCTCCTTCTTGTGTCCATAGAGCGATGGGAGATCGAGTGAGCTGTAGTGTGCCTATTGAGCTCGTTTGAGAAAACGGGGAGGTGAAGAAGGGAGGAGAGAGGCGTGGTGTATCCGGCTGGGGCAGGTGCGATCCCAGTTTTGCTCGGGGCAGCTTTCCAGTTCACCACAGGTTGGGGCGCGGCGAGGCTGGTCTTCCACCGGTTGCTGTCGAAAGAAGAAGAGAACCAGCAGCAGTCGAGGAGACCGGAGGCCCCCCCCCCACACACACACGCGCTCCCTGGCTGGCTCCTGGCCGCTTCTTCTTGGCTTCTGCTGCTGCTGCTGCCCGGGGATGCGCTGATCTCCCTTGAGGCTCAGGAGGAAGGAGCACATGGCGCGCCCCGAAGTGCTGTGGGTGAACAGGAGCTGCGCGAACGGTGAGTGAACGCGCTCGCTTTGCCATCCCCAGGTCGGATTGGGAAGACGAGGGAGGACGTAGGAGAGAGCGGGACGGGAGAGTCGCCCTTCTTCGCCTTCCATTTCTCAGATTTAGGGAAACCGTTCCATCCGCTCGCGCTCCCCACAGCTCGGAGGGAGCCCACCGGTCGTGGCATTGTGGCCCCAAGAAACTGGCCCCGGTCTTTCCCACGCCGCTGCCAGACGACTTCAAACAGTAGAGGCGGGTGACTCTGATTTCCGCGGGCTCTGAAACCTTTCTGGGTTCCGGTCAGAACCAGCCAGAACTCTAAAGGAGCTATCCAGGGTTCTGAAGCCATTTGGGGGCTAGGTATCATCACCTTGGACAGCTCCTTTAGAATCCTGGCTGGTTCTGACTGTAACCCAGAATGGATTCAGAGCCCCACCGAAATCGGAGCCACCAGCCTCCACTGAATTCAACCTACTGGTCCCCCCCTTTAACCTCGCCTCTTGACCTTGGGAGGAGTTTGTGGGCAGACCAGCGTGACTATAGGGATCACTAGAAACCGCGCGACCCTCAGAGCTCAACGTCATAGAATCATAGAATAGTAGAGCTGGAAGGGTTCTATAAGGCAATCGTGTCCTACCCCCTTCGTCCTTCTGCTCCACGCCCCTGGATCTGCATTGGTCGGATGAGTCCCCACCGCATCACGCTGGTTTTTGTTTTTTTGTTCTTGGGCTGGGAGATGGTGGTTAGGTAGGAAAGCAGACGCTTTCTCTTTTATTTCCCAGTTCTCATCCTCTGCTCCTATGTCGCAAAAAAAGGAAAAGGGCGAGCGGGGGTGGGAGTGGGGGGAGGTGATTGTGCAAAGTTAGCGTAGAATGAGTTGCTGAGATTAAAAGGGAGAAACTGGTTTTCCTTCCCTGCTTCGCTTGTGAACTGCACACCTTCTACTTAGATGTAGAAAGTCTGGAGTGTATTGAGGGGTGGGGGATGGGGGGCAAGGAATTCGGTGAATGTTTTACTGAAACTGGCGTGGTGACCGAGAAAGTGCATGAGAAGAATGGCACGTGACATTTCGTGTCGTGGTATTGTTTATGAAACGAGGAGGGTTTCTCCCCCAGGATGTCCTGGGAGTTTTCTTCTAGATCTACCCAATATTCCCAGCAACAGAACGAGGAACTCTGGTGAAACGCAGGCAGTGGTCACCTGGGGCAACTGTAGCAGTGAGGGAAAGGGAGTGGACAATGGACAAAGCGAAGAGTATATATAGCACAGGAGCTGGCAAACAATCCAGCACTGAAGCAGTTAACTCCAGTTTTATCATAAATCCTCACATAGAGCCTATCTACACACGCAGGATAAAACACTTTGAAAGCGTTTTGAAAACTGTATATGGAGTGTGTCCTGGGTTCCAACAGTTCTCAAAACTGTTATAAACCGTTTTAAACCAGTAGTGTAGATAGGCTGACAGTTTTGAGAACTGTTGGGGCCCAGGACACACTTCATATACAGTTTTCAAAACGTTTTCAAAGTGTTTTATCCTGCATGTGTAGATAGGCTCTGAACCTTGTCGGAATCTGGAAAAAGCTCAGTGAAGGTGATATCCTATTGTCCTGCTGTAGCCATGCTCAGCCGGAATAGCTTCCCAACCTTCCATTAATTCTAATTTTTGCTCTGCTGGGGATTGTGTCCAAGGTCACCATAATATGTTTAAGGGAACAGTGGAAGTTGATGATGGTGAGACAGTTCTGGGATGGTGACTTGTGAATTCCACAGTTTGATGCGTTGCTGCTTAGATTAGAGCAACCTTCCCCAACCTGGTGCTCTCCAGGAGTTGGAGCATCCGGATCCCATTGTGCTTTGACTAGACCCATTGAAATCAATGGGATAAGTATGTAATGACTAACTTAAGTCACATTGATTTCAGTGGATCTGCTCTAAGTATGACTAGATCTGTTTTGAATTATCACATCATCCTGGGCCACCACTGGTTGGGGCTGATGGGAGTCATAGTCCAAAACATCTGGAGGACACCAAGTTTGGGAAGGCTGCATTAGACCATACGTGTTTTCTAATCACCCACTCACTTATCCACTCCCAAACAAATGTGTGTGAGAGAGTTCGTCTTCTTGCCACTCTGTTTCCAATGAATTCCACTAACTTATTTAAATAAAGTCTTGTTGGATCAAAGGCAACAGTTGCTTTTGTAATAAAATAAAGTCTATGTTGTCTTAGAAATTAAACTAAAGGCATGATGTGTAATACAATTTTTAGTCTCCATGGTGTCATAGCACTTCTTGTTCTTTTTGCCTCTACGCATGAACATAGCATGGCTACAGTTGTGCTCTAATCTAAACAGGTTCAGGTGCAGGTCAGGGAGACACCTTGAGAGAGGATTGTGTAGCTGGGCTATGGAATTATGAAGTAGCCAACTTTATTATCTGCTCAGAAATTAGGAGATAAGAACTGAATCTTACAACATGTTAACAATAAGAGAAATGGAAACAAAATTAAACTATGTAAGACAAAGGGATTTTGAATATGCAAAGAAACCAGGAAAATGGCTGGCCTACAAACTGCAAAAAGAAAAACAAAGGAAGACGATACAAGAGAGTGTAAAAATACAAGAGAGTGGAGTTGAATTATCAGACAATACAGCCATACAAAGGGCTTTCCATCAATATTATTTGAACTTGTATAGAGAGCAGGAGGTGTTACCAGAAAGGATAGAGGACTATATTAAAAAGAAAAACCTGCTGAAAATAATGGAGGAACAGAGACAAATAATGAAACAATAGAAGAAATGGTGGAGGCAATAAGAAAGACTAAACTAGGGAAAACACCAGGACCAGATGGCCTCCCAGGTGTGTATTATAAGAACTTTGAGAAGGAACTTTTTCAACTGTTACAAAGTACAATGAATTCTATTTTGCCTAGTGGAAAGATACCTGAGACTTGGAATACGGCATATATAACATTAATACCTAAAGAGGGACAAGATCTGACATTAATGAAGAATTACAGGCCAATATCATTATTGAATAACGACTACAAATTGTTTTCAAAGATACTAGCAGAAAGACTAATTTTTTTTACAAGAATTGATACATAAGGATCAAGGGGGTTTTCTGCCTAAAAGATAGCTGAGAGACAATGTTAGAAATGTTTAAAACATTTTGGAGTATTTGGAAAAACATCCTGAGAAGCAAGCGGTGCTGATCTTCTTAGACACAGAGAAAGCATTCGACAATCTTAATTGGAAATTCTTGTTTAAAATTTTGGAAGAAACGGATTTTGGGGCAAAATTTATAAAATGGATTAAGTTAATTTACAGTTCACCAAATGCGCAAATAATTGTTAATGGAGACTTGACAAAACCATGTGAAATACAAAGAGGAACAAGACAAGGTGACCCATTGTCACCATTATTGTTTATCTTGGCATTATTGAATAGAGACATTAGGCAAGATGAGAGAATTGGAGGGGTGAAGATTAAAAAAGAATCTTATAAATTAAGAGCCTTTGTGGGTGATTTGGTTTTTACTTTGGAGAAGACTTTAAAAGGAATTGAAATTTTGATGAATAAATGGAAAGAATTTGGGGCAGTAGCAGGTTTCAAGGTTAATAAACAGAAGACCAAGATGTTAACCAAAAATATGAAACCTCAAGACCATTAAAGTTAATAGAAAAAATGGGGTTTAAGATTGACAAGAAGGTAAAATACTTGGGCATAACCCTGACAGATAAGAATTGTATGTTATTTAATAACAATTATGTCACAGTATGGAGTGAAATTACAAAAGACTTAGTAAGATGGGATAAGGTTCAGTTGTCACTCTTGAGCAGAATTGTGACAATTAAAATGAATGCGCTACCAAGGATGTTGTTTTTATTTCAGACTATACCTATTGTGTCTTCGGATGCACCATTCAAGCAATGGCAGAGAGATATATCTAGATTTATATGGCAAAAAACCCCTCCCAAGAGTGAAATATAAAATATTACAGGATGCAAAGGAGAGGAGAGGCTTAGGTCTTCCAAAGTTGAAGTTATATTTCTCTGCATGTTGTTTGTTATGGATAACATTGAAAAATAGAAGACTATTGGATCTGGAAGGTCATGAACTGCAATTTGGATGGCAAGGAAACTTGTGGTATGACAGAGCTAAGGTTAATGTTGAATTTAATAATCATAATGTGTGACGTGTTATTTTGAGAATATGGAATAAATATAGACGTAGGCGCTGTCAGAAAATATCATTGTGGCTGTCAGCTCAGGAAGCTTATCATAGAAGGGAATTGACAAGTACGCATGATTGGTTAACATACAATGACGTATTAGAAGGGATACAAGGTGAATATAAATTAAAACCAAGAGAGAGGTTAATAAAAGAAGGTCGTATGTGCCAATGGTTCTCTTACCTACACATTGTGGAAAGGTTTAAAATAGATTTAAAAAATGGGTGAGTTTGAACAAACAAAATCTGAATTTGAAAGGGCATTATGTATAAATGATGAACATGTGATCTCAAACGTATATAAGCTATTGTTGAAGTTCGAGACAGAAGAGGAACAAGTGAAAGAGTGTATGATAAAATGGGCACAAGATTTTGGATATAATATACCAATGGATCAATGGGAAAAGATGTGGTTGAAGGACTTAAAATTTACATTAAGTACTTGACTTAGAGAACTTTTATAAGATGTATAAAATGGCATATGTATCGATGGCATATGTCTCCTTTGAAATGAGCTAAAATGTACAAGGAGGCCTCCGGAACCTGTTGGAAATGTGAAGAGCAAGTTTTGAACATTCTATCACGCATGGTGGACTTGTAAAAGAGCAAAAACCTTTTGGATACAAATTCATTATTTAATGCAAAAGATACTAAAGATCAACATACAATTGAAACTGGAACACTTTATTTTGGGTCAAATGGATAATCAGATGAGAAAGAACTGTGGAACTTTAGTTTTATATATGGCAGCCGCGAGACTGTTATATCCACAAAAATGGAAAAACACTATGTTACCTACAATGGACGAATGGATTTTGAAGCTATTGGAGATGGCGGAGATGGCAAAACTTACGTCAATAATTAGAGAAAAATCGACAGCCAGGTTTATACCTGAATGGAAACTCCTAATTGATGTAGTGCAGGGGCAAGAAAAAAATGACCTGTTTATCTGTGGATTCAACGAATAGAAGTAAGGAGAATAAATAGAATAAAGAAGAGAAGGAGAAGTTGTTTTTGTATAGTTGCAAGAAAATATGGTTGCTAGGGAGAAAATCGGGAATCCACTGAAATTTTGTATATTATCCTCTCTTAGTGTGTTGTTTGTGATGTTTTGTTGGTCTTTTTATTGTGTGTGTTTTAACTTTGTTGATGTGTAGAAAAATTAAAAAATTGAAACTTAGTACTGAATGAGTTGTCTAGATGTACAGATAAAATGGCATGAATATATATTTTTGGAAGGAATGAAAAAAGGATCCAGTAATAGTCAGGACACCACACTGCCTCTGTGCAATCAGCAGGCACTTTGAAGTATGAGGTGGTATAAACCTGCTGTATGACACTTCTGCACCTGTACCTGTTTAGATTATCCTTCCCCAATCAGGTGCTATTGGCAACCAACCTAAAGCAACCAACCTAAAGATGAATAAGTTGCAGAGAAATTTATTATTTAACAAATAAATGTTATAAACTTTATTCATGGACCCGAGCAATGCCAGGCATATCTGCTAGTCAATAATAAAGAAGTATAAGTAGAATTTTTGGTATCTATAGCCTATAAATCCTTAGTTTCATTCATTTCGTTCATCTAATATCCAAAGCTCTTGGTGGGCAGGTTAACAAAGATTAAAAACCTTAAAAGCACAATAGTGTAATATAATATAAATCCATTTACATACACACACACACACACACACACACACACACACCATTTTAACAATAAGAAATCTGAGGACCCAATTAAAAACTTTATAATATGCTGCCAAATGCCTGAGAGTAGAGGAAGTTCCTAACCCGACACCAAAAGGATGAAAATCTTGGTGCCAGGCAGTCCTTACTGGGGAGATAGTTCTATAATCAGGGGGACACCACTAAGAAGGCCCTCTACCTTGTTACCACCCTCCAAGCCTTCCTGGAAGGAAGGCCTGAGATAACGAGTATAATATATGGGTAGGTTCATACCTGGAGAGGCACTCCATCAGGTACTGTGGTCCCAAGACATGTAAAGCTTTATAGGTCAAAACCAACACCTTGAATCGGGCTCAGTCATGTACAGTCAGCCTGTGCAAACAAGCCAAAATTGGTGTTACATTTTTGGAACTTCTGGTCCCCGTTTTCAATCTGGCTGCTGCATTTTGCACAAGTTGCAGCTTCTGAACCATTTTCAAAGGCAAACCTATAAGGGAGTAAATCCTATTGAAAGTAGGACTTTCTTGTGAATAAACATGCTTTGGGTTGCACTGCAAATCATACTGTCTAATTAAGCTCCACATTTGCATGTTCACTTTTATTTATAGTGATTTATAGGTAGGCTGACCATATGAAAAGGAGGACAGGGCTTCTGTAACTTTAACAGTTGTAGAGAAGAGGGAAATTCAGCTGGTGTCATTTGTATGCAATTTGTACCTGGTGAGATTCCCTCTTCATTACAACACTTAAAGCTGCAGGAGCCCTGCCCTCTTTTGTATCTGGTCACTCCAGTATAGTGCCTGCACCTTTAACTGTTGTGATGAAGAGGGAATTTCACCAGAAACTAATTGCATACAAATGACACTGGCTGAAATTCCCTTTTCTCTTCAACTGTTAAAGTTACATGAGCCCTGTCCTCCTTTTCATATGGTCAGCCTATAATTTATAGGTACCCTGACCTGGAAATACTACGGGCTGATTCATACATATAGCAGATGAGGTGCTAGAATCCCAAGGTGCAAGAGTGGACTGTTCCACTTCATGTTGCCATGAAGTCATGTTTTGTTGCTCCCCCACATGTAATAAACTTCATGAAAGTAAAACAAAACAAACAAAAATCACTAGCGCATCAAGGATAAAAATGATGCTAGTTTTCTGACTGTTGTGTGTTTTTCAAACATACAGGAATACTTAAAAAAATCTGAAATGATACATTCCGTTCTGCTACAGCAGGACATTTCTACCATCTCTTTCTGCTGTATGTATAAGAACATAAGAAGAGCCATGCAGGATCAGACCGAGGGTCCATCTAGCCCAGCACTTAGTTCACACAGTGGCCAACCAGCTGTCGACCAGGGACCCACAAAGCAGGACATGGTGCAACAACGCCATCCCATGCATTTTCCCCAGCAACTGGTGTATATAGGCCTACTGCTTCTGATACTGGAAGTAGCACATAGCTGTCAAAACTAGCAGCCGCTGGTAGCCTTCTCCTCCAGAATGTAGATCAGGCCTAAAAAATGTCCCCTATCCCTTCAAAGGACTTTAGTGTTCTTTGAATTTCTCTTCACAGCATATAGCAGAACCTGAGCTAAAACAACATCAACCAACAGTGTGAGCATAACTGACTTTCATCCTCACCCTTTTATCCATCTTCACTGCTAGATTTTTGCTTTTGGGGATATTGGTAGTGTTGTCAATGAGGAAGGACAAAGCTACTCCATGACATTGGGGCATTGTGTGTACGGTGGAGATAATTCACTTTTTGTTTTCAGACTCACAAAGACTGGCCTGTATCAGGCAAAGTGCCAGGATCTAAACACCACACACATTTGCATGACTGTATTTGCAGCTTAACTTAGGGTGACCAGATAAAATCAACGTCAGGGCTCATGTAACTTTAACAGTTGTAGAGAAAAGGGAATTTCAGCCAGTGTCATTTGTATGCAAGTAGTTCCTGGTGAAATTCCCTCTTCATAACAACAGTTAAAAGTGCAGGGGCCCTGCCTTCTTTTGTATATGGTCACTCTAGATAGTGCCTGCACTTTTAACTGTTGTGATGAAGAGGGAATATCACCAGGAACTAATTGCATACAAATGACACTGGCTGAAATTCCCTTTTCTCTACAACTGTTAAAGTTACATGAGCCCTGACCTGGATTTTATCTGGTCAGCCTAGCTTAGCTGCAATTTTGTGCTTTTTAAAATCTGGCTGTAGGTAGATGTGACTGCCTTGTTTTCTCATTCTACATTTTAAACAGCTCTAGCAAATGGGCAAGTGCCATTTCCTTTTCAGAGTAGGGTTGTCAACATTTGTTCTTCTGGCAGGGTCCCTGACTGTGCCTTTTAAGAATGGTGTAGTGATTTTTGTTCTATGCTGAGCATAACCAGTCTATAGTTATTTAGGAAGCCTCTGGCTGATTAAGACACTTAAAACAAGTCTTTGAAGATGAGTTCAGTTTTGTTTTTGTACTAGCAAGAATTAGTAAGGGTAAAATATTTGGATCCATTTTTCATTTTTGTTAAATACGTTCTCAATAAAGTGTAACATCAAAATACAAGACATTGACATTTATTAGCTTGGATCCAGCATCTTCATTCCGCCAGCAGAAGAATACTGTTCGTGGAACAGGACTTCTTCACATCTTCTTCTCCCTTATTCACAGCCTCCAAATCAGAAGATTGGGGGACCCTGTAGAGGAACTGGGGGAGGAGAGGATGTGGAAAAACAGTTCTCCAGTGTATCCTTCCGGTAGTGGAACAGTAGTGCTGGATCAAAGACATTAAATCCTTTTGAAATAAAGGGCTTGGATTTAGAGATGCCTTATGTGCTTGGAAAAGGCTTTTATTTGTGCAGAGTAGCCCTACTAATTGACCCATGCTGCTCCAGTTCCCTGTGACCCATCACATGTCGTTCCAAGGGAGTGGCTTTGGGGGAGCATTAGGGACTGTAGTGGGAGAGAAAAGCCAGGAAAACACCATTGAACAAGGAGAGTGCTATCTCTGGATCCAACCCAATAGGTTTCCATCTCCATTGTGAAAGCCAAAAAGAGGGTGCCAAGCAAGTGTCCCTCTTCAGTAAGTTCCATAGTTGAGGTGCAACCATCACGGATCATTCTCAAATCTAGATCTTGTAGCCACCCGCCAGACTTCAGAGAGTGGGGGAAGGCATTAGCAGCTGATAATGGATATCTCCATTGTTGGAAGGAAGACACACACACCGAGATGTTATTGTCTGTTAGCTCGGCTTATATAGATCTTTAGCAATGCTGTCCATGGGGACAAAAGGTTGCTGTGCATGAGGACACAGCGTGATTACACACACGGTAGAGCACACACACATTATGGCTTGTCATAGGATAATACAATGGAACATAGAATATGGCAACATGACTTCTGTTACATTGGTACTGCAACAATTGTAGTTGGATAGAGAAATAGTTGGCTAGCTTGCAGGAACATTTTGTATATAGCAGGATAGAAAGATTAGGGAGACAGAAAGAACTAGGTGACTCCACATCATGGCCTTCCCAACGATGCTTTACCAGCCGTGTTCTGCCCTTCATCTCATCTCTTTTCCTTAATTAAATTTAAGAAGAAGTTTTGTGAATTTGATTAATAAGGAGTTTGTTATAGAGCAAAACAATAGACCTCAGAATAAGACGCTACATCATTACTGCAACATTTGTTCCTAGCCTGATGCTGGCAAGCTGAAGCTAGAACAGCCTGTATGTAGCTAGGACATTTTGCGTGTAGCGAAAAAGAGATAACAGATAGAATGACCCAGGTAGGAGAAAGCACCAGGGGGTGCCCTACAATACTTTTTCCTAGGATAGTTCCTTCATCTGATTTCTTCTTTATTCTGTTTTTAATTTTTTAAGTAATAAGGAGGTTTAGGAAATAATGGTTTGTGTGTAGAATATGAAGTACAGGTAAAGCAATTTTTTACGATCATTAACAGTGAAGGGATGCATTGAGCAAAACATCGTAAGGTTATGAAAATAGGTAGTCTACAAATGACATAAAGGAATAGTTGTCAGAGATATACAAAATTAGGAAGCCAGTCTGTTAACCAGGAAAACACAGAGAATTGTGTATGAACATTGTTTTGAACGAAGCATGCTAAACTAGGCAAATGATCTTCAATAGTTTGACTTAAGTCATGGGAACTTTCTAGTCTTTGTTAACAGATAGTCTATTGCAAAACAATTTTGCATTTGATCAATGATTTCAAGTTGCAGATCACGTACAATATATTGCTAGTAGCTTTAACAGTTTTTTCTAAACATGTTAATCGAAGAATACAGCATCTATTTTCTTATACAATAATTTCTAAGGTAGGATTTTAAGGATAAAGTGTTAGTGATGGCTCTTAGAACAGCTCGAGACCCATCAGACAAATCAGACAGTTGTGAACTGTATCAGAGCAATGAGGTCTTAAAGGGCTACTGAATGGGCAACTTACACAGGCAAAATGAGGTAACCTAAAGCAAGCACATTTATATGTGCCTGGTGAAATTAGTGGCTGTGTGATTAAAGAAAAACGATAAATCAGGGTCTTGGATCTGCTATCTATTACAGATACTATCAGCCATAGCTGTATAGTTTGCTGGAACATAGGAAAAGTTGCATAAATGTAAAGGATAGGAAGAGTTATAATTCTCTTATAACCAAAATTTTCTAGTGCAAGCAGAATAATTACTTACAACAGCAAGGATTTTAACAGTTCTATGCCAGCCATACAAAGTGGCATGACAGCAGAAGCACATAGCTGGAGTGATTTTAGTCACTCGCAAAAATCGCCATTTGGATAGATTTAAGCTTTCTGGGTTAGCAAACAGTGTTGATTGATAAATATTTTGCAGGTGAGACACCACAATGTCTGGGGTGATGAAGGCTGTAGGGATAAAAGCTACTTGGCTTGGCAGTTAACAGATGTTCATAATACAAGGTACCATTGTGACCATGAACATCAAACCTAGATTGTGCATGTTAGCGTCAGGCACTAAACAAACAAGGTATTGGCGCAGCAGTGCTTAAATGAAATAAACAGCATTGCTTAAATGAAATAATGCAGAGAGTAAACATAATATCATCATAGAATTGACAGTAATTACAGCAAATAGAGTAGTTCAGGCAGCTCTTGTGGTTGGAGATATCTTGAGCTGTAAAAATTCTAAGTTAAATGATTTTAAACAACCAGGTCTACAGCTAAATGAATTTGAATGTTGCGATAATGGGGATGAGTTTGTTTAACACACTTGTTGAGGGGTAAGTAATAGCTTGCTTTTGGGAATTGTAAGGAATGTCATGGGTGAGAACAATATCTCGTCAGGGACAAAAATCTTCTAATGCTTTGGAAACAAAAATCTTCTAATGCTTTGGAAGCAATAATCTTCTAATGCTTTGGAAGCAATAAGCAGGTGCATTGTCTGTTTGTAGTTTTTGAGGTTTGCCCAAAAATGGAAAAGGCTGAAGGTAATGAAGCAAAAAATAAGGTTTGAAAAGGGGAAAAAATGGGTAACGTCTATTTGCCATAGACAGTTAGCTTTTTTTCCTCTCTGGGGTTTACCCCTATACATGGAGAGGAATGATAGAAGGAACAGTGCGAATAATTTTGAACAATGACTTGTGCCTGTGTCAGTGGGAGAGAAAATTGGCATGTTAAGGATTTTGCAGATTGGTGAAAAAAGCTTGGCTCTGGAAAGGGTCAGAGAATAAGGAATTTGCTGCTGGACGCTGTAAAGCAGCATTTGCTTAAGCATTTGCTAAGACTCAATGGTCTGGGCAAGGAAAGGGGTATCATTGTGAATGTTGTGCTATGAAAAAGGGGTAGTGGGTTGTGAAAACATTTTGCAGAGTTAGGAACAAAGCTATTGGATTGCGATCAATTTGAGCAATTAACAGAGAATCAGTCAAATGAAAAATTAAATGAAAAACATACATACGTAGTATCTACAATCAATATTGAAAGGTTGTTGTGCAAAACGCTGGAAAGCAAGGATTATTGCAGCAGTTTTTAACTTGCTGCGCAGATACTTGAATGGGAGTGTAAAAAAATCACCAGATTTTAGTAATGGCATCTACATAGGTAAGAACACTTCTTTTTGGGGAGCTGCAATGGCGGCTGACTGTGTTTGTAACTGAACAGTCAAAGTTACAGTGATTCGTGGATCTTTTGACATGTTAAATGATAGAGGACCCACATGATTGGAAAAAGCAAATTGGAATAAAGTGAACAGGTTCTGCTTTTGTCTTAGCCTAGTAGCTGTACTAGTGGGTAAAAATTGCATGGCAGAGTAACAGTTAATGCTAACTATTCACAGATATAAAATAGACTTGTGGTCTTTTGGCACGAAAAGCAAGACGGTAGGCAAGTGAGGCAAAGGGAGAAGTAAACCAAAAGCAATTAGAATGTGACAATTAGGTGAATAATAGCAACAATAATCTTTTGCTTCTTTGGCTGTATGCAGGGAAACAGCAGGCTATGGAACACGAATCTAGAACCTCATGTCCAAATCTATGAAAAGCCACAGGGCACTTTTCATGGCATAACTCTTAGAAGTTTCAAGTTCAAATAGCAACAGAACATATACAGAGTACATCAAGCATTTCTCAATCAGATAGCGTCTCAAACACAAGTTTCTTGGCAAGCATAGCAAACAGCAAACAGAAACAACAAAGGACAAGATAATTCTTAACTAGGGTGACCATATTTTGGAAACCAAAAAGGAGGACAACATGGCCGCCCCAAGGAGGCGTACTCACCAAAATGTCCAGCCCCCAAGGGGGTGTGCCCACCAACATGCCCAACTCTCAAGGGGGGGTGCCCACCTGAACATGGCCTTGGTCACATATCTGATTTCACAGACACAATTAAGACAAACTGTTCTATGTAGCATCTTAATGTTAAAATCATTGAAAGAAAGAACAAGTGAGACATTCAATGTATATGAAATTAACATGTATTTTTACTTGCTGTACAAATTTCTTTATGGCAATTCTTTTTGCTGTCCTCATACAAGATCAATAAAAAAGAAACACTGTGCTAGACTAAACAGAAAATGGGAAATTTGCAGATAAGAAAGATTAGAAAGGGAGGCAAGAGGTGCACTGTGTAAAGAAATACATCCTTTTATCAGTCCTAAATCTCCCACTATTCAGCTTCATGAGATGACTCCATGTTCTAATACCATGAGAAAGGGAGAAAAATGTCTCCCTATCCACATTCTCCACACCACGTGTGAGAAAAAGCCAACCAGATCTTGATCAGGGATGACATTAATAACGGGGGGGGGGGGGGGGCAGAGTACAATTAATGAAAGCCCAACAAAAAACAAAGCCCTATGAGGAGAGACTGAAAGAACTGGGCATGTTTAGCCTGGAGAAGAGAAGACTGAGGGGAGACATGATAGCACTCTTCAAATACTTGAAAGGTTGTCACACAGATGAGGGCCAGGATCTCTTCTCTATCAACCCAGAGTGCAGGACACGGAATAATGGGCTCAAGTGACAGGAAGCCAGATTCCAGCTGGACATCAGGAAAAACTTCCTGACTGTTAGAACAATACGACAGTGGAACCAATTATCTAGGGAGGTGGTGGGCTCTCCCACATTAGAGGCCTTCAAGATACAGCTGGACAACCATCTGTCAGGGATGCTTTAAGGTAGATTCCTGCACTGAGCAGGGGGTTGGACTTGATGCCTTATAGGCCCCTTCCAACTCTACTATTCTGTGATTCTATTCTATGATTCTAAGTCTGGCAGCTCTAACACCATGCTTAAACACAAACACACCATAAACACAGGCCAGTAGAGGCTGGTGTCTCCTATTGCAGTGGGGCAGTGAATCTTTTCTGGGTATCAGTCAGAACCAGTCAGAACTCTAACGGAGCTATCAAAGGCGCTAGAGCATTTTGGGGATAGGGTTCAGCACTTTGGATTGCTTCTGTAGAGTTCTGACTGGTTCCGACTGAAACTCAGAGTGGATTCCCTGCCCCACTGAAATACAAGTCACCAGCCTACACAGACACAGACAGTGACGTTATATCAGGGGGAAGAGGATGTTTGGGATGTTTGCCTAGCAACAACTGAAGTCCAAGGCCTGCTAATTTAACCTGGAACATCAAACAGTAATTGAAAGGAATTCATGTTCTGAAACAATTCCTTCAAATGACCAAGGTAAAATGTTTTAGGGAAGGATCATCAAAACCTAGTACAGTCATGACATTTTCAGCCTTTTCTGTAAAATTACTAAACATAAATTGCCTCCTTTACTTCACTTTTAAACAACTAGACCAGCCTTCTCCAACCTGATGCCCTCCAGATGTTTTGGACTTCAAGTCTCATCAGCCCTAGCCATTATGGCCAATGGTCAGAAATGCTGGGAGTTGTAGTCCCCAACATTTGGATTGCACCAGGTTGAGGAATGCTGAACTAGACTGGTTTTTTTAAGAGGTCCATATAATGGCAAGGCATACATACTATTTTTAAAGATGCACATGAAGGGTCCTGCGCTTTAGTGATACAGCATTTAGGCTACAATTCTATACACCTGTACCTGGAAGTAAGCCCCACTGAAAACAAGGGCTTACTTCAGAATAGCCATGCACAGAATTGCACCATAAGGGTCCAAGAGTGGAAACCTATGCAAGTTTAGACAGAAACAATGTGTCTATGTACACCAGCTGCTGAGGAATAAGATCAGAAGGGTTGCTATTACACTCATGTCCTACTTGTGGCTTTCCCACAGGCAGCTGAACACTGGAACAGTCCCACAATATAATACTTCATCATGAGGACTGGGGAACTTTGATAAAACCATTCACTGCGATTAGGAGTAGTTCCTCTTTTAACAATAGCAATAATATTTAAAGGCTAGGATGAAAAGCCCCATACTTGTTTGCCTGAAATTTGGTAGCATTCACCCCCTCATAAGATGCAACTTAGCTTACAATATTTTCAACAACCCCCCCCAAAACCCGCCTGCTCGCATCCCAGCCTGCCAGAGCTCACGCTGCCAGCTAGCCTGTCGCCCATGTGGCGTATATAAAAGGCAGGAGCTGCACCAAGCAGGATATAGAGGTATATGGAATGTGTCAATGGGCCCCAACAGTTGTCAGTGCACTTCAATACCACTATAAAGCAGTAGTGTGGTTCCTGCCTGTGATATATCGCTTTCATACTGCTATTTCCTGCTTGGTGTAGATCTGGCCATAGACTTTCACAGATTTTCAGTAATGTTTACTCACTTTAAATTATCAGCAAAAAGTAAAAATATGGTGGAAAGACCTAGTTTGGCAGAGCAGCTAAAGCGTGAGTTATGAATTGGATGTCTATGGTTCAAATCTTGGCTCAGTGAACTCATTAAGTGACATTGGGCACACTTTTATCTCCCCCCCTACATTGCAGGGATATTTAGGGATCATGGGGTCATGAATGTGAAACATTTTAAAAAATTAGATGAAAGCACTGCATAAAGGTATCAGTAAGAAGTACATTAAACAAGCATAAGGAACACTTACAGTATACTTGTTCTGTGGGAATTTTTATTTCCCCCTTCCCAGCACCAAATACCAGCTTCTTCCTACAGTGTAACATAAACTGCCTTTGAAAGTCCCTCAGTTTCAAAAGTTATATGCCATAAAGCATATTTGGGGGAGCAGAGGAACACAAATCAAAAGCCCCCTTGGTTGCACAGAGGTAGTTGTGCAGTTCTTTGGATCCTGCTCTAAGTTTTATATACAACTATAAGGATGATAAGATTATATGAAGGATGTTGCAAAGAAAATTGAAATGTTGGCAAAAGGACATCACTTTGTAAAGAGGCGAAAGGATCATGCAACTGTTGTTTACCTCTACGGCTTTATTAGGGGGAGGTCGTGTTTTGTTTTGTTTTACTGAAAGAACTCCTATAGCTGAAGAAATAAGCTGTTATTTAATTTAAAAACAGCTTCTCTAGTCAGAGCTGCTTGACAAAATAATAATAATAATACCTCTAGGTACTCCTGAATGTGTGTATACAGGTTCTTTGGATAGTGGTCTTTAGATGTATCATTTTTAAATGAGGATGTGTGTATATAGCTTATGAATGTGTTCACATTTATTCTCTCTATTGTTTCTCCCTATTAATTTTTTAATGCAGATTATAACACAATGAGAGAACAAATGCACTCAATGGCAACATTACCATATAAAATGACAGGATCCTGCCTTATTTGTAATGGATCATGTGTTTGTGTATGTACGCTAAGTAAGCCCTTTTGCCTAATATGGAAGGAATGGAGAGTAAATGACAGGAAAGGATTTAAAATATACTTGAATGCCAATCATTATTTTATATGGGAGAAAGGGGTGCACTCAGGGATACCACTAGGCTGGGGGCCAAATGTGTTTTCTCCTGCCTCTGATGCCCTCCACTTTAGGGGCAAAGGCAGGCTTAGCCACTCATCGCCTTTAACCCAAGCTGCATCTTATTAACATTATCCTTCATCTTATTAAATGTTACCCTACATAGATTTTAAAAGGAACTTATGAGAATCAAGCTTGCACTTCTCTGCATACTGCCAGCTCCAGCTACAATAATGTGAAGTAGTCTCACGTGGGCTTTTTTTCTTAGTTATGATGGAATACAATACTAGAGTAAGTAAATGCTGGTGGTATTCAGCAGTTACACACAGATAAAGAAATAAGTAGCACAACAGAAAATAAATAC
Organism: Anniella stebbinsi; assembly: GCA_029215795.1. Taxonomy (NCBI): domain Eukaryota; kingdom Metazoa; phylum Chordata; class Lepidosauria; order Squamata; family Anniellidae; genus Anniella; species Anniella stebbinsi. The sequence goes on from JARDYH010000005.1 coordinate 99,892,255, forward strand.
TCTGTTCAGAGCTTTCTTTTGAAAGTGTTTTACCTTTGATAGTTGCTTTGAAATGCGTCTCTTCAAGGTTTTTTTTTTTTTAAAAAACTGATTATTGTCTTAAGGGGCTGGATCTACAGGTCGTCCTCGATGCACCCTCCCTGCGCCACAAGCTGCTTCCGAGCGCTTCACCCCGCCTAGTGTGGCTCAAGCCTCGGAGGCTCTGCTCGTGCTCTCGCCTCGCCGCCGCCGCCCTTTCATCCTGGCCAGTCCCAGGGAGGGAGGAGGGAGGGTTGTAAACAAAAGCTAGCAATTGGAAATCCCTCTCCCAATCGCTGGCTTTTGTTTACAGCCCTTCCTCCCCAGCACCGGTCGGGATGAAAGAGCGGCAGCCGCGGTGGCGCAGGCGCGGGCAGAGCCTCCGAGGCTTGAGCCACACTAGGTGGGGTGAAGCGCTCTGAAGCGGCTTGTGGCGCAGGGAGGGCGCATCGAGGACGACCTGTAGATCCAACCTCAGTCTCCCAAAAAGGTCTCCTCCCAAAGGTGGCTGCCTTGGATAGCATCCATTAGCTGACTCAGCCGCTCGCCCGCCCGCGACACATGCCAGCTCTCCTGCGCCAAGTGCCGTGCGCTGCTTGGCCGCCTGCCCCGCATGCCAACCTGCTAGTGCTCACTCTGCCAGCCAGCCCCACACTGCCTGCCCCGCGCGCCGCCTGCGTGTACCACACACCGCTCGACTGGCTGCCCAGCCCTGCGCCGCCCACACACGCCACCCGCCCCATGCCCAGCATGCCGCTCGGCCACCTGCCTCACTCTATACTTGTCCGGTCACCCCGCGTGCCCTGCACCGCCCGCACATGCACCCCGCCGCCCACATACGCCACCCGTCCGCACATGCCACCTGCATGCAGTCTACTTACAAGTAAGTTCACCATGGACACGCACTGCTGCTCCATCCACCGCTGCCTTCTGCTGCTGTGTTGGGAGATTGCCCTGCCTCTGCAACAAGTCTCGTGAGATGAGACATTGGAAGTCTCATCCCGGAAGTGTCCCGAGACTGAGAGAAGTTGTAACGGCTCCGTGACGCACGCACACCTTTCCTGGGGTGAAAGGGTCTCCTAATAAAGAGGCCCTTTCATCCTGGGAAAGGTGGGGGGTGGGAGAGCAGGCCGCACGTTCTCCAGGGCCCCAGATTGCCTACCGCCATCAGCGTGGCCTGGGGAAGGGCTGGACGTCACATTTTGGATGCGCCAAAATGCGACTTCCAGCCCCTCCCCCCGGGCCGATCCAGGGATTTTTTTGGCCAGTGCAACCGCGCCGGCCAATGACAAGCCTCAGATGGCCCCTGGGAAGGCGGCAATTCCCGGACTTTTTAAGATATTCGCCGATTTCCCCCCTGACGCCATTTTGACGCCCCGTTTCCGGACTTGTCCGGAGGAAACCGGGCGTCTGGTCACCCTGTCTTAACAAAGGAATTTCTTTTTGGAGGATGGAGGATGGAGGATGGCTAATTTTAAACTATTTTGACAGACAGGGCTTCAGGCCTATAATTCTAAACTTCTGTGCTAACAGGGCAGCACAGTTCAACCTTTTCTTGATGACGACACAAATGTGAGGGACAGTTTGCAAAAGAGCCTCTACTTTTTTTTTTTCTAAGCAACTTTCATTTTACACAGAAATCAAGGCTTCGGCCTACAATTAGAGATAAGCAGAGAACAAAGACGGTTTCTTTCTGAAAACAACATGCCAATACTACTCGACAATCTTTCCGTCTCTAATTGCCTTTCAACTTGGAAAACTCATACTTTCTCTCTCCTAGCCTTCTCCGGCACAACGGAGTCAGCTAAGGGAAAAGCCCAACAATCTCTATGGAAGGAGAAAACATTCTAAAACAATCTCACACTTGACTCTAAAACCACCAGTGACATTTCAAAATACTTTGTACATGGCAAGAGCAAAACATAATTATTTTTGAAATGACAGAGCAATAATGGCAACATTCAACAGTGTAATGAAGTTTTTTGAACAATTGAAACGACCAGAATAGATTTAAAGTCTCTTATTAAATGAATAGTGTTCAAAAGTCTCTTGAATGAAATAAACAGTGTCTTTTAGCAAGGATGAGGGGGGAAATGTTTCAAATTGACTGGAAACGAAAGCAGACGGCAAGTCCTTTATCTTTGTTCCCCCGGACGGTGAAAGGGGGAGGTGAATGCTTCATGGATAAATCTTTTATGGAAAGGCAGGCAAAGTTTTGTAAATCCAATGTCAGGGAAAGTTACTGACTCTGTTTGAAGAAGTTTTAAACAGTTCTCAATCTTGAAGAGAGGCTGCGGTAAGTCTTTTTTCAAATTTGAGGGGAACTGTAGCTTGAGAAAAACCTTGACTCAGCAGCTTATGAACTTTAACAACTGTGTGACTTCTTTGTAAATCACACGGAACTTCAAAGCATATTGGTTTCATTCCAAACACACACTTAAAGCTGAGGACGGATCAGACAGCTTTCAGTTAGAACGGCTTAATGTGAACAAAACTCACACGGGGTTAGACATTTTGGAGTTAACCTTAGTCTCTAAAGGGCAGGAACAGGTACACTGCACTGGAACACCACAAAAGGCTTTTTGACATTAGTTTTTTTCCAACTATCTTGAAAATAAATCACTACTCAGCTTGTCAGGGAACACTGAACTGACAACAGAAACATGTCAGGGAAAGAACAGTTTTGCACTGAGGAAGGTCCCACACACACACAATTGTGGAACAGCAAGCTAGTTGTTGCACAGGTTGAAGGTTATCAACAAGACCTGTAAATACTAAGTTATTGACAATGAAAATGCAGAGTGGTCGCTCTCGACCAATGGGTTGCTCTATATAGGAGATAAAGGGTTAAGACAGTAGATCTATAACTCGCATCTCCATGGACGGCTGCAGCAGGCTTGAGGAATAAAATAAGGAGGTTTAAACAGAATAATATTAAAGGAAAAACGTTTAGACTTACAGTTTTAAAACACTTGTGTAATTAGAATCAACTATACCTGGAACAATGGGGAAAAGTTTGTTGCTGGCAGATGATCAAGGAAGGATTAAACTAAACAGACCATCAGGCAATTGGTCTGAAACAGGATCAATAAAGCATTTTCTATAAACATTTTTTAACAAAACTATCACATTATCAGAGCACCAGTGGATCTGGTTCTGAACACAATATTGAAGAACCTCTTTTTCTTCTCTCTTCGTCATTTGTCACACACCATGCACACTCAATCACTCTGAAAAACTTATTAAGCCACAAACTCACTTCATGTGCATAGAGCTCGCTAGCCGATAGTGGGATCTCTCCACGGGCCCAGTGGAAAGCCACACCGACTTTCTAACAAGCTGAACTCATGTTCTGAAGTGCTTTTGCGCTCATTGGGAGCTAGGAACTTGGCTTTTATGGGCAAATCACCATTCATAGCAAGAGGTACAGTGAAATCACTTACATACAAAGTACAATCAGGTTCTTTTTAATGCAGGTTTATTTCAGAGGCGTCCCTCTGAGATTTGCTTCAGAGGCGTCCCTCTGAGGTTTTACTCTTTTGAAATTTCCCCTGGGGGGGTTTATTTCGCTACTCAAGTTGGTTTTGGGCAGGGTTTTCAAACATTTGTAGGTACCTGTGTAATCAAATTCAATTATTCTTGGAACAATGAAAAAACTTTTTTACTTACCAAAGATTGAGGAAGAATCAATCCAAAGAATTCGAGCAGGTAACGGACTTGCAACCTGTGTAGGAGTTAAAGGCACTTCCAAAGGGAAGGGAACATAGTGTCTTCTGTAACAATTAAGTTAAACCCAGCGCTACTGGTGGTAGCTGCTGATGGTTGGGAAACGGGAATGGGTCGGGCTCCAGTGGAGGAGGAGGTGGAGAGCATACTTGAGGGGGAAGGGCTGTGAAGGAGTATGCTCTCTTTTGGCTTGGGGCTGAAGGTACGTCTGGTTTGGAGTTTCTTGAGCGGCATTTGTTTGCCCAATGAAACCCTTTCTTGCAAATTGGACACTTGGTAGATGGTCGCTTACCTGACTGAGGGGTGGAGCGGCACTCATGCCGAAAATGCCCTTCTTTGCCACCATTGTAACATTTGCCAGTTTTCTTGTTGCTGCGGGTGGATGCTTGAGCAAGCAGATTCATTTTGTATGTTTGCGGGCCAATTTCGTGGCAGGTGCTGAGCATATCTGCTGATGTTACTTTAGCGGCAGGAAAAGGCGGCTGACCTTGCTGGCAATCTGGATTAGCATTTTCTTTAGTTAAGCAGATAAGCAATTCTGTGGCAGTTTTAACATTTTCTACTTGCTGTGCAATAGCGGCTTGCAAATGGTTAATGCGGTCACTAGGGGCTGAAAGAGGAGGCAAAAGCGTAGGCGTGTGATGTGCGGGAGGAAGCTGTGTAGAGAAAGCTGCTTGCGTAGAAAAAGTGGCTTGCAAAGGCTGCATAGACAAAGCGACTTGGGACCCGTAGAGGTCGACTGCATGTCGAAGCAGACGCCCTATACGTTCCCAGTCACTCAAAGCTAAAGGTCCGTTCTCTGGGCCCCATGGGCATTGTCCTCGTTCACGGTCCAGCCGTGAACATTGCTCCCCGAAGGGAACAACGTGCCCTGTTTCCTTTAGCATGAATGCTAATTCGTCTGCTTGTCTCCACTGTACCACTGACAGTGAGACGCCCATACTCACCGGAGTCCCGAAGGATGATAGGTGCACCTTGAAGCTCAGGCCGAGCGTAGTGAGTGGGCGAAGAGGTCCCTGGTTCGGGCGCCAGATGTTGGAAGGAAGACACACACACCGAGATGTTCTAGGCAGGAAGGGTGTTTATTGTCTGTTAGCTCGGCTTATATAGATCTTTAGCAATGCTGTCCACGGGGACAAAAGGTTGCTGTGCATGAGGACACAGCGTGATTACACACACGGTAGAGCACACACACATTATGGCTTGTCATAGGATAATACAATGGAACATAGAATATGGCAACATGACTTCTGTTACATTGGTACTGCAACAATTGTAGTTGGATAGAGAAATAGTTGGCTAGCTTGCAGGAACATTTTGTATATAGCAGGATAGAAAGATTAGGGAGACAGAAAGAACTAGGTGACTCCACATCATGGCCTTCCCAACGATGCTTTACCAGCCGTGTTCTGCCCTTCACTCCATGTCATTAAAAGTGTTACTTGCTGATTTCGGCAGTCATACTACTGTTAAAGGCACAAGAACAGGCCAGGGCTTTTTCTTTCCTATCAAGTGGCAAGTCTCTAAAACAGACCACCTCCTGAGTTACTTTTCATAGTTCATGTAGCAGACTAAATCAGAGTCAGGCCCTCCGCAAAGCAGCTCAACTCTTAAGACCCTGCTGCTAGTGTCATTTACTTTGCATAGTTCAGCCAATTGGTTGGATAAGATTTAAGATAGGCTGACCAGATAAAATCCAGGTCAGGGTTCATGTAACTCTTAAATTTAAGAGCACCCCTAATTTAAGAGCACCCCTTAAAAGAAGGGGTGCTCTTAAATTAGGGTGACCAGGGTGATATTCCCTCTTCATAGTGCCTGCACCTTTAACTGTTGTGATGAAGAGGGAATTTCACCCTGGTCACCCTAATTTAAGAGCACCCCTTCTTTCTTCCTAATGGCAATTGGTCCAACCAATTCTTGCGCTATGTATGGAAATCAATGCTTTCAAACATTGTTGCCATCACTTACCCTTAGTCATCTTTATCCATGCCCCGCCCATTCGTATGTGCATTGTGAGATTTCATTTAAACTTCTCAACTATATTGGCAACTCTACGTTTAGCCTCTCATTAAAGCAGGATGCTAGTAGCAATCAAGGGCTTTCATGAAGAGCCTTCTGCAATACTCTTTGTTTCTTAAGCAGCTTGCTGCAATACTTCTCACCTCTCCCGAAATATGATGTAAATAAATCAGTGCCTTAGGCGTGTCTGGAGTCTGGGAACCAGAAAGACTCATCAATTTTCCCCACCCACACTGGCAGACACACCTTAGTTGCAGATGCTGATATATATTATATATACAAATTTGATTTGTATCTGTATTGCTTCCAGTTAAAAATAAATTACATGTTTCATCCTGTAAAGTGTGCGTGTGTGTGTGTGTGTGTGTGTGTGTGTGCACGTGCTGAGAGAGAACGTATCTTTCTGAATGTGTAATTGTTTTGCTTTTCTCTTTTTGTGGTGTTCGATGTAGCCTATTGATTGAATTCCATTATCCTACATTAGGAAGATTTTATTCTCTTAGAACTCCATCAGACGAGCGTTTTATTGCACACTCATTACTGGGCGCTCACAGATTTTTGTGGATCCCTCTCTAGACATTGTCTGCATCCCACACACCTCCTGCCCCTTCTAGCCTTCTTCGCGCCACAAAATAATACCCCAGTAAGTCCGACTTATTTTTTGAGATGGAACTTGCCGTTATCCCCTGCTGTGTGCAGAAGCAGCGGGATCAAAACAGCCCTCTTTCGAAAGAGGAAGTAATGAGGGACAAATGCATGGTCGGAGAAGCTACGGTAAGGAAAATGATTTCCCCCTGTGTGATGACACTCTCTGTGTGAAGATTATAGTCTTTAGCTTCGCTTATCCTATGTTTCCGACCTCCAAGTGACATGTTTTGCATTTTCAAAGGTAAACCAACAGGATTTGGGGGCTATTACACTGTGGTTTCTGGAAGGATAGCTCATATATTACATATAGTTCCATATCCAGCTGTCAAACATGATACTATGCTGTTACAAAAAAAAAAGGAGGGCAGGTCAATTATTATTATCCCTGATTACAGATAAATCAGGTTTTTCCAGTTTTATGGTTTATGGTAAATGACTAGTTAGTGAGGAAATACTAATTCAGACCGCGTGTGTGAGACTGTTTCAGAATACTGGGTTGAATCCATGTTTAGGGGTGTCAGAGAAATTCGCAACAAAGCCAAATGAGGTGGGATTTTTGTGAATCTGACCCATGGGTTTTGCAGTGGACTGGATTTCCCCCTGTCAAGTGGATTCCAAAGACATGCGGCCATTTTTCTAACCTGCCAGCAGTGGTGACCCCCCTTCCAGGACCTCAGAAGTCAGGAATAGTAGGAATGACCCTTTTCAGAAACTTACATTGGGTAGGCTGACCATATGAAAAGGAGGACAGAGCTCATGTAACTTTAACAGTTGCAGAGAAAAGGGAATTTCAGCTGGCTTCATTTGTATGCAATTAGTACCTGGTGAAATCACCTCTTCATCAAAGCAATTAAAGCTGTATGCACTATACTAGAGTGACCAGATACAAAAGTGGGCAGGGCCCCTGCAGCTTTAAGTGTTGTAATGAAGAGGGAATTTCACCAGGTACAAATTGCATACAAATGACGCTGGCTGAAATTCCCTTTTCTTTACAACTGTTAAAGTTATATGAGCCCTGTCCTCCTTTTCATATGGTCAGCCTAACATTGGGCCTGTTCAGACAACACACTAAGCCATGGTTAGGCCATGAACCCTTTGGCAGCAAATGGTTAGTGAGCATGTTTAAACTGTGGTTTTGTAGTAACCATGGTGAGGAATGGTTCACACAACACACTAAGTCATGGTTCACATGACATGTTAAGCTAGGGTGACCAGATAAAATCCAGGTCAGGGCTCATGTAACTTTAACAGCTGTAGAGAAAAGGGAATTTCAGCCAGTGTCATTTGTATGCAATTAGTTCCTGGTGAAATTCCCTCTTCATCACAACAGTTAAAGGTGCAGGCACTATACTAGAGAGACCATATACAAAAGAAGGCAGGGCCCCTGCAACTTTAACAGTTGTGATGAAGAGGGAATATCACCAGGAACTAATTGCATACAAATGACACCGGCTGAAATTCCCTTTTCTCTACAACTGTTAAAGTTACATGAGCCCTGACCTGGATTTTATCTGGTCACCCTATGCTAAACTATAATATAGGGTGACCATATGAAAAGGAGGACAGGGCTCATGTAACTTTAACAGTTGTAGAGAAAAAGGAATTTCAGCTAGTGTCATTTCTATGCAATTAGTACCTGGTGAAATCACCTCTTCATCAAAGCAATTAAAGTTGCATGCACTATACTAGAGTGACCAGATACAAAAGAGGGCAGGGCCCCTGCAGCTTTAAGTGTTGTAATGAAGAGGGAATTTCACCAGGTACAAATTGCATACAAATGACGCCGGCTGACATTCCCTTTTCTCTACAACTGTTAAAGTTATATGAGCCCTGTCCTCCCTTTCATATGGTCAGCCTATATAATATTTAGCTCAAAATGCTTAACCACCGGGGGTAGCATGTTGTCTGAACAGGATCATTGCCTTAAATACCCCATTCAAAATGCCAAACTTGATAATTGTGTACCCTAGAATCAAATTGGCTCCTGCACATATGACATTCCAGCCTATTCCCATTAGGGATGTGCACTGGATTGGGTCCGATCCACGATCCGGATCTGATCCAGGGGAAATCAGATACAATTATCAGATTTCCGATCCCCCCGCTGGATCGTTCAATCCAATCCAATCTGATCCGAAAAGGACCCGATCCAGATCGGAATGGATCGGAGGATCGGCGGGTGCCCGCTGGCGCCCGCCGCCGCTTCCATTGGCGGGTGCCAGGGGGTGCCCGCCGATGGAAGCAGACAGCGGGGGGGGGCTTCCCTGGCAGGGCTGTCCGCTTCCATTGGTGGGCGCCAGTGGGCGCCCGCCGATGGAAGCAGACAACGGGGGTAGGGGGCTTACCTTCTGGGGACATCCGCTCCCCTCCGCTGCTGGCCGCTACTGTGAGCAGGCTTTGGGGCCTGCCCCTAGGTAGCGCGCCAGGTGATGTCATCACCTGGCGCACTACTCAGGAGCAGGCTGCGAAGCCTGCTCGTAGTAGCGGCCAGCGGCAGAGGGGAGCGGACGTCCCTGGAAGGTAAGTGAGGGGGGCGGGGGGGCCATGTGCGATAACATCCCATGCAATTTCCTTTTTGATGCTATTTCGGATCATCCTGATTTTTCTGCTGGGGGTGTGTCTGTGGAAGGGCGTGTGTGTAGGGCGGTGTTGCTGACAAAGCAGAGAGCAGGGTTGTTCTCCTCCAGTGCGCCATTTCAATTTCCTTTCTTCATCATTCTCCTTGGAAACACCTGCTGGATCGTTGGTATGGAGTTTGCAGGTCAAGTGGGCTAAACTGGCTAAACCAGCTGTTCTCATGAATCCCCAATTCGCCAGTGCGGTTTATAAGGATTCTGGGGAAAGCATTGTGTGTTCTTTTTCTCCCCCCTTCTCCTAAGTTTTACAGTGCAACAATACTTCATTGAAAGAAGGATAGATAGACCAGTCCGTGGACATGCAAGGGGTTGACTTTCCCTAATCCCTTAAGTACACCATTGCACCATTGCATCGTAACACCATTTCAGCCTACCAGAATTGCATTCAATTGCATTTGCGCAGAAATAATATTTTTTTTTAAAAAGGAAAATAAGAATTAGGGCGGGGGAAGGAACCCACGTCCATCTCAAAGTCCCTCCCAGCCACAGCAACCAAGGGGAAGGGAGGAGACAGAGCGGTATGTTAGCAATGCGAGCTTGCACAGGTGAAAGGATGCACGCACTGAAATCACGCAACGCACATGTGAAAGTGATCAGCGCTTGACACACTGTCAAAATGGAGGCAGATAGTGAGGGGACAACCCGGAGGGGAAAATGTGGTGTGATGGAGCTCTGTGTCATTGATTGCCCTCTTCCTTGGGCATCCCCTGCCTGCGTAGCTTGATGTACATTGGCCAGTTTAATCGCTGCTGTCAGTAAAACGAACCTCAAGACAAACAGCATAAAATCCAGCAAAATGCTCCCTTTGAGTTGATTATTTATATATTCACCTATGTACAGAATTCCCTAGTTGTCCCTCTCCATCTACCTTGACCAATGTAAGAAGCTCTGTAAAGAATGCCAACAAGCCTCTGATCTTGCTTATCTACTTGCTTACTCTGTATGGATTTTAAGCAGACCAGAATTTCTAGTATAGGATTTTTCTTGTTTGTATTATGTAAGCTCCCTCCACTTTCCCTTCTCCTCCCCTATGTTTACCTTTACTTTAATACATTTTTGTAATTGAATTATTAGTTTGGATTGACTTTCTATTTACAAGGGTTGATTGGTTTCCTCGTTTCCCCCCCCCCCCAAAAAAAAATTTGGGCTACTTTTACTGATTGCCAAGAGAAAGAGAAGGAAAGATGGGCTACATACCAACCTGGAGTCTTAGCTGTCAGTCTTTCTCCTCTTGAATAAACATGTAAAGAGTAGAGGGGGTTGTCCCACCCTACATGAGAACTAGCTAATTTAGGACAGGTGTCGTGAGAAAATGGAGCAAGCTCTAGGATAGCTGCCGTGAGCGCCATTTTTGTAGTGGAAATGTGGGCTACAAATCAATCAATCAATAAAAATAGACTGACCAGATAAAATCCAGGTCAGGACTCATGTAACTTTAACAGTTGTAGAGAAAAGGGAATTTCAGCCAGTGTCATCTGTATGCAATTAGTTCCTGATGATATTCTTCTTCATCACAACAGTTAAAGGTGCAGGCACTATACTAGAGTGACCATATACAAAACAAGGCAGGGACCCTGCAACTTTAACTGTTGTGATGAAGAGGGAATTTCACCAGGAACTAATTGCATACAAATGACACTGGCTGAAATTCCCTTTTCTCTACAACTGTTAAAGTTACATGAGCCCTGACCTGGATTTTATCTGGTCACCCTAAATAAAAATAACTTGACAAAGTGACTTATCTTGGAGGGCTGGCACTAGCCATGACCATTGTATAATCTTGACAGCCATCACCTCTTTTTCTTTGCCTTAATGGTGAGAAATAGAAGAGATGCCAATTCCCTTTCCCATCTCCTGCAGGAAAAGAAAAGCTACACCTGTTGTTAAAAAGTTATGTTAAGAAAAGAGATTGCAACTCTAAAGATGAGGCATTGGTCCCACTATTTTCTACAGCTTTTAATGTGATCTTTAAGCTTTTTCGGAATGATCTTCCCATGGTGTTAGTGCATTACTTCACAATAAGTGGTCAAACTGCTCACTTTAGATCAATGGGACTACTCTTAATAACTAGTTTGGGAACTGCAGCTTTAGACCAAAGTTCATTAACTGAGCTACATAAGGATGCTACCCTTTTCTGGTGGAGTTCCAGTGCCTTTAACAGCTTCATGACAGTCAGAAAATCAGCAGGTGAAGATTTCCCAACAGGACTTCAGTGGTGAAAAACCGACACAAACCTACCCGTACACTACGATCCACATCAAAGGTCCTCCTCCAGTTGCCTACTCCAAGGGAGGCACGGAGGGTGGCAACAAGGGAAAGGGCCTTTTCAGTGGTGGCCCCCCAATTATGGAATGATCTCCCCGACGAGGCTCGCCTGGTGCCAACATTGTTATCTTTTCGGCGCCAGGTCAAGACTTTCCTCCTCTCCCAGGCATTTAACAGCATATGATGAGGGGTTTTGTGTTGTTGTGTTGTTGTTGTGCTTTGATCCAGAAGGATATTGTAATTTTAACTTGTTTTTATGCATTATGCTTTTAAATTTTGTATATTGGTGTTTTAATTGTTCAATGTTTTTAATTTTTGTAAACCGCCCAGAGAGCTTCGGCTATGGGGCGGTATATAAATGGAATAAATAAATAAATAAATAAATAAATGTTACCTGTTGAATTCAACAGTTAAAGAGCACTTCCATAAAAGGTGCCAATTCTAGCTGTACAGTAATTAAGGTGCTTGAAGATTACTTCACTACCAATACTTAAACAATGGCCTGTTTTGAGCCCAATTGTCTGAATATACAAATTCATTATAGAACAGTGGTTAGAAACAAGAAGCACTAGGGTGACAATTGCATAATAAAGGTTTTTGGATGCCATCTGTAACCTTTGCCAAAGGTTCAAAACACACCACGGTTTTAATCTCACAGTTGTACAGAAACAACTGAACGTTGTTGTTGGTTTTAATATGCAGAAATCAAAACGAAGAAGGAAAGAATCCAAATAATTATGTATTTTGAGGGATGGCATGTAGATAGATGGAAGCAGCTTATTACCCATCAAAGCCACCATTTCCCTTTCTCTCCCATCCCTGCCCCCAACCTTTTTGTCTTCTCAGGTTCCTTGTTCACTCTGACTTGCCTGTTTCATCAGGCTGTCTGCCAGGTTGTTGGGAATGTCAGCTCAACAGCCTCTCCCCCCAAGAATCTCACTTCAAGCACCAGCTGGATGGTGCAGGTGGAAGACAAATATGGCTTCTACATTGGCTTGGCCCTGGCCATCTTCTCCAGCTTCCTCATTGGTAGCAGCGTCATCCTCAAGAAGAAAGGATTGCGTCGACTTGTGGAGAAAGGAGGCACCAGGGCAGGTATGATTTCAAGGGTGAGGAGGGCAGAAAAGAAGAAAGGTATTTTTTAAAAAAGCTATGGTGGTTATCTAAGGCCAGATTTTCACCAAGCAGGATATAGTGGTATGAAAGCGGCATATAAAAGGCAGGAGCCACACTGCTGCTTTATAGAAGTATTGAAGTGTACTGACAACTGTTGAGGCCCATTGACACATGCTATATACCACTATATCCTGCTTGGTGTGGCTCCTCCCTTTTGTATACCACTTTTATACCGCTGTATCCTGCTTGGTGAAAATCTGGCCTAAGTTATAGGGCTCTGACTTTTAGCCTCAAGGTCTTCTGGGATCTGAGGGCCATTTCATACATCACACAGAGTACAACCCACATTTGCCACTGTGTGTATACTCAGCAAGAAGCTGCAGCCAAGCATGGCTTCCTACTGAGTGGGCCTGTATCTAACGTATTTGCAGGATGGGTTTGTCGCTATCACCTTAAGGCATAACATGTTAAGTGCTCAACTAAAATATAATGTCTGAAGTGGCCCTGAGGGTCACACTCTTTAGGAAGTTAGGAGTGGGAGAGAGGTTGATCAGGTATGAATGGCTGAAAGTTTGAACATTGTAAATTCCATCTTTTTCTGCTCATTCTTATCCCTTTATAGTGGAGGGAAATGTATGATACAAAGCAATAATGGAGCAACCTGTTGTATACAGGTGTGCCATTTGGGCTATGTAAGTATCAGCACTTGGAGAACTGAGTTTGTTTTTAGTATATATGATACTTTGAACTGTGAGGGCTCATCCACACATCCAAGGCATCAATGGATGCTGCAGTCAAGCAATGAACATACATGTGTGGATCAGCTCGGTGCTGGGTCAACATGTAATCTAACCTGTAGGTCTTCAGCTGGTTGGTCAGGACCAACAACTGAATCCCAGCCTGACCTGAGGTGGCTTGCAACAGCAGCATGATGCCGACCATGCAGATGTAGGATTCAAAAAATTAAGAAGTCGTTCCCCAAGTGCATGTTTTGATGAAAAGCAGGTCCCAGGTCTGAAAAGTCTTCTTTGCCTTAGACCAGCTCTCTGGATATGTTAGACTACTACTCCCATTATCCCCCAACAAACTTGGGAAATTGCCGTACTGGCTGGGGATAATAGATGTTATCACATCTGGAGGGCACCAGGTTGGGAAAGGCTGCCTTAGAGAAATATTTGCAATCTAGGCTAAAAGACATGCAGGTGTGGTCGCTCCTACAGTGTATGTTCTGCTCTCTTCATCTGCCCGTCTAATCTCTCCATCTAGGCGTTCAGGCCAGATTTGTTGTCATGGCATATTAGTACCTCCCAGTTACATTCCTGTGAGTCAAAGGTGTATTGATAGGTGTGCTTCCTCTTATACTATTATATATGTGCAGTACTCAAACTCTTTTGCTTCCCATAAAATCCTGGAATGGAACCAGGACTTTCATGCGTAGCAACTGATAATCTCAGGCAGACTTTCCAGATCAGACATTTTCCGTCTTCCTTATTTTGCAGTGGCCTCCAGTGTTGCGAAATATCTATTTCTAAAGTTAGGTTGTATTCATAACAACAACAACGTGTTCAGTTAGCTATGTGTTAATATGATAGGAATCACAAGGTAGATATGAGTGACAGTTTAGCTCTACTTTATTTATGGAAAATCTTTCCATGTTGAGGCTAAACGTCTGAAGGTGGAGGTAGTTTAATGCATTCAGCTGAACATGCTTTGAATCCTCCAGAATGTCTGAAGAGGGCTAATAACAATCAGTGACTACAAACAAGAGTAAATATCTGAGTCCTGGACAAGAAGTTAAGGTGTGAAGGGAAAACCCAGCCATATAAGTGGGAGTGATGTGCCTCAGGGTGGCTGAACATCAATCTTTGGAGAAGACCCAGACATGCTTTTCCAATCCTTTGACAATCTTCATCACTGTTACTCCATCATCTAGCCCAGTCAGTAGACAGCCAAGAAGAATATAGCTGTAGCTCAGTGCCTGGGAAAGAATCCTGCCTGAAACCCTGGAGAGCCATTGCTGCCAGTCAGTGTCAACAGTACTGAGCTAAATGGACCAAGGGTCTGTTCCTATGACATCGTCTGGAGCTTGATGCAGAAAAGCAGTGGGTGTTCACAGGGGCCTGTCAATACAAATTTGCTGCATTTTGCCTGAATTGCATTTGCCATGGCAGGTTGAAATGCAGTAGATGGATTTATTTATTTATTACATTTATATACCTCCCCATAGCTGAAGCTCTCTGGGAGGTTTACATAGGATTAAAAACAATTAAAAACAATATACAAAAATTAAAACAGCAAAAACATACAACATGCACACAATCTGTACATTTAAAAACCACTACAACACTTCAAAAAAGCTACAAAAACAAAACAAAACAAACCCAGGCTCCTCACATATTGCCAAATGATGATAAAGAACTTCTTTGTTGCCCTTCTTGTCGGGATAATAACTGGCACCCTCTTTGCCAGTGATTGTCTTCATAGGATGTCTCACCTGGCATGTTGTATACAAAAAAGATGAATGGATTATGCACCTTTGATTTATGTTTATATGGGGAACGATTATTCTATTATATATTAATCAGGACTGGGTTGGGAGGATGTTGTTATTCTGGATTTATTAATATTAGTGCCTTCTGGACGTTTTCTTTAAGCCACAAAACTCCATGTTTCCTGATTGTATAGAAAAAAGATAAAGGAGGCTCAGGCAACAAATCAGTGTAGATAGTAAGTAGAAGCTGGAATGACAGAGTGCTATCACCATAATGCTGAATCATAGTTTAGTGCTTTAAGAGCAAACTTCAGCTCATGCCCTCACTCTCTTATTCTCTGGCTTGGTCATGAAGAAGCCATCTGGTTTTACTTTTAAAGTAACTAGAGTTACATCTGAACTCAGAAAATGGCTTGTTCAAACAAGCCAAGAACAAACCATGTTCAATGATCCTAGGTTGTTTGAACAAATCATAGCGTAAACTAACCAACGTTTCCCACAGTTTGGATATAGTGACCCTGTTCAGAGGACAGGCTAAGCCACGGCATTTAAGCATTTTGAGCTAAGCAATATGGCTTAGTAATGCATGCCGTGTGAACCATGACATAGCATGTCATGTGAACAGGATCTGGTTAGTTTAAAAGCAGACATGAAAGCTTCTGATCTCCTCCTTGTGGCCACACAAGAGCAGAAAAGGGAGAGGGGAGCACCTGAGTCTGTAGCATTGAACCATTGTTACATAAGACCCATAGTATTTTCAAACTTGGTACAAAAGAATTGCATATGAGGATGCATGACAGAAATGTGCTCTGTCGTTATTTTGATCGGGTAATATGCCCTCTTTCTTCATTATCAGAAGGTATCGAAAAACTCCTGCCTCTATAACTTGTCGAGGATGAAAATACCTTTGCTGTTGCTTATAGTTAAACTATTTTTCCCCCAAAGGAGGGCTTTGCCTTTTGTGCTTCATATTTCTAGTCCATCATCTAGTTAGCTATCTGCTTTTTTGTTTCATTTAGTTTTTATTTATTGAAAGTAGCATGTGTCATTGTTCTTCCATTAGTCCCTAAGCATGTGTCTCTTTTGCTTCTCAGGGGATGGAGGTCATGGCTACCTAAGGGATTGGCTGTGGTGGGCTGGTTTGCTCACCAGTAAGTATGATTATTCACACTAGCCTGGATTTGTACCTGTTTCAATGTTTAACCCTTGATTATCAGAAGTACATGGGCCCTATTTCACTGTCCTCTAAGGGCTGCTTCACACATTACAACCACCAGTGGAGATCACTTTCATATGATGGTGCCCCTTATGTTAGCTGCGACATTTGAAGGCCTCTTTCCATTGTTGCATGGATCATCTCTAAGGGTGCTTCCAGACAAAGTTTTTAGGACACCATCACCCTGCCTTGTTAACAGCTTCTTACTGAGGGGTGTCCAGATGTTGTCATCTTCAGCACGTAACCTTCTGATATTTTCCCGCTGCTTCTTCTCTTCTCTTACCGCTGATAATCCATGAAGAAAGAAAAAGAAGAATGGCTGCAAAATGGCTTTTCACGTTTAGTGTTAGCGCCCTATATCTGGAAGCACCTTAACTGGTGAAGTTGAATCATGTGGAACCCCATTTTTCATCACGTGGGGCACAGAACCAGTTTTTCCGTAGCTTCCCTGTGAGGGCTGGAACGTATGGAGGAATCCATCTGTCTAAATAATTCACTCCACAGTACAGATACTTGCTGATCAAAACCAACAAAGCACCTTTAAAAGTAAGCAGATTTATTATGGCCTATAATTATGTGGACCAGAACCCACTTCAGAGCTACAAGACTCTTCGTTAGTTTTGCTGCAGTGCCCAAACTCCTCTGGAAGTTGCTCATCAAAGGCGGTGACCATTGTGCTTTACTACAGTCTGATTTGCTTATAGACTGGGTAAATATCTGGTACAACATTTTGCAAAATTGGATCAAAATTGGATCAAGCTTTTGATCCATTGCAAAACTCAGGAGCTATTTGGTCAAGAGCTATCGATATGGGTTCACTGATGCTTACTGACCACATGACTCTAAAATGCTTTTTGGCTTTTTAAGAGGACCATGGACACAAAACTTGTCTTCTCTTTGTCCTGGATTCCAGTGCTCCTTTTCAGTGGTGGGGCAAACTTTATGGCGCTGAATGCAAACAAGACGTAACAAGAAGATTTGTCCAGGAAAAATATTGATTGTAACTCACTGGTTCTTTGCTTTTCCTTTGTGTATTTGCTCAGTGGGTGGAGGAGAAGCCGCCAACTTTGCTGCCTATGCTTTTGCTCCTGCAACAATTGTTACTCCACTCGGAGCACTGAGTGTGCTCATCAGGTGATTTCCTTTCACGTTCTGCTCTGTTCTTCCCGTTTATTCTAGGTCTGAAAATCTTTAGCTGGCAGTAGCATGATCTGCCAGGCAAACAGAAAAATAGTTTGATAACATTTTCCTAGTATGCAGATAGACAGATATCAGCTTCAGCCTTTTCATTTGCAGAACAGAACTTGCATGTTACGTTTTAACACCGGGGGGGTGGGTGGGGTGACTTCAGTCCTGCATTCATTTACAAGAACAAATTTGAATTATTTTACATTTTCTGCCACGTTCAAGTAATGGTTGTTTTCTTTTCATTGGAAGATACCATTATCAACGTGTGCTACCTCATATTAATGCCATTGATTGGGGAGCTGAAGGCTATATTTCTCCAAGAAAACACAGTGTCAGATTTTTGAGTATCCCAATACTGTGTATTCATCTGAAATCCCCCCCCACACCTCCAAAGTTCTATAAATCTGTCATTGATGGGACAGCCCTGCCATTTTATCTTCTACTTACTTTTCTGTAAATGTATTTATTTATTTTTTGCATCAAAGCAATTTAATTGAATTGTTTTTCTGCTCTGCACAGCGCCATTTTGTCCTCCTATCTGCTCGGAGAACGGCTCAACCTACTGGGCAAACTTGGCTGCATGCTGAGCATTGTGGGTAGTACAGTACTTGTGATTCATGCTCCAGAGGAAGAGGAAGTCACCACTCTGGCGGAAATGTCCTCTAAACTGAAAGAGCCAGGTAAAAACCACAAGGCAGGGTCATGTAGGGTTAAAGATGTCTCCCTTTTATTGAAAATGTAACTTGTGTCTGTAGCCCAATTCCAAGCTTGATGGTGGTGATGTGGTGGCTGTCAGAAATTCCACAAGAGTGAGTCTCCAGTGAGGCTGCAATCATATTTTTACATATTGTAATTCAGTTCTGTCACATGGAATGTTCCCACCCCAGTTCTGCTCTTTCCTGGGGGAGTCTGCCCCTATGAAAAGCTCTCGTGCCCCTTTGCTAATTTACTTTTTATTTTTAAACTTCCTTTTGAACTTCCCTTATGGGGGTTTAAATCAGAGTTTTGTGGTTCTGGGTGGACGGGTGGGACCTCTTCTGATATACAAAGTCTGAGGGGAAATGCAATTATATGTAGCGACTATGCACACGTGTCTTTCTCTGGATCCTGTCCTTTTCAGTATGTGTGCTCACTTTCAGTTCTTTGTGCCAGTTCCTCTGGCAGGCTTAAACCACATCGTTCTGTTTATGTGAGTGGAAGGATGCCCATTTCTTACAACTCAAATCCAATTGGTTGATTGGTTGAAGGCCTGACATCTGTCTATTTATGGTGCATTTTTGCCTTGTTGCAGCCAACACACTCGGCACTAAAATCACACCTATGACTTGCATTCTGCATTGCATAAAGCTGCCACAACTTGACCGTCACTTCCTTTTGTTGTTGTTTTTCTTCTAGGTTTCCTTGTTTATGCTGGCATTCTCTTGGTGGCCTGCCTGGTTCTGATTTTCTTCCTCGCGCCACGTTATGGCCAGACCAATATTCTCATCTACCTCACCATCTGCTCTGTGATTGGGGCTTTCTCCGTCTCTTCAGTCAAAGGGCTGGGCATTGCCATCAAGGGCCTTTTCGCTCATCGGCCTGTTGTGCAGCACCCACTGACCTGGATTCTTGTCATCACATTAGTGGCCTCTGTCACCACCCAGATCAACTTCCTTAATAAGGCTCTGGACATTTTCAACACCTCCATGGTTTTCCCCATCTATTATGTGCTATTTACCACCATTGTCATCACTACTTCGGTCATCCTCTTCAAAGAGTGGGTCACCATGTCTGTAGTGGACATTATTGGGACAGTATGTGGATTCCTGACCATTATTTTAGGGGTGTTTTTACTCCATGCCTTCAAAGATATGGACATCAGTTTAAGGAACCTCCCACAAATGCTTCAGAATAGTGACCAGGCCCCAGTAATTAAGGATGACAGGAACATTCTAATAGAGTTGGATAGTCCAGGAACCAAAGCTGATGGCAAACCCAAAGTTTTCATGATCTACAGTTGAAACCTAAAATAAACAACCATGCAGCTGCAAAGACTGGGACCAAACCATATGTGTGCAAAAGTTTGCATTCAATGGAACATCACCATATGCACATTCTGAAAATATCTATCAGACACAATGAACGAGCTCCTTCTTGAACACAACGATTAAGCTTCCTTACCACATTTCTGCTTAGGAGGCCTTCTTTTCATCCTTTGGAATGGCATTACACTTTCTGTACTCTTGAAATTTCCATAGTTGACGTGACTGTCTGTCTCAAACAACAAGGTGTACACTGACCCACAGCAATAGCTGCAGTTGCTTCTAGGTTCCTCTTTCAGATGATATTCCCCCTAACAGCATGGACAAAGGCTGTATCTGGGCACTTTTAGGCCAGAAAGTGCATTAAAATGTGAACCTTCAAAGATTCACATTCAACCTTTTTCAACTCTGAAATCCTTTACTGAAAGTGTTATGGAAAAGAAAGTGTGTTTCTTTTTTAAGCTACTTAAATCAGGGCTAATGCTCCACAAGAACAAGTGCAATCCTATAATATCTACTAGTCAATGCCATTTACTCCCAAGAAAATGAGTATAGGATTGCAGCTTTAGGTACAGTCTTAGGTACGTTTAGACAGAAAAAGCCCCACAAATGCCCCTTTTCTGTCTAAATACGCATAGGATTGCTTCTAGTGTCTTTTTTGGCTTTGTTTAAATTGGCAAGTAAACACAGTAATCATGCTGCTAGGTGTTGCTCTCATTCGTACTGGAGCAACCATTTTCCAGTGTCAGTGAATCTCAAGAGGTTAATTGTGACTGTGAACTGTTTTCTTGCCCCAGAATGCCTGTGTAAAAATACTTTGTGCCCATGCAAACTTGTGAAATACATTCCATGGCCATTAGTAAGCTAATGATAAGGCAAAGTGCTATTTGTATTTTGATTAGCCTCGCTATTATACCAAAGGGCTGGCAAACGCCCCAAGGGTGTTCGACGACCATTTACCACATGGTGTACATACAACCATGTGGAGAGGCAAGCCTCTGCAGTGTTCTCTCATGTGGCTGTAAGAATGCCCCCATGTTCCCAGTTTTCAACGTTTCCCATAACAAAACTGTGTGCTGGTGTTATGGCCAACTACTTCTCCCCCAGCATTGTTGATTACATGCTCGTGTGCTCAGGCCCAGTACTTATGTTATTCTGGAGCCCTGAACAAACCCACGAGGAGCCAGTGCTGGTTTTTCCCATGACAGATTGCATCGTCTCTTGCGAAACTGGATTCATACCACAATGTGCGTGTCTCTCGTGTTCTTGGGCCATTGACATGATAGCATGGGAATCAGAGGCACCGTGGCTTCCATGCTACTGAAATAATGGAAAAACTTGACCTTGGTTTTTCTCTTGGTGCTCCTCTATGTTGATTCAGTGTTCCTCAACTAAGTACCAGTGCACCTGTGGTACTCCATTAGTTCTGCTTGGGGATCACGATACGCCACATTTTAACAGAGTAGCTAACTTAATATGCAAAAAGTTCTATTCTTAATAAGATATGTAAGTTGGGACCATGTGTGTTTGTTTTAGATACCGTCTTTAAGGAGACGATAAGGCATAATGCTTCCTAATGTTAATGAACTTTAAGTTCTGCAGACGTCTGGGTGTGTAGTAGACCCAGTTATCTTTCTGTACAGCTCAGATCCCAGTTATGATCACAGCAGTGTAAATTGGGATCAGGGGTATAAAAGTCGGTAGGATTTATGGTGTGATGGCAGGTGAATGCGTCGGGGTTTGCCTCCCATGATTTTTGCTAGTTTCCAAAATGATGACCCTCTTTCCTTGGTCAACGAAAGGCTCTTAGCCTGGGTGACCAAAAAGTTGTAAAAAGTTCCATAACAGGCATATTGTCTTTGATAAAATTTGGTTTCAAAATTACAAAAGACTGTTGACCCAAACAAGAAATATTTAATTTCATTGTTACTTTTAGTTATACTTTCTAGTTCATAACCCTTTAGAAAACAGAGCTGGCTTTATTTTTCAAACTTAATCCCCAAATGCTTCTAAATTAATGGGGCTTGGAGCAAATCCGCAAGAGCTGACGGCCATAAACTTGCAAAACTAGCTCCCATGCTGTTCCTGGGTTGGATTCAGATTTAAGCTGGATCAGCTGCTCTGGCAGATGGATTTCCCCCCCCCCTTCCCATGGTATCCCCTCCACCCTTCTGAAAATGCTACACAGAGAGCTAGAAGACCCTGCTGAAAGAGGTGAGGTGGGGGATCCCCAAAACTCAGGTGGTGGGACGTTCCACAAGCAGAGCCCTTTTTTCCGAGGATGGCAGATCCTTGGTCCAACGCCCCATGTTCTGCCGCTGCTGCACAAGAGCAGAATGTAGTTTTGGGTTCAGGATTCCTGTACATTGAGAAATATTCTTTTGCTCTTTGGGGGAGTGGGGTGTGAGCCCTAATCCATATGCTGTAGCAGCAGTAGCCACAACAGCACATGGGCCTTTTTAAAGCACACCCTTTTAAGATTTTATTCCAGAAGGAAGCTCGTATTGCAAAGATAGGATATGGTATATGTGGGTAACCTGCTAATTTACTGGTTGTGCAGTTTTGTTTCAATAAATTGCTTCCCCACTCCCTTTCCAAATTTCACTCTATATTAGATGCCATTCTGCCTGGCACTTACTTCTCTTATTGTCCAATACAAAATGAGAAGTCTAACACGTATTGGCTTTTGAACTAAACAAATGTGTGTGTGTGTGTTTGATATTAGGTATGAAAAATCGATGTACTTCTAGTTCTAAATTGAGGTCCTTTATTGATTTGGGAGATGAAAAACAAAACAGGGCTTAAAACCAAGGTCACACGTCTGCTCTTTTACTTGAGCAACGTGATTTCCCCTTGCTCTCCCTGCCCTCCTCCTGGGCTCCTTCCAGATCTGATCTGGAGGTTCTCCCAATCCTCAGGAGCAGTTTTAGGGAATCTAGGGGCACACCATTCTGCCATGGTTTCTGCTCTACTGGAGGACAGTTAGAGTTGGATATAACCCATGGTATTGTAAGCCTTCTTGATATTTAGCTCTAATGGCTCTAATGAGCTGTTTTTCTGTACTGGCTGAAGAAAAAGCTCGTTACCTCACTTCAGTGGTATGAGCAAACCAAGACACAGCCGTGTTAATGTGCTGGTGTTTTCTTTCCAGGCAATGCACAGCAATTTTGGCACAAAGGAGCCATAGATATAGCCAAATGCAGGAAGAGAAGATTTTTCTGGAAAATGGCCAGAGTCAGCCAGCCTAACCATAACAGCGATGTGATTTGCACTTCAGCCATGGCAACACAAGTCAGACTTTGCTCTGCTGCAAGGTTTTTAGCATGAAGAGTTTGGTGAGAAAGTTGGTGAGCGGAGCATTAGTGGGATTTTTAAAGTATTACCAAGTTCAGCACAGCAGAATGAAAGTCTGTATCCCTGATGGTATCAATGGTAAAACTCACCTTTGGCATGCATGCTATCTTCTGTAGCTAACAAAAAAACATATAGCTGGATAAGGGAAGAGATGGATCTTGCAAGACCACAAACTGCAGATCAGAGAGCAAGTAAAAGTTACCAGCTCAGCCGATAGAGCATCTTCCAAAACACTACAACAGTTAGAACTGTGTGGTGCAGGTCTGTGGTGGCTTGTCATTGTCTACAAAGGCCTTTTAATACTCCTGGGATCTTTGTTGCTGGTAAATATATTTTGCAATTACACAAGATCAATGTAGCTTTGTGAATAACTTTGATGTACGACTGGGATTTGTCGCCCTACTTTGATTATATGACATTTCAACACTGCTCGTTTATACTTGGAGAGGGAGAATAAAGATCTTTTTATATAAACTCTTAAAGGTGGAAATTTGCTTTGTTTAAGTTTTGTTTGTTTCTTTGTATTGCTCTACATAATGTATGCACACAGTGGCCAGCCTGCAAGAAAGAAAAGCAAGTGCTATTTCAGACTATGGCTTCAGTGCCCTCTGCTGGTAATGAAAAATCATTGGGATTATTTGACTTGTAGCGGTTTGTTCGTTTTGTTTGTTTTTGGAGGGGCATTTGTTGTAACATAGCCATAGTTCTTCACATGGTGGAGGATCTGTCTAATGAGTAGCACAGACAACTATCAGCAGTGAGGCAAGCTCTCTCCCCACCCCATCCTTCAAGAGCAAATCCAGTGGTTCTGCCCCAGCAATGATTTGATAAGTGATTACAGTAATAATAACCACAAAATTTATTAAATATAACTAGGCAAAAGGCACAACAAACTGCATTATTCAAGTATTTGCATAGATACACAGAGATCATATTGTAAACCTGCAAGACAAAAAATAGTGACACGTGATGCATAGGGTCTCCCAAAATCATAGCAATGAAAACTGCCAGTGCAATGCTGTGCATATTTTCTTGGGAGCAGGTCCCACTCTGTTCAATGGGCCTCCCTCCTAAGTAGTATGCATAGGGCTGCAGCCACACTTAGGTGTTTTTCTCCCAATCCATCCTTTTGAAATACACAAAAAATACAAAATTATCAATCTTGTTAAGGCCTGAGGTAAGGTTGCCAATTCCCAAACACGAAAAGGCTCCTTTTAGAAGCTCTATCTAGAGAAGAAACTCAGTATCCCCCATGGCACAATAGCAATGGGCCTGTTCAGACAAAACACTAAGCCATGGTTAGGCTGCTAACTCTTTTTCAGTAAATGGTTCTTGAGCATGTTTAAACAGTGGTTATGTAGCCACCGTGGTTAGGATTGGTTCGCATGACACACTAAGCCATAATGTTTAGATCAAATGCTTAACCACCGTGGCTTAGTATGTCAGGTCAATGTGGCCTCCATCCTTCTCTCCCATCTCTTATAGCACACAAGGACTTTAGCTTCAAGCCACAGCAGGTGGGGATGGAAAACACACCTGTATTCCTGCAGTAACAAAGAAGGGAAAGCAGGATGCTATTTTTTTCACTGTGGAACTTTTAAGGAAGCCCCTTTTGAGCATTGCTAATCCCATTAAGAAATTATCCATTCATCTCTAAATATTTTCCTTGGAATGGTAGCCAATTGTTCTTTGAAGTATTCTGAACTGGCCAAAAACCAAGGCGGAATGAAACCTATGTCAAGAAGACACAGCATTTGCTCAAGGAAGTACTAAGTTAAGAGCAGAACACATTTGTTATGTCTTCACTGGCCACGGTTCTGAGTGGAGCATTCCTGATCACATTACGCTGACAATGCTTGAGACTTAAACCTATAAGGACAGAAATCAGCACACATGGCTGCTACATTTTCTGGAGAGACACACTTTGCATCTTGAAGTAAATGGCTGCTGGTGTGGTTTAAAACACACACTCACATACTTAATACACATAACAATATTTTAAGTTAAACAGGACTTGAAAAATCTTGAGTGTTCATCATAATTCAATTTCATGTTTAGAACTGGTGTTGGAATTGATAGGAAGTAATAAGCACAACCTGACCATCGTGGAAAGAATTTGCAATGCTACAAATTGCTTATCTATGGTTGTAGATATTCAGTAGACAAGAGTGCTGTGTGTAAATAGGGCAAATCCTTGCCCTCCCCAAGCAGAGCAGGAAGTCTGCAGGTGGTTTCTATTTATTTTATTCATTTCCTATTTACATTTACAGCCTGCCCTTCACCTTATAGTCTCAGGGCAGGTTACATACATGTTCACTTGACTGCAAGCAGAGCATTACATGATCAGGAACCCTGATAAATCAGGATTCTTGGTTATGTGGAGGCTTCTACTTGCATTCAAGTGAACACGAATAGAGGCCTCCTGCAGTCTTCTCTGCTCAACATGGGAAGGCTGAAGATGTTGAGGGCAGGCCAGTGTGCATGGCCTCCACCTTTTAGGATACCTTTTTCAGGCATAACTCTTGAACAGGACTAATACAAACCACTTATTCTGTAACATGAGAGCAATGTAGCTACATAGTTGAGACACCACTAAAATAATCACAAAGGTATTTAACCTGGAATTGTTGATGCACAACTTTGAAACACATTTCTAGCAACACTGCTTTAGGTTCCTAGTTGGTCTTGGAACTGTTGAAGTTGCATTTTGGGCAACTGGGGTATAATCACACTGGCCCATCTTTAAAAAGGGATAACCAAGCCTAAAATAAAAGCCTGTTTTTTTAAAAAAATATATACACTTCAAAACCAATTTGTATTGCAACCAATAAAACACACTCTACGTTAACAGCACCTAGATAGGTTTTCTAAGTCAGGCTGTGGTCATTTTGATTCAAGTCCTCAGTATTCAAGGTCAGGAGAAAAAAAAAGGCCAGCTCCTCCTTATCTTTAGCACCAACATATTGCAAAGCAAACTGGAGAAAGATCCACAGAGCAAAGAAAATACCATGAAGACTTTAAACCTGAGAGAATATTTGTAAAGCCTCAGATCTGCTGCAGCTGCATAATTGGAACTCCAGTTTGTTTAAAGTGCATAGACAGCTTGCACGGTGGTGCCCAGTTACTGGAAAGTCGGGGTTTTAATCAGCTGCCCAATGGTAAAAGCACCATGTCTTTAATGTTCTACTGAGTCAACTGAGGTGTTTGGATGATGTACCCACAGATGAATTGGAACATGGGCCCCAGAAAGGAGGCACAAAGCCTATGAACTTTTGTTGAATGAGAGTGACGTCCAGCAAAACACTGTGGTAAGAGCACAACAACACAGCATAGTGTCCCCCTTATACTGAGATTAGGGAGTTTGCATGCAGTACCTTGTCTGAGGGCTTGTTCACATCATAAATTTGCCAGAACCTCTCGTTTTTACATCAACCCCAAATCAGAAAGATTCAAAGGGCATTTGACTTACACTGAGACTTAATCAAAGGTTATTTTTAAATTGCTCAACAATTATTGGGATTAACTCTGAAGCAGGGTAAGGTACATCAGCTATAAACCAAACCCTACTGAACAACCAAGATCATGATTACAGGCTATAGTTATCCTGAGGTAAATTAATGGAACAAATTTTGTGAGTGAACAAGCCCAGTCCAAATGAAAGATAAATACACAAAAAATTAAGCTGAGTGTACTGATTGGTATATAAACAAGATGGTACATGGCAGAACTAATAATTAAATGCAATTAATTATAGGAAAACCATATAAGTGTCTTGCTAATATTTGGTTCATAGGCAGGGTTTGGATCTTCCAAACGAGCACAAACCCAAAACTAGAATTATTTGGAGCCCAAATAATTCTGCTCATCCTTCCCCCTTGTAGTTCAATAACGTAGAAACTGAAACTAAAGGCTACTTCATGCATGATATTTTTTCCACATGGAGATCATGGGTTGGATCCAGGCTCTGCCTGCCACAAACAGAAGTGTGTTCACAGAAGGTGCCTTCACCCAACTGTTGGGGATCTCCTTCTCCATATCACAGCTCGCCCCATTCACCCAACCTCAGTGTAGCAGTTTCAGGGGGATGGAGAGGTTGTGATGGAGGGGAGGAGGCAGGGATATCTGCATCTGGCAACCCAGTTGCATATGCCTAAATCTCCATCTGGTCCATGTAGGAAAAAACATGTATGCACCACAGTGCATGAAATGTGGCATAAGAATTTAGTACATGGACTGGGCTATGTCCTCAAAGAAAAATATAAAATCTCTTGCACCATGCACCATACCTGATGGTTTATGAACTTCTTCTTACGTGGATCTTTTCTCAGAGCAGAAAAAGATGGCATATGAGAAGCATCTGTCAACAGACTGAGTTTCTGATGAAATGGTATTCCTAGTATTTCTGATGTGGTGTACACCTCACCTATCACCTGCCAGAGTGGGATCTGAATAGGCTGACCATATGAAAAGGAGGACAGGGCTCATGTAACTTTAACAGTTGTAGAGAAAAGGGAATTTCAGCCAATGTCATTTGTTTGCAATTAGTTCCTGGTGAAATTCCCTCTTCATCACAACGGTTGAAGGCTGCCTCTACACGAGAGGTTTAAAGCTCTTTCAAGTCTGATTAAAAAAATTACCTCTACATGAGCAAATCGGGAGTTGAGGAGCATTTTCTATTCGATTATGCGCATTATTGAATGCGCGTTAAATACGAGTTTTATTTTGCTGCGGCCCGTTAAAGCGCATTTTGACTATGTAAACAAGCGATTCTCTGCATTAACTACTTCTAAAGCGCATTTCAAACAACCGGTAAGGCCACCAGTTGTGCGCTCAATTACTTCCCGCGTACAGTCATTTACCATAAAAGCGCTTCCGAGAAGATGCGCATAATCGGAGAACCAGGCGTCAAACCGAATTCTTGTAGTGGGGGTCAAAGTTGCAGGGGCCCTGCCTTCTTTTGTATATGGTCACTCTAGTATAGTGCCTGCAACTTTAACTGTTGTGATGAAGAGGGAATTTCACCAGGAACTAACTGCATACAAATGACACCGGCTGAAATTTCCTTTTCTCTACAACTGTTAAAGTTACATGAGCCCTGTCCTCCTTTTCTATGGTCAGCCTAGATCTGAAGCAAGCACAGTGGTGACTGAAACAGCAGGGAAGAGTTCATTAGGCACCAACGTTGGGGGCCCAAAAATACCAGATCCTAGGGAACAGTATATCACCAAAAAAATTGGTTCCAGCGTTCTGTACTTAACTTGTTGTTAAGATGCCAAATTCAAAACAGGGCTGAGTAAACTTTGGAAGACTTCGGAAGGTGAGTGCAGAGTAAGGACTCCCTTTGCTTATACCACTAATGATTTCAAATCCTGAAAGCCAAGTTCAGGGGGAAAAACACATTGAGTTGAGAAGAAGAAGAATATCAGATTTCACAAGAGGGCAAAAAAAAACCCCTCAGACTTTAAGTACATCCTGAACTCTGGAAGATTTCTTAACAGGGGGCGGAGGGGGAGGAACTCTTCTCCTAAACTGGTATATAGCAAAATTCCACAAGGTTGGGAGAGTCTTCCATATGGTGGAAAGTACTTTGGGCATGAAATGGGGCATCACAGAACTCCCTTCTTCATAGGGCTTCGTATGAGCCTAGCAAAATATTTTGGTATTCAGGGAAAGCTGAGAAGAATTCACTGGCTTGATGATTAGATGCTGATTAAAATCAATTTGCCTTTTGTTGAGACAATTAATTCCTGGAAGAGAATCAAGGCCTCTCCCTCTCTCATTTCAGCATATTGCACTACAACACTTTAGTGCCATTTTAAACAAGCAAATCCTGTCATGAAAAAAAAAAGCCCAAAGGTATAGCAGGTCACATGAACCTTGGTGTGCACAGATAAAATCCCCAGTCATTTCCAGGGGAGTTGCATCTCTACCTGTACTGAGGATGGAAGATACTTTTGCAAAAGCCGGCCCAGAAACTGGCTTCAGTTGTACAAGACCAGGGAGCATAACTCGAGAGTTGAACATGACCGGCATGTCTTCTTCCTGGAAACAAAGCCTGACGGAAATCTCAGGTCAATCCAGAAGGAATGGGTGGTGGGGACTTTGAGGCAAACTTCAGTGTCTACACTTCATTGATCCGGCATTCTTGATAGTTGAATTCTAGGAAAGAGGAAATTATTAGTAGTATTTGTGCAATGGATACTTGATAACTCAGATAAGAGGAACAAGAGAGGTTTCTTAAGTTTGGGTGGATCAATGGACAGGAACAGTGGGCCTGTTCAGACAACATGCTAAGCCGTGAATAGGCTGCTAACCCTTTTGCAGTAAATGGTTAATGAGCATATTTAAACCATGGTAATGTAGCCACCATGGTTAGGAATGGTTCACATGAGACATTAAGCCATAATGTTTAGCTCAAAATGCTTAACCACTGTGGCCTAGTGTGTCATCTGAAAAGGGTCTGTATCTCTTAGATATAAACATTTTCAGTGTCTTGTAACTATTTTCATTTCATATATATAACCTGACCTCATATGTGTTTTCTCAGTGCATTATGCGAACTTCCAACTAAGTGTTTTATTTTGCTTCATGAAGAGTTCTGTGTAACTCATAAGTTGGCACCCTTTACACCTGTGCATGCTGCTCTTAATGCAGAGTCATAAGGTTATCTTGAAACTAGCATGGCAACTACTGCCTACACCAAATCCATTGAACGGTAATAAGTTATATTAGGAAAAACAAACAAACAAGTTGTTAGTATGTTTAATCAACAATAAAGTTTATGAAAACAAAGTTGTATTATTTCAGTTGGTTGCATATGTATACAATTTAGATTACCAGTATAAGAACTCACAAGGCTGATTTTTATTAGTCTCTACTTGTTAAATTTGTAGACAAAAAACACACTTTCAAAAAAAACCACCACAAATACTTTAGAAGCCCTTTCAAACATTACAAAAGCAGGCCAATGCAGTTACTCACACCCCAAAGAAACATGAAGCTACCCCGGATTGAGTTCCATATGATATCTGAAAGCCCTGTCTGACTTCTTGATCGAGGTGGCCCTGCTATCCTCTTGGGCCTGGGGAGTCACACTTCCTTGTCATAGAACGACAGCCAGGCCCAGCTGTGTTGTTGTGAAATCTACAGCGGATGAGCTAGTCTCATAAGAATATAAGAATGTATTTGCTAAATCAAACCAAGATCTGTCTCATTTCATGCACTCTTTCCAGTATCAGGCAGTCAGAGGCCTCTGGGAGCTCAATGTGATGGCCGCCCTCTGTTTAGTCATGGCACCTGGGACTCAAAACACACTGCCTTGCTTTGGCTGTGGGCGTTCATTTTAGTCGCATGGTTTCTTCCGTATTTCCCACTTCTTCAGCCAAACAGGCCATTGCTTAAAGACAATGCTGAACTGGAACATCTGACCCAGTCAAGGTTTTTTATCATATTACACCAATGCTTTGTCAGCTGCGCCAGCTCCCAGTCTATTTCTGAGTTCAGTTTAAACAGCATGCCATCACGTTACATGAAACATTGCCTTCTCCCTATATGCCTCCATGAAGATCTTCTAAGGCCAAGTGAAGTGAGGCAGGAGGCTACTAGGGAAAGGGCCTTCTCACTGCTGGCACCACAGCTATGGAATACCCTCCTCAAAGAGATTCCCCTAACACCTTCATTATTGTCTTTTTGGTGCCAGGTGAAGACCTTTTTATTTAGCTTTGTAGTTGTGTGATCCTAAAATTTGGAATTTTTATTCCCGATTGTACACTATATACTTTCAGTTATACTGTGAAATTAGTTAGGTCCTGTCTCTGCTTGAAATTTTTACACTGCACTTTTTAGTGATATTTTAATATTGTCTTTATCATTTTTCTTTGTAGGCCTCCCAGAGAGCTATTGGGCGGCCAATATAAAATACCCCAAATAAGGGAAATAATAGATATTGCTACACAACGCCGGAGTAAGTCATTTTGCTTCATGCTTCTCTATCTTTACCTCATCGCATATGGCTCACCTCCATAAAATGCTGGTGCATTCCTGTATTCCTTGTAGGACCGTGAAGTGCTGCTGCTGCTGCTGCTGCTGCTGCTGCATTTACCTTGGGCAGCCCAGCTCTGTAGCTTGCTGGAATCGGATTGGCAGGAAGAGCTTTCTGAGGTGGGCGTGGTCTGGAAGAATCCTAAGGCAAGAGAGTTAGATCTAGCAGGGCTCTTCGAACACTCTCATGACGAGTCTATAAAAATGGTAGTAATCCAATGGCCAGGATGGACAAAATCCCCAATCCCCATTGTGATGTCAAGGATCCCAGAATGGAAATAAACAGCTGCTCATAAAGAGTTTATTTATTAATGACTTGTGGAAATGATTTATATGCTGCTTGTTCCCAGTTTCCTGTTGTATGAGCTACAGAAATATTATGCATCAGGAAATGAGAGTGCTGTGTATTTTTTAATGTATTTTTTGAAAAATTATATGTAAGTCAAAATGTGGGATTGCCGTTCATTTGCAGCACTGCAAATGCAATCAAAACTTACAATGGCCAATCATTTCACACAGCTTTGACTGCCGTGTCGCCCTTCAGATGTATTGGACTAAAACACTTATCACGATCAGGGTGCCCACTACACATGCTGCTCAGGATGATGGGAATTGTAGTCCAACACACTTGGGGGCACTTGGTTGGGCAAGGCTGACCTAACCTTTGGTGGGACGAGGAGGCGGGTGAAGGGCAACTACTGTGTCTTTGTTTCCTTGCAAACTGTGTCGAACTGCAGCCCAAAGAAGCTCTCCATCTGATACATGCTGAGATTTTGCTTCTACTTCTGACATAATGCTTGAAGCCACCTTACTGGCACTGAAACACTGACCATCTGCTCACTCCTGACATCTACTGACTACTGGCCAAGGTAGGTAAAGCCAGTCCCAACAAAGAGACAGATTCTGTATCCAAGCCTCACATTACCGCCCATGTATTACCATAATTTGACAATGCAGGAAGAAGGAGAAGGAGAAATAATAATAACAATAATAATAGATTGACTCTTCATTGCATTATATTATGAGCCTCATCAAGTTGTGAGCCTCAGTGCCAATTGTGTTTTTCTGTAAAATGTTGCATTTAATAGGAAGATTCCTTAGATAATTTCTAATTTCTGCTGAAATATTTCTGATTTGCTAAAAATAGCCACTACTTTTGGTTTGTCTTTTAATAATCAACTATGATCAAGTCTGTAAGGATGCTGATGATGTTATCCACATACCGTGTGAGATTCCATACACAGAAGAACAGTAAAGGATCCACAGCTTCTAATGTCCAAAAGGCCACCAAGGAAATATACTATGGTTCATTACTTGTTTTGCTTTTAATGTACCTAAATTATCTAAAAGCTCATTGGTGCGGCATGACTCCCTCCCTGGAAGGTCCTGCTGTTTCAGCCTGACTGGCGTTCTGCAAATATTACAACTACCTCTTTAGAAAGGCCAGATAGATGCCAATATTATTGGCACAAGGGCTCCCCCTGCAGGGAAAGCAATGCCAGTGCAGGTTGTCTCTGCAAGAAGGCTATATGGGTGTTTATTTTAGCGCTGGCGTGCGTGACTGGCGGGAGAGAGCAATTACCTGGACTGCTTCTACCACATCTTTCTACATGAAAAAGATCTGTTTGCATTAGCACACATTTACCAACATATACCAGTGGTAATGCCAAAAGCAGCCTGAAATGCGTCGATGCACTCTGTTCTCAGCAAGCTATGCAAATAACTTACCACTGATAATACAGAGGCTCTCCACCTATATCAAAGTTCTTACCTGTGGAACAATGACCTTTGGAGCTGGCGGTGCTGGCCTGTTTGGTGGAGTTCGTCTTGGAAGATTTTTGACCTCGGTTTGATGCCCTAGAATGGGGGGTTTCTTTGTGTAGTTAGTGGGAAGTGCAGGTGGTGGCTGTACTTGGATTTCGAGCTCAGGAGCTGGCTGGCAGTAAAGCACTTCGGGTTTTGGAGGGATATTCGGTATGCCAACAACCTACATGCAAACCACACAAATAGAAGGTAACATTGCTGGAACCCTTGCTGCGTTTGTTTCTTCCTTATAGAGTTCAAATAACGAAATATGGATGCCGACCATATATTTATGTACTGACTGCACAACCTCAATTTTATTGCCATATGCCTTCCCCACCCCCACCCTCACCCCCACCCCACCCCACCCCTGTGCTCTCCTTGTCTTTATTTATTTTGACAATTTCTGCCCCATCACTTGGCTCCGTAAAGACCTCGGAGTGGCTTGCATCTAAAATGTAAACAAAATGAATTCATTGTTTCAAACAGTGATATGAAAATTTTTAAATCCATAAAATAATGCTGGACTGAATGTTCGCACACAAACATTTGCTGTGAGAAAATAATGCAGTGCTCAAAATAATTTCATTTATCCTGTGTCCTTAAATTGTAACAAGAGCAGCAGCCCTATAGCTAAGACATTTCTTTGGATCACACATTTTATAATGCTGGGCATGACCAGCGTGGGTCAACAGTTGAAGAAGATCAGGTATTAGACAACCCTGGAGGTGCAAAAGCCATTTCAGGTACCTTTCTATGTTCCTGCGGGGTTTTCAGCTTGAAGGCTGGGTTGGTGTGGCCATTGGCAACATTCGGAATGGGAGGAGGGGAGCTGCGTCGGAAGAACGAAAGGAAATAAGAATGACCAACCACATCTGTAACTGCAGCTGCTTTTCAATGTATATATGCAATGAGTCCCTGTACAAACAAGCCCAAACAGTCCAAACTAGACTAGAATCAAAAAGGAACTTATCACACCTGCGAATAAGATATTTGGAAGAGGCTAATATACTTGCTAACTGTGCTGCAATAATCCAGGCTCATTTATGGGCACTGAGTACTCATGATAAATCTGGACTAAATTTTCCAGCAGGAAACCTCGGTATGATATGCACTGACTGCGTGAACTGAATGGTCGAAGGGGGAAATGATTGGAATTTTTGCACAAGATAAAGGAATTAGTTATACTTTCTTCCCTTTTCAATACCTAAATGTTTGTAGTTACCAAAATATGTTTGTCAGTATTACTGCCCTTCCTCCAAGAAACCTGAGTGGCATGCATAGGGGTCACAGGTACTCTTACACCTAGAGCCTATTTTAGATGAGGCTATTTAAGCCGGCGTTTCTACTTCTGGTTTCGTTGCAGAATTAAGATCAGAGCTCTACATGAAGTTATTTTCCTTTCTTACTTTTCTGCATTTTCTGCTACATAACCTCTAGGTGGTGCTGTGGTATAGTGGAATAACACAACTAAACTGGTGGTTGCACTTTGTTTTGTGATGCCCCAAACACATGATTTTCCTCCTCCAAACCGTCCCCCCCATTGAAAGTTCTTTTAGAAAACAGAGGCAAAATTGGAGGGTTACAATGCCAACTAAAGCACTTGTAAGCAGTCATGCACACAATAAAAAACATGTCTACAAAAGCTCCTAGTCACTGGCCTATAGAGCATCAGAAATGGAAATACACCAATTACCACAATGCTATAAATATTCACCTGAACTGCTGGGTTTTCTTTGGAGTAAAAATTGTTTTTTTTAGAGGCCCAAGCCTAGCTCTCCATTTATAGCAGCAAACAGCAGCTGCAGTTGCAATCAAAAGCAAGATGGAAACCAAGACTCCTATTAGGATTGGAACAGGACCTGGCAGGGAAAAGAGCAAAAGCAACAAGGTTATTGGAACCCTCCTTTCCCATAATTCTTCCCCACCAATGGTGACCAGATGCAAGAAACCAGAGGACAGGACTCCTGTATTTTTAATAGTTGAGTGGAAGAGAGACATTTTCAGCAAGGGCTGTTTGTTATAACATGTCACAACTCCGTATAGTTGAGGAAAACATCTGCTGAATTTCCTCTTCTGTTCAGCTTCTGGTACAGATGTACTTGTCCTCCATCTGGTCACACTAATTCTCTGCCCCAATGACCCTCCTCCATTCAATTTTCCTTAATTTCCACAAATAACATGAATCACACCCACTTTCTGGAGGCATGGGGCCGCTGTCCAGGCTTCCTCCATTCCCAGATTTATCACAAAATGGAGGTGCCCATCCACTGAAACAATGGCAATTCTGATTGTTGTTGCAAACCTGTAGAGAGAACAATCAAGGAATTTAAAACCAGTGTTTCCTAGAGCCTATCTACACAAGCAGGATATAACACTTTGAAAACGTTTTGAAAACTGTAGATGGAGTGTGTCCTGGGCCCCAACAGTTGCCACTACTGTTATAAACCATTGTTATAAACCATTGTATTTATATTTACTGTTGTTCCCCGCCTCGATCTGGATGGAGAGGCGGGTTAGAAATAAAATAAAATAAATAATTAAACAATGTTAAATCGTTTTAAAGCAGTAGTGTAGATAGGCTCCTAGTTACCAGAAACACATGATCATTCAACAACACAGAGGCTTTGATGAGTAAGAAGCATTTGCATTTTCTACCAGCATCTGTTGGTGCTCAACCCTCCTAAAAATCTAGATCTATATGAAGAAAGTTCCCCTGATCATTAGTGCTCATACCAACCAGCCTCCCCAAGAAATGCAGTGTTTGAAAATTCTTGTCATTTCAATCATCCAAGTTCCAAAGGATATATTTCCACCCTTCAAAAGCCTCTTGGGGTATATGTACATTCCTCAAGTTGGACCAAGATAACTCTCCACTATTTTTAACCTCCCAGCAGATATTTTCTGTAATGTGGTCCAGCCACAACAGATGGGGATAGCTTCTTCTCTGGTTCAGCACCAAAGCTTAGGAAAAGCCAGATCATCCAACATTTGGTATCAAAGATCTACATAACACTCACTAGTCTTTTCTGTTATGCCTAACGAAGCCCCCAAGGCTTCAATTCGACATCTATTTTAGATTGTTGAAAGAGAAAAAATCCAACATAACAAGTTCCTCAACATCCAACCACCTCTAACAGGTCAATTGACAAAGTCCAGTGGAAGATCTGATAGCTTGTGGATGTTATTATAAAACCAAGTCCAATAGAATGAGGACAATAAAACCTAAATTAATTGTGCTTTATGTTTTGTTTCCCCTTTGTCTTTAATCCATCACAAAATATGAAAAGTACATACGTCAAAACATTTATGGCCCTAATGGTACAATCCAAAGTTGGGTTGGTGGTGACAGGGGGACTAAGTGGCAGATATGTCACCTCTGAATGAAGTTCTGCTAGCTTGTACTGGCCAGTGCAGAAGGTGGGGGAATTAAAAAAAAAGTTTAGTGGTGTATTTTGTTTTAAAAAGTTCCCTCCAGTTAGGTACAGTGGAGGGATGGGAAATTCCTATGCCAGCTCCATACTAGCATAGGTGAGGAAACAAATCCTGAGGCCCTTCTGGAAAACAGAGGAGCTTTCAAACTGGAGGATCTAAAGCCAACGTGCCGCACCCCCATAAGGCCCCATTTCAGGGCCTTCCACTGGCTACCATCCATGGGACCATCACTGATATTACAGTTATGCCTGCAAAACTGCAGGCATAATGGTAGCCTCCAAAACAGTGGAATCTCTGCCCGACTGGGTCTCCACTCTACCAGTGGACGCCAAATCCTAACTGCCTAATCCAACCCCCCCACCAGAAAGCTATATCTGGGTGTTAGGTAGGCTGACTATCTGAAAAGGAGGACAGGGCTCATATAACTTTAACAGTTGTAGAGAAAAGGGAATTTCAGCAGGTGTCATTTGTATGCAATTAGTTCCTGGTGAAATTCCCTCTTCATCACAACTGTTAAAGGTGCAGGCACTATACTAGAGTGACCATATACAAAAGAAGGCAGGGCTCTGCAACTTTAACTGTTGTGATGAAGAGGGAATATCACCAGGAACTAATTGCATACAAATGACACTGATTGAAATTCCCTTTTCTCTACAACTGTTAAAGTTATATGAGCCCTGTCCTCCTTTTCAGATGGTCAGCCTATGTTAGGACTACCCTGTTATGCCTTTGAATTTCCTTTAAGAGGATTTTCACACATTATACAAGGAAACACCTTTGTATCTACCACCTGTTACCTATGTCATATGTTAACATCGTTAATACAGCACAGAAAACAACAGAAAGAAAAAAGGCCTTTTAAAGCCTGTTGTATATTTTGGGCAATTTAGGTTTTACATTAACCCTTCAACAAACCAAATTAGGCAAGAGCTGATTTTAAGTGTTATGTTGGAAATCTTCCCCCTCCCCCTCCCCCCCCCCCCCCCCCCCCATGGAAGCTAGCCTAAGGTCTCTGACAGGACATAATCTTTCTTTTTGCAATAACTGTTTCTTGTCAAGTTCATTTATGCTTCCTGAATATGTGTGGGTGTGGGTGTATTACGCACACACAAACACATACACACCACACAGGGTCTGATTAAGAAGCCAGAAACCAAGATACCTACTCCATGCCCACTGCACTTCTTCCCACAGTTTCCAGTATCAAAAAAGGAGGTGTTCCGACAGCGCCCCTCGAAGCAAACCTGTCAGAGAAAGCCATGCATTCATGATAACACTGAAGAAGAGGAAAAGGGAAACAGTACGAAGCACTTAGTGTACAACAAAAGCTTGGGCTGCGGGCAGTGGAGACTGGTGGCTCGGATTTCGGTGGGTCTGTGAATCCCTTCTGGGTTTCAGTCTGAACTAGCCAGAACTCTAAAGGAGCTGTCCAAGGTACTGAGGCCCATTCCACAAATAAGTCCAGCACCTTGGATAGCACCTTTAGAATCCTGGCTGG
Organism: Anniella stebbinsi; assembly: GCA_029215795.1. NCBI lineage: Eukaryota > Metazoa > Chordata > Lepidosauria > Squamata > Anniellidae > Anniella > Anniella stebbinsi. The sequence continues at coordinate 99,929,729 of JARDYH010000005.1, forward strand.
TTCAGACTGAAACCCAGAACGGATTCACAGCCCCACCGAAATTGGAGCCATCAGTCTCCACTGGCTGGGGGAACCATCAGAGCTGCATCTCCCTGCATCAGCATTGCACTGCTGTTCTGGACAGCTGCCCAGGCCAGCAGAATTAGAACCCATAGAAGTCAGGAAGGGCTCCTCTAAACAAGTAATTTATTGCACACTCATGATTAGCCACTCATGGAAGTTTGCAGGTCCATTACACAATGTCATCAACGACCATGATGTCTCCCGCGCTAGCCCCTGAAATTTCCATGATTAAAAGAACCACTTTTAATGTGGTAATATATGGGGAAAATCAAGATCTACTGCTACTAGATGGTGTTGTCTGAATAGAAGTGAAGGGAGGGGAAGTATTGAATTCAAAGCATGTGGTCGCCCATGTAATGTAGCCCATAACAATCGTGCCAAAGAAACATGAAGCACAAAATCCCAGATAAGCAACTCGGTTTCCACTCTAAGGGGTGGAAGAGGGACAGGAGCTCATTGTTCTCCTGTTTTTGCTGGCATGAGGTTGAACAAGAATTCACTAGCCTTCACAGATCTGTGGTGATGCACCCATCTGGGTGGGTGGGCCACAGAGTGGGGAGAAACATATAATCAGCCACAAACCTGGCAGATCTCCCTTGTCTTGGGGATGGGAGCACTGCTCTCAGCCAAACAGAGCATAGCACTAAGGACCAGGACATCCCCTCTTGGACTGAGCTTTTTAAAACAGCACATCCCTCTTGTTCATTCATTGGGTTTTTTGATGCTCAAGGACACACAGAACCTCCCCTTGAACACTTTGAAAATAGGCGCACTGAGCTCTCTTCAAAGTGTAAATGTGGGTAAGATGCAAGACTGCAGCAGGCAGTTTGCGCTTACATGACTATCGCCGCACTTTGTTCCTGCCATCACAAGGCCTGGGTCTAACATATCCCCTTCATCTTCTTCGTTTCGGTATACGTGAGTCCCGCGGCAGTGGATCTGCCTTCCATCGAATGTGATAGTTGTGTCAATGGGAACAGCGTTGGTCTCCAAAGACTTGGAAGCAGAACTTTGGCACTGTATCTTGCCACACTTAGCATCTCTGCAAAGGGAAGAGGGGGGTGTACATTAACCTGATTGTTCTGGTTACACTTTCAGCTTTCCTCACATCAAATGAGCTGTCATTTGCATCCTACAATATGAGGAGACTTGAGGGGCTTATTGCGACTCAGAACTTTCCATGCAATCAGAAGCTGACCTCCATAATTCACACTTATTAACCACAAGGGTAGATTATGATGCTGTGCTGTATCTCAGGCTGCCCACATGGAAGATCCAGTTTATGCAGGATGTGGTGATCCACTTCCTGATGGGGGTAGGTTTCTAGGAGCACACCATATAATGGATGGGTAACATGTAAACCTTCACATTTTGTTGGACTGCAACTCCCATCAGCCCTAGCCAGCCTAGCCAAGGGTGAAGGATGCTGGGAGTTGCAGTCTAAAAACCTATGTTCCCCCCATCCCTGATATATGTGCTCTAACACTGGTAGCGATTTTCCATTACTTTCTGGGAATAATGTCGATGTAGAAAGCTCTTACTGGCGTAGGCCCTTTGTATCTCAGAGACTAAGGATTGACTTGCAGGCAACCTTTAGAACTGAAGTCAGGTCAAACTGAATGTGGCTTGAAGTGTGCTTTTATATTCCATGACTGGAATCAACCACATCTTTCTTTTGAAAAAGTGACTTCTGTCTGTGTGTGTGTGTGTGTGTGTGTGTGTGTGTGGTGTGTGTGTGTGGGGGGGGTCCAGATCAGGACCATGTGGGGGGATTTGACTCTCTCCACCAGTGCCTTTTTCCCAGTGAAAACTGTGCCTCAATTGTTAAAAAAAATATATGTAGAAGCTTTAGAGGGAGATTTTCAGGAGGAAAATGGTACAGGAAGAAAGAGTTAATCCTCTTCCCTCCGTTGCATTCGTGATCTGGATCAAGGACCCTCATGGCAGCGGCGGCGGTGGCAGCTGTTGTTGTTAAAGTGGCAATCCCCATCATAGGATTTTATAATATGCTTAAAATCATGTCCAGTGTGACCCTCAGCTGCAGCTAATGGGCATGATTCCATCAGCTTTCCCCCAGTTCTGCCTCGGGATCACCCTAGAATAACTCACTGATTAGCATTATGCTTTCAGGCTTCCTTGAGGGAATGTGGATTTCTCAGAGTTTCTCATGAGTAAATACACAAGCCTGCTGTGTCCTCCTCCCAAGCAGATCTGTTGCAACCCCTCACCAGCTGCCCATGTTCCAAGGGGCAAATCTACTCATGAATAAGCACTCCTACTAGCCATTTCACATAGCAGGAGGAGTGCTTACTCACATTCAATTATTCTGCTGTTCTTCTCAGGTAAGACCTCCACAGCCACAAAGAACAGCAGAAGAATATTCTGAGAAGAGAGACCAGGAACAATGACTGTTTTTTTCCTTCCCAGATCAGGGAACATGCCCTAAAAAGATTTAATATTTTATTCTATTATTACACATATATCCTGCCTGTTCTCCTTTGGAAGGAACCCAAGGTAGCTTACATCGCATTCCTCATCCTCCTCTCCATTTTATCCTCCCAACAATCCTGTGAGGTAGATTAGGCTGAGAACCAGTGATTGACCCAAAGTCACTCAGTGAGCTTCATGGCCGAGTGAGATCTAGAACCCCAACACTCTAAGTACTAGACCACACTGACAATGTATCAGTTAGCAATTTCATTTATACAGCATAACAAAATTGCCAAGGGATCAACATTAATTTGTGCCCAGTCACAATATAATTTTAATTTTATACTTAATTTTTCAGCCTTCACTTGTGAGGACACATGGGTATCCCATCCCACATAGAACAGTCGGTCTGCTTTCTACCTTGTGTCGCACTTCCTGTATCTGCCATTGATATCCTTCCCACAGTTCCCATAGGAATCTCCAGCAGCGTTAACCCTCTCAAAACAGAGGTCGGGTGCTGGCCTCGCTCCTGTATGGAAGAGATTCATGTGACTGATATCTGTGGAAGATGGTAGCTTACCCAAATCTATCATCCCCCACCGTGGCACTGGATATGAACCTAGGTGAGAAGAGCAACAACAACAAAAATCTCTCACTGGAGACTAAACCACCTAAGTCATCAATATCACCAGGGTCACCCCATGACATTGTTCTGTCTGAGGCACCACCCCCATTCCACATACAGAAGCTGACTGGACTGGCAAGAAAGCAACATTAACTGAATTTTAACTTCAGCACTGGCAATGGGATAGCATCCTCCACCAAACCTGAGACAGCAGTCTACTTTAGCAGGCCCAGATAAGGCTGTGTGACATACATAGCTCTGACGTAGGGGAATGGCCAGGGGGCTCAGGAAGAACAATGTGCTGCCTGAGGTGGTTGTCTCACTCTGCCTAATAGTAGGGACGGCTCTGAATATCATTCTTCCTATGACAAGCTAGCATGACGATCAGTGAACTGATGTACAGTGAACTGCAAAATATACACGATGTGGCATCTCATCTTGGCATAGAAATTTGTGATAAAAGAATGTAACAATGCTTTTTTTAAAGGGGTTCTAGCTTTCATGGTTGTGAAGATAAGAGTGATTCTTCACTCTCAAAATATTAGTGACAAGATGAAAAAAGGGGGAGACCCAGCCAGATTATATTGTCAGTTAAAACAGTATTTTAGGGTAATTTCATAAGATAGAGTCCTGACTGGGGATTCGATATTAGATACCTTGGAACGGATAAAAAATAATCAATGAAGCAGACTAGTGGAGTGAATGGAATGATTTCTCTAAAAAAAAACAAAAACAAATGACTACTAGTAGCACATCCAGTTTATATTTTTATATAGATTTAATTTTTAAAAAACTTAAAGTTTATAGCTTTCAAATGTTTAAACAGATGCGTATATAAACAGATTTTAAAACGTGGAATGTTTAGGTATAAAACCCCAGCTTCAGTCACAAACAAGAGTATGCTACAATATCACTTATAAACTAAGCCAGAACCAATCAGGAACAGGGCAAACCTCAATGAGGGAACATCGATTAACAACCAACATTTGCATTCAACAACCAATTAAGCCGCACTAATAAACATCATGGCTTGTTTCATCTCATCTTTATATTCCTATCAAGTTTCAGCTTATCAATAAACATTGCCTCTTTAATCTTTCTTCTTTGGAGGCTCCGTTCCACTGCTAGCACAGAGATCTTCACTAACACTGCTCTATCAGCATGTTTCTCCAAGGTTTAGCATACGTTTCATTATACTGAATATCAGCCAAGGGCTCCTTATATCTTAGGCCTTTATCACACCTACTATTTTTCCCCTGGTTTGCTTCTGCGGGTTCCCCCTCCGTTTCCTATGCAAGTCTAGCATTTTAAATCACACGTGGTCGGTATTGCTGCAATACTTCAGCTTGGCCTGTTGAACTTTGCCTGTTTTGGACTTTGCTCATTCAGGGATAAATCGAAACAGAAACTAAAAACTGCGACCTCAGGGTGGGAGAGCAGCAGGACGGGGACGATGTCATGTGAGTCCAGCGCTGAAGAAGTGGATCAAAGTCAAGGTAAACAACTCATGTGATAATGGCTTTATATCACAGTGACTTCTGTGGATGGAGTTTTACGTTCATGTCCCAACCTATCCCTTCCCCTTCTTCTACATCATGTCACAGCTACAGCCCCCACAAGCTCAGTATAGGAACAATATGCTCCTTCATTCCCCTAGACCCAAAGGTGCTCCTTCATTCCCCTAGACCTCTACATCTACCCCCCCCTACATTTTGTAGCAATCCTTTCTCAGAGAACAGCCCTCCTTACCATATCCCCACAGCTGCAGGCACTGCTGTTCGTATGTCAGGCACATTCCGCTGTAACAATATGCTTTCCCATCTGCACATGGAGTGCCATCCATTTGATAGAAGTTTGCTGGGCAGAATGGTGATTTGCCTGTGCAATATTCTGGCAGGTCACATGGTCTAGCTTGTTCCCGGCATAGAGTTCCTGGAGAAATCATCTAAAGAATTCAAACAGTTCAACAAATAATAAATCAATAACAAATAAACAAATAAGGGAAGCAGTCATTTCTGGATGGAACTCAGGTGAACACATCTTATTATTCATTTATAATTAATTCATTTATATTTAATAAATGAATAATAAATAAAATAAACGCAAACAGCTTTTTCAGAGTGAGCACATTTGGTGACCAACAAGTTCAAGTTTTGGCTTCAGCACCTTTTTTTCCTGGTCAGTGATTCTTTCTCCTTCCAATAAGTATCTCAACCAATAAGCGATTACGTAATGATCAAGATGACATTTTAGCAACACATAGCTAATCAGATTTGACTACATGACACCGTCATTGAGGGCAAAAAAAAAGCCAACTGTAATGCTTCCTTGATTGGTCGCATGATGGATTCCGATCAACTCGATCATCAGTTCCCCACAATTTTCATGGGCAAACCTTTACCTTTATTCTACTTTCAGTCTCCTAAGCATCACCAAAATGGAAATAACTTTTTACCATTGCCAAAAATGTTGTCCCCTTTTGTCTCATTTCTACCTGAAATAGTCCATCTTCCATCTCTCTTTGCCAAGTCCTGCCCCATTTTAAGTTATTTCAGTAAAGCCTTCCCTGAAGCACTCTCTAAACTGTTCTAAATGGTCTCCCAGTGATACTCCACTTTCACTACCCATTATCCATGGCCTGACTTCTCCCACACAAGGGCCCATAACTCAATGACAGAGGAGAATGCATTTTGTATTGTAAAAATATCCCAGGTTCAATCTGAGACATCTCCGGACAGTAGGGCCAGTAAAAGCATCTGCCTGAGATATTGAAGAGCTTCCTCCATAAGCTGGGGTTCTACATGGACAGGGCAGGGGCCAGTTCCTTCGATCTCTGTACTTAAAACTTCAGTAGTACTTTCAGAGTCCTGGCTCCACAATCACAGCCAACACCCTGTCCATTCACCAAGCTGTTGGTAGCACCAGGCCATCCCTACTGGTTCAGTGCATTGTGATTGTAATTAGATTGTGCACCTACTGCTGACCCTTAACATTTTCCTTGCGAAGTTCAGCACAGTTAGGAAAGAAAAGGGTTTGTGTTCACAGAATCACAAGGAAGTCTCTATGTACGCAAAACCCAAGAACACAATTGATTCTTCCCATTGCTGAGGATTGTTACCATCACTGCTCAACATGGCTGTGCATGTTGGTGCCAAGCCAGACAGCTGTATGCAGCTGTTGCAATGTGGATTAAGACGTTGCATTCCAAATCTAGGCTGGCAGTTGTGTGCACAATGCTGAATCCCTCATGTAAAGTGGCTGCGCGTGACCAGTTGGCCACAAGCATAGGACCGACACACGCAGTAATTTTAAGCAACCACTGGGAGCCTTGTTATCATGAGAACTGGCCCTCAGGGAGAAGCATGAAAGGAGTTAACATACCAAGACTATTTTAACAACATTTTCCAAGGAAAGCTGAGATGTAAAGTGAGACTTAAACATCCCTTGCCTGTATATATAACCACCCGGTCGATGCAGTTTGATCGGTCAGTTGGCTGGTAAAGGAATTCATGTGTGCAGTATAGCGCAGAACAGAAAGCTATGAGCCAAGATGCAAGGCAGTTTAAACCCCCTGGTGTTCCCAAGCACATGTTTTGTCTTTCCGTGCGTGGAGGCACAGCACACAAAAACAGACACTTATAAACTAGTAATACAATCAAGGAGGGAGGCTCAGCTCCAAAGCCAGCAAGGCCCAGTTACTGCCTTTGAAAGACAAGCTTTCCACTTGCAGTTGTTAACCCCCATAATCACAGGGCGTCACCATTATAAGCCTAAACAGCTGATGTATGTGTGGGGCTCCCCAAAGATACAGAAGAGGGCAAAATAGGTGACTCTTTCATAGTCTTGCCTAAGTGTACGAACACCTGAAGATTTCAATCTACAGGGTGTCACAAAAGAGGTAGTAACAGAAGGAGTTTCAAGCAAGAACTGTCCAGATAATAGCAAAATATAAATGTGGCATCGTCAACTGTGAACGGGACCTGCATCTTTAACCAGCCAGGTTGTCTGGAGTAAATGCAGAAAGGGAAAGGAGGCTACTTCTGCATCCTTCTGCAGGGAAAACCAGGCATTTTGACACATGCGCTCTGTTTACAATTGACAGTGCTGCACAGGTATTCTTCCATTTAGACTTGACCACTTTCTATCCTGTGGTTCCCAGAGAGAAGCGTGGATCAACTCTCACACCCATTAAATCTAACATCCAAATGGATCCCAAATCGAATGAGGCCATCTGTCCCCACCCTCCTACATCTTTATTGTCTTTTCTTTTCTTGCATTATAAAGATGAGAACCAAGTCGTCCCACCTTGCATTGGTGACAGCACGTCCCATGAGCGCACTCAGCACCAGGCTTCAGAGAGCAATTAGCAGCATCACAGCAAGGATTATTGCATTCCTGAGGGAGACGGAAGAAACAAGACACATGCTGGGTTTACAGGGCAAATGTTCAGAATCTCAAAACATCGGAAAGCATTTGGCTGTGGTTCAGGGGTGGGTGGGTCTGTAAGACTGTGGCTGCACATGTTTTCCGGCTTCAACCCGAGCAAAACAAAGAATCTGGGATACACCCCAAGCATTCTCTCTAGTCCTCATATCACCGCACTGCAATACTCTCATGGGCTGCCACAATGGTCCAACTGCCGCAATTGTCAAATAAACTGGGATCAAAATACTATTTTCAGGTCTGAGTTTCTCATACAGCAGGATCTGCAATTGTATGTTAGGAGAACGGCAAGTACTGGATCACTGTGGATCTGTTTTAGATATTCAATTTCTCTTCCTTTTATGTTGTGATGGGCTGTGGGTATATGCAATACAGTTTGCATGTATGATCACTGTGAATCCAAAACCCAACTTCCAACTTCTTCTGGATCACACCCCCATATGGCATAGCTTAACCTCAACAGCCTTGGGTGGGATGAATTTTGACAATGGGTGCAATCCTATGCATGTCTGGACAGAAAAAAGTCCTACAACTCTCAGCATTCCCCAGCCAGCCTAAGGACTTTTTTTCCTGTCTAAACACAGATAGGAATATGCCCTAGAGGAATATCAAGGAGCTTTCGTTGCCTATAAAGGAATAATTAACAAAATGGCAACACTAAGGGGGAAAATAAACTTTTTAAGCAGGATCCAAAGATACAATATAAAGACGCCAAAGCAGATCCCACATAGTTCCATTTTCTCATTCTCTGACTACACTGCAATTTATATTTTAGTTTTTAAGTCCAGTAAAAGTTGTAGTACATAGATAGGAGAAGGTTTTACTACAGTCCCTTTGACCATGACATTCATGGAATGAATTAAACAAGAGTTACCTCTACTTCCCCGCAATCACACTCTTCACCTTCTTCCAGATAACCATTTCCACATCTCTGCCCTCCATATAAGGTCTTGGTATCTGGCATATTGTAAAGACACATCCCTCCACCAGACTGCAAGTACTGGTCCAGCTCCTTCCTATTACACCTGTTGAAAACCCTCGGAAATGGGTCTCTGTAAACAAGCAGGGGCAGAAGGACATATTACTGGAATTGATCCTCGAGTGACTTATTACAGCTTCAGGAGAGGTCAAGCTCCAGGTTTTGGAGTGCCCTCGGACAAGATGCTCTCAATGTCGAACCAGCAGATTGTAATAGTGAAGAGAAGGAGCAATTCTAGGAACCTCTTGCCAGTGGGCCCCTGCTGGGGTGTGGGCCTTTGGCAGATGCCCAACAATGAGCATCATCAGATGGGGGGGGTCACGTTTCCTTACAAGCGCTCCCCCCCTGTGCCTCTGTTCCATGATCCTCTTCCTTCACACAGGTGAAGAAAGAGGAAGTAAGCCATGGCCACATGGCCCATTCAGTGGCCGTTTTTATAGCACCACTTTTCTTGCACACAGCAGGAAATGGCAGCACATTTAGTTTTTTTAAAAACCACAGATTTACTGGGGTCTATTTTGTGACGGAAAGAAGGCCAGAAGGAGCGGGAGATGCATGGGAGGCAGACCACATCATCAAAAAGACCTGCGAATATCCGTAAGTGGGCAGCAACGAGCGTGCGATAAAATGCTCGTCTGATGACACTCCATGTCTACTCTCGATGACAGTCCTGCTTAAGGATTTCATTCAGTCTGCATTTTGAAGCAAACTGATCTGATTTACACTTTCCAGACAAAGGGACTGACTTCCCAGTGCTGCTTCCCCATTCCTCCCCCTTGAAACCTTGCAATATCGCCAGGAGTGTGGGGTTTCCTGGTGGTCATCCAGCTACTGGAGCCCACCCACTCCATCCTCTTCCCAGCTTCTGACGACCACTCAGTGGTTGCCGTCTGCTCCGGAACGCCCTGGCCCAACACCGGAGCGAGCTCACACAGCGGAAGAGCCATGATGACCTCACGTTGAAGACAAAAGTCAGAGTAAGTCCCTGACTTCTTTAAAGCACAGCTTTGGCAAAAAGCCCCACAGTGGCTGTGCATCGGCAGCTGCACTGTAGAACCGATAGACGGATAGACAGGAGCTCAGTTTTTAGGATATTCTAGTGAACCCGGTGGAAAGCCAGCTCACCCTGTTGCAGCAGCCATGATGCAGCCTCCATCTTTAGGACTGGCAGTGCAGCAACTTGCTGAATCGTGGCTCATGCCAAAATTATGTCCCATCTCGTGGGCCATAGTGGCAGCAACTCCAATGGCATTTTCAGAGTGATCCTGTTCAGGCACAACAGAATCAATGGTGAGAGTCAGCATATCATGTAGGAAAGCGTGAATGGAGGAGATGGGCTTATCAATCAGAATGGCCAACATGATGATGTAGTATAATTAATTAATTACATTTCTGTACCACCCATTATCCGAAGCTCTCTGGGCAGTTCGTAAGATAAAACTTAAAACCATAAAATACAATAACATAGCAAAACATAACATAAAAAACATAAGTTTAAAACACAATAAAACCAAAGGAGTAAGGAAGATAAAAGTCAGCAGCAGTACAAAGATCTAAAAAAGAAGAAAAAAAGAAGAAGTAATGCCATTTTTAAAACAGAAGGGCTAAAAAGTAGGGATGTGCACTGGATCGGACCCGATCCACGATCCGAGTCCGGTCCAGTGGGAAATCGGATAAATTATCCGATTTCCGATCCCGCAGCTGGATCGGCCGATCCAATCCAAACCGGTCCGAAAAAGCTCCGAACCGGTTCGGCGGATCGGCGGATCGGCGGGCGCCCACTGGCGCCCACCGCCGCTTCCATTGGCGGGCGCCAGCGGGCGCCCGCCGATGAAAGTGGACAGCGGGGGGGGGGAGGAGGGGGGCACTTACCTTCTCGGCCCGGTGGCTCCCGTCCGGCGCCGACGCCTACTACTACTAGCAGGCTCCGCGGCCTGCTCTAGGGTGGCGCGCCGGGTGATGTCATCACCCGGCGCGCTACTCTAGAGCAGGCCGCGGAGCCTGCTGGTAGTAGTAGGCGCCGGCGCCGGACGGGAGCCACCGGGCCGGGAAGGTAAGGAAGGGGTGCGTGGAGGGGAGGAGGGGGCGCGCGGAGGGGGGAGGGGGGCCCTTACCTTTCCGGCCCGGCGGCTCCCGTCCGGCGCCGGCGCCTACTATTCCCAGCAGGCTCCGCGGCCTGCTCTAGGATGGCGCGCCGGGTGATGTCATCACCCGGCGCGCTACTCTAGAGCAGGCCGCGGAGCCTGCTGGAAGTAGTAGGCGCCGGCGCCGGACGGGAGCCGCCGGGCCGGAAAGGTAAGGAGGGGGTGCGTGGAGGGGAGGAGGGGGCGCGCGGAGGGGGGAGGGGGGCCCTTACCTTTCCGGCCCGGCGGCTCCCGTCCGGCGCCGGCGCCTACTACTCCCAGCAGGCTCCGCGGCCTGCTCTAGGATGGCGCGCCGGGTGATGTCATCACCCGGCGCGCTACTCTAGAGCAGGCCGCGGAGCCTGCTGGAAGTAGTAGGCGCCGGCGCCGGACGGGAGCCGCCGGGCCGGAAAGGTAAGGAGGGGGTGCGTGGAGGGGAGGAGGGGGCGCGCGGAGGGGGGAGGGGGGCCCTTACCTTTCCGGCCCGGCGGCTCCCGTCCGGCGCCGGCGCCTACTATTCCCAGCAGGCTCCGCGGCCTGCTCTAGGATGGCGCGCCGGGTGATGTCATCACCCGGCGCGCTACTCTAGAGCAGGCCGCGGAGCCTGCTGGAAGTAGTAGGCGCCGGCGCCGGACGGGAGCCGCCGGGCCGGAAAGGTAAGGAGGGGGTGCGTGGAGGGGAGGAGGGGGCGCGCGGAGGGGGGAGGGGGGCCCTTACCTTTCCGGCCCGGCGGCTCCCGTCCGGCGCCGGCGCCTACTACTCCCAGCAGGCTCCGCGGCCTGCTCTAGGATGGCGCGCCGGGTGATGTCATCACCCGGCGCGCTACTCTAGAGCAGGCCGCGGAGCCTGCTGGAAGTAGTAGGCGCCGGCGCCGGACGGGAGCCGCCGGGCCGGAAAGGTAAGGAGGGGGTGCGTGGAGGGGAGGAGGGGGCGCGCGGAGGGGGGAGGGGGGAGGGGGGCCCTTACCTGCCCGGCCCGGCGGCTCCCGTCCGGCGCCGGCGCCTACTACTACCAGCAGGCTCCGCGGCCTGCTCCAGGGTGGCGCGCCGGGTGATGTCATCACCCGGCGCGCTACTCGAGAGTAGGCCGCGGAGCCCGCTGGTAGTAGCCGCCGGCGCCGGACGTGCCGAGAAGGTAAGTGGCGGGGAAGGGGGCTTACCCCCCCCCCCGGAGCCGTCCGCTTCTATCCGCTGGCGCCCGCGGGCGCCAGCGGATGGAAGCAGGCGGCCCCAGGGGGGGTAGGGAGCGCGGGGGAGGGGGTTTACCTGCCGGGGCCGTCCACAGCGGACGGCCCCGGGGGGGGGAGGGAGTTAGGCCCCCCCTTACCCACCCGCCGCCATTTTTTCCTCATAGACTTGCATTGCAATGCAAGTCTATGGGGAAAAAAATGGCGGCCGATCCAAAAATGTACGATTTTTGGGTCGGGATCGGACTCGATCCGGTCCGGGGGGCCTCCGATTTTGTCCGAACCGGTCCGGGACAAAATTGGAGGTCCCGATCCGGGTCCCGATCCGATCCGGGGGGTCCGTGCACACCCCTACTAAAAAGCAGGGGAAAATAAAAAGGTCTTCACCTTATGCTGAACAGGAAAAGGCACCAGGAGAGCCTCTCTGGGGAAGACATTCCCAAACCAGGGAGCTACCACTGAAAAGGCCCTCTCCTTAGTAGCCACCCGCCTCGCCTCATTTGGTGTGGGCATATAGAGAAGGGCCCCTGAGGATGATCTTATGGTTCAGGCAGTTATATATGGAAAAAGACAATCCTTCAGGTAATCTGAAGTTTAGATGCAGATGTGAATTTGGCATTCTGTTTCTGCAAACATTAGTCATCACCATGGATTTCCTCTTTTCTTTCAAATTGTACAATGTCCCCAAAGTGAGCAATCATCTGATTAAATGTTCTAAGCTTACAGTAAGTTCCACTGTGTTCAATGGGGCTTACTCCCTTACATAAAATGACAGCTCTAGTCTATCAGCCTGTGAAATCCATAGTGACCATAGGACTTTCGCATATGTTCACAAGCCATTAAAATGTGCATTCAAGTGCCAAGTGAGTTTCTACATGGTCAAACATCTATAACAAGTATTGGATGAAGCAGATGACTGGTGGAAGCAGGTGGCAATGGGACCTGATCCATTTTGTGGACTTAGAAGCAATTTGGAACAGTGACTCCACCTTCGTATGGCAATCCTATAGATTTGGGTGCTATTGCATTCTCTTTCTCATCAAAATTTTGATGAGAGCCAGTGTGGTGTAGTGGCTAGAGTGCTGGACTGGGAGATGGGAGATCCGGGTTCTAGTCCCCACTCGGCCATGGAAACCCACTGGGTGACTCTGGGCCAGTCACAGACTCTCAACCCAACCTACTTCACAGGGTTGTTGTTGCTAGGACAAAATGGAAAGGAGGAGTATTATGTATACTGCCTTGGGTTCCTTGGAGGAAAAAAGGCAGGATATAAATACAATAAATAAAAATAAATTTTGGATGATTTTTTTTAAAAAAGGTATGCAATTCCATACTTTAATGAATACATTCTATTAAAAATGCAAGAGCTATCTTGCTGGATCACACGCAAGGTTCATGGCAGGGGAATGCTGGGATTTGTAGGACTTTTTTCTGTCTAAACATGCATAGGATTGCACCCTTAGCCAGGCTGGCACCCCATTTCTGACAGTGGCCAGACGCTTCTGGGATGAACCCCAGAAGCAGGCCATGAAGGCCATAGCCCTTCCCTACTGTTACTCCTCCCAACAAACAGTATTCAGAGGTATGGAGGGTCCATTTAGATATCACAGCAAGTATCATAGTAACAGTCCTCCCTTCCATACATTTATTTAATCCCCCCTTTTAAAGCCATCTAAGCCAGTGCTCATCATTGTGTCTTGTGACAGCAAATTCCATACTTACTTTTGTGTTGCATAGAGCACTGCTTTCTCTTGGAAGCCCTAAACGTACTGCCAACCAATTTGTGGGTCTAGCAGCTGCATCTTTTTTTTTCCATCTTTAAATGTGTGTCTAGCAGCATTATCTTCCCATCTTTTCCTCTAGAATAAGTACAGGGCCCTTGTTCTGGATTGGGGCCCTAGCGTGGAGAGAAGGGTGGCTTTTAACATTTGGATCAGCCCCATGGTCCCTTCTTTAGAAGAGAAAGCTGCTAGACACACATCTAAAGTCATGTCTGTTTTGGCTCCCATTGGGGGGGGGGGACCTTGAGTCGTACTGACTTTAGCTGCAGCATGAACAAAGCACCACTCCCATTCATTTCACAACAACTGCTTGGTGAGTTATGTTCCTGTATTAGAACAACTTACCATATTCACTCCTCCAGACTGATAGACAGAACACATGGCCTTCAAAGGGGCCAAGCCAATAGTAGTACCATGGAAGGACATCCCACTGAAACACATTAGGAGAGAGAATGAAATTGCAGGTAAGAGTAAAATTACAAAGTCCTGATTCACAGAAAGGATTCACAGAAACCAGAGCCTTTTGTGTCCATCTGTGCCGGGGATGGAGAAGCTCAGGTGGGGAAACAAAATCTGGACCTCAGGGGAGCCACAGATGGCCATGTGCGGTTCCACCCCTCCCATTCTAAAAGTCTCCCCTAATACAGTAAGAACTTGTATTCTTGGTACTTTGCCCTGCTCCTCACCCACCACTGCAATGGGGCCCCTAAGAAGCTTTCCGAAATGGAATTTGATCTTTGGGTAAAGAGCTGATCCCACCCTTGATCTATGCATACAGTTATGTTTTAAACACAAATCTATAAATGAAGCTCAAGACTGCTGCTGTCCCCTAAAGCTACATGCCAATGAGAATCTTTTATAGAAGATAGCGGCAGGGCACGAAAGCTATTTTAGATCTCTTTCAAACATTAGTTGCATCACTCTTCATTTAAAATGGCAGAAACAATGGTCTTGCAACTGGAATGCTCTTTATCATTTTGACACCTACAAAAAGCACCTGGCCAGTCATGGGGGACAGATATTCATATATAAGTGGACCATTAATGGGTCATCTAAATTCACCCAAAGCCAGATAAATAGGGTAAATAAATAGCTTCTGCCCAGTCTGTTTCAAACACTGTGCCTTCTCTTCATTAAACGTCTTGAGAGCCACATCATGACCAGTCCTTTAGGAACCAGATGATGATAATAATAATAATAATAATAATAATAATAATAATAATAATAATACAAATATACACCACTGGCCATGGAAGTCAAAGAACTAAGGCAACAGGAAAAGGTCACAATTATTCCATCAAAAATAACATGACATCAAAAAATTATACAGAAAACCTTCAGAAACTGGGCCTACCAAAATAATCCACATCAACATCTAGAAAGCACTCATGCTTAAAACATGCTCAATTGTCAGGAAATTCCTAAATCTGTAAAAGACACCATGACTTGGCAAAGCCCGTCATGTCCGTCTAGGAAAACCTCCACAAAATGTGCTTCCTGGTTTTGAGCCATAACTGCAGCTGATTCTACAGAGACATTCAAGGCATGATGAGTAGCAACACCTTCACAAAGAACAGGATGGGCTCACATCTTGTAAACGTGGAGAGAGAAGGCAATGCCATTCTTAGAAAAGCAACTTACGTGATCAGCTGGGCATTGTCATGCTTTTTATACGTGAGCATTTTGCGCCTCCAAGAAAGAAAAGACCACAGGGTTGAATGTGGGTTTGCAGAGATGTCACACTTATTATTGTCATTCCAGACCTCCAGTCCAACCAGAGCAACCCGGATGTTCAGGGATTTGTAAAACTGAGATGTTGAGGAAAAGAAGAGCTGGAGTTAGTCAACTGGCTCTGAGTCTACTAACTTTAATATGACCTAAAGCGTAGAAAGAACATGTTGCACCACTTTCTTCCTTATCCAGTTTGCCCTGGGAAGGAAATAGACACAACCATGTAGCAAAAATGCTGATGGGGTTCTATAACCCTGTTTTGATTTCTTAGAGATGAACTAAGCTGAGACGGAGTTCTTAGAGACATTCTTGGAGACAAACTAAGCATTACCTGCAAATACTGTAATTAGTCCCTGATGGCTCTTTTATCTGGAACAGCAGCTTGGGTGGATGGGGGTGGTGATGTGAGGCAGAGAAACAGCATAAACCAACACTTGTGCAATGTAACTAGCATTTGCTAGGGCAATGGGGAAAAGTGGTGATCTTTGCCTGCCTACCATTCCTCTGCTTCAAATATTCTCCCAGTGGCAACAAGTTTGTCCTCTGAAACATTTGGAAACCCACAGGGCAAAAGAGACATGGGGCAGGGGGAGGATTTGGAATGATGGGAGGGGAAAAGATTTGCCTTTTCTCCTCCAACTTGCTTGTCTTTGGAATAATAGTAGCCATCTGCATATAGCATGCCTCAGCTTTTGCATTTTTAAGGATGCCCATTTTCTTGTAAAACGTACATAACTGGACTCACCTTATCTACATAATTGGCAGCCTCCACTAACTTATTCTTGGTTGCCTGAAGATCATAATTATGCTTCTGAAACTGAAAGGAAGAAGAAAAGCAATTCAGAACCATATGGCAAAAGATCACTGCTATGAAATGTATTCCTGTGGGATTCCGACCTGGTTTCCTTATGATGCTGCCCTCAGAAAGCTCCCTATTGTTACCAGCCAACTAACAGGACTTGAAACATGACAAGCCTGCTCAGATGACAAGCTAAGCCACAGTGGTTAAGCATTTTGAGCTAAACATTATGGTAGAGCATGTCAGGTGAACCATGACCTAAGCCCTTTCTATACCATAAGGGTGTAGAGGGCGGAGGGCGGGCAATCCCGGAAGTAGCTGCTTCTGGGATTGTCATAGTCAATACACACAATTTGTGCGATGACCCAGGCTGCTCCCCAACCGTCACAGGTGCCATTTAAAAAAAACAAAAAAAAATTGGAGAAGAGCGCTCCTGAGCTCCAACGAAACGTAAGGTTTTTTTTTTAAAAAAAAATGCTGCGAAAACAGGGGCCTTACCAACCCCCCGCCATCCTAGGGATGGCAGGCTTCCTTCCCCCCGCCCGATTGGCACAGAGCTGCACAGGTAAGCACGGCAGCACCCTGGACAGGCAGCCACATCTTCCACGGTCCCGGGAACTTCCCGGGACTGCAGAAGATTCGGGATTTTCAAGTGTTGCCTTATCCCAGGAAAATCCCGTGGCCAATCCCCCCACCCCCCCAAAGTCCCTGTGCGTTATTTGGACTCACAGGGACCAGCCAGGGGCCATCCCAGGCGAAACGCCTGGGCCTTAGCATGCTGTGTGAACCATTCTTAATCATGGTGGCTACATAACCACAGTTTAAACATGCTCACTAACCATTTGCTGCAAAAGGGTTAGCGGCCTAACCATGGCTTAGCATGTCATCTGAAGAGGCCCAACGTTTCACTTTATTCCATTAACATTTATAAGTCAAAGTTTTGGTTTAATAATATCACCAACAAATATTTTTCCTTGGCCTCTACTTCTCCAGCCTTAATTTATAAAGCAGAACAAATAACTGTATATTGTATGATTTTGTTATACTGATTACTTCTTCTTGCATGACGTTTATTATATTGATTATGGGGATTGTGTCATTTTCTTTTGTGTAAGTTGATTGGAGACTTCCTTGGTGGAGGAAAGCAACACTAAAATCTAATAAATAAATGAACTGAATATTAAATGAATGATTCAGAGTAATCACATGCATTTTGTTCTCGATTTGCTGATTTGATTGTTCCATGATCCCAATTTTCTGAATGGTAGAAAGGTTAAAAGATAGCCTTTATATGGTCAAGTGTTTTTTATTTAATACAGAACACTAAATGTCTAATGGATCTTTGTAATAATTTCTTTATATACAAATGGACAAGTTGAGCAAGCATTATAGGGCTGGAGCAGCAAGCACACAGGCAGAATTGGCTTACATCGGATCATCAGAACAGCACTACAAATTCAAAAAATAGCATTTAACATAGCGGATGTGGGATTATTTCTTCTCAAACCCCCACAATTACGAAAAGAGGGCCATCTCCCCATACAACATTACACAACACAGCTGGAACAGTATTGCGAACATGGAACCTAGAAGTTTTTGGCAGAGGTTATTTAGCTTGTCTTGATCCAAACAGCATGTTTTATAGAAACCAATATTTTTAATCCCTCTCCCTCATGCTCAGCCAGTTCCTTCACCCCATACTGGCTTTATGGTAACTCATCCTGATGTTCGCATAGCAACCTCAGTCATTTGTTGTGCAGGCCATAATTCATGACTATTGCAAGTGCAGATGGAGCTTTGCAGCCTCTGTAAAGGCATCACTGCAAAATGTGTATGTGCAGTATATATCTTTTAAAACGGGGGTGTAGAATGTCAGGGCTAGAGGCCAAACCCAGCCCACTGGGGTTTCCCAGAAAGCCACACCCTTTTCTCCAACCACCAATAGTTTAGTGGTTTCCATGCTTTTGCATGTTTTTCCGCCATTCTGAAATGCCTCTCCTAAGGCTTAGGGCTAATCTACACCTGCCAGTTATCCCGGGGTCGGTTAGAGGACATCCCTGTGTGTCTAAAAGACACATAGGGGATCCCAGGGTCAACCAGGGACAACCTCTCAGTTGTACCGGGATAACTGGAAACACAGTTTTCCCGATTTTCCCTGCAGTTCCGGGACAACCCTGTGGACCACGGGCGGTGTGGCGTTTGCTCCCAGGTCCTACCTCCTCCCTGCGAGTAGTGTGGTTCTTCAAACAGGCACAGAGCTGTGCGGGGGGGGGGGGGGGCTCCATGCCAATTGGGGGGGGGAGCATTTTTGCTACCCCCGGGATGGCTCTTGGCATGTTGGGGCACCGAATTTGAAGGTGTTTTGTTTTGTTTTTTTAAAACAAAGCTTACCGTTGGCGCAGGATCACACTTGCGCAATTGCGCAAACCTCTCCCTTCTTAAAAAAACCCCTAGTGCTGCACCAGGAACGTCCCTCTTGACTTCCGGGATGACACACTAGTGTTTAGATGTAGGGGCATGGTAAGCCCGGGATCCTCCCCTTCCCCCCCCCCCAAGTCCCGGAAAGCCTCTAGGTGTAGATGAGGCTGTAGTTACTGGCAGTAAGAACTTTCAGCTAAAATATGCTGGCATCTTCTATATTTTTGGTCCTGCCCCTTTTGGCCCTTCTTACCACTTGAATGGCCCCCAAGAGCTTTTCCAAAATGGAATTCGGTCATTGGGTTGAAACAGGTTTTGCCCTTTTGTTTTAAAATATATCTTCTACTTGTAATATTAATGAAGTGTCTGTTAACTGAACATACATTGCTTGATCCAAGTAACTAGTAGTGCAGGAAGTGGGGGACTTGTGGCCTTCCTGTTGGACTATAACTACCATCACCCCTGACTACTGGCCACACTGGGTGGGGATGATGGGAGTGAGTCCAACAGTATATGGAATACTACACTATTGGTGGGTTTATGTGCTCTTTAAAAACAACAGCAACAGTAACAATAACAACATATATTTCCTTTTTTCCTTAGGGTGAGATTGGGAAAACGAAGCTGCCCATTTCTCTTTGAGGTCTTTAAACAACTGTGTATATTTCATTTATCTAGTAAAAGAATAAGGGAAATCAGTCACCAGCATCTGCTGCATTTTTCTCATACCCTAGGCGCAGCTACTTAGGAAGAGAGAAATGCAATGGTGTTTGTGCTCCAGTTTTACTTAGAATAAATTATAGCTCGTGTTGACGATGGTGGGAACATGTACTTTACATCAACTGCAAAATTACAAGTGGGAAAACAAGAGTCATATAAAGATCCAGCGAGAGGATCAAGTTCCCCCAGATAAATTATATGAGCAGCCGCCACATCTTTGAAGGAGAATGGGCCAGAAAAAAAGCCATTAAAATAAAAGACGCCTGCATGACCTAATGCTCCTGGGAGCGATTAACGAGACATGGACCCAACAAGATCCAGGTCATTGATTAGAAACAGACTCCAAGCATATTCAGGCAGGATGTTTTTACATCTCTGTCAATTGCTTACACGGGCTGCGTGAAATAAGCGAGTGGACTCAACCACAATTTCATCCTTTACTAAATGTTTTAGTAGAAGGGCCAGTAGCTAAATGAATAGGAGCGGAGAATTATGATTGCAGTTCTGGGCTAAGGAACATTGCTAGGTTGGATTTGGAAAATGCACGCAGCAGCTAAACATAATGTTACAAAGGAGATCCAATTGGAGTTTTGATTTTTACATTAAAAGCAGCCACAGGCAATTCCAAATTTAACTGGAAGTCTGGAGAAGTTAACCCCTTTCTCCTCATGCCATTTCCAAATCAAAAGCCAATGATACTGCCAAAGTTAATATTAGCTGTGGGGGGGGGGATTAAATCTGGATACAGGATACCCCTAAAACTACTTTGAAGTAAAAATCAATCACTGGAAGGTTCAGGGCACAATCCTATGGACTGAGCTTTTGCTGCCTGGAAGCCCATAGGGCAGGAGGAGGAGCAAAGTCAATCTTCACCTCCCCGCCCTCTGATCTCCTGTATTTTCTCTACACCAGCTTTACAGCCCATCTAGTGAGGGTGCTTTGGAGGGTGGGGGGAAGAGGCTAAAGGAGGCTCAGGATAACTTGTATCCTGGCCTCTCCCATCTCCTCCTCTCCCCGCCCATCAGAATGTCTGTCCTGGATTTTTAGAAAATTGCTGATTTTGCTTTTTGGACTCCCTGGAAAGACTACTGAGAAAATGCTAATCTGCCTCTCTTAAAACAATATAAAATGTCTTATTAGGAAATGCAAATGTTAAATGTTAATTAGAGACAATTAAGTATTTGAAAATGTAAATAAGTAAAAAGAAGTAATTGTATTAAAGGGAAGATAATGCAGAGACACAAGCAGGTTCACAATGAATTCTGGGTAACTGGCGTAAAAAATAATGGTAAAGTTGACCTGGATGGTATCTACAGAGAAAATGCTGAGTTAAATTCCTATCACTTAGGCCCCAAAGTTATTTGGGTTAAGAACAGGTGTGAGACTGTATTATTCCACGTCAAATATGCATTGAAAGTGTTTGCTTACAATTAATGAGCAAAAAAAGATTGGTATACACATCAAAAAGCTTGATATACAGTTATCTAGAAAAAATTATAGACTTCAGTTTAATTTGCAAATTTTGTGTAAGGATTTGACTTCTCAAAGGTAGAATTCAAAATTGATCTTATCTAGCCTGAAAGGCATACATTTAAGCCTTTTTATATGTTCTAATTTTAGAGGAATGTTTAATAACAATGGTGATAATTAAGACTGTGAGACAATTTATGGGATAGTAGATAATATTAGGTATGAGGTAATTTCTACACAAAAAAGTGTAAATATGGATTGATTTTAGAATGCAGCAGCTTGTTCCCGGTCAGCTGTATAGCCTATTCAGAATTGAATGGGGAACTTGGTACTTAGAATGAGATCTTTCCTTTTTGCTCTACTAGGACTAGAAGTCTAAGAAGAAGGGATTTTTTTATTAAAAAATCCCGTTAAGCTATTAAGACCTAAGAATCTTTAGCAAAGGTCTGTTTAACAACAAGAAATGTTTTATGTCGTTTTATATAGGTCGTATTTTTATGCGATGCGACAAGTATATTTTTAATAAAAAATAAAAATGGATGAAAAAGATTTCCCCTTTACTAATTCTTGCTAGTCGAAAACCAAAACTGAATCCACCTAAACCAAATTTTAATGTACACTATGTTTGAAGTGTATTGATCAGCTATAGGTAATTAATTGGCAGTTAAAGACTTCCTAAATACGAAACTATAAATGGAAAACACTCAGCAATGGCCAAATTCATAACATGCACCCTTTCCTCCTCCCCCCAGTTGATTTTCCACTCTCAAAGAAGCAGTCGGCAAAGTTCTTTCTGCGCTAGCTGCAAGAGAGAGGAGCCTGGGGTCAGATCGCCTACTCCCCCTTCTGGGTTCAGAGCACTATCTGTGACCTCGGAGGGGCTTCCCAAGCCATCCTATGGTCCCTGGAACACTTGCCCAGTGCCCATAAGATTGCTCTCTCCATCACTGATCGCCTGTGTAATGTGTTGTTTGGCACTGCACTGTCTATTAATCTTGAGTTTGATTTTGATCTGATATAAATATAAGTTTCTCTTACCTCTGCATGATCAGCCACTAGTAGAAGCTCCACATATTTCATAGACTGTTGATCATCCCTCTTGACCTATGGCAGAAGTACAGAAATGTATTTGTTCAACTGATTTATAAAGCTCCTTAAAATCAAAATTACACATTCTTTAAAAAGTACTCATTTTGTCAGATACATTAAGGACATTATCTACATAGTGGTTTTAAGGCAAACGAGCACCAAAAATGACTTTACCTTGCATAGGAAGTTCTTCAAAATAAGCATCAATGTTATATGTGGTAAAGATGTATTTTAAATTATATGATTTTTCCAGGAATTGTTCTCCTACAGATAATTCACCATGCCTCTTCCTCATCTTGGTAGCACTCTCGCTCATCTCACACATACACATATTTAATGTTTTGTGGATCACTTGAATTCTTTAGTTATCAATGCATTTATGAATCCACCCAAAGCAACTAGTGAGCTACTCTGCTGAAAATATCTTGTTACAAATCTTATAATTTTAACTTATACATTTCCTATATACTAAAAACATTAGTAAATGTTTCTGATCTTCATCGTTTTAAGGGAAATCTTGAATGCCTGAATGGCCATGTCATTCAGGCATAGCAGTTCGGGAATTAGAAGATGGATTGTTGTACCTCAGGGAAACAATTCAAAAACATTTGATCCTGATGGATTCCCTTCCTGTTGACCTAACTGTTGGCCAACAGGTTGACAAAACTTTCTGTTTCAGTCTCAAAAGAAAACTAAAATAAATCAGTAATGGAAAAAGGGGTTTATAGTGAAGAAGTTAAGATTATGTGGTTGAGCTATAAACAGTTCAGCTCAGAGATGAATTCACTGAGTGGCCTTATGGAAGGTACTATTTCTCAGCCTCAGCCATCTATCTGTAACAAACCACCCTATCTTATAGGGTAGTTGTAAGGATTATTAAGATAATGCATGAGCATCATTTTGAATGCTTAAGAAACTATATGAATTCTTATTATTTTTGTAAACCTCTTAGGATTTTTAGGATATAATGGAATAATTTAGAAATACTCACCCTGTGATAACGTGGCTCAGTTCGTCCAGTCAACTCAGTCAGCCAATCCATGGTATTTGACCCCGAATGCTGGTTTCCACAGGTACCCCTGGAAAGCTTGAAATGTTCAGATCTGTAGATCAAGTGTTGCTCCTGAGTATGAGGAAGTGGTTCCAAGATATAGCTGAGATTGCTGCCTAGAACTATAAGGCCCCTGAAAGACAATATCAATGACAGAAACTGTGAAAGTCAAGTATTTCCTCCCCCCCTTTTTAATTTTTTTTATTTCAAAATTAAAATACATTGAAATCAAAAGAAAAAAATCTCTCCTCATTTCCTCCCCATGCTTAGTCAATTACAGACTTTTCCTCCTTACAACTTTCACTTTCATTTTCTTAGCCAAGGTGGTATATTAAATTTCCATTTCATTTATTAATCATCTGCTTTTCATGAGTCCCACAAACTTCTATAAGCGGCTACCAGTCATTCTATTTGATTCCTTTTTCATATAGTCTATATATTTTTGCCATTCCATCCTGAAAGTAACTCTTTTCTTTATTCCTCTATGTATTCTTAAAAAGCAAAGTATTTTGATTACTCAAAACTTAAATGAAAGTTGCAATCCTGCACCCATTCACCTGGATTGAACTCAATGGGGCTTACTTCTGACTAGACACATATAGAATTGCACTGCTAGTTATCTTAATACTGACCAATAAACCACCACACCTTGTCTATATTTTGCATTTTATGCTGATTTGGGTCCAATTTCATTACATGTTAGGTTTATAGTTTCAGATCATGCACAAACAGACTTCTGAAATATTCTAAATCATAGAGTATCTCCAAATTCCCAGGTGTTAGGAATTTTGAGGAGTAAATTGGCAGTTCCCCCTTCTTCTGCATGGTATTGTAACGTTCAAACCAAAGTCCAGATGTATCCTTTGAAAGGGCAAGGCCCTCTTTCCCCTAGGATTTACTTGTGCTGAAAGTCGGAAGCCAGCCATTTTGACTGGTACACTAGAAGGCGTTGTGCATCAGTTGCATGAGCACTTGAGAAACCAACAAACACCAACATCATCTGTACATGTATGCCTCCGACCCCCTAAAACAGGGGTTCAGAACACCTTTCAACCTGAGGGTGAAATTCCATTTGGGAGAAGCTCTTAAGGGCCACATTCCGGTAGAGGGTGGAGTTAAGGGCAAAAGGGGTGTGGCCAAAATACAAACAATGACAGCATACAAGTTCTTCACTAAGCCTTATGGGAGACTTTTCAACCTTTAAGAATGGGGAGGTGAGAAGCCAGGAAATCACCAAATGACTGGTGGTCAGCAGAAAGGGAGTGGAGCCAGGGGAAGGCAGCATGGCCCTGCAGGGACCCCAAAGGGCTGGACTGGAACCCCAGGCAGGCCGAACTTGTCCCCCAGGTCTGCGATTCTACATCCCTGCCCTAAACCAAGGAACTTGCAGGTGTGTCCTTATTGGCTATGTACAGGATTTGGTCACGTCTTTCCAGTGGATGCTATGGAGACTGTACCCATAACAATGATCCACTTCTACTTTTTTTTAGGATTATGCACAAGGCCTTTCTCCTTGCCAAGACAAATAATAATAATATTTCTATGACACACTGAGCATTTTAGCATTTTCTTTTTAAAAATAGAACGTTTAAGCATATTTGGCTAAGGTCTAAGATCAGGGAAAAGACGGACGGTAAGAGACAATGGGAGTTGTGAATAGAGTGCATTTGGGATTTTAAGAAAAACGTTATTTGAAACTTAATTTCCCCCCCAGATGGGGAAATACTTTACTACAAGGGAAATGACTCCAACTTTTTAAAAGCTTCTATTCAAATACATTCAGCTGGCTGTCAGTGGAGGGTGCCCTTCCTCAAGGAAAGAATTGACAGGGCAGTCAGGGGTTCTTCTCTGGTGAAGGATGGCTTTTGATACTAGTAGCAGTGGTCAGCAATACCAGCCAAATTCCCATCACAGGAATGGAACTACCAGATCAGAAATGGGTAGAGAGAGACTGTGTGTGGAAAGGTCAAGTTCTGCAGCCAACACCATCATCAGTCAACACCATCATCAGTCAACTGTGTCCGTCGTAGCCAGCACTTACCTGAACATGCAAGCAGGGATGAGGCTGCACTGAGTAGCTCCACTCCTGATTTGAACATGCTGTTTAGCTCCTCCCACAGGCATCCATGCATACGGCATGAATGTCTGCAGAAGGGCTTCCACGCAAGCCAGAACCTTGCACTATTTTTATTTTTATTTTTTTGTGTAATACTTCTGTGCCACTTAATATAATAAACTCCCTAAGGGGTTCACAGATAAATATTTAAACAACACATTTAAAATACACTATTAAAAACAATTTCAACTGAAGTAACAGTACAAATCATGTTTAAAATACACTATTAAAAGCAAGTCTATCTACAATAACAATACAAAACAATGCAAGGAGCACTACAATGAAGCAGCATATGATTAATTTCAATTAATTAGTGCATTAATTAACCACTATTAATTATTCTGGATCACGTGGAAGCTGTACATGCAAAGGTGTCCTCCATGCAGACCAGGGGTATGCAACTTTGGTGGATTGGGGTCTGCACCCACCTCCCCAGATCCCCTTGTGAGCCACTCCCCCACAACCACTGGAATCAGCCACACTGCCAGCCAAGAGCCCCCCATTGTGTCTCTTACTGCTGCCGCCACCATGGCCGCCACAAATGATGGGGCACCACCAGATTCCCAGTGATTCTCTTGTGAAACAAGGTGTGTGGCTTCCCAGCAGAAAAACACCTCCCCCAGCCTGCCAAACAGCTGCTAGGAAAGAAGGCATATGCTCCCTGCATCCTGTATTGGTTATGCTTCAGGACGGTCTCTCAATCAGAGGCAGGATCTACACTATTGCTTTATAGTGGGATTGGTGCACCGACAACTGTTGGGGCCCAGGACACATTCCATATACACTTCTCAAAGCACTTTCAAAGTGTTATGTCCTGCTTGGTGTGGATCTGGCCCAAGGAGGCCCAATAGGCCTAGCCAGTCCTCCAAAGAAACTGACTGTACACAGAAAAACATATTCCATGTAATTTCCAGTGCACACAGAGGTTCTTTGGCAGACGTATATCAATGTGGAGATAATCCCTGACAGTAGAAGGTTTGAAAACCACTCCCTTAAAATAGGCTGACCAGATAAAATCCAGGTCAGGGCTCATGTAACTTTAACAGTTGTAGAGAAAAGGGAATTTCAGCCGGCGTCATTTGTACGCAATTAGTTCCTGGTGAAATTCCCTCTTCATCACAACAGCTAAAGGTGCAGGCACTATACTAGAGTGACCATATACAAAAGAAGGCAGGGCCCCTGCAACTTTAACTGTTGTGATGAAGAGGGAATTTCACCAGGAACTAATTGCACACAAATGACACTGGCTGAAATTCCCTTTTCTCTACAACTGTTAAAGTTACATGAGCCCTGACCTGGATTTTATCTGGTCAGCCTAGTGTTTTACATAGTTCTGGTTAAAAAAAAGTTTTGTTATTTTACTTCATTTTTAGTAAGAGAAAGTTACCAAACCATTTTCTCCAGTTCTCAGTTTTCCTAGACCAAAATTAATCAAACTGTTGAAACTGGACACTAGATAAGATGCAAATGCTATCAAGGTGTCAGAATTTGGTAGGAAAATGGTACGTTAAAACTTTGAAATAAACAAGGGAAAGAGATGGCTAGTTCTGACACATATTTGACTTCACTCCTCTTAGGGTTCCTCTACAAGAGCGATTTAAAGCTCTTTCAAGGCGCATTACAGATTTTACCTCTACAAGAGCAGAGCGCAAATCGGGGGTTGAGGCGCTTTTTATCTCCTCTTATGCGCATTATCGAGTGCGCGTTAAATAGCGACTTAACATTTACCGTAGGAGTTAAAGCGCCTTATGGCCATGTAAACACGCGATTCTCCGCTTGTAAACAACTTTAAAACGTGTTTCATACAGCCCATAATGCGCTTCACCGCCTCACGTGAATAGATATTAGGAGTAAATGCGCTGATCCATAAATGCACATAATCGGGCAACCGGGCGTCAAAGTGAAATCTTGTATAGGGGATCTTAGCCAATAGAGTATTCTGCTTCCTGGAATAGTTTAGAGGGGAAGAAAAGGGGAATATATCACATTAAACAGAATAATCAAAAAGAAGTATAAAGGAAAATGAGGAATACATACAAGAAACATAATGGTGAGACTTGGAGTGCTATACAAAGGTATAGTCTAGGCAAGCTGTCCACATTTTATGGATGATAAGCAGCCTATTTCAGTTTAGTGGTCTTTACTGGAGCAAGACTTTCTAAGCTACCAGGGCAGCACTTCAAGCCAGCCATGAACCATTATGAAATCTTGCATGATTGTTTGGACAGCTGCCCTTGAAAGCCCAAACTGTCACTTTACTCAGACACTTCTCTGCATTTCCAATAACAAATAAGAATTCTATGAGTGTTCAACTACACAGACTGCATTGTAGGCTGCTCACCAGATTGCTTCCAGTGGATTATGCTAAAAGTATTTTGCAAAGAGAAATTGTGTAAAATGAGAGTGTTGTAACGATGAGATATATTCAAGGCATAACAGAGTTTGGCTGTCACTTTTCCGGGGAATTGAGAAATTTGAATTGTAGCTCTACAAAGACTGCAGATGTTTCCTAAAATGCAAATCTTAAGCAATTGTTGGAGCATAAGAAACGTGAAACATAAGCAGAGCTTTATGTGTGGGACTGTCCGATAGATGTCTAAAAATATTGGTAAATGTTAGAAGGCTATTCATTTGCTAAGCCATTGCATCATCCCAACTGAAATGAGTGACTGGGTGCCCTCGACTGGAGTCTGATGCAATCCAATACGATTTGTAACTTTGCCTAAATAAAAGGTGTAGGCAGTTTTTTTAGGTTATGAGGACAGGGCTGGCATGAAGGGCAGGTATGGATGTGAACTGCCAGGCCAAGGGCCCACACCCCAGCAGTGTCCCGCTGATAAAAGCCCCCTGGACTTGCTCCTCCTCTTCATCACTGCAACCTGCTTCTTCTCCTGCCTGTTCCTCTGGCCCAGACAATGATGGTGGTGAGGAGGAGGAGAAGCAGATGCCACTGCCTACTTACTTCCTGGCTCTCTGTCTGTCAAGGGAGCAAGTGCGGGCAAGAATGAGAAAGGGAAGGCAGAGCAATAGCAGCTGGTGATCATGGCGATGAGAAGGTAAATTCACTGAGGGATGGGTCCCATTGAGGGTGTCTTGACCAAGGGCTACCAAAAACTTGAAGCTGGCACTGTATGAGGACGCCAGTTCATACTGATGCACTGTAAACCAAAATGGTGGCCAACATTTTCACTGATGTTTTCATGTATTGAACCACTAATGTAATAAATTTGGGGTAATGATTAGTGTTGGTCTTTGGCCAAGAAGATCTGGGTTAAGATCCCTATTCAGCCACGAAGGCCCTTGAGCAAGTCACACTCTCTCATCCAAACCTACTCCACAGGGTTGTAGTGAGATAACTCACATCCATTCATGCTATGAGCTCATTGGAAGTAGAGTGGCATATGCATTACTAATTATACTGCGGCTAGAACATATATTTTTAGTACATATTGGAGAGACACTAATCCATACCACTGTAACCATAGGCTGCAGAAAGCCTTGCTTTCCACAGAGGGAAATGATATAGTATAGTTTTAAGTGAATTGTTGTTGGAAAGGTTGGGGACATTTTCTGTAATGTAGGCTGACCAGATAAAATCCAGGTCAGGGCTCATGTAACTTTAACAGTTGCAGAGAAAAGGGAATTTCAGCCAGCGTCATTTGTATGCAATTAGTTCCTGGAGAAATTCCCTCTTCATCACAACAGTTAAAGGTGCAGGCACTATACTAGAGTGACCACATACAAAAGAAGGCAGGGCCCCTGCAACTTTAACTGTTGTGATGAAGAGGGAATTTCACCAGGAACTAATTGCATACAAATGACACTGTCTGAAATTCCCTTTTCTCTACAACTGTTAAAGTTATATGAGCCCTGACCTGGTCACCCTACTGTAATGGATTTGTAATGAGCACACTGCAGAGAGGAAGAAGGAGCTATATGGGTAGAATAACACCCTTCCCCACATGTTCATTCCTCCCCCCTCAAGAAACAAAAAACATATGCAAGTGTTTAGCTATTTAGTTCCAGTAATTCCTAAAATGACTGACAAGTTGGAAGGGCCTGAAGAATGCTGGCCAGCACGGGGAGCAACTCTACTGTAAATGAAAAGTGTGCTTCTAGATGGCCACTTGGCAGACAGAAAAGAGCTGGAAAATCTGGATGCGGAGGGATAAAAGTGGGTCAGGGTGCACCTGCAATGCTTCCTATTTTGTGTGGGCTGTGTGCATTATGTCAGCCGTAAATGGCCAAGGTTTACTTTGTTTATACCAGACAGTTTATTTACATTAAAAGTGACTTGAGGTTGTTGAAGGGTTCTTTTAAAAAAAAATTGGCTAAAAATGTTTCCTGACTGGACAGAAGCCCAGCTTTGAATAAAGGTGACCACGTCCTGTTTATTAAACAACAACAACAACAGTATCTTTAATTTATTGTTTCGGGAGGTCAAGTCTTCCTCATACGGAGTCAATGGTGCATATCTACACTACAGATCCATAGCTAACCAGGAATGTTGTAGAATGCTGTCCTCATGTGGCATAAACAGTAGAGGAGTGCTTTGCAGAAGAAACTAGGTTTCCTGCAAATGTTGACACCAAAAGATGTGAGGAGTGTGTGTGTGTGTGTGTGTGTGTGTGTGTGTAATGCAGAAGATTGTTCTGAGAGCAAGGGATAAGACTTAAAGGAGGTAGGAAAGTCAGCATGAATGAAAATCTAAGGTCCTGAAATCAGTGGTAGTTCGTGGCTCTGAAGTCAGTGGGCCGGTGAATCTGCTCCGGGTTTCAGTCAGAACTCCAAAGAAGCTATTGAGCTTGAATAGCTTTTCCAGGTAGGGCTGGGAAAGTCCCCTGCCTAAAACCCTGGAGAGAAGCTGCCAGTCAATGTAGATGGTAAAGCTATGGGAGAATTTTGTTAGGTTTTCATTTTGATAAGAACTTTCCAGATTGACACTTCCCTAATTAATATGCAAACCGTTGGTTATCCCTTGGTATTGACTTCTTAAAACATTACGATGTAGTTCCTTACATAAAAATGTGCGTATTAGGAGACAGCACGCACAAAACCGAACATGTCGTTGAAAACAGTACAAAAGAGCATTCTGTAAAAGAAAACGACATGCAACATTATATATTAGGCAAATTTGCATACAAAAATTGGTATATTAAGAGAAATGCACATGAAAAGGCTTACAAATTTTCATGGGGATTATTTTTCTTTAAAGTCAGAAACTGAAATGGGGAAATTGGATGGAAACAAACTGATTGGAAAAATGAGAATCTGAAATTAACAGATTCATCCATCTCTAGTAGGCAATACTGAACCAGGTGGACCAATGGCCTGACTCACTATGAGACAGCTTCCTATATTTCTAAGTCTACTGATAGTGAGATGGAAAGAGCAACCCAGAGGAATCAGATTCCTGAGAACATAATGAACATTTTTTTTCTTATGGTATTTGGAAATAAAAAAGAATAATGCAGACAACCTCATTTGAGATGTATAACTCTGGGGATCCCTCACGGATACCTTTTGATATGTCTTAGGAGAACATAAGAACTGCCCCGATAAATTAGATCAAGGGTCTAGCATTCTGCATCTGACTTTAGTGATGCTGGTACCCAGAACAACATTACCATTCCTCCATGAATTTGCATCTTCCTTAAAAAAAAGAAAAAGGGGGGGGGAGTCATATAAGCTATTGCCCATGAACCCATCTTGAAATATTGAATTATGAAGCAATAAGAATGTCCCTCTGAATCCAGAGAATTAAACTAATTTGAAATGTTTTAAGGGAGAGCTTGGACCTTACCGTAGACCACTGCATGTGCTGAGTGCCACACTTGAGTCTTCCATGCCCCTCACGATACCATGGTAAAAGCAATGATTCTGGGTGGACAAAATGGAGATTGTGAAGGGAAGATAACATTCTGTAAATTACTTCTTCTTCTTCCCTACAGCCACTCGCATTTGGTTGAAACTGATTCAGTACTATGCAGAAAAAGGACAACAAAAGGCACAGTTCCAATAATGGCCTAGTTAATCCTTCAGGGACATGATCCTCTGTCAATAAACTACATTCTCCTCAGATAAGTTATTGAGAACCCATTTTCTCTCTCTCTGGCCGTTTCTACACCAGGATTTTTGCCTGGTTTCACCCCGGGCTGGTCCCTGTGAGTCCAAATGATGCACAGGGACTCCCGGGGAGGGGTGGGGCGGTCATGGGATTTGCCGAGATTAAGTGATCCCTGGAAAATCCTGATTTTACCGCGGTCCCGGGACCGCGGGAGATTTAACAACCTGTCCTGGCTTCTGCCTACTTACTCAAGGAAGAGAGGGGAGCAATTCCACCATCCCCTGGATGGTGGGGAGGAGGCAGCCCCGATTTCACGTGCATTTTTTTCCTCACTTACCTTGCGTTGTAGCGCTAGAGCGCTCTTCTCCCCTCTGCCCGAACCACAAAACGGCAGGTGCGATGACGCGGGAACAGCCTCAGTCATTGCACTTCTGATGTGGACTGAAGCGATGATCCCAGAAGTGGCTACTTCCGGGATCACTGCCCCCCTCCCTCTACACCTGCACGGTGTAGAAAGGGCCTAACTCTCATTCATTCATTCATTCATTCATTCATTCATTCATTATCTCTCTTCTACCCACACATACCAAGTTTATTCCAGCATATGAGAAGTCAAAGTATGATCACTTTCATTCAAGTGCATTTTACTTTTATTGTCAGCAAACTCTATGGCAAGGGTAGCCAAACGTTTGGGTCCATGGGCACATTTAGCAATCTCTTGGGCATTACCAGAAAATGGATGCAGTCCAAGTAAAAGTATCGGCCTGCAGCCCCGTCATCTTTATTTCCAAAGGATTTAGCTGAGCCCCACATCCAAGGGGAAAGAAAATGGGAAGCCATTAGGGGCCCTCATTTTACTGTGAAGCAATCCCAGCTGCCAGTAAGAAACATTGTTATTTAAATAATAATAATAATAATAATAATAATAATAATAATAATAATAATAATATAAAAAGAGGAAGAGTGAGGACACCTCAGTGAGTGTCAAGAAAGGTGCCTGAGGGTGTGCTGGTGCCAGCAGGTGCCACATTGCTTATCCCTGCTCTGTGGTGCTTTGATATCTAAGACGGGTAGGTGTGGCTAAAGCACTGTATTATAAACTTGGTTTGAGTAGAAATACTTAGCGTAGACTTATTGAAATCAACAGGTTGTAATTTAGTCGTGACTAAACATGTCCCATTGATTTCAGTGAGTATACTCTAAGTCTGGCTGGATCCATTTTTAGAGTACACCGCCATTTCTATCTGACAGCATATTTCTAAAGTTTTCTTGAAAGCAACCACAGAATTAATCATGAAAGCAACTATATATTTAAAGCTCTGGTTCTCTGGGTATTTCCCACTCCAGTATCATTAGAAAAGGAATGGAAAATAAAATTGCCAAGATCAAACTCCCCTTTTACAAATCAATGGTGCGACCACACTTAGAATACTGAGTACAGTTCTGGCCACCGCACCTAAAAAAAGGTACTATAGAATTGAAAAAAGTGAAGAAAAAATATCAAGGGGCTGGAACAACTCCCCTATGATGAAATGTTACAGCAGCTGGTACTGTTTAGCTCAGAAAAAAGGTGAACAAAGGGGGATATGATAGAGGTGAACAAAATTATGCATGGTGTGAAGAAAGTGGATAAGAAGACTTTTTTCTCCCTTTCTCATAATACTAAAATCCAGAGTCATCCCATGAAGCTGATTGGTGGAAGGTTCAGGACAGATAAAAGGAAGGAGTTCTTCACACAGCACATAGTTCACTTCCACAAGATGTAGTGAAGGCCAACAATTTGGATGGCTTTGAAGGCAGGTTGGATACATTCCTGGAGGAGAAGGCTATCAGTGGCTACTAGTCCTGATGGCTATTATTACTTTTCAGTTCTTTTACAAAGCCACATCACATGAAGTGAGAAAGACCTATTATATGGGTTCCTGATATTACAAATGGCAAGAAAGTGGGTTTTACAACTCAACTGCCAATTAAGTCCCATCATAGCCAACTTTATAAGGAAAATTTATGCTGGGAAGAAGAGAGGAAGAAATGATATCAAGAATAATTATCTCAGTTTTGTTAGCCTTTATTTTAAAATCATACAATTAGTGCACTTTTGTGCCTTTTTAGTGAAGTGCCAGCTAACCAAAGCATTTCCAGTCAGTTAGTTCATGAGGAAGGTCCTGCAGAAGCCAGCTGGCGTAACTTATCTTAATGAAGGACAAAGTAGAAGAGTTCAGATCCAACTATCCAGAGTTGAGAACTCATAGATACTCATATAATTCTCACATGGAGGTGCAAATTCATACAGGCACCACTTTCAAGTAACCCCACCAGGTCACACACCTGGCAATGGGTGTCTCCAAGGGGACAGTGAGTGCTACCTCAAAATATTTCCCAGTACCCTATTTGCTCCCCCAGCTTCTAGTTACCGTATAATTGTACTTGGACTCCCCAATAATGCTCTTTACTATCCTTTTGTTCCCCAAAACTAGTATTTCTGACCTTGCCCAGGCCTCACACCCTCTTATAGGCTCATGTGGAACCACCAGAATAATGCATGCAAGTTGTTTTGCCCATTAGAGACAAACTACATGGGAATACTTACTGTAGCATTCAAAGTGACAATGTGGGGGGCTCCACTCTTGGTATAATGAGTTTCAGTGTAGCCTGGTGCAAAGAGGTGCCTACCAGCAACAAAGAAGAGAGAGGAGAGGTGCCGGGGTGGGGGGTGGGGGAGAAGAGAGAATTATATTCTGAACATTTTTATTGAAATTATCCAGGTGTATGAAAACATGCTGTCTTGCCTAATCAAGGACAGACCTGAGAGAGAGAGAGAGAGAGAGAGAGAGAGAGAGAGAGAGAGAGAATATCTCACAGGTCTGAGCACTCAGGCTGCCCTGTGGTTCAACAGTCACGTGTGCATCCCAGTGAGCTCCTGCCGTTCGTCCTCTGCCACACATGTGCTGGTCTCTTTGCCCAAGGCATGTTGTGGTTTGAAAGAGGGCTGGCTTTTTGGTTGGAAAAATGGTTTCCCAGCTTTTGTGTGTCCAGTTCAAGGATAACTCATGAACCAACAAAGGTTTTACCACACATACACACACTAGCAAACAGACCCGGCTTTGCACAGGTGGGAATAGCTCTTATGTTGATACACTGAGGCCTTCAAGCAAACTTACACAGCTGTCAGAGTTGGACATATAGTGCTGCCCTATCTGAGTGAAGCCATGGCCACTGACACCCCTAAGCAAAGCCCCTGCTATGGTGCACCCACATAGCCCCCTGAAGGAGGGGCCTGTCCCTAAGAGGGATGCCCCACAGCAGGTCTGAATCAAGCATATAATTGCATCCCTTGACCTAGTAATCTGCTGCGGCTTCGCTATGTGCTGGTTGGTGAAGTCTGCCCCTAGTGGCTGTAAATGTAACTGCAGGCTTCAACCACATGGGCACACCAAAATTAATTAAAATTAATGCATTTTAAAAGCAAAATAACCCTGAAGTGCACATCCCTAGGGTTCTCTTACTACACATGCCACATTTCAGGTGTCTAACGGCGAACACGACAGAAAGAGAAACATGATCTTTTATGGTTATAGATAATCATGTGGTTAAAAACGCACGGTTAAAAATTTCTTGCTGCAGTGCTGAATCATCACGCCAAGTTTCACTGCAATCTATCAAATGGTATTGAAGCTATAAATCTTTTAAAATTTGATGGGCCGCCATTTTGTATCAACATGGCGGACACATGGTGAAAATCAGTGCTGAATCAGGATATGAAGTTTTGTTGAAATCAATCAAATGGTACTGAAGCAGTTAATCTGTAAATATTTTGATTGGCGCCATTTTGTTACAAGATGGTGGACAAAACTTTCACTATGTCTAAAAGCATCCAAGATAGAAGTAGAACAAATCCTAAAAGTTTCATAACAATCAGATATATGGTTTTCGAGTCCATCGAGGACATACAAACACTTCTGTTTATACACCTCTGGTCAACATAGGTGGAATTTGGATTGGGCCTGCATAAAGTTGTATCAACAGAAAGTGTACTTTTTGATGGTTTTAATAATATATTGCTGAAATAAATTTCAATCTCTGCCATAAAATGGTGTCAAATAAACAAATAAGTAGGCTGTGCAGGAGATCTGACATTCACTGTCAAATTACCGTTGCCACTTCAACTTGCTCATAAGGCATTATGAGACAGAAAGAAAAACATGTCTCTCTCTTTACCACCTTTCTGTTCAGAAATACATAAACCTAGATCATTTATATCACTGGAGAGGATCTAGGGTAAGCCACTAACACTCATCCTCAAATATATCATATAATAAGGGTGCAATCCTATGTATGTTTAGACAGCAAAAAGTCCTACAACTGGCAACATTCTCCAACCAGACATTTTGTTGGGGGGATGCTGCAAGACTTTTTTCTGTCTAAACATGCATAGGATTGCATCCTAAATGACAGAAATTTGTAACGTGTTTCGTACACTGAATGTGCTGCAAAGATAAAGCTAGCAGATGCCATTCTAACCCTTTTGTCCTCACTGTGCTGCACTCCAACAAAACTAATTTTGCTTCTTTCTTCATCATTGCTGACACAGGTCACACAGCCTTGCATCTGCAGACTACAGATAACCCAAAACACAGAGACAGACAAACACCAGCCTGTGAAGTAAGCACTCTGTTATCTCCTGCACTATCGCAGCCTAGATAGCATGAATCTTCAAGAAGCGATAACTGTCCCTTCCCTATAGCATTAACTTCCACGAAAATGGCATAAGCAAAGAATTCAAAGTAAACAATGGCCATGGGACAGACTGTGCCAAGATTGTTTTCTGGTTATGTACTTAACCTAAATTTGATTAAACTTAAAAAAAAAAAAAAAAAGGAAATGCTTTTGTTACTTTTGGAGTCACACCACTGTTCATTAACATAGGATTAGACTAGGGGTGGGGAACCAGTGGTGCTCCAGACCTTGTTTGTCTACAACTCTCATCATCACTGACCATCAAGCATGCTGCCTGGGGCTGATGGGAGTTGAGGTCCAGCAACAACTGGAGGACCACAGATTCCCCCCCCCCCCCAGATTAGACTAAAGTAAATTAATCCAGGATAGCAGTTCAGGTGTACAGCTGCAATTATGACTAAACATATGGATGTCCCCATTGCTTTTTATTACTATTTACCAAGAGAAGCAGTATTTTTCTTTTTGACAAATTTTATTTGCAGTTGACCTCAAGTTCTAGTATTATGAGAGGAGACGAATTTCTTTTAATCAGTTCTTTCCACGCGATTCATAATTTCGTAAACCTCTGTCACATCCCCATTTAGTCACCTTTCTTTTAAAAAACAACAACAACATTAAAACATAGTTCTTAAACTTGGGCTGTAATACATATTATCTGTATTACAGGTCACAAATTCCTCTGCCAAGCAAATCTGGGACTGTAGTTCTGTGGGGATGTGGGTTAGGGTAGTGATCTCTCAACAGAATCACCAGCATCCTCACCATCCTCTTTGGGGGAAGCTGTAGCAAGTTAATCTGATATAACATAGAAAACCGATATAACATAGAAATGCTTTTGATGTAGATATATCCTAAATGAAAGAAAAGACCAAGTCATAAATCACACCTAGGCCATGCTGACAGTTTGAGCATAGCTTGAAATCTTTTTCTAATAGAAAAGGAGTTGTCGGGTCTGTAGCTGAATGGTGTCAGTCATGTGCTGGTTATAAAATTATTGTTCTCATATGCATTGCAATACAGTAGATCATACTTAATCAAAATCACCATTACCTGCATCTTTTGCTTCTCCATGATCACCACATTCCCCATGTATCCCTAGCTAGATAATTTTACCCATAAACCTGCTCACCTGAACATCTTTAATCTCCTCCTATCTCCAGCCCAATCTTTTAATTGAAAGAGGATGGCTCTTTGAATAGCAACTAAGTTACGATTTACACCTCAGCAGATGTACAATACCATTAAGGGCACTCTATGTTCAATGAATATTGTTGATATATTCTCTTCATTGTTTCTCTGACCCCCTCTACAATAATTCGGTTTGACGCCTGGTTCTCCAATTATGCGCATCTTCTCGGAAGCGCTTTATGGTAAATGCTTGTACGCAGGCGGTAATTGAGCGCACAACTGGTGGCCTTACCGGTTGTTTGAAATGCGCTTTAGAAGTAGTTAATGCAGAGAATCGCTTGTTCACATAGAAAATGCGCTTTAACGGCCGGAGCAAAATAAAACTCGCTATTTAACGCGCATTCGATAATGCGCATAATCGGAGAGATAACCCGCCTCAACTCCCGATTTGCGCTCCGCTCATGTAGAGGTAAATTTTTTAATGAGACTTGAAAGAGCTTTAAACCTCTTGTGTAGAGGCAGCCTCTCTCACTCCATTTCCCCTCATTGTTTCCCGGCTTGTGATGCCATTCTTTAGATTACGAAAGAAACAGGAAATGTTGGGATTATTTAGAGTGAACAAACAAAACTCCGCAATGCGGTTCTTGCTCTGCCACTAATTTAATGCAACCAAGACTGGCTCTGGAGGAAGACAATGCTGGGCATTTGCCAGGGCCCCAAGACCAGTAGGGGGCCAGCGAACACCTGAGCAGTGCTGCCATGTTTTGCCTCTCACAGATGAGAGGGGTACATTGTGAGTGCTGGAGGTAACACTGATTGTATGCTACATTTAAGACATTACCAAATATAATACTTTAGGCTGACCAGATAAAATCCAGGTCAGGGCTCATGTAACTTTAACAGTTGTAGAGAAAAGGCAATTTCAGCCAGTGCCATTTGTATGCAATTAGTTCCTGGTGAAATTCCCTCTTCATCACAACAGTTAAAGGTGCAGGGACCCCGCCTTCTTTTGTATATGGTCACTCTAGTATAGTGTCTGCACCTTTAACTGTTGTGATGAAGAGGGAATTTCACCAGGAACTAATTGCATACAGATGACACTGGCTGAAATTCCCTTTTCTCTACTACTGTTAAAGTTACATGAGCCCTGGCCTGGATTTTATCTGGTCAGCCTATAATACTTACAATTTGTGCATATCTAGGCTGACCATCCGAAAAAGAGGACAGGCTCATGTAACTTTAACAGTTGTAGAGAAAAGGGAATTCCAGCCAGTGTTATTTGTATGCAATTAGTCCCTGGTGAAATTCCCTCTTATTTATTTATTTATTTATTTATTTATTGCATTTTTATACCGCCCCATAGCCGAAGCTCTCTGGGCGGTTCACAAAAATTAAAATCATGAAATCATTTAAAAATATATAAAACAAGGCACAATCTAAAAACACAGAATAACAACAGTTAAAGTTGCAGGCACTATACTAGAGTGACCATATACAAAAGAAGGCAGGCCCCCTGCAACTTTAACAGTTGTGATGAAGAGGGAATTTCACCAGGAACTAATTGCACACAAATGACACTGGATGAAATTCCCTTTTCTCTACAACTGTTAAAGTTACATGAGCCCTGTCCTCCTTTTCAGATGGTCAGCCTATGCATATCCCACTTATGGCTGCAATCGTATGCATGCTTACCTAGGAGTAAGCCCTTGAAGACAGTCTGGAGACTTCAGTTACTGCAAAAAAAATTGTACCAGCTTCACTGGCTCCCAGTTCATTTCCGGGCCGAATTAAAAATTCCTGGTGTTAACTTAGAAAACACTTCATGGCTTGGGGCCATAGTATCTAATGGACTGTCTCTTCTCAAATGTTCCTGCCTATGCCTTGAGATCATCATCCAAAGTTCTGCTTTGAGTGAGATTCAGTGGGTGGCTACATGTGAGCAGGTGGGCCTTTTCTGCAGTGGCCCCAAATTGTAGAATGCCCTCCCTACAGAGGTCTGCCTGTTGCCTACTTTACTTTGATTATGCACTCCCAGTATGATCAAAGTTTCTCATGACTTCTCTACATTCTTCTTCAGAAAACAAGATAAAGTTTGTGAGAAAGTAATATGAGCGACGAGCTCAGATCCCTCCCCAGCTACTTTTATTTGCTGAGGACATGAAAATCAGTAAATAGTCCTGTTCATGGATTTGCTGATTATTTCTTCTGCCATCACAAGTAATGGCACCAGAGAATAATAAAGCATAACAACTAACAATGAATGTAGTGTAAAACCAACCAAATCCACAATACCTGACAGCAAAGCAATGTTAATAGATCAGGCTTTATCCTGTAAGACTCAGCAGCTTTCATTTCAAAAAAGCTGTTCATGCATCATCCCCGATAGCTGAATTTTGCTTGCTTTGGTTTTTAATCTAATTTTATATCCGCACTGCTTCAGAAAGGAAACTGCTCCAGTTGATAAGGTTAACTACAAACGTGGAACAGTTTTTCAAGCTGCTGAGATGGC
The DNA here is from genome assembly GCA_029215795.1 of Anniella stebbinsi. Classification (NCBI taxonomy): domain Eukaryota; kingdom Metazoa; phylum Chordata; class Lepidosauria; order Squamata; family Anniellidae; genus Anniella; species Anniella stebbinsi. The sequence goes on from JARDYH010000005.1 coordinate 99,969,194, forward strand.
TGGGACTCTCTAGTTGGTTCACAATAATGTTTTTCCACGCAGAGAAAATAAGCACTGTCTGTTTGTGTGACCCAGACCCAAAGAACAGGCACAGAGGGCAAAATAACTTAGGACCACATACAACTTGAGCCTAGGAATGTTTACACAAAGGGAAGACCCACTGAATTCAATCACCCGAAATTTCATGTAAGCATGTTTAGGGTGGCAACTTCTAATTTTTTCTTCCACTGAATTAGCAAAAATATTTTTAAAAAAAATCAAGGAAAGATCTAAAGAATAAACATAGGAGCTCTAGATATGATTTTAGTGTAAAATGAGATTTTCTACAGCTATTATAAATTTAGAGTAGGGCCAGATCTACACCTTGTGTCAAATCATTATGAGCTCCATCACACCAGTGATTTATTGCACTCTTGCCATGCCTGGTGTGCAGATTTGCAGCACAGTACTCACATGACACCCCGCCTCTTCCCCAGCCTTTTCTGTTTTTTCCTAGAACGCTAAAAGTCTGGATTATTTTTCCTAAGCGTGTTTAATGCGCATTTAATGCTCCATGTATTTTTAAAGGAATTGGGGGGGGGGGGGTGCTGTGATGGGAGTTTTGCTGTTGCCTTGAATTAGGCTGACCATATGAAAAGGAGGACAGGGCTCATGTAACTTTAACAGTTGTAGAGAAAAGGGAATTTCAGCCAGTGTCATTTGTATGCAATTAGTTCCTGGTGAAATTCCCTCTTCATCACAACAGTTAAAGTTGCAGGGGCCCTGCCTTCTTTTGTATATGGTCACTCTAGTATAGTGCCTGCACCTTTAACTGTTGTGATGAAGAGGGAATTTCACCAGGAACTAATTGCATACAAATGACACTGTCTGAAATTCCCTTTTCTCTACAACAGTTAAAGTTACATGAGCCCTGTCCTCCTTTTCATATGGTCAGCCTACCTTGAATGGATTGCATCAGGTCCTGGCAGGGAAAAACAATCTGTCCCAGCAGCCGGCTCCAAGCCTCAATATAAAACCCAAACCTTGCATCCCAGGCTCGAAAGCATTTTTAAAAAATCATACACCTGAATTTCTGCAGAGACAGGATTGTACTCCCTCGATGCCCCCAAAGAGCCAGACTAAATGTTCATTCCATTTTTGCCCGGCAGAAAGGCAGTCTGGTTGAAGTACTCATCTGCCAGGACCTGACTGGAGGGAAAAAGAGAAAGGGTGGAGTGGAGTGGAACAGTAAAAGAGCAAAAGAGCAGCTATTCAGGTGAAAGGCATCATAAGCTTGACGCGCTTTTGCATCAGAGGTAAAACAACAACAACAATGCTGAGGCAAACTAGGGGGGGAAATAGGTGTGATGGTTCAATATGATCCCGTCATGGTAATGCTATATCCCTCTTGTGCATTTATACCTCATAGGACACACAGTGACATTTGATGCGGTATTTTGAATCATGGGAAATAAAAAGCAGGAAAGAACACTAGGAAAGTGGTATTTGGAATGTGTACTGTGTTCAAATGGTTATCAATGCACTGCTGTGCCACCATAAAGCAGCCAGTGTAGATCTATCCTAGGTCTACAGAATGATTATATGCAGAATCATGTTCAATGGGAATTACTCCCAAGTAACCATGCAGCTCAAATCTATATGTATTTGCTAGGAAGCAAATGCCAACAATGTCACTTATTCTCAGATAAATGTAGAGATGTGAAATTCTGGTTCTCCTCCACCCCCATTTTTTCTCTGGGCCTTCACATCTCTAACAGAGAGTTGCATCCTCAACCTAGAAGGATGAAATAGCCCACATAATATGCACTAAAACAGGGGTAAGCAACATGGTTCCTGGAGGCACCAGTACACCCTGGAACACCTTTCTTGGCACCTGCCAAGGTACTTTATCCCTCCCACTATTTATTTATTTATCTTATTGCTAGCTGGGATTGCTTCACAGAAAAATGAGGGCTTCTAAACTGCCACCCATCTTCTTTCCCCATGAATGCTTCTGGGCACATGTGGGTCTCAGCATCATTTTTCAGAAATGAAGATGGCAGGTGGCTGCAGGCCAATGCTTTCACCCAGACTGTGCCCATTTTTGTGATGGTGCTCGGCCAAGACAGTTTCACGAACTGCCGAATGGGCCCCTAAGGGTGGCCTAGGCCTGCACTAAAGAATTACTTTGAAATAATCACCTGTGTAGATGCAGCTTGACTGCTGCCTGCAGCTTTTACTGTCCTTCTACTGAAAGTGTTGACGCTAGCTCAAAGTGGACAGCTGTTGCCCGTTTTCATTAAGCTGAAAACTTCAGGAGCAGGGTCAGAGCCAAAGCATGAGCAAGGCTCTGGCCCACAGCCATGATGTACAGATGTCTTAAGGGCTGTGCTTCCTCTCCAGACCCATTCAGAGCTTGGCTTTGCTCCACTCCATCAATGATACCATTGTTCCAAACAAAGCCTCCATCTTACAGCCATGGGGCTGATCAGTGAAAGCGCCTGCAGTCAAGGGGGCTTCTATTTTGTGGCACCGAGCCCCATTTACAGGGTGAGGAGTGTCAAATACTTTGTGAATGAGCAGATGGAAATGTAGGTTGGAAGAGACTGTTATGTCATTAAATGGCAACATGGGAATACAAAGAGAGAGACATACACGTATATCACAGCTCCCTTGTCGCGTGGCTGTTTTGGAGATTTCATCAGCTCCAACACAATTGACTCCCCTATCACAATGGAGGCATATATCCCTAGTATTTTCCCATATGCCTGCACAGCCAGACCTTGCTGTCTGAGGGATGCCTCTCATTATAAAGCACAGAAATGCACATTAACACCGCCCTTTGATGTGTCATAAAAACAAGAATGAGAAAACATAATTGTAATGGCAAGAAGAGGTTTTCAGCACTGGGTATGGTAAGCAGAATATGCTACTGCTTTCTGGGTGTGTTTATATTGAAATGTACTTTGTTACAACAGTTCTTGATCCATCCAATCCATCCCCACCCCCAGGATTGCAACAGTATGACCTATGAATAAAACCAGATGATATTCCAGGACATCCTGGGCTAGAAAATGTTCAACAATAATCCCGAGGGTAACCAAGAAATAGCCTATGATTCAAAGAAATTGCCCAGGGCCTCGTCTTGATGGTGGCACAGTAGCGCCGGGATGCCTAGAGCCCTCGCATTCATGCTCCTTCCCAGCATCTGCATGGGAGGGAGCGTGAGTGCAGAGTTGCCACTGCGAACCAGCTCTCCTCCCTCTTACCTCCCTCTGGCTGCCCTGTTCCTCTCCAACCCTGATTTTTTTTAATCTGTAGATGCGAAGGATCACATCTATGGGGAGGAACAGGGCAGCCAGAGGGAGGTGAGCCAGTTCGGGCGCCATGCGTCCCTCTCTTCTTCCCCCTCCAGCTGCCCCCTTCCTTCCCCTGTTTGTATTGTTTTTGTATATATTTTAATCTGTAGATGTGATCCTTCGCATCTGCAGATAAAAAATAATAAAACATATAAAATGGGGGGAAGGAACTCTTGGCTCAACCTACCTCACAGGGTTGTTGTTGTGAGGATAAAATGGAGAGGAGGAAGTTTATGTATGACACCTGGAGTGCCTTGGAGGAAAAAAGCCAGGATATAAATACAATCAATCAATCATATCAATATAATAAAATAGTCAAACATTCATTAAAAGGCATGTAGGAACTCATAACGTTGAAGATCCCAGTGACTATCTAGATTTTAGAATTTACTAGCTGCTGAAAAGCACCCATTTTGTAGAAAGCTTTGAATGTAACCAAAAAAAACCCTCTTTGGATTCTTCTAGTGACCTCAACAAATTAGCAGCATAATTTTAAAGAAAATTGTATTTTTCTTAAGTGGATTATGCATTTGCTTTAATAGACAACTTCCATTTAAAGTTTTTAAAAATAATGTGCGAGTACAAATATTACTATCCAAATCCAGTACCAACCCATAGATCTCTTCAAAAATGTCAAAATGAAGTCAAAAGCACATGTGTCAAAGTCCCACTAATAGGAATACTTAACTTGAAACAATGAATCTGGCCAAATGGCAAGAGAACTTGGAAGTACAGGAAGAATTTATTTCCTTATGATGCTTTATACACTGCCAATTTAGGATCCAAATCCCTCTCCCTATATTGCTGCCATTCCTTTTGACCACTGCATACATGCCTGGTTTGCCTCAGGTTTTTTTTTAAAACTCTGAGGCAAATGCACATCATGCGTAGGATCCCTTTCACCTGAAGAGCTGCTCTTTCGCTCCTAAGATCCTTTGCTCTTTCACTCCACTCCACCCCTCCCCTTCTCCTTGCAGTCAGGTCCTGGCAGATGAGTACTTCAACCGGACTGCCTTTCTTCCAGGCAAGAATGACCCTTTAGTCTGGCTCTATGGGGGCAATGAGGTAATACAATCCTGTCTCTGCAGAGATTCAGGTGTTGCATGATTTAAAAAAAAACGCTTTGGAGTCTAGGATGCAAGGTTTGGGTTTTATATTGAAGCTTGGAGCCGGCTGCTGGGAGAGATTGCTTTTCCTTGCCAGGACCTGATGCAATCCATTCAAGCCCCCAGTTCCTTTAAAACTACGAGGAGGCTTAAGGGCACATTAAATGTGCTTAGGGGAAATAATCCAGACTTTTAGCATTCTAGGAAAGGCTGGGGAAGAGGCAGAGTATCAGCAGGACAGGCATTGTATCATGTGAGTACTATGCTGCAAATCCACACACCAAGCATGTTGAGAGTGCAGTCAATCGCTGGTGTGATGGAGTGATAATTTGACTTTGCTCTGGCAACATTACTCCAACAACATGAAAACACCACTTGTTACGAGAAACAAAACTGTCCCACCCATGCATTATGCGGCCAGCATAAAGTAATGATCGGAGACCTGCATTTTAATTTCCACTATCATGTGGGATATGAAATGTTCAGACTCTATAAAATAATTAAAGCTGGAAGTTTTTAGCTGGCTTATGAATCCTGGAAGATATTGTACATCACACTTTCTTCATACCCTCCCGTGAGACAAATGAGAACATGTTTACCCACTAAGTCAGGAATAAGATGCAAGCCAGTAGCTCTTTGATGAATTGTTCAGGGCTGTTTGTTTTTTCTTTGTAAGAAGCTTAGCGGTATTTGCAAACACTCATCTCTTTCCTTGAGTCAACAGTGTTTCAACAAAGCTGTGTCCAGGTGTCAGAACTGCAGAACAGGGTTGGGATTGGTAGGTGAGTACAAGGCAGACAAAATCATAGGGGGAAAGCATGCAGTAGACAAGAGGCTCTTCTCACAAGTTCCTGTCTTACATGCACAAACACCGCTACAGGCTCTCTTCAGGGAGGATCTGGGATACCAGGTACACCATCCAAAAGTGTGCACATTTTGGAAGGTGTTTCTAGTATGCACCTGAATGGTATATGCATTTTGAAGGTCTCCATACACCAACCTTCCCCAATCAGGTGCCCTCCAAATGTTTTGAACCAACTCCCAGCAGCCCCATCCAGCATTAAGAATGCTGGGAACTGCAGTCCAAAACCTCTGGAGGTCCCCAGGTTAGGGAAGACTGCCATACACCATCCAAATCCAAAGGCATACCCCAGCCAAATGCATATTAGATACACCATCCAAATTTACGTTATGCAGTTCTCATCACCGTTGCTCACTGAATCCCTCCCAACCTCTCAGGGCAACTCTTACCATGAAGCAAAGTAAAGCAGTTTGGTCAGCAGAACAATAGGAGTTCCAGCCCAACCCATTGCAAAGGTACCAGGCTAACTCTGTTGAGAAATGTTGGCTTTAAGTTGTGATCATTCAAACCTCTGTTTGTCGTATTTGACCAGCAATGGTCCTTCCATTCGTGCCAGCAACAATCACTTGCTTTGCAGTCATGGAGCACAATAAACAGGCATATGTGAGTTGGGATGATGTTGTAGAAGATCTGCTTTCATGTGCATCTTCCAGAAAACCATCTTGCTGTTTGCTATATCACAGATATGTTCAGAAGGTGCTGCTTGACACATTAAGACTGGAAGCACCCTTTTTGGGGTACCTGAATGGAAAGTTTCTTTCATAAGCATACTCAGCCCAGCCCTCAAGCTGAGGAGAGATGCTTGGTCATTCGATCCAATCCAATTATATCCCTCTCCTAGTCCTGCTGATGCAAGAGACTTGGGTTCTGTTTACCGCACCACCCTACTGATAATGGATAAAGCAGCTATTCTAAAGCTTTCCTATCAGGGGCATTAACTAACACACACCCTCAGCCCTCAAAGTTCAAAGAACTACATTGTAAAGCTGTAGAGCCAAACAAACCACACATCTCCCTGCAAGGTAAACAAAAAGAGGGCAGGGGAGAAGGGAGGAAGCACTCTTCCTGCCTAGGAAATTGTGCAATCTTTGGAGTCAAGAAAGAGATAACTTAGAGAGCATAGTTTCCTTGTTTAGCCCTTTGACAATGAAATCATTATTTCAGGAGGAAGAGGAGCTAAAAATTTCCAGGTGCCAGATCTGTGTTTTCCCCCCTGACCATTCAGATCCTCTTTGTGGGACCTGTGAGAAAAGGTCAAACCCTTCCATCATTTGTCAGCATTTAGTATCCCTGCATGTAGGAAGTTACTAGAGAATGAAACTGTGTAACCACCCACAGTGCAAAACATCTTAACTATCCTTCCTACCTAGCACTAAAATGGACCCCTTAAACAAGCAGGAAACCAGATAAGGCAGGAAATGACCCAGATAAAACAGGAAATGTCCTGGTGTCTAACAGCTAAGAATCTTGCAACCAGTGGGGAAGGGGTTTTCTTGTTAGCCCTGACACAAGGAAACTGTACAGTGCATTTGGCGTGACACAGTTTTGTTTTTCGAGATACAGTAAGTCCATGATTAGAAATCTGAACTGTGCTGAGAGCCAGGATTTTTTTTCTGTGACCACTGGTCTTTTCAACTGGCCAATTACTGGATGTCTTGGCACAAGGAATTTCTCCCTGGCTGAAGTATAAATGATGTTTCTAAACAAAATTGTGTAGAAGCACTGCCTCCACTTCATTGTCAAGCCAAATGTCTGGCTCATTCATTTAGGGCTAAACAACAGGTAACACAGGAGATCTATGACTGGATCTCAGTATCTTGCTGAGATATAAGGGATTGCTGTTTTTCTTTCAGAGAATTGGCCGGGCAAAGTGTGTGTGTGTGTGGGGGGGTTAATCCTATACACTGAGAGAGGGGGGTCCTGATCAAAATCAGCCACAACAAACTTGATATATATACACGCACAGAGCTAAATTGGGGTTCAAATAATTTTCTGTCCTTTATTACTGACAAAACCTGGATGTCAATATCTGCATTCAACTTTGGAAAATGGGCAAGGTGGGTGGGGAAGAGAAGGCTGGGTGGTTGAGAAGTTTATAGATGATCAACAATGAACCTCCATTTCAAAAGGAGATACTCTAGCGGCAAGAATTTTTTTCTCCCCAGTGCATCTTTCCCTCTAGAAATTTGTCTACAATTCTCCTGTGCAGATATCTGAGGTTAACCCAAAAGGCCTATTCCTTAAACCTGGCATTGTTAAACATAGCTTATGTTTTCAGCACATGTTCAAGATCTTGCCATCTTTAGCCAAAGGTGATCCATCCATCCATCTATCCATCTATCTTTTCTTTCCGAAATGCATATTTTAAAACAGTCTGTTTACATCCAAGATTCTTCCTGAGCTTGCGCCAATGTTATTCTTAGAGCCTCTCCATATATTTTGCTGTCCATCTGCCTTGGGTTTTCTGCTTTGCAGCTGCAGAGCCTAAGCATCTCAACAACTCATTTTATAAAAATAAATGGGACTGCACCGGGTGTTTGGGAATCCATTGAGAGATTATATCTAATAGTTAACTTCCCGTGGAATTAAATGCGGCTTGTATCCCTTCAATATTGGCAAAAACAATGACCCAAACATAAACAAGTCTTAGTTCTAACATGCTCAATGCATCCTCAAATGTTTAGAATACACGCTCAATTGTGTGCTGAACGTATTTCAAAAAACCAACAGTGAACTCAATGGGGCTTGATTACTCCTAAGGAGACATGAATAGATTTGCACTGCATGGCTGAAATCCTATACCCACTTGCATAGGAGTGAGTCCCATTTGACGTATTTTTGAGTAGGCATATATATGATTGCACTGTAACAGTGAAATCCAATGTACACTTACTAGATAAGAAGTCCCTCTGAAGTCTGCAGATTTACTTCTAAGTCAGGACTGGGAAACTCGTGACCCTCCAGATGTTGTTGGATTCCAACTCCCACCAACCCCAACCAGCATAACCAGTGGCCAGGGAAGATGGGACTTGTAGTCCAACAGCATCTGGAGGGCCATGGGTTCCCAATGCCTGTCCTAAGTTCAATTTCAGGTTGTTAACCATGGGAATTTAAACTATTGCATTCAGTGATTTGCAAAAGACTAATAGAAAAAGAATTTCATTTTTTGAGAATATCAATAAAAACCTGAACCTATGTTTACTTAGAAGCAACTCCCCTTCATTTCATCATAAGACTACAGCTGAGCATACAAGCAGTCTACTACTATACCTCTGATAGAAATGGACAAATCTGTCAATTTTAGTTTCTGTCAGTTTCACCTTATTCCAACCTTAAGTCTGTTCCATCCTGTTTCTGCAAAATTTGTATGCATTTCCATGGGCATATCAAGTAATATATGCATTTTGTATGCAATTTTCCCTAATATTATGCATTTTGTATTTCCCCATTTTTTCTTACTATTTCCCCTAAGATGCACATTTCTGATTGGAGAACAGCATTGTCAAATTCGAATACCAAACAATAATTGTGTTTCAGTTCATTTATTTGGTTCGGGAATCAGGTAAGTTCACACTGCAATGTGCACTAAACAAAATTCTCCTTGAGAGTTCTGACTGGTTCTGATTGAAACCCAGAGCAGATTCCCCACCCCACTGATATAGGAGCCTCCATCGGTTGTGGGTCACATAACCCACCAGTTGAAGACCAATGGACTCAATTATCCTTTTTATTTCAGTCACAGAGCTCCAACAGACAACTGTTTTATTGCACACTCGTTACCGGACTTTTGCGAGTCCCTCTCACGATGTCTGCCTCCCGTGTGCCTCCCGCCCCTTCTAGCCTTCTTCATGCCACAAAAAACCACCCCAGTAAGTCCAATTTATTTTAAAGATGGAAGTTGTCACCATCTCCTGCTGTGTGCAGGAGAAGCAGAGCGATCAAAACAGCCCACTGAATGAGCCACATGCATGTTGTTCACTTCCTCTTTTGAAAGAGGAAGTAATGAGGGACAAACGCGCAGGCAGAGAAGCGACAGTAAGCAATCACAATTTCCCCCTGTATGATGATGCTCATAATCAGATCTAAGCAGAAAAAGAAAATTATTTCTATTGGTATAGAAAAGTGTATGTAAAAGTTAGAACAAAAGTGAGATGTTGTACTTACTACGTATCAAATAAAATTATATGATTCTGGTAAATTTTCTCCTGCAATTCCTTACAAATTTGAATGGCTACACGAGCCTGTTTGGATGAATGAGGGGCCTATGCAGGAAATAAACACAATATATGGGTTCCGTTATGCTGTCATGTTGAGAGCAAGCTACAGATGAAAATAGCACAGCATAGTTCCCAGGAGACACCTGGAGGTTATGTCATCATGCTCAGAGTTAAATCTACTGCTAATGTTTTGCTCAAGACTCTGTATCTGCCAATTTTGTTGCACCAATAGGTTTACATTTGCGGTTCTGCACAATTACAAATTGCTGCTGAAAGTTTAAGAGCAAATGGGCAAAGGTCATGTTTACACAAGGATGCAAACCTAAAGTAACTCCAGGGAACAAGACTGAAGGCTTTTTACAATAAAAGGCTCCATTTTGCAGCTAGATGTTGATTTAATAACAGGATTATCTTGCATGCATTTAACACTATTCCACGATTTCCCAAATGAGCCGAAGTATAAATATCTTTATTAGAGCAGGAATGAAAGCTGGATTTCCTTGAGGTCAACAATGTCCCTGTACAGAAGCAACTTGGGGAAGGGTGGTTAAGCTAACCATGGGGAAGGGTGGTTAGCACTAACCACACCGAGTGTTCCTGCCACACATGCACAGAACCACAGGCTGCAGTCTGGTTACCCTGACCACCCTCTAGCCTACCTAACCACCCTGCCTAACTACCCTCCACCCTAACCACCCTTCTTGAGTGCATGTAGCTTCTCCTTGCACTGCTGTGAAGTGCAGGGGTAGCTGCTCTTCTGAAACTGCTTGGAGAGCCCTGGGAAGAGGTTTTCATGCCTGATGGTGCTGAGGATGCCCTGGGCAGTTGGAGGCAGGGATGCTGCTGCTTGGCCATCAGTCAGGCAGGCAGGGATGTTTTTGTTTATGCGGCGAAGTGCTCAAAGTTGCTGTGTTGATAACAGCAACATGGGATCGAAAACATCTTTATTCCCTACTAGGGATGTTGCAGGTATCTGATATAGGGGTGGAAACCCACAGAATACCTCCCCCAGCAAATCCCTGTGGAGCACTGCACAGCTGTCCAACCCTTAACAAGCTGCCATTATGCATAAAAATTGCAGTTCGTTATTCCGTGTAAAAGGTCTTTCTATGAAGCAGGTAAATAATTTGAACGAATGTGTACAACAGTGAATATTAAAGACTGTTCCAGTACAAAATTTATCTGTGCAATAACCTCTCCACAAAAAGAGGCAACTATTGGGCATTGCCAAAACATATGTTTAAAAGAAGCATTAGCTATATTGCACTGCCAGCAGTTAGCTGAATTAGACAAACACATATATTAAAGAGATACTGTGGTATCCAATACACCTGAAGCAAATATTTTTGTCTAATGAGATGCAGCCTAAGATCCATAGACACAAATGGTAGATGCCAAAGCAGTGATCCACTGCTTAAGCATTTTGTGGTGGTACCCACAGCATGATCTCCTAGAACTGCCAAAACAAGGAGCCATGTTACATGGGCTCTTGCGCAACATGACTCCATTTCCTTACTCTGTTATGCAGATTTGCAGGGGATCAATTCAGACGTCCTGTGCATTACAGTATTCAGATATGCTAATTCTGGACATCCAAATCTTGACAAAAACCTTGTGCACTCATGCCTCTGATTTTCATCAAGCAGAGGAAACTTCTTTCACAAACTACTCTTCAGTATTGTGTGTGTGCATTTAATCAGTTCGTATGTTCTATCCCAGAACTGGCTGCAGCTGATTAAAGGCACTTGACCAAAGCAAAGTAGCAATATTCTTCTCTTCCTGACACACGGAATGGAATTGCTTCTGAAGGTCCAACTGCAGCTTATGTTAAATAATGGACCGCATGAAAGACAGGAAACGAAATACAATCCGTGGTTAGAAAAAGGGTGTGTGGCCATCTGGGGAATCTTGGAGGGCTGGATTTGGCCCATGAGCCTGAGGTTCAACACCCCTGCTTTAGAGTTTGAGAGACAGAGAGAGAGAGAGAGCAATCAGCACATACTATGTACTCTGCAGAGGCTTGTGGCTCCAATGTCAGTGGGGCAGTAAATCTGTTCTGGGTTTTAGTCAGAACTCTAAAGGACCTTTCCAAGCTTGGAATTGGATTAAGCATCTTCGATAGCTCCTTTAGAGTTCCGACTGGTTCTGACTGAAACTGAGAGTGTATTTACTGCCCCATTGACATAGAATCATATAATAGTAGAGTTGGAAGGGTCCTAAAAGGCAATCGAGTCCAACCCCCTGCTCAATGCAGGAATCCACCTTAAAGTATACCTGACAGATGGTTTCCAGCTGCCTCTTGAATGCCTCTAATATGGGACAGCCCACCACCTCCCTAGGCAATTGGTTCCATTGTCGTACTGCTCTAACAGTCAAGATGTTTTTCCTGATGTCCAGCCGGAATCTGGCTTCCTGTAACTTGAGCCCATTATTCTGCGTCCTGCACTCTGGGATGGTCAAGAAGAGATCCTGACCCTCCACTGCATGTACTGTGACCTTGGGTACCATGATAAGGCACTAGGTAAAATTTTGAGTGGCTAAGCAAGTATCCAATCTGGTGGACTATTAAACAAACAGAAATGGGAGAACAGTTTCTCATAGGGTGGCATAAGCAACTCTAGGCCAGACCACAAGATAAGTCTTCATGAAAGTCAGTTCTTGCTTGTGAATAGCAGGCAGGTGGCCATAACAGGGCAGCTTTTGCCCTCTTCTTTCCCTTACTTACACAATAATGATCCTAGATCTCACTCATTAGAGCTGTGAGATGCTTTAGTCCCCCAGGGATGCACAGGAGCAAGAGCTGTGAGTCCCTACTTTATACATTATTGCGGAAGCAAGGGAAGGAAGAACGCAACTCAGTCTTCCTTATCTTTCTTTACTTCTCAAAAACAAACTGCATGTTACCCTGACGTTTGGTGCAACTCAGCCTGGAGAGCTCCTTGTCCTTTGCAAAAACGTTCACAGGATGAGGAGTTCTGACGCAGAGGGAGAGGAGAAGGGAATGCTTCAACGTTCCCCTGTGCTCTGAATCCTGCACCCAGCTGCTGATACAAGGTCCCAGACCACTTTTGGCAAGGTAAACATGGAGCCTGATAGGCTGGCAGCGACAGAAGCAATTGGGGAGAGAGGAAGTTTCAGAAGGACCAGCAACTGGTAGGTTAAATACTCCCTTTCCTCCTCCAGAGCAGATCACCCCATCTGAGAGTGCTTTGGAAGGGAGAATGGGCTGTTGCGCAGTTAAGCCCAGTTCTGGTAAAATTTTGGAGTTCCTAGGCAGCATATGTATAAACATGAACATTCCAGCAACCCCAGTGCAAGATCTCTCATTGCCTGAGGCCGAAGAACATCCAACACTGCATCAAGCTCCTCTTCCCCGTCACGTGTCCCCCTTCCATTTGCCACCGCATCAGCCCTAAGGAGCACCGTGTCCTCAGAGAAGTGGCTGCGGTCCTCGTGTAAGACCTCACCAGGGTCTAGTGACACCCAGCGAGCTCTCATGAGAGCCCTGCAACTGTTTCTTACCGCCAACGCGGAGGTGGCAAAAGTAGGGGGCACACAGTGAGGAAAACAAAAGGGGACGATTAATCCAGAGAGCTTCACCAGCCTATCGCTTGCTGTGGCAGATGCTGCAATGGGAGAGCTGGTAGGTCTCTCCAGAACACCTGCTGGACACAGTGGAGAAATGGCGGTGGGCTCTCCAGTGGATGGAGGGAGTGGCATAATTTGCCTCACCTCTCACTCCGCCCCCTGATGTAGGCGCCTCACTTTGCTTCATGGGAGGGCCGGCCTTGCCTTCCAGCCCTCCTGGTTGTGGTGAAAATCGAGAGTAACTGTTTGCGGTATGCAACTGACATCCATCTCTCTCTCTCCTTTTCATCAAATCCAGGTGAAGCTGTGGATGTTCTGAAGCAGTGCTTACGTGCAGTAATGGACTGGGTGAGGGCCAATAAACTGAGTCACAATCCAGACAAGGCAGAAGTACTATTAGTGGGTTGTATATCTGCCTGGCTGAGTGGTATTCAGCCTGTTCTGGAGGGGATTTCACTCCCCCTAAAAGTTCGAGTTAATCGTTTGAATACAGCATTATTCAAACAGATGGCCTCAGTGGCACAGGACACCTTTTATCAGTTAAGGCTGATATACTAAATTATCTGGACAGACACAGTCCAGCTACAGTTATCCATGCTCTGGTAATCTCTTAGATAGATTACTACAATGCATTACATATGGGAGTGTGTTTTAAAAATGGTCTGGAAATTTAAACTGGTCCAAAATAAGGCAGCGAGTCTGTTTACAGGGAGTGGCCTGTACAATCATGTTAGGCCAATCGTTTGTGATCTGCACTGGCTGCCAGTCCATTTCCAGGCCCAATTTAAAAGTGCTGCTATTAACCTAAAGTGCTGCTATTAACCTATTAACATAAAAAGCTTCAAATGACTTTGGGGCAATGCTACCCGAAGCATTGTCTACTGCCACATATAGTAGCCTGGATACTAAGATCTTCTTCAGAAGCCCTTTGGGTGGCCTCTGGGTGTCCCCTCCACATGAGGTGAGAGGGCCTTTTCTGTGGTGGCACCCCAGTAGTGGAATGCCCTCCACATAGATGCTCACCTGGGATTTACGTTGTGGTCTTTTGAGGGCCATGTGAAGACCTTTTCATTTTCCAAGCATTTGAACCATTTAGTTTTTTAAAACAATGTTGACGCTTTTTAGATCTTGCACTGCTGCTGGCTTTTACTTTGGTTTTATTCTGTTGTTGTTTTAAACTTCTTTGGGTTTTTACAATTATGTTTTCCTATTGCATGGCTTCAAGTTTTATTTTGTCAACTGCCTAGAGAGTTTCAACTATTGGGCAGTATAGAAATGTAATAAGTAAATCAATAAAATATGGACTACAAGGGTCTAGAATGCAAGCACTAGATGAGAACTGAAAAAAATGCTGATGTTTCAACCTCATTTCAGTCACTCAGCTCAACATTGGGGTTAAACAACACCAAAATTCTCTGTTTATTTGACTTGATGGCAACAGCCAGGACTCACTTACACAGAATCAAATCTGTCTTTGCCTCAAGTGCCTTTATCCCTCAATCCATGGATTTAAGGGTTCCATTTCTAGCCTCTGGGAACAGGACCAAACTGCAGTTTTTGCAGTAAGTATATGTATGACTTGCATAATGCTCTTTTGGAGGGTTGCCAAAGCCTCCAATTTGGGACCTACGCTTCTGGACTGCTATACAGCTGGCGGACATCTTCAGCATGGCAGCTGCAGATGCTACATTTGTTGAATCTTTCTGTGCTACACAACTGAAGGTCCAAGTTATTCGGAGTCTAAAATAACTGGAAGCCCCCTGCTTGGTTCGCACAATAGACTAACCAAGTCCTGACTTAGGTATTTAAATATACTTTTGCCCTAACTTTATATCATACAAGGCAGCTTACTTACTCATTCTTCTCAACATCCAAGATGAAGTTTCTTCCTTCAGCTGTTATCTTGATTTCTGCTCTGGGTGGATGCTGCATACAGAATCCAACAGTTACCCACACAAACATACACCAGGCTGGATCACACAATCATATCTCAGCTCAATAAGCCTAACGGAAAGTGTGGGTGTGCATAAAACCCCTTTACTTATCCCTTTTCGGCAGGAGTGAACAAACCAGAACACCATTCATTTCCCATTTTGTCCAGATCAGTAAACTGAACAACTTCAGAGCAAGCCAACTTCAAACCATGACTTCCTATCCAAACCTGTTAACCAGGAATGAATGGTCAACTTGTGTCCTTCCAGAAGTTTTGGCCTACAACTCAACATCAGAGTGCAAGTCTGTGTGACAGGATGTTGCTGTTTTATTATGTACAGCACCATGTGCATTGATGGTGCTATATCAATATAATAATAATAATAATAATAATAATAATAATAATAATAATAGGCTACGCTGGCTAGGGCTGATGCGAGCTGCAGGCCAAAGCATTTAGAGAGCTGCAACTTCTACACCTCTGCTGGTAACCATAGTTTCCTGGTTGGAATGAAATGGGAAACTATAGTTAATGGAAGACTTCCTGGTTTCTTTGTTCCTGCTACAAAGGGAGATGAAGGGGCTCTGGTCACACCTCCAAGGCTGCCTTACCAGCATCAATGTATCAAACAAATTTCACAAAGATACCAATTTATTTATTTTACTGATTCTTAAACAGTCATCTGCAGAGCAATTAAGGCCCAATGCTGTGCATGGTTCCTTAGATGCAAAGCTAATTCAATAGGACTAAATCCCAGGTGAATATACATTGAGTGCCAAAATAAATAAATAAATAAATAAATAAATAAATAAATAAATAAATATTGCAGCTTTACTGGTCCACAGTGTGCTTTCAAGCAGTATCTGGGGGCACAATGGACATGGAGAAAAGTGTTGGAAAACACATTTCTGGAGCTAACAGTGATGAACTCTGAATTAAATTTCACCCCCTGCACTCCAGTGCAGCTGTAGTGAGGACATGAGTTGAAAGTAAAAGCGAAGCACAGTGTGACATTTGTGAGTCAAGACTCTACTAAACAGGACCGATTCAAAGAACAAGCAAAATTGAATAGTGGATTTGCAATACATCACAGTTTAAAAATCACTGGCTTATGGGGAAAGATGCAAACCCTGGCTAGACTTACACTATTGCTTTATAGTGGTATTGAAGTGCAATAAGTGTTGGAGCACAATCCACATTCCATATACCGCTTTTATCGTGTTATTTCCAGTTTTTTTATTCCACATTCGTAATGATTTGACACAAGGTGTAGATCTGCCCCTAATGCCACCCGTCTAGTATTCTGAAATAATTGACACATTTCATATACCCCAAAGCATCTTCCAAATCCCTCCATATCTGTAGTGATACTGCTGGGTCTTAAACCCTTTCCCCCACTGCACTACTCAGTCATCATCAGGGGATTGTTAAGACATTTCTCAGTATCAAATTGCTGTTCCTGTTGCCACCAGAATTGGCACAAATCATCAAACTATCCTAACCCACCTGTCCTGCTGATTAACGGCAGAATTACTCATCTATTTTGAAACTCTTGCCCCCAAAGTGGCTTTCTGTTGCCTTTTTTTCTTCTAATCTCAGCAAAGATGGACTACTTCATCACACAGTCAGATCAATTTTAAAATATATAGCAGGTTGTTGTGTTTTGTTTTGTTTTAAAAATGGAGATATTCTTGGATGCAATAAATGTTTCCTCTTAGAGTAAGGGAATAAAAGAAAATACTCTGAATAATATCCCTTCTGTGAACCCATGGAAGATACTAGGACGTGCAACATAGGTGACTCATGTAGACTACAGTCTGTCTTACAAGAAAATTAAGATGTGAACAAGTTGCGGTGCTTCTTGGAACTAGGTTCTGAAGAAGGAAAAAACAGTTCCCTCTCTACAACTATGGATATTGCTCAGAAGGGGAAGTTGGCTAATCATCCTGATTGTTTGTGGTTTCCCAAGAAGGTTACCAGCACAGCCCAATTATGGGAAATAAAAAAAGGGGGGATGTAAAAGCCAGAACGGAACAACACCTTTATATTAATAAACCATGCCACAAATAGTGGCATGTGTTAGAAACACTTCAGAACAATGTTTTAGGACTATATTATATTACTATTAATATATTATATTACTATTAACCTCATAACTCCCAGAACAGATCCAGAACAGAACTGGTATTGGAATGTGGTTTTCATGGAAACTTTGAAGCTTATATTATATCTGTCCCATCTAGTTAGGTGTGACTGGTAAGTTTGGTTGAGTTGGCCCTCTTGGAAGTTGCCGTTCCAGCCTTTTTGCACAATATGGTCTATGGCTCAGAATGGGTAGGAACATGGTTTCTGTGGAGGTTTTGGTGCTTTTTATATCTGTCCCACCTAGCAATGTGTGACAGGTGAGTTTAGTCAATTTGGCTCACTTAGAAGCTGCCATTCCGGCCTATTTTGCACAATATGGACTATGGCTCAGAATGGGTACCAGAACGTGATTTCTGTGGACGTTTTGTGGCTTATTGTATCCCTGCCATGGAGTTACGTGTGACTGGTGAGTTTGGTTGATTTCACTCGTTCGGAAGTGATTGTTCCGGTCCATTCCGTTCTGTTCCAGATGTGTTCTGGGAGTTATGGGGTCAATAATATAATATTGCAAGGGTTTTAGTCCTAAATGATTGTTCTCAAGTGCTTCTAACACATGCCACTATTTTTGGTATGGTTTATTAATATAAAGGGGTTGTTCCAGCTCTTTCCATTCCATTCCGGCTTTTACGCTGTGTCCCGCCGCCCCCCCCCCCCAATGTATATGGGCATGGGCAAGTAACTAGGTACTTTCTCCTGGACAAGCCGTAGGCCAACAACACATTGTTCAAAACATTGCTTGTTCTGCTCTTGTTGTGTTTCCAATTGCCTCCAGTAAATCTGTTATTGTACTTCCAATTGCCTCCACAAAATTTAGGTACCTGGACAATAGGTACCTAAATACAGGGAAATAAAGTTTCCATAAATACCCTCAAGCCTGATGTACAATTTCCATTTTCCCCTCATGGTCATGGTTGCAGCCTGGGCTGGAGCTCCCTGGACCTTCAGGCCCTGGTAAAGTGCCCCCACCCCTCACCATGCTTGTCCTGCTAATGCACAGGATGTGGGTTTAATTTTCAGCTTGGGAGTTTCCTGTGTAATCTTTTTGTTGGGTAACCTATTTACTCACACTGTGACCAAGGAAAAATACTAAAATAACAATACTCTCTTAGTTCAGGTCAAAGAAGGCCAACCACATCCTTCTTAGTCCTTAACTCAGCAAGTGATCTGATACCCAACAAGCCATAAAACTCTCCCCTTCTCATATCTTCTGATCAAAAGCATATCGCATCTCCTCCACACACACACAGGAATGAAGGTGTGTGTGTAAATCTATAGTTGTTTTGATTGTGTTTCTTGTGCTTCACACTTGCCTGGTGCTTCTAGGGGGTCAAAAGTAAAGGGAAGACCACCAACAACAGTTGAATTATCTCCTCAGACAATTCTGCTGCAAGCTTGTAGGTTTTCATTTTCTGTAGGAAATAACTGTGGTGGGATTGGAGAAGCTCCAATGTTGGCCTGAGGCCTGGAGCAGGTGGAAGACTAACAGCAGTATTGACTGTATCCAACATCTGGTCCACACAATCAAATTCCTGAGCCAGAGTTGGGCTACACATGGAGACAGCTGGAGGACATTTCCGCCATAGTAGCTGCAGATTTTCCAGCTGTCATTGTCTCAAAAAACTGTTGTCACTGTGTGCAGTCTGATTTGCATTCATGTTTCCTTGACACTGTTCAGACGACACACCAAGCCACGGTGGTTAGGGATTTTGAGCTAAACATTATGGCTTACCGTGTCATGTGAACCGTGACTTAGCATGTTGTGTGAACCATTCATAACCATGGTGGCTACATAAACACACTCACTAACCATTTGCCACAAAAGGATGAGTGGCCTAACCATGGCTTAGTGTGTTGTCTGAACAGGCCTCTTATGTGATTACATGGCCAAGAAGGGCCTGTGGATGCTCAGCTATGGGAAACCACGTGAACGGCTTCGATTCTGTTTCAGAACCAGTGTGATCTATTCAAGGGTGAGGCATGGAGTTGAATCCCAGTTTGGCCAGGGATTCAACTAAATGGCCTTTGGCAAATGACAGTCTCAACCTCATTATTTCTTACCTATCTTTGCAATGTGAATGATAGTAGCCTCCTCTACTGGATAATAAACTCTATTGAATAATAAACACTGATGATATCTTCTCTTCTTCCCATGGCCCTGGGCCCCCATACCAAATGAGGCCTAATAGCTGCCATTTTATGAAGGGTTTTCACAAATGACCATAAGTAAATCTAAGGGTTACGATGACCACTTATGTATCACCAAAAGAGAGGAGAAAAAAAGCCCATAATTTTCATCGTATTTGCATATGGTAATTTATATGCAGAAATCCAAATTTAGACAGTGGAAGTTGGTGGCTCTGATGTCAGTGGGGCTGTGAATCCACTCTGGCTTTCAGTCAGAGCAAGTCGGAACTCTAAAGGAGCCATCCAAGGTGCTGAACCCAATCCCCAAAGTAGGTCCAGCATCTTATTTATTTATTTATTTATTTATTACATGTTTTTACTGCCCATCAGTCGAAGCTCTCTGGGCAGTGCACAATTAAAAAAACATAAAATATAACAAGTATAGATACATTTAAAACATTTAAAAGTTAAAAAGGCAATATAAAAACCAGCTAAGTTAAAAACCAGGGAAAGCCTGTGTGAAAAAGTATGTTTTCAGAAGGCGTTTAAAAGATGTTATGTTTTCCGCCTCCTGGACTGCACGAGGGAGGGTTTTCCAGAGGGTGGGTGCCACTACAGAGAAGGCCGGCTGCCGAGGTTCTTTATGGCGGCATTCCGTTCATTTTGGAATGGCCAGTAGGACCTCCTCTGAGGATCATAGTTGTCATCCAGAAGTATATAAGGGAAGGAAGTATGCTGGTATGCTGGTCCCAAGTTGTTTAGGGCTTTGTAGGATAACAGCATAACCTTATATGTGGCTCAGTAGCTAACAGGCAGCCGATGTTGTTCTTTTAACACAGGTTTTATATGAGCAGAGCTAGGTGTGCCGGTGAGCACCCTAGCTGCTGCGTTCTGCACTAGCTGCAGCTTCTGAACCACACACATGGGTAGCCCCACATAGGATGCATTATATTAATCTAATCATGAGGTTACCAGTGCATGAATGATTGTGGCAAGGCTATCCCTATCCAGGAACGGGCATAGTTGGCGTACCAACCGAAGTTGATAATGGGCGCTCCAGACCACCAAGGTCACCTGGGCCTCCAGTGACAAAGATGGATCCAGGAGCACCCCGAAATAATAATAATAATAATAATAATAATAATAATAATAATAATTTATAACCCGCCTCTCCCTCCGGAGACCTGCTCCTTAGAGGGAGTGCAACCCCATCCAGAACAGGCAAACACCCCAATTCCTGAACCTTGGAACCACCAACCCACAAGGCCTCTGTCTTATCAGGATTCAGCTCCAGTTTATTGGCCCTCATCCAATGCTATTTTCTGGAACTTACCCCACCTCCAACCCCCAACTCACGGAGGCGTTCCAGGAGGATACCATGGTCAACAGTATCAAAAGCCGCTGAGAGATCAGAGTCACACTCCCCCTTCCCTCTCCCAAGGAAGGTCATCCATCAGGGTGACCAAGGCCAATTCTGTCCCAAAACCAGGCCTGAACCCAGACTGGAATGGATCCAGATCATGGATAGCTCCCTTAGAGTTCTGACTGATTCTGACTGAAACCCAGAGTGGATTCACAGCCCCATTGACATTGGAGCTGCCAGTTTCCACTGAATTTAGAGATACTTTAATTGAAATAGAAATACAATACATCTCACCATGACGAGGAAGGATAGCCGGATGACCTGTGTGCCCTGCTCAATCTACTGTCTGTTAACTCTTGATGGGCATCTGAAGGGTCCCTGCTGCTCTCCCTTCTTATGGTTCTTTGAATTTAAACCAGATTTTCTCTGGGCAACCCATCAAATAGAGGACACCTTCATATACAGAGCTGTCCTCCATCAGAGGCAGTAAGCCTATATACACCAGTTGTTAGGGAACATGGGTGGGAGAGTGCTGTTGCACCATGTCCTGCTTGCGGTACCCTGGATGACAGCTGGTTGGCCCCCATGTGAACAAAATGCTGGACTATGGACCCTTGGTCTGATCCAGCAGGGCTCTTCTGATGTTCTGTTCAGATAGAGGACCTGTCTTCTGAAAGTAAGACACCTGGCCGCCCTAAGCAAGAGTCACCAAGAACAAAGTCGCACAAAAGACACTTACAATACACAAAAGGCCATCCAGTTCTCAAAAACATTCTGCCTTTATAGTAAGTATGTAAGACTTGGTGCACCTATGTCAGAACCACAGTACAAAGTGGGACAACATGCTACTGCCACCAGCAGATGCACTGGAACAAACTTTAGGATCCATCCCATTTCCAACGACTGGATCTTCTGGAAGCACATCAAAAAGAAATAAAGACTGGGACATCGAAATACCATGCTGGAATCTTCCTTTATCCCTAATGCTCTTGTCTGGTACCAATTCAAAAGGCCACATAATATCTTCGCACACCCGCTCTTGTTTTGATCATGGGTGCATGGGTTTATAACCTTTGTTGTATCCAGCTCAGGCAGATTTTAAAGCTCCTTATCTGCCCACTACCAACTGCTAAATCATTCCCACCAGTGGTGAGATCAAGAGGATAATGGTTATCTGAAAGGGATGAGAAAGCACAAACCTTTCCTGTCATTGGGTAAGCAACCTACCTCATCACTGTCAGAGTTTCTATTCGCTCTCCACTGAGGTCTTATGATTTCATGGTGCACCTGGGAGTGGACTGGATTCTTTGTTCCTGGAGAAACATAAGCAACTGTTCAAAGCCCCAATATGAACTCTGGAAAAGGTCATCAGAAAAAAGCATCACAGAAGCCAGTAACATCTGGTTGATTTAGCCACCAGGGTCTTCTTACTGTCAGTCAGAAGCATCCTTTATTTCAAGACTAGAATCTTCAAACGCTTTTCAATTGTTCCATTTTCATTTTTGCAAGTGTAATCGTTCAGCCATCATTTGGCAGAACAAATATGCACACACCCACACACCCATACCCACACCCCATCCATAGACCTTATAAGAAAAGAAAGGGTGGAATAAAAAATGCAGTATCAGATCATCATCATCATCATCATCATCATAATGAAAATCAGCAGAATAAAGTTCTGCCAGACTAAGGCTGAACTGATTTTTTTTCTGTGCGACACCTCGCCCCACAAGATCATCAGCTTTTTCATGTCATTTCGCTCAGGTTCATTGCCCTCTTGGTTACTGCTTTGGCACATGCTTTCTTAAAAGAGAGATCTTCTTCTTCCTGGCTATGAGGTCCAGCCAGTCAGGGACCATGTAACTAGCAAGAAGACATTACAGCACCACAAAGCCAATCAGAACCACCTATGTGATAATATATCATCCAGTGGAGTCTGGTGGCTCCAATTTCAGTAGGGCTGTGAACGCATTCTGGGTTTTAGTAAGAACCAGTCAGTACTCTAAAGGAGCTATCCAAGGTGCTGAACCCTATCCCCCAAAATAATTCAGTTCTGATTGAAAACCTGATTCTGATTCACAGCCCCACCAAAATTCGAGCCACCAGCCTCTACTGACATCATAATCAAATCTGGCCCTAGTAGGTCTCTAAACGAACCAGAGACCTGCTGTTACAAGTTTGCAATGTACTTTGAGGATAAAGTTGCTCAAATTTGCCATGATCTTGATGCTGTTGGTACAATTCCTTTAAGGTATTCAGAGCATCATCCAGTCCAATTATATGGGCTCACTCTCAGCTGATGCAGCTTGAGAATGTGGACAAAGTGCTTGAAGAGGTGAAGCTGACTCAGAAAACTGTGGTTTCAAAGGAGTTCGTTGGTGTGTTGGTGCTCAGTTTCCACCGCTGCCTTGTGCTCAGCCTTTGAAGCAGGTGACTTGTCCTTTGCCATGCCTCCCATGGCAGCCATTTTGTGTTAGTGCCTGAGACAAATTCTGAAATTGCCAATTGTGTCCATGGGCTCAAAATGTTTGCCTACCCCTGCCATGGATGAAGAGAATATACTGGAAGCCATTATCTGGGCTCTGTGTTGCATAGAATGGCACCATTTCTACAAGTTTACACTTACTAGAGGCCTTATCCAGGGATGATGATATGATGATGATGATGATGATGATGATGATGATGCACCTAGACACAAAATGTGCAGTTCCAAAAGAACATTTGCATAATTCAAAATTCAAGTAATGCAATTGTTGTATTATATTCGCTCAACAAAGCAGCTGATAACAATGTGAAAGTAAAGTGAGCAGCCCAGGCTCCTCTAAAACCACAACGCTGGTCAAGCGTCCCCTGGTTCTCCTCCCGCTGCCAAAGACACTTCCAGCAGATACCACTGCCACTCTCCACAGATGAAGATGCATGTTTCCAAGATGAAGGAAATCATTCTAGAATCTGGGGACCCTTTTCCTGAAGTCAAGTTCTTCTTAGCATTATGATAAAAGTGATGATGCCAGAAAATATCCAATATGACATTCTTAACAGGGATTGCTGTGTTTGTGAATCTATCCTTCCCCAGCCCACGTCACACCAACTGTACCTAGGATTTCTATAACCCTATCGCTCACTCCAAATAAAGTTTTGTTAGACTTCATTATGCCTCATGTGAAGCCTGAACAGAATGCTCTTCCGCATTAGTACTGTAAGACTCCCAGCTCTTGGGATTTTCTGCCATTCTGTGTAAGCTTCTAAATGTCATAGAATTTGACTCTGAGCAACAAAGCATGTCCACACGCACATAGGAAAAGTTCACAGGTGTGTTGTACTGATGCCTGCCGTGTGGATACATTACACTCACATACCAAAAACAACTTGCCCCAGCAGAATTACTTGGGCCCCACCAAGCTACGTTTTCTGGATGTGCCCCTGGTGCCAACTGCCATTTTTTCCCTAATTTTATTTTCTTTAGTGTAAAATCATCATCATCATCATCATCATCATCATCATCATCATCATCCATCATCCATCATAAGCTTTGAAAGTGTTTATGGTCCTGTGCTGATCCTTAAGAAGGACTTATGCTGTTGTGGAAGTAAACATGCAAATCAATGTGGGCAATTCCACTGACTGAACTTAAGTGCAGTTGCGCCCATGTCCTTGTTCTTGAAATGAAGAGTGCACCCTTGAACATGTCAACACAGAAATAAGTTTCATTGAGCAAACGGGACTTACTCCCAGGTACTTCCATCAGCCCCAGCCAGCATGGCCAATGGTCAGAAATTCTGGGACTTGCAGTCCAACTCATCTGGCAGGCACCAGGTTGAGGAAGGCTGGCATATAGGCAATGGAGGCTGGTGGCTCCAATGTCAGTGGGGCAGTGAATCCGCTCTGGGTTTCAGTCAGAACCAGCAGAACTCTAAAGAAGCTGTCCAAGTGCTGAACCCAAACCCCCTAAAATAGGTCCAACATCTTGGAGAGTTCATTTAGAGTACTGAGTGGTTCTGACTGAAAGCCAGAGCGGATTCACCACCTCACTGACAATGGAGCCACCAGTCCCCACTGCCAACAGGATTGCAATATAAGAGGATCTAATCCTGTTTTAGCAAAACCAAACACTACAGTAATTGGTTGAGAAGAGACTTAATCCAAACTTGCCAGCACATCAGTGAGAATCACCCCTTTCAGAAAGAAGGTGCTTTTTTTTTTTGCCAACAACTTGGAAATAGAGATGAGTAGAGGTTAAAACCAACCGAGAACGTCCACCACAGCCTACTAAGGAATCATGAAACGAGAATTCAGTCCCCAATTGCTTTTCAATGCCAGTTCATGGAATGTGTGAATAAAGAAATGTGTCTCTGAACATGTGAAAAGTGCTTTTTCCGCAACAATAATAAACTATAGCCTGTCCACATGCACGGAGGACCATGTAGTAGAGCTGGGAGCATGATTCAAACCTCAATATTTCTTGCTTTAGGAACCAACACTGAACCCACTTTCATTATGTATTTATTATGCTTATATTACACTTTTCCTCCAAGTTGCTGAAGGCAGCATCTATTGAGATTCCGTCCCCATTTTGCAACAACAAGATGCCTGCAAGGTAGGTAGGTTAAGCTGAGAGATTTCAACTAGCTCGCGAGCAGCCAGTGAGCTTCATGTCTCAGTGAGAATTTGAACTTATGTTTCACCAGTTCTAATCTCTACTCGTCTGTCTGTCTGTCTCTTATGCATAGCATTATGATGGATAGTGGCAGTGGAGGCTGGTCGTCCAATGTCCGTGGGGCTGTGGACCTAATTTGAGGATTGGGTTCAGCACCTTGGACAGCTCCTTTAGAGTTCTGACTGGCTCTGACTGAAACCCAGAGCAGGTCCACAGCCCCACTGACAATCGAGCCACCAGCCTCCATTGGCAGAAGGTTACAGTCTCTATGATTAGTCTACAATTAAAGGTCTCTGCATTCAGTCCAATTGTGGGGCTGCACCATTAATTACAGCTGCCATTCTGGTCCTGCTGACACTGTCTTGCTGACAACGGGAAAGGGGGGGGGGGGAGAAAAAAACTTCAGCTCTATTTCTGAAACACTCCCCTGGGCTGGGCACACCTGTTGAACAGCCTTTCCCAAACAAATGTGTTACTTCTGAATTCAAGCTGCTTTGCTAGCAGAACAATAATAACAACCAAAACAAAAAGGAGGCAGCAACTATTATGCTCCCTCCCTTCTACATCTATTCTACATCTGCTATTTATATGTGCCTTCTCATATGTGTGTGTGTGTGTTCTCTTATCAGAAATCTTACCTTCTTCGTGATTCTCCACATTCCCATAGCAAAACACTTTGGCTTACATTTAAGTACTCCATCTTTTAATAAAAGTCAAATATTATGTTTAAACGCTCCCAATATTTCCAGTCAAATTCCAGTTGCTATCGTCTGATGCCTTGTGCATTGTGGCTATCTTTTTTACCTGTTATGTCCACTTTAAAAAAAAGTCGTCTTCTTTTGTCCTTCACAAATACAAACACTTACCTGTCCATGCTGATTCCTCCGCTGGAAACTGCCTCAACCAAAGCAAGACGATGGAAATGGAATAAATCAACTCCTTTTCTGCAACACCAAGCATGATCCCTCCCTCAGTTTGCTGGGAAGAGCTGTTTCAGAGAGATGTAGCCTTCATAATGTGGGTTGTTGGTTTTTTTTGCGTGTGCTGCTGTTGCTGTTGCTGCATTTAGTTTTTAGGTGTTTTTTTTTTTTTGCAAGGGTGTGTGTGTGTGTGTGTGTGTGTGTGTTCTTTGAGCCACTTTAATTCATGTCGACAAAAGCTAATGCCAGAATCAATGGGCTAGTCCTTAAGGTGCCATAACTCTTTGTTGTTTTTTGCCGCAACAGACTAACACGACCACCCCGCGCCGATTTCATTCATGCTCCTCCTGGGTGGCTCCTATCATGCTTCCATCAAATCCCGCCCATCACGGAAGCCATCACATCCCCAGACAGATGTTGGCCGGTGACGTCGTACACGATTTGACATTGATCCTTTGAGAAGAACGCATCGCGGGAAGTGCTGAGCCACGCAATCCGTTCTGGCGTGTAGCTGGCCCGGCTCTCAAAATAAAGAAGCGCCCGTTACTCCCGATACTCCTTGGGCGTCGGAACCTGCGGAGCGGTCATTTCCATCACGTGTAGGGTTTAGTTCAGGAGGAGCCCCCCGCGGGAGAGGCTTGTTTTTGTCCGCTGGAAGGGATGAGCTCACGTGGAGGGGATCGCCCACTGGATGGAATAAAGTCAAAGGGATGGCGGCGCATCTCCACGGCTTTGGAGGAGGCGAATGCGCACCTCCAGCCGCGGACTCGGGCAGCTTTCGCAGCTTACATGCGCGGGAGCGCCCAACTCGAGGCGTCCCTCAATGAAGCCATCCCCTCTCCAGCCGCTCCATTCGCCCTCTGGTGGCGGCAGCAGGAACCTGTCTCCAGCATGGAGTCGATGCTGCCATCAGCGACGTGTGCACCTGCTGATGTTGTGGCGTTTGCTTGCTTGCTTGTTTGCGAGGGTGATAGCCAGCCTTTCCGCTCTCAGTGGCGTGCTCGAGACAGTTCGTCGTGCAGGGACATACTAAAACACATGACAGCACTTGCCCATAGGGAAACCATAGTTGCCCATAGAGAAACATAGGACAATACATGCCCATAGAGAAAATATATCTCCCCATAGGAAAATTTTGCTCGCCCAAAGGGAAACAGGATAGTAATTGCCAATAGGGAAACATAGGACAGACAGTACTTGCCCATAGAGAAACTGCAAACAAGCCACCAAAGTTTCTATTAAGCCTCATCCTGGCTTCCAGAAACTGTTGATATGAAGACTGACTCTAGCCCACAGGAGGAGGAGCACGATGAGGTCAAAGGTTGGGCAATTTTGAGTCAGTCTTAAGCTTTGCCTTGGACTGTTAATATGTTGCTGCCCCTTTAAAAGAAGCCAACTGGAACTCTGGGGCAACAAGGTGTAGCTGTCTATTTAGATCTCTGCTGATGTCTGAGGAGCTGTTGTTTAATATAACATTTGATTTGTTTGGATTAGAGTGTAACATAATGGAAAAACTGCACAGAGAACTGACTAGATCTTTCAATCAGGTTGTATATTTATTTATATTTATATCTCAGCCTTCCACATTAAAAGCTCAGAGTGGCTAACAATTTACATTAATAAATCTAAATTTATTTATTTTCACCCAAGCCTTCCCTGACTGATTGTGTAGCCCAGTTTGTGCATTTTCTCTGTCTCTGATTTTAAATGTTTTAAATGTTTTAATGGATTTGTATATTTGTATGTTAATCCTTTATGTTTTGTATATTTTATTTTTTTTTAATCCCTTGTAAACCACTTGGAGATATCTCTTTTAAGATATAGTCAGCAGTCTATAAAATAAATAAGTAAATTATTATTATTATTATTATCATCATCATCATCATCATCATCATCATCTCTTTAAGCACCATAACTGTACATGGCACTGTTCAGAGAGCAAAACAATAAAACAATGCCCTGCCCAAATGGCTAACAATCTAAAAATGTCAACATAAGGTTTAAATAAAATTTTAATAGGTTAAAATTGAAACTGAAAAGGGATAAGGAAAGGAGAAATGTAGAACCCAGTTTTCAAGGAGAAATACCAAAAGCTTTCGAAAAATTAGAAGTTTTCAACTGAGCCTTAAAAACTGAGATTGAAAGACAGCCCGCAGATGCTACTACTACTATTACTACTACTACTACTAATAATAATAATAATATAAGACAACACAACACAACACAAAAAGGCAGCGTTGCATCCAGCTCCAGGTAAAAGGTGGAGCTAACGCTGTACCAAAACCCGTCCTCCAATTTCCTGAAAGTTCTCTTCCTCCATGAAAGAGGCTTCCATTTTTCTGTGTCATTCTCAGGGCATTTTGTCATTTATTTTGAATGTGTGTTGTTGGTGTTTTTGACCTTACTCTCACTGTGAGGTGGCCAAGCGTACTGAGTGTGTATGTCCCCCCCTCCGCAATATTACACGTCTCGCCATTGCCCTGCAGTTTCCCGGGCTGCCTGCACTTCCTGATCTGAAAAGGCCCTATGGGAGGAATAAATTCATGATCTCTTCCCCTTTACAGGAAGTGCTGGAAACCAAGGAGGCTACAGGATGTCAGAGAGATGGTTGTACAATGAAAGACAGGACACTCACACACACCCCTCAGCCATCTCATAAGTAAGGAAACACAAGAACACTAAACCAAATCCATGAGAATTTCTCTGAAATTTCTTCTCTTTTGAATTTCTTTTTGAAAGCAATTTCCTTTCTATCAAATTGAATGAGAATAGTCGAAACTTTCATGGAAGAAATTATCGGCACGGCACTGGTTAGGGTACGATTGTGTGATGCTTTGAACACACTAAACATAATACCATCCAATCCCAATAAGACTACCAAGTGTATTTCAAGCTATGGCTTATAACTGTGCAACACAGAAATTACGACTAAGAATGCCATGTTTCCCTAGGGGCAAGTATGTTTCCCCTAGGGGCAACCATGGTTTCATTATAGGAAGGTACTGTCTTATGTTTTCCTATAGGCAGGTATATTTCCTTATGGGCAAGTATGGTTCCCCGATGGGGAGGTATATTTTTCCTATTGGCAAGTATTATCCTATATTTCCCTATGGGCAAGTATGATTTTTCTATGGACAAGTGTTATCCTATGTTTCCCTATGGGCAAGTATGGTTTTCTAATGGGCAAGTAATATCCTGTGTTTCTCTATGAACAAGTATGGTTTCCCTATGGGCAAGAACTGTCATGTATGCACATATATACAATAGAGAAAATATGCATTAAAATCGCAACAATACATTTAGTGCTGCAGTCCTGTATGTACACTTAACCAGTGGAGGCTGGTGGCTGCGATGTCAGAGGGACTCTGAATCCACTCAGGACCAATTAAAACTCTAAAGAAGCTATCCAAGGTGCTGAACCCAATCCCCAAAATAGGTTCAGCCTCCGCTGCATTTATCAGGATGGGAGCAAGTCCCATGAAACTGAGTTGGGCTTACTACCTGTATAGAGTTGCACACTGTAAAAGACTAACATCTGTACCAAGGGTGTAGACAACAGTGGGACTTACACCCTGGTAAGTGAGCATAAGATTGCATCCTACCTTAGTAGCACTTGGTTTCCATTGAAATCAGTGAGAAGTTAAGCCATGACTCTCTTTTCACATTGATTTCAAAGGGACCTGAGTATAACCAATTTAGTCTGGATTGAACCAATCTGTCTGGTAAACATCCCCTACTGTGGTACTTTCATGAAAAGGAAGATCATAACCTAAAGCAAATCATACTCCCAGTTCCTTTTGAGTTCTAATTCTGATTCAAAATCATGAGTAGGAAAAGGACCAATCGAAAGTTTGAAGGCCCCAGTCCTAAGCATGAAATTGACTTCTACTGAAATCCATGGGGCTTGCTTTCATGTTATCACTATTTTTTAAAGATCAAGAGGGAAAACATATTTAGCTGTTTACTTCGAAAATGCTTTTGTGAAAAATCTCGGGAGACTTTAAAACAACAACAGTACTCCCTTCTTTATTTGCTGTTCAAACTCTTAAGAAGAATATTGATCTCTTTTTCTCCATAAAGACCTCTGCATTCCTTTTGTGTAAACAAAGTGACATGAAACCGACCGGGGGAAACAAACATTTAAAAGAGCAGCAGTTTGCAGATGGAATCCATTGACCATTTGAGCTGTCCCCAATAAATCTGAGAGGTGGAAAATAAAGAATTTGTTTGGAGGGAAAGAATACGAGCAGAAAATACTGGCTTTATTCCATTCTAAACTTCTTGTACTGAGATTGTTGTAAAACATTAGCGCAGGTTCCTTGAGATATCGGACCTGGCCACGGTGACACACACCTTAGTTACATCCCGTTTGGATTACTGTAATACGCTGTACATGGGAGTGCCTTTGAAGAGTGTTCGGAAACTTCAGCTGGTTCAAACAGCTGTGGCCAGACTGTTGACAGGGCTGGATACAGGGAGCATACAACCCCCGTTAAAACAGCTCCACTGGCTTCCAGTCTGTTTCCAGGCACAATTCAAAGTGCTGGTTATGACCTACAAAGCCCTATATGGCTTGGGTCCAGGATATCTGAAAGACCATATTCTTCCTTATGAACCTGCCTGTCCCCTGAGGACTTCAGGGGAGGCCCTTCTATCTGTCCCACCACCATCACAGGCACGCCTGGTGGGTACACGGGAGAGGGCCTTCTCGGTGGCTGCCCCGGGGCTCTGGAACTCCCTTCCCAGGGACGATAGATTGGCTCCCTCCTTGGTGTGCTTTCAGAGGCAGGCTAAAGCTTTTCTATTTCAGCAGGCCTTTGGGGAGTAGTCCAGACCTTTGTGGATGTACTGCTTATAGTTTGGATTTTTTAAATTATGTGTATTTAAAATGTTTTAAAATGTTTTAAATGTTTTAAAATTGTATTATGTTTAATTATATTTTTAATTTTTGTATATCACTATTTGTTTTAACTGTACATGTTTTAATTTGTAAGCCACTTTGGGTCCCAGTATTGGGAAAAAGGCGGGATATAAATATAATAATAATAATGTTGGGAGTGACCTTATTGGATCTTCTTGATCTTTCAGCAGCTTTTGATACCATTAATAATGGCATCCTTCTGGGGTAATTGTTTGAGCTTGGAGTGTGGAGTCCTGCATTGCAGTGGCTTCACTCCTATTTTAATGCAGAAGGGATGCTTGGGGGATCTTCCTTGGCCATTTGGATTCTCCAGTATGGCGTTCCTCAGGGGTCAGCTTTTTAACGCCTACATAAAAAAATTGAGTAGGGTCCTTGGAAGTTTTGTAGTGTGTTGTCATCAGGATGCTGATGACATGGAGCTCTACTTCTCCTTTTCATATTCATCAGGTGAGGCTGTGGATGTACTACATTGGTGCCTGGCTGTGCCAATGGACTGGATAGGGTCTAATAAACTGAAGCTCAATCCAGTCATGCTGTTACTGGATGTTTTTTGGGTTTTTTACTGGATGGCAAGTGCTCAACCTATTTTGGATGGAGTTGCACTACCCCTGAAGGAACAAGTTCATAGCTTGGGGGTTATCATGGAGTCATTGTTGTCACTTGAGACACAGATGGCTTCAGTGGCATGGAGTGCCTTCTACTACCTTCAGTTGGTAGCCAAACTATGCCCCTATCTAGACAGGGATAATCTGGCCTCAGTAGTCTATGTTCTGTTAACTTCCAGGTTAGACTATTGCAACACACTCTATGAGCCTATCCACATTGCCCTTAAAATGACTTATATTCTGTTTAAAAATGTGGTTTTTGAAGTCATTTCATTACGTGGTAGGACACACTGAGCAGTACTTACGTTTCATAGTGACTGCTTCTTCCATCCTGAAAGCGTTCAGTGGTGTGACACATGGTTAATTCTTTGTCTGTTCTTGTTTAGTTTCTGTTTTGCAGGTTGCTTTACCCGCCCACTTCTGTCTCCATAACTCAAGCAGCCTTCAAAAGAGAAACTAAACAAGAAGAGTCAAGGAATTAACCTTGTAATACACCAGTGAACATGGAGGAAGCAGTCACTATGAAACATGTTTTTAAACAGAATATAAATCGTTTTAAGGGCAATGTGGATAGGCACAGTGTAGAGCTGCCTTTGAAGATGGTCCAGAAACGGCAGCTTGTGCAAACTGTATTGGCCATGTTGATAACAGGGATCAAAAGATCTGCGCACATAACACCAATTCTGGCTTGCTTGCACTGGTTACCTATATATTACTAAAACCTGGGGTCATCCCATAAAGCTGATTGCTGGGAGATGCAGGACAGATAAAAGGAAGGACTTCTTCACACAAGTGCATAGTTAAACTATTAAATTCTCTACCACAAGATATGGTGATGGCCACCAATTTGGACAGCTTTAAAAGGGGGGTGGATAAATTCCTGGAGAAAGCCATCATGACTAGTAGTAGCCATTGATAGCCACGTGCCACCTCCAGTATCAGAGGCAGTAAGCCTATATACACCAGTTGCTGGGGAACATGGGTGGGAGGGTGCTGTTGCTTGAGGGTCCTCCTTGTGGGTCCTGGTCAACAGCAGGCTGGCCACTCTGTGAGCAGAGTGCTGGACTTGATGGACCGTTGGTCTGATCTAGCATGGCTCTTCTTATGTACCTGATGATTTGGAGGATGGCAACAAGGGAAAGGGCATTTTCAGTAGTGGCTCCCCAGCTATGGAATTTTCTCCCCAATGAGGCCCACCTGATGCTGGCATTGTCATATTTTTGTTGCCATGTTAAAAGACATGATGGGATATGATGGACTGTTTAATGCATCAGTCAAGTTGTTAATGGTTATTATTGATGTTCTGTTTTATGACACCCTTTCCAATCTGGTGCCCTCCAGAGTTATTGGACTAAAACTCCCAGCATTCCTGAGCATTGTCCATGCAGGCTGGGGCTGGTGGGAGTTGAAGTTCAAAACATCTGGAAGGCACTAGATGGGGGAAGATTGTATTTCAATAGATAATTGTTCTAACTGTTTTAAATTGTATATGTCTTAATTCTGTTGTAAGCTGCCTGGAGTCTTTTTTCCCTTCATTTTTTTGAGAAATGTATCTAAAGCAATTGAAATACCACTACTACTACTAATGATGATGATAATAATAATATAATAATAATAATATAATAAAATAATAATAATAATAATAATAATAATATATCATAGGTTGTACCTCTTGAAATTTCATGGCTATTTAGCAGACTTGATCCAAGGCAGTCACCACCTGAAGCAGGATCTTCCACACTGCTGGAAGTGCGGCTCCTGAAATCAGAAAGACCTGACAGGCAGGATGGCAGGCCCAAGCTAAGAAAAGTAACCTGCCAGGGTTCAGAGGCATGGTGTGGCTGGGGATGAGCGAGGTGCGTCAGGAAGCGATCAAGCATGTGAGCGGGTGACTGCTGCTTATTGGTCCTCCTGGCTACCTGCATGGCTATCCATGCAGGCAGCCAGCAAGACCAAGCAGTGGCAAACCCTTTGGAGGGGGAAAACGCTGCTTTTCCCATCCTCCGCTACCTGCTGTGGTGGCTTCCTACTGCTTCACGATAGAGCTGGCCCTGCCATTTGACCCCACTGTTTACAACTGTTTCCTCTATAGCAATATGTATCTTTATATCTAGCCACCTTGAGTGCTATTTTGGGGCAGAAAGGCAGGATATAGAAACGTAATAAATAAATAAATAAATAAGTGTACATGTATACTTCATACTCATATGAAATCTGATAGGCTTTCAATCCCACCAGGCTGTTGGTTGCTTGGGGGTAAAGGAATGTTCTTCTAGTAGCTTGTCAGTTATTCTTCTTAATGGAAAAGATTATGTGGAGCCTTGTGGTTTAGGCTTTGTGTCTCCATCCATTAGAGACATGATGAGCCAAGAATGTATATATTGTTGTAAACATGCTCCTCGATTACGCAAAATGGAGCTTTACTTTGCTAGGCTTTTGTGGAGCCTGGAACTTCATGGTGGACAATGTGGTCCTGATTATTTGTCTCTGATGGCCAACAGCTGCTCCAAACCGCTAGAATGTATGCAACACCCTATCTGCTGGCTGGGAGTGAGGAATGCCTGAGAGAAACCGTATTTTCTGTTTGAATGTGACCTGGAGGGAGAAAAATAGAATCACGGTTGGATCCAGACAATTGCACAGGCAGAAGTGGACTGCACCCCCCCCCCACCTTCCCATGGCAGCGTCACCATCCTCCTGAAAATGCTATGCAAAGAGTCAGGAGCCTCTTCTGAATGGGGTAGTATGGCGCAGAGAGAGATGGGGACCTCCCCAAATCAGGTGAAGAGGAATTCAGTGAACAGGGCCCTTCCTCCTGGGAAAGGCAGATCCTAGATCCAACTCCTATTGTGGAACCTGATGATAGGTTTCTGGTGGTGGCAGAAAAAAGGAACCATTAGCCACCACTTTAGTAAACTGGTTTAGGGTGCAATCCCATGCATGTTTAGATAGAGAAAAGCCCTAAAGCTTCCAGCATTTCCCAGCCGGCCATGCTGGCTGGGCAATGCTGGAAGTTGTAGGGCTTTTTTGTTTGCAGTGTTTGCATTTTATAAGGAACTCATTTTAAACATTTAGGTTTTTACAGCAACTTTTGATATTCTGACTTGTAATCATGTTTGCTTTTTTTTTTAAGGATTGTTTTTATTCAGGCTTATAATAGTAGCTTTCAATGCTATTTATATTGTTCCTTCCTCTTGTCCTTATGTTTGAAGCTTTCCTTTTTTCCCTTTTTTTCTTTACAAAATACTGTTTGTTGTTTTTTTTTTTAAATATTTTCTTATAGCATTTACAATGTTTTATTCACTGAAATTTATGTGTGAAGATATTCACTTTGTGTAATTGCTATCTTCTCCAGATTGCCCCTGATGAAGGCGCTTTTGTCTCTGAAACCCGTTGGGATTAAGTAACCAAGCTTTCCTTTGATACTTTTGAGAACATGTTTTTTTTGCTTTCCTTGCATTATTATTTTCCATCTGCTCAACCTGAACATTGTTGAATGTTCATAAATAAACAATTTGTTATTAATTCTCCAGTAGTCTCTCCTCATAAGGAAATTTTCCCTATAAAATCTGTCTTGAAACTTGCTACATCTCAGAGATGTAGGGAGCACAAAATACGATTATTCCCCCAAAATCTGAAAGAGCAGTGTATACCAAATCATCATCATCGTCATTGTCATCGTCGTCGTATTTAAAATACCGCAAAAAAAATGATACTCAAGAATTACAAAGTTGGATTACTAAGATGCATCTGATCACTTGGACTCTCCTCCAACCTTTACATTTGTTTTCCTTTACACCTATGTATCTATGTACCTGACAACAGAGCATCACACTAGTGGATTCTAGCCCACAAATGCTTATGCCATAATACATGCATTCGTTTTTAAGTGCCACAAGACTCTTTGTAGTTTTTGCTGCAACAAACTAACACAGCCATCCCACTGGAAAATGTTAAAGTGGAAGTGTTAGGGTTTTCTCAAGCGCATATCCCCCATGAGATTCCATGAAATCCATGAGCTCTTAAGTTTCTGATTGGAGATGCTCTCAAATATGTGTGTGCACCATGGAAGCAAAACCTTTCCCAAAACACATCTTAACTCTATTCAAATTATTGTCTGACTCCAGCCTCAAAACACTCCTCCTTCATAAACACAGAAGGACTACCTGACATGTGGTCTGACAAGCTGTTTCTCTGATTGCTGCCCCAGAGGGGAAGGCTACATCTAAGTGCACAATCATATGGACTGGGCCCTCATTGTTCAGAAGCCTTTGAACTCAGAGGCTTCCGAACTGCCTATGCCCTGCTGGGCTGAAGGCAGGAGGAGTGGCGGAGGCGATCATCACCTCCCTGTCCTCTGATCTCCTATATTTTTGCTAGACAGGCTTTTCAGCCTGTTTAGTGAGGGTGCTTTGGAGGGGGAGGGAAGGAGACTGAAGGAGGCTCTGGATAAATGGTATCCTGACCTCTTCTGTCTCCTCCTCTCCCCACCCATTAGAATGCCCCCTTCCCCAAGGTCGAATTTCTGACCTTGTAGAAGCTGCCAGCAGAGTTCTCTCCAACTCCCCCTTCCGAGGTCGGAGCACTGTGTCTGATGTTGGAAGGAGTTTCCGAGCCATCCTATGATCTCTGGGATGTTTGCCGAGGAACCATAAGATTGTTCTCTCATGATCTTAAGTTATAAGAAGGTGGATTTTGGTTGAACCTTAGGAGAATTTTTGTGACAATAGAATAACTCAACAGTGGGAGCAATTACTTAAAGTGTGATGGGATGTCCCTCACTGGGAGTCTTCAAGCAGAGGCAGAACAGCCATCCGTTGGTAGTGCTCTAATTCTAGGTTTCCTACCTTGAATTGGGGGGGGGGGGGAGCTGGGTTAGAAGGCCTACAAAATCTTCTCCAGCTCTAGGATTCTAACAAAATAAGATAAATCCAGCATGTCGAGTGCATGGCTGCTGGATACTCTGGGCTCTTAAAGCTATAAAGCCTGCTTTGCGTAGGCATCTCACTATACTGTCCTATGCTAGTGAGGGATTGCTGAGGTGGAGTTCCAAAATCTAGAGTAGGGGTGGGCAACTTGTGGCCCTCCAGATGTTTTGGCTTACAACTCCCATAGCCATCAGTCCTAGCCAAGATAGCCAATGGTGAAGGGTGAGTGGTGTTATACGAGAAAACATCAGGTAGGCCAAAACATTGGGAGGGCCACAAGTTGACCACACCTGATCTAGAGTGACAGAGCTGTGCACCATCTGTGCAGAATTAGAACCCAATGAACCTCTCTTTCTACACTTCTGCAGTGAAGAAAATTTATACAAAGTAGGAATTGCAGGTATGGCTGCGTGCATGCACTGATTACAGAGCAGCATCCAATGATTCAAAATTATGTATAATAGGCACCCTACCTTCCAAACCATTAAAAATACTTAATATTTGAATATTTTAACGCTGTGCATCTTAGGTAAATAGTTAGACTTTTCACTGGGCTCTCTACCCCTAAACCAGACAAAAAAACAATGGGATCCACCTTGAAGATTTTGTTCCTATCCAAGTCACAGCATTTTGCCTTTCAAGAGTTGGCAATCCTACTCTCAAAATTCAAAGATTTACCATTTTATCAGATCACATTCAAAGCTGCATAGAAGAAACACAAATATAGAAACACAATGCTCTTTCTATTTTTTTATTTGCACAGAAATAGTAGGGTTTTGTAGGAGAACTAATAGGTTATAAAAATAGACAGCATGCTATAATT
Source organism: Anniella stebbinsi (assembly GCA_029215795.1). Lineage (NCBI taxonomy): Eukaryota > Metazoa > Chordata > Lepidosauria > Squamata > Anniellidae > Anniella > Anniella stebbinsi. The sequence goes on from JARDYH010000005.1 coordinate 100,006,724, forward strand.
GAACACGTTATACGGTAGTATTTTTATCATTAGATTCTGGTTATCTGAGCCTTGCTGTCTCATTTTCTGTGCTGCAGAAACCCTCCAGTATTAAAAATATGATCTCTCATTGTCCAGTTGTGCTACACACACACACACGCACACACTTTAAAGTGTTCAGTTTCACAGAGAGAGGCCAAGAGGTTCTTAGTTTAGTGCGTTCCATTATAGGCTATCCTGTGAATGTATTTTTTCCTGCCTAACTGCATTGCGTGAAGGCAGGAGGCTTAGGTGAGCTCATTTCTGGCTCATGTGGCACTTGGCAGAGGATAATAGTGCTCTGTAAAACTAAATTCTCAACTGCAGTAAAAGAAAAACTGGGGGAGAGGGGAAGCCACATTCATTTTGCCTTAATAGAAAGACAATTTGATTACAAGGAAGGGCTGTTAAAGTAATAATATAGATTCAGAGAACTGCCTGGAGGTATATTAAACTTAAATCCTCAGGATTTGCTGGGGGGGGGGGGGAATGGAGATGGTTGAATAAATCATCATGTCAAAAAATTCTAACCTCCCTGGAAAATAGATTATTAAGAAAGAATATTTGCCTCTGTTACTCTCTGCTCAGGCAGAAGGGTACAATATTCCTTCACAATTTGGGAGATATGTCCACATGATAGCTTCATGGCAAATGAGTCATGTGAGCCAGGAGGTGCCAGCGTTTATCCCCTGGAACCTCACCAATGACTCACAATCAGCCTCCAGTGGAGGCTGGTGTCCTCAATGTCAGTGGGGCTGTGATCTGCTCTGTGTTTCAGTCAGAACCAGCCAGAACTCTAAAGTAGCTATCTAAGGTGCCAACCTATTTTGGGGATTTGGTTCAACACCTTGGATAGATCTGTAGAGTTCTGGCTAGTTCTGACTGAAACCGAGAATGGATTCACAGCCTTACCGAAATCAGAGCCACCAGACTCCATTGCATGTGTATATTACCCAAGGACCAGTTCAGGTGGTCGAGAGCATCATCAGACGTGGGGAAATTGTGTTTCCTTACTGTTGCTTTCCTCCCTGCTTCTGTCCTGCAATACTTCCTCTTTCTTCACACAGGGGAAGAAAAAGGAAGTAAACAATGACCACGAGGCCCATTCAGTGGGCATTTTTATCGAGCGCATTTCCTGCACACAGCAGGAAATAGTGGAACATTTCATTTTTTAAAAAATAAAAAAATGGATTTACCGGGGTCTATTTTGTGACAGAACGAAGACCAGAAGGAGTGGGAGACACACAGGAGGCGAACGGTATCATCTAAAGGATGAGCAAAAAAAAAGTGAGTGGGCAGTAATGAATGTGTGATAAAACACTTGTCTGATGATGCTCTTTACAGGCAAACCATGGTATGATCAGCGCACTATGGTTGCACTTACCCTGCAAACCAATATTGGAAATCAGGGTTGATCACGGTTTCCAGTCCTGGTTTGCATGGGAAACACAAAACAGTTTGCTGGTTCAGGTGACACAACAAGCACTGGTTTCCCTCAAACCAGTTACAGAAGGAATTGACATGTGTAAGAGGAGAAGGGGAGCGAGTGAGCCCAAGGGTCCAGCCAGGGCTCATTCATGTAGCACCAAAGCAGAGCTTGTCGTTATGTCTAAATCACCACTCTGGATTTAATAAAATGGCAGTTAACCAATGTATGTTTCCTGCTAACCAACACTGCAGTTTCTAAAATGAGAGTGGGGCAGGAGAGATGGAAAAAGCCAGATGGAGGGAACAACCCAACAGCTGTTTTATACTTAGAGACATAGTTATGTGGGAAATAGCACATTTGCCCACAAGAATTCTTGAAGATCAGTTTTCAACTAGAAGCATGTTGAGGAGCTAAAGTATACTTTTGGCTATTAATAAGACCTTCCCTTAAAAGCACTATTGACATTTCAGGCACAATGGAAGGAAATTGTCTGGTGGCTGCAGTTTTCAATGTAGAAGGCCTGGCCTATAACTACGTAAACTATGTTCTACAGTTGGAACAATATCTTTGAAACGCTTCATCCGATGTATGTTGTCTATCATAAGCCATAAGGATATTGAAAAGACGAATACAGTGTTGATGTTGAGATACTACTCTTTACGTACTGTTAGTGAAAATTACCAGTAAAGTCTGTGGGCAGTATCCAATGCTGCCAATGTGCCAGGGAGACCCACCACCAGCACAACAGGAAATTAGCTTTTCCTAAAGCAATAGGAAATAAGCCAAAATGCTCATTTCTGGAACAGAACAGATCAGTGGATCTCACAGAAGAGAGCTTAATTGACCTGTCCCACTCTAGAAATAAGTGTTTGGCTCATTTCTGGGGTTGTTCCAGGAAGCTTCCTGCTGCACTGCGGTGGGTCCCACTGTAGTTTCCTGTTGCACAACTGTGGGTCTCACTGTAATCCTTTAATATATACTGTAAAATGTTATAGTATCTACATTGCTAGTACTTGAAAATAGGTTTTTAAAAAGTATAGATCACCCTATATATGTATGATAGCATATTCTTTGCATAACTTTTGAATTCTTTCTTTGTAGTAAATTTCCCCAAAGGCACATTAAAATTTGCCATCACATTTACACTTTTTATGTGGATACAAACAGGGTGATGACTTCGTAATGCAGAGTTTGTCACAATATATAGAGCTAACAACATATGGTTCATGTGATTTTATTTTAATGTAACAAAAATGGAACAAATATATTACCAACCTCTTCCCTTCAAAAACAAAGAAAAATATTGATATAAATTAAATATTTTGTAACATGAACAAATAGTTTAGCAACATTTCATCTTATGTTACCTCTATTTTTCAAATACGACATTTTAAAAATGTATGTTTGAGATACTAGTTAATTATACTCTGGTATAGAATCATAGCACACTTGTATAGAACACTCAGCTAGATTCACCCTTACTTATCCATAGAAACATTTAACTGTCCCATTCACATGGGTTTTAAAATATTAAATCCTGCAAAGGAAAATCGTAAGGGGGTTGTAGACTTTCAGATCATCACACAACAATTTTCAGCATAAATATAGATTAGATTCTGAAACTACTTTGCTTTGTATTTTAGATAACAACTTTGACCTATGGCCAGATTTTAAAATCTTAAAATCTTTCTCTTTTCTGAAGTATAACAGAATATGTGTGTACATCTGGGTACAAAAGGGAAATATGTAAACAAATTTCATTTGCTCAATAAATATCTGGATGAGAATTAAAACCCCACTATGTCACGTTGGAACACAAATAACAAATACTCTGAGTTAGGAAAACAAAGTCTGCCCACCTTGTACCACTTATGACTATACTTGCCCAGTCAGATTTAGAAAATGTGGTGGAAAGTTCAATCTATGCACAAATCTGTTGCTTCTGCCATTGCCATGACTTTGTGAGTTGTCATACCTCTTCTGTGTGCTCTTGCAAAATTGAACGCACTGAGCAGATAGATAAGCTGTGCCATATCAGAGCAGTATCCTTAAGGTGCATCATTCACTGTGGCTCTGGAAAAACTAACCATTAGTATTCGACTTAAGGGCAGTGGACAAGCACATGTAACAAACTGCACCACTTTAAGAGTTGCCTTGACCATGACAGTGTCTGAAAACAGATAAGGTACAATTCTTGTGATGACACACTGCCATGGAAAATCTTCTATGTGTCATAAAAGTGTTAAAACAACTTAAGAGTTATTACATCTCCTTGACCACACTCACTAAATGGTGTTATATGACCAACATGTTTTATTTCATGTTTTTAAAGAAGTATGCTAGATACTATCGTTTGGTTTTTTTTAAAAAATTACAAATCTCTCAACACTTTTCCTTCTTCCTCATCATCACTATCAGTCACGTTGACTTGCTGTATACTAGACGGTGTGGATGGGGTTGCTGTGAAAACATTCTCAAGGGCCCCAATGTCCAGCTGCGGCATAGGATTTAAGTATTCTTCTTCAGTCTGACTGTGGCTGCTGTAATAGGATGTTCCTTCCAAGCTCTCGCAGCTACGGGAATCTTCACTATGCGTGTGTTCATCAGGGTACTCTCTAAAAGGGTAGTCTCTGTTCAGAGCAGAAAACATTGCCTCATGCTTTTGGTACTGGTCTTCATAAAAGCCAAGGCATTCAGGCATGGAGCTGGGGAAGTTCCCATAGCCAAACGGAGGACGACTATATGGACATGTGCTGCAGCAAGACAAAGACATTTTACCATAGGATTAATATATTATTGTTAACATGTATGTTTTTATACAAGTCTGGAAGTCAGTTACCCCAACACAGGATTACTTTAGTCATGGGACACAACAACAAATAGGTCACCAGAATATGGGAGTCTGTCACAAAGCCAAAATGTATATCTATGCTATAAAGAATCCATGGTATAAAGAATAATAGAGTTAGAAGAGTCTAGAACACGGGTGGGAACCTCTTTCAGCTGAGAGCCAAATTCAGTTTTGGGCACATTCCAGTAGTGGGTGGGGCTGAAGGCAAAAGGCCAAAAGTACCAGCATATGGTTGCTTAAAGCTGATACTGCCAGTAACTAGACCTCAACAGAGGCAACTCAACCTTTTAGAATGGGGAAAGAACTGCACAAAAGCTGGAAAACCACCAAATATTCAGTGGTTGGAAGAAAGGCAATGACACCTGGAGAAGAGGGCGTGGCCATCTCCAGAACTTTGGAGGGCCAGATCTGGCCTCCAGGCCTGAGGTTCCCCACCCCTGGTCTAGAAGGTCATCATCACTGACCAATGGTAGGAGCACCCAGCCACCAATTACCTTTTAATGCAGGCCTATTTAATTAATCATAAAACTTTTCACTTATGCTACATCCTCCAGATGGCTCACAAAACAAAAAATAGTAAGCAATAAACATATAAAACAGGAAAAAAACACGTCTACAGTAAATAAGCATCTCAGCAGTACCCTTAATTTAACTAGCTCTCTGAAATACAAAAAGCATTTCAAAGTTACATACAAGATATATACAAGATGTGATGAACTTCCCTAGGGGAAGGTTCTACAAGATGTGTGCCACCACTCAGACAGCCCTATGCCTCAGCCTAGCCTCTGAAGACAGAGGTACATGAAATAAGATCTCATAAGCTGGTCTAGGTATACAAGTTCTAGATGGGTAGCCATGTTAGTTTGTTGCAGCAACAATAATGAAGAGTCATATAGCACCTTAAAGACTTCATTGACTAGAATCCATCAGATGCATCTTTTGAAATTGTCTCTGGGTCTGCAAAAGTTTATACTATAATAAATTTTCTAGTCTTTAAGTGCTACTAGGGCCTAATCTACACCTGCTAGTCTTTAAGTGCTACTAGGGCCTAATCTACACCTGCTATTTATCCTGTGATAATAGCGAGGTTGTCCCTAAGGGGCCACATGACGCACAGTTGATCCCGGGGTGACCCAGGGACGACCACTCCATTCTCCTGGGATATTGGGCGCTGTAGTTATCACAATTTCCCCCCATCTCTCGGGGCAATCCCAAGGTCTGTGGGTGGTGTGCCCCCTCTGAAGTCGTTCCCGTTCCCTGTGAGTAGCGGGGCTCAGTGAACAGGCAAGCAGCTATGTGGGGGGAGCCCAGGGGTATCGGGGGTGAGGGGGAGAGCATTTTCGCCACCTCCTGGATGGCTCTTGGCATCTTCTAGCGCTGAATTGTTTTTTGTTTGTTTTTAAAGAAATCGTACCTTCACACTCCTTCTTGATGTACCCCCACTGACATAGGTAGAGGACATTCTTTGTGGAAGCGCCTAAATTATTGACTTTTCTTCCTAGACATGTTCATCTGGTGCCATCTCTGTTATGCTTTAGTCACTAAGTGAAGTCCATCCTGTTCTGCTAGTGGTGTTTAAGATCCTTCTAATGATATTTATCTGCTATTATCTGTCAACATTGGGTTTTGAACCTTTAGGGCTTACTGTTGGCTTTGTTGTTGCACCTTATTGTATTTTACTGAGTGTTATAAGCCAACTTGAGGGTATTCATATCAAAAGGCATGGCATAAATGGATAAATACATAAAGCCTAAAAAGTAAGAAACATAACCTGAATTGCATCTGTATTGATTGTTAACTGGCAGTACAGCTCTTTTAACATGAGTGTAATGTGTTTCCTCTTCCAGTTAACAACCATGCAGGTTCATTTTGGACCAGCAATCTTGAATGGTAGACCCACATAGTTGCATTGCAATAGTTCAAATGTGAAGCCATTAGCACATGTATGATAATAGCCTAGTCATCCTTCCCCAGGACAAGGGTGCAGCTGGTTAGATCAGCTTCATCTACTCCTTTCTGAATTTTCCCACTAGCCACTTACTTTCCATGTTGCTCACAGACTACCCTTGTAGTAGGACCCTTGTGGGCAGCAGGAAAAAAGAGAAGGAATAGTCACCCAAGGAGACAAAGAGCTTTTCTGCACAAGGCATTTATTGTGCATTCGTCATTTCCTGCTCACGGTTGTTTACGAGTTCTTGAGATGACATCGTGACCCTCCAGTTTTGCTTCTGTTTTAAACAGCGTTTTTGGCAAGTTCTTTAGAGCAGGGGAAATGCAGTATTATTTGTGAAAGCAAAAAAAAAAAAAAAAAAAGTGCAACCACCCCCACATATTTTTCCCTTGTGTAATTGCACTATTCCCTATACCACAGTGCCACCTAGAGGCCATGTAGCAGAAAAGCAGGAAAGGAAACACTCTTTGGCTGAATTTGGACAACACGATAGTCAATGGTGGGGTAATAATCAACTTTACAGTTGTTCATCTAGGGGGTACTCCCCACACAACATGGTAATAAATAATCAACTGTGGTGTGGATTAGGATCAGCGCTGAGTTGACTATGGCAGCATTCGGACGACACGATAGTCAATACAACTGACGATTGCCCCCCCCCCCAGTTGCTTATTGTGTTGTCCGAATTCAGCCATTGTATACTGGTTGGATCTCAATTCTACGATGAAATCAAAAATAGATTAACAAGGTTGGATTAACAGCCTTGTGTAGAAATCGGCAAAGAGACAACAGAACCAGAAAGCAAGGTTCTTCTCTACACGGAGGAAAGCAAGCTGAGCAGAAAAGTATAACAGCTGTTTCAAGGTAGAAGAGAGATTTAAAAGCTCAAATCTGGAAAAGAATCCCTTCTGGATAAACAGAGGATAAGTGTGGAAGAAAGCAGGAGAAAGAGAGACAGGAAGGAATATGGAAATTCACACTGGAACTTGTCACTCTTTTTCTTGTACAATGCTGCAAATCCTTTGGTAGTTGCCTGATTACACATGCATCTTCACTTCAGAACACCAGTAAATGAAAGCATTACCTTGATGGGAAATAATGGGGTCCAGGTAAAAAGTAAGGATGATGAAATGAAAATCGAGGGGGTGCTCCAAATAGAGTGGCTGGATGACCGATAGGAGGAGGTTGATAGACGTGTGGATGGGGGATGGGAGGTGCTTGAGGAATAGGTCCATTTCTAGAACAAGAAGAAACACCTGAGTACTCCTTAGGGGGCTGACTGTTTGAGACACTGTATCTGGAATGCGTGGTGCTTGTATTATTTGCGTTCCTGCTTGTGTTCTCCATGGAAATCTGGGTGGGTCTCTTTATAGAGCAATTTGTTCCTGAAGATACACGGTGAGCTTCCGTTGGTGAAGGTGCAGCAAAATGCTGAGGTTGAAGCACTGGGCGAAGTGGCAGGTTTGCAGTTGTGGTAGCCAGTGTCGCTGTGCTTCCTACATTTGACTGGAATAGCGTAATAGGGACTGGATGCTGAGCAGAAGGAGCTGGCAGCTGGATAGTAGAAGGGGCTTCACCTTTGGAGAAGAGAAATGATCATGAGTAAAAAGTCCCCATTAGCAGTATATATTTTTTAAAAAAATATTAAGTTTTTTAAATTTTCTGTTAGCACATAAATTTCTAAATTTAATTTACAAATACCCATGATATTATATAAAAATATAATTTTTCTGAAGTGTGTGCTTTGTAATCAATATGTATATTCCAATTAAGAACAAAATTATTATAGGTCTGCATTATGATACTATATGATTACACCTTGACATACGGTAATTTCTATGTAATATTATGGTATCATTCCTCATCATTTTTAAAGTCGGACAACTCAATTTTTCCTACTTTTGGAAATGTCCTTATCAATACTAACAAAAAGCTTATTCTTAGTTTGCTTTAATACAAACACCCACGTACTCCAACTTAATATTCAAAGGTATCTGTGGAATCTATTTTGAAGAATCAACAATATTAAGAATGATAGTCCATAGTTAGGTCTTTAATCTGTCTTTTTCTAATCCAGCCCTCCTCTTCATGGTGCCGGTGTGGCTGTGTAGCAGCCGCGGCAGGCGGTGCACCCTGCATTCGTGCTCCTTCCACCCATCTACAGCAAAAGGAGAGCCACAGTGAGCTTTCCTGCTGCTGCTGCCGCCACCGCCGCCCCCACCCAGCAGAGCAGGAGCTATAGGGGCGGCTGGGAGCATTGACCCCCCTCTTCCATGGCTAGTTACATTTTTGTTTTTAACTTTATAAAATGGAGGAGGACTGCGGAGGTGCAGAGGTGGTGCAGCGAGCTTATGGCTCGCTGGTCCATCCCCTCCCCTACCCAGCCTATGGCGACCAATAAGTGGTCACCACAGACTGTGGCACGCCTACCAGAAGCTCTGGAGCAAATGTGACAGATGGCAAATGTCGTCGTCGCGTTACTCCAAGCTAAAAAAGTTGAGGTAAATGCCCAATTTTTTTAGAGTGGAGCTTTGGGGCTTTGCCCCTAGATGGCTTCGGAGTGGCGGCTGCGTCATGTAATCCACCTGCCGCCACTCCGAAACTACTGCGGGGAAAAGCAACTGTCTAGAGGTACCCATAGTCTCAGACTTAAGTCTATGCCCAATAAAGTTCAAGAAGGCAAAGGGGTAGTTGATCACATGAGGCACAGACTCTCCAGGAAACTTTTAGCAAGTCTCTCAGTTCTCCAATGGTAAAATGGGAGTATTTTTAAGAGATATGGTTTCCAACAGGTAAACCTATCATACCCCAATACACATTCAGTATTACATTTGCAATGAGTGTCTTTTTTATCACCCATTTATTTTATTTTTAATCAAATGAGAGAGAGAGAGAGAGAGAGATTATGGCTATAGATATATTTTAAAATATTTCAAATTAATAGCAATACCCATTGAATTAAAATGTTATAATGCACTATATAGTTTCTTTTAATGATGGGGCGAACCCCCTATAATGCTATTTTAAAGAAAATGTTTTACGGTGACGGTTTTAAAACATTTTTAAAAAGGCCCTTTCTGGTTAACTATGGCCAGATCTACACCAAGCAGGGCATAGTGGTATGAAAGCAGTATGAAAGTGGTATATAAAAGGCAGGTGCCACACTACAGCTTTATAGCAGTATTGAAGTGCACTGACAATTGTTGGGGCCCGTTGACACATACCATATACCACTATATCCTGCTTCGTGTAGAACTGGCATACCTTCATAAAATGAGTGTGACTGGAACCCCCCCCCCCCCATATAAATGGCAACAAGGGAGAGGGCCTTTTCAGTGGTGGCCCCACAATTATGGAACAATCTCACCGATGAGGCCTGCCTGGCGCCAACATTGTTATCTTTTCAGCGCCAGGTCAAGACTTTTCTCTTTTCCCAGGCATTTAAAACCATATGTTGAGCTTTCTACTGACCCCAGATCAATATCCGTTTGTATATTATCTGTTTCATGTTTTTATGGTTTTAAAATTTTGTATATTATCTGTTTTTTGTTTTTACGGGTTTTAAATTTTGTATATCTGTTTTCTTAAATGTTCAATGTTTTAATCTTGGTGATCCGCCCATCAGCTTCAGCTATGGGGCAGTATATAAATGTAATAAATTTATATATATATATATATATATATATATACATACATACATACATATACATATATATAACCATTATAAGGGTACAACACAATAACACTTTTCCATTTCAGTAGTATTTCTCTATTTCAATACATTTTTAAATATATAGAGCCAGAAAAGTGTTTTAGCAATACTTAAAAGATCAATTAAGAAAAATAACAGTGTGTGTGTGTGTGTGTGTGTGAGAGAGAGAGAGAGAGAGAGAGAGAAAGAGCGAGGGGGAGGGAGGGAGTGGGAGAGGGAGAAAGAGAGAGAGAGAGAAACAGTGGCCCAGTCCACTGCTATAATGCAGCCCCCAAAATCCTTCCCTTGAGACAATGTGGCCCTTGAGTCCAAAAAAATGCTCCCACCTCTGCTCTAGTAGTTTAAATGATAACATCTTTGCAACACTGTTTGCATTTATAATTAAAAGCTAAATATAGCATTTCAGTTGGCTGAAGATCTTTTGTTAAAGCTCAATGTATTGTACAGGTTGAATCTATGCACTCAGAAGTAATCGGCACTGACTTCAATGGAGCTTAGTCAAAGGTAAGGATGCGTAGGATTGCAGCCATGTCCTGTAAAATTAACTGTGAGTTATTATTAAGAATTTGCTTGTTTTGAATGTCTGTGTTACATGATACGAGTTTTTAAATAATAGAAAAGATACACGCACGCATATATATACATATATATCCATATCTACACACACACACCCTATCTATCCACCTTTCTAGGGGCCATAACTAGGGTGACCAACTGTCAGGATTTCCCCGGATTTGTCCTGGTTTTTGTTCTATCCTGGGTGTCAGGGGGGATTTTCTGTAATTTTCTATAATGTCCTGGAAAGACAAGCTTTCCCCTTTAAGGCCACATTAGTGTGGTTGGAGGGAATGATGAGCTTTCTGGAGGTGGGTTATTTCCCTCCCACTGCTCCAATCAGGACCTTACAGGGGAAAGTATGTCATTCCTGGACATTATAGAAAAGGACCCGATTGGAGCAGTGGAGGGTGGGAATGACACACTTTCCCCTCCTCCACTCCAATTGGGGCCTTTAAAGCAGTGGGGGTGAATGACATACTTTCCAGAGGCCCTGAAAAGCCACTTTCCCACCCCCCACCCCACTGAGGGTCCTCTTTTTTGGTTTCCCAAATGTGGTCACCCTACCATAACTCCTGTAACTGAGAGGAAGCATAACTCTCTTCTCACTCTAGACCACAAGTGCAGACCCTCAGGCCCAGGGTTTGGTGGTTTCCTGGCATTTGTGCAGGTTTCCCCCATTCTAAAAGGTAGAAGTCCCTCTCCTAAGGCTTAAATATGGGCATTAAGAGTTTAAGCAAAAATATGCTGGTATTCTGGTTCAGCCCATTTTGCCTTCAGCTCTGCCCACTATTGGAAAGTGACCCCAGAGAGCTTCTCTGATATGGATTCCAGCCTTCTGGCTGAAAGAGGTTCAACACCTCTGCTCTAGACACTGGGATCACGAGGCCTGGGAATGGGGAACAATGCTCCTTCTCTCCCTCCTGAATGCAACTCCCCACTGAATGTGGGGAAGGGACAAAATATTTCTGATGCAGTCTAAAAGTGGGGTTCAGGAGAAAAGAGGAGGGGAGGAGGAAAAGCAAAATTATAAATAATTCTATACACTATCATAAAGGATCAAAATCTGGAATGAAATAAATAAGCTAAGGACGGCCACAGCTTATCATTCTTATTTATCTGGTAGAAGGCTCTGCTGGGGAGCTTTAAATTTTATTGGCAGTATTTCATTGCTGCTTTATGTATTCCTATGTAATCATACTCTTAATAAGCAAGCAGACATTAGTTTTTGTATTTCCTATCATTTATCATTTAAAGAACTCACATAAACTATTGGAATGAACTCACAGACTGGGTGTCCAATGCTGTTCTGTATATTGGGTATGACCACAGAGTAGGTAGGTGTTCGGAAAGGGTAAATTGTAGTTGGATTCGTAGTAATAATATTCTGAGACGTCCCGGTAAAGACGGTGGAGGCTGTCATTGGGCTTGTAGCAATGATATTCTGAGTAGTGCCAGAGAATACAGTGGAGACTGTCAATGGAAACCGCTTCCTTTTGCCAGGCCGTGGCTGGTAAACCCAACCTGTAGGAATATACAAGAGTATGCTCACTGAAGCATGATGGACCATTTTCTTTCATGTATTGTTACCTAATAAAAATATGCATATCCGGTGATATAATGTATAGTTTTTAAATCATAAGACAAAGAAAAAGAATGGCGAAACTTCTCTTTTGGCAGAGTTGGAAGGTTAAATACGAAGGCTGCGTTTGCAAAAGAAATCCTCTAAGAACAGAGTGTGCTTAGGAAGGCTTGCAGACTCTCAGAGAGACTTGCAACACCTCTTTTCCTTTCTATGGATGTTAGTCCCATCAATAACCAATGCCCTACTCTTCCCTCTATTTCATAATTTTTGCTTTGCAAAATGATTTTTTTAAAAAAAAATGGGAAGTACGTAAAATAAAGACCCTCAACAGATTACATTAACTGATAGTATATTCGTTGGCAGTAGGTGATATGGGATTGGGAAAACAAAGGGATGAGCATGGGATGGGAAGAATATGTCAGCAAAAATAGACATGTTAAAATGTGTTTTCTTTTAAGTAAACTTTATTTTTGTCATATTTACTCTCAACTAGTTAATGAACTTTAAATAACATCGGTGGGAGTGCATATCCACAAAAGAGATAGGGAAAATGCCCCCATTCAAGTTTTATTTCTGCATTCTTGAATATGTCCCACTTGCTATAGTCTATTACTGTTATTATTAACTGTGGTGGCACCAGTGTATAAGGCTGTGTTATGTTTGGAATGCCTTTGGAATGCCACATGTAGATGAGCCATCCCTAACTACTGCCCAATGTTATGCAATACTACAGCTTTCTTTAACACTGCTGCATCATCCTTGATGATGCTGGTTACAAAGTTGATGTTATGTTCTGGCCTAGCTACCAATATCAGATTCCAACTTTCAGGTGTGTTTGTTAAAATTCAAACTACATATTTTTAATGACTCTAATGCTATTTATTTTGTAGAATTTTCCTTGGAGATGTTGTGTCTAATTCCCCTCCCCTTGCTCAGAGCGAAGGACTGTTAGACGTTAGTTCAGAATCAGATTCTGAACTCGAATAGACATTCCAGTCCATACCAGTAGGGGAAGTTGTGGTTCCCATAGCTTCGCCTCCAGTGCTTATCTCTCCTGATGTAAATAACCCTCCGGCTGACAAACAGCCCTCCTCTTCAGAAGCGGAGGGAGAGAGTAACCTTAGAGATGCCACATTCCGTAGGAGGGAAAAGCGCGCACAGATCAAAGAGGTCAGGAGGCGGCGCTCAGAAAGATTAGTGGCTCAGAAAAAGCTTGATTTGGATTTCTCTCAGAAGTGACTCTCTTTCTCTTGAATGGATCAACTGTGTTGTTTTGCTTAGTTTAATTACGCCTTGGGGCAAAACGCTTTCTACTTTTAAACTCCTTTCAGCTAAAGGAAGGGGTCATTTGCTAAATAAAAGATTGATTGCTTTCCTAAGAGGCCTCTTTATTGACTTCAATGAATGCACAGGGTTAGAGAGTCACGACAGGAGAAAAGCAGGATGCAGCTTGACATGTTTTATCTTAGGGCTTTTCTACATGAGGCTGTCCACTATACCTATTTTCAGTTTTGTCACAGAATTGAGATTCAAGCAGTACATGAGGAGAGTATCCTTTCCTGCTTTTCCACTACATAACCTCTAGATGGCACTGTGGTATAGCAGAAGAGCACAAATACACAAGAGGAAATCACGCTTTCTTCTGCCATCAGAAATAATACCCCATTTCCCTTGCTCTAAAAGAACTTTCAGAAAGTGCTGTTTACAAACACAAGCAAAACTGGAGGGTCATGGAATTATCTAAAGAACCTATAAACAACCATGAGTAGGGAATGATGAGTACACAATACCTTGTGTAGAAAAACTATTAGTATCATTTATTAAAATATGTCTGCTCCTGTAATTAGTTATTTATTGTAGTTAGTACTTATATGAAATAATTTTAAGGTGGTCTTTCTATGGGTTATGCTATAGAAAGGCATGTGTGCAGAATCCATGGATCCAATGAAATTATTTAGTGCAATTCCTAGAAGTAGCTCCTTCCATGGCACTGCCAAATGTATTTTTAAACATTCAGAGGTTGAGTGTTTTGGGAAGAGGGGAGATATGGGGTGGCAAAAGTAGCTGCTCTAAGAAAATCTATATCTATGCATGCTTGCTAGTTTTTTTTTTAATCTGCATTTTTCTTCTAGTATTCTCTTTGCCAAATGAATACACTTGAACATCATCTTTCCACTTATGTTTTTGGGTTGTATCCAGCCCTGACTACCTGCCACTGGATCAGAAACGGCTGATGGAATAGTTTCCCCTTCAGTCTCCTGTGTACCTGCACCCCATTTCTGCTTCTGCGTGGAAGGCATGCAGGGAGCTGCAGTGGAGAGGAACAAGGGGAAGTTCCATCTCGCAAGTAGAAGTCAGCTCATGCAACATTTAAGTCTATGGATTACACAAAATGTTGCACCAACACAATCTGATGTTGAGAAGTATGTTTTAAAGAAATCTATTTTTTGTACCAGGAAATTCTTCTCTGTGTTTTTCTTTAATCTTCTGAGCTTCATCATAATAAGGTTTCTTTTGCTCTTCTGTTAGTTTATTCCACTCCAATCCAAGCTGAACACTTATTTCCGCATTGTTGGCAGCAGGATTAGCTTTGGCTAAGGCTGGTCGGTGAATTCTTGCCCACACCATAAATGCATTCATAGGACGCTTGACATGGCCATCTCTATCTTTGCTAAATGGAGTATCTGGTATCCCTAGAATAAATAAATGAATATTGGTGTGTAGGCACAATGAGTAATATTATCTTGTATCAATGAAAATGTGTACTTAAAAACGTATGAGTTTACTTCAGAAGGGTTTTTCTGAGCTATCCTATGGTCCCTGGAATCTTTCCCAGGGACCATGGGATAGCTCTTTCCAGAACATAAGAAGAGATGCACTGGACCAGATGCAATGGCCTATCTAGTGCAGCATTCTGTTCCCACATTGTTCAACCAGATGCCCCATTGGGAAACCCACAAGGATGTCTTGAGGGCTATATAGCACCTTCCCACTCATGTTCCTCAGTAGCTGGTACTAAGAGGCATACTACCTCTGATCCCAGACATAGCATATAGCCATCATGACTTGTTGCCATTGATAGCCTTATCTTCCATTAATTTGTCTGATCTGCCTTTAAAACTGCCCAGGTTGGTGGCCATCATTTCATCTTGTAGAAGCAAATTACAACAGATTAACTATGTACTGCATAAAGTACTTCCTCTTATCTGTCCTGAATCATTCTTTGGATGATCCTGGGTTCTAGTATTGTGACAGAGGGAGAAAAATTCTCTTTCAGATAGTCAAAGAGCAAACAAAAACATCCCCCATTGGATCAGGATTGCAGCACTATTGGCAAGGGGCTTAACTTTTTACTGCATATTTTCCTGTTTAAATTGCCCTCCAAAAGCTGCTATTTGCCCTCTTAACAGTGCAAACCCAGACATGTTTACCCAGAAGTACATTCTACTGTTTCCAATGAGGCTTATTCCCTAGGCCTAAGTGTGCTTAGGATTGTATCCTTAGTTCACCCAATGGGAATCCACAGCTTTTAAAAACAGTGTTAAAGAGATAAGAGATCTAGTTTGGTCCATTCAATATTTTTTGAACCTCTGTATAATAGAGAAACACCAATATTCAGGCACTTTAGGCCCAAATGGTACAAACAGAAATTGAACAACATGATATACTGCAAATTGTGCCCAATATAACTTATCTGTTTAATATTCTAACACTTAGAATCACAGTTCATTAACTTAACCAGATGCTATTTTATTTGCTGCTTTTAAGGGAGGGGTGTTATTTATTATCCAGGAAAATGGTCATAATTATCGATGCTTCCAGATAGATGGCTTCTAGCACTACCAATCAAAAGACATTGTGCAGCTTTCCCTCCTTAATGGATTTTCTGCAGTGGGAAAACACGGATCAGTTACAAACGGAAGACAATGAGGCATGGACACTTGTAAAATCCTGTGAATGGGGATGGGCAAATGCACAATAAAATCCTCATCTAGAAGCACCCTGAGATGAATGTAGTACATGCAGCAAAGTCTTGTATATTGCAAAAGATCCCTGACAATGAATTGGCTTTGAACTCTGCACAAAGAGAAACAATGCATGCCTCACATAATCAGTCTGCCAGTAAGCTAAGCAACCGGATAAGAGGATGGAAAGCAGGTTTTGCCCACAATGCAACAGGATCCCCCAAAACAGTGCTTTACTTTCCCTCCAAGAGTGAAATGCAATCATTCACTTACCTGAGAGAAACTAAATGGATGCACTTGGGGGCACCACTGAGGCTAAACCTGCTTCCTGGCTTCAGTACTGATTTAAAAAGCCTATCTGTATAGCTTCATCCAGGTTTGTTTCTTTGGAACTGCCTTTTGCAGTGTGTATGTATGTATGTAAAGTCCAGGAATAGCGCTAGGGGATTCCTACGCACACTTACTTGGGTATAAGCTCAATTTAACAAGTAGGATTCATAGGAGGAAACATGTATAGGATTGGATTGTTAGGCTGCAATCCTTTACATGGTTAATTGGGAGTAAATCACATTGGTTTGGATCCTGAATTACACTTCTGTAAACAAAAGGAACACTAATCCGGGAAAGGCTCCTGGTGATAGAAGGGGGATGATGGGTGATTTTTACTGATTCCCTTTTCTCCCTGCAGCCTCAGTATCGGGACTATTACCCGATACCTTCCACCCCTTCTAGCTTTCTTCGCACCATAAAAAAACACCTCAGTAAGTCTGACTTATTTTTAAAGACAGAAGTTGCTGCTATCTCCTGCTGTGTGCAGGAGAAGCAATGCGATCAAAATGGGCCACATGCACATTGTTTACTTCCTCTTTCAAAAGAGGAAGTAATGAGGGACAGACGCATGGGTGGAGAAGTGACGGTAAGCAAATGCAATTTCCCCATGTGATGACGCTCCATATGAAAATGAGGACAGGGCTCCTGTATCTTTTAACAGTTGTGATGAAGAGGCAATTTCAGCAGGTATCATTTGTATGCATACAGCAACTGGTGAAATTACCTCTTCATCACAGCAGTTAAAGCTGCAGGAGCCCTGCCTTCTTTTATAGAATGCCTAGATATCAAAGAGGGCAGGGCTCCTGCAGCTTTAACTGCTGTGATGAAGGAATTTCACCAGGTGCTGCATGCATACAAATAACACCTGATGAAATTCCCTTTTCTATGGTCACCCTACGCAAGCAGATTTTCGGGAGGGGAAGAGGAATGAGCAAAAATCACTTCTCCATGTTCCACCAATAGGAATATCCTGTGAGCGAATGTCCTCTCACAAGAAGTTAGGATTCAAGCCAATGAGACTGTATTTTGGGTAGATATGCTAGAATTGCACTGCAGTATCTCTTGGTAACATTTGTATTATTTACAAATAAACAAGCAGAGCAGAAGGGAAGCAACAAATGTTATTGAGTTTATTATTTTGGGTGGATTCTTTTTGTTTTTAATGTAAATGGTTTTGCTTTGGAGTGCAATTCTTTGCATGCATTGCCTACTCAAAACTATTTCTGTTTAAATGTGTATAATGTGTATAATGTGTTTAAGACTGCAGCTTTACATGTTTTATATTTTTTCGTGTCAGACACCCTGAGGATACCATGGGTGTAGGATGGAATGTGTAGGATAGAAATACTTGTATAAATAAGTACAATTACTGGTTCTGCATCAGATTCCCAGAGACAGCAACTTCTTGGATCCCTGCAGTCTAACTAAACTTGGAGGCTGTCTATACACATGAAAAGCCCTAGGGTAGGTGCACAATTATATGACTCAGCAGTCGCCTTGCAGCCATCGCAGGGCTTTCCGGCAAAGCTGCAAAGAAAAAAAGTCGGATATCCGCCATCCATCCTCGCTCTGGAGTCTCAGCGGAGATGTGGCCAAGTGGATGGTGACCCGATTGGTCACTGGCTGCCTGGGTGGAGGGTGGGCCAGGCCACCGGAAACCTCGTGCTTTTGCTGCAGCATCAGGATTAGCTGCCACTAACCTGAAGCAGCAGAAGCGTTTTTTTGCTTATCGAGGTGGCGACCCACTGCCGTATATGGGCATCCCCTGCTCAAAAATTTCCTATCTTTTGATTCAAACTTGCTACAAATTGTATCTCTGTCCTGTGATAAAATATTGTGCTGAATTCGTCCAACCATGTAAACTGGCCTTACATGGTTGGGCAATCTTGGTGTATGTCTGACATTATTTGAAGTTTTCAAAAACATTTAGCTCTTCCATTAAAGCAGTGAAATTTGGCCATCAATTACACTCTGTTTAGGTTTTGATTCATGGTTAGAGGAATCCTACAGTCCACAGGAGAGTGCCCCTCTGTTGCCGCCCCCACCCACAACTTTTAAGTAAGCTAGATGAGCCCAGAGACCTCTCTAGCTGAATCTGTATGTGTATGGGGATGTGGGGGGAGTTAGGAGAAATAGGTGAAATTGCCTCTGTTCTTCCTGCCATGCCTGGCTCTTGCTGGCAGAACTTTAGATATACAGAAGACTCCAAGATCCATAGAGCTCCTATCCATAGGACTATGACCTTAGCCATGCATATTTGTTCTGACGCTTTGAATAGTCTTGAAGTACATATATGGAGAAAATCCTAATTCATCCGAGGTGCTAGGCTGATAAAATTCTATCTGTCAATTACAAGACATTATTGGAATAGCTAAAACCGTCAAGCTTCAGAATACTCTATTATGCCTTTGCTTATAAAAAATATGGCAATAAGTATGTCCTCCAAGAATTACATATCTTAAGATACAAGAGCCTTTTTTCTAGTAACACTGAACAAATATATCATGGAGCTCTTACAGACAGACATAGGCAACATCTGGGCCACCTTAAACCAAGCATCTGGTCAGCAGTTTATGCAGTATCAATGACAATGCCTTTGAAGGAATCACACAGGCTAGTATTGATCAGAATTTTAAGGATTATCCAACACAAAAGTCACGATACAAATTCATTGATTCCCAAACTAAATGGGATAAATGTTGGATGATAATCATTTACATGATATAGGAAATGTAATGAACATTTGACTACTTGGTTTCATATTTTTGATTTATCCTAGGATAGTCCCAGTTTGAAAAGAAGCAGGTGATCCTATTAAGTTGGTTTTACTGTACAAGTTATCCTTTATTTTTAATAGCCTAACTTTAGGACATATATCAGCTTTTGGTTCATGGTAAGTTGCAGGAACACTCAAAATAACAACCTTAATGGGAATCCTAACTCTATCCAGGAAATAAATCACTTGATTTTGAAACTGGCTGTCAAAGGAAAAATATTTTTTATTACAAGGAACTCTCACGTAACTGCATATAATTTGAATAATAGCTTCTGTATTAAATAATATTTCAGGGTATTGGAGTAAGATTTATGGAGCTTTCAATCCCCTTTTGTTGTGGTTTTAGAATTTAAGAAAGCCATAAAGACTGTTCTCTTCCGGCGGGCATATCCAGTGGAATTTTAGAATGTTTTTAGGATGTTTTTAGGATGTTTTAGGATGTTTTAATGCAGTTTTAATAATATGTGTCATGTTTTAATCAATTTTATGTATTTTATCATATTGTTGTTCCCTGCCTCGATCCAGACGGAGAGGCGGGTAAGAAATAAATTATTATTATTATTATTATAGAAACAAAATCTTTCATATGTTGAGACAGACCATTAGTCCATCTTGCTCTATATTGTCTGCTCTACATTGAATAACAGCAGCACTCCAGGGTTTCAATTAGGCACCTTTCCCAGCCCCTACCTGGACTGAACCTGTCAGGTACTGAACCTTGGACTTTTGGGTGTAAAACGTATGCTCTAGCTCCTTCCCATTAAAATGGTTTGCTTTTCAAAAACCAATTTGCTTTATATATTTTTAGAAGATCGAGAGGATGAAGTCTATTTATTTACTAGTAAAGTGCCTATCCTTGTGGTTGGTGTAATGGAGAACAGCCCAGAGAAGTTATTATATTTCACTACCCATTGACCTGGTTTGAATGATAAAAACAAGCCATGGTGGCATGTTGTGAGCTGCAGCACCTGCCACCACATGCTGGGCACAATTTACATAATCACCGCCCAGCCGCAGTTTATTGTGTCATTGGATCCCAGGTGGCAAGGCTTGTTGGAGGGTTAAACAACCCTCAAATAGTCCATGGGCTATTACAGGGGTAATTAACTCTCCAACAAGCCATGCCACCAAAATTCAGATGATACAATAAGCTATGGCTGGCAGTGATTATGCAAATCATCCCGGGCATGCGCCGCTGCTCACTACAAGCCACAGTGGCTTGTTTAATCTATAATGGTTTGTTTTGATTGTGCGACCCAGCTCATTGGGTTTCTTTTGATCAAGGGCAGTTACCTCCTACAGTTCTTGTGTAATGTTTTAGGGCAGAGATGGGGAATTTCCAGCCTGTGGGTCAGATGCAGCAGCAACAACAACGTGAAGCTTCCTCTGTATTATCTCAAATCAGTGTGATAAGAGGGAATTTAAAGGCATTTAAACTTGAAATACCTTGCATAGAACTGATCTCTGCTTTGCAGGCATGAAAGGTGTTGCACCACGGCTTACTCCTGAGTATTTCAGAATACAGAATTAAGTTGTGCTTCCCATGCTTGATAGGGAAAAATTCCAAATTGGTAAGAATTACATCTGACCACATCCTGTGCTCTTAACTCCTCCGACTGCTAAAACATGGCTTCCGAGACCATTCCCATATTGGAATTTGGTCCCCAGGCTGAAATAGGTTCCCAACAGATTTTGCCCTCACAACAGTGTTTCCCACTGCAGTATTTAACTTTTCATCTGGGATGAAGTAGCAGCAATTTATTTATATATGGGAAAGTAAAGGCTCCGGACCGGTCTCAGATATGATCCAAATTTGTATATCCCTGGCAACTGCAGCTTGGTGGAGAGCGCATATTTTGTCCCCTGTCCCCTCCCCCAGGTATTATTATCAGTTGCATTATCACTGTCTCCAAATGCAATGAGTACAAGCAATCAGTCCTGTTCATAGCTGCATAGTCTTGCCCAGGATTCTGGTGTGTGTGTGTGTGTGTGTGTGTGTGTCGCCAGGCTCTAATGTAACATTACAATGTGAAAAATGAGTTTTTGAATCCTTTATCCCATCCCATCTTTCAGCCCCAAAAAGGCTATTAAGCTGTACAGCCACTGTGGAATCGTAAATGTTTACTCAGTTCCCAATGAGTTCAACTAAACTAAATTTCCTAAGTTTATTATTGCACTCTTAATACAATCAACAAGTTCCTGTGTAATTTTATTTCTTCTTTAAGAAATCAGTACTACTGATTTCTTAAAATCAAGTAGGGTTTTGTTTTGTTTTTACAAATGTAGTATCTTAAACCCAATTTGTTACATCTGAATTTAAACTTGCTAATTTATTTCTAAGTAAATACCTTCAGGATTAGATTAGAATGTAAGAATACAGAGCATCAACAGCTCTTACTAGTCTATTACATATCTACCACAAAGGATTATTCTGTGGCCAGAATACAGTTTAGAAAAGGGGAAAGTTAGAAAGTTGTAGTATTTCCACTAACTTCACTGAATTTATACGTA
The DNA here is from genome assembly GCA_029215795.1 of Anniella stebbinsi. Lineage (NCBI taxonomy): Eukaryota > Metazoa > Chordata > Lepidosauria > Squamata > Anniellidae > Anniella > Anniella stebbinsi. The sequence continues at coordinate 100,028,407 of JARDYH010000005.1, forward strand.
GGCTGACCACATGAAAAGGAGGACAGGGCTCATGTAACTTTAACAGTTGTAGAGAAAAGGGAATTTCAGCCAGTGTCATTTGTATGCAATTAGTTCCTGGTGAAATTCCCTCTTCATCACAACAGTTAAAGTTGCAGGGCCCTGCCTTCTTTTGTATATGGTCACGCTAGTATAGTGCCTGCACCTTTAACTGTTGTGATGAAGAGGGAATTTCACCAGGAACTAATTGCTTACAAATGACACTGGCTGAAATTCCCTTTTCTCTACAACTGTTAAAGTTACATGAGCCCTGTCCTCCTTTTCATATGGTCAGCCTATTTATACGCCACTTTAATGAATAACCAGAGCAAATCCAGTTGGCATGCACATATTCTACTTTAAGTGACAAATTCCAGGATAGCCATGTTCGCCTGCTGCAGCAAAAAACTATGGGCAACATCCAATACTGCTGCTGCACTCCTGCTCATTCTGTTGTGAAAGTGGGACCCACTGGTTGCACAACGAAAACCTAACAGTTGAAAAAGCAACTCTGGAACAAGTAGAAATACTCATTTCCAAATTGGGACAGGTCTGCAGAGCTTCCTTCTGCAAACTCCACAGAACCTGCCCTGTTTCGGAAACTAGCATTTCTGCTCATTTCTAGTTGCTTTTTAAAGTGCTAGCTCCCATTGCTCTAGCAGTGGGTCAGCAGACTTGTATACTGCCTCAGAGTCCCAGTCTTACAGTTCCAATAATAATAATCATACTAATAATAATAATAATAATATTTCTAACCCGCCTTTCCCTCTGGATCGAGGCGGGGAACAACAATAAATATAAATACCAAGACCATAAAATAGATAAAACATTAAAAACAAATCAAACTAATACATTATTAAAACATCTTAAAATTCAACTAGGTAGGCCTGCCAGAAGAGATCAGTCTTCACGGCTCTCTTAAGTTCAAGAAGACTACTAAGTTGTCGAATCTCTCCTGGCAGGCCATTCCACAGTCTGGGAGCGACAGAAGAAAAGGTCCTCTGGGTCACACTCGTCAGCCTAGTTCTGGCTGACTGAACTAAATTATTCCCAAAGGACCTGAGCGTGCGGGGCGGATTATAAGGGAGAAGGCGATACCGCAGGTAACCTGATCCCAAACCATATAGGGCTTTAAAGGTAATAACCAACACTTTATACTTCGCTCGGAAACTAATTGGCAGCCAGTGGAGTGATTTTAAGACTGGTGTAATGTGGTCACCCCTGGGTGTACCGGTGACCAACATGGCTGCCATATTCTGAACTAGTTGAAGTTTCCGGATTTGGCACAAAGGTAGTCCTATGTACAGCGCATTGCAGAAGTCGAGCCTCAAGTTACCAGCATGTGCACTACCGTCTTTAGGTCTTCCAACTCTAGGACGGGGCGCAGCTGGTGTATCAGCCAAAGCTGATAGTAAGCGCTCCTGGCCATTGCATCTATCTGGGCTGTCATTTGGAGTGACAGATCCAGGAGTATCCCCAAGCTGCGAACACAGTCTTTCAGGGGGAGTGTAACCCCATCCAGAACTGGTTGACACACCTCCAAACCCAGGTTGTGGCCTTTGACAGCAAGCACCTCCGTCTTGTCTGGATTCAGCTTCCGTTTGTTTTTCCTCATCCAGCCCATTACCACCTCCAAGCATACATTCGGAGGAGACACACTATTCTTAGCTGACGCTGTTGTCGAAGGCATAGAGAAATATATTTGGGTGTCATCAGCATACTGATAGCACCCCGTCCCATGCCTCCGGATGATCTCTTCCAGCGGTTTCATGTAGATGTTAAACAGAATTGGGGAAAGGATGGCACCTTGTGGTACACCACATAGTAGCTCCTTTGAAGAGCAGCTATCCCCAAGCATCACCATCTGGAACCTGCCTGAGAGATAGGACCGGAACCACTGAAGCACAGTGCCCCCGATTCCCAATCTCCTCAGGCGTTCCAGAAGGATACCATGGTCAATGGTATTGAAAGCCACTGAGAGGTCCAGGAGTACCAACAGGGACACAATCCGCCTGTCAATACTCAGGCGTAGATCATTCACTAAGGCGACCATAATGGTCTCAACTCCGTATTCTGCCCTGAAGCCGGTTTGAAATGGGTCTAGAAAATCTGTACCATCCAAAACTGCTTGGAGTTGGGAGGCAACCGTGCTCTCGATCACCTTGCCCAAAAACGGAAGGTTTGATACCGGCCTGTAATTATTAAGGTCCAGGGGATCCAGGGAGAGCTTCTTTTAGAAGCTGCTGTACTATCGCTTCTTTTAATCATGTTGGAAAACTACCCTCCCTGAGAGACGCATTAATAATATGTTGTAGATATCGCATCTCCTCCCTGGATGCATACTGCATCTCCTTCCTGGATGACCAGCCAAGAAGGACAGGGAGCGAGAGGGCAAGTCATCTTCCTCACTTGTCCAAGCAGCTTGTCCACATCCTCGGTACTCATTAACTGAAACCGATCCAGTGTAATCCTACTCACGGAGTCGCTGGACACTCCATTGTCAGCCTTTGCTATAACTACGACATCTAAGTTGGCTCTTATCTGAGATATTTTATCTGTGAAATGATTGTTAAAGGCATAACAGCGAACTACTGAAGGCTCTAAGGTCAGATTCAGGGGAGAAGGTGCCTGGGTTAGACCCCTCACCACCCTGAACAGTTCTGCTGGACGCGAGTTCGCAGACGCAATGTGTGCAGAGAAGAAAGCTTTCTTCGCTGCACGTATTGCCACTCCATAGGAATGGAGATGTTCTCTATATCATATCTTGTCGGATATAAGTCGAGTTTTCTGCCATCGGCGCTCCAGTCGTCATCCTTCCCGCTTCAACTCCCTGAGATCTTCAGTATACCAAGGTGCCCGATTAGAAGCGGGTCAGAGAGGATGTTTGGGGGTGATCGTGTCGATAGCCCTAGTCAGACCTTGATTCCATCTGTTAACCTGAGCTTCTACAGGATCGTCAATGATACCAGCCATAGCACCCTCTAAGGCTTTCCGGAATCCAACAAGGTCTACCAGCCTTCGAGGGCGGACCATCTTAATTGGTCCTCCACCTCTGCAGGGGTGGGTAGTAGCTGTGATACTAGCCCTGACCAGAAAATGGTCTGTCCATAACAACGCGGAGGTATTTATCACGGTTTTTATCTGCCAATTAGTTTCCGGGCGAAGTATAAAGTGTTGGTTATTACCTTTAAAGCCCTACATGGTTTGGGTCCAGGTTACCTATGGGACCGCCTTCTCCCATACAATCCGCCCCACACGCTCAGGTCCTCTGGGAAGAACTTACTACAGTCGGCCAAGACTAGGCTGACAACCGTTACCCAGAGGACCTTCTTTTCTGCCGCTCCCAGACTGTGGAATGACCTCCCGGAGGAGACTCGTCAACTTAACAGTCTTTTAGAATTTAAGAAAGCCATAAAGACTGTTCTCTTCCGGCGGGCATATCCAGTGGAATTTTAGAATGTTTTAGGATGTTGTAATGCAGTTTTAATAATGTGTGTCATGTTTTAATCAGTTTTATGTATTTTATTATATTGTTGTTCCCCGCCTCGATCCAAACGGAGAGGCGGGTAAGAAATAAATTATTATTATTATTATTATTACAACGTGGAGGTATAAAGAGCTAGGGTGGAGTAGAGATTAGGATGCTCGACTTCCAATGGGAAGCTATGAAGCTCACTGGCTAACTCTATACCAGTCACTGTATCTCTCAGCTTTACCTACCTCACAGAGTTGTTGTGAGAATAAAATGGGGGCAGGGCCTTTTCACACCATTAAACTCCTTCAAGGAGGGGCAGAATATAATAAAATAAATTAAAACCTAATTTAGTTTCTATGGACAAATGAAGCAGTCCATGAAAACTGATGCCTCCATGTTAGTTTTTTAAATAAACATTCATTTTGTCATTTTGTGTGGTTTGAGGAGCACAGTTCATCTCTGCATCTCAGTTCCATATGCACAAATAAGAGAACAGTGAGATCACTCCACAACAGGACGTTCCAGCAAAAATGAAAACAATGTTGTACAACCTTCATAAGTTTTGTCTGGGGCTTACAACAGCCAGCCAGTTTCATAAATGAACAGTTTTTACCTACATAAACTTTACTACAGTTCTATTTCCTATATTTAAACAAAACTTGAGAACGAACAGCAGTGATGCATTTAAATGTATAAGAATAATTCTATTCCAGTGCTTACTTATACATGTAAAATAACTAAAGGCAATATGGTAAAATCTAACTCTATTCCTATCTAATACCTGCATCTGAGGGTAACACTGTGAGAGGCACATCTTTAGTTTCAATTTTCACTGAAGGCTCGAGCAAGGACTGCATTTTAAGGGGTACTTGTGCCATTGGTACTTTAGTTACTCTTATGAGCTCAGATGGAGGTGGCCCCTGAAACTGGATTCTAGCCCCAGGAGGGACTGGATGAAGTGTAACAGGAATCTTCAGTTCTTGAGGATACTGCACCCCAAGAGGCTGAGAAAAACTAGCATCTTTGTTGACATGAGCTGGGCCATTGGAAGAAGGATGAGGCTTGGATGCCACCTCTTCCCTCCCCTTGCAGTCCTCCTCAGGAGGCTCCACCAGTTCAGTTTTGATAGTCCCTTCTTTTCCAGACCCCAAGGCTTTGGCATCACAATTTTCTTTCACGTTTGTCTCTTCCTTGGTCGCCTCTGGCTCTTCTACTGTCCCCACCTGGATTTCCCCCCCTCCCTTCACATTGCTGCTGCCCTCCTCCTTCCCTCCTCGGTTTGCAGCAGCTTTGTGCTCCCATCTTTTTTTCTTGTTGCTGCTGCCTGTCAGGAGGGACTGGCTCTCCTGCTCCTCAGCTTTCGCTTGCAACACCATGCGCGGACCGTTTTCCTCTTCCTCCTCCTGCTTTTCACAACTCCCAGGTTCCAACCCAATGACAGGCCGGGATGGCTGCCTGTCAGGGCAATCCTGGACCTCCAAAAGGTGCTGCTGAGGCTCTTTACAGGAGGCGCCTTCGCCAGGTTGAGAAAGCTTCTGCTCCCTGCGCGAGGCATTTTGCTTGGGGGAAAGGGGGTGCAAGAGATGGTGCTGGGGACCCTGCCTAGGAGGGAAGAGCAGAAGGTGCGGATCCCTGGCCCCCTGTCCTGGTAATGGGTGCAGGAGAAGGTGGTCCATGCGGGGAGTGCCCTGCCAAGCCGTGGGATGCAGGAGGCGGTGCTGCTCTCGGGGGGTTCCCTCCTGCGCCCCTTTTTCCATGCTGCAGCCCGCCCCTGAGAGTGGGATTGTTGTGGGATTATGAGCTCAGCTATCGCCCTCTGTTACCGCCCGTTTGTTTCCTGCGGTTGGTTTGCAAACGTTCTCCACTCACCCTCCCCCCCGTCCCGAGGTGCACGCGCCGCGCCAGACCCCGCCCTCCGGCTCGCGAGGAGCCTCGCGCCACCCGGCGAGAAATGGCAATTGCGGGGCTGCATGTGCCTCCCACGTTTCCCTCCTCGGGCCTGTTGCTTGGAGGTCGCCATGGTTACCCGGGGAGCCACGTAACAATGAGATCACCGCGGAGACCCCGGGAGGAACGCGCGCACCCTTGCCGCGCCGGCGCTTTGTTTGGGTGGAGGGCTTCGCTTTGCCTTGCGCTCCCCCTGCGCCTACTGGTCTTAGAGCTAACTGGGAGTCTTTGAGCCCCAACTCGAATGTTGCCTTTTGTTAGAAACCATGGAAGAGCGTTTCCTTCACATTATGCGTTTCCAGTGTATTATATTTAGGGTGGGGCATCATTGCACTGCAAGCAACCCTATATATTGCAAACCGTCCTACCCACCCCCATTTTGCTTTTATTATTCTCAATGCAGCCAACCATTGCATACTGTAAGCCATCTCCCCCCATTGTGCTTTTATATCAAATGCCCATGATGGGGGAGAACAAAACCGTGATTGAGACCACGAGTAAGGGTGGGCAACTTTTGGCCTTCCAGATGTCTTAGCTCCCAGAACCCCTCAGCACTGACTATGCTGGTTAGGGATGATGGGAGTTGTAAGGCCGGAACAGCTAGAGAGCCACAAGTTGCCCACCAATGAGTTAAACGGAGTTTCGGGTTCAAAAAGTAATATTCGCACGCTCCGCCACCGCGAGAGTAGCGTGTATACCTGAATGTGGGGCGGGAAGCCGATCCCTTAATTTCACTTTGTGGCGAGGCCAAGCTTAAATCTCAGCACCCCCAAGAGCTCAGCCCCCGAACTGCCTGACAGGGCCAGGATATCAGTCACAGCGATTCGTGCAAGGAGATTCCCGTTAAGCAAGTACATGAGAGGCTCGTCTCGCCTGTCCCCATTGAACAACCCACAGCAGCCTACGCACATCTGGGATGAGGGGCTTCGAGATCAAAGGCGATAACTTTCAGCCTCGGCTCATTCTGCATTTATCCCGTGGCCTCTATTCTACTCCTGCCGGCTCTGAGATGCGATTAACCACTCAAGACATTTAGCCAGCCGCAATCCCGAAAGACCTTGCGGTATCATAGAGAATGGCATTAGAGACACCCTCTTCCGGTATTCTAGGACGTTGCTTCCGGTGATGATAATGCGGCCTAGCCTCAGCGGCGCTGTTACTGCGGCCGTTGCTGCCGCTGCTCTCGAGTTTCGCGCGAGGCTGAGTTGCGGCCGCGTCGCCATGGCCAAGAGCAAGTTCGAGTACGTGCGGGACTTCGAAGCGGACGATACGTGTTTGCCCAACTGCTGGGTCGTGGTCCGGTTGGACGGACGAGGCTTCCACCGGTAAGACCAACCTTAGCCATTGGCGGCAGCAAGTGCTTCTTAACGGACTTAGTTGCCCCAGGCGACTAGTCAGCCAATAGGAGTGAGGGGAAGCGCCGCGGTTCGGTCCGTTGCACCAGCACACGCGGCACCAGCCTAGGGGTCGCTGTGGGTGGGTGATAGTTGTCTCTAGGCGCAAAGACGCTGATAATACTAAGCTGACCATATGAAAAGGAGGACAGGGTTCATGTAACTTTAACAGTTGTAGAAAAAAGGCAATTTCAGCCGGCATCATTTGTATGCAATTTATACCTGGTGAAATTCTCTCTTCATTACAACAGTTAAAGCTGCAGGGGCCCTGCCCTCTTTTGTATCTGGTCACTCTAGTATAGTGCCTGCAACTTTAATTGTTGTGATGAAGAGGGAATTTCACCAGGTACTAATTGCATACAAATGACGCCGGCTGAAATTCCCTTTTCTCTGCAACTGTTAAAGTTACATGAGCCCTGTCCTCCTTTTCATATGGTCAGCATAGATAATACCCTTTCAGGATCGCTTTGTTTTGGTATCACGAATACTCTTAACTTGTAAAAAAGGAGGCTAGCGGGAGACATGATAGAGGTGTACACTATTATGCAGGTTTGGAGAATGCGGAGAGAGAGACATTCCCCTCCCCCCTCAAAATACTCGAAACCCATGAAGATGATTGGCTGGAAATTCAGGTCAGATAAAAGCAAGTACTTCTTCTCACAGCGCATAGTCAAACTATGGAATTCGCTACAAGATATAGTGAAGGCCACCAGTTTGTGTTTTTTTTAATTGAATTTTCATAATATTTATTTATTTATTTATTACATTTGTATACCACCCCATAGCCGAAGCTCTCTGGGCGGTTTACATAGGATTAAAACAATTAAAAACAATATACAAAAATTAAAACAGCAAAAACATACAATATACAAAAATTAAAACCGCTACAACAGCCCAAAAAGTTACAAATAAGGTACAATGTACATAATAAGGTACAATGTAAGGTACAATGAGAAAAAAACAAACCCAAAACATTCCCTCCCGCTTCCCTCCCCAGGCTTGGTCCGTTTCAGAGGTTTTCTTCTTTCATTTTCTCTAGTCCAGGGTGGGGTATTAAATCTTTTGTTTATTTGTGTGTGTGTGTCATGAGTCCCACAAATTTCTGTAAACTTATGCCATAGTTGTTCTGTTCGATTCTTTTTTCAGATAGTCTACCACAAGATGTAGTGATGGCCACCAGTTTGGATGGCTTTGAAAGGGGGTTAGATAAATTCTTGGAGGAGAAGGCTATCAATGGCTACTAGTCCTGATGGCTATCTGCTACTGTGAAGTTCAGGTACTTTAGAAGTCCTTGTATATAAAAGATTGTAAGTATTTGGTTATAAAATGTCAAAGGTTCCAGGAAGTTGAAAAGACTCACAGTTATGTTGCAGCCAAGTATGTATAAAGGGGGAGTTCATGTGTGAGTGCTGATTGGATGGAGGCGGGGGAGTGCCTGGATTGGCTAGCTGTGTGAGAGTGGGAGGAGTTAGAGAAGAGTGTCTGTGTATATATTTTTAGCTGACAGAAGAAGAGAGAGGGGGAAGTTGTTGTTGACTGGATTAGAGGCTAGGAAGGGCCAACGTGTTTTATTATTTTAGTGGAACTAGATTGTGGGAAAGAGTGTGGTGTAGCTTAGAGTGGATAGAGTAAGCAAGAGAAACGTAGAACGTGAGAGTTTCTATTTGAAATGTTATGAACAGAAAGTACTGAAACCATTAAGCATTGTGACTGTAACCAATATGCTGTTGAACTGAGGAAACCATCACGCTTATTGACATACATATACTTCTGTTAATAAATTCTGTTAATTACAACTGGTGTGATCATTAGAAGTATACTTGAAGAAGTACTGGTGGCAGAGGATAGAACGAAGGGGGATTTGAGGGCTAGAGTGCTGGGCTGTAGAGCTGTGGGGCCTAAAAGAGTAAAGGCGAGACAAGAGCAGCAGCAGTAAGCCTAAACCCTCAAACATAGGCTGACCATATGAAAAGGAGGACAGGGCTCCTGTATCTTTAACAGTTTCAAAAGATAGGGAATTTCAGCAGGTATTGTTTGTATGTATACAGAACCTGGTGATTTTTTTTTCATTTCAACAGTTAAAGCTGCAGGAGCTATACTAGAGTGACCAGATACAAAAGAGGGCAAGGCTTCTGCAGCTTTAATTTTGTAATGATGAGGAAATTTTACCAGGTTCTGCATATTTACAAATGACACCTGATGAAATTCCATTTTCTATGAAACTGTTAAAGATACAGGAGCCATGTCCTCCTTTTCATATAGTCATCCTACTCAAACACGTCATAAGCATGGGGGGGGCGGTTGAAGTAAGCCCTGAGTGCAAGTGGCGTTGACAGCCCTGTTGTGTAGCCCGGTGAGTGTCACGGGTGCAGGCAGGGCCACAGCTACCTCCAGTAGCAGAGGTAGTAAGCCTATGTACATTAGTTGCTGGGGAACATGGGTGGGAAGGTGCTGTTGTACTCGGATCCTGCTTGTGGGGTTCCCATCTACAGCAGGGTGACCACTGTTTGAATAGAATGCTGGACTAGATGGACCCTTGGTCTGATCTAGCATGGCTCTTATGTTGTTAAGGATGGTAATCAGTCCACAGGCTGATTGGGGCTTGAGTCAGCTCCTTACCCGAGATGATTTTTTACATTTGTCCGCTCTTGAAGGCAAGGGGAGTATGTCAGACCACAAAGAATGGGATGGATCATTGTATTCTGGGGCTGCAATCTCTCCACTCTTCTGAAATACAGTAAAACCACACTACAATTTTTTGCTGAAGCTCTTGAACTCTAGTAAATTTTTGTTTTGTTTTTTATTACTTATTTATTGGGAGTATTTGTACATGTTAGTGTGCTGGTTCCCATATATTTTATTAGGCTACTGATAAAGAAATGTGTTTTTATTGTTCTCATCCTCGTGTTAAGAACAGCCCTTCTGGATCAGACCGAAGGCCTATCTTGTGCAGCATCTTGTTTCCCACAGTTGCAAGTCATATGCCAATGGGAATCCCATAAAGGATGTGCTTTATTTACATCTTGTGCTCATGACACTCACACTTAATATCTTGGGCCAATGTGATTGCTATCTGCTTTTTCTTATTGGTAGACCCGATGCCAAAAACCCACAAATTAATCCACAACTTGGAAATCAGTATTAAAACAAATATTTGAAAAGCTGTAATTCTGCTACTGCCTTTAACTACTGAACAAAAAAGAGGAAGGGTTTTCTGAATGCCAGTGAAGAGTTTCATCCTGTTCAGAAAGGTATTGGGCTATTTGTGAGTTACAGCTAGGGTTCTTAGCATTGTCTCAGTTGAAATAGGCTATTTTTTTAGCACAGATGGTTTGGTTTGCCTTATGTTTAGTAGGCACATATGTGATTAAGATAAGCACATTGCAACTTTAATAGTTTAAAGATGCAATTCAATGTATGTTTAGACATAAAAAAGCCCCACATCTCCCAGCTGGGAGTTGCAGGACTTTTTTCTGTCTAGTCATACATAGGCTTGTGCCATATATGTAAATGTAAGAAATAAAATAAATAAATATGACAAAACTTGCTGATGGTGAAACACAAGTTGAGAACTTCTCTTATTGCTTTGACAAATCCAGTTTCCTAACAGTCCAATTCTGTACATGTTGACTCAGATAAATCCCACTGTGTTCAGTGGAGTTTACTCCCTGGTAAGCTTAGAATTGCAGCTTTCATGTATATATTTTTATTTGAAGGTTTGCTGAGCAACATAGTTTTAAGAAGCCTAATGACGATCGTGCCCTTCAATTGATGAACAAGTGTGCCCAGACAGTGATGCAAGAGCTAGAAGACATCATCATTGCTTATGGACAAAGTGATGAGTACAGCTTTGTTTTCAAAAAGAAAAGCAACTGGTTTAAGAGAAGAACAAGGTAACTGTTTCTAGAGCTTGCCTCCCTGTACACCCCCCTACACACACACACACACACACACACACACTATAGACCTTTTTGCATAAGCACTTTCTTTTGAATTGCACAAGAAGGAAGCGCCCAACTTCGCTGGCTCTCACAATTGCTGGTCAAGCTGTTTCCTTTGTGCAGAGAGAGGCACAGAGGACTAAAGAAGAGGGGGAGCATTAATGATATCACAGGAATGGGTGGGGCTTCGGGGCCTGCCCCTTTGCCATCATTTGACATGCTAGCTTCATCTTGGGTGGCAATCTGACCCCTGGACCAAAAGAGGTTGCCCGCTTCTTCTTCCATACAGTCAGACAAATTTTATATGCTTGTTCAGCCAGATTCTATATGCTTGGTATGGACTCAATCTCCTGGACTCTGTGAATATGGAAGTGAACAATAGAGCTTTATAACAACTTTGAAACATTGTTTTGAACAAGAGATACATTCTTGGATTACATAGGCTAGTCAGCTATTGTGGTGACATTAATAACTTATGCTTTCTCTCCCCCTTTATGTTCTGTTTACAAGTAAGTTCATGACTCATGTGGTCTCCCAGTTTGCATCCAGCTACGTTTTCTATTGGAAAGATTGCTTTAAGGACCAGCCACTTTTGTATCCACCAGGATTTGATGGACGTGTTGTGTTGTATCCTAGTGACCAGAATCTAAAGGACTATCTTAGTTGGCGACAAGCTGATTGTAAGTATCCTTTACACACAGAAAATACTTCCCCAACCAATCAGTTGTTTTGGTAGCGACCTATAATTACTGATCAGTACTGTTGTCTTGGCTGTAGCTAGGGAGAGGTAGTAGGAAGGTGTTGGTCTGCCTCCTCCTTCACTTGAGATATTCCAAGTCCTTTCCCATGTCTTTAGTCCTTACACTTACAGAAAGGGCTAGAAACTCAGGACAGAACTTGGAATATTACAGATTGGGGAGACAGTGGCTGAATTCGAACGACACAATAAGCAACCGGGTGGGGGGGAAACAATCATCAGTTGTATTGACTGTCATGTTGTCCGAATGCTGCCATAGTCAACTCAGCGCTGATCCTAAACCACACCACAGTTGATTATTTATTACCATGTTGTGTGGGGAGTACCCCCTAGATGAACAACTGTAAAGTTGATTATTACCCCACAATTGACTAATGTGTTGTCCGAATTCAGCCAGTCTCTTCTTTTCACCTCCCATCCCTTAGCTATAACTCCATGACATAAGAAAGCAGACAGTATCTTATTCAATTGTGCACTAAAATATCAAGCTATTACTGCCTCCGATAGGAACTAATATTGCTGGGCAATCAAGTCAAGCAGTGATATCCTTCATTTCCCTCTACTGTGTGCAGCAGTCAGTTTAGGGATCTCTTCTCCAGAAATGCACACACGCCTGCGTACATGCACGCGCACACACACACACAGGCAATTCGCCCAGGTATCAGATTGAATAGTGTTCTTCTGAAATAAATAGCAGTGGTTTATGAATTGAGAAAAAAAAAGCTGCATAATGTGGAAGGTTATCTACTTTCAAAATGCAGTATATGACCTTCTGATAGGTTAATGGTATGCAAAAGTACCAATAAATATAATAGTGAACTTCCCCATACTGGTATTTGTACATGCATTCTACAACTCCCAAAAAATTGTTGTGGAGGTATGCTTGCTTAATGAACTTCCCAAGCTAGTCTTAACTGTCTTGATTTCATTTGGTTTTTCTGCAGGTCACATAAATAATCTGTACAATACAGTATTTTGGACTCTCGTGCAGAGAAGTGGCTTGACACCAGTACAAGCACAAAAGAGGCTACAGGTATGAAACTCCTCCAAAGATCCCATCCTAAGTCCAATATTGCCTTATGACTTATGTTTAATTCCAGCAGCCTGTGCAGTCATTCAAACCTCTCTCTCTCTCTCTCTCTCTCTCTCTCTCTCTCTTTCTCACTCTCTCTCTCTCTCACACACACACACATGCACTTGTGGCAGGCAGGATATTTGGGGGCATTCCATGTCCATGGGAGAGAGAGAACTTTTAAATGTCAGAACAGGGCAGAGGAGGGACAGAAAATTCCCCCATCTGCTTGAGCTGGTGCAAGCCAGCAGGGCTTAGGCAGTTGTGGTTTCTTTGCCATAGAATCCCCATGCCACCTTAGAATTGATGTGCTATTTTTTAATTATCAAGAACAATGCAATGAACATTTTGGAAAAAGACCTGCCCCATTCCTGTATTAAAGCACAGCTCTAACCTTTAGTAGCTATGTAGTAGGGCATTCTTCTTTCTCTTCTCTTTCCAATTTTTGTGTATGTAGTCTCTTGTTATATCTGTATAGACTGGCTGATGTGTATATTGCTAGTTTTTGCAAGTTCATGGCCTACAACAACCAGAACTACTAAGACAGTCTAGGATATACAGTAAATTGTAGCATACAAGCGTATCATTGTTTCCTTTAAGGACCTCTTCTAGACAACTAACCTTACACCATACTTCAGGGTGGGGAATGTCTTTCAGTCCGAGGGCCAAGTTCCGTTTCGGAGAAGTTCTCAGGGCCACATTCCAGTTGGGATGGGTGTGTTGTGGGAATTTGTATATGTGTATTTGAGAATCCCTCTTATGAGAAAGGGACCTCAAATGTCTATGGGAACCTTGAGAATCTCCCTTATGATAAAGAGACTTCAAGCCAGAGGACTCCTTATTTTAGGAGGTTCTTAAGTAGTCTAAAGGTGTTCTAGGTGTGAATCTAATAATCATAATGATAGAAGGTGTTTTAACTTCAATGAATTAGGATTTGGATATGGCCTAACTTCCCACTTAGCAACCAGAATTGGTGGAGTCCAGATAGCTGACATACAACACATTAAATAATACTTACAATAATCAATCTCTTCAATAAGGCTTTATTGGAAATGAACAGCTGTGTTCTGAGTCAGAAGAAGGTTGTGACTGACTTTAGTATACAGGGTATAGCTTTTACATAGAAAACTGGAAACATCCGAATCAGCATAACTAAGACCTTGTACAGCCTAACTTTTGTACCAAGGGAAATATTACAATAATACAGGGTATTACATAGGAATGATGTATCTTGTCTCTAGGTCAAGATAAGAAAAGGTGCCAAATAAGAATGATGGAGGTCAAGATAAACTAAAACAAAACAGAATGCATATAGTTGCTAGTAGAATAAAGTTCATTATGGCGAAGGCTTAACACTACCATACAAGAAGGCAGCTTCTTCTCATCTAGCTGCCTTCTTGTACCTTACAGACTAATTTCTACCTTACAGGAGAAATTAGTCTCTGAGTTATTGAAATGCTTATACCATGATTAATTCTCTTGACAATGATATGTATTGATCATTGAGCATATTCAAATAGTCACACCTCTAGCATTCCTTCCACAGGGTGTGAAAGGGGGGGCTGAAGACAAAAGGAATAGGGCCAAAAAATATCAAAACAAAACAAAAAACTCAACCTATGCAGCATATTGTAGCCTAAAGCTCCTTTGCTGCCAGTAACTAAGCTTTAGGAGAGGCATCCCAACCTTTTAGAATGGGGAAAAACTGCACAAAAGCCAGGAAGCCACCAAATGTTTGGGGGTGGGGGGAGAGGGGGTGTGGCCAGAAGGGGGCGTGGTCATCTGGGGAACCATAATGCTTTCTAAGTCATGAGTACAGTGAAGCAGCCAGAAACAGAAACTTAATTTTGTGCTACAAACAAGAAGAGCATGTGCAGCATATAATCTCCCATTCTTCTTTGTTGTAACACCCACGGCTTAATTGGCACTCTGTTTTTAAAATGTCATGTTTTCTTCTTTTTTTATATCATTTTATCTCTAGTTGTTCACTGCTCCGGAATCTGTTCAGATGTGGAATGTTATACAAATGTTATAAATAAATAAGTCTGTGGTTGTTTTTTTTAAAAAAACATAGAACTTGAAAATTAAAATAAATAAAAATCACAGTAAAATATAAAGGAAAACAAAAAAGTCATAACACAGCAACGGTCAAAGGTTAAAAGCCAAGTGGAACAAACAAAGCTTAATGTTGTTTGCAAGCAGAGAAGTGGACTGATGGATCTCTAAGGCGTATTTGTAAGAGTATAGGGGATTCTTTCCTCTCTTAATTGGAGAGTAAAACCCACTCACTGCATGTGAAATGATCAAGAGATGTAATGTTCTCATGTGCCCATGTGATACTGTTGCTTTTTGATATGATTGAAGTGTGGTTTTCCTCCTTTATCCTCAGGGAACTCTTGCAAGTGACAAGAATGAGATTTTGTTTTCAGAATTCAACATTAACTACAACAATGAGCACTTGATGTATAGGAAAGGAACTGTTCTAGTGTGGCAAAAGGTAAAACCCTTTTGACATATACCAGTTTGTGTTTAAAATGCAGCATGCAGTTTACAAGCAGTTATATAAAATGTATTGTGATAATTAAGTGGCTTTTTACAATTCCCCATGTGCTGAGTTCCCAGGTGCATTTGCCTTATGAATTTACCACTGTTTTAAGTGGTTAAGTTATTACATATGGAAAGGAGAATAGGGCTCCTGTATCTTTAACAGTTGTATAGAAAAGGGAATTTCAGCAGGTGCTATTTGTATGCATGCAGCACCTGATGAAAATCCCTCTTCATCACAACAGTTAAAACTGTAGGAGCCCTGGCTTCTCGTATCTGGTCACTCTAGTATAGCTCCTGCAGCTTTAACTGTTGTGATGAAGAGGGAATTTTACCAGGTGCTGCACACATACAAATGGCACCTTCTGAAATTCCCTTTTCAATACAACTGTTAAAGATACAGGTGCCCTGTCCTCCTTTTCATATCTTCCTGGAACCTGTATTATATTTGATGGACCATACTGCTGTATATATCTATATTGGAACCACAGTAAAAGGCTTGTATTATACACAAAATGCTGGTGTGCAAGTATTTTTACTGAATGGATCACTGGAACACGCTTACTCTGCTGTAAGTGAACCGGGAGCACTTCTTTCCTGGACATTACAGGAATTAACCCTGACACTGAAAGATCAGAGCTTACCTAACGGTGTTTCTGATTTTAGGATTAGGCTTTGCTTGGTACTCAGTACCAATTATTCGTGTTCTTGAGAGAGGAAAAGGACAAGTGTACAGAGATTTCTGTATCCAGGCTGGCTAGCTGTATCCCTCATGATTGTGGCTTGTGTTGTTTGTTCCTTGCACCATTGTTGTTGTTCTTACGTAATAAGCTAATAAATATTGGGCATTAAATTCCGCAGAATACCTTTTTGGTGGGTTTCGGACGACATAATAATCAATGGAGGGGGAAAGAGGCAACCGTCAGTTGTGTTGCTTATTGTGTCATGTGGAGGGTTACTCACCACGCACGCACAACTGACGGTACGCTATTCCGCCCAATTAAGCAACGGAGAGAAACAACGGGCTTGCACGTTGTTTAGCCTGAAGCGCGTTGTTTAAAGTGTGGTCTGAAACCAATCCCCCTCTCTCTGTGGACTATTCCGTTTGGTCATAGAGTTCTGCTGGCCGGAGCAGCTGAAAACCTCAGCTGCTCTGATACAGTTGGCAGAACTTGCAGTGCATGCTGGGATACGGCTGGAGGATCAAGGGAGGGAGAGGGAGGAGACGCTGCAGCCAAGATGGATGCCAGAACTTTCAGCTGCATGATGGGGAGGGGAAACATGTTGTGTGTGGAGCACCGCTTACCTAACACACAGTCAGTACGCTATTTCCCCTTCTGTTGCCTAATATGTCGTGCGAAACCAGCCTTTGACTTTAAGGAAGAAAAAAGTAGCAGGGACTTGGATATCTTGGCTGTTTTGGGATTAAGCTGTAAGTAACCTGAAATAGTCTGAAATATTTATCTTCTATGTCTGTAGGGTGGGACAGCTTTACAATAAATGGTCTCGGTTTCTAGATAAAATCCAAAGTTATAACTCTTGCAACCAGGCAAGCAAAACAAAAGCTGGATTTATTTCCCAAGATTTTCCAGTAAAACTATTAAATCTGGTGTTATGTTAGCAGCTATTGAAAACATTTTTCTATTTTGGCAGGCTTTGTGGAGTTTAATGTTTTCAAGATGTTCAGTTATATTATAACATAATTTTAATGAGATATTTATGTATGATTTCAGATTGTTTTATTCACTGTGAGTCTTTTGGGTGGCCTATATAATTGCTTCTGAAATGTGGAAGCAATATCTGTCATGTAGCTAATGCTGGTTAGGGTACTATGTACAGTTTGGCACAATTGGACAAATTGGATATGAGTGTTGCACATGTTTACAGTGGAATAGGGGAGAGATTGTGGAACAGGGAAAATAAATAATCAAGTAATAAATAATCTGGACTAGATGGATTGGGTTCACAGTATATTTGGATATTATTTATTTGTATTTATTGATTTGATGTGTACCCTGCCTTTCTACCAAAAATGGCAACCAAGGAAGCTATATTATGGTGGAATCTAGCCTTCATGTTTTTTTCCTTATAAAAGATTGGATAAACTTATGCCAAATATTATTTTTGCGTATGAAGTCATTCCCTCCCAAATAGGTTTTATTATCAAAAACATAAAAAGCGTCCAACAATTCCTTAAAATGGATCTTCTTACTAAATGTTGAAAGCTAACATGTTCATCGTGCATAGTTTTGTTTTTGTCAAGAGGGCAGGGCTCCTGCAGCTTTAACTGTTGTGATGAAGAGGGAATTTCACCAGGTCCTGCATGCATACAAATGACCCCTGCTGAAATTCCCTTTTCTGTACAACTGTTAAAGATACAGGAGCCCTGTCCTCCTTTTGATATAAAAATAAACAACAGTGTTTTGCAAACTATCCTACCTATAGACTTTTGTAATGCAAATATGAGATAGCAATGTCATAAGCAGGGCTGTTGTCCAGTAAAAGAAAATTGTTTAGTAATGTGGGTTTTTGTTTATTTTAATAAATATGCAGTGCAAGCCTAACCATGTCTACTCAGAAGTAATTCCCTTTGCATTCAATGAGACTTACTCCCAGTTAAGTGAGTACAGATGTTAGGGCACAATCCTATGTGTGTTTGGGGATGGGAGTCCTACCACCCCCAGCATTGTTCCGATCTCTTAGTGCAGAGTTGGGTATCTTGTGGCCCTCCAGAAGTTTTGGTCTACAGCTGCTATCAGCCCTAGCCAGCATAGTCAGTGGTTGGGGATGATGGGAAATATCTGGAAGTTGCCCACTTCTGTCTCAAGTGAGCCACCACAGAAACCTGTGTAATGGCTGGGAGGAGGCTGGAGGGCGGCTGTGATGTCAGAAAAACCCTTCGGAGGTTGGAGTTCTAAAACTTTGGAGGGTTTGTTCTGAACAGTCCTATGGGCTCTGGAATGCTGTCAAGGGATCAGAGGGTCGCTCTCTAAATGTTGCAACCCTAAAAAGAAGTGATCTTGAATTGCCTTTTAGCCTTCAATTCTATGATTTTATATTAATTTGTCACTTGCATTTTTAGGTAAATGAAACCATTAGGAAAACCATTAAAATTCCAAAGGAAACAGAAGAGAAGGAAGTTGAAGTGACTCGGATGAGGACTACAGTAGTTCCTTTGCACTGTGACATCATCAGGGATCAGTTTTGGGACCAGTATCCTGAAATCCTATCTGATGATAGCTGACCTTTTCCATCTGGATTCTAGTGTGAAATACTCTGTACAGTTTATTTTGCAAGGACCACATCATGGAAGAGGAAGATATGATTGGCCCAATACAGATATTACTGAGGTTTAAACATGAGCATATTGCCAGAGAGTACAGAAAAAACAATTCTCTTAAAAAGCCATGTAATATCCATAAATATTAACATAATGTTCCATCAGAATTATGAGGTGCCTTATAATATTGACAAACTTTACAGTGGAAAAGGAATGCCTTTAATTTAAGCTCTAGCCCTCAAAGGTACTCTGTTGGTGCAAGTCTCATGAGATGTTAGGCTGCCCATTTAAAACTCTGAAAACATTTAAACTCCTGCTTCAAATTAAGTTTTATCATCAGGGAGCCGAGTTACAAATTATCCTAGTTGCTAATGTCTCTGGATTATATGAGTGATAAACAAAATACCCTGGCAAGTAGCTGAAACTAATTAGGAAGTTTTCTCTCAAGTGTAAATTAGTTCTGGCCTTTTTGAAAGCTATGGAAACATAATTTCCCTCTGTAATCGTACATTTATCGTTTGGACTCTCTCCTCGCTGCTTTACTGATTATTAGAGAAGGTCTCAGGTGGCCATACTGGAGTAATAAAGTTATTGTATAAGGGGGGTATCGCAGCAGGGCATGTTTGTAGGTCATGCTCTCATTTTCTGCTGCCTGGGAAGCTATCCAGTTCCTGCTGTTGAGGATTGTGGCAACCAAAGTAACTGAAAGTTCTTCTTTACTGTGGTGCAGAGTTCAAAAAGAGTTTGTGTTGCTCTTCTGCATTTCCTTGAGGAAGAGCCGTGAAATAGCAAGACCTCTTCCAAGGGGGGAGGGGGGAATGAAGCAACTTGGAGTGATTGTGAGATTTGCCTGAGCATCTGACTATGTAAAGACTGGGCCATGACACAGACTTTTGAAAGATAATGACAGAAGGCTTTTTTATGCAGGATGTTTTCCTAATATTATTCCAGTCCTCTCCCTCTGCTATTCCCCATAGTTTTCTTTCTTTTAAAGGAGACAAGATTACTTAGAATAATAGACATTTTAGTCAAATGCAGTAATAACAAAACCATTCATCTGACATAGTGGTTATCTTCCTTAGTGTAGTTAGATAACCATAAAAAATGCTTCCAAGCAATACGTATTTAAATAATGTATGTAATCTTATATCTTAAGGCTATGTCTTCTTTCTGAGAAGTATGCTGCACTAAACTCAATGGGACTTACTTCTGAGTAGACAAGCATAGGATTGCACTATAAGAATCAATTTCTGTATTAATGATAGTACACTGAATGACTATTTTGAAGTCAATGGGATTAATCAGCATACAGTACTATAGCTCAAACTTCAATCTTGGCAACACTGAGCATGGTGGATTTATTTATTTTATTTCTGAAAGGTGTTACTTGCTTTTCCACTAAATGGTGCTCAAGGCTGTTAACAGCAATAAAAGTAAAATAACAATAACAATAACAATAAAACCAACATGGAGCAGATAAACACATCAATAAAAACAGTGGCCAATTGAATTGATGGTTGCTTCCAGATGGAGGGGTCCTTAATGAATTTTTCACAGTGAAAAAAAGGCAAGCAGCTGTGGGAAAACATAGAGGACAGTTTAGTGGAAGGCAATGACTGAGTTTGCATGCCACGCTAACCCATGATGGGCTAGCGTGTTGTGTGAATCTGCACAGCTTTCCACAGGGTGGGTTAATTTTTTTAAACAACATACCATAATCATTGAATTGTTCCAGGGGTTGTTTTACCCACAATGGGTTGATGTGTCATCCAAACCTGGGACATCTAATCCATCGTGTATAGAGGTTACCTGGAGGCAAGCCACTTAGCAAGGGCAGACAAGATCCCTGCTGCTCTTTGCAATTATGGCTAAGCTGCTTCCAGTGCTCCTTTCACCTTGCCATCAACAGCCCCACAACTGTGCCAAAACTATCATGCACTTTGGATGGGCCGTCACTTCCCCCCCCCCTTCATCCCCATTCCAACCACGATTCCAATAATGGTTGAAGGCACCCCCTTTTTTATTGGTTAGCTGTTGTTGCACTATAGTGATATTGTGGCTATCCAAACTAGAAAGGCTTGATTTAGCAAGGTTATCCACAGGGTTTAAGGGCTTCCCTACAACATTGGGGATGCTGTGCTTCAAATCCCCACTTGCCTGTGTCCCCAGGGACTTTTTTCAGGGTGCTCCATACACTTCCCTGTTTTTTAATCGCTTTTGCTTTAACTGCTCTTAAAGTGATAGGGGGCAAAAAAACCTGGGAAGCGTGTAGGGCACCCTGAAAAACAGTTCCTGGGGAGTCCGGCGTATGGGGATTCAAAGCCAGGAACTGGTTTTTCATAGGAAAGTAACTTCTCCCTTCATTGATTTATCTTTTTCTTCATGTCACTATCACAATTCTGCTGGAGTGACAGACAGCAGCCAGGGATATCATGTTCGTGTTGAATTCCCCCAATAACAACAATGGTAGTAGATACAGAAGGCTAGTAATGCCGTGCAGGATGACTATATACTACTGTTCAGTGTCAGAGGCAGTATGCATATCTACACCAGGTGCTGGTGAAATATTACTAGTAGTGATAAAAATAATGATTATAGTAGTGAATGGGTGAGAAGGCTATTAATGGGGTGGTGGGATTTAAAGTGTCCAAACCTTGGGCAAATGAAACTTGGTATGCAAGTTTCTCCTAACTTTCTAGACCTGCATGCCAAGGTTCAAGTCATTTTCCCAAGCTTTGGACACTTAAAATTGCACCATCCCATTAATAGCCTTTTCACACTAACCCATGATGGGTGACTGGCCATGCATGGGGAGTTGTTTTGCAAACAACGCCCAGCGCATGGTTGGTGTGCCCAATAGATTATCAGGCGCACCACCCCAACGTGTTGGATGTTTCTTCCTTCCCTCCTCTTTCCCCCACCCCGATCCTCCACATGGCTCAGCCTGGTAGCCCAGAGGACTTGGTGGCAGAACATACCTTGTCTGCTGCCAAGTCCCATGTCCCCACTCTGATGTTGACCCCGGCCACTGTTGCCTTGCCAGTGACAGCACCTCCAATTGTGTTGAAATGGCACTTTGGAGGTGCTATCACTCGCCCTCTTTCATCCCCATCCATAATCGCAGTCAGCTGCAGGCCTTCCCCCCCCTTTTTTTTTAAAAAAAATCTGTTAAGAGGACATGGTGCAACAGCACCCTCCCTCC
The DNA here is from genome assembly GCA_029215795.1 of Anniella stebbinsi. Classification (NCBI taxonomy): domain Eukaryota; kingdom Metazoa; phylum Chordata; class Lepidosauria; order Squamata; family Anniellidae; genus Anniella; species Anniella stebbinsi. The sequence continues at coordinate 100,050,037 of JARDYH010000005.1, forward strand.
CATGTTCCCCAATAACTGGTGTATACAGGCTTACTGCCTCTGATATAAGAACATAAGTCAGAGTTCATTTATCTGTGAACTGCACAAATACAATAACCATAATTATAATACATTATAATATAACATTAGCAGCTCAATTGGAATTCATTTAAAATATATCCAAAGTTTAAATGAGCGTAAGACATATCAATAGGTCAGTTGACAGCATCTAATGCCAATAATATCACCATTATGCTCCCATTAAGCAATTTATATTGAATTGCTTAATTCTATTCATGCACAGAAAACAGTTCATATTAAGAGATTTAACCAAGATGCTTTGCCCACATCAAATTCACAGCAAAAAGAAAGGGGAAAGATAAAACCAGCTGGCCACAAGGCACTTCAGACAGCCCATCCTCAAGCAACAGAGAGACTTCCGCTCACCAGGCTTCCATGTCCTGAATCAAGAAAGGGTACCCTCATCTCCATGGCAACTCCCCTCCTTGCTTTCGCCCACAGAGCACCAAGGGAGGCAAGATGGGAAATAGTCACTCCCTGGGCAAATGTACTAAAGACAGCACACCTTCATGCCAGCAAAAGCAGCAGCAGCAGATGCTCCCTTATGAAGGCTCCTAGGTCGGGGGGTGGAGCAAGGCAGGTGGAAATGGCCAAGCCCTGATGGCAAACACAGTCTCCCTCCCCTCACCATAATGACCAATATGCAGGACACTATAGGCCAATGGCCAAGGTGTTGAACAGAGTTCCTAGTGCCACCTTCTGGATCTGCCCCTTTAGGAAAGATCAGAACCACTGTGAGGTGATGCCTTGAAACCCCATCCCAGTCACACAGTTCAGAAGGATATCATGGTGAGGTCGTTGAAAGCCACAGATACATTTTCCTCTCTCTGGTTTCTGGTGTAGACTTTACAGGAAGGTGACTACAGTTTTCTCTGTCCCATAATTGGGCTAGAAGCCAAATTGGCATGGAAAGAGATAATCTGCCTTATCCCAGGAACACGTGGGGCTAGGATACTGCCACAACACTTGAACACATGGCCCAAGAATGGAATACTGGAGACTGGTTGGAAAGTACACGACATGGAGGGGTTCAGGGACATTTTTTGTTAATTGAGGTGTCACTATGCTGCTTTTAGACATGATGTAATGGCATAACTTCTTTTTGAAGGCAGAAGGCTCAAGACAATTCAAGCCTGAGACACTCATACACTCTGCCACCCACTATACAGTTTGAATTCCTGGTTGGGAAGCATGCGAACAGGCCTTTCCCTTCACGTTTCCTCTAATTAAATCAATAAATAACAGTCCAGATGGGTCCCTAAAACTTGATCACCCACCTCTCATATCAGACTCTCAGCAATGAAAGATACAGAGGCCCCACTGTTTTCCACCTCTGTGTAGAAATTGGTTGCTGTAAGTGACAAATCAGAAAAGTGAACATTATAGAGCAGCCCACCCTAACCTGGGGCCCACCAGATGTGTAGAGCAGGGAGGTGTACACATCTGGAGGGCACCAGGTTGGGGAAGGATGTTGTAGATTACTTAAAATGGACTGGGTTGAACATCACCTGGCTGTCATATTGAAATATAGGGCTAATCTGCACCTGCAGCCCTTTCGCTATGGAAGAGGGATGCTTCCGAATACTCCCTGCTTCCGCAATTGGCACTCATGGAGCACACACGACTGATCTTTACTGGAATTACAGGAGTGTTGTTCTGAGAGCACGTGAGCCCACTTCCACATGTGTATGGGCAGAAGTGGGCGGAGCTAGGCAGATGACATGTACAAGTGCTCTTGCCAGCATTGCGTACTGACATGTCACACCTGTCTTCAGGCAGAGGTGCTTTTTTAAAATGACAGGAGGCGTGCGCAGAAGCGCAGCCACATATGAGGTGATATGTGAAACACGCTAATACCCATTTGAAACGTGGCAGAATTGGTAGACAGGTCCACTCCCACACACATCTGATACCCATGAACACACCCCTCAGCTGATTGCTGAGCCCACAACTTGCAACTAACAGCAACGACATTGCAAAGGAGGGCACACCACACACATCCTATGGGATGGAAGCGAGAGATCAGGGAAAACAACGCAACAAAACCAGCCAGGGATATTCCGGGATAAATGAGAGGTGGAACCAAGATCACCATGGGAACAGGTGAATGTCATGTGACTGGTTAATGATGATTGCAATACAATCCTGCAATAAATGGCAGGTGTAGACTCCCCCATAGTGTTTAAAGTATGGGTTTTATTGCTTCTCAGTGAATTCCTATGAGCGCACCGTAGTTTCTATTCCTTGCTGGGGTAGTTTTCTGCGGTGCAACAGAAAGCGGCTTCTATCCTTGTGAATGTTGTTTATGCGGATGGAGAGCGGAAATTGATCTTTAAAAATTGGGATGAGATATAATAGACGGAGGAAATGCAAAAAAGCTCTTCTGGTATCGTGATGGGAAACGACGTGGGTATGGAATCAAGGGGTGTGCTACCAGTCCTTATTTCGGATTAACTAATGCGGAGTAATACCGGGGCTGGGGAGAAAAGCAACAAGAGTTTTGGCACCAAACCGGCTGAAGCCGTGAAAAGCAAACGATGGCCTTCCGGAGGGCGATCCCAGCCGTCTTTCGGGCGGGATCGGCTGCCGCGCAGTCTTCCGAGAGCACCAAGCAACGCTGAGAAGGGCGGGCGGGGAAGGCGCCTGCCGTGCAATCGCGGAGCTGGGGCGGCCCTTAGCGGCGAGAGCGGGCAGCAGCGGCCGGCTCCGTGTTGCCCCTCCCAGCAGGGCTAGGGCCAGGGCCAGAGCGCCATGGAGGAAGCGGAGAAGGCCGGCGCCGGGCCCAGGCCCCGCCGCCGCCGCCGGTCCAGCGGCCGCAGCAGCTCGGAGCGAACGCCGAGCCCCGGCCGCCTGGACGTGAGTTCGCCGCGCTTCGACCCGCTGCTGGCGCTCTACGCCGAGCGTACCCCGCTGCCTTACCCGGCCGCGCCCTGCTTCAACAACCTGGCCGAGTACGAGAGCTTCCAGCGAGGCCTGCTCCGCGCCCCTGCTCGCCAGCGAGGCCGCTCCGCCGGCACGCGCACCCGGAGCCGAGCCGGCCGGGCTCCCGCCGACCCCGAGCGCCTCCAACGCCTCCGCAGCCTCATGGTGGCCCAGGAACCCGGGCCGGAGGCGGCCGAGAGGGCCGGAGCGCGGGCCAGGAGGGCGCCGCGCAACGTGCTCACCAGGATGCCCCGTAAGCTGGGGAAGGGAAACTGAGCGGAACTGTAGCAGTTGTTCTGAAGAGGCTTGAGGGGTGCCCTCGTCTTTTATAAGCGGCTGATTATCGTTAGAGGGGGAGGAGGCACTCTGCACATGCTCAGAGGCAGTGCAGTATCATCATCATCATCATAATCTTTTCTCGCTCGTGGCGGTTTTTCAGATGGACATTAGTATTAATATTAGGAAACCCTGTAGGGATTATTTCTTGTAGTTGAGCCCTGGAGTTGAAAACCGTTTATATACCCGAGGCACTTCACAGGTTTTATGGAATTAAAAGTATACATCTGTGGACTAGTGTACTGTGGTGTAACATGTCCCACACATTGGTTTTAGCCACCAGTGTGTTTGCATCTACATGTTCCATGGTCCTGGCGCACTGCAGTGTGTATACACAGATTAAATTTAAATGTACAGTTGCAGGGTATGTTGATGTTTCAAGTGGCTAAAGGATATTGTTTATGTTATTTTTCTAGTGTGTGCCCCTATGTAGGTTGCAAAAATAAAATATTGTGTGTCCTAAAATACAATTTTTAAAAACATGCTTGTTGTTTTCAACAACAGTTGGTTGTGGATTGTCAGTTGCAAAAAACAACAGAGTCTTGTGGCATCTTATAGGCTAAAACATCTATTGTGGCATAAGCTTTCGTAGACTTCTACAAAAGTGCATGCCACAATAAGGGAAGCTGATGGAAACGTAAACTGTGTGGTCCCAGAGAAAACTGAAATGCAAAAAGTACAGACAGTGATCATTGCGTTAACAAAAACCTAAATGAAGCCATGCTGGCTGTAAGAAAATGTCAAAATCCATATAAATTCAATACCTTTATTAGGCCAACTCAAGAGATTTCAAAAACTGTGCAGGCTGATCTCTTCATCAGGCAAGATGTTACAAAATCCAGGTTGGTGGGTTCTGGAGTTTTCACATTATTTGTGATCCTTGAGTTGACCTAATAAAGTTATTACACTATATGGATTATGGAAAATTGCTGTTGTTTTCCTGTAATCAGTTTGACTTGGGATCAAAGGTCAGGAAGAGAGAGAGAAAGGTGAGAATGCACAAGGAGAAGGGGATATGGCCTACAGTATTGAAGATTCAGTGGCAGGAGTCCCCTCTACAAGGATTCGCTTTTGCGCCTGGTTAGCCGATTATGCGCATAATCGCAGAAGCGCATTTACGCCTAATCCCTCTGCACGAGAGGCGGTGAGAGGCGGCGAAGCGCATTACCGGATGTCCAAAATGCGGTTTACAAGTAGTTAATGCGCATAAGCGCATATTCACACAGTCAAAATGCGCTTTAACGGACGGAGCAAAATAAAACTCGCGATTTAACGCTCATTTGATAATGCGCATCATCGGAGAGATAACGCGCCTCTACGCCCCATTTGTGCTCCCCTGGTGTGGAGGTAAATTTTTTAATGAGACTTCAAAGAGAATTAAACCTCTCGTGAAGAGGCACCCAGGGATAAAAGGTGAGGGGGCTGACCAGTGTAGGGAGAGGTGATGAAGTAAGTGCTGGGAATGAGGAATGGATGATCTATTCTGAGGCAAGAGATAATGGCTGTGGGCAGAGGGGAAAACTCACTAAAGAGTAAGGAAATTGGTGTGGCGTGGTGAGGGAACTCCGAAATCTGAGGGAAAGGAGGTAGGTGCTTTGCTCAAGGTTTAAGATGGAATGGCGTTAGGGGATTGTTCGGGTATGAAAATATGACCCAGCTTTCCCACACCTGTTGCCCTCCAGATGTTTTGGACTACAACTCCCATCAGCCCTGGCCAGTATGGCCTATGATCAAGGATGATGAGGTTTGTGGTCCAAGACATCTGGAGATCACCAAGTTGGTTGTTTTATTATTTATTTACTACATTTGTATCCTGCCTCTCTTCCAAAGGGCTAAAGGCAGTATATTTTTTTATTTCATTTATTTATTAAAACATTTATCTCCCATGCTTCTGCTGCTCAGGGCTGCTTACAGTATTTTAAAATTACAATTTCATCACATCAAATCATCTAAAACAATTAACCAAAAACTCAAAGTCAGCAATTAAAACCATAATATAAAAACATTATCTGCCGCATCCAAGAAAAGCTTGCTGGAATAACTGGCGAGGAAGGGGTCAGACCAACTGCGCTTTGCAGTGCAAGATGTCACATAATCTGGGAGCGACCACTGAGAAGGCCCTCTCTCTCATTCCACATGGTTGCTTTGCCCCATTTTATCCTCACAACAACCCTGTGAGTGAGAGTACTGTGTGGGATAGTATTTCATCCAAGATCACCCAAGGGATGCTCTGAAGGTGCATTGTGTACCCACAGTGCTGAAGCCTTACTTATCTGGCAGGGGAGACACCATGATCATGGCGGGATTTTTCCCCAGGGTGAAGCTCATTCATTGCACTCCGGATGTGCTGACCCCTGCAATTTCCCCAAATGTGGGAAACTCTGCTGCATAATTTGTTGTAGTGGTTTAATCTTTGTAAGCCAGTCAGAGAGCTTCTTGGGCAGTACAGAAATGCAATAAATGAAATTAAGCTAAGCAGTTTTGGGTCTATTCAGTGCCTGGATGGGAAATTACTTGGGAACCCATTGATTTCCACAGTGGAAGAAAGGTTGGATATAAATGCATTCAATAAATAAAATAAAACACCCAGTGAGCTTCATGGCTGAGCACGGATTTGAACCTGGGTTTCTCCAGGTAGGCATTCAAATGACTACACCATATTGGCTGACACTGAATGCAACAGGAATTCAATTATTTGAAACTGGTTCACTATGGTATACCTGTTTGGCCACCTGAACATTGACTAAATTTTGTTCCCTCTAGGTTGAGTGGCAACATGGAGGATGAGAGAACTGTCTAGGGTAGTTGGGGCGGTGCGAGCGAAACCAGTTGCAGAGGGCCTTGGAAAGTACGAAAGCTTGAGGTAGAATGGCTGGGGAAACGTGCCTGTAGTAGATCTAGGTTTTGGTGCTAGGCAGGGAAAAGGTTCTGGACTTCCCATTGCATGGGCTGTTTTGGATGTTGGACACAAGTCAGGTAATCTGGGAAATCCGCAGCCCAGCTCAGACTGAAGTGAACACGCATGTCTCCTGCTGTGGCCAGTCAGGGACTTTCTCCAGCATGCTAAGCGCCCATACAACACAACATGTTTGTACATCCTATGTGTCTTCTGTATGCTAGAGGCTCAACTAGGAGCTGGCAACTTGTGGTCCCCCAAATGTTTTGGCTACCACTTCAGTCATCCCTCACCATTGGCTGTGCTGTTTAGGGCTGATGGGAGTTCTGGGTCACATGTTGCCCACCCCTATGTTAAACCAGCGAACAAACAGACCGTCAGTTAGTGGCAGGCATGGGTCCGTTGCAGCCACTTTATTCCTCACTCCCACTACTTACAGAATTGATTTGAGGTGTCTAGTCTTTGGAAAGAAGGCTGCTGTGCTTCTGAAAAATGCCACTTTTAAACCAGAAATTTGGTGTTGACCTATACAGCTGCTAGTTATAACAACAGTATGTCCTTTACACTGTTATAAACTTGGTTATTAACCAAGGTTTATAAATAGTACAGTGCAGCAACTCCTGATAAGATGATAGGCAAGCCAATTGAAGGTGGAAGGCACTATATGCTGATGCTTGTTCTGAGATCATGCATCAAATTCTTTCACAAATCTTCCATTGATTTCAGCAAGCTCATGATCTCAGTCAGAAGGCTGGTAGAAATTGAATGAACATAACTTTAAAAAATAGGTCATCATTGAACAAGAGCAGAATTGGTGGGTTTTTTTGTGTTTTTTTTTGTTGCTGATTAGATAATTGTACATTTTTCAGGACAAAGAGAAAATTAAGAAGGTCAGTAAGTTCACTTTTCAAGTTCTAAAATCAAAGAGCTGGTAGATGTCCAAATATAAAAGGGGTGGTAGACTACACAGTGTGGGATTGATTAGCACATCTCTTTTGGGTAACATGGATAAAAATTATATCTGGGCAAAAATTATATCTAAAGCAAAAGCATTTTATTTAAGGTGCATGTTTAAACACAAAAAAAGGCCTACATCTCCCAGCATGCCTCAGACACCTTTTCTCTATCTAAACATGAATTGGATTGTGCCCTTAGAAAACATTAAGTTTGGGAAGAAATTATAAGTCATTAGTACAGTAGGTCAATGGCATACAGTACATGCTTTGCATGCATAAAAACAGATGTCTTTTATGTCATGGTTACATTCCTTAAATAACACTTCAGTTCTATACATGTCTACTGAACACCAAATTCCACAGAGTTAAATAGGACTTGCTCTCAGGTACATGGATGGTAGCCTAAATTACAGATTTCTTTCATCTTGAGGTTTTCTTAAATGCATGTTAATGTGGCATATGGCCCAGCATGCTGCACCATAAAACCTCTAATCTTCCTACTTACCCGACTTGAAATTACTAGGTACTTGCTTTTATGTTAGGTGGCTTCAGTGGCAAATGAGAGTTCTGTTTCTGTGCTCAAGTAAGTAATACACACTCAGCATATAAAAACATTGGCAACAGTATTAACCACATGCTGTCTGCAGTGGCATGACTCTGACAAAATCTTGACCTTCTATTGTCATTTGACTGGAGCAGCCGCCAAAACTTCTCAGTAATTTATTCTACATGCAAGCTGGGTTTACCTGTTGTGTTAATGCCAGTTTCTGTTCTAGCAATCTGCTATTAGGCCACTGAATTGCAATCCATGCTGAGCTTCTTTTATGCATGCTTAACTGGTGGATGCCCATGGATTTAGCCATGCTATTTGAAGGACACATTGCCTCCGTTTTACTCTGCTTGTTTTGCTCTAATATGATCATCGGCAGTATTATAAAGACACACACACACACACACACACACACACACACACACACACACGTAGTTTAATATTATATATAAATACAACCATTCATTCTTAGCCAGAAAATACATGTATGTATCTCATTCTGAAGTTCATATTTAATTTTGTTGATTATTGGTAAATAGTCCAAATCATCTGCAGGACACTAAATTGGGGAAGGCTACACTGGCAGGAAACCTATTCTGCTCATGGAAGGGCTGTTCCTGACTTGGCAGAAGAGCGTTGTGTGAGAAGACTGATTTTGTGGAAGCTCTTCTCAAGATCTTTACATGGCCCACTATGTTTATATGCTACAGCATGCATCTTTCTCATGTTTCTGTGAAACAAAGCCTGTGTATGTATGCATGTATGAATAGGATTTTTATTTTGTTTTATTGCACATAAGCTCAATTTGGCTTGCAAGAAAAGAAATGTTAAAGAAAAGATAAACACTGAACCAGAAAAGTACCAGAAAAACAAGGAAATCAGAAGGCAAAATATCAGGATGTGAGGCAGTTGAAAGGATCTCATGCATATTTAAAAGCAGTGGAAACTGGGACACACTTTGCCTGGTGTTTCAAAGATAGTAGAGCATGTGCAAGGCACACATGTCTAAGGAGGAAGTTCCACAATTTGGGTGCTACCACTGAGAAGGCCCTCTTTGGTAGCCAGCCACCTAACCTCAGAAGGCAAGGGCTCTTGGAGAAGGGCCTCTGAAGTAGATCTTAACTGCTGGGCAGATTCATGTGAAAAAGGCAATCCTTTAAAAACCTGGATCCCAGGCCATTTAGGGATTTAAAGCTTAAATACCCAACACTTTTTGAATTGAATCCAGAAACAAACTAGTGCCTTATATAACTGTATTAACACTGGTATGGTATATTTTGTAATGCCTGTGGTGCAAGTCCTTCAGTTTCATCCAGACAAGTGACTGCTATGTCTATAGTTATCCATTATAAATTCTAGATTATAGAGGACAAATCTTTACAGGAAAGAATAAATTAGAGACTTCATGCTGATGATTGGCATTTTGTTATTGGGATGATTATCTCCCAGAAACATTAACTTGTTAGTGACAACCCGGTAGGTAGCCTTTTAATAATCCTTCTGAATTGGGGATATTAAGCTTGTGTTTTATATCCATTTCACAACTATTGAGTATCTAATTATATCGCTACAGGCTGCACAGATGATTGATGCTGAATCTGTAGTGCCTAAAGCCACAGGAAAAAGAATAGCTACATGCAGAGCCAAGCATAATAATTTTTGATATTTGCAGAATGTTTACGTTCTGCAGAGATAAATTTCATACAGGTTTTCCCATCCTTTGGATAAATGATTGTCATGGTGCAGAACAGCCTTCCCCAACCTTGTGCCCTCCAGATGAATTTTACTACAACTCCCAGCATTTCCCAGCCAAGGGGGCAATTCCACCCCACTCAGCCCCCCACGCATCCTCAAAACCTGTTCCTCCAGATTTTGCTTCTACAGATTTTTGGGTGGCACAGAAGGCTGCGGGTGGGAGGGAAATGGAAAAAAAGTCCCATTGTGCTTGCAGGCTTCCATTAGCGCAACATTGGATTTACCTGTTACGTCTTCAAAATTTCCAGAAATGTTTCATCTGTAGCTTTTTATAATAATAATAATAATAATAATAATAATAATAATAATAATATGCTAGAATGTTACAAGAAAATTAATAAATTGAAGGGGAGCGTGTTCTTTGCAGATATCACTTCAGTTCTAAGGTTCTGTGAGTGTATTTCAGGTATGTACTTAAACTGTCTGTGCATATATGGTAAGTTTGTTTGACTGTCAGTTGTTCTCTCCCAGAACGAGAGGCTATACAGGAATATCGTGGATCCTCAACACTAACAGTTACTATTAGTTACTTTTTTGGGTAACGTTTTGAGTTAAATGATTTTTACTCTTATGCTTTGAGTTAGACCTTTCATCATCTTTTTTAAATGCTCTATGGCATTTGTTTCAGTAACAAGTGATGGCAGTTTGCCTTTATTCCAGTTCACGAAGGCAGTCCACTTGGGGAGCTTCACCGCTGTGTCCGCGATGGTGTAAAAGTCAACGTCCACGTCCGAACTTTCAAAGGGCTTCGTGGGGTCTGCACTGGTTTCTTGGTTGCATTTGACAAGTTCTGGAATATGGTAATGATTGTCCCTCCCTTTCTATGACCTAACAGCTGATTTCTTGAATGCCTCAGACCATCAGGGAAGTAAATTGGATAATCTGTGTGTGCAAGAATTCCTTTGTGTGCACATGGGAGAGCATGCAGGTCTTTTGACTGGAGCATTTGTTTGCAATCCATAACTATTCAACTTAATGGGAGTTTTCCAGTTGTATTTCATCTGTTCCTTTCCTGTTGGATATATCACTTAAAGCTTTCCGTACTGTGGCCTCTCAAATATCTGTGCATTTGGAATTTAACTTTTCATGGGCTTGACTTCATTGTTTAATCCACGCTAGCCTTTCCCACACAGTTTCTTTGTGCCTGTACAAAAGAGATAATATGAAGTCCTTGTCAAAGAAAAGTAATGTCCTTTACAGGTTATTAAAATATAGTTTTAGGAAGCAATCCTATATCCCCCTAGGCAGCATCTGGGAGACATAGGATATTTGGGATTCCTGCATCTGAGGCTGGAGACAGCGCTCTGACCCTGGAGCCAGGAAATTGAGCTCCTTGCCCCCTCCCCTGCCCCTTTGCAGCCAGCGCAGAGAGAACTTGAAACTTCTGCTAGCTGGGCAAAAATGCCCGTCTAGATAAAATGCGGAGCGGGAGGCATAACACGCCTTCCACTTTGTACTGGATACATGTAAGCCTCTGAGTTTGGAGGCTTATGAATATCCAAGGCGGATCTGATAGGATTCCATCCTTAATTGATTATTTTAGTTTTTAGAAATATTGGCTGCCCTTCTCATACAGCAGCAAATCTGCCTTTGAATTCATTTTAAATTTTGGTCTAGATATTAAAGTTTGGTTAGAGCTTAGTTGAATTTTCGTTAGTTTTGATTTTTTTTTTTTTTTTTTGGTATCAAAATGTATACTGGTTAAATGGCATGAGGTACTGCTACAAGCCTTATTTTGGAAAACATGCCTTCTGTATTGTTGTCTTTTTTCTTACGCACAAAAGCATATTAACTGTTTCCCCCCTACAGAGCTTTATGTTCATTGAATTAATGTTAACAGTGGTTTTTTTGTTGTTCTGCTGTTTTGAGAGGAAGTCAATTTGGATTGGGTTATTGGATTGGGGTACTCCTTATGTAAGGATAGAGAAAGTCATACTCTGGTAACACATCCAGAAATTCTTCTTCGTGGTCTCTGTGCATCACACACTATGGGCTTGCGCTGACGCCGAGCCTCATCCGGGAAACTTCTATAGCCTAGATTTTTGGCGGGAACCCCTCCCCCCACCGCCCTATCGCACATGCTCAGGTTCCTGCCTACCTCAGTTCTTTTTCGACCGCCTTGCTGTTTGCCTCGCAGGAGACTTCTCTAATCGTTCGTATTTGTTGTGCTTGCTCGTTAGCTTAGTTCTTGCTTAGACTTCTCACCCTTTCTCTTCCTCGTCTGTCTTGTATCCTAATTCTTTCTAAAATAATAATAATAATAATTTTTTTTAATAATCTTTGACTCTCTTAGCTTTAGTTTTCTTCCTTACTTTTCTATCTGTTAAGGCACTTATGGCGCAAACAGCTTTGTTCAAAAGCTGCACTTCGTGCTGGGCCAAGCTGACCCTCTCTGACTGCCATTCTCGGTGCCTCCTATGTTTAGGGGAGATGCACGTGGTTGACGCGTGTAGCCATTGCATGAGTTTTTCTTGACAAACGCGAAAAAATAGGGCAGACAGGCTATGCGCGCTATTGTAGAAGAAAGCGTTGGAGGTGGTCGACGTTCCTTCTCACCCTACTCCCGTACCGATGGCCGCCATTAAGGAGCGCACGCCTACAGATCACACAGAGTCTCGCCCGGCTGCGCCAGGAAACGTCCCTCCCGGGGATAAAACTAAGGCAAAGAAGCCAAAAAAAGGCGGCTGCAACTCATGAGGAGCCCAGCCATAAAAAGAAAGTGAAGGCAAAACACACGGAGAAGCCTGTGAAAACCCACAGGAGTCACCCGCAGGAAAAATCTGTTCCTCCAATGCCGCCTTTGTCGGGACCGGCCTCGGTACCGATGAGATCCCCGGTACCGATGGCGTGCCCGCTGCCATCGCCCTCGGCGCCCATACTACCAACGCGGGCCGTGCTGTCTCCGCTGCTAGCTCCTTCGATACCGATGACTTGCCCGGTACCATTGCCTTCGGCGTCGCCCACGGTAAAGCCGACATAGATCCTCGACTGCGCAACGCGAAGAGGGGTTCTCGCCCTCACCACCTCGCTCAGGCCCCGTGGAACAGAGGCATCGCCTGCCGGCATCGCCCCCGGTACTGAGATCTGAAGGACTCTGCTTCGACCCGGTTTTGCCCCGATCGGTACCATCTCCCGCTCCAGGGTCGATGTCTGCCTCTGTGGACTGTCGCTACCACTCCCGATCGCCGACTCCCTCCTGTGATTGGGATCGTTTCTCAGATCGTTCGGCTCGCTCATGGACCTCCCAGCCGAATCCCTTTGGGGATGCTCCCTCGCATCACCGGGACACGGAAGATGATCCCAGACGGTGTCATTATATCTTCGACCCTTTTATGGGACAACGTCTCAGGGACACCGACGATGTTTTCGTGCCTCCCGTGCCCCTGAGGCGCCCGCCATCTGCCACCGTTTCGGCGCCACCGCCGGGCCCACTGGTACCGATGCCACCACTGGTACCGACTCAGTTGACGGACTTTCCAACCCCGTCGTCTCCACAATCTATAGAGGATTTTGCGTCCGATTCTTCATCCTCGGACTCTGCCCCCCCCTTCGGTTCCTTCGTCGGATGATGGTGTGGGGACCGAGAAGAGGGCCTCCCCCTCAGTGGAAGTGGGGACGTTCACACAATTTGCACCCACCACTACGTCCGATCGTTCCGCAATGGAGTCTATCTGTTGTTCTAGCAGCGTTAACTGCAAAACCCTTTGCCATTATCGACATTAGGCTACTCACCTTTAAAGCTGCCTTCCTAGTTGCTATTACTTCAGCAAGGAGAAGCTCAGAGTTATGTGCCCTTATGGTTGATCCACCATACACTCAGTTTTTTTGAGATAAAGTCTTGAGACCGGACCCCTCGTTTCTTCCCAAGATTGTATCCAACTTCCATCTTAACCAGGACATTATATTGCCCACTTTCTTTCAGGCGTCTTCGGATCCGGTTAGCGCAAAGCTCCATTCCTTTGATGTGAGGCAAACTTTGGCCTTCTACAAGTCTAGATCTGCCATCTTTCGGAAATCAAACCGTCTGTTTGTGTGTTATGGTGGAAAATCCAAAGGCCACCCTGTCTCTGCTCAAAGGTTCGCAAAATGGATTGTACAGACAATCTCTTTGTCTTACCAGCTAGCTGGGAAAGAACCACCAGGTTCCCTAAAAGCACACTCTGCCCAGGCTCTCTCCACCTCAACCGCTCTGGACCGTGGGGTGTCGATTCCAGACCTATGTAGAGCTGCAACATGGTCTAATGCCTCTACTTTTGCGTCTCATTACAAGTTGGACGTTCAAGCCAGAAAGGACTCTTCCTTCGATCGGGCCATCCTGTCTTCAGTTCTTCAATAATGTCCCAGCGAGTCTACCCTCCTCCGGTAAGTGTTTGCTGGTTATTCGCCCATAGTGTGTGATGCACAGAGACCACGAAGAAGAAAAGCAGGTTGCTTACCTGTAACTGTAGTTCTTCGAGTGGTCATCTGTGCATTCACACAACCCACCCACCGTCCCCTCTTGGCCTCGCTGGTTGCGATCTGGTTAAAGAGAGTATCTATTGTGCATGCATGCTACCTCTTATATGTGTGTTTATTTGATCATTTATTTCTATCTCGTTCGTGAGGCAAGTCAGTCTCATTGAATTGAGGTAGGCGGGAACCCAAGCATGCGTGATAGGGCAGTGGGGGGAGGGGTTCCCGCCAAAAGTCTAGGCTCTAAAAGTTTCCTGGATGAGGCTCGGCGTCGGCGCGAGCCCATAGTGTGTGAATGCACAGATGACCACTCGAAGAACTACAGTTACAGGTAAGCAACCTGCATATATAAAGAATCCAGGGACTTGTTTGTGCTCCCTCCTCTTTGTTAAACATCTCTCTCAGAGAGAACAAGAGCCAAATTAGTGGAACAACTGGTTATCTGAGCCTAAGCCGTGCAATGGTGACTCCTGTCGTTCCCCATCCAGGTCCCCAAAATTATGTTCCCAAAATACTGTGTAACGGCATGGCATGTCTTGAGAATTTCTGTCTACTTTTGTTGCCCTAGGCCTTGACTGACGTTGATGAGACATACCGAAAACCTGTACTGGGTAAAGCTTTCTATGTTGAGCCACAGTTGACTCTCACTAGGGTAAGTAGTCATTTTTCTGCTTGTGCACTAAGTTCATTTAAGCCTGTAAGCACAATTACATGCATACTTCACAACAAGCCATTTTGTAAAAAAAATCTGACTGGTTTCCATAAAAGTATTTGATTTCAAAACAAGTTTCCAGTTCATCTGTTACAAGATATAGTGTTCGCTCATTTTAAAAAAAATTAAAAAAAATTTAAAAACAATATTGGATAGATGGATATGGCAGCAAAAGTGAATCCTGTTCCCTGTCTTCAGTCTTTATCTTGTAAAGATCTGATACAATAGCTCGTGGAGGAGATACAAAGGTGGAAAACTTTTCAAGATTCTTTATCTCTTGGGGGCAGTTGGCAGCGTTGCTGTACGATGCAACTCTGTTGGAGTTTAATCTCAGCTTCATTGTAGCCGCTTCCTCTCCAGTGCTTTAATTCAGAGGTTCCCAACTTACTTAGCCAGTCTCCCTTCAGAGATTTGTCCATCTACTGACACTAAAGAAACCAGTATTCTGGCTCCCCACAACTTGCCAGAATCTACAGTACCAATGGCTCCGGAACAGAGAGCTTCGGCTATGGGGAGGTATATAAGTGTAAATAATAATAATAATAATAATAACAACAACAACAACAACAACAACACAAGGGTGGGGGGTGCTATTGCACTCGTGTCGTTTTTGTGGCCATTTTGTAAGCATCTGGTTGGCCACTGGGGGAACAGAATGCTGGACTAAATAGGCCTTTGGTCTAACTCTTCTTATGTTCACATGTACTTGTGTTGTCTTCCTTTTTCCTTTATGTTCTCTCATCTGTATAGTTTCAGACAGGTTTTGGGTTGAAAATTGAACTGGTCAACCAGAGTCTGCAGATTCTGTCT
Organism: Anniella stebbinsi; assembly: GCA_029215795.1. Lineage (NCBI taxonomy): Eukaryota > Metazoa > Chordata > Lepidosauria > Squamata > Anniellidae > Anniella > Anniella stebbinsi. Next base: position 100,065,486 of record JARDYH010000005.1, read on the forward strand.
CGCTAACTAGTTGAGCCTTGAGCCGGCCCCCGCCTCCCCTAAGTCCTTGAACCGGCCCCTGCCTCCCCTAAGTCCTTGAACCGGCCCCTGCCTCCCCTAAGTCCTTGAACCGGCCCCCGCCTCCCCTAAGTCCTGTTAACTTTGGAAAGGGAGAGAGGTCCACTGGACTTTTGCAAAAGGTGCGACAGGCAGTGCCTCACTGTTGCTGCCTTCTGCAAAATCCCATGGAAGGGAGAGATACCAGCCCTCCTTTTCTCTTCGTATTTTCCCTGGAGGAAAAGGACAGTGGTTCCTCTGTCTTCCCAGTGGCCTTTTATGGGTGGTGGCAGTAGCAGAGGTGGGAGGGGGGGGGGGGTTGGGTACTGCTGGTGCTTTCTACAAAGCCCTGCTCAAGAGGAGATTCTGCTCCTCCTTTCTTCCCCAATGTTCTCTGTGAAGGAAAAGGGGATTCCTCTCCATTGCTGGAAGCGCAGGGGCACTTCCCAAACGGGGAAGGACACTCACTCCTGGTGAGTAGGCAAGGGAATTCATGTGCCATCACCATGACTCCTCAGGAATCATGGTGATGGCACAAGTAACTGTAAATGGTGACAGAAGTGTTTCGATAGTAACTCTGCTGTTTTACAAACACAGGTATACGCTTTGGTGTAGAAAAAAAAAGCAGTCCTGCAAAAGGGGGTGTTAATGGTGCAGTTTGAGTGAGTAAAAGCTGGCTGTTCACTGACGAGTGTCTATAGTGGGGTTTAGGCAACCCCCATGGCACAGTGAGAGAATGCATGAGGGGTTTGTAGGGCCAGGTGGGCAGGTCCTGCTGCTGATATGCTAGGGTGACCATATGAACAGGGGGACAGGGCTCCTGTATCTTTTAACAGTTGTATAGAAAAGGGAATTGCAGCAGGTGCCATTTGTATGGTGAAATTCCCTCTTCATTACAACAGTTAATGCTGCAGGAGCTCTGCAGCATTAACTGTTGTGATGAAGAGGGAATTTCACCAAGTGTTGCATGTGTACAAATGACACCTGCTGCAATTCCCTTTTCTATACAACTGTTAAAGACACAGGAGCCATGTCCCTGTTCATATGGTCACCCTGTGGTACACTCAGTGGCCATTCCTCCAAATCCACATATTTGGAGTGCATCGGAAGTGGTTCTGTGTATGTAGCATTCCTCCATATGAGCCACAGTCCCTTATGCACATGGAAGAACTCGGTACACAGACATTGCTTTGCACATAGGGCCTATTCTGAATGCACAGATTAGAGGGCTGCCTGGGTGGTGCGGGGCTAGCCTGCCAGCCACCCCCTCATACATTCTTTCCACAAGCGGAAGGGATTGTCTGAGCCATCCAATGGCATCACTAGTCCCACCAACACCTTCGCTGACAATCTCCAGAGCAGCATATTAAAAATGTTTGTGGATTTTGGAGGAATGGAGTAAGGTCAAGAATGAACATATGTATATAAAACACACAGGAAATGATGTACTTCCTGCCTCAGAGAAGTTATAATTCAAATCAGATGTATCAATTATTCTAGCCCCAGGACCTAACGAAGTAGTACAAGGTTGTGGCAGTGGCATTTGTCATGAAGCCAGATGTGCTATGTACATATTATGTAGGAGGTACATGAGCCATGTATGGTCATGCATGCAAAAAAAAACAGGCCTGGGAGAACTCCTTGACTGCAAAATAGGTCATCTCCTTTGCAGCAGAGGGCTTACAATCTGTATTAGCTAGCCAACAGCAAATCCATGCAAAGCACTGGTGTAGAGTTTACCTCTTGTGAAAAGAGCAGCTCCCTAGCCTGGATCATGGCTTTAGTAAATCATCTGAGAGTGTAGAGCACCATTTAATAATGTATGTATTTCCTCCCACCCCTATAGCTGTTTGACAGACTCAAGCTGCAAGAATCTCTGGTTAAAAAAGGAACAGACTCAAAGATGGCTGCAGACCTGCCGGCCCTTCCGTTCGACCCAAGGACGCTTGGGAGGAAATCTGAGTCAGGTTGGGGAAGATCAGAGGAAGAACGTGGAGCAAAAAAGCACTCCAGCAGAGAGAGGACACGCAGCTCTAGCTTGCCTCGAACCTCTAGGAAGGAGGCGGACCTTCCTGGAAGAATCTCCCAAATGGAGGAGAAGAGCACAAGTGGCCCAAGAGGTCGGTCACGGAAAAAGCAGAGGCCCAAAGTGGATTATCAGCAAGTGTTCACACGACACATAAACCAGATCTTTATTCGGGGGGAGAATGTCTTGCTTGTTCATCTAGCGCATTGATCTGATTGGTTCAGCTTATTCAAGCAGTAGAGTGAACAGCAGTGACAGCTGCGTGCTACATGGGACGTTGCTGTGAAACATGATGGTATTAACTCCTTTGCCCTTCCTTTGACCAGAAGGGAGAAATGGTAATGGACCTTGGAGGCAAGAGCATTGGGAGCCAATTGCCTGCTTATTTGGACTAGGACGTGGCCCAAGGATTTGGTTGTCTTCAAAGAAACAGGTGTCTTGTTGTGGCTTGATAGATTCACAGCCTATGGGATTTTCAGCATTGCAATGCTTGGATATGGGACAAGCATCACTGTATATTTTAAGGCTGCACAAACTGAAACTACTGATAGATGCCAAGCACTCTGTTTTTCCTAAGTGGCTACAAAACAACCAGTGACTTTGGTGCTTCAATGTGGAATGCTAGTGATTTAAGATCATGGCAAAGCATGCTTGTAAAAATGGTAAGGGGATTAAGAGCTCGTGGAAAGGAGGAATGGCTTTAGGTAGTAGCTTGCTTGGACCCCATCTTCCTCATCCCTCCTAACTGTGTGCATGGCTGGACAAAAGGAGGTACTCCAGAACTGAGCCACAGTGCCCTCTCGTGTCTTGAACAAAAAAGTGGCTGAAACGCAAGTAGGTGGTATGCTCAAAGGCAGGATTTGGCCTTTTCTTCAGTATTTATAAATCCTGTGCTCTTAGCCCATCTTTCCCTGCTTTTTCCCCTGTGCTACCAGCAAACTGTGAATGTAGCTAAATATATAGCTTCTCTACCTGGGGAATCTGTTGCAACCCAGGATTTGCAATCCAGTTTCTTATAGGTCCCCCCCCCCCCCCTACATTTGTGTGGCATAGCAGTAAAGCCTAAGATGATGTACACATGCTGCTTAAATAAGAAAAGATGGTGTTTGTGCTGGGCATAGTTATGCATTATCTAAGTGACTTTGAGATGCTGATTTCCCTGCATCTGATGGTTACCGCAGAGAATAACTCATTTGTGATCTCTCAGGATTTTCCTGAGTGTTTCTAAGTCCTGAGTGACATTTCTATAATGCTAGTTGGATTGTTCCTGAAAAGCATGTTTAAGGCTACTTATAAGGCATGCATGGTGATTATTTAGAAAATCAGTGCTATTAACTATTTCCCCTTTATCATTCAGTAATCATCAGAAAAACTGCAAGGTTTTGTAATAATGCATATGTATAAAATGTCTGCCAAGAGAAGTTTTATGGTGCTATATAATAGTACCCTCTGTTTACAAGGAGTGTGTGTGTGTGGCACTCCAATAGCTGGACGTTGCTCCAGAGTTGTGTCTTAGAATGCAATGAATGTTCACCTGAATTGTATTGAGAGGCATTTTTAAAGTCTCCACAGAAATATGAAGCTCCTATTAAAACACAATATGTAGGTTATCCTTTTAATGTGTGTCTACACTTTTAGAATAACCTGACAATCTTCTAATGAATGTGGCTGCATTGCATGTAGTTCAAGTATTTTTTGGGGGGGCTTTAAAACATATTTATGGGCTGAGCGCGATGCCCCCAATCCGCTTCTGTACCCCATTCATGGGTGACAAACGGGGGGGGGGACTTAATATTCTCTGGTAAAAAATCCAATAATTTGCAGGGGAGGTCTTGCCATTTTTTCCACACAATGTCTTGAAAACTACACACGTCTGAGGCATTTTTGACTTCTGCTCTGTGAATCTTTTCTCAATATACAGATATTGATTATGTATCCCAGAGGGATTTCTTAAATTGAAATGTTCAATATCTCTTCCTTTCAAAATATTATTTCCACTTTTCCTTCTTCTGGAGGGTAGGTCACGTGCCACTGTTCTGAAGCTTCTCACTCTTTCACATTATACTTCAGTATGTGAGGGTCCCAAACAAGTGATATAGTGGAACCACCCAGTTTTGTTATTCATGTCTATACGAATTTCTTTCAGCGGTCAGTTTCCAGAACCAGGCCAAATGCTATTATATTAGGGTCAAATGCATTCCTCGTTATTGCCTTCCTGCTTTTTCCATCCTAAAGCTGAAGATGCAGTTCATTGACTTGAGACACTTTATCTGTTTGCTTCAGTCACACAAATAGAGGAGAGAAGTCTCAGGATGTTGTAGAAAAGTTTATTGTACAAAAGCCCGATGCGTTTCTGCTTCTTGTTTTTTAAGCCTTCTTTGTGGGGTGGTGGTGTTATAATGTCTGTGGAAAGTATCAACAACAAATTGTCTTGTGATGGCAACTAGATCACAAGACAATTTGTTGTTCATCATTTCTGCAGTCATGATAACAGTTCCCCGAAGATGGCCTAAAAAACTAGAGGCCAAAGCGTGTCAGGCTTTTGTACAATAAATGTTTCTACAGCATCCTGAGACTTCTCTCCCCTGTGTACATCTTGGATGCTCACTCGCCTTGCATGTTTGCATCAGTTACAGCTCTTTCCTCAGAAGGCCATGTTTTGGTAACTTTGATATCATAGCTGCCATACTTCTACTTCGTGTTCAGCAAAAGTCTGGCTCTTTAAGTTTCCTACCTCATGTTACAATGTCTTCATTGCTACTGCTTTTGTTTCCCGGAATCTTTTTCTCTACCCCAATCCAGCAGTTAATTGACTGCATGAGCCTGTACATGCATCAACTCCCCTGCTGGCAGGAGCCTCTTTTTCATTTCAGTGGAACAATAATGATATTCAACACAATGTGTGTGGATGGGGAAATTTGTGTGCGTCTTAGTCCTCACAGCTGGCTGCAACAGTCTTACAGTTTTGCTTTAAACCTGGACCATGCCGTACACCTGCTTTCTTTAAATTGGCCCTTTGGCCTCTAACCAACTTTTTTATCGCTTCTCTACAGGTTTTCATGGCCTCTTCTTGACGAATTATTGATCTGATCTCTCTTTCCCTCTTCTATTTTGCGTTGCATTATTAATCTAATAATGATATTTAATGGTATCACTAAATATCATTATTAGATTATTAAATATTATTTAATATCATTACTAGGCCTGTCCTATCATTAGTCCTGTGATCATCTCATATAACCAAACCTATTTCGAACTTTGAATTCTTATAAATATCTTGTGGGTTTGTATGTCTTCTATAGTTACTTGAAACCTCTAGATCAAAGGTGCTAAGCTTAATTTTCAAGGTGTTGTGTTGGAATTGGAATATGCCTTGTATAAGAAGTATTTGGACACATACTTGTATGTCTTACAATTGTCTCTTCCTATTCCACTCCCTGCAATTTAACTCAGGATGTTTTTGCATGAAATCAATGTATTCCTTGTGTAATTTCCTGTCTTGCTGCCTGTTTTTCAAAGTTGCAAAGTGTAGTTTCAAAACATAGGTAAAGTGTCACTCAAAGCATGATAACCTCAGAAGCTTATTAAAGGTATTTGGAAAGTAACTTACCCCAGCATTTGAGCGGGGAGTGCAGCCATGCCATGAAGGCGCTACCCCTGACATTTGCGCATGTTGACATAAGTTCTTTTCCAAACACTTGAATATGTCTGAGGTAATACTAAATAGAGGAAAGCATAAATCTCCATAGAAAGCAATTTGAAAAAGTAGACACTGCACTTCACAGTCTAGAAAGGGATAAATGCTTATATTGTATAAATGCTTATATTATATAAATGCTTTTTTTCTTCTTCCAGTTTTATCTCTCATTTAATCTTTAACCTGGTTGATACAAATGGGTAACTTTCCAATAATGATTAGTCTTCCATTCAACCATTAAAAAAATTAAATAGCTAGGTATGAAATATTAAAACAGAAAAGATCTGTGTTTCAGACGTGGAACACAATGCAAAGTGGCTCTGCCCTTGGTGTCTTACTTTTTACTTTGCCGTATGTGGAAATGAACTTGTGAGGGAAATTTGAAATGTCAAGTTGTCTGTAGGTCAAAGTTTTAAACATTACATCTTCCATGTGGCAGCTGCTAAAAGGTGCTTCAGTGTGGTAGTGTGTCACTTGACAGATACGACATTTGAAAACTTTTTCAGAGATAAGACATGAAGGATAACTGTGTTACTTGGAGGCTCTATGGAAGTCTTAAAATAGAGCTTTTTCTTGCTGGAGACTTGCTGTCACTTTAACCTGTTTAGTGTAATGTTGCTAATCCTCATATAATATAAACGTTTAATTCCTATCTCGAATGGTAGTGCAAAAGTCCATTTTTACAATTGATTTCTCGTGTATACAGTTCACATAGTGCACTCTGGGAGTGGTTGAAGTTTTGATTCTGTTTCCCAAGTTTGTAACAGAAACCTCATAGCGGATTTGATAGAATAAAATGTCAATTCGGCACTAGGAATACGCCAGTGTCTTGGTGTGAAACTCTTCCTCAAAATGGATGACAAGTGACCTACTTTAGTGGAAGAGTAATGTGAATAACTTGTCTTCTGATTTATACAAACCTTTTTAGATGTCTCTGAAAAGAGATATTGCTCTTAGCTGACAGAGGTGAAAGCCTGTCAGGAAAGGGAAAATGGCTTATGATGTTTCTGGATATTTGTTTTATTCACTTCTCAACGTGGAATAGGGTGACTTAGCTGAGGGAAAATTAGTACACCTGAGACTCTTATCGGCGTTGTATTTGTTTAGAGTAAAAAGTAGCTTGATCAGGTTGTGTAAAAACATAAAGTCTGTTTCTTCCCCTTTTGCAAAAGATTGGAGTTCTCCCTCAGGAAAAATACAAGGTAAGCTTCTCCAGGTTCTTTTAGTGATTGTATTTGATCGTCACAACTTCAGAGCAAAGTGTAGCTGTATCCTTGTATCTTATCCTTGACAGATCACTTTTTTAAGTTGACAAACAGAAAAATATTCTTCCAGCTTTCCTAATGGCAATGTTAGGAAGTTCTCTGTCTAACTGCTGTGCTGGTGGTGCAAGCATGCCCAGTGTAATTGTATAAACCAGGCCTTAGTACCTAAAGATAAGTAGATGAATTATCTACACTACAGATTTTTAACTGGTTTTAGTTTTATGGCTTGCCCCATTTAATATTGGGAACTGTTGTTTTGTGACTGATCAGGTCAAATTGAACTACAGTTCCCAGCGTTCCTTTCTTGGGAGCCATGATGGGCTCAAAACTGGCTTAAATGTGTAGTGCATATATAGCAGCTAGATTTGACTCCTCTATCGGCCTGTCTTGACAATGACGCATTGGTGTCAGGAGCCCCCCAAACCCTGTAGTTTTGCTCCTACAGAGTTGTCCCCATGCAAGGAGTGAGCGCAGGGTTTACATCCATCAAAGGAGGGGGTGCCGCCGCCCGTCCCTCCCTGTCTTCCCCCCCCCCTTATGTTGCAGGGGCTTTCCCTGCCAAAGGAACGGAAAACTCTCCACACCGGAGGAAGTGTGGGAGCATTCCAGCAGCCATTTGGCTCGCCGGCCCAGCCCTCCCCCGTCTAGGCAGACGGTGACCAACCAGGGGTCGCCATCTGCCCAGCCAATCCTCCACCATGACTCTGGAGCGGTGATAGACAGCGGAAGCACCGTTCTCGCCTCGCTCCGGAGAAAGAAGTCAGGGTAAGTCCCTGACTTTATTACTTCGGAGCTTCAGGGGGAAGCCCCAGGATGGATTTGCAGTGGCTGCTGTGTTGTATAAGTGACACAGCACCATCACAGAGCCACTACGGGGCTTTCTCCATGTATAGACAACCACTATGCCTCTGTTTGCTTTGTCCCTTTTTCCTCTCTGCCTGTGTTCGCATTTGTAAAATCCTTGCACATTTGGAGGATAAGTACCGAATAGAATGAAACCATAATACAGGAGTGGGGGAACATGTTCAGAGCCAGGCATTAGCCCTTTAGGCTTCCTTCTCAACAGGTATCACACACTTAATGCTGTGAGCAAGGCAAAACCCTGAGTTCTGTGCAAGTGCATGTCAGAGTACTTGGGAATAGAATTGCTTTGAAATCTGCTTTGAAATCTTGTCTGTCTTCCTGAGTATTTTATTTCCAAGAAGAAATTGCTGCTATGAATCTAACAATGAATGTACAACTTTTTTGTTGTTGGTTTGTTGGTTTTTTGTTTTTGTTTTGCTTGATGGATGTAAATATCTGTATACAAAAGGGATTAACCTTTAAGGCAATAAAGATATTGATGTAACATAACATAGGCTGTTCCAGAGTTATTTCTTATAGAGCCATTGTTAGTAGTTTGGTTGTGGGAACATTTATTTAAATCTTTATTCCACCTTTCTGCAGTAACGTACAATGTAATAAAACAACAATTCAAAAACAAGCAGCTGAAAAGCAAGAGCAGGTGACAACAGTAGCTGACTTAAACCATCTCCCATCACACAAAGGCAGGAGAATACATTAATCTTGAATGGCCAATGGTCTGTCCAAACACACAAGAACAAAAAAGTCTTAGCGGAACAGAGAAAGATCAGCCCTTGATTTATGAGTGCCTAATCAACTAAAAGCTGTCTTAATTTCTGCTGAGTGGCTTAGTCTTCTGCAAAATGGGGCTAATGCTCATAGGAATGCATTTGCAAAGGAGAGGAAACACTCGTCTTGTTTGCTAATGGAGAACTAGAAGATCTCATAACTTCAGCAGAAAGGTTGCATTTGTGATGGAAGAATGTGGGGCCTGGCACCAGATTTGGTCCTCAGGATTTTTGTGCTTATCTATTAAAAATGTGTGTGTGTGTGTGTGTGTGTGTGTGTGTGTGTGTGTGTGTGTGTTAGAGAGAGGGAGGGAGGAAGGGAAGGAGGACAAATGCCAACCCACCCTTGGGGAAATAAATATCCCTACTTTTTTTTGTTTCACGTTACTTCTGGATGAAAACCAAACCTTTTTCCTGCAAAACTTAAAATGAACAGAATCTCATTTTCTGCTTAAAGCCTCTTTTCTTGGGTGTTTATCACATAAACAAGTTTATGTTTGTTGCTGAACCCTCTAAGTTGTTTTCCCCATTTATTCTCAGCTCTGCTTTTATAGTTTTTAAGACTTGCTTAATCTGTATGTAAGGTTTTGCTAGGTTTTGGGTTGGGTTATTTGCTTTGTGTATACTTTTACAGAAAAGTGACAGGATGCAATCCTGTGCATGTCTAGACAGAAAAAAGTCCTAGAGTTCCCCTGGCATTGCTGGCTGGGGAATGCTGGGAATTGTTCAACTTTTTTTCTGCCTAAACATATATCCTAAGAAATGTATATATAAACATTTTCCTTTCAGTGCCCTGTGACATAACTTCGGCTGAAATTCTGGTATGCTGGATTTTTTTAAAAAAAAATTGTGTTGTTATTGTTGTTATTTATAATCAGTTTATAGACTTTCCATATCTAAAAAATACCTTGTAGCAGTTTACAGTACAAACCTTAAAACACAAAATAGTATATTTAAAATTGCAATTAAAATGGCAGCAGAATCAACCGGAGGTTCTGGGCAGAAGAGAGAGATTTTCAAATAGTGCCTCTAAAGCTTGCCACAGTTGGTACCACCTGAATATCAATGGGGAGGACGTTCTACAGGGTGGGCACCATCGCAGAGAAGGCCGGCTTCTGGTTGCCACCAGATAGGAATCTGCAGGTCATGGTTCAACCAGCAGCAGAGCGTCCTCTAAGACCTTAACGTGGGACTATATTGGGGAAGGTGATCTGCAAGGTAACCTAGTCCCAAGTTGTTCAAGGCTTTTTATGCCAGCAACAAGACTCTTGACCTGGCTCGGTAACAATCTGCGGTTGCTTCAACGCTCAGCATTGTGGCCACCATATTATGCACCAGCTGTAGAGTCTGGACTAAGCACAAGGGTAGCCCCATATAGAGCATATTACAACAATCTAAACATGAGGTAACCGATGCATGGATTACACAGTATTGTCCATAGGTTACCTATTCTGCTCATATTTTTTTCAGCAAAACTCATTGGACCCAATCAAGCTAAAGTTAGTTATGTCAAACCTCCAATAACCAATACTATGTTGTCCAACATCTCTATTTCTAATACAGGACTTTTCTACATGAGGTTTTTAACCTGCACCTTGACCGAGGCGTCTTTAGATTTCAGATTTTTTATGGGATTCAGATTGGCTCAGAATTGCACAAATACGTGAGGGATTTATTTATTTAAAACATTTCTTGGCTGCCTTTCAGGGCAGAAGCTCTCAAAACAATGAAATACTAAAAGCAATAAAAACATAAACATAATAAAACAGCAATAAAAGCCAACAATAAAACCAGCAAGAACAACAATGGTAATAGCAGCAATAACAGTACTCACAAAGAGATACCCATGATAAAATAAAATGTTTTTAAGTCCTTAAAAGCCTGCAAGGGTGATGCATGGTGGACCACCAATGGGAGTTTGTTCCAAAGGTGTGGAGCCACTGCAGAGAAGGCCCTCTCATGTGTGATCACCCTCCTAATTGCTCTCACAGGTGGGCAAATGAGAAGGGCCTATCTGATATTAAAGTGTGGGTAGGCTGATATGGGTGAAGTCACCATTCATGGAAATACCAGACTTTCCTGTTCGAAAACCCTCCGCCTTAATGGTTGCAAAGGACAGGAGAGGCCCTGCTAATGATTATATAAATGCAAATCTCCCCAAAAATGATTTTAAAAGGTAAAAAGAAAAAAAGGGGGATGTAAATCCCCCCAAAATCTGCATTTTCATGCTTTTTCCTATGGGGAGAAAATGTGTATTTTTGCTCTCTGGGTGTTTTTTCCTGTATTTTTGTAAATCTAAACTTGCGTACAATTTGGGAAAGTAGTTTTTTAAAAAAAAAAATTAAGATGCCTGACAATCCGTGAAACACAGATGGAGCAGATTTAACAAAGTGTTACTCTTTTTAAAAAGTTGGGCCACAAAGGACACTGGGGTGCATGCTGGGAGTAGGTAGGAGGACCAAGGGGAACCAAACCATGGCAAACGGAGGAGCGCCTGATTGTCTGACGGCAGCAGTGATGGATTACACAAGCCACCGTGGTTTGTTTTCAGAGTGGTATATTGTGACGTGCGAACTTGCCTATTGTGAACTCCTGTTTGTGTACATTAGAACCAATAACCCATTTCTTGCTTCAAACTTTTTCAAGGACAAGTAAGGCCCTGATACCCCAAAATTAGTTCTAATGTATGCAGTCTTTAATAATGCCCACTAGATGGCAATAGTTTAAAGAGAATTTATATTCTGTTCATCTGGTGAACAGAATATAAATTCTTTCGCTGTAACCTATACAGAAGGCAGGTAAAGCAGAGAGGGGGTCCGATTTAACACATGTTTGCTTCAGCCAAGAGCCTGATTAAAGTGGAAAGAGGAGACCTTGTGGAAGTGTTGGATGAAAGTCCTACTTTTTCTAATACAGGTGATTTTGAAACTAGTATAATTCGCTTTGAACGCACATAGCAAGTGCTAATTAGAACTAGCCTTTTGTAAACATTTCAGCTAAAACCTCAGATTTTCAAGTTAAGGTAGCACTTTGGATATATTTTGTGTAAACTTTCTCCATGCTGCTCCCTCTCAATTCCATCAGACTAATTGTTTCTCCTCTGCTGCCTGGTATCTCAACTGGGGCTTGAGGAAGGACAGAAGAAATAGCTACTGTGGTACAGGAGCATAAACCATTTTGTTTCATCAATAATGGTTCATAGCTTTGCATCTACTGAAGCAAGACAACAACCTGGTTTTGCATGATTTTTAGGAGATGTTTTAAGGAGCTGCTCAAAGCCTCCTGATGACCAGTAAAGTATCAACTAATCCAATGGCGCCCAACCTTTTTGGCAAGTGTGTCATCAGCGAAGGCTTGCGTATAAAATAATCCGGTGCACCCTGCTGTACTTAACACAAGCCCTCTGTACCTCGGAGTGGCTCATTGGCCATACTACATTGACTAGCCTTTGAAAAAGACAAAGGCTGTAATTCTGACTGATTTAAACAGAACCTGACAGCTCCTTGTGCACTAAATCCTTGGCTGTTGTTATGGGCTCTTAACCAGTTCATGTGTGTGTGGATTTTTGTCCAAAGATGTTGCCTAATGTCTTCCTTATGCTATATGGCAGTAAGAATTAATTTGTTTCAAAAGCAGCACTGAGCTTGTCATTCTCCATCGAGGTAAAGATGCTCAAGAGTTTGCCTCTTCCATTAGACTGCTATTTAATTAAAATCTCATCCTTAAAACAGGGCTTCAAGTGCCTCGTTGCATTGAATGCTAGTGGATAGCAGAGTGTGAATCATTCTCTAGGAAACAGTCTGACTCCCAGCTCTACTTTTACCACCCCATCATGAGCTAATGAACAAAACTCCAGCTTTTGTCACAGTAGCTAGCATACAGGTTTTCAATGAGAATTTTACTTAGAGAATGCAACAGGTTGCAGCTCCTGGCCCCAGTAAGAAATTAAAAATATATTTACTGTACAAAAAACAAATGTTATATGTCCCAGTCCCACCCAGTGAGGCAGATTTCTTTCTGGGAATTTTTCTAGTGCTTTATTTTTCCTCTAGAAATTTTCTGGTTTGTAAGTTATGTACTAAAAATGAATGTATACCAATTGTAAATACAATATTAGGTAAGCTTGGCCCATTCCAGCAAAAGGGCAATTCACAAACAAACAAACAAACAAACAAACATTATTTAGGCATTTGCTGAGTTGGAGGAAATGCCATCTTTGTTTTTTGCAGAACTGCTTTTCCGGATGATGTCTAGATCTGTACTTCCGGAAAAAAACCCTGTTTGGTTCTTTGATCAGCATCGTATCATCTAACCATAGTACTCCCATCCCTTGCCCATTTCAGCAGGTCATTCTTCAGGCTGTCACGAAATGAGACTGGTAAAACTAGCTCCTTAATTTCTCCCTTGTCCAGCCCCAATGATGGCCTGGACAACTGCTATATATGTTTCAAGCCTGTCGTTGAATTACATTCAACTGCATTACAATATTTACTCTGCTTACAAACAATTCTAACAGGTGCAGAGGACCTTCTGCTGGGTTGCTGGTAGGGTTTTTATATGTGTTGCTTTTGGCAATCAATCAATCAATCAATCAATCAATCAATCAATCAATCAATCGCTTCTCCTGGGTTCCAGTTTCTCACATTCTGACCTTGAGAACCTATGTTCATGACACCTGGTCACTACAGAATTCAAGCCTGGCTTCCTCTTCTAACCCTAACCATAGTGCTCAGAAGTGTATATTTCATCTTAGCATTTCTGCAGGAACATCTTCATCATTTTGTCCCATCCAGTCGATTGAACTATGACACAATGACTGGCAGGGAGACATTTCCAGATTCTTTTTCAGTGCATGTTACCAGAATCACACTTTTAATGACCAATTTGATGCCATATTTCTTGGGTCTAAGTCCTCATGATCTGAGTTCCTTCTTTCTGCAATTACACTGATAAATGACAGGGACATGTTATTATAGTCTTAAATTGTTACATTAAAAAAAAACTTATTGCATTAGCTAGTTTGAGTTTGTTGAGAAAAGGGTGGAATATAAATGTTTTGATACATCAATAATGCTCATTTGGTGCAACAGACATATTACCTATAGCATTTACTAGCCATTGTCTGTTGTGTTCTTTGTAAACGAAAACCCAGGTTGATAGAGCAGTTAAGCAAAAAGTGGGGTGGTCTGAAATAAAGAGTATCCAATTCCCTTGTTGTGCCTGCGGAATGGAGATCACTGGTGGAATGGAATTTCTACATCCTGACAAACGCACACCCAGCATGCCCCCCAAATCTCTGGAGGTTCCCCAACCCTCTGGATCAGATTTGGAAGGAGGGGAGGATGCAGAAGTCCCATTCCACCAGTGATATTCATTTTCTGGTGCAACAATGAAGTCAGATCGAACCCTATGTGTTACTTTCTCTGGAGATGTACATCTCAAGATGTGTACAAAGGGGGAGCTCTGCCGGCAGAAACAAGCTTCTGCTTACATAACCAGTATGGATGCATTGAACATCTGGCTGCACAGGTGCACCACTGTGGTCATTGAGCCCTATTTAACCGGGTGGTTGCATCTTTTATTGAAGATGCATAACCTCAGCTGGGGCTGCAATACACAGTTAAATTTGGACGGATGCTGTTTTACAATAAGGGACTTTCAGCCAGCCATAGCTATGCTACAGAAATATTTTGTTCCAGTAGATGCCTCAGTGCAAATATATTGGGCTTCCAAATAAAGCCCCTCCTGTGTAATGTAGGAAAGATCTGGCAAGAAACAATGGAGTTTGAAGTAGGCCTTTTTAACATCAGGATTTTGTAAGCTGTAATTCCATTAAGGATAATAGACCTCCAGCCGAAGCAACACTGATTGTACTTCACCACTGCAAGCTTTCTAGTGTCGTGTTGGGAAACCCACCCACACATCCTAAACTATAAGTAGTATAGGCACAGTAGGCTCGGCCTATTCAAAGCAGAAATGGAGCAACCCCACTTCCCACCCCCTTCTAGAGTTCTCTCCTTATTCACAGCTGTGGGGGTGAATATATCACTGTCAAGGGGGCTCAGGGAAGAATAGGCAATATTGGAGTCGCGGGAGATGCCTCCTTCGGGCACATAAAGGAACTTAAGGTGCATTGCCCTTTTGAGAATCTGAACTCTCAGAAAGCTCTCTCCCCCCACCCCATCCCCCACCTTAGAGTGTATGCGTTGAAACTAGAAATTAGCATGCAAAAAAGAAAAGATTTTGGTAACCCACTCTGGCATCACCAACATTTTGCAAAAAAGACTAATTGCCTTGCACCATATGCACGTGGGACCATTAGTAATTCCGTAGCTATGCAAATTAAAACAGTGATGTATGATTTATAGCTTTAATAATGTTCTGAAGGCTCTTAAATTTTAATCACTTGCAACATCCTTTTTAATATTCAATTACTTTATTAACTAATTAGGTCACTTGCTGAAAAAGCACATAAGGTTGGTGCTATTTTAATATCAGCTGAGCCTCACAAAATACCTTTGAAATTGTGTGAATGGTTTATTTATTTTAAACAGATCATTAAGATGCTATCATTAATAAACCAATTATAGGGGGTGGAAAGCAAGAAACCAAATTGCAACTGCTGTGTCCAGGGGCTTAGCCACTTGGTAGGCACAGTCATTCAGGTGCAAGATTCGGAGGCTCTCGGATGCAGAGGAAGACTAGCTCAGGTCATTATATTAACTGAGAGCTTCTGGTAAATGGAACCTCAGGGCTACCGGTCAGCCTGCAAGTGTTCAGGGAAACCATGGATAATGGCAGTGTTCAGAAGTGCTTTCTGTATTTTTCGATATGTTATGTTGGCTGTGTCTCCGTTGCAGAGAAAGGACTTGGAAATGATCATTCATATCTTGGTAACCTCAAGGA
The DNA here is from genome assembly GCA_029215795.1 of Anniella stebbinsi. Lineage (NCBI taxonomy): Eukaryota > Metazoa > Chordata > Lepidosauria > Squamata > Anniellidae > Anniella > Anniella stebbinsi. Next base: position 100,081,047 of record JARDYH010000005.1, read on the forward strand.
CTGGGTGTGCTATATCTGGTCTAGTTTGGAAGATGGCTTGGAAGTTAAAACTGGTGCAAAATGTACCTACTTGGCTGGTGACTCAGAGCCTATCTACACACGCAGGATAAAACAGTTTGAAAACGTTTTGAAAACTGTATAAGGAGTGTGTCCTGGGCCCCAACAGTTCTCAAAACTGTTATAAACAGTTTTAAACCATTTTAAACCGTTTTAAAGCAGTAGTGTAGATGGGCTCTCACCAGAAACATGTATGAATCTGTCCTTTGTCAGAAGAGGAGCTCTCATGGATCAGGACCAGAGGTCTGTCTAGGTCTGGGGACCCCAATGTTGGTTGGCCATTGTTGGTTGGCCACTGTGTGAACAGGGTACTGGACTAGATGGACCCTTGGTCTGATCCAGCAGGGCTCTCCTTATGTTCTAAGTTGCTGTGGATTTCTCTCCCGGCACACACCAGGGTTTTTAATCACACCTGCTGCTTATTGTATTTCTTAAGATATTTTAAAATTTTATTTTTTACAATTGGAAGGGTGGTAGGCTGCAAAATGAAGGGCTGCCCTCCAGCACCATCTTTATTTGGGTTCAAACGAATGCTTTCAAACCTTGCATATAGTGGTAATTTCGTAGAGAAGTAGCTTCTTTTTTCTAAATTTCCTTGATGCTTCCAAAAATGTGTTCTACCTTCACTGTAGCCTTTCAGGGGCAAAATGCCCCCTGGACCCCCTGCAGTTGTCCAGCCCTGTGTACTGAATTGTAGATTTAGATACTGAGCATATGAGAATCACACTGGGGTTGTACCTCATCCCAACAGTAAAGCCTCCTTCTGTTCCAAACTTATGCATTGTTCAGCTGACATATAGTACTATTTCCTGTGTCTGTTTATCTTCTATTGTATAACGTAGTCAATCCTTGTTTTTCTTTCTCCTTTAATATGCCCCATGCCGGAATCTAAGAGATTCCAGCATGGCCCATACGAATTGTAATTGTAAATTAATATTTGGGGTGGGGGGATGAAGCATTTAGAAAATCACACACAGTCAAAACCAGTATCCTGTTCCTTGTTTTTCATGCAGCATAAAGGAGATGGAGAGATTGAGCTATGAAGTAAGAAGCCCCTGGTTTGAATTTCACCTCTCCCTTAAACTCACTAAGTAGCCTAGGACAAACTAGTGGGTTGATTTGGACATAGGGCCAAACCATCATTTTGCCTTGAGCTTCTGCCCACTTTTCTCCCCTTGTGCATTTCCCCCACTTCCTCTTTCACATCACACCACTGTTCATCATTACATCTGAACATAAAAAATTTTACAGTTCTGATTTGGAGGACAAGAGCAAACCACAGTTTACTCATTTGAATGTCATGGCAAACTATGGTTTGCCATAAAAAAAGGAATTGGAAAACTTGACCCTAAGGCTTGCTCACATACTAAGACCAAACGACGATGTATAGCGACTCAGCCTTTCTCAGTCTTACCCACCTGCCCCCTCTCCATAACTGCAGAAGGGGGTCATAGTACTGGCCTAGCTTACCTAGTTATTGTAAGGCAGCCTTGGTAGCAACAAGAGTGGATTCTTAACTCAAATTGTAAATCCGTTTAGAAGGGTGAACCAGATATATGGTGATGACTTAAACATGAGAAATACAATAAATGTTTTGGACCCCAACTTCCAGCATTCGTCATCATTGGCCATACTGCCCGAGGCTGATGGGAGTTGAAGTCCAAAGCATCTGGAGGCCACTAGGTTATAACGACATTACCTTAAGCATTGAGAACATTTTAAGCACTATATAAATATTAGCATTATTATCTTACCCTTTATTTCAGCCTTTCCCAGTTGGAGTCTGAAATATTTAGAGGGCATCAGGTTGGGGAAGTCTGCTTTATCCTGTCATTTGTTTGTTTGTTTGTTTGAATTAAGTATTGTTTTCTACCCAGCTTCAGCTGATTGATTAGATGAGACTTGCATTGATAATGAGAAAGTCCCTGTTTTGGAATCTGAGAAAAGTTCTCAGCCCTTCCCCCTTGTACTTTTTCATATTGCTCTAATTTATTACAAACATCATTGTTCTGCTCTTTACAAAGACAAAAGGTTGATTTGTTTGCTGCCATGCTTTGTGCAACAGTGAATCCAAATAAGACGAGTTGTTATAACCTCAAAATACATAATACCGCCACTATTGTGGGGTTAGAGCGAATTTTTAGTTCATTCATTTGGAAAAGCTGAGCAAAATCTTTTAAAGGTACAAGCAATTCCCTGTTTGTAGGGTAAAGCTTTTCAAATTTCAAGAATACATTGCCAAAAGCGCAGCTATTCAGTGATTAAACATATTTATTTATGTATGATAATCGCTTTGTGACACTGGGTGGATTGCAGCAAAAATCAATGACAAGCAGGAACACATGCAGCCTTAGGGCTTGTACAAGTGTTTATGATACACTACATAATACCTGCAGCTTTGAAACCAGGGGGCACTGTACCCCCCAGAGTTAGCCTGACTTGGAATTATCCATACTCCTAACATCAATAGCACATTCTTTCTGTTCTGCTCGTCACCTAAGGCTTGGGGAAGGTTAGAATGTCAAAAACTATTTATTATTTATTAAAAGGATTTCTAACCCGACTTTCAGGGCATAGCTCCCCCAAGGCATTTTGCAAGGGTTTTTCATAATATCACATAGCACAAAATTACAACAATCCCCTAATTAATGAGCAGCGTCAACTAAAATTCAAAGAACAGGCCCTCCACCAGACATGGACTGAAATAAGAAAAGTTTCCAAGGTTCTCTTACAAGTCAGCAGTGATGGGGCCATGCATAACTCCCTAGAAACAATCAGTCAGACCAATAGAACATACACAAAGCTGCAATCATGTGCGCACTTACTTGGGAAGAAGTCCCATTGAACTCAGTAGGACCTACTTCTGAATAGACATGTATATAATTGCACCATCTATGTCAGTCTTTTAGGCTGCCATCCTGTATTCTCTTACCTGGGAGTAAGCCTTATTGAACTCCATGGGACATGAAGAGATATGTATCGGATTGCATTGTTAGGCTAAAATCCTAATGTCCCAGGGTGGGCATTCCAGGAGGCATAAGATGCTTTCTATCTCCTTCTCCGAGGGTTGAGAGGGAAATTCACCTCCGGAAGGGGAGACCTGACTTTGGCACCTCCCTCCCAGCTGCTGCAGAAACCTCTATAGTCCTCCAAAGTAGGCAGGGGAATTCAGAATTCCTTTCAGTTTTGAGATACCTTGGATCCAGGTCATTTTAGAGCCTGGACTTTATAGTTTTATGGGGTGGAGGAGGGGAGGCTTTAGATGGCCACATGTATTGCTTCAGTTATGAGGCACACCTGCTTTACAACTGCTTCTACATTCTGTATATGTTAGAATGGTTGGCATCCCTGTTTGCCAATCCTGATTTAATGATGATGATGATGATACTCTGAGCATGTGCAGTTGTGTATTTTAAGCTTATGTCTCATAGCACCATCATGACTACAGGAATAAAAGGGAGTTTGCTTCTGCCACCCTCATCATCTCATTTAGGTGGTCATTTGGAGTGAGGTGTTAGGTTGTGGAGACCCTGGATTCTTGGTCATCCTAACTACAGCCCTGTTGCAAATATGCCGGTCCTGTTCCTATCATAGCTATATCAAACTGCCCAAGTGTTGGATTTGAGGCAAGCAACACTCCAAGCGATGTTCTGATGTCAGTAGGTTTTGTCAAGGTCACGGAGTGATGGCTATTACTTCCGGTCATCTTGGGGACTCAGCCATCAAGCCACATACTGACATTAACTAATTCAGTGGGTGTACACTAAGTTAGAAGCAATGGAACAAGTTGCACATTTTTCAACAGTCATACATTTACCTTCCTCTCCATGTATATCAGGCCCCTTTTGGGGGATTCAGGTATGCTGGGAATAGAGGTGTATAAGTGCTATGGAATAGAATGGAGGAAAAATGTTGGTCAAGAGGAAGACTGTCTTGTGGCTTGGTTTGCAAAGCAAGCCTGTCTTTCTGAGGGCAGACATTAGTCTGGATTTTGGTATGTGAGAAAGACAGAAAATAGAAATGCTGATAAAGTGAAAAGTTGGAGGTAGGACAAAGGGCCAATAGGAAAGGAGACACAAGGAGCATTTCTGCACGAAGCTGTTCATTGGCTCTTAATCCGCTGTATCTACGTTTGGTTTCATCACAGAATTGAGATCCTACATGAGCAGTGTTTCCTGTCCTGCTTTTTCCTTTACATAACCTCTAGGTGGCACTGTGGTGTAGTGGAATAGCTCAAATATACAAGAGAAAAATTGCACTTTCTTTTACTTTCACAATTAAATGCCACATTTTCTCTGCTCTAAAAAAAACACTTGCTGAAAGTGCTGGTTAGACACAGAAGCAAAATTGGAGGGTCGTGTTATCTTCTAAAGAACCTGTAAGCAACCATGAGAAGGGAATGGCGGACACACAATAAATGCCTCATGTAGAAAGCCCAAATGGTGGTATTCTTTATGTCCAGCCACTCTGGGTGTCCTTCATGGGCTTTGCATGTACCTTGGACTCCCAATAAGACTTGGAAGCATGGCAGTCTCCTAAAACAATAGAAACCAGTTTTGTTTTGTTTTTGCAGGTGCCTGCCGCGCTCCCAACACACCACTCACCAATCTAGAAGATATTTTCCACTTGGCAATGGAAAATAAGGAATAAAGGCCAATCAGAAGGCTTGAAAACATAGGGGTGTCTGTGGATCAAAAAGCGATTGCACCCTAATAGGGGAGCTCTCTTATTTTTATTCCACTTAATTTTTCCTTTTGTTTAGCTCATTTCTGCAGGCAAACATTTGTTTGTTTTGGGGGACTGGGGGCCATAGTTTGCCTTTTTGCCTTCTTTTTGCCTTAAGAGGGGTTTCTTACTTCGACCATGTCCTTCCTTCAGTTTTTGAAGCTGCTCCTGCCCATCTTTTCTGAACAAGCCTTTGGAGGCTAGATGCTTGGCTCCTGAATAGCTTGGAACAAAATCCAGTTTTCACCATTATTTTATTTTATTTTACTCACTGGTGAGGCTCAGCCTTCACCACCTTTTTAAAATTTTACAAAATTTTCTTCACTTCCCATGTGGATTAATGGATCTTGGGCCTTGGGATTAGTCTCTTCCGATCTTCATCCAACTCAATTGAAACCTGCCCTTTGCATCTTTGCTGGGGCTATGTAGCCATAATTTTCCTTTCCATATCTCCCCCACCCCAATTTTCTGAATCTTTAGGATATAGCTGATAACGTTAGGAGCTGCCTTCAAATAGCTGAGCTGATGGGAGTTTAGGTGGAGCTAAGCAACAATTTGGACAGCTCCTAATTTTGCCCGCCAATCATTTTTGCATATCGTAGCTATTTCACTCGAGGCACTAATAGAGTTTATTGTATATCATTTTCCAAATAGGCTGTAATGAGTTAATCCATCTTGTAACTGTTTCTTATGGTTTCTAGTACATTGTAATTTCTCTGTAATGTTCACATGGTTCAATGTTTACTTCTGAATGTTATGTTCTTTTGCATTTATTCTCCTTTCACAAATCCTTTCCATGTATTCTCTTTCTATCTTTCTTGTGGAGAGTAGGGTTTGTAGTTGAAAAACATTCACTGCTTTTCCACCTGGAATTTTAACTACATCTTTCAATTTTATTGCATCTGTGAATATTCTCTGGTCATGCCCTTTCACCCACTGAGGCAGGTAAAGATCTTTGTTTTCACATATGAGCACCTTTACATTAAAGGACAACAAACCCTGTTATTGCATCTAGAGACTTGTCCAACCTACTGGCAGTAATGAATTCCTTTCTGGCCAGGTCCTAGGCTAAAAAGAATTCAGACATAGCTATGTCTTGAAACTGTCTTCTGTGCCAACACATATGACGCTTTGATACTGAATGGCCACATAGTACATGTGCCAAAGATGGATGCTCAGTTCCTTATCTTCTCACTTTCCAGTCATGATTTAAACAGAAACCATCAATATTTATTCTTTCCCAGGATCTACATTAATCACAACCCCATACTTTAGTTTTCTTAGGCTATTTTATCGGTACGCCTCCCTGAGCTCCTTGTGATATAGGACGGGATATGTTTAAATAAATAAATAAATAAATAAATAAATAAATAAATAAATAAATAAATTTCTCTAGAAAAACGAAATCCTAGCGAGCTTGTTGATTATGGAAGCTGCAACTCTAATTAAATGTCAGCTGAATCACCTTGAGAGCCCGGTAAATTACTATTATTACATCATACATATGTGGTCGATTAGTGCAGCCTTCTCCAACCTTGTGTCCTTCAGGTGTGTTAGATTACAATGGACAGTGGAGTCCAAAACGTCTGGAGCATACCATGTTGAGGAAGGCTGGATTACTAACTGAACTACCTTATGCCAATAAATATTAAGAAGTTGCAAGACCAGAGGAATTGTACTGCATTGCCAACATTACCTTCCCTCATCTATAAGACCAATCTATCCCTAAATGTTAAAATATTAACATTTTCCTTAATAAAAATTAGGAGATTGGTTACTTGGTTGACCTGCTTTAGCTCATATATAGCTGCAATTGCTATACAGAGCAGGCCTAGGCAGCCTTCAGGCTTAAGGGATCTTTTTCTTTTCTTTTTTTAAGTAGAACTCCAAGGTTCACCAGCTGGATGCAAGTGTCTGGGTGCACCATGCTTCTGAATGTTTGGACGTATTTCTAACACATTCTCATGCCTCTCAACACGTGCTCAGTTCAGGGATTTATTTTCAGTACCAGAACCAAGTTCAAAATTGTTTCACAAAGCAACCCATTCCTGACTGTCCCCTGCTGAGGCTGAATTCATGTCAGCATCCTAATTTAACATGGTGGGAAAGGGAGGGTGGGCGACCCTTTTCTTGTTGATATTGTTAAACAATTAAATGTAGGAAAGTTTTGTCAATCCATTGCTAACCACCCAGAGATCGAGGAGTAGGTCTCAATTTACCTTTTGCCCTGATATATAATGCCATTTTTAAAAGACCAAAGACAGGAGTGGTGTCCTGGTTGGAGGTCTTACTAGTTTGGAATCTTGGAAAGCACATGCACATGCTTGTGTGTGCGCAGATACACACACACACACACACATTCTAGAACACACTTTAGTAGAAAAAGAATGAAAATACATTTATTTGCCCCTGCAAATATACCATTCCAGGGTGGACAGCAAAACTCAAACCTGCAATTCTGTTTCAAACAGGCACGTTTTATTACAAGCCCCAATTCTAATATTTTGTTTGCATGAGGGAATGCTAAGTTTTCTTTAACTAATTTGCACCGTTAAAATAAGATGCAGTTTTCTAGAATGCAGATCAATGTTTTAGGCTGCAATCCTATATACACTTACCTGGGGCTAAGTCCCAATGAACTCAACAGGACTCGCGTCTCCATAGACATGTATAGGATTGCGCTGTTGGTTCTGCAAAGGGAAAGGGGAGATCTCAACTAGAAAGGGAACCAGCATCCACCAAGGCATCAGGAAATAGAAAGGGAACAAAATGCAGCCAATATACCCTGCCATCACTTCCCATGCCTCACAGCAGAGAGGAAATGGAGCTTTGTCTGTAGACACAAAGACACGGGTACCAAACAGTTGATTGTTAACCTCGCCAGCCCAATTCAATGTGACAGTGACACTTCACAGCACATTGCATCCAATTTCATTTGAAGCTGACAAAGATAGTTTCTGCTTTCTATCTATTGGTTTATTAATGGACTACACCCTCTTAAGCAGATGCATATTCATTAGGTAGCCAGCTGTTCAGAGGTTCCCAGATGTCGAATGTAGCTTTGTCTTGGAGTGTGTGTGTGTGTGTTTTCTTTTCTTTTTTTAAAGCCCCTTATCATGAAACAAAGTAATTGAGGGCCTATTAAAAGAACCAGTTAATTACTAAACTGGTACCTTATGGCAACCAATCATTTTTGCCCTTTTATGATTTGAGTCATAAAACTCCGGAGACTTTTTAAAAAAGTCATTCAGTGCTTTAAAAATGAAGGGTTATAGAATTTTAGACTTCTTTGTGTAGTTGTATATACAACTAGAATTCACCAAGATGGAGGATTGAGTTACACATTACGTACGGGCTGAGGTCAGCGAAGGCACAGACTCTCACAACTCTAGTGAGGAAGATGCTCAGAGAAGCAGGCAATTTGTGTTCCATCTCCACTGCTGCCCTTTAGAGTGTTGTTGCGGCTTTGTTTTAGGAGAACAAAATCCTAGTATGAATATATTCTAATGGGTCTTCATGGTACAGAAATTCATGACACTTTTGCAAATACTTCTATAGCTCATTTGCTAAGGGCTGGTTCATAGAGTGATTTTCCCCTACATTGAGCAGGACTGGGTCTCTCCTCAGCTCCACATTATGCATATGTTCAGTTGAATGGGGAAACAGATATTCAGGGAGAGCTGTACAGATACAACTGCCACTGTCACAGAAATTGCTTCATACAGCTATGGCGCTATCCGGTCCCATTCATGCCTGCCTTTCTTCATGTGAACATGAACCAAATCACAGATAGGGAATCAGAACTCTTCAGCTGAAGGAGTCTGTGTAACAGCCCTAAAGGCTAGATACAAAAGACCTAATATCTGGAGAATGAAAACCATTTGAATATCAAAGCACTGCAACACACGAACAAATCTGAAGTTACATAGATCTGGTTCTATCCTTGTTGCATAAGTAACAGTTCTGGTCACTAGACCTAAAAAAAGAAGAAGATATTATAGAGCTGGGAAAAGTGCAGAAAAGGGCAACTAAAATGATTAAGGAGCTGGAGCATCTCCCCTATGAGGGACGGTAACAACAGCTGGTATTGTTTAGCTTAGAAAAAAGGAGGCTAAGGGGAGACCTGTGCTGCCTCTACAAGAGAGGTTTAAAGCTCTTTCAAGGCGCTTAAAAAAATTTACCTCTACAAGAACGGAGCGCAAATCGGGCGTAGAGGCGCGTTATCTCTCCGATTATGCGCATTATCGAATGCGCGTTAAATCGCGAGTTTTATTTTACTCCTGCTGTTAAAGCGCATTTTGACTATGTGAACAAGCGCTTATGCACATTAACTACTTGTAAAGCGCTTTTTGGTCATCCGTTAATGCGCTTTGCCGCCTCTCGCCGCCTCTTGTGCAGAGGTATTAGGTGTAAATGCGCTTCAGCGATTATGCGCATAATCGCCTAACCGGGCGCAAAAGCGAATCCTTGTAGAGGGGACCCTGATAGAGGTGTACAAAATTATGCGTGGTGTGGAGAATGTGGATAGGGAGACATTTTTTCCCCTCTCTCAAAATGCTAGAACGCAGGGTCAACCCATGAAGCTGATTGGCGGAACAAATAAAAGGAAGTACTTCATACAGCACATAGTTAAATTATGGAATTCACTACCACAAGATGTAGTGATGGCCAGCAATTTGGATGGCTTTAAAAGGGGGGGTGGATAAATTCCTGAAGGAGAAGGCTATCAATGGCTACTAGTCCTGATGGCTATGTGCTACCTCTAGTATCCGAAGCAGTAAGCCTGTGTGCACCAGTTGCTGGGGAACATGGGTGAGAGGGTGCTGTTGCACCATGTCTTGCTTTGTTGGTCCCTGGCTGACAGCTGGTTGGCTACTGTGTGAACAGAGTGCTGGATTAGATGGACCCTCGGTCTGATCCAGTAGGGCTCTTATGTTCTTAACATCCTATCAGGTGGACATGAACCCAAGAAAGGACCGTTGTTATTGTTGTTGTTTCTTTGTAATAACCATGTTCTCCTAAAACAGATGCTTTGCTCCAGTTTTACACTAACACTAAGGGCAATTTTAATTAGGTTTTTATTTTCTATTTCTGAAGCTCTTTTATTCCATGCACCCTTATCCTCACTGTATACTGTCTTGTCAGTGCTCTTTAAACTTCTAAAGTTTATAGTATCACATAAGGTGGCAATGTTTGGTAATTAACTCCATTATCAGTTATAGTTCAATTTCAAAGTCTCAAGTCTATTCAATAAGTATTAGAAGCACCATATGAAAAACCAAGTGCAATTGATGATGCACCTCTAATTACCTGTTGTGACAAATTTCTGTGTTGCTATAAATAGTACCATCTACAATATTTGGGACTCTGCAGTTTAATTCCTTTTCCATAACAGTCAACTGGTCTGAACCGGCTGGCCTTTTTGTCATGGAAGTCCAAACCCGCTAGGAAGGTGAAATAATCCTTCTAAGTAAATTTCTGATTGACTACTTCGATCATGTACATCAATGATGGAGGTTGGTTCAACAGTAGGCAAAATCCACCCTCCATCTCAGAAAGGAAATCAGCTTCCTCTCATCTCAAATTGCCATAAATATGTGGGGTAATAGCCCCCATTTAATGTCTCCTTTGGAACCATGAGAATCTGATGACCAAGAGACTGATACTGTCAGACCTGTTTCTTCAAGGAATTCTGCACATGCTCTAAAACTAATGACCTACTAGTTACAAGTAAATGTTAAGTAGCTAAATTTGAGTTTTTGCTTTAATTTGAAAGTATGTGTGCGTGTGATTCTGTTAGCTTCTCTTCCCTTGGTCTTTCTCTGTCACATACCCTGACCAAATAAACTTACTTTGAGCCTGTTCAGACATGCTAAGGTATGGTTAGGCCACTAACCTCTTTGCAACAAATGGTTAGTGTGTTTATTTTATTTATTTATTTTATTCCATTTATATACCGCCCCATAGCCGAAGCTCTCTGGGCGGTTTACAAAACCATGGTTTTGTAGCCACCATGGTTAGGAATGGTTCGCACGGCACACTAAGTCATGGTTCACACAACATGCTAAGCCATAATGTTTAGCTCAAAGTGCTTAACCACTGTGGCTTAGCATGTTGTCTGAACAGGGTTGTTGTATGCACTAAAAGTTGGCTTCATTTATTTAAAAAGTATTTCTCTCTTGAATTCTTGCTAAAACCTTTCCCGTGTCCTAGACTGTATTGTGATCCAAGGGGATTTAACAAGGTTCTGTCATATTCTGCATCCTCTGAATTTGGGGAAAGCAAATCTACAACGTTGTTATTTGGTTGGATCCAGAATTTGCCTCCTTCTGCCTAGAAGATGCTCCTTATGTAGCAGAGGAATCCCACTGGCAAAATGGAGGTAACATCATTGATTTCCCCTTCCCCTGCAGCTGCTCCCTCCCCACAACCTGCTCAGGGCTGCAGGAATAAGCTAAGATTCCCCCATCCACCCCCCTCTCTGGAGAGCTTTGAGTGGAACTCCACTCAGGGAATGCTACTGCTGGCAGAAAAGAAGCTGGATCAAACCCACTGTTTCAGTGCTGGTCTGGAGGGAGGAGCCCTTATCAGTGGGGCTCAGAAACCCCTCCCCTGTCTGAACACCTAGGGTGTTTCAGGCTCTGTACAGTCTGAATGATGGCAGCCTATCATGATACTGTTGTGGGGAATCCTTACAAAAAGGGGAGTCAAAAGTAAGGATCCCGCTAGGGATCAGAAAAACAGCTGTAAAGCTGGAAACCAAAATCAAACTAAAGACAGCTGTACTAGTGTTCACAACATGTTTCGACATGAGTTTTATTGAGGGGAAAACTCTTAAACCACTTTTCAGAAGGATTCCCTCTCCCTTTTTTCATCCAAAGACGACAGGGAGGGAAGGAAAGACTTTCTACCACACTCTGTCAAAACCTTCTTTCAAAGTCATGTTCTTCATACGTTCCAGAATATTGTTAACACTCACATGGTTGCTTTTAGCCCAGATTTTGTACCAATGGGGAGTTCGATTCAAACCTGGCACTCTACCAGATATTTCCTGTGTAATATATTAAAAAAATTCTTAACTTAGATCAGTAAACAAAATAAGTTAGCCTAAGAGATATTGGCACTGGAATGCCCTCCACCTTTTAAAAATAAATAAGTAAAATGTACTCCAAAAGTAGAAAAAAGGTATGAAGTGTCAGATTTTAATCAAAATTTCATATCTGAAAAAAGCCCATATACCTACTGATTCATAAGTAAATCTGAGTTCACTAGGGCTTTATTCTTAGGTAAGCATGTATAGGACAACAAGTATATGAATGTATTTGGCATTGGTTATAGACACCTGAGTTTGCCAACTCCTACCTGGAATATATTCAGTAAGTATTAGAAGCACCATATGAAAAACCAAGTGCAATTGATGATGCACCTCCAATTACAAATTCCCATGTTTTGATGTAAATAGTACCATCTACAATATTTGGGACTCTGGACCCATGCTGAGACCTCCTGGTTGGCCCAATGTCCTTGGTTTTAGATCTAATCTTTAATCACTACCATAATACACATTAAAATGAGAAAAGACAATCTGCCTTTCATACAAATTTGTAACTGGAAAGGGGCAATCTGAGTAATCAAATCAAAGTTTATGTAACTGTTGAGATTCACTCTTCGTAGAATTGTAACTTGCTATAAGGAAAGTGGGCTTCACTTCTATTAAAAATATATAAGAGGCAATTTCACACTGAGATCATAAAGTCCTAGTACATGTTTAGGGGAAGGGTCAGAAAACCAGGTGGATTCTTTTGGAATACTGAGGAAAGTTGAAAGGAGTATTGGTTTCCCAAAAGTAATTGGGGATCAAATACAACTTAAATTACCGAAGAAAAATTTCAAACGTTTTGTAGATTCCAGAAATACATTAAAATAGTAAGCAGACGTAAGCAAGAGCCTAATATGGATTTACAAGCGGACCTGCAGCAAATGATCCAGTACTTCTTTTCAGTTTAGCCAGCCAGCCACACTTTTCCAAGAGGCATTCCATTCCATCCCCCCCGCTACCATTTTCAATCACACCCACCCCAAAAATTGGCCAGCATCTATGGTCACCAAGTATATCCAATCCTCTCCCCGCTACATTTCCCCTCTAACTTTTTTATACTTCAGCAAACTTTGGGGGTCCCCCAAGCCTGTCAACACCACCCTCTATTTCATGGATGATGCTGTTTTGATCCACACTCAAGTAATTGGTTTGTTATTAGTATATATGATGTCGGTTGTTGCACTTATAGCAGAGTACATATGTAAAAGAAACAGTATCTTAGACTACGTGTCTCTGGGAACCTAAGACCTAGGAGAAAATAAATGGTTTTAAGCATTTGTTACCGTTATTGTTGATATCAGCTTGAGTGCAGGGTGTCTGCTTACATTATGCAAAGCCTTCATTGATAAATCCCTCCTGCCCCCACCCCCAGTCCTCCTCTCGGCAAGTGTCAGGCTCCTCTTTACTGAGAGATCAAGATGAAACACATGTTGCCATAAATACTCTTGTTTAGCGGTTTCAGATGCAGTTTCTGTTTTGTTGAACACAGTGTGGGCTCAGGTTATGAGCAAACCTGCACCTGTGCCGCTTATTCCTCTGCTAGGTTCCTAGTGTTATGCGATGGCAGAGAACTGTATTCTGAAATGCCGTCTGCAAGCATACAACAAAATTGGCTAGATTGTGGGTGGGAACTTGAAACCTTACACATACAAAGGATCTTACTAATGGTGTGTCCTGCTGCTTCCTCAGCACAGAGTTTGTTCTCTAGGTCTCATGGCATCAGAATGTGAGATGGACAGGACATTTGAGAAGGACTTCCTTGGTATTGGTTCCTACTGCTGCAAAACAGGCAGCCCAATAGGACCGGTTCAATGCCTGGTCCTGTGAGCTTGTCAGGCCAAATCATTCTGAAGTGATGAACCTCAAGCACAGGGTCTAAATTTGGTTCCCCAGATGGGACAGCCCTCCTTTCCCACATCTGACTAGTGTTTGGTTGTTTCCTGGCATTAGTGCCCCCCCCCCCAATTCTAAAAGGTTGAAATGCCTCTCCTGAAGCTTACTTCTGTTAATAAGAGCTTAAAGCTAAAATATGATGGCATTTTGGGTACGCTGGCCTCACCCTTTTTGTTTTCGGCCCTGCCTACCACTGCAATGTGGCCCTCAGCCTAAAAGCCGTTCAACACTGTGTCAAGCCCATCTAGATGTTCTGTCAATATCTGCTATTTTTCTTTTTCTCCAAAGATATTTTCACTTTTGCTTGCCTTGAATGTGTTGCTACCTGCCTGGACCCCTATGGAAACCAGCAGGATACAATCAAAATGTAAAACAATTACTTGACAGGTTTCACAACATTTTCCAAAGCAGTAAACTCAAGCGGTTTCAACACTGCTTGATTTCAAATTACTTTTAAAGGAATTTAGTTTGAAGAGACACATCTTAGCCTTTTATTGTATACAGAGAGTACATTCCTAGACTTTGGTCCATTGGCATCAGAGCAGTAAAATGAGATTTTTTTTAAAAAGTTTGACAACTTCTCCATTCCTGCATGAAAACCGGTTTGCTACCACCCCTTGGATTTTTTATATATACACTTTTTTTTGGTGGTGCTTCTCAACATCTGTCACAAGCCAAAGTTATGAAGACAAAGTTCAAGGGTTTCAAAATTGGAGCTGAAGAGAAGGCAATCTGTCCTGCTCAGCCAGTAAAGCTTGTCTTGATTACTTTGATGTAACAACACTTGAAAGCGCCTATTCTTTGAAACTAATTTAAACACATTGAATTGTTGAAAGATTAAAAACCGCAGTCAGCTAATTACACTCACTCTCATCTCTTATTCAGCAAATGAATCACTTTTCATTACCACTTAGCTGAAGTACATGAATTTCTGCCTAATTAGAAATGTTGTAGATGGAGCATTAGCAAGGCTGGAGTGGGTCAAGATATCTTGGCTGCTTCATTTTTAATTCCTAACAGTAGAGTCAGATAGGAAAGGCGGGAGATAAAAAGTCATTAAACAATTTTAAATTATTTATAAAAATTACTTTGCCCAAATTATAATTATTCCCCCCAACCGCTCTCACAAACGTCAAATGGAATGAAAGGAGAGGCATCCCCAACATTGTTTTAATGAACACTTTAATGTTATGTATAACAGAACATTATGAATACAATGGAAATAAAGTTTTATCAATTTAATAATAAAAAATATCCAACGTAAGAAAAGGGGAGAGGCAATAAAGTTTCATACCTAGAATATAGTACTTATCCTCAATAGCAGCCCTGACTTTGTGAATATAAACTGAACCTCTGCATTCCAGACTAAAAATCATGATCTGTGTGTGAACCTAAATGCAGAATTATGGCAGGAAAAAGAAAAAAAAAGCCTTTAATCCGTTCATTCGTTTCCTTTATTTTCATTAAGTCATAAAATCTCACTGCTATAGGTTTCTTTTAATAATATATATATTTATATATATTTATTTAATTCCTCTCTATTGGATTCCGCAATTGCTAAGGCCATATTTACATAAGAGAAATGAAGTCATCAAATGTATAAAATCTAAAACCCAATAGTGTTGGAGTGACAAAAGGTTTTTAATATTAACTTAAAAGATGCAGTTACTCTTTTTTTCTTTCCTTTTTTGTAAAGTTGCAAGAAAAATAATAATAAATATCGTTGCCTTTTGACTGTCAGTGATATAAACAGCGGCCCCAGAGTGTGGTATATGCCAATGATCACTGAAATAGGACTGCAGAAAAGTTACCCCAAAACAAAGCCCAACCATATATATATATATATATATATATATATATATATATATAGTATATATTCTTGAGAGTTTTCTGAAAGGAAACCATACAGCAGCTCCAGATGACGTTTCTACCAGTTCTGCATTAGATATTATAGCAGGTAGTAGCAGGAAACCTCCCACAAATTCTATTCTTCGGCAAATTGCTTGAAGAGGTTTATAATAAAAATTTGGATAGTATAGCAGTGTTGCTGGAAGAGTAGCAAAAGTATATATACATTCCAGGTCCCTTTGAATTAGCCATAATCACATATGTAAGCCATTTTTGGACAAAAATATATATATTCTTATAAAAAATTGATCAGCATACTTAGACTGCAAATTTGACTCAGTGGTAGGAAAAGGAATGGATCCAATTATGATAAAACAGATTCCAGGAGGGGGGGAAGAAATCAAATATAAAATTAGATTCACACAGATAACGCAGCCCCCAAATTCCAGACTTTCCAGAAGATTCAAAGTTAAAACTGGTTCTGCCATCTAGAAAGGCTTTTAATTGTCTTGTTAGAAAACAAGGCCTAGTCATTGCAATTTCAACCATTGGACTCATTGGAAGAAACTTTAATCTCGAAGTCCAAATGAAAGCAGTATCAGAGTTTACAAAATGACCTTTGGGTTCTTTACGTGAGTTCCTTAAAAGTAAGCATTAAAAAGAAAAAAGGGGGGAAAGCATTTGATCAGCATTTTCCACCCTTATCCCAGCTTTATTTGTGCAGCTAAAATCCTTCATTCAATCTAATCGGTTTACAATCTTTATTTGCTAAAATTGGCAAAGTTGGCAAAGGCATCTTGCTTAGGTTGCACAGTTCCAGGAGTCATGGAGGATGCCACAGCTATATTAGGGACACCCATGCCCATTGTACCGGACAAACCCATTCCAGTAGCAGGCATTGCCATGTTCACATTCATTCCCATCATGCCCTGGTTCATCATAGGTGTGCTTCCCACAGAAGCCATCCCCATTGTACCAGTCATCACAGTCGGCATCCCCATCCCCACAGGAACGGGCCCTCCCATCAACGGGTTTGCTGAAGGTCGGACAGGCATCATACTGGGTGGTGAGTTGAGGCTCAGGGTTGCAAAATTCTGAGTTATCACATTCATAGGTTGTTGCATATCTACAGGAAAAAGAAAGGGTGAAGTTTGGGATTAAATGTTGATTTTTGTAAGCTGTTTCTGTTCTGCTATTTATTTTTTTAAAAAGAGCAAGTCTATTTCTCTTTCTTTCCTCCACCTATTTAAAGTCCTTGGGATATATTAAAAACAAAGCTTAAAGTCTAAATTGATGCCAAATCCTTAAGGACAGCAGCATTCCACACATTTCTATGTGCCTAGCACTTGCAGTTCAACAACTCCTATTTCCCTTTCCTCCAATTCCCTGCTGATCTCCTGAGCTTCTGATCAGGCTTCCTCTACGCACCTACTAGCCACAACGCTCAGGAGTGCCACACATATAATGCATCCCCTGTACATCAGATTTTCCACTTCCTTCTTATTCTGAGTTTTCCTTGTCCCTGGTTAGAAGCTTGGCAATTAGGAAGGAGCATGGGAAATTTAGTTAATGAAAATGCCCTTTCGTTGCCTTGGGTGGTGCAGTTCAAGAATCCAGAAGATACTGCAGAAACAAAAATAAAAGGGCTGTGCTACACCAATGATCGTGGTTGGAAAAAGTTAAAGCACAAGCAGGCCTCTCTATCTGGTGACTGGTCAAGCTGAGCAGCTCCCCAGCCAAATATCTGTTTTTTGGGGGTGGGGGGCTGCTTTGTGCAGGGACTGTAAAAACAAGGGGTTGTCGAGTCAAGTGCTTAGCAGACCACAGTATATGGCTAGTGGATCACAGCTTTTTGAGACTCAAATTAGATTTTGCTTCATCACTTTCTGGTATTTTAAAGATACAAGCAGCCCATCAACACAGTTATCCACAGCTCAGTGACTGAATGTTATTCTGGCAACACAGATCTATGATCAGGTCTTGTGAATTCACAAAGTTCAGATGGTGTTTCAGAATCGTTGCCAACCAACGAACGGTGTAGTTGCCGAGCACTGAATGCTAGACCCAAGTGTCACTGCCAACTATGACAGACTAGTTACTACCTTCTCACGCCCCGTTCCTAATCTTTCCTATCCTGGTCTCCATTGTCTGCCCCCATCCTATGAAAAAATGATGACTATGCAATGAAGTGTGTACATCCAGACTGTACACGCTGAAACAAAGGATCAAACATTTGTACAATTTCATATAAAGTTGCCTTACACAGAGTCAAACAATTGGTCCATCTCGGCCAGTACAGTCTACTCTGATCTGCAGCAACTTACCAGAGTCTCAGGCCAAAGGATCCTTCCCATCGCTACTTGATTCTTTCAAGGAGATTGAGTTTGGTACATGATACATGATCTATCAGTGACCTACAGTCCCTTCCCTACATTTCCTTTATAGACATAATATACAATGGTCACGGAAAAGCGAGAAGATGTCTTAGGGAGTTTCCTTTTTTTCCAGAGAAGATGACCTTGATTATGAATTAATTAATGCACTAGCAAACTGACCTCTTAAAAAAGAAATACGGCAAGAATGATAGTCAATCTAGGTGATCACTTACTCTGCTGCTGAATCATCGTGTTCAGTGATGGTTGCTGGGGCTTGGAAGGCTGCATACCAGGAACTAAATTGTCCAAACTGATATTTACGCTGGGGTCTGACCAAGTGGATGGCAGGGTTTTGCTTGCATTTTTAGGGACCATCTCTGTGCCCAAATTATAAAGTGGATTAGGCTTCTGTATCATTGGGTTAACACTTTGCAAAGGCTAGAAACATTAACAAAAGACAAACAGAGGTCTTCAGAGGCATGCTATGCATTGCTGACTGTATTTTACACTCAGAGAGAGGACAGTTTGTACAGTATCCATAAAGAGAAACAGATGGACATTTATGGTTGCCTAAGAAAACTGAGGAAGCCAGAAAGTTGACGTTCATGCTCATAAAATTCTCAAGTTCATCTTTTAAGTATGTTACTGATCAGCTGGTAGCTTGCTGGAGCAGTGTCAAGAGTGGTAACTTAGAAGCGTCCTGTTCTTTCTCCCCCCCCACCTCCATTTTGAAGTCTTATTAAATTAGTCATGAAGTTTGCCAAGTCAAAAGACTGTGCTTTCATTAGTCAACTATTTCACAACGGGGCAAAACTCTCGGTGAACCAGATTGTCAGAAACAAGTGACTCCTCTCCCAGACACCACCAATCATTGTGTCACACAGTTTGAAGTCCACAATATGCTCTAGAATGTCTGGATTGCATAAGGCATTTCCTCTCTTAATTTTTAACTGAATCTCAAAGGGTGACAATCAAAGCAAAACAGACAAGAAAGCACTTGAGATCTACAGAAAAGATGCTTTAAGCAAGGAATCTGTCAAAACTGTTCAGGTACTGTTTCTTACAGGGAGGAAAATAACAATTCAGGGACTGTAGAAGGGCATCATACCTGTGACCTTGACATAGGCAGAGTCATGCTGACAGTGCTAGAACCCATCATAGAGAAATTCATGCTTTGGGAAGAGGTCATGGTGGCTTGGGAGGCACCCATCAAATCAAAGAGGTCAGAAGAATTTGAAGCAGCTGGAGGCTGGCCAAGACTCTGCTGAGCAGAGCCACCAAAGAGCTCAACAGCTGGCTGAGCAGAACCACCAAAGAGCTCTCCAGCTGAAGCAGGAGGGCATGGAGAGGGTTGGTTGAAGGCACTCCAGTCGCCAAACTCTCCATTTCCACTTGCAGCTGTACCTGGGGAGGGAAAAGAAAGGTAAGAGGCTTTGGGAAAGGCACAGAACAAATGCCGCATTCTCGAACTGAAACAAATGAGAGCTGATGTGTGCCCATCCAGATTAACATCTGCAGGTAGACTCTCCATCTGGACATTGCTCTCCGTCATGAATATTCCACTCTTTTTAACAGGGTAGCAAAGAAAATGAGAAACACCCACACCCGCGCTTGACAATATGGCTAGACAGTGTGTGTCACCTGTGGACTCCGCATGAGCGGGACATAAGATTTCCTAACAGGCAAATCTGCAGGATCCAAAGAAACTTTCAACAAACAAGAATGCGGTGGACACAGGAGGCCAGAATCAAAAAACAGGGAGCCTTAGGCAAAATTACGGAGCATTAATTCATTGATGCATTGACTCAATCACTGGGAACAAGGCTGGCTCCACAGTCGTAAGAAGTCATAAACGCAGCAATTTGTTCAAACTCATCTGATTACATATAAATTACTAGCTTACAAAGAGTTATTAAATCAGTGTAGCTAAGTGGGATACCAATAAAATCGTGGGCTCTCAAATTCAACTGCCTCCGAATGTTTATCTCACCTCTGTTGTGCTTGTTGACAACATTGTGTAGTGTTTATTTAGCACTCTACGGGTGCATCGATAAATATGCATTCAAAGCTCACACATGTGCTCAAATCTTTGAACAGCAAGTGCAAAGAGGACTGCAAGACATTTCTTTTTCCTCTTTCACTGGAATCTGTCCACCTTTCCATATTTCAAACTATACATTTTCTTTCAAACAAAACATGCGAGCAAAATCACAAATTGTAAAGACGACAACTGTGGATTCTACTCCATCTTTAAAGTGAAATAGCCTTTGGTACAATCATAACTTGTTGATGAATACTGCAGTTTTGAGCCACATATAATAACATGTAGAAGATTTTACTGTTTTGGCCCAAAGCAAGGGCTAAGCATGTATAATCACACAACAACATTGCCTGTTACACAGATGTACAACTTGCAATTAACATTCAACAGTTAGGCCACGTCAGTGTAGACAGAAAGGGGGGAAATCAGGACTTTTAATCAATGATTACATGAACACTTGATGAGTTTTCTCACCCAAATGAGCAGCGGCAGACTTGGGAAATGCAAGAACAGAGAGATGAAACCTTGCTGATTTCAGAATAATCTGGCCTGTACAGTTAGCTAGGAATTAGTGATCTACAAACTTGCCTATTACATTGAATCAAACTTAAAGACACTACAATAATTTACACCTCACGCAAGTAATTCTTAATACTACCTGTGCACCTGGGGTATAAAAACCTTTATTTTAATTAATTTTACCTCTGCATGTGGATTAAAATTTCAGTAAGGAAGGGTGGGAGGGAGAAGAAGATCCACACACATCTATGCACTAAAACCCACTTTAATGCAAGTAGTGGGCTGAAATTCATTAGCTTGGGGCCATACTGAAACATTTGCTTTGATCTTCCTTACAAAAGGGACTTTATTGGGAGTATTTCAATTAGTACTGCCTATTAAAAATTTAAGCACACTTAAAGTATTCCTGATGGATAAGTAAATGCTGAATATGCCGATTCTCCCGTTATTGGAGGATCATATGTAAGCACACGTATAAAGGAAGGGGGGGGGGGGAAATGGAGGCATTTGTTGCCACTCTTTGGGGAACTTTACCAAAGATGATTAATCAACAAAGATTTCTAGGGGGGCTTTATTGTTCAAGAATAATTAATCATTTTTGGCTTCTTGCATAATGACAATCGGTATAGATTAATCATATTAATACTGATAAAGGAATATCATCAAGTTAGGCTGTATTATTTGCATAATAAGATGCAAACACCCCAAACTTGCATTTTCAAAAACTGCAAAATCAAGGCAGAAGAGTGCGGCCTAAACTATTTGAGGGCACGGACCTCAGATCAAGTCAGATCCTATCCCCCATACAATGTATTTTCTTGAGACAAACAGCATACATTCCTTTGCAGCAGAACTATTTTTCCAACCACTCTCTGGTTCAAAAATCTGTATAGTCCTAGTTCTGCTGATCAGCTATCTTCCTTCAGAAGACATTGATTCATTAGGGTTTGGGGGTGGGGGGGGCAGTAGGTGTCACTTTGATAATACAGCAATTACTATAGTACTGTGGCAAAAGGACAAGAAAGACAATAATTTAGGGCCAATCATAATATTTGCATAAGCTTCTTCACCCCTGCAAGGGACTCTTAATGTGAAGTTTTTATGCTTTTTCCTCCCCACTGGGCCATTTTTAGTTTGCATGAAACTTGAATAAATCAATACATACAAATTAACACTCACACCCGGTTCCCTCTTTGGACATGCAGTAATCCCTGCCTAAAGCAAAGCATCTCATTTCTTGGGTTAATTTCACCCTTCTTCCAACACACAGTGCTGCAAGGTATGTGGCACGCAATTTGTAAGAGTCTTGCTGTAGGTTACATAAAATAGCACTGTTACAGGCATCATAGGATGCCTGAGTTCTTGCATATAAACAGATCTGAGTTTTTTGTTTGTCCAATCTGACTACTCTTCTAACATAAAGGAAACAGATTTCTACTGCCATTGAGATAGGGAGCTGCCACTATCCAATCCCTTTAAGATGATGCAGGAAAGGAGTACTACAACAGGAGCAGAACTTATTTACTCCTGGTGGTTTCCCAACTGTGCTATTCAACCACCAACCCCGCCAGTGTGTTCTCTATCAAAATGTATTTTGTCCTCGGCTTTGTTAAAAATCTGTTAAGTGACTCACAACCACTAGAAAAACAATAAAAAACCCCAAGCCAATCCTAGATATCAAATCAAAATATTGGTATCTAGAAACATTTAACACATTAGCCACCAGCAAAAAAAAAAAAAGTTAAGGGCAATTTAGTTGCTTCAGGTTTTTAAATCCTTTCTGAAACTGAAGTTTTGTTTCAGGAGCATGTTCTACAAAATGGGGCCATTACCCCAAAGACCATGCTTCTGGCACCCACTACTTCTGGATTCGAAGCAGGACCTGCCATGCCAATTTTAGAGGGCAGGCTCACCAAAATGAGTGTATGTCCAATTGTCAGTTCTTCTAATGCCATCAGTCAGGCCAAATACTACATAAATTATTTACTTATGCTACTTAAGGTCCTGTAAACAAAGATACACATGTAACTTGTATTCATGGAAACTATGACACTGTCAAACACAGGTTGATAGATCCCCACCAGGAAAAAAAAAACCAAACACCCCTTTATGGAATGACATCATTTGATCCAGAATGACACCAGACTTATCAGGGGCACAATCAAACACATCTGACATTTCCCAGTTCAAAATGGGCTGATCAACATGCAAACATGCAGAACAGATAAAGAGGAACACAATGAGCTTAACTTCTATGAGCCAGTCCATGTCTCAAGGAATATTGACATTCCTGTTTAATTGGTTGGCAATTACTAAGTGAGAGGCAAAAGCAACACAATGGGAATAAATACTATAAAGGATAGCTTAATCCGGAATAATGTTCTTGTATTTAGGATTCCTTCGATTCAAGATAGCTGCACCTTTGCAGTACTATACAACCATATTTCTCGATCTCCTCCACAACTGCAATGTATGCAGTAGCTCCTTTGCCATGCATGATTAAAAAAACAGTAAGAAATCTTTAAGGCTGTAAACAATTCCGGAGGAGTAAGATTGGTCTAAACGGTCAAAAGAGAAACACTGTATCGAACAAGGAAGCTGATCGTTAACTTTTTCACAGCTGCTTTCCACAATTTAAAACAAAAGAATAAAATACCTAGCACCATCAAATGAGAACAGGGTATAGAATTGAATCTGTTCTGGAAAAGAAGACACTTTCAACCCTAGAAACACAAATCTACATTCCAAAGAGGAGAGCGGCTTTTTATTCCATTCTCTTAGTAAAGCACTGTACCTTGTGATGGAGGACAGCTTGCAGAGGCAGCAGCAGCAGCAGAGCTGAAGTCAGCAAACCCCCCAAAAGGGTCAGTGGATCCACCTAAAACCACAACAATCACCAGACTCAGTAACAGTTCACATGAATTTTTAAAGAGGGGTCAGAACTATTAATCAATTTCACATTCAATCACTTGTCTGTGGGGAGTGAGGATATACAATCACTTCTGTGTTGAGATCCAGTGTGGTGTAGTGGCTAGAGTTTCAGACTGAGTTGGGAGATCTGAGTTCTAGTCCTCATTAGGCCACGGAAGCCCATTGGGTGACTTTGGGCCAGTCACAGACTCTCAGCCCAAACTACCTCACAGGGCTGTTGTTGTGAGGCTAACAATGGAGAGGAGGAGGTTTATGTATGCCACCTTGGGTTCCTTGGAGGAAAAAAGGTGAGATATAAACATAATAAATAAATAAATAAATCAAACAAACAAAATATACACTTTTGAGGAATGGGTGCAATCTTCAAGTGCTGCTGTATGACTTCTCGTCATAGCAAGGCTCGGTGGACTATGTATGAAGGCCTTATCTGTCTGAGATGATTGTAAGGCCTCTGTGTAAATTTGACCCACGTGTAACATGCATCCAACTTGAACTGCACTCAAGTTATCTGGAAACCAGTGATAGTGCAAGAGGGCTAACAATGATCTCCATCATTTTGTTGGGCTACGGGAGAGGGGGGAGTCCATGGAAATCCTGCAAAATGCACGACAGCAGCCTGGCTGCACTGGCAGCTGCATCTTGGGGTTTCTCCAGAGACCAGTCTGTGTGGAGTTTCTGTCCCTGGACTCTTGAACAGCTGCACTATTCTGCTATGCACAGGCATCTAATAGAGTACCACGGACAATCACGAGAATTAAAGACTGATCCAGAAGGGTGATAAGACAGTCCAGAGTGGACACAGGAAAGAGAAGAGAAGTGGAGAGAGCAGGCACAGGGGTCATGAGACTCATACAAGGGCCAAGTCTTGGTCCCCATCCCTCCCCATTTTGCACATAACTGAACCTAGTCAAATTGAATTATTCCCACCGTGTACAGTTCAGTTATAACTTATCATTTGCACACCAATGCAAAGCAAGTGGTCTTATGTCGCACTTCATAGGTGCAGCAATCAGGCATAAAGACTGCAGAGAACACAAACCTGGTAAAGGACCACTGTAGGCTTGGCAAAAATATCACAAGATGTAAAGATGAAAGCAATTCTAAACTCAGGGACTAGATATAACGCACAGAGCAAAGTTGTTGTTGTTATTATTATTATTATTATTATTATTGGAGAAATGTTGCCTACAATGATTTTTTTTTTTTAAAAAAAGTCTTACATGTTAAATCTTGTGTGGCTTAAAGCATGAGCCTTGCCCAAAATTTCAGATTCAAGATTTCAAGATATAAAGCCTGACCAGTGTTCACTTTTTAAAAATACGTTTGCTTCCTGTCTAGAATAAGAACATTAAAGTCCCAGTTGTAAGCTATTCATTATTTACTTCAAATTACAGAATTTTAACCATTCTTCGCTGCAGCATAGTTTATACATCAAAATGGAAAAGCTTGATAATCCATACTGGACATCAGTCTGATATCACAATAGATCAAGTTAAAGGGCAGGCCACTTTAGATGGTATATTCGCCTACCCAGAGACCATCTTCTTGTAGGTAAAAGTCAAGATGAGGGCCAAACTAGATGTGATGGCTCCCATGGCAGTGAGGGGCTGAGCAGGACTGGGACCACAGGACACAAGGAGTGTTTTGTTCTGTTTAAACGGAAATCCCATGGTTCTGACAACCTCCCCACCAGCCACCCAACAAGCTGATATTAGCCCCGGGAGAGAAGCCCCCTTTACATTTTGAAAACTGTGCACCTTCACTGGCTTTTGGAAAGTGCCCATTTTTCGGTTTGTTTCTGCTCAGTTGACGTCTCTTTAATAAAGGGCCTTGGAGTCGTGCAATGTATTAACCAGTCACTTCCCCCCCCCCCCCCCGAAAGTACTAAAAGAGAGTTGGCCTTAGCTATTACAGTTTGTCCTTAAAAGATTTCACCTCCCAGCAGTCACACCCTTTCAAGGAGTAGCAGCAGCTCAATTATTCTGCTTTTAGTGTTTGCGTACATTATATGGGTTACATCACAGCTGCTTAGCCTGCAGTGCTTAGAAACTAGCCAGGTGGGACTGTAACATCTGTGTTGCACTCAAACACCACCAGGGACAGCTTCCAACATCTGGTGCCATTTCTGAATTGTCTTATCGCTGCAAGACATTCTGCTCCATCTGCTGCTCTCAACTCAGTTAATTAAACTAGAACCATCTCCTTTTTAATAAATGGCTAGCAGTAATAAAACGAACAATTCCCTTTCTGCTACACGTGTACTTGTATTTCTTTTTAATACTATTTTATTTTAGTCAATATTAGGGGAGCATGCTCGGCTTTCAGATTGGAGCATCGATCTCTGGAATGCACATGGATTTGACAGTAAGTAGGAAATGTGGAGAATGCAGTAGCCAGATCTTTCCTGATTCTTACTGGTGAGTTATTTTGTAGTTCTTATACAAAATGAAAGACAGATCGGACATTTCCTGGTATAGATCTTAAATAATTATGGGAAGTTGTGATGGAGATTTCTGAAAAGCTAAGTATTACCTCATTTATCAAAACAGCCTAAGGATGTTCAATACATTTGGCTAATTAACCAGTAGACAAACAAACAGGAGTGTTCGATATAGAATATTACATAGCATGTGCACACACAAATGTGTGTAAATACTACAGCAATCAGGTAACTAGAAGTTTCAAATAACCATGGTCTTAAACGTGTATTCAGAAGTAAATGAAACCTAGTAACCAATTTAAATGTAATAATGGCATAACAAACCATTAAGCTAGTTAAAAATCAAGGTGAAATCATTGGGGGACAGCCACATTTTCCATAAGTCTATAGCAAGAAGGAGATGCACATATATTCTATGAAGAGACAAAAGAGCTACATTAATTTACCTCTATATGTAAGCTGCTATATTAAACTGTTTCCTCAAACACAATTTTTCTATTAAGGATGAGGCACAATATCAGTGAGTGAAATGGAATGCTGGTCACTTAGTGTGAATGGCTCTTTTGATTTGGTGTCAAGGAGGCAATCAACAATGGGTTA
Source organism: Anniella stebbinsi (assembly GCA_029215795.1). Taxonomy (NCBI): domain Eukaryota; kingdom Metazoa; phylum Chordata; class Lepidosauria; order Squamata; family Anniellidae; genus Anniella; species Anniella stebbinsi. The sequence continues at coordinate 100,107,575 of JARDYH010000005.1, forward strand.
CATCTCCTCACTACCTAGGAAAGGCAGGATCACATGAACAAGGGGTCTTTTGGCATTGGTTGAGAACTAACGGAATCTGTATTGCTGCCTTGGGTGGGTGGGGAGTCTTGCAACTGTCCTGTTTGCCTGGCAAGAAACAGTGGGGGCCTGGAAACTCATTTGCTGATTCCTCAGGAGAGTGCGCTTGGGTGTGTGTGGATCTAGGAGCATTTCTCCTCTTCCTTTTATCTTGTGCATGATGCTGCTCTTTGCAACTGACGTTCAGGGGACAAGGAGGACTCTCTCCTCCATTTGCAGCTGGAGTTGTGTTGCTGTTCTAAAAGTTAATCAGTAAGCTGGGAAATGTCTGCCTGTATAATTTTAGCAACCAATGTATCCTCCTCAAAAACAGAGGTGGGCAGCGTAGGTTCGGGAAGTTTCGCTTGCAAGTAAACTGGAGAAAAGGTGCTCCTGTGGAGCAATTAGCATGGAGCAATTTAGCACCTGGTTGGGCAACTGTAGGAGGTCTGTAGCACTAACGATAAGTGGATGTGCCTGAGAGCAGAGGAGGAATATCCCAATGTTGCTTAGAGCCCCTGATGGACAATGTGATCCCTGCTATGCTCAGAAAATAGTGTCCAGTTCCGCTAAGAAAATGGCTAAGAGCTGGTATTAAGGTCATTTTCCAGAGTCCAAGTTCCATTGATCACCTGTGCCCCTGTGACTTAAGTAACCTGATTTGGACTTCTGTGAACCCGACATGGCAGTTGAGAGTTGGCATGTGATGGTCTGGGTGGGAGGAATATCTCCAGTGACTATGCCTCTGTGGGAGCTAGTCTTGTTGGGTTGGGTTGCCAAGCCTTCATTGTGGCAGTGGCTGGCACGGTAGGCTTGAGAAAGGCCCCAATGGTTGCTGAGGCCAGCATATCTCGGCACCTTCTCTACTATGGGCTTCTCCTACATCCTCATGGTCTCTGAACCATGAATCCTTACAGACTTACGGGCCGGAAAAACTGCTGTTGAGACTCTAATTTCCATATGACTTGGTCATGTGATCCCTGCCTTTCCTGGGAAGTAGGGAAACTTAACCCATTGCTGGATGCCTCCTCATGCCAAACTGGGAAGTAAAAGTAATGTTTCAAACAGAGCACGTAGCAGCTTGTGGATATAGTCTTCATTCTTGGAAATTCTGCTCTTTTAATGGGATTTCTTAAACTCATTATTTAGCTCAACGTCTTCCAAAGGGAGACCTAAACAATTTTCTAACAACCTTGACATGAATCCTAATTTGTTATTTACAACCAGCAAAAAAGATGAAATAATTCATAGTGATTATATCAGGGCTCTCCAACCTTTTTGGACTTGTGGGCACATTTGGCATTTTGTAAAAGTGCCCTGAGAAGAACCACAGATTGGCAGCTGTTGGCGTGTGTGTGAGGTGCTGATCACAAAAATATCAGGCGTGCCCCCTTATCTGTGTTTGTGTGCATGTGCATGAAAGCGCACCCTGTGTGTGTGTGCTACCCCTCTCTGGCTTCTCTTATTTCTTTCTCTCTGGCTATTCTTTCATTCTCTCCCCCAGACCCTTTTCTCTCTTTCTCTGGTTCCTATTCCCCCACCCACCTCTCTGGCTATTCTTTCTTCTTTTCCCTTGTCTTTCTCATCTTTCCTTCCTTCCACTCTTTCTCCCTCCACTTCTCTCTGTTTCCCCTTGACTCCCACCTTCCTCTGGCTTTTCTTTCTGGTCCCTCTTTCTTTCTCTTTCTCTCTGGTTCCCCTTTCTCTCTCTCCATCCTCATGCAACATTTTCTCCATTCATTTGCATGGGGTGAAAAAAAGCCCCTCTGCTGAACATTGGCTGGGGGGTGGGGGTGAGGCTCACCCCCATGAAGGACTCTGTTGTTCTAAGTGTCCTTAGTGTGTGTGGGGGGGAGGGGCGTGGATTTCATTTTTGGTAGGGTTTTTTTTTGCTCCCAGTACAAGGGAATTGCACCATAGGGTTGAGAAGGGAGCAAAAAAGTCCCATGCCAAAAACTGGCTGGAGTGTGTGTGTGTGTGTGTGTGGGGGGGGAGTTCACCACTCACCAAGAAAATTGTTGCCCCAAGGGACCTTGGTGTGTGTGTGTGCGGGGTGCCTATGAGGAATCGCTCCACAGGCTTATACAGGGAGCCAAAACAACTTGGTGGGAGTCTCAGCCTGGCCTGGCAGAGGCACAGTGATGTCCGGAGGTGCCACACTGGAGACCCCTGAATTACAGTAATAACATTAACTGGAATGAAAAGCCCTATCCTTTGGCACACGTACTATTTAAGCAATGATTCTAAGGCCTCAAAATGAAATAAACAATCCAATTTCTCTTTCTAGCTTTCACAATAATGTTGGAATCTGCCTAATCTGGTACATTGCTCTCTTTCCTTCTTGGGGGGCGGGGGGGGATGCTTCCCGTTCGCTAGATATGCTTCGCAAGCACCTCCATAGATTCTAAAAAGGACACTGTTTTCCTGCAATGCTCTTTCCCAAAAGATACTGAAGCCTGTGCTTTTACCTCTCTCTGCAGTTTTGTGCCTGATACAAGTTTTGGAGCCATCCCCTCTGCAGCAAGTAGCCCACTGGTCAGGAAAAGTGACCTGCTTACGAAGGACAGTGCTAATCTTCACAACTTCATCAGCTAGCCTCGAAGACTCCCAAGTGAGAGCTGTCGTTATAAATTAACTCCTTCCATCTGCCTCCTTAGGGCAGCAAAGACATTATTTGAGGTGGCCAGCTGGTAACATGTCTCATCTCTAGGACATCTCCTAAATGCTGATGTGGAAAGATGGTGTGAACTTAATTTCTACCATAGTAGGGAACGTAGAATAATGGACCTTAGTCAAACTGCACATCCGGAAAAAGGATTCTTGGCAGCAAGATCGCATCTTGGATGAAAGACAACAGCAACAGCCTGCAAGTTTAGGGTTTGTCCTAATACAGAATCGAAGGAACGGTTGAATTTCTCATCTAGACTAAGAGATGGGGGGGGGGGGGGGGAACCACTTGCCCCATCAGCAAAAGAAGGGCTATCAAATTATGGGCTATGGTTTGGGACTGGGACCCAGAGGGCTCCATACACAATTGGACAGTGCTTGCTTGGGAGGGGCCACACTGAATCCTATCCCAGAAATCCCTTGACCTTTCAGGAAAGCAGGAGGGGCTGCAATTGAGAAAGGCCCTACTGTTTATTATTTGAAAATGTATATTTCAAGTACTGTAAGAAACTCCTCTCTCTCTCTCCATTTATTGGTTTGCTAGCACCAAATACATTGATATGTACGGACATGCACGTTCTTGGCAATATTTTATGAAGGACTGAGCATTCTGTGACCAGCAACATGCCATTTACCTATGTTTTCTGAGAAGATGGGTAGTAATATAAATAGAGCATGAATGGAAATGAGCACAAGCAGCTGCATGCATTACAGGTCTAGTGTATTTGAACGAAGGTGCCCTTCAGATAAAGCCCACAGCCACATGAGTGTCATTCTGAAACGGCCCCAGATGCATAGGATCCACTTAAAGAAAAGTGGTTCCCACAAGGCGGTGGGAATGTCTAAAGGGTCCCCATTGTATGTGGAAGTGTCTTGCTTCCTTCCCTTTACATCTCCAACAGACATCTGCAAGGATGGCTCTGTGCCTAGCTATTTGGCAGTAGTCCAGTGAACCCTTGAAACTAGTGGAAACCCTCTAGTTTCTGAAGGATTCTACTGGATGAAGCCAATAGTGGCGAAGAGATATGGATCATATATGTAATGGTATACCCTATAAGCACCTTCACTTTTTATTTATATATATATATATATGTATAATTGTTAAAATTGACATTATTGTATTATTGTATTGAGTATTTTTAATGTATACTGCCCAGGAACTCAGGTTTGGATGAAGGTATAGTTTTAAAACACACACACACTCATATATATATATATATATATATACACACACACACACACACACACACACACACACACTTTTGAAATACACCACACTAAAACATAAAGAGAAAATGGATACCAAAACAGATAAGATCCTGAGACTATTTTTCTACGTATCACAAAATTAACAATGTTTGCCAACATTGTGTTATGAACAGGTTTAAAGGGAATTATGAAAGCAGTAGTAAAGAAAGAAAAAACAAACAGAAGCAGTACAATTTTAAATAGACTGAGTTTAAGAACATAAAGATCTCAACACAAGCCCTGCATTAACGCGTACACACACTTTTAAGAAAGGAGGATTAAACATGCATGGGATTTGAATGACTTAACAACAGAAGAGAAGTTTATCTATGCCCTATGGGAGGCGAAAGTAATTTTTGGAATAAAAGAACAATCTGCTGGAGGATGGCCCCAACTGTTCTAAAAAATACAGAATTTTGCCCAATAGAAAAGTTTCCTTACCCTTGACATCTTGTGGGTGAATGCTATGGCCAACACTAATAGGTTTTTAAGGATCAGGACCTTCAGTGATACTGTGTTAAGAGGCTTGAACAGTGGGAAAACTCTTGCAAAACCATGTTAGTACTCAATGAACTGCAAGAGGTGAGATCAACATAGAAATGAACAAAAGACCATTCCAAATGGAGGATGATAAATGGAAACTTTCCCAGCTGCCCACTATGCTGGTTATGTTGATGATGATGATGATGATGATTTGCATTTATATACCACCCCATAGCCGAAGCTCTCTGGGCGGTTTACAAAAATTTAAAACATTGAACATTAAAAAACCAATATACAAAATTTAAAAAGCATAAAAACAGGTTATAAATACAATATCAATTTAAAATAACTATTCTGGGTCAAACAACAACAACAAAACCCTCAACCCTCAAGATACTGGATACTGCAGGCTCTTTTAAGTAGACAGGTTAAGATGCGCACTGCCTCTTCCCAGCTTCTATGCTGAATCCTTTGACGAAAACTTTCTTCAAGAGAAGGCATTGTTTCTATTTCAGTCATATTAGCTCTCAATCACATTATTTGTTCAAAGGAGATGTGGATTATACAACCACAACTACCAAAGTGCAGACATTGGGTATCTGGTTGATGACTCTACTATCACATCAGTAGAATAGCAAAGATATATGTAGAACCCGTTTAATATTTCATGCTAGCCACAGATAATCCTCATGCTGTCAGGATAAGGCTCTTTATTCTTGTTAAATTGATTAAGCTTACACTCCAGTATGGAAATCAATTTTGATTCTATTGTGGCCACCGTTTCAGTTAGTAGCCTACAATATAGTAAATGAACTGAAAATCAGTTTTAAAGTAAACAAGACACACCATATTTTTGCCTCTAGGTTGAGGTCACCCAGGAGTCGCTGGACAGACTACAACAATAAAAAACAGTAAGTTCACTTTTGCTGTATACTTTGGACGTGACTTGTGAATGGAAGTCACCCACTTTCACCTCTCTCTCTCTCTCTTTCTCTCTCTCTCTCTCTCTCTCTGTGTGTGATATGAAAAATGTTGAAAGATGACTGGTTTACATGCTTTTAGAATAAATTATGAGTAACACTGCATCCCAGTCTCTGCAGTTCCTGACAGACTGACTTTGCTGTAAATCTTTCTAAGGTGTTCTGGTTATTATTAATCTATATAATATGGTCATTCGCATGCGGTTCTATGAATATATGCACGGCTCTACATTTAAGTGACTTGTGCTATCTCCCTTAGCTCCTTAACACACATATCTTATTTTCCCAGTACTAAAACATACAGGATTGCACGTACAGCAATTGCTAAAACAAAACAAAAAAGAAATGCAGTTCACCTGTTGGGACCGACTGATCAGCACCATCGAACAAAAAGTCAACCAGGTTGCTGCCAGGCACCTAAGGACAAGCACAATTGAACAGTTTTAAGAAAACATGGTTATGAATTGGCATGAAGCAGCTAACAGTCCTAACACAAAGTTTTGTGAAGACATTTCTGTGGGGACAGTTCGTGACAATGCAATCTGGAAAGCTTGAATAAGAGTTGGTACATGCCCGCAGATGTGGATGACAGACTTCATCCGACCAGGACACTGATAGCCTGTATTCAACATCAGTTTATATAAAGAACACTCGAAAATAGAAAAATGTAATGGGAGAGATTATTGTGTAGCTTAATAATGGGACCCCAATAGAGCTGTTCCTCCCGATCAGACAAGGGGCAGGAGCCAACTTGACACTAGCGTTAACGTTAATTAAGTTGCGCCAGCGTCCTCTAGTGTAACGTCTACAGTATTTGCTGGTTATCGTTTCCACATTTCCCAGCAAAACATGTAATGCCGGCAAATACGTTTGCTGTTGTACTAGAGTTCATTTATGTCAGCGCAACCTAACTGACGTTTGTGCTAGTGCTGAATTAGATACTACCCAAGGTGCCTGCAGACATGCAGAAAGGAAAAGATTAAAAAAGGGGAAATATAGAACTATTAAAGATACCAGAAACATAGAAATGAAATGTAATTGGTTATTTAACATAACAGCCAGCATTAGTTTTACCAACATACCTTAAAATTTATATTATAAGCAGGCTAGAGTTTATGAGTTAGATATACTATATATATATATTATATATATAGGCTTCAGACGTTTTCAGCTTTAGGTTATTATTGCCATTCCTGTGGGATTATTCCAATTAAAATGTAGAGCTGATGTACTGTGATGGTCAAGAACACCCAGAATATCCATAGCTGATCTGAACTTAGCATCCCAAACTGGAGCACAATGACTTGGAAATACCTGGTTTAATTCTAGCCATATTTAACAACAAAGAAGTATGCTTAGTGGTACATTTACCAAAACGGCATATTTCAGATTCTGCTCATTTGATAAAATTAGAACACAATCCTATGGATTTTTAGACAGAAAGAAGTCCTACAGCTTCCAGCCTCCCTCCAGCCAACCATGATGACTGGGCATTCTGGGAATTGCAGGACTATTTTCTGTCTAAATATGCATAGGATTGCATCCTTAAAAACACACAAAAAGATTGATCCTAGAATGCTAAAATTGCAGATTTAAGCAATCTTTTCTATCAAGAAAGTGAGGTACTGTGATTTCTTCTCTTGCCACAAGGAAGAAAATGTATTTACCGATGTGATCCATTCATTAAACTCACTTCATAAAGCCATGGTGTCCTTTATTACCAAGTCTGACTAAATCCTAGGTTTCTGTATATATTCATAAAGGATAACAATGTTTGGAAAGTTGCTTTTCCTGGAGCACAATGTCATTTTTAATATTCTATGAACTTTGGCACAAAGTCAAGTGCATCTATGCTAAACTCTCTACACACCTGAGGGGTTTCTAGAAAACCTGCTCATGACAACACGATAAAGCAGACAAATGGCTCACTTTTATTTGCTTTGATGAACTTCACTCTAGTGCACTTGTTGCAGACTTCCACTCTTGGATGGGAAAGATCACTGGAACCTCTGACCCCCACCAAAAAAAAAAATCTCCAGGATAACAAGGGGAGGAGAAAGATATATCATCAGACTTAAGACTGCAATCCTATACACACTTGCCTGAAAGTAAGCTGCACTGAAGCTTGTGCAACTTACTTCTGAGTAAACATGCATAGGATTGCGCCCTTAATGTACCAATGAAGTTAAGAAAATCTTGAGGCACTGGAAAACAAGATTTGTTCTATGTATAATCTCACTTTGCAACAGAATCTAACATGGGGTCCCCAATTTAAATGTGACTCTGGGAGAGACAGAACATAGCCATGAAACACTGCACACATGGGCCCTCAGGCACTACATATGCAATGCTTGCCTGTCCAGGCTACAAATCTGAGGCATAAAGACAGACAATGTGGATCTGGTTTAAAACAAGACATTGGATGTGCTCAAGGCTATATGGGTAAATTCTTCTTGCTTGCTTGGTGCCACAAGTAAATTGGTCATGTCGGCAGATGCAGAATTAATTTCTTCAAAAAATATTAAATACTAGAGTTGCAAGAAATCAGAGTGGGTAATGTGTTATTAGAACAGGGCATCTTAAGAAATCTTTGCATCAGTATCCCTTCAAGAATTTGGCTTACAGCCTAATGGGCATCAATCCTTCTGCAAATCAACCTCTGTTCTTTTTTGGACCAGATTTCTGGATCAGATTCTATCACAGACTCCTTCACACAGTATGGATTGTGAAGCACTATAGTGTGTGCGTGTGTGCACATGTGTGAGTGTGTGTGTGCGCATAAGGACCTGAAAAATATTTAGCTAAATTATTCAAAGTTCTTCTACTGGCATGGGCTGTAGTAGAATTTTGCAGATGTGGAAGTAATCTGGAGATGCCCTTGGATAATTCTTGTATAGGGTTTTTCTGGGATTCCAGTACTGACAGCTTGCACACTTATTTATTTAAACCATTTGTACTTTCATGGTTGTTTCCAACAGAAAAACAAAAATAGCAACTAACACAAAATTAAGCAGGACTTTCATTACTGGAACACAGATCTTTTAGGGTAACTGCGGGTTCTCAGTTTGAGTTCTTTTCCTTTGTAAGATTAAATGCTGCCCAATAAAAGTTCCTTGTCTTTATTAGGTCATCTTTAAATTAAACAACTGAATAGAGAGATATTTTAAAGTACATTAGATTAGGCTGACCATCTGAAAAGGAGGACAGGGCTCATGTAACTTTAACAGTTGTCGAGAAAAGGGAATTTCAGCCGGTGTCATTTGTATGCAATTAGTTCCTGGTGAAATTCCCTCTTCATCACAACAGTTAAAGTTGCAGGGGCCCTGCCTTCTTTTATATATGGTCACTCTAGTATAGTGCATGCACCTTTAACAGTTGTGATGAAGAGGGGATTTCACCAGGAACTAATTGCATACAAATGACACTGGCTGAAATTCCCTTTTCTCTACAACTGTTAAAGTTACATGAGCCCTGTCCTCCTTTTCAGATGGTCAGCCTACATTAGATACCTATATTTAATTGAAGCCAACTGAGATGTAAAGGATGTGCTTGTTGGTGATATAAGTGCTATCATATGATTGCCTCTCAAATTATGGTGGATATCAGGTGCCCAAATAGATCAATATAAGTCTTCTTTTAATTTAGGGCATAATGAAAACTTGTGCCATCGGACTGTAGCCTTATTCATTTTAACTTCCAGAACATGAAATCTCAGTGGCTGTTTTTACAACAGGGTTAATTTCAGTTGGGCTGACTCAATTGGTTAAATAGTTCTAGCAGGAAAGAGAACACCCTAGGTCTTTCCTCATTTTTTGCTGGCTCACTTAGTAAATGGTTTGCCCTTCACCACAGCTTATATCTGCCAGTGCCAAAAAAGTAATACACATCCTCTTTTCTCTCTACAGGCGGAGGGAGGGAGGGGAGCAGTACTGCAGATGTTTTCACAACAGTATCCCAGTGTCCTGACCTATATGGCATAGATAAAGTTTCAAGCGTTCTAGCTCCCCTAAGACAGACATTTGAACTGCAATATAATACAAGACAGAGCTAATACTGGCACAGGGATCCAAATTTGGAAACTCCAGATTTACTATTTTTAATGAAAACAGCTTAGATTAGGAAGAATGAATATTCTAATGTACAGCAGAGCCTTTTGTTGACCTACCTTTCCTGTAGACTGTGGAGTGTAAGCTGCAGCATTCTGGTCTGGACTTTCTTTATCCCCTGTGTAATGTGCAGCTGCTCCCAGGTCAATGGTTTTGGAAGGATTTGCTGTGCGTTTGTGCCTGGTGGTGGTGGTCTCTGTGGCTTGTGTAATATGGATGTGTTTTGTGGTTACTGTCTCCTCTTCATCTTTGAATTCACCTTTTGGCGATTTACCTCTCCTTGATTTCTTTTCCTCGTCACTATCACTGTGGAAATTAAAAACAAAAACAATTATTGCACAGGCATAGATTGGTGAGCAGTCAGTGTTAAACTGATTATGGTTAAAATTATTATTTCACCTTCTGAAAGTGAAGCCAGAGCTCACTGTTTGGGAGCAATAAAAGAGCAATTCTGGGTTTGGACATCATGATCAGCTATTGCTTCCTGATTAAGTTTTACCCAGTTGTGCGATGGGGGAAGCAACTCTGGAATGAAATGGGCTGTTTGCCCAACATGCAACTTGTTTGCAGTAAGCCAAGATAAGCCCGAAATCCTGGCTTTTCATTACGTGCGAATGTAGCCATCGTTGAATAACAGGAACACACTGTATACTCAAACAGGAATTCTCTGTGAAAGATGCCTATGTTTCAATAATGCAATAGATTACTAAACCACCATTTAAAAAAAGGCTGTTTTGTTGTCAGCATGGTGGTAACACAAACTGCAGTATGCTCTGTGGGGTAGCCTTTGTTTTCCACTAACAATGGTGTGGGCTTTGCCTATTATTATTATTACTTAGTTATGCCTCCCACTGCATCCACATGGCAGCAAAGGTCGTTTAATTCATTAAGATCAGTGAACATAAATACCCAGCATTTCACTTGTATTCCAACAGAGATTACAGATGCAAAGTAATAAGAGGACCTAAGAGCACAAACCAAGTGTAAAGGGAGGAAATCTGCAAAGCACTGCTGCAGAGCAATCTCCCTTTCTTTTAAGAAGGCTTGTGCAGAAACTCAAGCCCCACAGAAATGATGTAGCAACCACTGCTCTCATGCCAAGCCATATACATGGCCAGATTCCTAGATAATGACTTTCTTGATTCACTCATATTCTGCCTTTAACTTCAGAAAGCATTTTCAAGGCAGTTTACACGGTAGTATTAAACTAATCATCATCAACAAGCCACCAAAATATACCCAGTAAACAAGTCCAACAGCCTGCAATTGTTTTAAATCTATCTGGCATTCTTTGAGTAATCTAAAGCAAGAGTGGCTTGAATGTCTGTATGTATGTCCACCCAAGAATTTTCAATGCCCCAACCGTCTGATTAGAAATTGTCTTTGTGATGATGGGAAATGATGCTTGGTATAGTAAAATAAACGGTAATTTCAGGGGTCTTCAGTCTATCTATAGTTTTTCACTTTAATCTCTGACTGTTATATTTTTATATTTCTGCCAGCAGTTTGAGGCAAGGGTACCATGCTCAGCACAATTAAACACTGATGTCAATTATTCGCCACTTTCACAGTAACAAATATTGCATTAGATAGATGTCAGACCAGGGATTCAGTAAGAAGGGGAAATGTGAGCACACATACCAAAAGCAAATTTCTAGCATTTCAGACATATTATTCTATTTTGCAGAAGCAAGAGTTACAGGAGAAAGTTACGAAACAATTTAAAAGCAAGACGCATGTAGACCTCTTGCAGCCCAGGGTTTAGAGCAAGGGGTGGGGAACCAGTGGTCTTCCAGATGTTGTTGGATTACAACTCCCATCATCCCTGAACATTGACCTTGCTGACTGGGACTGATGGGAGTTGGAGTCCAGCAACTGGACGAACATAGGCACCCCATCCTGCTTTAAAGTAACAGGAGCTTTTAAAGACAGCCTATTTCCATTATTGAGAGGCATGGTTAAAATACCCAACCTTGTTGGCAAATAGATTTTCATTTAACTAGTTCTGTTGAGTTTAAAGAGGAGAGTTTCTGCCTACACTGAGACACTATATGATTTGATTCTGTATAACAGGATGCACTGCTCTGAATGTTTTTGACATGAGTTTGATTTTTTTAAAAAAAAATTGTAAGGTTCACAATAGAATATTACAGATAAACGTATCCTTTATATTTTATAAGGCAGAGAATAAATTTTGGAATATTGGCAAAATCAGTGGAAATCTTGCTGGCTAAATTTGGAACAAACTTTAAATCGGGAGTGGGCAGGAAATAGACTGTAACCTAATTAATTACTTGTGCACCACTGGGCTGTTTCAGGTAGACGAGCTTGTGCCTGTTGCTTACTAGCATTCCGGTCAAGAAAGCTAAGACCAGCTCCATTCCTGCAAAGGACTTCACACATGCCAACGTTTTCTCAATGTGCACGGGATTTGGTCAGGATTACATTGGCCCACCCACCACATGGGACAGACCTCTGTTCTGCCCTACCCCATCTGATGTTTGTACAGCAACCGATACATGTGGAGCTTAATTCATGTAGGGCCTGTCCAGTATTCAATACATTTTTATTTTGTGGCACACTCCTCATCAAATCCTATGCCCAATGGGGAAATATTTGCATTGGGTTTGTATTACATAGCCTCAGAAGGAGAATTTATGTGAGCTGTTTCTTAAACATGTAAGGAGGAACCCTGCCACTATCACAAAAAAGGTGGGTCAAAATCAAACAGAGTACTGCTGCTGAAAAGATCAGAATCAACAATAGATTAGAATCAAGATTAGAATCCTGGGATCTAGGATCAATCTGCATATCAATCTGTCAGGGATGCTTTAAGGTGGATTCCTGCACTGAGCAGGGGATCGGACACGATGGCCTTATAGGCCCCTTCCAACTCTACTATTCTATGATTCTATGATCAAGGACATCTGGGGCATGCCGCTCTTTCAGCACCCACTTTTAGGTAACAGCCGTTTCCTTTTCATGACCTGAGGTGGTACTTTCACAGAGGAGAGGCTAACCTGAATGAAGCAGCTTTTACTAAGCCAGAGACTAGGTGTACAATGTGGCTAGTATCAGTCAGGAATTGATGCAAGCGCAGCTGCTCCCTCTAGTGTGACAGTCTGTCAAGGCCCAGGAGGATAGAATTTGGCATGATGAAGAGGATTCAGGCTTAGAGGGCAGAGTAAAAGCACAAGACAGGCTCACTCGTGGAATCCAGTAAAAAAGAGGACTACTTCAATACATATTAAATCCACACACACGAAAAAGCTATATTTACAGCAGGATGAAAATCCAAGCTCCAATCTTAACCCCTTCCAGCGCTGCTCGAATGTATGCATTCCCATTCTAAGGGGCTTGTGTTTTCTTTGATTAGAGTTTCAGAATACTTCTTATATTCTTTTATAATTCATTTCAGGGAAGTTTACATTACTCATTTTTTCCCATGAAAATGGGAAGTCCTTCAAGTGTTACTGTTCCAATACCTCTTCTGCTAGTAGTATCTCCTACCAAATATATTACTTATATTTTGAGGGCTGCATCTTTAATTTTAAGTCTTTTTGGAAAATTCCAGCTTATTCTTTACAAAATTTCATGCTGCTTTTTCTGCACTTGATTTTTTTTTAAAAAAAAATCATTTCTATTTTAGAAAAAAAAGATATATGCACTAATGCATATGAAACAACTCTGAACACACACAGTTAAGGTTTCAAAAGCTGTGTTGAAAAACCATCTGAAGTACAATTTCCTTGTGGCCGGGAGAAAGAGAAGGGAACCATTTTCCTTCCCTCAGTTTTTAGAAAGTAAAGGTTAAGCAACCATCAGGGGAGGATATATTCTTCAAATTTCAATGAAAAACTGAAAGATCCTAAACCTTATATTTTATTCCTAATGAATAAAAAATAATGGAAATATGAATTAGGGTCCATAAACTAGTGTATATTAAATGTCCACATATCATATGAACTTCAGGCAATGTTTAAAACTAGCTGGAGTCTTATATTGTTGTAGATTTAGTATGACTTGATCTATCTAGTTTAACATTTAAATTAAACTGATCTTCCCGCCACAATCAAAAAAGAAAGAAAGAAAATCAATGGAAAGTACAACTTTTGGCACCTTAATTATTTTTTTATTATTTCAACATGCTATTAGGAAAAACATTAAATATATGAAAGCTCCTGTTGTTTCATTTCATTCAGATGAAATTTATGTGTAGTCTTCCATAGCCATATCAGATACTATAAAGTATCCGTTGGATTTGCTGATGATAAAGTTCAATCTCTGTGTTGAAATGGATCACTCTTGGGAGTTTGTTCAGCATACAAAACCTCCAAACTATTTTCCCTCTAATGCAGAGTGCATTTAATAATTTTGTAAACAAAATTGCCCGCTGTACTTTATGACAGGGCTAGCTGAAAAGTCTGCACTATTACTTTAATCTGAAGGAGAAAGTAGCCAAATGTTCTGTCCTTCAACTTTTACGTGTTTGCACATGATCAAAACAAAATGTCGCTTTGCCTTATTTTCCTCCACCCAATCTTCACAGTCTAAAACAAACAAGGCACCTTTTATTACCTCCAGGCATTACTGAATGAGAATTAGACACCAACTACCACTGGGGCAGGATCCACACTACTGCTTTATAATGGTACTGAAGTGCATTGACAACTGTTGGGGTCCATGACACATACCGTATACCGTTTTCAAACTGCTTTCAAAATGTTATATTGTATTTGGTGCAAATCTGTTTTGAGACTAAATAACAGCATTACCTGTTTCTGGGTTAGAATGTAAATCTTCATCCAGAAAGCAACATCAGAAGTATTTGTCATTTTACTGAAAGTGACTTTTTGAAATAAAAGATGACACACTCAGGAGTTTAATAAAGTACCCATTTATAGCCACAAGTTGCCAACCCACACTGAGAGGACAATGCCCTAATCCATGGACAACACATGAACCCGTGGATTAGTGCTGTCCAATGACGTTCATTCTCCACCTATTTGGTTATTCTATGCGGCGCTGCCTGTCTCGGTTTAGTTGACAGCCAGCAAGGAAGCAGATAGCTATGTCTCCTATACTGATGTTATCTGAACATGTAAAAAAGAGAACAGCAGTACCACAGAAACCAAAGTACAGCCTATTTTTTTGTAATGGATAGTATCTCCTGGGCTACTTTGAAATTCGTAACAGATGAAATGACCAAGCGGGCTGTAGATTTCACAGCAAACCTAAGAGAGGATCAGCTTTCTAGTACTTATAGTGCATTTTTTTCTTAATACATTCTGTCCATTGCAAGGCATTTCCCCCTTATAAATCACCTATAAGAAGGAAGACTAGAATTCTTTGTTACAAAATCTCGATGTTCAGGATTTTCACAGGCATTTACGTTGGGGTACACAAGCATTATTCTAGTTTCTTAAAATATGGCCTAGTTTTCTAGGACATTAGGGTTAGATCTAGAGATCCCATGGGCAGAATTGGATTTAGCATCTTATGGGAGGTTTCTGATCCAGCAGGGGAATCCCACTGGTGAAAGAGCGGGGGGGGGGGGGGCAACCTTCATTTATACCTCTCTCCTCCGTAGTTCCCCCTACTCCCTGAAAATCTGTTCCAGGGGGTTGTGGGGCCCTAAAGACCAGCATGAAAGCTGGCATGGAGGATATAGGAGAAATCAGCAAAAATGACTTTCCATCAGCATGAGTTTCCATTGGATCAAAGGTTTGTAGAAGGGCAACCCTCATTTCAAGCCCTGATATTTATCTTCCAATTTTTAATAGGGGCCTGATGAAGGTCTTATAATATAGTGAGTGTGTGCAAATTAAATTTATAGAGAAGAAGTACAGAATCGGGCCCTGAAGAAGTTACTGCGCTGAGTTAAATCAAGAAATCACTGCCTGATCCATCAAAGCTGCCATTGCTTTTCCATTAGCTTAACATCTAGTAAAACCTGCCCATGTTTTGAAGTATTCTTCCATGAGGGCTACAAGCTTAGGGAAACAAACATTTTCACAATTTCACAGATTCATCCCACAATTAAAGCCACGTAGATTCTTAAAAACCTGAGCTACAAACTAATTAGGATGAGATGCTAGATCAGAAATAGGATATTCAAGGAGAGAAACTGTTAAAAGCTTTTTTAAAAGTTGTAAAGAGGACTGTTGACAGAGCAATGATATGAAAACTAAGTTGCGTTCAAAGTACCTGCATCTTTCTGGAGAATCTTCTCTGTCTTTCCTCCGAAATTTGCTGATAGTGTCATCAATTGTGCTCCCGATTTTATCACTCAGCTCACCTAGTTTATCACTGAATGGAAATCCACCTTTGTTTTTATCCCATTCTTCATCCCACTTTGACTTGGGCTCAACATCATACCTTTCACCTACATAATATAGGAAGATAGTAAAAGGAATAAAGAATAAAAGGATCAATTCTAAAATGCCACTGATTTAGCTCCTCTTGCAGACCTTTACCTTGAGAGTTTTCAAAGCAAACAGAAAACTTTCAGGGTGTTGAATCAACATTATTAACAGCATAAAAGCATAATTAATAGCATAATTAATCAGCATAATTAATCAGCATAAAATGCGTTCAAAAGATGTTGTTTATGACAACTACCTAATAGTAACGCACTTTATAACACATCAGAATAGGTTCAGACAACGTAGGAGCGGGCTAAATGTCCCATGGCTATGACCAAGTGCGCACGTAACGACAGCCCATGGGTTGTTGTGCATGAACAGAAGCGAGCAGGCATACTGCCTGCAGAGCACCAGTCACTTGTGCTTTTAATTCACAATCTACAATCCAACCGTTTGCAGGTTGTTGAGCGTAATGTGCCAACACAGAGCACTGGTTTGTTTAAGGGCTAAACAAGTCAAAAACAAACCATGGGTTAAATACTGGGTCTTTTAGCTCCCAAACCATTCAGTGCTCCAGGTTAGCACATCCCAGTCAACAGGCTGATCACAGGTTGTTGCGTAAAAACTGAAGTGGCAGACGCATGGTAGGCAGGGTGTTCACTCTCTCCCGGTCGTCCCTGTCAGCCCAAGAGTTGTTTAAATTATGGGCTGTTGTTATGTCTATATGAACTTATGAGAAATAAAGCCCATCTGTTTTATAGGTATTCTCTGTTACACTCTTAACCAGGCTACCATAGGAAACTGGAATCTTTTCAGAGACGGTGTGTGTTTCAAAACCTTATGAATACAGGAGGAGGCTGTACCAAACCCTGCAAGATGTGTGAAAACAGATGGCAATATTTCTAGCCTCAATTATCAATTTTAAAAGCTCTTCAAAAACCATTAAGGAATGTGCTAGTTAGGAGTCCTTAATTTCTCAACATGTTGTATCACCACCAAAAATTAGCCACATAAACAAGATTTGCTTCACAATGCAGAGAACCAAGAACTCCAACTGTCTGCTAACTGTGAATAGAAAGAGCCAGCATTGCTCAATTGTCTTTAAAAACATCTTTAATTGGTAATTTAATCCTCAATGTATCTTAATTTTTTTAAAAAAACACAAAAGCTAATACACTGAAGATTTAAAACTGACTAAAGACAAATGCCCTACAGAATTCCTAGAATTTCTAAATAAAACCACAGTTTTGCTTGCCATCATCTTTTAACCTGAGGGAATATACCTGGCCCAAATAAAGATTAGGCATCTAATCAACATCTTTCACTTTCTGTGCTGAAGTTCCTATTATCTGAGCCACAGTAATTCATAATAGCTGGTCATCTAGCTTCTCCATGGGGCAATCCAGGGCTGAAAGAGGATTGGGTTTATGAAAACTCCACTCTAGTACATACACACAAGAGACCTGCAACCCTCTTTATGCACGTTTCCAGTAGGTGCATGGCAGCTCTCTTCCAATACTCAAGTGAATAAGGCATTTCCTTATTCACCCATGCCCCAAGAACTCCACATAACCATCAGGCCCCTACAGACCACTGGATTGTGGGGAAGTCCTGTATAGCCCAAAACATGTATCATCAAGATTCCCTAGGCCAGCTACACTGAAGTACAGAGTTCTTCTGTTCATTGCAGTGAGCATAGCCCCACAACTTCTGGCCAGCAAGCAGACAGCTGGAGAACACTGGAGAAGTCCCACCCACCTACTGGACTTCCATTTTTATTTTTTAAAATTGAGGTTAGGAGGTTTTATTTTGAAAGGTTTAGTAAGGTGTACCTGACAGGGACACTGGCCATGTTGGCTGGGAATTATGAGAGTTGCAGCCCAATGTCTCTGGAGGGTGCCAGTTTCAAGGCAGCTACTATAATGTTAGCCAAACATTATCTGCAGTTTGAGATCAACAACAATCCCCCCCGACACACAACACGCTGCTGAACCCACACCCCAATACACCCTTGCAAAAAATATTTGAAGGGTGGGATGTATAAAATAAAAGCCACTTGGGAGTTGATTCATCATGGTGCCATCCCATGTAAAGCATGTGCATCATAACCACAAATAGGAAAGCTCGACAAGACCTTGGCTATATGATTCTGGTATTAACAGAGATATCACAGCATGCAAGGATAGCATCATGTAGAAGTAGCCCTTAAGGGAGAGGGCTCTGTTGCTATCCAAAGTACTTGATAGTGAGTCCAAAACTAACCGATTAGGCAGTTGGTGATAGAAGTGTGCCATTCACCAGAGAAACCAAGATCTAAGGAGTTTGTCCTTCTCGGACCTAATGTAAGGATTTTGAAAGGAGTCTTAATGGAAACCTCTCCTGCTATATACTTATTGTCTTGTCTGTCTCATAGACTAAGACTTCAATCCTATACTTATTTACCTGGGAGTAAGTTCCACTGAATCCAATGGGTCTTGCTTTTGAGTGGACATTTATAGGTCTGCATTGCTAACTGATTTCCTCCAATCATTGGGTTATGCAAAGACCTACACCATTCAAGTGATGGCGCCATAGATATTTAAAATATTCCTTACACCCACAAAGCCCAGCAAGTATCACAGTATATCAAAAGCCCTCCCCATCTCTACAGTGCTGGACTTACTGTATCTGAATCCTCCAACACTGTCTGAAGAAACCCCAATATATTTATCTTTGTTTTTCTTTGCCTTTTTCCTCTCTTCACGAAGTCTATCATCATCCTGCGCAAATTCTACCATTTCTTTCACTTTCTGGCGTATATTTATACCTTGGTCTTTGCCATTCTCATCTGTAAAAAAAAAAGGGTACAAAAATGAATGAATGAAGCTCAAGCATTAGGTGGCTTTGAGAAGTTTTGATAACATGAATACCAGATTTTTCCAAAGAATATGGTATTCCAAATCACTTCCCTATAATGAGTGAACACTACAATTTTTATGACCAGAAATTTCATCTAACTAAGGGATAGCATTTGAGAGCAATTTCAATTTATAAAGCTTTCTAACTGGTGCTGATCTACTAAGGTTAGTATAAAAAGAGATTTAAAAGCATGACGCATGCTTGGAAATACATTTTCTGCCCATTTTAACCCATTTAAGGCAAACTTCCCTCTTCGCCGATTCTGGGGTGGGGGAAGCTAATTTTTTTAAAAAATGCTAATTGCTAGATTTCTGTCTTCGTTCAAAACTGTATTTTTAAAATGCTGTTAGCTGGAGTGCACTACAAACTAAAATTTGCTTCACTTCTCTAAGCCTCTTTCTTATTCACAACACACACTGGCCTTGCTGCCTTTGCACTGTAAATATTATTTGGTGGGAGGGGAAAAAATCCCCAGCTTCAAACAGATGTGTATGTTTTGGAGCTCTAACCTTTTCTTCCCATATGATTAAAGCTATTCCTTTACACACACCACAGGGGACCCGTCTCTAGTGCATATTTTAATATAAACCCGAACACTCATGTTGTGTTGGTTCTGTTGTTATTAGCCAGTCTTTTCTGCAAGTTCTTGTCTTCACTAATTAATACTCTAGGGTCCCACGTCTTGGATTCTGCACTCTTCACACAACCGGCAATAGTCACATTCTAATTAGAGTGGGGAAGCTTCTGAGCTGGTTCAGGTGACTGACAACTCCAACTACTGTTTTAATTTGCTTATAAGATTTTTCTATCGCTCACCTACAAAGTGGTAATTTTCCAGGGATCGCAAATCATAAATGTGTTCTCTGGCACTTGTAACAACACGCTCTGATCCATTCCTTATGAGGTAAGATAGGAGCAGCAGAGACTATAAAAATACAAAGCACCTTATGATTGCATGAACAAAAGCCATCAGTATTTTCACTGCAATAAAGAGAAAAGCCTAAATGTACAAAAATTAGTAAGCAAAAGCAAGACTTGCTCATATTTGAATAAGCCATTTATAAGCATGTTGCACCTTAAAGCAAGAACCACTGACAAGACAGTGTACAAATTTAAAACTGCATTTACTCAGTAAGACAAAAAAAAAAAAGTAAAACATTAAATCATAAGTCATTTGCGTGAAGAATGACTGTTCTCCAGAAAGAAGGAAAAAACGGTTAAGGCAATTTAATAATAATAATAAAAAAAGATCCTGAACTCCACAGAATGAAACAATTTTCTTTTGTGTCTCTCTTTTTTGCAATTGCCTTATTCCCAAGTGCTTTTCCATTTAAAAGCAGTTTTTATGGCAATTTATCTAGGTAGCTTTCTGCAGGAAATGTGTTGATGTACAAAACTCAGTATTTTCAGGTAAATTTAAGGAAACTTCAAAACAAAAATAAGTTGAAAAGTATTTTAATTTTGTGAACTTCCTACAAGTTCAAGATTTCCCCCCTTCATTTTTAAAATGTTTTATCTGAATAATTTGTTCTGATGTAGGCAGAAGCAAGTTTATAAATTGCAGCAAACTGAAAGCTCGCAGGTAATTTCCAAGTATCCTTAAGAGCATTAAATAATATGTATGACACCATGGAAAATTAATTTACATTATGCTTCAAGGAAAACAATGACTCTATCATTAAAGTACCTTTAAAAAAGTGGGGTAACCTTGCTTTTCAATTAATTCTGTTGAATATACAAGATTTTAAATCTAAAAATCTTTATCAGTGCTATAGGAAAAAGGGAAAAATAGTATGGTGATATTTATGCTGAATTTCACTGCAAGCAGAGCAGAACAAACACACATGTTTTGTGGCGAACACATTCACCAAAGCTGGGGGGAGGAGGCGGAGAGGAGAAGGAGAGGAGAGGCAAGTAATGGGTTCTCTCTCCAGTTATGTTAAAATTTAATTCATAAAACTGAGCATTTTGGGGGAGGGTGGTACAATGCATGAAAAGTAGGGAGGTAAATGAGGTATTGATTCCCAGATGGTTTCAAATACAAGTTTATTTTTAAAGGGAACATTTAGAACAATTTTTTTTAAAAAAAACACTACCACCACCACCACCACCACCACCAGGGCTCTCACTAGAAGGCCAATAAGATGATTATTTGCTTGTTTGCTTTAAAAGATGAAAGTATAGAGGATCCCCCATTTGATATTTAATGCAGGAATAAAAATAAAAATTGCTAGAAGGCGTTCATTTAAGAGCCTTTTCGGAGAGAGAGAGAGAGACAAAGAAAGAAAAAAATCTTGTTTATCAACACAGGCTTTCCCCGTAAAACATACACAGAAAAAAATCAACTTGATTAAAATCAAGCTCAAACTAATTGCACACAGAGGATATGGAAACCTGTGAAGTTTAGCATGGATATTATGTTAATGAAAGCACAAAACTGAGGTAATTATGATAGGACACTGTGGTAAAATTAAAACATTCAGTTGTGTTTGTAAGTGCAATTTAGAACAAAACTAAATCCTGAAAAAGATTGTGAAGTCTTTTATACACATACCTTATAAACTCTCCTCCAGTTCTTTTTGTTATCTTTTAGCATTCGTGTCCAAAGCATGTTCATAAGTTCTGGAAACTGTTCATACATAAAGGTTGCCCTAAAAAACAAAAGGAAAAAAGGAGGAATTATCTTTATGGTGCTGTTTTTAGTAAAGGTCTGCTAGGACCTGCATTTGACAGCAGATGGCAGACTTGTTCTAAATTAAAGCTTCATTGCCAAATATAGAGCTACTGACATTGGTACAGAAGTATTTCATATATAGAATTACTCACTAGATTAGCAATGCTGATAAGTCCCCCCCGTCCCGCCCAAATGGAAATAATGAAAAAAACCTAGGAGTCCCTTGTTATCTTATTCCATCATGCCATTCATTTGCCCTTTGTGAGAAAACATTGTTTATGAAGAAGCCCCAACTTCCTAGCTTTATATTTCCGAAAAATACTTTGCAAGACCCTGGCCCACAGGAAATCTTCTATGCTACAAATTATAATGCATCATGAAAATAGTTTTTAATAAATAGTTGCTTGTGGCCATCCTTCTGAGCCTTGTACCATTAATACTCCCCTCTCTTCATCTCATTTATGTATATTCTTTAGAAGTGATGAAGCAGGAACTATATTCTGCATAAAGATGTACCTTTCTTCACTGCTGAGTCAAATTATCACTTACTTGGCAATGTCTCCCATGAGTTGCCCTGAAGGTCCCCATGGATCATCGTTGGTTGCTTCTCGAACCTTAGACTCAATTTCTGAATAATTCATGACCACATTGGTGCTGCAAAGAACAGAATTGAATGCATGCCCAGAGATTAGCATCAAAACTGAGAAACACATGAAAACTTAATAATGACACTAGTGGGTACCTTAATGAGATACCTCTACAGGGTGGGAACGAAAACATATTTAGTGGAGAAGCTACCCCGAGGACACCGCAACACATTTAACTATCTTTAAGAAGGTTTTACTATTCCATTAACCTTCCACAATACAGATCAGAGACTAGAGATCACATTAGACTTGGAACCAGTCCAGTTAAAAATGGCATTTGGTCAAATTAAAAGTGAAACTGAATTGCTGAAAACGGCAGCATCCTAGCCATAGCTACTTGCCCACCACCCCCCAACACGGTATTTAGCACATATCTAGAACTTAATCAGATGAAAGATGTATATTTTTTTCAAACCACCCCATAATGAAAACTAAACAATGTGTCTCATTGCAGGAGATGCCACAACAATTGCAGAAGCTGGAGAAAAGGTGTCGAGTATTACAATAGGTTCTTAGGCTAAACAAGGTGGGACATAATGGCAAATCCATAAAACTTCCTGCTCTCAGATAAAAATAATCTTAAGGGTTACCCATACATTCAACCCTTGCCTGTAAGGATTTATGCAGAAATGCAAGAAAAATAGAAGGTTTAGTATCAACCATGCGGAGTACTTTATAGCCAATATTAAACCTTTTTTTCTTACTCATATTTCTGCATAAATCCTTACGGGCAAGATTTGGCTAATTAATATGCCTTTAAAATTTTCAAACCCACTTGGGAAGACAGATTTATTCCCATAGAATATAATGGCTGCATAGATTAGAAAGCTAGACATTTGGATGAGAGAGAGAACTGGAGCTGCTCTGTCTGAAATAAGTATTGTCCAAGGCTAGGAGGATGAAAATGAATACATCTATTCCTCTACACTAAAAAAATGCAAGATTGGTAAGAAATTGAGATATGCTTTCAGATAGTCTTGCTACTGGGAAAGTGGCAAATTTTAAAATATATATTTAGAGTACACAGATGCAGGCATGAAAAGTTATGCATTACACACTTTCTTCAGTCGTATTACAGTTTGTGTGTATAATATGCCCTTTATATACATGTGACATGGACAAGAGGACAGTGAGTCCGTTTCATAGGATGCAAAAAAAAATGTTAAAGAGGTCTGTTCCCTGGCTTTTCCCATCCAGAGGCAGAGCTCTCTACTTGCTACTTTTCAAATAAAGTCTCCAGCATTTACTCCAACTTGGACACCACAACTAATGTAGAGTTCACATTTGTGCTGTCCTCATTACTCTCTTGCCATGTTTTGTCTGGATCAATTCCAGTTTGTTTTTCTGAGGATACAGATAGGGTGGTTGGAGGAATACAGGTGATAATCTCTGCTTCCCTTGGCCCTTGCCCATCTTCTTGAAGACACAGTCCTCTTTTGTAAGGTTGGTTAAACAGTTGCCTTCAGACAAGTGAAGCTTCCATTAGTGCGCAATGAAGAAATTGCTAGCTGTGTTTACAAAAACTTTCTGACCAATTCTGAGACTTTAGTTGATGCATCTTTAATTAAAGAAAATATTTCACCCTTGTGATATATCTAAAAGATCTTGGTAATTGCTGGCCAGTCTCCACGTTTTCTATTTTTCCACCCATGATTTAGCAGGAGGTTGTGGTTCACCCCAGACGTAACAGGGTTCATTTCAATCAGGGTTCAGGCTAGGGTTTAGGTCGCTGAAGGCCTCAGAATGGATATCCCATTTGTGATTCTGAGTCTTTCATAATCTTTCAACGTCATCACTCAATTTCTGTTTAACTGGATCTGGGTCTAGTAGGAGTAATGGATACTACACCATAATGGTTCTTCAAGTCTTAACAGACATTTTGAAATGATGGAGGACAAAAGCTGAGCTCAGGCAAAATAGGAATTACAGAAGGTTCCCACAGGAACCAGAGTGTGTGTTTACACCCGTTTTGGATGAGGCAACGCTCTCCCTGAAAGGGCAGGGTTGTATAGGACCCTGGAACAAGACCTAACCCTGGATGTCTGGAGCTGAGGACAGTAGAAGTCTCAGCAGTTACATTTGACAACACCAGGTGCAACCCCGGAAACTGACTCCAAATTGATGGTGGGGGGAATCCATGGGCTCTGGGAAGAAAGGAAGGAAGATGTTAATGCTATCTATGTGTGTTGGCTGGCAATATCCCTGTTTCCACCCTTGAGATCCTCATGAACAAACTAGTGATGGTGTGGCCAGTAGCTATATACAGCTATCTGAAGCCCCTTTTCTTGAGACTGCAAACATTAGAAGTGCATTTGGTGGCGGCATGATTACTCCCAGGCTATAGAACTCTTTCCCAAAGGAGGTTAGGTTTGCTTCCACTCTGTTATCTTTCCAATGGCAGGCAAAGACTGCTTTATTCAAGAAGGCCTGTAAGTGGATCTATTGTTGAGTGCTGTTTTATTTTGTAATTGTTATGTTTTATTGTATTTTAATGTGTTTTGACTGTTTTAATCTATTTTAAATTGTTTTTGTAAGCTGCCTTGAGTTCCATAATTTGGTAGAAAGACAGGGCATCAATCAATTAAAAAAATGTCCCTCCCAGAAGAACAAATATCTTGTTACAAGCATCTATGCCTTTATAGCTGAGGGTCAACTCTACATGAGACGAGCCTTGAAAAATTTCAGAGCCTTCAACTGATACAGAACCTGCCCACTTCCTGGCAGCTGCAGGAAGACAGAATCATTGTCACTGCAGCAGCAAACACGCTAGCCATTGGTTAGCTTCCAGGCCTGCATCAAGGCACTCATTTTAACCTATGTAGGGCTTTGCAGCCCTAGCCCTACGTTACTTAAAAAAAAAAAAAAAGGAAGTCTTTTCCCCTTGTCTTCACACATCCTCACTTTAAGATGAGCCAGGAATGTTATGGCCAATCTCCCTACTGTGGAGGAGATGAAAACAGTGGCTAGACAGAAAAGACAACTCATTTAAGTGTTGGCCTCGTTTGGTTCCAAAATGAAATTATTTTCAATGGTTTGCAGTTATTTTAAGACCAATTTATTGACGCTTATGATCTGTGTTAACACTTTATTATTTTGTTTAATTTTATTGTATTGTTTTACTATGCTTTATTCAGATTTGAAAGCAGAGGTAAGTAGTAACCAACCCTTAAAAAAAACCTTATAGTTTTAACAGCAAGAAATCCTTGGAGCCAAAAGGTGAAATTCAATTTTATCTATTCTGTGCCTAAGGAACATGTAACCTGTGTGTCTGAATTAAGTAAGTCAACAAATGAAAACCATTACGTGCATTAGAGTATGTGTCAAAACAGAGCAGATCTGTACAGCAGCAATTAGGACTCTGTTTATTCACCATTAAAGATCATCTTCAAAATATATGGCTCAAGCCTACGGTTCTGCAACTATAGGTACATGTTAACCCCATGCCATTTTTGATTCCTATTCATATGGAACTGGTTTTCAAGACAGCCTTCAGAAGTTTTGTAGCTTTCAGCACACTGGTTTCCTTGTCCAATGTAAGGAATACCTGTGGATCAAATGGGAAAGGTTTTGTTTTTACAACCTTTCCCCAAGCTCTTGTTTGAAGGGCTGGAGGAAAGAGTCTGAGATGGAGTGTTTCCTACATTTCTCCAAGTTTAAATGCTTCAGATTGCAAGTCATGCAGGAAAGAAAAGCCACAAGCATCCATTAGCATACACACATGTATCAGTTCAGTCAGTAGTGATTAAACTTTCAGGAGTAAAGCTAACGGCAGAGATCGGGGAAAGTTAAAGAACAAGACACAGCCCCAAACTACAAGTTATCAACAGCACTAAGTGGAGCAACACTCAATTTCTGAATCTATCCTACTATAAAAATATTGTTCTCAGCAAACAGGAGAAAGAACTCATAAATCCCAAGAAGAGATCTAACATTCCAGAACAAAAATCTTTCAGCCACATTTCATTCAGCAACAAATGTAAATGGAGGGGGGTGGGGGGAGAGAAAGCGGGTTGTGTAGTTTGGCTGCGTTCCAGGCCATTTAAAAATAACTATTTCTAAAAAGGTGGAAATCTAGTTTTATTTTTCCTTTCCCATGTTTTCTATGGCCCTCAATCCATGCCCTACCCATGATGCCTGTGACCTTTAAAGCAGTTTTTTTTTTTACTTCCAGATGTGAGGGGGGCGGGGGAAATGACTGGTTTGATTGCCAAGACTTCCTGTGATTGATATAAATTTGATATCTGAGGACACTTTCGAACACCAGGGGGGGCTCTCTGGTTAGTTTATCCTGGGCCCCTTCCAAGGAATCCAGTTCAACAGAATTCTTTGCAAACAAAACTGGGCTACACAATTGCTGGACTGACAAATGGACTCTGAGCACTTAATGCTTAAAGCCTGTTATAATCCGAGCTTGTTATAATCCAAGATATTGTCTGGCAGGGACTAAACTGTTATTTAAAACCTAAGCCATTAGAATCTTTGTCATGAACTATTTAATAAAATGACTGTATGAATAAAATTGGACAAAATTCACTTCAAACCCCATTACTGTTCCAACAAAAAAGTGAGGCCAAACACGTAAACTCACTGTTGTAATAGCAACAACAACAACAACAACAACAACAACAACAACAGCATATTTATTTCTTACCCGCCTCTCCCTCTGGATTGAGGCGGGGAACAACATTAAAAACAAATGATATAAAATACATAAAACTGATGAAAAACATATAAAAACTAATACATTGTTAAAATACCTATACAACTCTTAAAATTCACTGGGTAGGCCTGCCGGAAGAGATCAGTCTTTATAGCTTTCTTAAAAGAAAGAAGATGTTTAAGCTAGGTGAAGTTTTAATGTTTATTTTAAGCAGCTTCTTTTGTGAAGACCAACATGAAACGGAATAGCTAGTGAATTAAGTTTCCCAGAATTTGTGGGAAACTCTCACATCTCTTCTAGGTAATATATGAATGAGCTGACAAAACCAGTAAGAAAATTTGTGCGAAGTGCACAGATGGACCTCTTGGAAGCAAATAGAGTGAAGTATTATTTATTCTATCAGAATCTGTGTTGTAGTTTAGGTGAATACTTGCAAAGTAGAGTAACTACCTTGGAGTAACCATCAGCAGTATTTAATTTTCTATTAATGTCTCTTTATATTTGTATACAGTATTACCTGAATGTCTGGTTCTTGCCAGTTCAGATGAGTTTGTAATATTCAAAAGATTCTTCTCTTTACGAAAGTTTTGCTACTTTTCCCACATAATGCTATGCTTGACTATTGAAGAATGGGAACACATTAGAAATATTCTACATCATGTAAATGTCTTCCTAGCAAATGTTATTTCCAGAAAACGAGTTTCAAAAGTGATCATATAAGTAACCACACAAAAATATTTATAAAATCTTCACTAAAGGTGCAATCCCTATCAGGATAGCCATAAGCCTCAGAGCTCGGAGGCTTACAGCCATCCATTGCATAGTGGGAGGAGCGGCATGCTTCCCCCACTCTGCATTTTTGCTAGACAGGCTTTTTCTCTTGTCTAGCTGAGGTGTCGGCAAGAAAAGGAGGCTGGGGATAGCTTGTATCCCCACTTCCCCAGGCCCTCCCATCCCCACCATAGGAACACCCCTCTCTGTCCTCTCCGAGGTTGCCTTTGTGATTTCGGAGAGACAGCAAGCACCGTTCTTTCCGCACCAGCTACAAGGGGGAGGGAGAAGGGAGCTCAGCCTGCCAGGTCCAAGGTCAGAGCGGTATCTCCAACCTCAGATCCAGGAATCCAAAGTGTCCTATGGTGCCCCAGACTCTATCTGGGGACCACAGGATTGCTAATCGTGGTTTTCTTAAAATGCTTAATTTGAAAGATAACAGGACAAATTACTACAGATTTCCAGTGATATACCCAGAGGTTAAGAGAACTTCAGAATAATCTCCAGTATGGAAGAGTTCACAGACGCCCTTCTCCCTCACTGATTCTCAGTCCAAAGGGAAGGACAGGCTTAGAAATACATTTCCCTCATGTCTAGTTCTGCTCCTAATCTCCTAAAGTTGGCTTTTTCTAGAGTTCACATAATATGTGCAACCCATACATAACTGGCTACTTTCTGACAGAAAAGTGGCCCAGAAAGAACCATGAGTCATCTTCGACCACATGCACTGGGACATCATTTTTCACCAATGTAGAACCAGAGTATCTTTTCTGACCATGGAAAGGCTCCTTCTGATTGCAGAAGGGCAGGCCCGGCCCAAGGCAGGATGCTGCCTGAAGTGGGGACTGCCCCCCTCCCGAACTGCTCACCCACTTACTTTTCTTAGCACGTGTACGTGCACACATGTGCCTCAACAGCCCACCCTCCGGGTTAGCTTCCTTTGTGCGCACAGGTGTGCCCACCTCCCCAGCACTCTGCCTATAAAGTGTTTCTGCCTTCACGTCGAGCCAAGTATCACGAGAGATCCCAGAACTTCCCAACCTTATGCAGGCACTGCTTGGCTAATGAAGGTGAAAGGGGAGGCAGGTGCGGGTACATACGCAAAGAAAAGTAAACTAGCCAGTCTGCCGGCAGCCAAGCAGACAGGGCCAGGGGGGTTGGGAGGTGCACAAGAACAATGGGAAGAGCGGGGCAGGGTGGAGTGGGAGGGGAGGCACGACATGTGAGGAAGTGAGAGAGCAAGCAGCTGTTTCTTGGTCCTGCTGGCTGCCTGCATGGCCAGCTGGTTGGCCCGCCATGCATGCAGCCAGCAGGTCCAAGAAACGGAAGATCCTTTGGAGGGGAAGAGTGACATTCTTCCTATATTCCGCCGTCTGCTGCGCTCGCATCCTCTGCTTCATGGTACGGCAGAAGGGACTAAGGTCTAGTGGACGCTTCCATTGGAGGAAAGGGGATGGGAGGCAATTTTAGTGGATTCCCCCTTCAGACCCCCATGCCACCTCCCACACTGTTTTGGAGGGTTGGCCAACCCTCTGAAGCTGATTTTCAGGGGATAGGAGGCTGCAGTTGGAGAAGATAGAATTGGCGAAAATCATCTCGTCCTTTTCCTCTAGCAGGAGCATCCCATTGAGTGCAGTTTCACTCACAGGATCTCTAGCTACAAGCCAATCAGTATAACCTAGGGAGAGATACACACATTTTCTACAAGTAAGCCTGGATTTCCTGACCTAGTTGTGCATCATATAATAGCCCCAGTCTTTAAGATTTCTGATGTGATCATAGCAGCCTCTTAACTTTAGAGGGGTAGCTACTATTGTCATCATGAAACAAGTTCTCAGAGCCCCCAGAGTGGGTCAATCTTCTGCTGTGTCAAAAGTACCTCTCGGCTTCTCTGAAGCAGCTTTGCCTTCAAAGAGTTTTATCATAAAACATTCTTAAAACAAACACTGATGTGGAATGTATCCTACGGCTGAAAACAATCGCATTAGTGCCAAGAAGAAAAAAATAGTTTCCAGAAAAAAGAAAACTACAGGGCTAGGAGAAGTAACAGCTTTAAATATTGTGAATTGCAAGCTTGATAATGAACTGTGCGATTCAATATTGTTCTGGATAGGGCTTCCTCTGAAGATTCGTGTAGGAGGTTTATCTTCAAATGTGCGTGTATGCTGTAACTCTTGAAATGAAACTTGCTACACACAGGATTTTGCAAAGGAATGCTCTTTTGAAAAGCCTGAGTCTACTTGGACAGGCCTTCAAGAATGCCCACACAAATATCAATAACGAGCCCACCTGCGTGCCAGACACTACCTCTGGCAAAATCTCCACTCACTTCAATGGGGTTCCTCAAGGTATATATAAATCAATGTGCGTATTGTCTGAAATGTCATGAACTGTATTATTGCGGGCGCTCCCTTTTCTGATCCTAGAGACTACTAACAAAACATCAGAGGTGCTAGGATCCAAGAGGTATCATCCCTGTACTCAGCTGTGTGCAGACTTGCAGGATCTATTTTGGGTTATTTTACAAGAACATCACAGTCCACCAAGCAAAGCCAGCTGCAAGTGGTGGCTTAGAGGTGGAAACAATCTACTGCACCTCCTGGTGGGATGGGCTGCACATTCAAATCTACATCTCAATTACTACAGACCAGAGTTTATAACAGTCCAATTGTTGCAATTGTTGTTAAACAGTTGGAAGACAAAAAAACCCTTGCTGCAAATCATCCAGTAATCTACCAATAGACCCTGATCTTCCAAGTATTACTGGAATTATCCATTGAGCCTATGTTAAGGGCATAGGCAACATGGTGTCTGTGGATGTCTCCCATTGCACCAGCAAAATGCTCTGTTGATAGTTTACTAGCTAGCCCATATATGTATTAATTCTTCTCTGTTCCCCCCTCCCTGCCCCCATCTTTTAAAAGAGTTACAAGATTTCTCTCATTTATGTTGCAGTATGGAGAAGGTCAGAAAAATTAAGGTTTTTTTCCCTGCTGTTTCTTATCTTTCCCAAACATCCATAAAACTGAGAACGAGTTCTTCTCAGTCCTGGCTAAAAGAAGTGTGGATGCCAAAGTAAAACTACTTACTCAAGTTTGGGTAACAATGTTCATTAGCAAACCAATGGAACTATAGAAACTTGTTTAATGCAAGAGAACAAGGAGAGACCACTAATACACAGTGACCATTCATAACTAAACCACATCTTTTCCTGAGAGGAAAATTCCTAAACCTGTTTAATTCTAGGAATGGGACAGGAATTTGTTTAGCTTGCACTTTCACACAAATGTATTTAATTTCACACTTTTGAACCAATACATGAACCCAAATTTAGTTATCCGTCTCCGAATTCTGCAGTGGATGCCTCCAATCAAAAAAATGTGTATATTAGGGGAAAATGCGCACACCACTGAGAATGTTATTGAAAGTAATGCTAAGACGCAGTATATTAGAAACACTGCTTGCAAAAATGTGTATATTAGGCAAAATTGCATGCAAAAATACAGGTATCAGGAGAAATGAATGTAAAAATACATACACATTTTCATATGAACTTAATTACTAGTTTTGTCTGTTGCTAGTATGAAACTAAGAAATTTTCACGCAAGATTTCTACTTAAGTTACTGCTCCAAGCGTGTTTCCTGCTTCGAAGCAGGCAAGCCCAGGGCAATTACTCTTACAGATACTCAGTAGACAGTCTCTCCAAAAGGACAGGGAATTCTGTTGCATCTCTACAACACACTTGGTTTTAATAATCCATCCCTTCCAAAACAAAGATTATGTAGAATAGCTTCCCCTTGCAAACATACAGAGATGGAGAACTATAGAAATTGTGTGGGAATGGAGAAAGCGGTCTTCTACATGGATGTCTGCAATGGGCTTGCAGTGTACTCAACTGTGTATTATTCTAGCAGTAGCCTGGAAGCCGTAGGCAACAAGGCACTGCATGAAGGCAAGTAAGCAGGCTGGCACCCAGCACAGAATGAAGTGGGCCACGAGAGGAGGGGAGTCCCCTCCACCCCTCACTGCATAGAATTGCAGCTCTCTGAACCTACTCTGCAAGCCCAAAGCTGGCTAGTAAATTCGATTGCAGGCAAGTAAATGTTTTAGGCTTATTTATAATCCCAAACTATTTAATTAATTTCAATGCTTTTAGTGAAAAGAATTCTCTGACAATTCTCCTGTATCACATCATGTGTGCCTCAGCACACACTTTGGGAATCCTAGCATGAGGAAATACAGTAAAGGTGTTTAACTTTGGGAATCCTAGCATCAGGAAGTGCAGTAAAGGCGTTTAACGTGTATTTCTTAAAGTTCACAATGTTCTTCGCTTCAATACTAATTCTAGTATAGAAATAGGAAGTTAGCGATTTAGGTGTGCAGAAATGACAATATTTAAGAGATTAAACATTAAGAACAATAAGGCCTCAATGCCACTGTCTAATTGTATAAGAACCAAAGATATAGCTGGATCAAAAAAGGGAACATTTGCAACAGCTTATTTTAAAATATGTCTGAAAATTATTGGGTAGAACAAAGTGAATTAGAAACATTCTCAAGCCTCTGAAACAGTTGAGGAAACAACCAGTGGAAATGGGAGGTATGGTTACGTAGTTAAACTTTATATTGTCCAGTGTATGTTATAAAGCAATTAGGGTATTATGCATAAACTGAATTTCCAAGAAACAGGTACATTAACTTTTCAATGAGATATTATGATTTCTAAAAAGTACCTCAAATGAAAAAGCAAACAAACATTCAGATGTCTATAAAATGTAACCCTCAATTCATCCAACCTTGACTTGACCCAACATCCCCCAAAACTGGTTGTGTCAGCTCAGACGACCATCATAAATCAAGAGAACATCAAATACAAACCCTCACATTGAGGTAGCCATCCTAAGCACACATATCTTGGAATAAGTCCCACTGAATTCAGTAGGATTTTGTTCCAAGTGGACATGCATAGACTTACACTGCAAGTCATCTTTCATTAGCCGTTCATTACTTGTATAGAACAAGGTTGTTTTTCTGTTTGTTGATAGAAACATTACACGCGATGTTTGTTTAAGAATTTAAACAATTGTGGTATATTTTGCATGCCTTTTACTACCTAGGAATCTAGATATGATATTCAGCTGAAGTACGCACTGTATATGCCCTTATGTAATTCGGTGTTTTAGAGTTTTTTGTTTTGCAAATACTGAGAAGTACAAAGACAAAAAGAATACTCTTAACATATTACAAGATCACAGGAATGTAGAAAGATGTCTTCTACCAAGTCAAACCGTTGGTCTGTCTAGCTCACTATTATCTACACTACACTGACTTGCAGAAATTCTACAGTGTTTCAGGCTACAGTCTTTCACAGCCCTACCTGAACCTGAGACCCTTGGCATGCAAAGCATGGACTCTACCTATATAGTTATACACAGCGAAAGCACATCAAGCTCTACAACAAAAGCAATCTTTGTAGCAATGTCATTTTAAAAACTCTAATGTATCTATGTCAGGGGATGGTCAACTTGGTGACCTCCAGATGTTTTGGAGAACAACTTGCATAAGCTCCAGCCAGCCAATGGTCAAGAGGTTATGGGTGTCATCGTCCAAAACATCTGGAAGGCACCAGTCTGCCTACCCCTGCTCTATATTTACTTTTGGCAGCAGAACATATACTTATGTGTTTTCTGTGAAGAAACGTCTATCCTTATTGCCCCTTTTAACAGGCTAAAGTTTTTCCTTCTTATTGGGCTAAGAAACTAGCCCCAATTTTAATGGCCTATTCTAATGTTCAGCTTGTTTACAAGCAAGTTACATGGCGTTGCCATCCTCCCACCCAGCTACGTCTATCAATACATGTCTATTATAAGGGGTTTTCCAGAAATATGTTTCATTTGCTATAAAAACAACTTATGTAATGCTTCTCCAGCTGAGCCTGAAATGTCTTCAACAGAGCATTTAATCAGTAACACGAGAAACTTGGGCTCAAGAACCCCAGCACTGTTCATGAGCCACTAGAGACCAGCAAACCATGTGAGAAACATTAACATGGACAAAGAAGGAAAGGTCTATCCTTCTGCTGTATTCCATCTACAGTTAACCGATTGTCATGGCATCACTTGCTTTAGAGGCTAAGAATTAACTGACTCAGAAATTAAAGCATTTGCATTCCCCTTTCCCAGGATGCTTAAAACAGCTGACATTCTAAAGAATACAAGAGCAAGACTGATACACTAAAAACCAACATTTCTAAAGGAAAAAAATCCTAAAGAACCTGTCTCAACAACAGCAATCAAGCAACAGCAGACCCCACTCTACCCTACCAAGCCGATACTGTGCAGAATACCTAGCTGGAACTGAGGCTCCTTTTCTATCCAGTGACCAATACCCACAAGGTTGGTCATTAGGAATGGGCGTAAATGGATTGCATTTGCCATGAACCCTGCAGTAGTGATAAAATCAGTGGTATCAATAGTCTTAGAATCTCAAGACAGGACGAATGCCACTTGGTTCTTCACCTTCCCTGCCATACATAATCTGGACAGTCACAAAATCAGCTGGTTTGCCCAATCTGTTAATGTGCTTGCTTCTTCTCACAAGTTCCCCATTTGTCCCCCTGGGGACAGGCATTCTTACAAAGCCAACAGGCTCATGAAAATCAAAAGAGATTAAGAGGGAAAACGTTAAAACCAACAGCTGGTATCCAAAACAGGTGATTCCCCACATGCACATTTAATATTTTCAGGCCTGCATGCCCCCAATCCCTTCTTGTCCCTATAGAGCAGATTCTGACATAGCACAAAGAGATGGAGCCAGAACGGAAAAGTATAAGCACAGATACATGCAAATGACAGTGTAGCCCAAGAAGTATCTCCTCTTATGGGGAGCAGGATTAAAGCTGAATTTATCCCTCTGTCAATGTATACCCTGCCTACAATTTAAACTAATTTTGCCAATTGGCATAATTGCAAAACATGCTATGATGGTGTGATGACATTAGTCCAACAGTGCCAAAATACTGGATGAGAGGGAGGCAGCTATTTATTGTCTGGTTGTTAGGGTAATTTTTGTGGAAGGGATTCCATGAACATATCTCCATGCACTGCCCGTTTTACTCTTCTTGTGATCCTGTACACTGGGATAGGCAACCTGATGCCTTCCAGATGTTCTGAACTGCAATTCCCATCATCTGACCACCGGCTGGGCTTATAAGAGTTATCGTCCATAACATCTGGAGGACACTAGGTTGTCTACTCCTTCGCATAGTAGGGACTGTGTAAAAGAATAGAAAACAACAGATGCATATGTGCAAAATGGCCTTTCAGCAACATTTGTGAAGACTGCATATTTTAAAATCTCATTCTTAACTATGAAAAATGCCCCCTAATGAGTGTGCTGAGTATCTTAGTGAGTATCTCTGTGTATGGTTGCCATCAAACCAAAAAAATATTAGATACTATAGTACCAAAATGCCACAAAACTATTTGGGGGGTGGAATCCGATTTTCATTTCCATCTTTGGAAGCTAACAGTTGAACAACGTATGTGGCAGATGTGCAAGACAAACTGAAAGAGATAAGCCAAGAAAAACATCCTGATGTCTACAGCTGAGTTATGACTTGGGGGAGGAAGGAACTATAAAAGCTATTTCCTGCTCCTCACAATTTTTGTGGTTAAAAAAGCACCACGAAAACAAGATAGCCCATTATGCAAAAACCTCTTTTTTCTAAGTTTTCAGAATAGCTGAAGACTGAGAACATAGGTTTCATTCTGGTCTCAGGCACATAGCGCTTCATTCTCCGTTGATAATGAAGAGCTTCCCTTTTAAGCTGAGTTTCAAATTATGAAATCAATCTTTTAGAACTTCCACATTTGTCAGGATGGTTTAGAGAAGTTTGAAAGATTAAGTATGAAGGTGAGGTCTTTTAGATAGCCCTTTAATTAAAGTTTTTTTTTGCTAGATATTTAAAGGCCACGAAGGGCTAGCTTCCTGCATTGTAAGGGGAGGAAGTTGCCTCCTGCTGGTGAGGTTTTAAAAGTTATTTGGTGGAGGGGAAAAATCCCATCAGATTGATCTTTCCTGTCCATTGTAACTCATTTTCACCAATGAATAGAGAATGAACATAGATCAAGAAAGTGAACTTTGTCCTTTCAGCACCTTAGCTCTTTTAATTCTTTTCCTTTAAAAGTCTACGTCTTCTCATTCATTCTTTTTGCCACTATAACCTTAGTACAGCATGAATTATATTTCAAGGCACATTCTTGTGGAGCATTCTGTATCAGGTGAAGAACTAGCAAACTTTTAAAAGGCAATATGTACTGTGGCAACTCAGAGACTACCCGATTTATTGCAGCAGAAGCTTTTCATAGGCAAGGGCCTACACTGGGTCTGTACTAACTTACAATAAAATGGGGCACGGTGTTTTAAAGGAGAGTACACACTCCATGTTACTGGCATAGTGAAGGGGTTATGTATGATTGTGTAGGCTGTACTCTGCCTATTTGTAATCCGCAGTCAAGGAATGGCCACCAAAGTACCCCAATCTATGCACTACGGAAAGCTGAATTCTGCAATTTAGAGAAATGTAACCAATTTACATCAGTTAGCATAATTTTATAGAATTTATTCTGCAATTTTTATTTTTTTATGTATTATGTATGCAGAAGTTCCTCTGGTGATCTATCTATCTTATCGAAGTAAGAATCTATGTATTTAATTTTTGATAATACTGTTTTTAATCCAGAAATGTTCTTTTATATGAATTATAGTAATTTTTGATGTATAATATGAACAGGCCCATAAGCTTTTAAAAAGTATTATTTAAATATTTTTTAATACATAAAAGGTACTATTTAAACAGTTTTTAACATAGTTATACATGGGCATAGGCCTTTTAAGGCAATGTTCCCAATTAATCTACTAATAGTTATATTTAAGCTTTGTGTTATCCCTGGACAGTAATATTAATGTAATGTATTCTTGATATTGCAGCCCCCTGATGAAGGCCTTCTAAATAAAACCTTACAGGCTGAAACGCATTGGGCGTATAATAATAAAGCATTTCAGCATTCCAAGAACCGCTTCTCTCTCCTTTTTTTGAAAAGGTTTAAACCTTTATTAACTGCAATACATAGAAAAGCTTATTTTTTTCAAATTAAAACTGATTTTCCGAAGGCTGAATTCTGCACCCTGTGCCACATTCTGTAATTCTTTTGTGCTTGCCCAGAGTTGTAGCATACACAGTGCCTTATTGATTTAAATATTTATGTTACACCGTTGGCTCCACAAGAGAGCCTCCAAACCAGTCAATACTTAAGACATACTTTGATTCGATTATGACCATATCATGATGCAGATTCTAACAAATCCAGCATTTTGACACGGCAAAGCAGTATCTTTAGATATAAGGATGATGTTACGAGTACTGGAAATATTTTCCAGGCACAGGGTACTGCCATCTTACCTTGGCTTCTATTGACACTGTAATAGGCATGCTTTCAAAATTAATCTTCAACTTTGCTAATATAGCCATGGCAAAACAAGGGTTTTGTGAGGCCCACATAATGTGGGAAATAAAGGCCAGTATCCTATTTAGCACTAGCACTAATGTAAATTACTTTGGTGTAGCACAATGCCAATAGTGTTTGCTGGTGTAATGGGTTTTCCAGGGAAACCAGTAGAGCCAGCAAATGCTATAGGCATTGTGCTTGAGGTAGCTTATGCTTGCACAACATACATTACATAAGCACTAGTACTGAATAGGGTACCCCACAATATGAGCTATAGATACTGCTATAGTTCACAGCCAACAAGTGTCATTACAGTTTATCACAACAACAACTTTTTTTTCCACTGTACTTCTAGCCTGAACAGCAGCAGTGCAAAACTCAAAAGCTTGCTTCTAACAACTGAAAGCATCAGATAGTGGCCCGATTCAGACATAATGGGAAACCATGGGTTCCTGCTACATGAACAAACTTATCCAAACCTCAGGCACACATGGTCCCCGCTTCCCCTCTCATGCTCCAGGAGAGGATTTAAAGCATCTGTTTTCAATTCTAAACCCACAGTTCGTCATGGCATCCAAACTCTGGAAATCACAGCTTGCTTAATCTATGGTTAGTGCAAATCAAATCATAGTTTGATCTGGCTGAAACCCTGAACAGGTGCACTCCTGTTAAGGGGGCGAGGATACACTGCAAAGGCAGATCCCATTTGTAGTAACTATAACAAAGCTGTACAATTTAGTCTGGAACTTACTGATACATATAACCTAGAAATGCTTTACAAATAACTATCCAGCCTTAATTTGCAAGGTTTTCCAATGCAAAAAGAGTACAGATATAAAGTAAGGTGATGCTGTGTTCCAAATATTTGACCCTCATACAGAACTAAGCTATTTAATGGTGATTCTTAAATGATGAGTATGCTGGCCTCTTGATGTCTGTTAATGGGCTCTCTTGGTATTGTTCCATTAGAGATTACACCAAGCTTTCTTAAGGCGATAAAGAGCACGTGATTATGTTATATTGCCAGTTTACCAGTGGTAGAGCTTAAAAAAGAAAGTTCTTGAAAACACAACTATTTGGGGGGGGATGCGTGAGAAGGCTAAGCTGAATAATAAGAATACAGGAGACATCACTTCATAACACTAATGGCAACAACTACTGGAGGGAGGGAGGGAAGGAGGGAGTAAATTCACGAGAGAAAAGAAAAAACTGGATACTGAAACAATTAAAAAAAGGTTGTATATCATAGGGGGTTCACACCAGTCTCTTCATTCCCTGAGTTAGCGCATGAAGGATTTGGGGTTGTTTAGAGCTCCTCAGCATATTAAAGCTCACTGTGCAATGCCAATATTTCAATATTTATGAAATTAACCACTCCACAGTAATCCTTCCCACCTAAAACAGCTACAGCTCTTCATAAATATGTGGCATGTAAATCCCAAACAGATTAACATTTTTCTAGCAAGGTATTAGCATAGTTTCGATCACCAATGAATGACTACCTCAAACACTACAAACATGGGGGTGGAGTTAATACAGGATGAGGTGGAATTTAAGGGAATAAGAAGACAGTGAAGATATCCTTGGATGCTATTTGCAAGTACAGATAGTTTTGCTTTTGCATAAAAAATATTAATTCAAATGTGGCATAACCACTGAAATCCTTGCTAAACGACAAATAACGGAACTTCCTACA
This sequence comes from Anniella stebbinsi, assembly GCA_029215795.1. Taxonomy (NCBI): domain Eukaryota; kingdom Metazoa; phylum Chordata; class Lepidosauria; order Squamata; family Anniellidae; genus Anniella; species Anniella stebbinsi. The sequence continues at coordinate 100,146,337 of JARDYH010000005.1, forward strand.
CTATTACAAGCCCCATAGGCTAATCTGGTTTTCCCAATCTTGAGAAGCAGATTAAAAATAAAGGGGCAAATAATGTGAGAAATACAGCAAACTGACTCGAAATACTTGCTTTAAATATGCAAAGCAGAATCCTCATTAGAACATTGGCTTGACAGGGCTGAGGTTAAAATTAAGTTCCTCCAGTTTATATAAAAGGTAAAACATAATTTGCATGCCAGAGTAAACACAGTAACATGGATCCTAAATTCCTGTAAGTGGAACTCTGCTTACAGGATACACCCTCTGTTGGAAGGTGTTGGAGGGAATTTCTGCTGGTCCCTCCTTTCCCTGCACCCCCTTTGAGAATCTACTATGGATGCTTGAGGAGCCCTCTAGAACAGCATGAAAGGCAACACTTGGGGCTGCAGGGGGAAGAAGGATATCTGAGAAAATCACCTCTCTCCCGTTCCTGCATTGGGAAGACTTTACTGGATCAGAGTCCCTCCTGTGACTCCAGATCCAAGCCACTATATTCTTGCTGCCAAGCACCACCACTAACTCAAAATGGTACTGCGCAGCTGAAATCTGGTTTCAGTTGGCATTTTAAATCCATCCAGGGTGTTGGTGAATATTGAATTTGCTCAGTTTGGGCAATGATGAAAAAAATCCACTGTTTTAATTCTAAGCATTTACACAAAAACAGAAGGCAGCAGTTGACAAACTAAAGAATTGTATGATGCACAAGGCACACAACTGCAAAACAAAACTCTTGAATGCCTCTAGTGTGGGAGAGCCCACAATCTCCCTAGGTAGGTAATTGGTTCCATTGTTGTACTGCTCTAACAGTCAGGAAGTTTTTCCTGATGTCTGCCGCAATCTGACTTCCTGTAACTTAAGCCCATTGTTCCGTGTCCTGCATTCTGGGATGATCGAGAAGAGATCCCAGCCCTCCTCTGTGTGACAACCTTTCAAGTATTTGAAGAGTGCTATCATGTCTCCCCTGTTGCTGTTTGCTGCACTAGCTCCACTTTCCAGAGAAGTCTTAAGGGCAGCCCCACATAGAGTGCATTGCAGTAATCCAGTCTTGAGGTTACTAGTGCCCGTACCACTGTGGCCAAGCTATCCCTGTCCAGAAGAGGAGATTGCTGGCAAGCCAGCTGAAGCTGGTAAAAGGCACTCCGAGCCACCAAGCCCACTTGAGCTAGTTAAAGACATTTCAAATTCAACAGGATAGAGAAAGATGGAGAGTCACAGGCCTTTCCCCAAGCCCACTTTCTATTTCTTCAACCCACACCCCAATTTCACATTCATCTGCCTGAAGCAGATTAAAAGGACAGACCTGCTTTTCCAAACCAGAGCTTGCCTCAATTCCTCCGAACATGCCCTCCACAAGTTTAAAAAAATGCTGCTGCATGGTATTGTCCTGGATTCCATTCTTTGGTCATGTTTAGAATCAGGGTGGATTTGATTTAAATCACGATTTTAATCACTACTCAGAAAGACTCGACTTAATCATGTGACTTCCCCCCCAAAAGTGCACTCTTCCTCGCTATAAGCTTAATACATATTTTACACAACTCAGAGTTACTAAAAGACTCATTCTTGCTGGTATAATCTTAATATTTACAAGCAGATGCAGGTTTCAGTTTGAGCTTCTTGTGCAGATCTATTTCACTCCCAACAATCTATTCATTTAATTTTTTGAAACTTAGCACTTAAGAGGTAAGGGGTTGATTCTGCGTACATAGATTTGCAAAGGAACAATGGGATCGTGATCTCTGCAGACACAAATTCACAGTTTTGAGAACTGTAAAACCAAACATCTATGATAATATCTTCTAGACAGAAAAAATGCCCAATAATCTTACAGAAACCTCTGGAAGGGCATGACATTGTGAATGGATTAATGGAATTCATTTACCAAAAAAATTAAACACTGAATGAATATACAGCCTCATGCTACATAATAAAAATAATAATCCTTATTTCATGATGAATAACCTTTGGACAATAATGTAACTTAAATAGAAAACTATTTTTAGACAGATTTTTCCTCAAAAAGCATTTTATTTAAAAAATCTGATTTAAATAAAAAAATCAATTTAAATTTTAAAAATCCAATTTTTAATTTTTTTTAATTATTGATTTTTATCCACCCTGTTTAGAATATTGGATATGACTCATAATTCAACAAAGACCACTGCTTGAAGACTAACAAATTTAAGTCATAAACATATGTGGATTAGAGTTCAGTTTTGGGGAGAACTATATGTAAAATTACCTTTCCTTTAACCAATAAGCAGTCTCCTTTAGTAAACTGTATATTCTTTACCTGAAAGGAGCATTGCCAATTTTAAAATACTGACAAAAGGGGACATTTTGACATTTGGGTGAAATATAATTGCATATTACATTTTATTAGAATAGATTTCAAATTATCAGTAAGCAAACACCCTTGATTGATAAAGTGATTAATAAAAAGTATGGGCTATATATCACTGCATGCTAGGCAAATTATGTATTGAAAAGATGTTTAAAATCATTTCCAGTGTGCTATGCCTTTAGGTAGGAGACATGCCCACATTTGTTGCTGCAGCAACTATGCCAGCCACTGTTTTTCAGTTAGTCATGAGTTTAATTCCAAATCCTTTGATTATTTCAACTAGCTACAAACCCAAATACAACTGAGCCTGCTAAATAGCTAGTCTCTATCAAAAAAATTTAACAGCCATGCTTCTTTACACAGTTCTTTCTTTCAAGAGGCTAAACTCTGCTTATCTCCAGGACAATACGAAGTCTCCTCTTGTTTCAGCGGCACCATTTGTGAAACTGGTTGCACTAGTTCATCAAATAGCCATCAAGTCCTAGAAGATAATCTGTGCTGGTTTCGCTTGCGGAAACTCATCGCCATAGCCAATGCATTTAAGAGATTATAGTGTGAAGTTAAAAGTTATGTATAACCTCTGTAGATTTTAAAAGTTATTCTCATCTGGTCTCCCACATGTGCACTGCAGGATACACAGACTAAGCTCCTGTGTTTTACAGGAGGAATAGGGAAGGAAGCATTACATGTGGGGATGTAAACTTCTCCATTGGAATAAAAGGAGCAGCACCTGCAGGTGAGAAACTCAATGGCAGATAATGGACATCTGTGTAGCGCTAGATAATTATTACTTAATGAAAACTTCACATTTTATCTGAAATTAAATTCTGAAAGCCATAGAGGAAAAGTAGGAAAAACAAACTATTCCTTAAAAAAGAAAAAGGGGGCGCAATCCTATGCATTGTTTAGACAGAAAAATGACTTACAACTCCTGACAGTGGTAGAACTTTTTTCTATCTAAGTATGCATAGGATTGTACTTTAACTGTGTAACTTTTATTGCCCTATTCAGAAGTTCAATCCCCTTGCAATTAACATCACATATGGGGAAGAGCCCGGTACTCTGTGACTTCCTCACAGTCTGCCCCACAGCACTCCATGAGATGGAGAGGCAACCTCTGCAGCAGGGCCTCCTCTACATGTGTAGATTCCCCATGCAATTCAGAACCCTGATTTTCCTGGGTTCTAAATTGCATAGGAAGCCCCACCCAAGCAGAGAAGGAGCTCACTGCAGACATTCAGCCCCCAAAGCATGAAGGGCTACAAAGACAAGCAACAAGGACACAACTGAGGGGATGGGGCCAACAAGCTCACTCCAGCTTTCCCTTTAACATGATTCTAATTACATGGGAGCTGAACTTCTAAACGGGGCTTATACCTTCCCAACTCAGTGTCACAAACCGTGGATTAATACAGACAACCAATTTACCAAGTGGCACATTTGCCGCATCATGTTTTTCAAGCAACAAAGAATGTAAGATTGGCTAGATTCCAAAACAGTTCTACATTTGTCAGAACATCCCTTACAATAGTATTCTTCATTCCAATAGTTTTATATGTTGTGGAATTGTTCACATGTTATCATCTAGATTACCTGTGTTTCTATAAAGGATAAATCTGAGGGCCTTACCAGCCTTGGAAATAAAGCAACGACTTACTCACAAACCTGCCTGTGCAGGGAAGGCAAAGGATGAGCAAAGCTGGACAGTGCACTCAGCCAGAACTTGCAGGAGCCCCTGCAAGTGTGTGTGTGAGATGAGTGCACTTGTACTGCTCCCCAATCCCCTTGTTATCTCCAATCTGTGATAGGAGATAACAAGGGTATTCTTCTCTCAGCCACCTCCCCAAGTCTCCAGTAGCCTCCATGGCAGGGCTTGGGGAGAGACTCACAGAGCATGCCCAAGTCTCCATTGGCCAGACTGGAAACTTCCACAGCCTGGATTAGGACCATGAGTAGGAGGTTTCCTACCCCTGCTATACGAACAATGAAAAACATTTAAGTTTGATTGTTTTGTAAGCTTTTATGTTACTGGTTGCCCCAACAAGATATGGTCACAAATATTTTATTCTACCCTGTTCCCCTACATCCAAAGACAACATCCATTTTTAATATTAATCCATGGGAATATGAAATTGCTCCTGATATGTAAGGGGGAACAGAAATAATTTAACTAGATGGAAAAGATTGTGCAAACACTATGGAAGTGAAATTCTATATTCTTGAAGTTAGTATTTTTTCCTCACTACATATATTACATAAGTAAAGCAAGTTAAACTCTTTAGCCTTTCTCATCTCTAAACAAAAAAGGAGTTACAGTGGGTTGAAAAACAATTCAACAGAGGACATGAATTACTCCATACATCACAGAATTTAAATGGATAACTTTACTGAAATTCAAGATTTAAGCATGCAAATTCTGACTTCAAGAAGGTACTCCATACTACATGTTACTAAATTGGAGTACGTACATATTTTAGGAATGTGAGCCTTTATTTCAAGCTGATTGATAACACAGGTTGCAAACCTATGCAAACTTCGAGTGTAAGCTCCACTGAATACCATGACAAATGTATAGGACTACACGGTTACCTATCTGGAACCACCTTTATTTCTATTACTGAAAGCCAAATGACAGTATTTTGTCTAACTCAAAAGAAGTTTGAAATAGCTGGACTTACAATTTTGGGGAATGGAAGCAGGGAGAACAGAAGGATGATGTGGTTATGTTCATGTTATGGATTATTCAGGAATTGAGAAACTACAGTTAAGAAGAAATTGCAACACAACACACCAATTCTTTATAACAGTTCCAGAGGACTATTTTTTAAAATATTTTTTAAATATTTTTTTTATTTATTTATTCCATTTATATACTGCCCCATAGCCAAAGCTCTCTGGGCGGGTTTACAAAAATTAAAAACACTGAGCATTAAAAAGAGATATACAAAACCATAAAAAGCATAAAAACAAGTTATTAATACAATATCATTTAAAACAACTATTCTGAGTCAAAAAACAACAAAACCCTCAACATATGCTGTTAAATGCCTGGGAAAAGAGGAAAGTCTTAACCTGGCATCAAAAAGATAACAATGTTGGCGCCAGGCGAGCCTCGTCGGGGAGATCATTCCAAAAATTGGGGAGCCACCATTGAAAAGGCCCTCTCCCTTGTTGCCACCCTCCGTGCTTTCCTCCGAGTAGGTAACTGGAGGAGGACCTTAGATGTGGATCGTAGTGTACGGGTAGGTTCGTATCGGGAGAGGCGTTCCGTCAGGTAGTACGGTCCAAAGCCATGTAAAGCTTTATAGGTTACCCTGAATCGGGCTCGGAAACATACAGGCAGCCAATGCAAGCGGGCCAGAGTAGGTCTTATATGCTCGAACCTTCTGGTTCCTGTTAACAACCTGTTATCAATACTATGTTAGTATGTAGCAGCAAAGTCCTTTTCAGACTTTTTCCTGTATATAATACTTGCATATATACAACTATTGAGGAATCCTGGGGGAAAAAACAGAGTTTCTGAATACACAGAGATCTTTCCAGACCTTTAAATGAATTTAATAGGGCAGGCAGCTGAACCTGCCTCTGCAATGTCAGCCCCCACCCCCCCTCACACATTCATTGTATGTACAATGAATGTGTAACTTAAAAAGGTTTATGTTAACATGGGAACTATATTTCTGGATCAGACCAAGGGTTCATCTAGTAGTATTAACATTTTCTCTCTAGAGATCACCCAGATGCCTTTGGAAAGTCCCCCAACAAGTTAAGAAGATTAAGAGCGACCCTGCTGGATCAGACCAAATTCCATCTGGTGCAGCACAGTGTTCCCAATAGCAGTCAGCCAGATGCATCTAGAACCTCCTCACAAGCATGGATGTGGACACCTTCTTCTGTTTCTTCCCAGCATCTGGTACTCAGAGGTGTAGATGGAGCCTTCATATGGTTGTCATGAGTAATAGCAGTTAATTGGTTTATCCACCATACCTAATCCCTTTTAAAACATTATATGCTTTTGGCTGTCGCCACATTTTGCAGGGAAATTCGTTAAGTTAACTATGAAAAAAGGACTTCTAGGTGACAGTCCTGAATTCGCTGCCACTCAAGTTTAATTTGGGGACTCCCAATCTCTAGTACTGAAGAGGGCGGTGGTGTCAATTAATCACTCTCTAAACAGCATTCATTATTTCATACACCTCTCTCATGTCACCCGCTTAGTTAAGAGTGGCTCCTGTTTAGAGGGTCAACAAATGTTGGTTGGTTTTGGCAGAAAACTAAAAAATTGTGCTCACCACTAAACTTGAGTTTTGTCTGTGATATCACATTCAGTTCTTGAGACATTCCAAAGCGAGGCTCAATATGACCACTACCTATAGCCCCTCAGATCCAAACTGGACTGGAGTGCAGGAGCTTATCCCAGTAGCATTGAGCCTTACTACTTTCCGAGCCTCTCTGAGGCTCAGAGCAAGATCTGGGAATACCATTTTTTAAACCGTGAGCAGCCCACTTCCATCACAGCTTGTTGTTATAGGAACCACATAACATTAACCACTGGTGACTTGGTATTCTTGTTTTCCTTTCCTTTCCCCTCCCCATTCCCTTTTCTTTTTATGTCGTGTCTTTTACTTTCTCAGCCTGAATTGTTTTTATTGCTCCGTAAGCTACTCTGGGAGCCTTGTCCATGCTTTGGTAACCTCCAAGTTAGATTACTGCAATGCACTCTAGGTGGGGCTGCCTTTGAAGGCGGTTCGGAAGCTGCAGCTTGTGCAAAATGCAGCGGCCAGATTGATAACTGGAACCAGAAGGTTCGAGCATATAAGACCTACTCTGGCCCGCTTGCATTGGCTGCCTGTATGTTTCCGAGCCCGATTCAAGGTGCTGGTTTTAACCTATAAATACCTGACGGAACGCCTTTCCCGACATGAACCTACCAGAACACTACGTTCAACATTTAAGGCCCTCCTCCGAGTGCCTACTCTGAGGGAAGCTCGGAGGTCAGCAACAAGGGAGAGGGTCTTCTCTGTGGTGGAACGATCTCCCTGACGAGGCCCACCTGGCACCAACATTGTTATCTTTTCGGCGCCAGGTCAAGACTTTCCTCTTCTCTCAGGCATTTGGCAATATCTGAGGAGCCTGGGTTTGTTTTTGTAGCTTTTGGGGTTGTTGTAATGGTTTTAAATGTATGTGTGTATTGTATGTATGTTGTATGTTTTTGCTGTTTTAATTTTTGTATATTGGTTTTAATTGTTTTAATCCTATGTAAACCGCCCAGAGAGCTTTGGCTATGGGGCGGTATACAAATGTAATAAATAAATAAATAAATAAATAAATAAATAAAAGAAGAGATATAAATGCTTTAAATAAATTAGAAGGGTGAAGATGTCATCAGAATACAAAATACTGACCATAAGCAAGCTCAGGAGTGCATTTGTGGATCCTCCACAATGTTAGCAATCATTAATATCTGGTACACAGTCACAATACCAGCATGATATACAATCAAAATTCCAACCCAACTTTTCTGCATTGTCTAGGGAGTAGTGTTACAAGTTCTTCCTTACCCAACTGCTATTTCAACTTGCACTGAACTTGAAGGAATGATCTACTTTTAACTACTCCCTTCCATTCATTCACCAATGTATTCATTAGTCATATGAGGAAATACACTGACTTCTCAATCTCTCCCTCGGCTACAATGTGAAACATATTTTTATGTCATAAGATTGAACATAAGAACATAGCCATATGGTTGTAACACCCTCTAGGGTGCTGTGGGTTGTAGGACTGCTCAGGGGTGGGGGTGTGGTTTAGTCCCAATGTACAGAGGACTCATGAAGTAATGAATGAAAAAACATAAGAATTTACCAGTACCTCATGCTAATTGGGGGGGGGGGGAAGCATGAACGCTCATAGATTCTAGCTTTTAGATGCCAATAAGTGAGCGGGTCATAACACAGGGAGGAAAAACTGCAATTAAAGTACAACCTAAACTTGCAGTAGCCTACAAAACAAGAAAGAAGACAACTTTATGTGCAAATTATGTCACACTGCATATTCAATAGGAATATGCTTTGGCATTTTACTAGTTTCGAATTCTTAAGGTTAAAAAAGGACTAGGTTTAAACCCTCTGTTTCAACAGCGCTGCATATTAAAGGCACATCACTAAACTCCCTTTAGTTAAATGATTTCTTCTAGCAGATGGCCTTTAATGTCACCTCACACCACTACCACCACCACAGTGGTTTAATGCTGTCCTGTAAGGCCATTACTTTCAGCGTCACCACTATTCTTACTCTCACCTGTCAAATTAAATGCGTGGAGTCCAGAGGCCTGGAACAGATGACTGGTTCCTTAAACAGGCCTCAGCAAGAAATGGAGGGATTTATTTTCCCCTTGATGTACGTAAGAAAAGTTAAGGCAGTACAAAGCAATTCAGAGGCGTTCACTGTTGGCCACATGAAACCATCACCATGTAGTTAACAACAACTACAGGGAGGAAACAGACCATGAAAAATTCTACTCACCCCCCTCAATAATGGAGCTCATTCTCCAATAAAGGGCCAGAGAGAATTAATGCTCCCCTTTAACATCTTCACTTAAAGTGAACAAAGCTGCCACACACCAATTAATCTAAACTTAACAGCTACTGCTTTTCACTAACTCCACAACCCATGCTGCCCTTTAATTTCAGCTAACAGCCTTCGTGTGGCATTTCGCTTGAATCTAAGACAACTCAAGTGTCTGGAGGGAAGTTATTTGCTGAAATTTTTTTAAAAAAAACATCCTTGATTAGAAACTAGAAAATTCGTTGTAAAGATAAACTAGCAATTACTTATGGTTATTGCCTCATTCATGCAAACACTGCCTTACTTACAATGCACAGTAAAAAAAACCACTTGTTTTGGAAGAATTTCCAGTTTCCTAATTCAGGAAACTTTAACCACGGCTCTGCTGCAAGTTTCATGCCGTATAATACAGTGACTTTCATTGCTCTTCTTTTTCATTGCTTTTTTCAGAGTGCCTACAGAAGACCTCCATAATTTATTACCACCACAGCCTTGTTAAATATCCTGTTTTTACCATTGGCCTGTGGCTATGAGAACAGAGGGCTTACCAGGCACCTGTCAGGTGGCAATACATGGTAGGTGGGCAACATGCAGTATGATGTGAAGGGCTGGCCTACAGGAAGTAGGTGCTACACATAGCTCTACAACGTACTGTGCATCTATTTATTTATGAAGTAAGCTACACAGCATTTTAACCACTCATAAGTATTCAGATACTACTAGGACAGACACTTATGAATCCCATATTGAGATTTCCCTCAGCAGATGACTATCCCTGAAATCTCCCAGCCCCAAAAAGTTCATATATTGAATCACAAGGCATCACAGGTCTGCAAGGAGACCATGCTCTTTTCCCAGGAACAAAACACACAGTAGTGGATCCCTGATGTGTGTATGGGTGTGTTTAACCACTATAGGAAACTATATATCAATATGCTACAATCATGAAAAACTTATTATTATGTCTGATGAACAATTTGGCTTACTGGACAATCACATGTCCAGTAACAATGTTATTTATTAATGAACTAACGGGTGCAAAAAATGAACCCACACAGGTGTAATATAACATACATAAATATGCACACAAGTACACCCAATTAAACACTTCGTATAGTGATATATCAAGATATGCATAAACCCACAAAGGTACACAGGAAGCCATAGCCCCCTAAAACCAGATGCACATGAGATTACTTGTCATTTTATAAGCCCTATTCAGGCATTATTTTAACTATTTAAACACGCAAGCAGAGACAGGGTCACATTGAGTAGCCCCGCGCACATCACATGTGCCATGTGGCTCCATCCCCAAGCATCCGTGGAAATGTCTGCAGGGGGAAGGCCTTCACACATATTGCTGTATGCACAGAGGTTACTATAGGCGTCAGAAGCCTGTGCTATTGGGGTTCCAACTCATATGTTAGCTTCCATACCCAGAACTGTATATTTGAAAGTTTCCCTTACGATCATTCATGTTGTACATGAAGTGCTTTGGGAAGAAGCTACTTAGTGTACGCAATGTCAGGGGTAGGGCTACTTGGGGTGTTCACCAGCTGATTTCACTTGTTTAAATAACATCTGAATAGCTACAGTGGTGAGGGAAAGAAACTATACAAACTGAAAGGCATTCATCTTTATTATTACTTCATACATCTATGTCCTAAACCCTGTTAGTGAAAATAAGCTACAGTAAGCCTTGGGTGAAATTAAGCCCTGCATATTCATATCTGATGAACAGCACCGATAGTCAAACCACTCATCTAGTGCCACAGAAAAAGCTATATAAAGGCTGAAGGAGTTTGTCTTTATATTGTGATTACTGGCTTAACAAGAAAAGCTTATGAAGAATATAGGAAATCCAGCAACAGGCAACGATTTGACTACTCTCCTTTTTTAACTTCCTGAAAAAGCCACAGTTTGACAGGAAAAGCTCTCACAGATAAGAGACGGTAAACGGAGTAGGAACAAACGGGCTAAAGTCACACAAAGCATCTGGGAGCCTGGCAGTTACATCCAAAAAGATGTCTAGGTTGCAGGGAGATCTAGAAGTGTGACTTTACACACATATACAAAAGATACGACAGAACCACCTTTTTAAAGCCTCCCATTTTAGTGACAGATGCAAGGCGTATGTATGCTTTCTAGGTACGCGCCACAAAAGCAGCACATGTGCCTGAACCTTAGAGGAATCTGGCACAGCTTTACTGAACACACAGTTAACCCTAATTATTAGTGTAGAACAGCTGAACTGTAGTTCCCAACATGTAATCTAGATCTACGTTCCCTTTGGTCGCAAATACTTTGTTGAGCTTTCAAACACAAGGGTCTTGGGAAAAGGACTGTCTGTGACAACAATTTGATGGGTGGAGTTACTGCATTTAAATGCATCATCAAGTTTTATTATAAATTTCTTTACAGAGACCGCTAATTTCCCCCTCTTGTTTGCACAGCATGACAACTGAGAGGACACGATTAGGCTTGAGACACAAACAACCAAGACCTTGCATGGAAATGCACCACTGTTCAAAGCACCAAAATAGGTCATGGTTCCTTGGCATTATCAGCAGAAGTTATTCACAGAGTCAAGGGATAAATGTTCCTTATCTACCATGATCAAAGTGGTCCTTGTTTTAAGACTGACTGCTTATGCTGACTAAAATAAATCTTCAATACAAGGTAAAATTAAATGACCCTATAAAAAGGATGTTTTCAGGAAGGTCAAGTAGCAGGAGAAAAATATGAGGCTGTAATTTACCATCAGCTGAATAATGTAATCTGACAGTTCACTCATCATATCCATAATATGCACTATTTCTAGGCCAAGCAGCACAACTCAGTCACAGAATACCAGACAGAACTCCATGAGACACCCCTCACAAAGGCGAAAACTGCATCCAAAGAATGCCACTTGGAGTAGTTAATCTAATTTTATCCTCACCCCACCCCACCCATTGTTAGGATGACTACAGAATCCCATTTTTAATGAAGTGACCCCAATAATGGTGTGGTGAACTGGTTACTGGGACTAGGAACTCACCGGCAAGAAAATGCTTAGCATTATCTTTGAACTCAACTCCTGTCTTGTCGCTCGCAAGCAGGGTGGATTGAATTTAAATCAATTTGATTTAAATCTCTACCAGGGTGGATTTGATTTAAATCATGATTTTAATCACTACTCAGAAAGACTCGATTTAATCATGTAACTCCCCCCCCCCAAAAGTGCACTCTTCCTCTCTATAAGCTTAATACATATTTTACGCAACTCAGAGTTACCAAAAACTCATTCTTACTGGTATAATCTTAATATTTACAAGCAGATGCAGGTTTCATTTTTAGCTTCTTGTGCAGATCTATTTCACTCCCAACAATCTATTCATTTAATTTTTTGAAACTTAGCACTTAAGAGGTAAGGGGTTGATTCTGTGTACATAGATTTGCAAAGGAACAATGGGATCGTGATCTCTGCAGACACAAATTCACAGTTTTGAGAACTGTAAAGCCAAGCATCTGTGATAATATCTTCTAGATAGAAAAATTGCCCAATAATGTTACAGAAACCTCTGGAAGAGATTGACATTGTGAATGGATTAATGGAATTCATTTACCAAAAAATGTAAACATTGCATGAATATACAGCCTCATGCTACATAATTAAAAACTAATCCTGGTTTCATGATGAATGACCTTTGGAACATAATGTATCTTAAATAGAAAACTATTTTAGATAGATTTTTCCTCAAAATGCATTTCATTTTAAAAATCTGATTTTTAATTTTTTTAAAAAAAATCATTGATTTTTATCCACCCTGCTTGCAAGCTAACTTCAAACCCTGGCTTCAAACTCTGGTTTGTTAGAGAAGTGACAACAGGTGTCACTGTTAAGACAAAATGTTAAGTTTTTTCTCTTGGTGTGTTCCTGGTTAATGGAGCCAGTGCAGCTGGTGGGAGGAATCAAGCAGGAGCAGTTAACAAACTGGCACCAACATGCTTGCTCATTAGCAATAAACAATAAACCTAAATTCCCCAGAATTCCAGCTTCTTGTTTTGTCTGAACACAGCTATTAACAAGCTATGGAATCATGAATCTAAGTCTCTCTCAAGGTGTTCCCAAACTGAAATCAGCCTCTCTAAGGAGACATTATTTTCAGTCTTATTTTGTGAAAGACTTGATTATACCAGGATTTGAGTGATCATAGCACCCTTCGCCCCGTGAATACCTGATGTTACTCTATTGAAAGAACTGGACAGCAATCCTACTCTTTTTTTCAGAAGTCCTACGATGATCATTTTTAACTTTAATCTTATTTGTATGAGGATTCAGGGTTTTTCCCATTTGAACCGGTGACATTGCAACTTTTTACCAGATACTTGAACAATTATGTACTGTGCTGTTAGGAGAAACCATCATTGCCAGATACAACTATGTATAAAAAGTTATATCTTTTTCAGAGAGGATGAAGTAATATAATATAGCCATCAATCCTCACAATCTTCAACTTTTCTAACTCATTCAAATGAGATTCAAACTTGCATGCTATTACCTCCCCTTCTCTACATGTGAGGGGAAATTAGCAGCAAACTAAAGCTTGTTCAAACCATAGTTTATGCACAAACCAGGAACCCAAACGAGTTTGCTCCCATTCAAAACTCATCTCCTTGCCAGAAGGATAGGAGGGACCATGAATGTCAGAGGCTCACACCTGTTTGTGCTCATAATGTATTGCATCAAATGCATCCACTATTTTGCAGGTTTACAGGGCTCACAAATTTGCCAAACCTAGTTCATAACAAGCCAACTTCAAATCATGGGTTATGAAGCTGGCTTGCCTAACCAGAATTTTTTCAACCACAATCTCTGGTTCATTGTGATAAGTCAGAAAGTGAAAGCAAACACTGCAGATGTCCATCTCCTGGCCACACAGGAGAGGGGAATGTGTGAGCCCAAAGCTTTGCTTGGGCTTGCACCAGTTCATGCATGTTGCTTTAACCCATGGTTTTCTGCTACCTGAAAACCAACCCAGCATAATCCTATGTGCCTAATATTTTATTGCAATAAATTGTACATATCTAAAACTGATATGAAGATGAGCCTGATTGACATACCATATTTCAGCTTGGATAAAAGAAGATAATACTTTAATTTTTTTTAAAAAAAATCCAGATGTTTTTATTTACGGTAAACAAGTTTTTTCCATTTAAATAATATACACCACATTTCCTATAAAGAATAACTAGGTTCTTATTAAGTAATCTGAATATAAGCCTGCTGGTCCTATAGTTAACTTCTAACTAAATTAATGTCATGTATCAGTTACAATGGCCCCAGTTCAGATGTCACACTAAACTATGATTTATTGTTCTAGGAATGAGCCTAGCCTCCACCCAACCAGGTTCACATACTCCCTCCCACCTCGTCTTCCTCAAGAAAAATGGAAGCTTTCATTTCTGCTTTTACTAGACCAGTCTGTCATGCCATCTGAACTGACAACTGTGGTTAATGTTAACTATGGTTTGTTTGAAACAAGCCAACTTCAAACCATGAGTTATCAGGCTGACTTGCTTAAAACAAGCCATGGTTAACATAGTTAACATTAACCACAGTTCTCCTTGCAGCATTTTGATGGAGGAAAGTGTAACCTCAAGGCTTATTATAGCTGTTTCTGTCACGCTAAACTAGGAACATAACAAAAATAAGCTGCTCTAGTCTGCCCAGTAATTGACCTCTCAGTCATGGGAATTTCAGTTTTGTTTCCTGCTTTGGTTATACGAGGACAGTGCTGGGCCAAGGCCGAAAGAAAGGACCAACACTGGGAAAAACAAAAAAATGCTGTCCGATATTCAATGTCCCTATATTTTTATACCATAATCATAATCCTATAAACTGTAATGGCTGCAATAATAAGACCCTACATAGGAATATCTTAAAGACATTTCTTCCATAGGTAAAAAAATAAGAAAGAAAATATGAAAAATGTATATAGTGCAAAGTCTGGCTTTAAGAATAAAAGCATAAAATAAATAAAAACTAAGTTTAGTGGTCAGATTTACACAACTTTTTTGGAAAATATGAAGAACTATCATTTGAAAACTTGATATGTCAATCCATTCTGTGTATGATATAGCTATAACTAGCCACTTTCAAGACAGCTAACATTTGGGCCTGTTCAGAATAAATAAACCCTGTTGAATGTTCTCCCTCCCTGTACTGAATGTACTGCCTATCTCCTAGTGTGTTGGCTAATGGTCAGTTTCGATGGTGTCCTGATTCTATTACTTATCTGGAAATGGTTATTCCCAGAGATATATGTCAACTGATCAAAATAAATTTAAACAATCTGATCAGTGATACTGCACGAGATATAGATGGGTACTGTTAAAGTTGAGTTTGTGGGGCAAAGTCAACACACTTCAGGTGAACATTATATCTCGAATTCTTTATGTTATGAGTGGGATTCGTTTACTTATCTCTGACGAATATTTTCAACAACTTAATGCTTTGTTTTGTAAATTCTTCTGGGGTTCTTCCCCACCTTGAATGTCTTTGAAACGGACGCAACTTCCAATTAAAGAAGGTGGGTTTGGTTTTCCAGACTTTGCTTTGTACCATTGGGCCTATCTATTGGCTTGTACTAAGTTTTGGTCTTTTCCTGCTTGTTTAGATAGGCCACCGTGGTGAGTTTTGGAAGACTTACGGCTAGAATCTCTTCCCAAATGGATGGCACTTGGTTCTCCATATATAAGAACAAGTAACCCTCCTCTTACAGTCTTGCCTGCTAGAGAGGTGTGGCATACAGTATCACGTCAATCACAGTTTGATCCATTCTTTAATACAAAATTGACTTCATGGGGAAATCCAGATCTAAGAATTGGAAAGAAAGCGTTTTTGTGGAGAATATGGACGGATAAGATGATTTTTACTTTGGATCAATTAATAGGTCCAGATGACGAGTTTCTGCCCTTTTCTGATCTGTGTGTTAAATATAATTTACTTATTACGGCTGAATGGCAATACCTGGAACTGAAACATATGCTGGAATCAAGGTTTGGTCTGGCTGCTTTTACAGCCTCCGAGCCTCCAGCACTGTTAGAATCACTTATAGCAGCTGAACAGACATGTCGATCCACGACCCTATATAAGCATTTAGTAGCAGTAAATAAATATGACACCCATAGTTTAAGAATGGGTTGGAATAGAGAACTGGAGTGCCCTATCTTGCCTAATCAATGGACTGTTGCTCTAGCATCTGTATCTGAAGCTTCTATGGATTTCAGGTTATGTCTTATTCAGCAAAAAAATCTGTTTCAGGTTTACTGGACTCCACAACACCTTTTTAATAAGGATTTGTCTAACTTGCACAATTGTTGGTAATGTAATGCACCTAATGCTTCCCTTATTCATATGTTTTGACAATGCCCAGTATTTGCCTCCTTTTGGGAGGAGGTTATAATAAGGATAAACTTTGTTCTAAAACAATCTATTATATGGAACGATGTGCAGGTCCTCCTAAATTACCTACTAGCTTCTTGGAAGTTAACACATGGTCAGCACAAATGGATCTTCAGAGCCAATATGACAGCCAAAAGACTTATATTATCACATTGGAAGGACAAATGCTCACCTCCAATAATGCAATGGACTGAGGACTTAATAACACTATCAATATTTGATCAGGTATTATATAGGTGCAGCTTGCAAGTGGATAAATATAGGAATATTCAGTCTGCTTTTCTTGAAATCTATGTATAAGTCTCTCCTTCCCCCCCCCCCTTTTTTTACGAATGGTACACTTGATGGGCTAAAAATTGACGATATTCCTATGTATTTTTTTTTCTTTCTTACCCTCGCCCCTAACGACTCCTTTTTGTAGTTTTGTTATTCTTCACCATAAAAAAGGGGGGACCCTGCTGGTTAAGGCTTTTGGTTAAGCAGCAGGTTTTAAGGTGTCTTGTGTGATGCGTTTTGCTAAACCCTGCTCACTCACTAACCACAGTTGGACTGTCTACAGCAGGGTTAGCAGCTCTAACTGTGGCTTAAAGTGATGCATGCAACATCATGGCTTGTGGTTAGTGTTAACCCCAGAGAACCACAGTTTCGCTAACCACCTGAAGTGTCGTCTGAACAGGCCCATTGTTACATATTATTCTCAAGCACTAGCATGGTAGGTTAAAATATCATCTAAGTGTTAGGGAAAGCTATGCCATTGGTATAAAGTAAACCATCATATTAACACTGTAAACTTTCAAAGAGTAAGTCAGGAAAATTACACATGGATGAGTAATATTGTCAAACTAAGAAGACACCTACTTTTAAATTTTACCATTTGTTCTTGTCCCTATATCTATCTATCTATAAATCAGTAAGAGAACATCAAAATTACTTTCACAAAGTGAATTTTGAACTGTCACCCCATTCCAATATTAATGTCGCTACAGAGACATACATCATTATTGTCACTGTTAGCTATTAAACATACCAATTCCGTAGGTGAAACCAAACTGAGCAGGAGCCCACTAAAGGAACTGGAGCAAACATTTTTTTTAAAAAAATTGTGAAATGAACCAAGGAATCTCATTGTAAAAGATGAAAAGGTTAATAACAGGCGTTGGGGGGGGAGTTGCACAATGCTTTAATTTAAGAGAAAAGAACGTGACGTATCTTGTTAAACAAGACTGGAGTGGAGGAAACTCTAAATACACATGTTAACACAATATTGACTATGAATGCAACAAATGGAGTGTGTGTGAGAGAGAGAGGGAGGGAGGGGGAGAGAGAGAGAGAGAGAGAGAGAGAATAGCTGCACTGAAGATATATCTTCTGACAGCACAGACAGGACAATATACCGAGGCATTGGTATAGTAATGATGCAGAATGGAAGCATCATGTTAATCAACCATTTGCATTTCTTGATGATATAGGACAGAAAGATTTAAGTCACCAACTTAAGTACACCCTGCCTGGCATAGGAGAACTATTTCTCAGTGTTATAGTCACGTTGTTAATTGATGCTTTGAAATTTCACCTATTTAAGGAAAAACTATTTCAAGCTCATAAAATCAAAGGTCATGTTTGTTCAAATGTGAAAGTTTAAAATTAACTTGAAAGACCACAGAAAAGGCAAACATAGTCAAATGAGAGGGCTGCAAGTGGCAATTATATCTCAAGACAGACAGTGCTTCATTCCGAAGTCGACATACTGGAGGAATTCTTGTATGACTCTTGTGGTATTTCCATGATGAATTATTTCTAAACTTCACTCCGTGAGAGCTTCTCCATTATAAGTAGAAGGGATAAAATGAAAGATACAAAATCCTCCTGACTATATATAGCAACAGAGCCAATAAGCTGGTTGGTTGGAGCCCTAGACTACTCCATACCATCTTGTAAAAGCTATAGCAGTAAAAAAGAAAAAAAAAAGTATAACGTGCAGCACTGTAGCTTTTCTTCCTCTCTCATTCCCCCCACCCTTCATGCTGAGAAATTCTACTCAACTCAAGCTGCAAATGTGCAGCCTGATTCTGAACATGTATACTCACTGAGTTTAATGGGACTGAAACACAGGGAAATATGAACAAGATTGCAGCCTCAAGGAATTAAAAGACATCAAAATTAACCACTTTTAGTCAACAAAGCTACTACAGAAATTATAGATGAAGATGCCATTTTAAAATCTGAGGAACATGAGCTGGTACAACTATTCCTCAAACATGAGGCTTAACGGTAAAAAAACAACAAGTTACAAACACATGAATAGAAACTTTGGTATTTTTAACAGCAAAACCAAAGACTGCCAGCTCCCATATGATCCTGTTGTCAACTAAGAAAACTGCCTGAGACCCTTCTCTGGGTGTCCCCACCATGAGCGTTTGAGCAGGTGGTATCCAGAGAGGCGGGTCTTTTTCTGCAATGGCAACTATATTTTGGGACTTCCTCAACATGTTTTCATGGTGCTATCCCAGTTATTTTTTAGGCACCAGACAAAGGCTACATTTGTCTGCAAAGTCAGACCTGCTGAGAATCACGAAGCCAGATTTCTCCTGCTTGACTCCTCCAGCCGATGGTAGCACCTACAATAACCAGCAACTCACCATGAGAAAAGCAAGGACTACTGCCCCTCCCAAAGAAGTCAGTAATTGGAAAACAACTTTGAACGGTGGCTTTGGACTTTAGCTTGTTAAAGAAGAGACAAACAAGGAGCCCCAGTTTGGGCACAATACTAAGCCTTTTCTTCCAAATGGACTTCTAGTAACTGTAGTTGCTCCTGCGCCCAAGCCAAGCAGGAGCAATCGGGTAGCATGCATGCAAGAGGATGCCAACTGGGGTCTGGGAAAATAATGCTGACAAATGAAAGAGAACCCAAACAAACTAAATTGCAGAATACAGCGAAAAGGTTTAGGGCACAATCCTGTACACATTTACACAGAAAAAAGTCCTGGGAGTTGTAGGACTTTTTTCTGTCTAAACATGCATAGGATTGCACCTGTAAGTAACCACGTGTATAACTATCTCAAATCAAGCTGTTAACCTACTAACATTTCTGTTTGGACACTGAAACTTTACAAAAAGCTAGTTTTTCACAATTCAACATATATTCTGACCAAACACAGCACTTAGGCAGCCAAAGGAGTTAAATATCTAACTTCACAAAGAATATAAAACTGTTACCTAAAATATAGAAATGCTCAGTACACACATGAACACAGGCATACTGAGCATTTCTCAATCAATATATTTTCAAACTCACACTTTCCATGAATTTATGTATCACTCCAGTAATGTATAATTGCAAGCAGAATGTCAAATGCTGTGTGTGGTTTCAAGGTCAGAGCAGGTCTAAAAATAAGCAAGCCTTTCAAAGCCAAGACTGATGTATATGAAGACAATGTTGCTTTCACAAAGTAAGAGCTGAGCTCATTCTTTGAATAAATGTTTTGTAAATTTGCTATGGTATTAATATAAGGTTATTTTTGAAGGGGGAAGATTTTTCCCAAATGTGGTCCAGTACACTTACACACATCTTCATTTACAAAACATTTGTCAACCTGTGAAGACAAATCACTACAGCATCACATTATAACTTGTGTTAAATCAAGCCTTGCCCATTACCTGCAATATATGTTTCCAATATTACCTACACAGAAGAAAAGGGGTTATATCTAACAGTGTTTGTCTGCCAGCGGAACAGACACTGGTGGTGGAACAGATTTTCCATCCCCACATAGCTCCCACAGGTTCCTCAAATCTGCTCTGGAGAGCGGGGAGACCCTCTGGAACAAATCAAAGATTATGCAGGGGGCTTCAGGGGGGTGAAAAGGGGTGGTCCCATTGCGCAGGTGGAAGTTCACTTGCATGATGTTAGGAGGCCAAGTGCATGAAAAGAGAAGATAATAAACCTAAAAACACTCACATTGTGACACTATGCATGGTTCTCACATTCCACTGCTTAAAGACTACAAAATTAAATGGTGTCGTTCCTGTATTTCATGCTGTAGCACAACAATTGTCATGATTTTTTTTCAGTGAAGAGAAGTAGCTGAAAATATTATTACTAAGGGCACAATCCTATGTATGTTTAGACAGGAAAAAAAAGTTCTACAAACTCCCAGCATGCCCCAGCCAGCATGGCTGCCTGGGTCATGCTGGGAATTGTAGGACTCTTTTTCTGCTTAAACATGCATAGGATTGTGCCCTAAGTCACTGAAGTATTTTGATGCATTAAAATACAATATAGCCTCTTCAACCCTTAACAGTCACAATATTTCACAATATTTCAATATTTTATTTAGCAAGTGATGGGTTTTTTGTATCAAATGCCAGGCCACCGGAAGTAAACTGGTTTCCTTGTGGGGGGGGGATCACTTATTCAGAGGTCCATAAATGTGATCTTTGCTTCCTACTCTACAGATGCTTCAGATGGGTACAGCACTAAGTAGCACAAGGTGCTGATTGTAGGAAAAGGATTCAACAGATGTTACTTTAGCTGTTTCTCAAACTGATGAAAAGTCACTGATTCCTTAAAGTTAAACGTCCTTGAAAATTACATCATGAAGTTTTGTGAAGCAAGTCTGGTATTACACAAGACCTTTCATTTCAGGTGAGTGGCGCATGCGCAAAGATTTTTTGCTCCCTGCCCATAAGCAAGGGCGGTGCAAAATAGTGTATTTGCCCAGCCCACATTTTTTTTACTGGCAGATATCAGAGTTACTATGGCAGCTACACTAGAAACAGAAAGGTTAATCTACAGGAATGCAATAGGCTCAAAACTGTATCTGTTACACATAGTTTCCCCACCCCCCTCCAAAGCTATCAAGTGGCTTTACTTCCTGCATGAAGTTCCTTTTCCTTCTCCACTCCAAGACTTAACTGAATGGTGTAGTAATAACACAGTCTTGCTTGTAGAGGCATGAGGTCAGAGGTACATTTTTCAATAACTTGAGCATTTCTAACAGGAGTATGCATGACCACCTTTCTACCAAGAGAAGCCCTCAAATTGTGCCAAGCCAGCAAGGGCAGGCTCAGGAAGTGCACTTCCACAAGAAAGGGTTGTGTACAAGCACACTGGGTGGGGAAAGAGACTGGTAAGTTCTGTAACAATTATGCTAAGAGGAGGGCAGTGCTAGGACAAAGTACACTACAATTACAGCTACAAGAAATATGTATATATGTAGGCCCTGGAAAAGACACATCAGCTCCATAGGAGTCAAAGGGCCAAAAACCCTAAGCGACCAAGGTAACGTTACTGAAGTTAGACATTTTGTGTGGCGTGAGATTGGGGGAGGATCAACTACATGGGGGCTAAAATACCACAAGACGAGAATTATCAGAGCATAAGAAGCAGCAGGTAAAACATCCGTTTCAGCAGGTGAAAGTTTCAGCGAGGACTACCAACTATAAAATGGAGGGGAGGACGAAATATAAACCCAGGAGTTTGCAGGGAAGAAATCTAAAACAGGACCGGGGGTGGCGCGGGGAGCGGGACGGACAGGGGTAGAAGGGAGGAAGGTTATAGTGAGACCTTACTATGGGGGAAGTAAAGATGGACATTGCAAGGTGTGGACAGGAAGACAGAAGCTGGAGTGGAGGGATGGGAAAATAATGCGATCAGGAATTGGGGGGGTGGGGTTAGAAAGCAGGAAGGTTGTGCTAAGAATTTAGTAAGAGGGGTGGGGGGAACCAGCCTTTCCCAGCTACCCCATAATACTCACGCCTTGTCCACCAGCTCCCGGACCTTCCACATATTGAGCATCGTCGACGTCGTGGTGGCGGCGGTGGCGCCGAGAGATCCCCTCTCGGTCTAGGCCCCTATTAGTTCCCCAGTCTTCTCCTCCTTCCTCTCCTCCTCCAGGAGCCCAGCTAACCACTCTTCAGCCACGGCACCGCCAGGCCAGGCCCGTCTAGCCTCACCACCTCCTCAGCTTCGCCAACGGCACAGAGAGCGAGAGCGAGAGAGACTCAATTCCGCCTCCGGAAACCGGTAGCCCAAGGCCGCAAAGGCCGCTGGGACATAAAGTCCAGCCTCAACACGGTAGAAACGACGTTCCTAGTTAGAGAAAGGCATTATATCGCATAGGATACTGGGAGATGTAGTCCTATAGGTTGTGACACCGTGGCAAAAGATCTTCTTCCACATATCTCCCGCAAGGGTCGCTGGGAATTGACGTTTTGGGGGGAATCTGAGAGGATGGTAGTTGTATTTACTTTAGTGAAAGTAATACGTAGTTGAGGAAGCTGTGATGACGGTGTCCCGGCTGCAGGGAAAAAAAATTATGGATAAGGCTGTAATTACCTGAAAGTAAGTCCCACTGAACACAGAGGGACCTACTTCTGAGTAAACATACATAGGATTGCACTGTAAAGGTTTCAGGAATTTAGGTTCTATAATGCCATGTTTGTCTTCAACAACGAATGTGGGAAGAAGGGAAGCTAATATTTCATTAAAAGTATTTTGGTCTCAAAGTTGCTGAGGTTCATTCATTGATATAAAGCTCTTTGCTGGAACAAAACAAAACAAAAAAAGCCCTTCCTGGACCCCCTGGACCTTAATAACAATAGACCAGTATCAAATCTTCCGTTTCTGGGCAAGGTGATTGAGAGGGCAGTTGCCTTCCAACTCCAAGCAGTTTTGGATGATACAGATTTTCTAGACCCATTTCAAACTGGCTTCAGGGCAGGAGGCGGAGTTGAGACCGCTATGGTCGCCTTAGTAGATGATATACACTTAAGTATTGACAGGGGGAGTGTGTCCCTGTTGATATTTCTGGATCTCTCAGTGGCTTTTGATACCATCGACCATGATATCCGTCTGGAACGCCTGAGGGGATTGTGCTTCAGCGGTTCTGGTCCTACCTCTTGGGCAGGTTCCAGATGGTGATGCTTGGGGATAGTTGCTCCTCAAAGAAGGAGCTGTTGTATGGCATACCACAAGGTGCCATCCTATCCCCAGTGCTGTTTAACATCTACATGAAACCACTGGGAGAGATCATTTGGAGGCATGGGGCGGGGTGCTATCAGTATGCTGATGACACCTAAATATTTTTCTCTATGCCTTCAACAACAGCGTCAGCTAAGGATAGCGTGTCTCCTCTGAATAAATGCTTGGAGGCAGTAATGGGCTGGATGAGGAAAAACAAACTGAAGCTGAATCCAGACAAGAAGACAGTTGCTTACTGTCAATAGCCCCAACCTGGGTTTGGAGATGTGTCAACCAGTTCTGAATGGGGTTACACTCCCCCTGAAAGGCTGTGTTTGCAGCTTGGGAGTGCTCTTGGATCCATTGCTCCAAATGACAGCCCAGATAGATGCAACGGCCAGGAGTGTCTTCTATCAGCTTCAGCTGATACGCCAGCTGCTCCCCTTCCTAGAGTTGGAAGACCTAAATATGGTAGTGCACGTGCTGGTAACTTTGAGGCTTGACTTCTGCAATGTGCTGTACATAGGGCTACCTTTGTGCCTAGTCTGGAAACATTGCAAGGTGTGGACAGGAAGACAGAAGCTGGAGTGGAGGGATGGGAAAATAATGTGATCAGGAATTGGGGGGGGGGGGTTAGAAAGCAGGAAGGTTGTGCTAAGAATTTAGTTTAAAATATGGCAGCCTGGTTGGTCACCAATACACCTAGAGGTGAGCATATTACACCAAATTTAAAATCACCTCACTGGCTGCCAATGAATTTCTGGGCAAAGTATAAAGTGTTGATTATTACCTGTAAAGCTCTACATGGTTTGGGTCCAGGTTACCTGTGGGATCGCCTTCTCCCATCGCCCCGAACACTCAGGTCCTCTGGGAAGAACTTACTCCAGTCAGCAAAATTAGGCTGACAACTGTTACCCCGAGGACCTTCTCTTCTGCTGCTCCTAGATTGTGGAATGGCCTGCCAGGAGATATTCGCCAACTTAACAGTCTTCTTGAATTTAAGAAAGCCATAAAGACTGATCTCTTCCGGCAGGCCTACCTAGTTGAATTTTAAGATGCCTTTTAGTAATGTATTAGTTTTATATGTTTTTAATCAGTTTTATGTATTTTATGTTGTTTTTTATTTAATGTTTCTCGCCTTGATCCCAAGGGAGAGGCGGGTAAGAATATATATTATTATTATTATTATTATTATTATTATTGAGAAATGAAATCTGAATTCCAAAACTATTAGCAATGTGGGGGCATAAAGCTGCAGCAAGAGTAGGAACTACTATTATCCTTCGTATAATGTTAAAGTCAAAAAGGTATCCAAACATTTTTACATTTTATGTTCCATATGAGAACATAATGGCCATGTTGGATCAGACCATAGGTCCATCTAGTGCTGCACTCTGTTCACAGAGAGCTGATCTACACTACTGCTTTATAACGGTTTAAAACAGTGTAGATCGGCTCACAGTGGCCAGCAAGCTGCCTGTGGGAAGCCCCCATATATGGCAAAAGTGCAACAGCACTCTCCCACTCAGGCCCAGCCCAAGGCAGGTTGCTGCCTGAACCAGGAGCTGTCGCGCTGCCATCTCCCCTCACCCTGTGAGGGGGAAGGAAGGCGGCAAGCTTCTGGGATCTCTAGCAATATCTTGTTGGACACACAGGCGCCATGAGGCTCCTGAAAGCAGAAAGACTCAGCAGGCGAGGCACAGCAGGGAGGCTCAGCTCCCGGGAGGTGAGGCAGAGAGGGGCACAGCAAGGCTAGGGGTGGGGCAAGTGGGCAGCTGCTGCTTCTTGGTCCTGCCAGCTGCCTGCATGGCCAGCCATGCAGGCAGCCAGCAGAACTAAGCAGCAGCAGACCCATTGGAGGGGGGATAACGCCTCTTCCCGGCCTCTACCGTCTGCTGTACCCGCTTCCTACTGCTTCACGGTAGGCCTGGCCCTGCTCCCACTCATGTTCCCCAGCAAGTGGTGTACATAGGAATACTGCCTCTAATGCCTTTAGGACTAATAGTCATTGATAGCCTTCTCCTCCAGGAATTTATCCTTGTTTAAAGCTATCCAAATTAGTTGCTATCACTACATCTTGTGGACATGAATTCCATAGTTTAACTTTATGTGAAGAAGTCCTTTTTTTTAATCTGTACTGAATCTCCTACCAATCAGCTTCATGGGTTGACCCTGAGTTCTAGTATTATGAGGGGGGGGGGGGGGAAATGTCTCCCTATCCACACCATGCATAATTTTGTACACCTCTATCATGTTTTCCCTCACTCACCTTTTCTCCAAACCTAAACATTCCCATCTGTTTTAACTTTTCTTATAGGATAGTTGCTCCAGCCCTTTGATAATTTTAGTTGCCCTTTTCTGCCCTTTTCTGAACTCTACAATATCTTGTTTTAGAGAACTGTATACAATATTCCAACTGTGCATGCACCATAGATTTGTATAAGGGCAGTATAATATTGGCACTTTTTTTTTTTTATTCTAATAATGCCTAACATGGAGTTTACCTTCTTTACAGTGGCCGCACACTGGGTTGACATTTTTCATTGAGCTATCCACCATAATCTCAAGATCTCTTTCTTGGTTGGTAACTGCCAGCTCAGATCCCATCAGGTTATACTTGAAATTTAGGGGTTTTTTGTCCCAACGTTTATCACTTTACACTTGCTTACATTGAGCTGCATCTGCCGTTTGGATGCCCACTCTTCCAGCTTGGAGAGATCCTATTGGAGCTTCTCACTATCCCATTTTGTTTTAACCACCTTAAATAATTTGATGTCATCGGTAAACTTGGCCACTTCACTGCTCACCCCTAATTCCAGATCAAAGAATTGGTCCCAATACAGATCCCTGTGGGACCTCACTATTCATTCCCTCCATTGGGAGAATGTACCATTTATTCCTACGCTCTGCTTTCTGTTCTTTAACCAGTTACTGATCCATAAGAGGACCTCTTCTCTTATTCCATGACTGCTAAGTATGCCCAGGAGACTTTGGTGAGGGACGTTGGCAGAGCTCCCTTATTCGAGCTCTGCCAACCTGCCTTCTTCCGGAAACAAGCTTTTCTGCTCATTTTAGGTTGCTCCAAAAGCCCTAAATTGGTGTGACACAAGCAGTGGGAGCTGCATGCGCAATAGAATTGATGGGGGCCTAAGTGCCCTGTTAGATTCCACCCTTAGCTGCAGTTTGTTGGGACTAAAGATATTTCTGTTTATTTGTTGACTATTTTTTCTTGCTCTGTTGTTGACTGTAGTATTTTTGATTAGTTTTTATTTTTATAAATGGATTAATTAATGTGAGCCACCCATTGTTCAATAGAAAGGCAAGATATTTTTTAAATGTCTAATGACAATTAATTGTGTGATAAGTTAGAAAACATTATAATTTTGATATTTTAAAGTTAATGTTTCCAGATTTCTTTACTGGAGGTTAGACATTTGTCAGACTCCATTTGCTCTCTATTTCTCCATGCGGAATTATTCTCTCACATAATGTAAAATGTGTGCACATCTTCATCTGACAGATGTAGGAGGGTGTGTAGGACAGCTCCATTTAGTCTCTCTCTCCCCCCCTCTCTCTGGCTAGCAAGGATCCTATGTGTTTCAAGTAAGGTTGGAGATAAATCTGAGTAACTACTGGATTTTATATTTTTTTAAAAATGGGAAATCAGCCATTATGAGTTTGTCCAACAGCCCTAGGTGTAACCTGAAACCTGCATGACACCTAGCAGAGAATAATTCATTTAACTCTGCAACTCTTCCTCTATTCCATCTTAAGCATCTGACCATGCAGACTTTATGACTCCAACATCATCAGCCTTCCCCCCCCAATTCCCTTCTCCCTTTACATCGGCTTTTTGTAATGTCTTTTCTGATGAAGATATCTGGAGATCTCAAAGGCTTTCCCACAATTTTGTGCAGATTTGGTTTGTCCTAAGAAAGTTATTGCCTTCTGGTGGATTTTGGAATTTTACTAGGTAGTAAATCTCAACATACTTAATGGGAGCTAATGTCTGAGTAAAAAATAAATAAATGGGTAGGCCAAAAAGTGTGGGCCTGTGGAGTAGCGTAATTGAGGCAGCAAGAAATGCAAGGCTTTGAAGCAAAGGCAAACCAATATATGGGATGACAAGCATCAAAATAAGCCTTAGAATATGAAGGACAGTGGATTGGTCGCATGGAACAGGCAAAAGAATATTAATGATTGGAAGGCCAGGAGCGCCAGGGACAGCAAGTAGATAGTAGTGAATGAGACCTTATTTAGAGATGCTACCAAAATTCAAAATTAGTCCATAAGTCGACTCTAGTAATTCTCAAATGTATAATAAGCCCTGACTTCAATCCAATGAATGTTAATATTTTCACAATTCAAACAAAAAATTATTATGAGTTAATTTATATTTTCTGTCTCTGGTTGGCATAATAAATCAGACAAACGTTGCCACCTCCTCTTTGACAGCTTCAGCAGCATGCTAAAGGTGGTTTATGTAATGATAATTAAATAGAAAAAATAATTAAAATGTAATAAAATCAAAATAACAGAACATGAGAACTAAAAGGCAGATAAAAACAAACAGCAGGATTAAAATGATGTCTAAAAGTCCTGGGAAAATAAAAAGGGGTTTGTCTAGTTCCAGAAGGAGAGCAACATAGGAATCAGGCAGACCTCTCTGGATAAAGCATTCCACGGTTTGGATGACACCACTGAGAAGGCCCTCCTCTCCCAGGAAGCCACCGACCTTGCCTCAGATGGCAAGGGCACCCACAGAAGGCCTTCTGCTTAAACAGCTGTAATCAAATTAGATGAAAGCAGCATCCAACTCATTGTTTATTAAAAGTCTGGGAAAACAAAGCTTCATGCCTAAAATTCCACACAATAGGCACCAAGTGAGTCTGTCTCATGTCCTAGTTGTGGGTTTCCCACAGGCAGCTGGTTGGACAGTATGTGAACAAATGCTGGACAAGATAGGTCTTTGGTCTGATCCAGCATGGCTCCTCTTGTATTCTTATGTCTGGGGAGGAAATTTGACAATCAGGGTGCACCACGAAAAGCCACCACAGAAAAGGTCCTTTCTCTAGTCGCACTTCACCAAAGTTGTACAGTACACACATCACTTTGGTATTCAGAGGTGAACATTTAGTTTTAATTTGGATGTCTTTGGAAGCAATTGGAGCATCCTTCCATGTGGTGGCTGCAAAATGAGATATGGGGTGGTTCAACAAGAACATGCAAACCTGAATAGTGGTCCTTAATACAACAATGTACAACAAGGACTGGTCCAAGCAATACAGTGAGGCAGAGAAAGAGGAAGGTGAAACGGACATTTCAAAAGGCATCAAGCTATTCAAGTAACACATTCAATAAAAGCAAAAAAAGTGAGTCCCAAAAGATAGAAATCTGAGATTAAATATGGGCAATGCTGGGATTATGTATGTTGTATATGCAAGATCCCTTTTGTCATATTTTTGTGAAACAGCAAACAAATTGAAGGGAATTAAATGAGGACTCCTGCATTAAAACCACCTCAAGAGAATACTAACTCATCCAACTTGTCATCAACTCATTGCATGATTTGTCTTCAGCTATTACTCATCTACTCAGGAGTACTAAGCAGTTATCATAACAACTCTCTTATGACATAACAAACTCTGTAGAGTTAGGAAAATAACTCCATAGTTGTAAATCCTTTTTTTAGCCTAAGATCATTTTTCATCTACATTGACTCCCATTTTTTTTATAGCTTATATACGTTTTATAGCTTTTATATACATTTACAAAGAACCTTGTATCAGCCTGAATATTAGATCTCAGATCATGATGCAATTCCTGATTTTATTTATGGGATTTCACCTGCTAAATTTGCATAGGAGTGTGTTCATATTGCTACGAGAGAGTGAGCGAGAGAGAGATTTTCTCATGCTCTGTTTCATTTAAGATAATTGCTGATCACATAGTAGTTAAGACATGTCTTAACTATTACATCCCAAATCACAGCCCTCTGATATTCGTACTGAGTAAATGAGAACTCTTTCAACATCACAGAATGTTCAGGTTTTGGCTTGCATATCAGGTCTCCAAAGCGACCTGCCATTCTTTTAAATAATTAAGGAAAGGTGCGTCAGGGAAAGTGGTTCTCTTCTGTTGAATAGTTTTCTCCTGGCTTTTTGTCATACTGAAATACCTATTTGTTTGTTTAAATGTATAGCTTGCCCCATTCTGAATGTAATGATGGGGTGGACAATAATGAACCTCCCTCCACACCCCATGACATCCCATTAAAACAGAATAACAATTCAATGTAATTACAATACAGTTCAATCTGCACATTTCTGCTGACTGAACCCTAATTCCTAAACATCATCCTAAATAAATAGTATTCTAACACTACCAAAAGATGCTCAGGCTTAGACTTTGAATGTTCAAGGAAAGGGAGCCCCATCACTAGGTAGGAGCAACACACACCTCTCCCCTCTCATGGGATATTGTGGAAGGTTGGCAATGAGTGAAACAGCACCACTGCTGGGGCGAGAGGACTGCAGCAGGACAGGAGGTGGGGGGATGAGGATGACTCAGATTGCTCACAGTAGCTTATGATCGTGTGGGGGATAACAGTAACTTATTTTCAAAACAAGCTAGTGTGAGTAGCTTACTGCCCACCATGGCTTAAAGTGACATCCAAATCTGACCAAAGTCAAAAGATGACCCTGCTATTGAAACAAACACTTCCCAAAATTCACTTCAGCTCAAACTAGGCCCACAGAACTAATCTTTTATCAGGCCTATTAATCTTTGGTTTTCTTAGCTATCTCATCCTATACCTACTTTATGCTACCTATACTGCTCTTATAAATCAGCAAAAAAACAAACAAAAACCTTATGGCAGGTTCCTCCAATCAACCTCCTTAAATAAGCTCAATTGCAATGGCTTATAACCTTCTCACACCATGCCGTAATGCAGCCTTCCCCAACCTGGTGCCCTCCAGATGTTTTGGATAAGAACTCCCAGCATTCCTGAATCCAGATCATTTGCCATGCCAATGATGGGTTGATGGGAGTTGAAGTCCAAAATATTTGGAGGGCACTGAGTTGAGGAAGGCTGCACAAGTGAAATTCAGGCTGTGATTAATTCTAATCACTTGTGACTGAAACAACGGCATATTTCCTCTCTGTATACCTCCTCCTCCATTTCCTCTTATGCTGTGTAAAGCACTATGCATGCCAATGGCACTAATAAATACATAAATAATGCTTATAGTCATATATTTGAATACTGATATCAATGATTTGAGGTCTGTTAACCCATCCCTTTGCTCTTTGGTCTTTTCTGGGATGTGACATTTCTTCTAGAACATAGCACATGACAGTGCCAACACCTTTATATACAAAAACGTGTGTGGTATTTTGTTTTCCTGTCTCTCACTCTGGCCCAGATAATGGTGGTGGTGGTGAGAAGGAGCAGCAGCAGCAAATGACGCTGCCTACTTGTTCCCTAGCTCTCTGCCTATCAAGCAAGTAAGTAGTGGCAATGATGAGAAAGAGGATGATGAGCAACAGCAGCTGTTGGCAATGACAATGAAAGGGTAGACTCATTGGGCCTGTTCAGATGACACGCTAAGCCATGGTTAGGCAGATAACCCTTTTACAGCAAATGGTTAGTGAGCATGGTTAAACCATGGTTATATAGCCACTATGGTTAGGAATTGTTCACACGACATGCTAAGTCATGGTTCACATGACACTCTAAGCCATAATGTTTAGCTCAAAATACCATGGCTTAGCGTGTCGTCTGAACAGGGTCACTGAGAGAGGGGGGCCATTGAGCATGTCTTGCCCAAAGGCCCTCAAAAACCTGGAGCCAGCAGTGGACATAGGCCATGTGCTAAATCCTTTAAAATTTTAAATATTCCAAATTCCCCATGGAGCTGTACCTCAAAGTTGACACTGCACATTCTTGTTACATTGGGGGAGTGTGTATGGATTACCATTGCCACGCTGCGCATGCCACCACTTCATAAACCAGTTGTCTGTGGGTAAAAAGATGTTCATTTACTAAGTGGTAACTCATTTATTAAGTGATAATGTATACTCATTTATTTTTCACTGTTTGGGTGCATTTTTTTTCTTCCAAAATAAAGAACAGTTGATATAGATTTGACTCAAATTACTTATGTCTTCCACTCTTTAAAATGTGATTACTCAAACAGGATCTTGAAATGGCTACAGCATATTATTTCAGGGTGCAGTTTCCAACAGATACTCTCATTCTTTATTTTCTTGATACAGTTATTAAAATGCAAGCATGGACCAGTTGGCTAGCTCTGTTCATTGGACCAATAACATATTTGATTTCCCAGAGTGAGCAAGTACCTCTCTAGGAGGGACTGTGGCTCAGTGGTACAGCACATGCCTTGCATGCATAAGGTCTCAAGTTCAATCCCCGGCTTCTCCAGTAGGGCTGGAAATATTCCTGCCTGAAACCTTGGAAAGCCACTGCCAATCAGTGTCAACAATTCTGGGCTAGATGGACCCATGGTCCTATGTTCCTAGGAGTCTGCAGTCAAAGCTGTAACCCTAAGTCAATAGCAATTCCAATGTTACAACGTTCTGCAATGATCTGAATATTATCTCAATACTCAAGCAGGCTATTTTGAATATTCGGTATTCAAGAGTGGTTGAAGGCTGTATCCTTTGAATAAGTTACAGACTGAGGGTTTTTATTTTTTGCAATGCAATTTTTGCTGGAAAATGTGGGTAGTTTATCTATTTCAGCCCACTGCCTTTGTCTCAGACTGTTTTGTTTTAATGGAGCAAAATGATTCTCAGCCTTTTGTCTAACATAATTGCACATTTGGCCACAAGGTTTGCCTTGCCAAAAGACATACCCAGTACAAGTCACGGAGGCTGCATTCGGACAACACAATAGCCAACTATGGGGTAATAATCAACTCAACAGTTGTTTATCTAGGGGGTACTCCCCACATGACATGATAATAATCAACCATGGTGTGGATTAGATCATCATTGAGTTGACTATTAGTTCACGCTGAGCTGACTCACTCATCCCCTGCCCTCTCTTCCCCTCTCAGTCCTCCCGCTAGTTTCCCATCAGCCATTGCTGCTGAAAAACTATCCAGCTGGCTGGACTACAGTAGCAACTGCCACTTTGACTGCTCTTGCCTTGTGACTCAGTAGCTGACGTAATAACCAACGGTGCCTGCCACACAACACGATAACCAATGGTGGTTCAAATAGCCAACTCAGCAGCTTCTTTGTGTGGGTTATTTCAGCCAAATAACCAACCACTGGTTAAAAAAATCCCTCCACACAACATGATAACTCACAGTGGGTTAAATAACCAACTGCCAACTATTTAAACCACCATTGGTTAGAGTGTTGTTTGAACCCAGTCACAGAGAGAAGGAATGCCATGGCCCTTCTATTTATGAGCTATCTGCAGCAGCCCCAATGATTTTGTAACAGGTTTTAATTCCCCGGCCCCTGAAATGGCATGGGTTTTATTACTACTCACTTTGGCATGAAGTTAATGCAAGCCTTCAGCCTCCAAGATTTGAGATCTCTAGAGAAAAATGTTAATCTCTTAAACTACTTGGCTCTTGTTGGCCAGAGTTTTCTGATAGGGGAAACTATTTGCTGCACATCTCTTTTGATACTCTGGGGTATGGAGGGGGAAGGGATGATAAATTGGGCCACCTTGAATGAAAAGCTTTGTTATTGAGACGAAGGAATAAAAGAAGAGGATCAGCAAGGTAAGAGCTCTAGAGAGGCAGCGGTTGTCAAAAACCTTTCCCCATCAAACAAGCTTCAGAGAACCTTCACGGACAGATTTTTAGTAACAGTCAAATGTAAGAGTGTAGGAACTTGACGTTCTGTCCCTTGGAGAGCGGAGGCATTGACAAAAGACATGCAAACTTGAAAAACATACATTGGTGGAAAAATCCATCATGACAACAGACTGCACTTAAGTCACCAAATGGACCTCACCCCTGGGACAGAACTCACTTATGGTTGCACATTCACTGAAGCCATCCATAGATTAAGCACATGGCCAGTGAAAGGGAAGCATTTGGCAATCAGATCTTTCAAAAACTATCCAGCTTTTTACACTGAGTGCTTGCTGTCATTGACATGCACTTCCCTGCCAAACCTCAATGAAACCACCAGAAATGCTGAGCCATTCAGAGCTGTTCCAAAGCACAAATACATCTTTCAAATGTCTCTTAAAGAAATCCCTCAAAACTGTTTTGTTAGAAGCCTGACTAAGCCTTTCAGCCACTGTTTGCATTAATTGCATATGAAAGCTGAGCCTTTTTTGTGTGCTTGTTTTCACCATGAAAGCATCACCAACCAGCTGGCTTTAAGGGATTAAGACTCAAACTACACATTACATGGAATTCCCTGTTCCTTTCCTCTATATTTTTTGTTTGTTTTTAGTACAAATCAGCCTGGGGCAGGCTGCATCCAGGCAGAAAAGGTTGCTAACGCTTTCCTCTTCACTAGTTTTCCAGCTCCAAATCATCTTCCTCAAACCGATTATACACAAACACACATGTATGCATTTATGTATAAGAGTTAACTTACGGAAGTAAAAACCAAAAACTGTCTATGTCCACAACATCAGAAAATCTGAGTTTGCTATGCACAAATGTTTTATAATCACTATTCCCTATTTCTATATTCACATATCTCATTCTTTTCTTAGTCAACATATCAAATGATATTATTATTTCCAATACCTCCATCATCACATTTTGATAATTAAATTGCTTATTCCAATAAGCAATACATTATTTACAAGTTTTCAAAGTGTCCCTTTTCACTTGCTGACCAACCCAAGGTATTTTATAATAAGTTTTTTTGTATATTAATAATCTGTGCCAGATATTCCTTGATAGGCCCAAAGTGCCATTTTCTGAGTGGAAAGGCAGGGTACAAATCAATCAATCAATCTATCAATCTATCTATCAATCAATTTTCAATCCTCTGTTGATGATGACAGTTGTTGTTGATTCTCCAGTTCTTAGCAATGTGGATACATATAGCAATTAACAAATTTCCTACTGATTTACACATCTTCTCTGGTATTGTTGCAAGTCCATGTAAAAGAAGGACTGAAGGATCAAAAAGCAATTTATATCCCTTATCATTTCAATAATATCAATTACATTTCTCTACCAGATTTTCTAATAGATTTGCATTCCTACCAGATATGCCTAAAGATAACTGTTTCATCTGTGGGGGAAATGATAAAGGGCAAATACAGAAAGTAGCTAGGATAGAATAATTTTGAGCTGGGAAAGGACCAGAGAGGAAAAGGCTAAGTGGCCAATGGCTATCAGCCATGATGTCTTCCCATGAGTATCTGGTTGGCTGCTCTGGGAAACAGGATGCTGGACTAGATAGACCCTTTGTCTGATCCAGCAGGGTACTTCTTATGTTTATGTTTTTAATGGCCTCTTTGTAACATTTGCTTTTTAAAAACAAATATACAGACAAACCACTTTGGAGACCAACAGAAACACTGAAGATTTCTTACCCCACCAGATCCCCAGGAAAAGACCCTGTAGCTCCAAGTTGCAGACATTTTACAGCTCCCCCACCTCACCCACCGCCTCTGTGTCTTCCAAACTAGTAATTGTTTTTTTCCATACACAACACACATAGACACCTGACATCTTTTGGAATAAGCAACAGCCCTAAGTGAAAAGCCATTGTACAGTGAGAAAAATAACTAGTTGAGAAACCACTGAATGGTTAACGCAAGGAAGAACAGGGAGCTGGGATGATGGTCTGGTCTTCACTTTTTCTTTTTCACCCCTACTTACTTAACCTGCTTTAGCTGTAAGAAGACTCTGACCAGTTTCACACGACATGAGGGTGGTTATTAAGCCACCATGGCTTGTTAACCACTCCCGCGTTGCTGGTCTCATGCCGGTTCATTTCCCTAATTACCCTCGCTGGATCTGGGTTGTCATGAAGAGTGCAAACCCAGTGAGTATAGGTAGCTGGGTGTCGTGATTCCAAGCCCTCCAGCTGAGATGCGAAACAATAAAGAGTTTTGCTGTGTAACCCACAAAGCTTTATTCAGTAAATAAAGATCTCTTCATACCTAAAGGGAGTGAGAATGCTAGGACCTTTCTTCTAAGCTTAAATAGGCTAACTAAGCTAGACAGTTGCCCTTTCAGCTAAAAGGGAGTTTCCCGTGCAGTCCATGAGTTAGGTCCCCTCTACAAGGATTCGCTTTTACGCCTGGTTAGGCGATTATGCGCATAATCGCTGAAGCGCATTTACGCCTAATCCCTCTGCATGAGAGGCGGCGAGAGGCGGCGAAGCGCATTAACAGATGTCCAAAATGTGCTTTACAAGTAGTTAATGCGCATAAGCACTTATTCACACAGTCAAAATGCGCTTTAACGGACGGAGCAAAATAAAACTCGCGATTTAACGTGCATTTGATAATGCGCATAATCGGGGAGATAACGCACCTCTACACCCGATTTGCGCTCCGTTCTTGTAGAGGTAATTTTTTTAATGCGCCTTGAAAGAGCTTTGAATGCCTCTTGTAGAGGCACCCTTACTTTAGTTCAGGGAGGGTCTTTTTTGAGAAGGCTTTGGTGAGTGACTAGCCTGGCAGACTGCCTCTCAACTACTCTCACCTTGTGGCAGACTCTGAGATCTGTCAACTCCAAAGTCCCCTCCCCCTCCGACAAAGGCTAAGTTCCCAGGGACCGGAACTCTTCAAGAAGGATGCAGACAAGCTGGAGCGTGTTCAGAGGAGGGCAACGAGGATGATCAGGGGCCTGGAAACAAAGCCCTATGAGGAGCGACTGAAAGAACTGGGCATGTTTATTCTGGAGAAGAGAAGATTGAGGGGAGACTTGATAGCACTCTTCAAATACTTGAAAGGTTTCACACGGAGGAGGGCCAGGATCTCTTCTCGATCAACCCAGAGTGCAGGACATGGAATAATGGGCTCAAGTTACAGGAATCCAGATTCTGGCTGGACATCAGGAAAAACTTCCTGACTGTTAGAGCAATATGACAATGGAACCAATTACCTAGGGAGGTCATGGGCTCTCCCACACTAGAGGCCTTCAAGATGCAGCTGGACAACCATCTGTCAGGTATGCTTTAAGGTGGATTCATGCACTGAGCAGTGGGTTGGACTCGATGGCCTTATAGACCCCTTCCAATTCTACTATTCTATGATTCTATGAGAATAGGCTCTGAGTCATTGGCATTCTCTTCTATAGGCTCCTGAACAGTCTTGGAGGATCTCCTTTCCTGCTTCCTGTCTTGGCTGGTAAATTTCTAGTTCTGCTTCTTTTTCTTCTTCAGATTCTGAGTCTGATTGACCTCGTGAAATCCTTTCCCCCACACTAAAGAGAACAAACCTGATCCTAACTCTGGGATGCTTAACAAAGCACAGAAGAGCTGTGGGTTCCAACACACAAAGAGGCACAAAACAACTCAGTGGAGATTGTATGTAGAAATTAGGAAAGAATGGATAGGAACTGCACATTCAATCTCCTGCAGAATGCTGAAGTCCAGACATGGTTGCAGTTTGCACCTGCAGTGCCCTAATGCTGATCCATCATGAATTAACTCTATCATTGAGTGGAGCTGGACTGTCCAGGATCTTTAAGGAATATATATTTTCAGCAATGGAGGAAAGGCACTAAAGTAAAACTACCTATAAGCACCAGCAGAGTATTTGCTTTCTCATACCTAAAGGCTTTTGAGCTTTGCATTCGCCTCAGTAAAAGGGATACCTTGCCAGAGGCAATGGCATTCCACTGCAAGGGGAATATATTATTACAGAAAAGATACAGAAACAGAACAGCTCTCTGACAAAGGCTTTTCTTTTTCTTTTTCCTGTGACTGAATTACATGTTCATGCACTGTTAGCAAGGCATAGTAAAATGTGGATAAATTATGCAAGCTTCTCGAAGTTGCCATTGTTATGTTTTTAATAGATCAATTCTTGTTAATAGGCTAAACTTGAAATACTGATCCAGTGGTTTCTTGCATGCAGAAGTCATAGAATCATAGAATAGTTGAGCTGGAAGGGGCCTATAAGGCCATTGAGTCCATCCCCTGCCCAATGTAGGAATCCACATTAAAGCATACCTGACAGGTAGCTGTCCAGCTGCATCTTGATGGCCTCTAGTGTGGGAGAGCACATGACCTCCCTAGGTAATTAGTTCCATTGTCATATTGCTCTAATAGTCAGGAATCTGGTTTCCTATAACTTGAGCCCATTATTCCATGTCCTGCACTCTGGGATGATCGAGACAAGATCCTGGCCCTCCTCTGTGTGACAATCTTTCAAGTACTTGAAGAGTGCTTTCATGTCTCCCCTTAGTCTTCTCTTCTCAAGGCTAAACATGCCCAGTTCTTTCAGTCTCTCTTCATAGGACTTTGTTTCCAAACCCCTGATCATCCTCATTGCCCTCCTCTGAACCCCCTCCAGTTTGTCTACATCCTTCTTGAAGTGTGGTGCCCAGAACTGGATGCAGTACTCATGATGAGGCCTAACTGTGGTAGTCCTGAAGAAATCCCATCATCCCCATTCATTTAAGTACTTTGGTGGGTGTATCAGTGAGATGGAATTTTTCAAAAATATGAATTGCAATTGAATTTCAGAATTCCACTTGAGTTTTGAACAATTTTCAGATTTTGCTCTTGATGAATATTAGATAATGTGGAACATAGTCTTGCCAAATCCAACACTTATAAATTGTGCTTTATTTTAAAATACCTGGATTCAGATTCATTAATAATTGGGCATAGTGAATCCATCAACATCCCTTGTTTCAACTATTCTCTCTGGCAACATGTCATACACATCAGGTTTAGAATCTTTATCTGCATCTTTTCTCTCCCCGCCCTCCCCAAATGAATTACAATGAGCATGGAAAGCAACTGGAAGATATGGAAATTAGTTGACTGCTGAGGTATCTGTACAGAAAGGTTTATTAGAACATCTTTAGAAAGAAGCTTATTTTTCTTCCCAGTCACATACTGGCATCTGTGTGTATGTGTGTGAAAAGGGACTGAGCAGCATCGCTGAAATATCTGTTCTCAACTCTATGGTTTGAACTGCACATCACAGTCCTGTGACTGACAACTACAAGATATTAGCTATTGTCCATGAAAAAAAAAGGGGGGGGAGGAAGCACTCATTAATTTTATATGATCAATACCTTTAAAAGTTGCTTACCTGTACCTGTAAAGAGTGGTTTGTTTGTGAGGCTAGTTTTCTTGGAGAAAGTAGCATGGGAGAGAATTTCATAGGTTTTTTTGTGTGCTTATATTAGACTTATATCCTACTTATACATATTACTGATATAAGATTCACTCCCTAAAATTCCCAGGCTGTTTGCAATCTATCCTCTCAATATCTCTGTAAGGGAATACGGTGCCATTGCTCGCTCATGATTGGCCATGGGTCCTTTATGCTGTCAATCTCCAAGATGTCTCCTGCGCTTTCCCCCAGTAATCTCAGTTATTAAAAAAAGAAGATAATGCAGTATTTAAATTATCATGGGATTTCTTCAGTTTGAAAAGCCAATATAATGCTATAATTCTGCCACTGGATGGCGGTGTTTCATTTATCAGAATAACATTGCCGAGAGGGGAAGTTTTCAATAGGGATGTGTATTGTATCATTCTGATGTCCGATAATGAACTGATAAGGTATTTATCGGACATCCGATTAACGATAACAATACATATTCCCGGAGGCCCTATTTGATCGGATCCGAAATCCATATGTCCGATAACTATAGGACATATCGGATATTCGGACCACCATATTAGGGCCGGCCCTCCCTCCCCCTCCCCCTCGCACTCCTTACCTGGGCCTTCCCCGCTGCTGTCCACTTCCGTCCGCTGCTCCGGACTACTGAGAACTAGGCCGCAAAGCCTAGTTCTCAGTAGTCCGGAGCAGCGGATGGCAGCAAGGAAGGCCCAGGTAAGGGGGACCCCTCCCCCTCGCGCTCCTTACCTGGGCTTTCCCCGCCGCCCCCGCCACCCCATACTACTGCTAAACAGGCTTTGCGGCCTGTTCGTCAGTACAGAGCCATGCCAAGTGATGACGACATCACTCGGTGCATCTCTGTACTGATGAACAGTCTGGAAAGCCTGTTTAGCAGTAGTACAGGAGGGGGTGGCAGCGGAGGCGGCGGAGGTGGTGATGGGTCAGGAGCGCGAGTGGGGGGAGGGAGGGAGTGCCTGCCTAGTGTTTTTCCCCATAGACTTGCATTAGGGGAAAGCTTTCTTTCCCCCAATGCAAACCTATGGGGAAAACACCATTATCGTATCGGAATCTCAGATATTTATCGGATATCGGATCCGATCAAATCCGGGTACCCCCCAAAATGATCGGACCCAACATTTTTTATATTGGAATTTCTGATAACGATACGATAATTTCGGCTGTGCACATCCCTAGTTTTCAATTCAAAACCACGTGGTCCCCTAAAGGAGCCAGTGACAAATGTGGAAAGACTCCAGAAGAAGAAACCCTGGTAAGGATGCGGGAGTTTTTCCTAATGTAGGAAAACTCTCAAGTAGTGGTTTGAAGGTTGCAGCCAACTAACCTAACCCTAAGACATCTTGCATTAGCATGCAAGCACTTATATCAAAAGAAGTACATTTCCAGTTTACTGTAAAGTGCAAAGCCACAAAATGGGTGTGTGCGCGTTCATCTATATTTCATCAACATAAATGATGATGTAGCTGATGGCTTTGGGTGCCAAGGGACAAATTAAAGGCCACTTATTTGGGTGAAGTCTCATTGACTTTGATATGACCATAACAGTCCTATAAAGTCTTTGAGCTTTTGAACATGTATAAAGCCTTGGATTTTAAGGTACTCCTTTGTTCACATAAGGGGGGATTTCTGCCAACTCTCCCCATAACCTGCAGGGGCCCCCCACATCAAATCCCACATTATTGCCAAGGGCCCCCTTCCCAACCCACAGGAGCAAATATTTGAGTGCCACAGTGGGGAGGTGGGAAAGCCTTGCTTTGTGAACATGAAACTCTTTTCCATTCACACAAGGATAATTAGAATCCAAGCCATAGTTCAAGCCTGAAGAACTGTGGTGGCACAAGCCAGTTGTGCTTCATCTTCTCCTTTTGAAGGGAGGCCATCTGCATACTTTTACACCACTTTGCAGCCCCAGCATGCTTCTGCATCAGCTCCATTCTTAGGATGTTTCCCTTCTTCACTGTGTAATCCTCGCCCATCACAGCTTATGGTGATTGTGATGATGTATAGCACCACATGGCCAATCAGATTTGAACATTAACGAAGGCTAGTGAAGATCTCTCATTACTTTTACTATGAGGGTGGAGGAAGGAAACACATATCTGTTGCCTGGACAACTGGGCCTACGCTGTCTTGCCAGCACTACATGGCAAAAGGTTTTGCATATAGTTGAGACTAGTTGTGGCATCGTGGGTGGGAATGTAAATCTGAATATGAAGGGGGGGGGTCTTTTCACAGGGGCCAAGTGATTTCTGAAACGTCCCACCCCCGCCGCTGCATTTGTTCAGGGCTAGCTATACAACACTTTAGCCCCGTTCAGGCATTCCCAAAGCATGCTGCTTAGACACATGAGGGGGTCTGTGCTGTTAATGGAAGTCAGAATTGGTGGGTTATTAAAGAACAATGCTAGAGACAATTATTTAATATTAGAAAACAAAAAAAGATTAATGTTTATTCTTAGAACATAACTGAAACACAAATATATATAATAGTTGTGGAGAGAGAAACTGATCTTGTCTAGTCTTCTTGAAGACTTCTTACCAACCGTCACTAACAACCATAACTGTCATTGAGAGAAAATAACTGTCATCAGGAGCAGTTAGAACCAGGAAGCAAACCTGAGAACTGCATCATGGGACACACTTAGAATCTTCAGGTTAAAGAGCTACTAACCAGTCAAAATAGCAAACACAGAATATATATATTTCTAACTGATCTCTTGCACACTCGATGTTGATTACATCTAACACTAACTCTTGTCTGTTGTTGCTGACATCGCATTGTACATATGGTAGGGTGACCAGATCACCCGGAGTTTCCCGGTCCTAACCAGGAAAACTGGGGTGATCCGGGCCGACCGGGGGGCGGCGGGGCAAACTGGGGAAACGAGCCTCGAGGAGCCCGGATGGCGGATGCCCGCGCGGAAGAGGGCCAATTCTGAAAGTTATATAATCAGACTCTTCTGCGCAGGCATCTGGGCTCGTTGCCATCGCGACAAACCCCGAGGAGCCTGGATGCCCACATGGAAGAGGCGGGGGAGGCCGATTACATCATTTCTGGAATCGGTCCTCTCCCGCCTCTTCTGGGCAGCCTCCGGCCTCTTTGGGGTTTGTCACAATAGTGACAAGCCCCAAGGAGCCCAGAAGCCAGTGGTGAAGAGGTGGGAGAGGGCTGATTCCAGAAGTGATGTAATCGGCCTCCCCCGCCTCTTCCGCGCGGGCATCTGGGCTCCTCTTGGCTCGTCGCCATTGCAACAAACCCCGACGAGGCCAGAAGCCACACGGAAGAGGTGGGAGAGGGCCGATTTCATCACTTCCGGATTCGGCCCTCTCCCGCCTCTTCCGTGTGGCCTCTGGCCTCCTCGGAGCTTGTCGC
Organism: Anniella stebbinsi; assembly: GCA_029215795.1. Lineage (NCBI taxonomy): Eukaryota > Metazoa > Chordata > Lepidosauria > Squamata > Anniellidae > Anniella > Anniella stebbinsi. The sequence continues at coordinate 100,188,344 of JARDYH010000005.1, forward strand.
AATTGGGCCTCTGCTGGCACTAGCCCGGCGGTGGCGGCACAAGGACCCGGTAGGTCCAGGCTGGTTTTTTTTGGGGGGGGGGTTGGTGGTGGGGTTTGTTTCGGGTGGGGGGTGGCAGGGGGTGTCTGCTTGTTGGCTGCATGGTGGGCAGCCTTTTTAATTTTTTAATTTTATGTTGGGGGGGTCTGCTTTGGTGGGCATGCCCCCACCTTTGGGTGGCCATTTTGGACCAGGATTTTTGTTTCCAAAATCTGGTTACTCTAACATATGGATGATGGCTTTGTAAAACACAGAGCCTTCTCTATGTGTGGGGGTTTTCTACACAATCCAGAATAAAGGAGGCTCTCTTCTTCACAACATTGTATAATAACAGAAGAAGGCAGGGCTAGTGCATTCCCCCTCCTCGTGTGTTGAAACAGCACACATTATTATTATTATTATTATTAATTACATTTCTATACCGCCCCATAGCCGAAGCTCTCTGAGGTTTTTCTTGTGTTCAACCAATACTCAAGGAAATTAAGAGCTCCATCCCCACCCCTCTCTGTTGCATCCATCATGCTGTATGGGTGGGGCCCACCTGTAAGCATTTGAACTGAAACCACTGGAAATTAAAAGAACCCTAAATTTATTAAGGAGGATATAAGAAGTATTAAAGAGTCTGAAACCTTATGAAATGAAACAAGCATTGACTTACCACCTGAAGCTCCTTTGGCATGAGGTGTGCCAAAAATCTGTTTACTCTAACGTCCATATAGGTGCAAATCAGAAATGTGAGCCTAATAATTTTGGTTAACTTTCAATTCAAAAACTGTGGGTACTTAAACATGGCAATTGGGGTGGGGTGGTACAAGGTGGAAGAGGAACATGCAGCGATCTGAGAGCGAAGCGGTCAGTGTGTCAGACTAGGACCAAGTAGACCAGGGTCCAAATCCCACCCCACCCTCTGAAGCAGAAATCTCCCTGGGTGACTTTGAGCTAATCACTCTTTCTCAGAGCCTGACTTCGCATTATGCTAATCATGTAGCTTGTAGTGAAACTTGTGATCTTGTTTTACTGTCATGTACATGGACATGACCCTGATTCAGATTGGGACCACCACATTCCAGAAGGAGAGGATTAAAAAAAGAGGGGTTAAAAAAAGCTCTCTGTTGGCAGCAGTGGCAGTAGGGGAAAGATTCAATCCTCCCCTCCCAGAACATTGTGGTCCCAATCTGAATCAGAGCCACAAGCACTTACACTAGTATAAAACAAAAAAAGAGACAAATTTGAACTATGTATTACTTCACAGGTTAGTCACAAGGATAAAATGAGGTGGTAGAGTGGAGGAAAGTCATCTATACACTGTCCTGAACGCCTTAGAGATGGACAGGTAAAAAATAAATAATTAGTGCACACACTGGTAACTTCGAGGCTCGACTTCTGCAATGCACTGTACATAGGGCTATCTCTGTGCCTAGTCCGGAAACTTCAACTCGTTCAAAATATGGCAGCCAGGTTGGTCACTGGTACACCTAGGGGTGACCATATTCCACCAACTTTAAAATCACTCCACTGGCTGCCAATTACTTTCCGGGCAAAGTACAAAGTGTTGGTCATTACTTTAAAGCCCTACATGGTTTGGGACCAGGTTACCTGCAGGACCGCCTTCTCCCATACAATCCGCCCCGCACTTTTAGGTCCTCTGGGAAGAATTTACTCCAGTCAGAAAAAAGTAGGCTGACAACCATTACCCAGAGGACCTTCTCTTCTGCCACTCCCAGACTGTGGAATGGCCTGACGGGAGAGATTCATCAACTCAACAGTCTCCCTAACTTTAAGAAAGCCATAAAGACTGATCTCTTCCGGCAGGTCTACCCAGTCAAATTTTAGGAGTTTTATTGGTATTTTAACAATGTATTCGTTTTTATATGTTTTAATCAGTTTTATGTATTTTATATAATTTGTTTTTAATGTTGTTCCCCACCTCAATCCAGAGGGAGAGACGGATAAGAAATATATATATTATTATTAAACCATTATAGAATTGCCACCAAATTGTACCTCAAATAATTTTTTTAGGTGAATTTAGAGATTCATGCTTGGGCAAAACATCCAAGGATTTTGAGGGAAGCCTGAGGAATTTTGAGAATATTTGCAATATTTCACAAGGGACTTTCAATGTATTAGCAACTCAGCCTTTTGGATTTGTCCTAATTGCATACAATGGGAGGGAACTCTCTCTCTCTCTCTCTCTCTCTCTCTCTCTCTCTCTGCCTTTTCTTCTCACAACAAAACAATTTTAATTTCCTCTCCTTTACATTTTATGCTCATTTTTAAAGTGTTATTGTTTTCAACAGTAAGGATAATTTAAAGTGAAGACTGTATTCACACACCTCTTCCCACCTGAGGAGAGATGTATCTGAATTGATTTGCATATTTATCGAATATGTGTTCCTGGGATGGCCACACTGAAATACCATATCTCATTTACAGCATGTTCCCGCTGGCTAAGAGTCTTGTTAAAGGAGAGGGGGAACTGTTTTTTGGGGGAGTTTTTTTGTTTTAAGGAGAACACATTACATGTGGACTGCAAATATAAAAGTGACTCAAGTAGGAAGAGAAAGAGATAGATTGGCAGCCTGGAGACACAATAAACCATTAAACCATTTACAGGAGGCTTACCACAGCTCGCTGAGTTTGTTGTTCAATTACTGTTACTGATGAAGAATGTCAATAATTATGATTTGGAGCTCTGTATGACATTTATATTTGTAAAATTTTCAGGATCTGACTGCAAAATCAATTGAACAACTGTGGAGTGGTAGCTACCCCTGCCTATCTGGCATGTAACTTGGTTTCAGATCACGAACAACCAGATCAAAGAAATATGGGAACTGCAGGAAAAAGGCAGCCCGTGCTGCTTATTGCTTTGGCAAAAGACGCAGAGCTGAGGTGTTAGAGGATAGACCTGTGTTTTCTGCTTGGCCTGCCTTACAGTTCTTAAACCACTCTGCTGCCCTCAGGTGTAGTGGAGGACATTCAGCCTCATCAGACGGGGGGGAAATCGCGTTTCGCAACCGTTGCTTTGCCTCCTGCTTCTGTCCCACAATAGGGACAAACAGCTTCCTCTCTCCACAAGGGGCAGAAAGAGGAAGCAAGCAACGACCACATGACCCATTCAGTGGGCGTTTTTATCACACTGCTTCTCCTGCACACAGCAGGAAACGGAGGCAGGTCTCGTTATAGAAAAAAAAAGAATAAACAGATTTGCCGGGTTTTATTTTTTTGACAGAAAAAAGAGCAGAAGAGCATGAGATATGCAGGAGGCAGATGGTGGCAGGATCTACACTACTGCTTTAAAACAGTTTATAACAGTAGTGACAACTGTTGGGGCCCAGGGCACACTCAATATACAGTTTTCAAACCGTTTTCAAAGTGTCATATCCTGCTTGGTGTAGATCTGGAAAGATCTGTGAATATCCATGAGTGGCCAGTAACGAGTGTGCTATAAAATGCTCGTCTGATGATGTTCATTATCCCATCATCAGTTTGAAGTAACGTTCAACTGCTGTTCTGGTTGGCTTCTGTATATGGAATTGTGTCAGGGTGGACTGTGTCCACCTCAGGCAGCAAAATGTCTTGAGCTGGCCCGGACTCTATGGCCAGCCGAGATGAATAACTCCTTCCCACTCCATCCGACTAGCTTGTTTCCCAAACTTGAACAGATGTATCTGAGATTCACCAGATCAAGAGATAATACAATGGCTTTAAAGGACAAACTCCACCAGTGATAGATTTGCAAATCTTTACCAAGTGTTTGAAGCTTCAGGAATTAATATCTACGGATTGTGGTCCCTCTCAAACCAAATAACACAAAGTGGTACCACAAAATATACATTTATTGCTCAGACAGTATCAGAGAATAACAAATCTTCGTAACGATGAAACAAGCAAAACACATTATTACTTACTATGCAATTAGGATGATTAGAAACATAATGGAAATCATGGCTAGCATATTCCTTAGTAAAATAAAAGCTCTATTCCTCTCAACCAACAAAGCAGTCATCTTTAAGATCTTACACCTGTCTGGCAGAACTTAGGTGATCGTGTTTGGTAGGCTTCACATTCTCCTACGATCTCTCAAACAATTCAAACTCTTATCTTTTATAACCCTCATCGTGACCTCCTCCTTAGTTTCAGACCTGGTCATACTACTCTTCCGACTTTTCACAATGTAGCCAGGTCTGACACTTGCACCAGTAATACCTAGGTGAAGATATCTTTGCTAAGCAGTTTTCTAACCAACCCACTTCTGGCAGCCTCCCTTCAATTCCAAGAATACATTCCATGACTCATAGTTATCTTACAACATACACAGAACTAATCACATATGTTACTGATCATTTACAGTCAGCATATACAGATAATTAGAAATACACTCCAATGAAATACAATGAATTCTTATCAACAATACACGTTACATTCATACTCTCTGAAAGAGCTGGGGCACCTTTCCCCACACTGTTCATCGTCTCACAAACCTCTTCTATATATTAAATAACTTAAGCATATTTACTCAGGACTAAGGCCCTCCAATTTCAATGGGACTTCAGTGTTTAGGACTGTAGCCATGTAGTGCAGTCCTATGCTGTTTCCCTCAGAATTAAGTTTCACTGGGCTCAATAAGGCTTACTCTGCAGTAAGTGAGTTTAGGATTGTATCCTGAAATCCTTTACACATTTACTCAGAAGGAACTCCCAATGAATTCAAGGGGGCTTACTTAGGTAAGAGATACAGCCTTAATCATTTAGTGCCAACTCTAGTTCCCACATGTTGTTTTAGATAATGCTGTGTGTGTGTGTGTGTGTGTGTCTATCATTTAAACAAATAATTTTAATCCATCACCATTTGCTCAGAAAGGCTGGTGAGAAATGTACCTTCTCACTTGCTTATCTCAGATGATTTACCGTACTATCCTATCTCCAGATCTGCTGGATGGCTGAGGTTAGGATGACACACAAATGCCCTTCTGCTGGCAAAAAAGAGCTCTGCCAGGAGAAGCAGGTCCACCACAGAGGCCCCTATTATGCCCGTGGAGAGCTCTGCAGGCATGATTCTTCCACCAATGGGTATAACACTGGCTGCCTTGAAACAGAGTGGTTTGGGGGCAAGGCAGTGGCAGGACAGAGGCAGCTTTGGATTTGCTGGACTAATGGGTGAGGCCACAGCGTCACACACTCCTCTATTCCAACCTGGAGCGTGGGGGATAAGGGACATCTGTCATCCTCATACCTCCTGCCTTGGCCAATGTGAGCTGGCCAAGCTTTGGAAACGATAGTAGAGCTGCTACCATTCTCCTCTATCCCCTGCATAGGATTTATCTGCCCAATGGGAGGCAGAGTTTCTATTCTTCTCCGTGCCTTCAGCCTACATTTCTTTTTAATCCACTCTGCCATTATTATTATTATTATTATTATCATCATCATCATCAATTCCATTTATATACCGCTCCATAGCCAAAGCTCTCTGGGTGGTTTACAAAAATTAAAAACATTGAACATTAAAAAAACGATATGCAAAATTTTAAAAGCATAAAAAACATAAAAACAGATTATAAATACAATGTCCATTTAAAATAACTATTCTGGGTCGAACAACAACAACAAAACCCTCAACATACGCTGTTAAATGCCTGGGAGAAAAGTCTTGACCTGGCGCTGAAAAGATAACAATGTTGGCACCAGGCAAACCTCATCGGGGATATCATTCCGTAATTGGGGGGCCACCACTGAAAAGGCCTTCTCCCTTGTTGCCATCCTCTGAGCTTCCCTCAGAGTAGGCACCTGGAGGAGGACCTTAGATGTTGATCGTAGTGTATGGGTAGGTTCATGTTGGGAGAGACGTTCCGTCAGGTATTGTGGTCCAAAGCCATGTAAAGCTTTATAGGTTAAAACCAGCACCTTGAATCGGGCTCGGAAACGTACAGGCAGCCCAAGCAAGTGAGCCAGAGTCAGTCTTATATGTTCGCAGGTGTAATGTGCTTGGTGGCTTTAGGCCCTCCATTTTCACCCCACCCTCTCTCTCTCTGTGGGTTTTTGTTGTTGCAATTCACAGTTTGTTATTCTACTTCTTTGTAGGATTCAGTCACTGCTGCCATCATGTTTCAAAGTTGGTGGATTACACCTGAGAGAATCAAACATACTCGGCTTTCTAAACAAACAATACATTTTATTTAAACAAAGGCTTTTCTACAGACCTCTCTCAGGCTGTGGCCTCTCTCTCAGGCCAGAAGCAGTGGGTGTCGACTTAACTGCTTCCTGGTTCCTCCCAAGAAGCACAACCCATTCAGGCTGAATCTAGTAGCTTGTTCAAATTGGTACAAGAGTATCTTGCCTAAGGGCCCTCCAAAACCTGGAGTTGGCACTGTTTTCTGGCCTCTTCATTCCGAATACTGATCACCTACCTGCCTCCTGCCTTGTCTTCCCTGAGTTCCAACCTTGCTTTGAAACTGTTGTCCAGTCCTGTCAGAGGAGAAGCAGCGCTTGAAAAAATTATCTACAGAATTATTACAGGTTTGGGACCCAAGAGCCAGTTCCGCAACACTCCTTAGTGCGTATGTTTCAGCCATTTCTTTCACAATAGTGGCTGCCAGTAATGTTTCAGAAGCTTAAGCACCCAACGTGTAGATGAAAAGTAGTATCAAGTGTGGCTGTTACCTGAGCCTTTTCTGAAATTTGGGTGATTCCCTGTGTTCATGTCATCGTAACATGCACTTTTTCTAAAGGAAAACCAAAAGTTATTCCCTGCCCTTCAGGGCACCCACTCTCTGTGCATATAAGTTCACCATTATGTTAGTTTAAAAGAGGTGGGGGGAAACCCTAACAAAACATTCCTTCTTTTCCTGTGGAGCTTCCCCCTCCCTCCTTGCCTCTGACAGCACATTTCCTCCTGCTAAGAGAGTGATCAGTGGCTCCCTAGGGTTGCTGGAAGGAAGAAAAGGAGGGGAAGCTGGGGACATATTCACACCTGCTAATAGATGAATTGTCAAAGCAGGTCCTTGGGGAAATGGATTCCCTCACGGAAATGTAAAGAGTTAAATAATTCCGGGTGTTTCCTTGCATGAATTACAGTTTGCTGGAAAGTGGGTGGAGAGAGGCCTCTTGAAAAAACGCATTCCACAGAGACTGTTCTGTAGTCTTAAGAAATATGTCTCTGCTAGCTTTGCTCTCACCAGCCTGTGTGTGTACACCACGTTGGCAGGTCTCTTTTTGCAAGCACTGCAGCTGCTGAATAAAGGATCTTTGGGGAGGGGGAAAATAACATTCCAGAAGCTGCAGTTGTGACGCTGCTACTCCATTGTATAGATACTCGTCCTGCTGGAAGGGAGGGTCCCCCGCATGAAAACTACAGCCAGGCCTTGAGTAAAAGGGCTAATACACATCAATACGTTCTCAGTGTCACTTGTGCTGTTTTCAAGTTGACAGCTAGAGCTAGGACTCTGCCATGTGTTTCCTGTGTCTTGGAAGACTTGGGAAGAGATGACATGCTCCTGGTTGCTCGGCTGGAGTGTCATCCTGGACCTGACCTTTCAAATACAAAGCATTTTGTAACATAGTCCACGGAGAAGGCAATGAAAAACAACAACAACCAAGGAATTCAGAAAAGAAACAGAACTGATCCTGCACTCTTTCTCTCACATATTTCTCTCTTACCCTACAGTTCAAGAATTCACATCGATATGCTTCCAGAATAGCAATTTTTGTTCAAGTGGGAGAAGCACTTATATGGCTGCTAATTTCTGGTCTGAAAATTTAATTTGAACCAAGGCCACCCATGGGCTTTTTTTTTTTAGTTTATTTATTTATTGCATTTATATCCTGCCTTTTTTCCTTCAAGGAACCCAAGGCGATGTACATAACCCTTCTATTCTCCGTTTTATCCTCACAACAATCCTGTGAGGTAGGTTGTGCTGAAAGTCTGTGATTGGCCCAAAGTCACCCAGTGAGCTTCCATGGTCAAGTGGGAAATATAGTCCACCACTCTAGCCACTACACCACACTGGCTCTCAGCGTGGTGTAGTCTTATGGATGTAATCCTGAATTATTATTTTTCAATGATAGCAAAAGTCTGCTTTAAAAATTTAGAATAAAGAAGATGGTGCTTGTATGCATGTGCAGAGTTCAACCTCCTCACTAATAAGTCCAGGACTGGACCTCCCATGAAGCAAGGTGAGGTGCCCTCATCAGGCGGTAGTGCGGAAGGAATATTGAATTGTGTCGCTCTCCTCCAGCCCTTTCAGGAGGGTCCACTATAACCACCTTGTCTCCTCCAGTGGGAACTTCGGAGAGCCCTACTTACTGCTCTCCCACTATGGCATTTAGTGCAGTGAGAAAGCAGCAGACAAGGCTCTCTAGAGCAGTCACCCACCCTCAGTTTTCCTTGTCACATGCCCTCTCCCTTCTGCTTACATTTGTCATTGCTGCTTTGGCTATATGGAAAGCCGTGTGGCTGGAAGAAGCTATGTGTGGGCGGGAAAGGGGGTGATGCTGTGGTGGTGCATCTCCTGCCTCAGTGGGGAGAGAGCTTGCGCCGGTGCTGAATAAGTAAATTTCAACTAGTACTGGCGAATCCTGCCCCCTATTTTTGGGAATGCCCTCTCTCCCTGCAAAAGAGGCATTGGTTTTTCTGCCTCTTTCTCTGAGGTCCCCTCTACAAGGATTCGCTTTTGCGCCCGGTTAGGCGATTATGCGCATAATCGCTGAAGCTTTTACACCTAATACCTCTGCACAAGAGGTGGCGAGAGGTGATGAAGTGCATTAACGGATGACCAAAATGCGCTTTTCAAGTAGTTAATGCGCATAAGCGCTTGTTCACATAGTCAAAATGCGCTTTAACGGCCGGAGCAAAATAAAACTTGCTATTTAACGCACATTCGATAATGCGCATAATCGGAGAGATAACGTGCCTCTACGCCCGATTTGCGCTCCGTTCTTGTAGAGGTAAATTTTTTAAAGCGCCTTGAAAGAGCTTTAAACTTCTCTTGTAGAGGCAGCCCGAGAGGGGGAAATTTTTGGAGAATTTTCTGCTTGGGGAGAGGGCCAGTGTTTCAACATACCATTTTAAAGTGCAGCCGATTGCTGAAGGGGCTTCTTATTTTTGTAGTTTTTCAAACACACAGACACACCCTGCTTAACTAGGCATTTGGAGGAGCCCAGCAGTTCTAAGTGAATGCTATTGGAGACCATGTGATCTTCCAATAAGCACTCAGGAAGAACTCCTGGGCTCCAGCAAGTGCTGGGTGTATTTTGAAAAGAGAAAAAGAAAAAAAGAAGACCCCTCAACAACTGACTACATTTTAAAAAGTATGTGGAAACCCTGTCCCTTCCCCAAGGAGAAAATTCTCCAAAATTCTCACCTCTCCCAGCCTCTTTCTCCTGAGTTTTTGTCCACCCACCCACCACAAAATGCCAAAAATGGAATGGTCTAAATTTTCAGCCCAGCACTAATTTCAACTAGCCCTCTTACATTTTTGAGCTGAAGGGGCGGGTCCCATATGTTAGAGAGCCTGAATTCCCAGCGTTGGTGAACCAAACCAGAATCTCTTGCTCTGCTAGAAAGAAGTGCTTATGCATTTAATAGCTGCTTGTCAAACAGATCTCCAATGGATTTTTTTTTCTTTTACGATCATGTGACAATGGAGATTATAACTGCCAAGTAACTAGACGGTTCGGAAGCTGCAGCTTGTGCAGAATGCAGCGGCCAGATTGGTAACAGGGACCAGAAGGTTCGAACATATAAGACCGATTCTGGCCCGCTTGCATTGGCTGCCTGTAGGTTTCCGAGCCCGATTCAAGGTGCTGGTTTTAACCTATAAAGCCTTACACGGTTTGGGACCACAATACCTGATGGAACGTCTTTCCCGACATGAACCTACCCGTTCACTACGCTCAACATCAAAGGTCCTCCTCCGGGTGCCTACTCCGAGGGAAGCTCGGAGGACGGCAACAAGGGAGAGGGCCTTCTCTGTGGTGGCCTCACAATTATGGAATGATCTCCCCGATGAGGCCCACCTGGCGCCAACACTGTTATCTTTTCGGCGCCAGGTCAAAACTTTTCTTTTCTCCCAGGCATTTTAACAGCTCAAATTGAGGTTTGATTGACATTGTGGCCAGGCTTAATAGTTAAAATGTTTTAAAGTGTTTTAATGTCAGCTGTTTTATGTTTATGGTTTTAAATTTTGTATATTGTCTTTTTTTTAAAATAATTTTTATTAATTTCAACAATATAAAACATAATAAAACATGACTACATAAAATACAAACAATGCCTAATCCTCTACAACCCCCCCCCCCGTGCTACCCTACCCATGAGACCTTCTCTTGATCAATCTTCATCTTTCCAGAATTTTAATGACTCTTCTGAAGGATTTTGTCCCTTCCCCGATCTTAATACATATTCCAAAAAGGGACTCCATATTTCTCCAAAATCACTCTTGCTGGACATTCCCCTCTTTATTTTCATTTTACAAGTCAGCATATCATTCAACGCCATATCCCATATTTCTTTATACCATTCTTCTATTGTATAGCTTCCTTGTCCTTTCCAATATTTAGCAATCATTAATCTTGCAGGTGCCAGGAGGTTGTTTACCAATTCTCTCTTAGTTCGCTTCTCATTCGCTCTATCCCATATTGCTAGTAGAGCTACCTTTGGGTTTAATTCCAATTTACTTCCAATTATTTCACTTATTTCTTTAAACACCATTTCCCAAATTTTTTGTACATGTTCGCAGCTCCACCACATATGAAAATAGGTTCCATCCTCCTGACATCCCCTCCAACACTTCTTAGTCACTTTTTTATCCATCTGGTGAAATCTAGACGGTGTTAGATACCATCTCCATACAGTCTTGTAAAAGTTCTCCTTAATTCTTATCGATAGCAACTTTAATATTCTTTCATTCCATATCCTCTCCCAATTATCCTCTTTAATTTTATCTCCTACATCTTCTTCCCAAATCTCTTTTATAACTTTAAGTGAGTCCTGATATTCATCCTCTATCAATATTCTATAAATCTCACTAATCCACCCTTTCTTAATTCTAATTTCTTCTTTTTTCCCTTCTAGTTCAATTATATCTTCAAATCTTGTATTATTTCTACATTTCTTATTTCTTAATTTCCATTCCTTAGTCCAATTCTCCAATTGTAAACCTTTGAACCATGCAATCTTTTGTCTTTTAAACAACTCTTTAATTTGCTCATTATCCTTCATATTTTCCATCCAATTCCTTAACTTAATTATTTCCTGATCTTTTAATGTCACTTCTATCTCCGCTTTTAATACTCTTGGAAAATTTCCCACTACTACAATTGGGGCAAGTGGAGAATCTCCCGGTATCAACTTCCCTCTAAATTTCTCCCAGATCTCTAAAATATTTTTCAACATTGGGTTGTCCAGTCCCTTCCAATCTTTCTTTTGAATATTACTAAAGAATATATTCTTCAATTTATAATCAATTTCTCCTGTTTGCATTTCCAGCCATTCAAGATCTTCCTCTCCTATTATACAATTTATAACATATCTTAACTGATTAGCAATATAATAATACTTAATATTTGGAAGTCCTAAACCTCCTTTCTTTTGAGCTTTATACCATAATCTTTTATTAATCCTAGCTCACTTATCTCCATTACAATAAACATTAATCATATTTTGCCATATATTGTCTTTTTAATGCTCAACCTTTTTAATTTTTGTAAACCGCCCAGAGAGCTTCGGTATATAAGTGTAATAAATAATAATAATAATAATAATAATAATAATAATAATAATAGTTGCTAAAAACAACAACTCATAACTGTATAGACAGGGGTGAAAATATGGTGTGGGGCATGATGGGCAACTTTGGGGGGGGAGTCTAGGGGCCACTTTCTGCCTCCTGTCTTCCCCCTGTGGGACATACTCCTAACACTGCTTTATGACCAAAATTTGATGTCATGGCGCTGGCATAAAAATAATAATCTAGAGTTGGCTGCTAAATTGCAGTATCAAACTACTACGGTGGCACAGGAAGGGCATGTGGCCCACGGGTTGCACATTGCCCACCCCTGGTGTAAAGTAATGGACATAGTTGCATAACCATCTAATGGTCTGGGAGGAGGGCAACCTCAGGCTGAGTGCACAATGCAGCCAATACACTGGAGGGGTGGTGGTGGAAGCAAACTATGTGGCTGCTCATATTAGCTTTGGGACCCATCAATCCTCGATGCAGTCCTGAATATGGAGCACAATAGGCAACTGTAAATATGGTATTTGAGTCTGTATAGTCAGAATCGATGTATTTGGAACACTGTGAGACTCTTAGAGCTTCTCTAAATGAGTGATTTATTACCCACTCATGATTGGGCACTCATGGAAGTTTGTCGGTCCATTACACGATGTTGTCAATGTCCAGCATGTCTCTTGCACTATCCCTTGGTAATCTCGCTTCAAAAAAGATCAGAGATAATGTGGTGTTATCTGGGATATTGTGGGATCTCCCAGTGTGTAAAGTTGGCATTGCACTATAATTCTACCTCTAGATGATGCTATCTCATTAAACACAATGGAGCCTTTCCGAGAAGGGAAGTTTTCAATTAAAAATCATGTGGTAACGTGTAAAAGGGCACGTTGTGAGTGTGAAAAACTGCAGAGGATAAAAGCCTCAGTACGGCTGTGGTATTTTTTCCTATGTGTAGAGAAGTTCTTAGGATGTCAGGTGCTGGAGAAGGTGATGGTCCTACCTTCATAGCCACACCGAACAGCTGAAAAATCTCTGCTGCCAACCTGTATGAAGCGCCTAAAGAACAGCTAGCACTTGGACATTTCCCACAACAAATTGAAAAGCAATCACTCAGCTGTGTGTGCGAGTCAGTGTAGAAGTACTCTTTAATGTCCCATAAGATTATGGGTTGGTGAAGGAATTCACCACTATAGATGTCTGAGGAAGAGCTTGAAAAATGGAGGTTATATACTATCAAAGAGGTATGTTCTAAGGCATTTCCAGAGAGACATGCCTTTCGAATAAGACAAGATAATAAAATGGCTGCAAAAGTATCTGAGGCCTAAATTATTAACGTTCATTGTGTGCTACTAGCAGCAACGTATTGACCGGAGTTCTTTGGTTTCCTAGCAGCCAGAGTGTATTGGAGAATTCAACGGATGCTTAACTCCGCTCTCCTTGGTGAAGTCAATCAGCCATGCAAAACTCTTGTGCGAGGAACCTTGTCAAAAGAGTGCCACTGTCATTTCTTCAGTGACACACAGGAGGCACCTAGTTATAAACTGGGTTTTAACATAGTTGATGTCAGGAGAGGGGAAAGGAGAACAGCAGTCCTGCGTGTGTCAGTGGCCATAAGAAAGTGTTGAGCAAGTAAGGAGCTGTTAATCAAATCTTGGCTGCTTTGGTGCTCGGCCCTGACCTCTAGTGGAGCGATTCGAATATGACACCAAATACAAAACAATGGATTGCTTCATTTAATGGTGCTGCTACAAAGCCGTTTACACCAGCAACTTCTGACACAACTGTGGTCCCCTCTACAAGGATTCGCTTTTGCGCCTGGTTAGCCGATTATGCGCATAATCGCTGAAGCGCATTTACGCCTAATCCCTCTGCACGAGAGGCGGTGAGAGGCGGCGAAGCGCATTAAAGGATGTCCAAAATGCGGTTTACAAGTAGTTAATGCGCATAAGCGCATATTCACACAGTCAAAATGCGCTTTAACGGCCGGAGCAAAATAAAACTCGTGATTTAACGCGCATTCGATAATGCGCATAATCAGAGAGATAACGTTCCTCTACGCCCTATTTGCGCTCCGCTGGTGTGGAGGTAAATTTTTTAATGAGACTTCAAAGAGCATTAAACCTCTCGTGAAGAGGCACCCTGTAACAGTTTCCATTGTGCTTAAAGGCTACATAAGAGATGACTGTGGAAAACAGAACTCTGCTTGAACAAAGCCAGGTCTGTTAAGTTTTAGCTTCTCCTAGATTGGCTGGCAGGAGAATAATAATTTAGCTCTGAGTCTCTGACATAGTTCAAAACGTATCAGAGAATTTGAAGGTTACAGATATTGAACAATCACACAGTAAAAAACTCATGGCACAATCCAGCTAAAGTTCAGCATTTTAAAGTCCTATTGATTTATGTGGGGCAGCGATAAAGTGTGTTTATTTCTCTAGTGAAATCAGTGGGTTTCAGGAGCACTTTACTTTGTCTGGATCTTTCCCATAGTTTGTGCTAACATGGTCATTGAAAAACCTATAGCACATGGGGACTGCTTGCACTCCTTCGATAGGCACTATTTTGAGTTCTAGGAGGCAGCCTACAAATTATATTTCTATGAATAATTTGAAGATTGTTCAGTAATTTGACATTTCATTTAACCCTTTTGAGGTTCAGAATAGAATATTTGCAGTCAAATGCACAGAATGTCACTGGAAAGATAGCTTCAGCCACACTGCATCATGTCCATGCATTACTAAAGCATATCATTTTCAACATTGGTCTCCAAAACCATAAGGAGTAGAAAAGCACTTTTTCTTTCAAGTGAAAGCTTCAGAATTCAAAAATCTATTAACCAGCTGTAAGCCACGTAGAACTTATAGGTATGGGTGAATTGCTTTTGGATTGATTTAGGATCAGTACAATATTTACAAGCTTTCTTGGTAAAAGAAAAAGCTCATCTTTCTCTCCCAACTTGTAACATTGACATGTGCATACTGGTGGTGCTGCATGCATGCACATTATGGTATTGATCACTCGGTTTGCTCGTTCTACATTCTTCCCATAGCACCAGCCATGGCACAGAGCTGCCTGGAAATTCAACCGCACCCCCACCAATTACATCCAGGAACAAGATGGAGTTTTAGACCTGAATGGAGGACAACAATCAGGACCAGATTGTTACATTGGCAAGAAACAATCAAGTAACAATCTGATCCTGGTTTGCAGTCCTGCTGGCATGTTGCTGGAACATGTTTGCTTGGACCCCATTCACACACACAGAAACTTACACACACACACACACACACACACACACACACACACACACCACTCCCACACTTCCATTCTCTCTCTTTTTCTCTCTCCCTCTCACACAGAAATGTACAGTGGGTTTTGCCCACCCCTTGTCTTTCCCAGCTGGGGAAAGTTGACAGGGGAGCAAAGTCCACAGAGCTGCTTCCTCAAGGAGCAGTTCCTCAAGGTGCTGTTTCGTAGGGTGACTATATGAAAAGGAGGATAGGGCTCCTATATCTTTAACAATTGTATAGAAAAGGGAATTTCAGCAGGTGCCATTTCTATACATGCAGCACCTGGTGAAATTCCCTCTTCATCACAACAGTTAAAGCTGCAGAAGCCCTGAGCTCTTTTGTATCTGGTCCCCATTCATATTTCAAGGAGATCTAGTACTTTAAAAAAACCCTAAATAACTGATACTCTTAGTACTGTTATTATAGAATACTATTTTTGGCATTCTTACTACTCTTATTATAGTATATAATTATAATAAAACATATAAATTAAAATTATGGTATAGAATTATATATTATAGAATCCCTGCTGGTGGTAGGGATCTATCAAGCAAAACCTGTGGGTGGACAAGTTCTGGCCATCCAGATGTTTTGGCCTACAACACCCATCATCTCTAACCTTGGTTATGCTTGCTGTGGCTGATGGATGTTGTAGGCCAAGTCACCTGGCAGGCCACAAGTTGATCACTCCTGCTGAAGAGGGACAAATTTTGAAAGTCAAAGATCATGTAATTAAGATAGGTGCAGTTCATAAAATAATTATGTAATTTTGTGGGGAGGTATTTTGGAATATGTAGCCATACTGTCAGGTAGCAGATAAAAGGCTCGTCTTGTTAAGAGGCCTATGGTACTAAAACTAAAAACTAAAAATGGAGCACTCAGGGTGGGAGAACAGCACGAGGGGGATGATGTCATGCGAGTCCTGCCCTGAAGAAGTGGATCAAAGTCATGGTGAGTGTGCTTAAAACCATGCGTGTGATAACGGCCTTAGTCATTCTCTCCATCTCTGGCTGTGCTGTCTCTTTTCTTTACTTGTAATGCTCAAATCTTTGCAAGAAAAACATCTAGTTGTGAACTCAAATCTTGCAATCAGGTTAACATTATAATAAGCAAGACAGTTTATGCAAGTCTGCACCATGCCCAATGTATTATCCTAATAAACCACGGGTTATTTCTCTGGCTTATCGGGGAGGAGACAAGCCAGAGGTCCAGTTTTGCATGTCATGCTAAACAAAGGGCCATGGTTTATTTTGTCACTCAGAGGACCCCTGGCTTATCATGACATGAGAACCAGGTCTATAATATCCCAGGCCTGGGTTTTGCCAAATACAGGTAGATAAAAAGATAATGGAGACATTCTGTCTATTTTGACTGTTCAGTTTGGCTCACAGGACATAGCTAAAATAGATCCTCTCTCAGTAGGGAAGCCAGGATCCTGCTGCTTGCTTAATATGAGCCTCGGAATTGTATGGTCTTGTCTGCAGTAGATGTGTAGCATCCCTCTGAATGAGTCACGTAGGCTGCAAAGCTGGAAATCCTTACTCATGGTTGCTTTGATTCTGTTAATTAGTGCATAACTTCAGGCTTGTAGCACACCAAATTTTGCCTCTGGTCATGGCAATTTCTGATCCCCCAGAAAATGTGGTGTGGGGGAGAGAAGAACTCCAAGTATCTTCTGTGGCTGGGGAATTCCATCCCAGTTCATATGACCATCACAATATCACAGCAGTTGTGAGGCTGTTAGGAATCTTGGGGGTGGGCATCTTTGTACATGTCCTGCTCTGAAAGAGCCCCATTCATACCCAAGCAGTTCTAATGTATCAGCTGTAAAAACACTGTAAACTTATGATGCAAGAGATCAAGACATAACATTAAAATATTTAATTTTGTTAATGATGCTTGTGCAAAGGAGAGACAAGGGAATTAAGTTGTATGTCATTTTTAAGCCATGTAGAATTTCTTGTGGTTGTTTTTGAGCAAACCATTTTTCCCTGGTATAGATGGGTTGCCAAAACTGAACATTAAACGAAATATGTAAAATTTCGGAGAAGGGTTTAAGAAAAACATAAAGAATCACATTACATTTTCAGACATCAATGCAAATTACAATCCAGTTTTTTTTAGCAGACTGTTATGTGAACACACAGACCCTATTTAGTTAGAGCTCCCTTGCATATAATATTTTTGGTTTTAATTGTACAGAGTTTGCAGCAAGGGGCAAGAAGAAAAGATGAAGTGAGAAGGCATGAAGTGAGAACTGAGAAAACATAATGAATTTGCTAGCACCAATGGAAAGGGAGATTTGCCCAACCCTCTGTCCAAGGACTGAGTTTTGATCTGGTCTTAGCAGGAGACCTCCTTCTTTTTGTCTCCCATGATGGTCATTTTTGATGACAAAAATGTGAGATAAGCCTATTCAGGGGGCATGGCAGGGTGCTTACTTATCAGATCCTGTAGGGGGCACTGTTGAACTATATCAGCAGTAGGAGTTTGTTACACACATATGAATAAGATGTGATTGCAACAAATGTGCAGACAAATGCATGTACTATATAGGCCTGTTCACACGCATTTGGCAGCACATAATGTGTGAAGTGGCCCTGACATGTGAGATGCAGTGGTGAAAGGAGAGGCTTGTTTATCGGGAAGGATGTGACCAGTGCCAGAGTAAATTAATGATGGAAATGCATGTGTCCCAATGTAACAAGAACCCTGCTAGGCAGCACTAAGATCCAGCTAGTCCAGCCTTCAGTTTCGTCTGTGCTTCTGGCAAGGCCACCAGAAGGGCATGGCAGCAACAGTCCTTCTTTGCCATTTGCTTCCCAGCATCTGGTATTCAGAAGACGACTGCTTTTGAATCTGGAAGTTATTATGAACAAAAGAGGGGGGAAGCCCAGTCCAGCACTCTAACCACTACACCACACTTCCATGCATAATCTGGAACATTTTGGAGGTATGATATAAATATGTTAGAGGCTTATGTTTCACACTTTGCCATAATGCTTATCTATTTGTATGTAATTACCTCCACCTACCTTTGTCTGGTACACAACAGGTTCACATTATGAACACACAGCTGTCATTTCTGCAGAGATGTTTATTTAAAAAATGCACAATATTGGTCACACTACAGATATCTTAATTAAATTGAGATTTTTAATAAAACCGCCACTGCATGATAATTAAGAACAGATTTGATTGTTTAAAAATATATTGCAAGTTTGTGTAATTGGCTGCATCGATACTGAATTAGCATATACTATCTGTTGCTGCTCTCCTAGGATATAATTGGGCTTTTACTCTGCTTAAATGAAATTGAGATTGATGACTTTAAAATAGAAATCCTCTCTGTTCCATAAGCCACAGTAGTTATATTTAATAGGAGCAGGTGTATTTCCACCATGTACTGAACAAATAATGATCATGCTAGCCTTAATTAGACACTTTTCACTATGAGGAAAGGCTACAGTATTTTGTGTGTTTTAGTGTTGTTGTTTTTTTAAAAAGGTGGGGAGATGATAAAGGGAACACGATAGAGGTTTTTAAAATTAAGCATCCTGTGGAGAAAATGGACAGAGAGAAGTTTTACTCCCTTTCTTATAAAGTTAGAAATTAGGGTCCTCCAATAAAGCTGAAGGAGAAGGAAAAGGAGGTACGTCTTTACACAACACATGCCCTGTGGTGTAGAGGAAAATTTTGAAATGCAGGCACTCGTCTTAACAGTTCCCTCAGCGATACCCTGAACAAGAGTCCAAAAACGCAGGCAGCTGTGTGGATCCATTTCAACAAACCAGTTCTAGCACTTTTATCTCCACCAAGAGCAGGTCTTTTGTAAAGCTCATAGGCTTTAATTGCCCATTCAAGAACAACCCCCCCCCAATACTTTGCCTTGGAACGGGGAGCAATAAATTGTTGCTGGGAACATTCATTTCCCCTCCCCACCCCACCCCACAGCAACTGTGAGGGTTTCAGCTAAGCTCAGAGGGAACAAGGAAGTCAGAAGGTGGTGGTGGCAGATAACACCAGTGCCCCTATTAATAAAAAAAGTGCCAGCACTACATCCCTGTAAGCCCTAGTTCCACTACATCACTGCACATGGCTAAACTATGACACTTACTACCACAAGATGTGGTAACAGCCACCAACCTAAATGGCTTTAAAAAGGGATTAGACAAATTCATGAAGGATAAATCTATCTACGGCTACTTGTCATGATGGCTGTATGCTGCTTCATAGAATCATAGAATAGTTGAGTTGGAAGGGGCCTATAAGGACATTGAGACCAACCCCATCCAGGTTCAGGTATTCCTCTGAATACTAGTTGCTGGGAACAACAGCGATAAGCTTCCCAGCTCCTGTCAGTTTAGTTTAAAAGCTGCTCTGCTACCTTTTTTTATGTTTAGTGCCAGCAGTCTGGTTCCATTTTGTTTGCCCTTCTCTCCAACTTGTCTGCATTCTTCTTGGAGTGTGGAGCCTATCTCTCTTGTACAGGCCCAGCTTGTCCCCAAAAGTTCTTCAGTGCCTAACAAATCTGAACCCCTCTTCCCTACCCCACCATCTCATCCACACATTGAAACTCCTCAGCTTTGCCTGTCTAGCTGGCCCTGCACGTGGAACAGTTAGCGTTTTAGAGAAAGCCACCTTGGTAGTCCCCACATCATTGGTACCAACATGGATTACAACTACTGACTCCACTCTGTGAAGCTTTCTAGATGGCATGTGATATCTGCAACCATTGCACCAGGCAGACAATTCACCATGTGGTCTACACACCCATCACAAACCCAGCGGTCTATGTGACTAATGATTGATCATTCCCGTTGCCCTCCTTTGAACCCCCTCCAGCTTGTCTGCATTCTTCTCGAAGTGTGGAGCCCAGAACTGGATGCAGTACTCAAGATGAGGCCTAACCAGGGCTGAATAGAGGGGAACCAGTATCTCTCGTGATTTGGAAGTTATGCTTCTATTAATGCAACCCAAGAGATATGTATATGCTCTTGTTCTGGCTTAGTCCATTCTTATATTCTGTAATCACATAGAGACAAGGATGAAAGTTTACCTTGGCTGTACAAAATTGTTTTTTATGCAGTTCAGTGGCTGGCTTCCATTTCCCTGTGTTGAATGGCAATGACTACAATCCCTCTATGTCAATGTGTGAACAGATATCTTTGTCACCACTGCTTGTCTAGACATGTTACTTTTGAGAGCACTAATTTGCAGTGATGTTTCTAGAATGTTATTGCCTCTACTGATAGCTGTCAGAGAAGAACAACTTAATGCCGTTTGAGCAGTTTTATAGGTTGAATACCTCTCTGCTCAGTTAAATTTCACGATCTAAATTATGGCTGGAGTCCAAAGAAAAGCTTCAGCTCATGCAAAGGGCTTGAACCAGCCCAGTGGAATGCTTGACTTTTTTTTCCCTTTTCTTTGAATGATGCCATCTCAAATCACTTTGGAAACTTTCCCCAATTTTCAAAGCAGTTTGCAATGTAGCGTGTGTGCCCACGTAGGTGGCTGCTGTTTGTGAAAGTCCCTGGTGACAATATCTGGTCTAAAATTTCTGGGGGTTCACAGAACCAGCTTCATGTTTTTTTGGAGCCATACATATACCTGTGAATGAGTATTTGATTTCATACAAGTTTATGGCTTTTTTGCTTTTTGAGCAGCTTCATTTTAGCTGTGGGCTGTACTGCCATAAAAGCAGGTTTCTGCATGTGTATCCCTAGCTGAATAAGGAACCACGTGTACAATCAAGTGCTGTGTATATGGTTTCTAGCCTAGTCCAGCTTTTAGGGTTGTATGTGCATTGCCCTACTCAGAGAATTTGAAACAGAACACAGTTGTTTGGAGAACAGGAGTGGATTTAGACATTCTCTCTCTGAGCATGATCAAGGCTATCATCAATTTGGTGGGGGCAACATGCCTGCAGCCCAACCAACTGTGAATGCATGAAGACATAAATGTATAGTTATTAATAAAGATTATGTATGGATCTACTGGGGAAAATGTGGTGGAGGAGAAGAAAGGAAGGAAGGGTAAAGAGAGACTCTCTCTTTAAACCTTTTAACTCTCCCTTTCCACCTCACCCGCACCTCCATGCTCCCTGTAGAGCAATACAGGGGCAGCTGCCCCTTTGCTGAACCCAGCAAGGAAGTTGCCCGGCCCAAGCAGAGAACCAGTAAAGGTGCCTGACTAATCCCTGCAATGGGTGTGGGAGTGGCAGGCAGTGTGAGATTATTCTTGCCTCTAACCTGGGAGTTATAATGGGGGCTTGTCTTGTGTTCCGGGGATGGAGGAGGCCTCTTTGCTCATATGTCCTGAATCCATCTAGAGGGAAGGGGAGAAAATTGGGGTCAGGGAATAAGTACCCACTGGTTCCTATTTCTCCCCCTTTAAGCTGTGAAAGCCCAGCTCCTCCTCATGAGCTTTTTTGAGGGGGGGGGGAAATCAAATTTCTCCTTCCTTCCCCACTCACTTTCCCCCAATCTCCCCTTGCCCAACTTTCCTCCAGTAATCTCCCCACTCTTTACCTCCTTCCCTAACCTCCTCCTGCTCACTTGCACATCTCCTCTTTTTGGAATTGGCCAGCTTTTGAATGACACTGCTGGGGTTCCTGCCAATGGAATAAATCATGATGCCTGCTTAACTCTTTCCCATACAAATCGTCTATGTAATTCCCATGCCATTGAACTATGACCAAAGGGTTGGCAATTGCCATGGACTTAAAAATCTGGACATGTGGCTGATTATACAGTTAATACAAGTCAAGTGAATAATTTTCTATCTTTTCCCTCCCTCTCCCTGTTTTTAACTCTGTGGCATGTCTTTGCCTACCAGACAAGGTTAGGCTGACCATACGAAAAGGAGGACAGGGCTCATGCAACTTCAACAGTTGTAGAGAAAAGGGAATTTAGTCAGTGTCATTTGTATGCAATTAGTTCCTGGTGAAATCCCCTTTTCATCACAACAGTTAAAGGTGCAGGCACTATACTAGAGTGACCATATACAAAAGAAGGCAGGGCCCCTGCAACTTTAACTGTTGTGATGAAGAGGGAATTTCACCAGGAACTAATTGCATACAAATGACACTGGCTGAAAGTCCCTTTTCTCTACAAATGTTAAAGGTACATGAGCCCTGACCTCCTTTTCATATGGTCAGCCTAGACAAGGTTTTTGTTTTCTATTTTGTTTTGGGGTTTTTTAACCTTTGAGCCTTTCCTTTGTCCCTCATAAGCACGGACGATGCTTTTAAATTAAAGGCGCATGAAAGCACCACTGCGGTTCTGTGGTATGCATGTATCTTCTGACTTTGAAGCCACATGACCAGCACACCTGGATGATTCTTAGCCATCTCAGCATGAGGGATTTTATTCAGTGTCGTTCCTGGGGATTGTGCTGAACCTAAGCTGTAACCTCCATATAAGGCTTCAGGTCTCAGTCCGACACCCTCTTCTCTGCAGTCTGTTACAAACATTTCTTTGTAGCATAGTGTTCCTTTTTTGGTTGCATGTGGATGCTTCTAGGGTCCCAAGAATATTTCCCCAAGTGGAACATTGAATTTCAATAATAAACAATTGGGGTAATAGCTGAAAAAAATGGAACCTATTCAGAAAAATCATCTTCATATAGCACACAAGTTCTTAACTGCATGATTGGCCAAAGGAATACAAAGGCCCCGTCTACACGGGGAGCTTTACCCCGGTGCTACTGCAGTTGACAGTCATCCATGTCACATGATGTTGTTGCCACTTTACAGCAAACCAGCTCCTTCCAGCCGAAAACCCACAGTTTTTGTTTGCAAAGGCATTTTGTGACACATTTTTCCTTTAACCTGGCTTCCATGTGGTTCCAGTAGAATATGCCCCATATCCCTAGATTAAATGCAGCTTTGTGTGTGTGTGTGTGTTTTGGGGGTGGGTTGATGTTGCATCAGTGTAAATGGGCTGCCTCTTTTGTTTCTTTTCCTGCATATCCATTCATGGCAAAGAAGATCGGGGTGTGTACAAGCCACTAATTGGATAATTTCTGAGAAAGAGGTGTTGGCTAAACATGTCTACTCAGATGTAAGCAGCAGAGAGAAGGGGTGAAGAGCCATTCTCCCAGGCTTATAGATGAAAAGATCAGAGCAGAGGAAGGAAAATTGTACTCATAAGCGCTTTTCCAGATGTGTGCAGAAGTGAATGATTGGGGCTTTGTAATCATGTCTTTGTAAACAAGATGCAAGAAGCAGAGGGAGTGAGGTGCAAGCCTGTAGTTTTAAATCTCCACTCTTATGGGAGAGCGAAGAAATGGAAAGTGTTAACTTTCAGACCAAGGGGTGGTGGTGGTGGTGGAAATTGAGTATGAATGGGGCTGGTTCTCTTCTTTCTCTGATTTAATTTCTTTGCCTAATGAAAAACAAGCATGTATGGATAACTTCTACTCAAAGGTAAATCATTTTTTTTCACTCCTGAGAAAGTCAGCAGGTTTCTTTTGGGTTCCCTTTGTAAACAAAAACCAATGACCTAGGGAGGTTGTGGACTAGAGGCCTTTAAGTGGCAGCTGCACAGGCATCTGTCAGGGATGCTTTAAGGTGGATACCTGCATTGAGCAGGGGCGGGGTTGGACTCAACAGCCTTATAGGCCTCTTCTAACTCTACTATTTTATGATTCTATGACTTCAGTGGAACTACTCTGGTGCAAATTGCTCTGACTGAAGTCTAATGCTGTCTTCTGCTTGAGCTCACACATCTGTTGTAAGAAATAAAATCAAGCTATTGGGGCAGCGTGCGTGTTAAGGTTTTTTAAAAAAAGTTTTTTAAGAGAAGCTGGATTTTCATGTTTTAAAATAAAAGCAAGAAAAATGTGATTAAGTTATTTACTCTTATAAGTACCATGTAGGATGACCATCTGAAAAGGAGGACAGGGCTCATGTAACTTTAACAGTTGTAGAGAAAAGGGAATTTCAGCCAGTGTCATTTGTATGCAATTAGTTCCTGGTGAAATTCCCTCTTCATCACAACAGTTAAAGTTGCAGGGGCCCTGCCTTCTTTTGTATATGGTCACTCTAGTATAGTGCATGCACCTTTAACTGTTGTGATGAAGAGGGAATTTCACCAGGAACGAATTGCATACAAATGACACTGGCTGAAATTCCCTTTTTTCTACAACTGTTAAAGTTACATGAGCCCTGTCCTCCTTTTCAGATGGTCAGCCTAGTACCATGCTCTCCAATCAGAGCTGACATGCAGAAGGTTACTTATAGGAAAGCTTTAACACATTTCCTTTAACAGAACTTGATGTGATCTCCTGACCTGAACTTTTACCTGATCAATCTACTTTAAAGGACATATGTGAATTTAAGGTGGGTGTAAATCCTCAAAAGAACTTAACTATTAATATTCAAAACAAAAGCAGGAGCTAAACATAGGGTGGGGGGGAACCCTAACGTGTTGGCCCTGAAACACATTAACTAAATCAATAGAGATCAAGAAAGGTAGAGTTTAAAAAAATAATTTTAAAAAACCACCAGAAGAGAGGAAAGTATTGCTATTCAGAGTGTTAAAGAAGCAAACCTGGGTCTAAGCCCAATGCTTCTGAAAGGGTCTTTTCATGGTACATCCTCATGAAAAACGACAACCCTCCCATAATCCATCAGATATGGTACTGCAAAGGCATTTAAATGTGGGGTCCTGTCAAGTAAGGCAAAAGCCCAATGATGGATGATCCAAAGGAGTTTATCTTGCTCTGGGAAAAAAAGAGACTTTGGAACTGACACTTTATATATTTCCAAGCCAATAACAACATCTTAAAATAACGCCCTCTCCTTCCCTCAAAGAGGATCTGACAGCACGAGGGGGCTGAGAGCGTTGTGATCACAAACGATTCAGTTTCAGGGGCTGAGAACTTTGTTGTGGGCAGTGTAGCTCTGAAATGATTTATAATTAACTACGAGATGAAGACTCAAATGCCGTGCTTTCATAACAGGGCTATAAAAATAACCACATTCACGGTGTTTGCAAAATTGGAAACAAATGTCCCAAGGAAAACAAGCACTCTTTTGCTTTGCTTTTTTTTTTTTTTTTTTTACCCATACTTTGGTGAAAGAAAAATACTGGGAGTCTGAACATTAGCACAAAAGATGAGCCAGTATCATCTGTCATGGGAAATTCATCTGAGCCAAAGGAGGATTGCTCTGTTACTCCTCTCTGACATATAACCATATTGAAAAGCCTTGCATTAAACACAGTTACGTCCCCTCTTTCCTTTCCAAGTCCCCCCCTTTTTTGTCTGCCCAATGGTCTGAAAATATGTAGAAGTACAACCTCAAATCCTCTAGAAGACATCGGGATCTTGGGATTAAATGGAATAATGTCACACCAGTAGGGATCAGTGCTAGTGGACAGTGTGATTGCTTTTTTTGTAGAGGAAGACCCAAGTTCAAATTCATGGCCAGCCCTGGCATAGTATGGAAGTCATGCATCATCAGCCTTAAGTTTACCATCTGTAGAATGGTAATATGGATTCTCAAAATACCGACGTTGCTCTCTCTTTTTTATGAAGCATTCTTAGCATGCAAAGCACTTTGCTGTGTTGAAATATGTTACCATTCTCACTGTATTTTAGATGGAAAACTAAAGTCTCTTGTCTCCTTTATCACAAACGAAGCCAGACAAACTAAGGCAATGGGGTGTAGAGCAAAGCCTCATGGATCCATGTCCAGCAATCTCCTTAACAGACACCACTGTCCCTCTTTCTTATGGGTAGGTAAACAAAACTAATAGGGCACAGTTGAATAGCTTTCAGTTTTGATGTGGGAAAGACCTAAATTCAAATCTTGTTCCTCCAGCTACGGAATTCATTGGGTAAATTACTGTGCCGATCTACGTTGTTTTGAGGAGTTAAGGATGTTCTGTAAACCTTGCAACAGGCTGGGAAATGAATTGGAAAAAGAAAACCTTTCAATTTCATCATGGTAGTGGCTGACAAATAATGAATACCCATGATTATAATATGGCAGTGTCAGTGACAGGGCTCCTGTATAGAGTTGTGAAGGCCTGGAAAAAAACCAGGGAAAAAAAAACCAGGTTTTTCTGAAACCTTTTTTGGTTCCTCCCCCCCATTTTTTTTTGAAAAAAAGAAGAAAATGAAGAATAAATGGATTATGGAATGCTTTATTTTAGCATGATGTATAAAATGTTTAAGACAAGGTGTTTATATATTTACTTCTCCAAAAGAATTCTAAAAACTATGTACAGTATCAGATTATTACAATTTCTGAGCACCAAGGCCAAGCAAGTCTTAGGTTGCGAACTGAGACTACAACTCTCAAATACAAGAGCAATATGCATTTCTGCCTCTAGGGGGGCACTGCCAGACTGAAACTGATAGTGATAGCTATACCTCAGAAAATGAATCTGATTACATTTCATGCATATTCATTGAATCTTGGTCCCCCTTTTTTCTCAGTTCTTTTTATGGGAATGGGTGCTTTATGTCTGCTTGACACTGTGGAGGACTAGCGGAGACATAAATAATTTTCCTTGTTACTAAAGTTGATGGTTTCTTCTGGGTTTTTTTTAGTTGTTTTTTGCCTGCTCTTCATAAACTGGCAAAACCAAAGAGGTTCCTTGCAGTCCAGGAGCTTGTAGCTCCATTAATTAAAAAAAAAAAAACAGGTAAAAAATTTAAAAGGTAAATTCAATTTGTAATAATTGCTTGAATACACTATACTTTTAATATATCAAATGTGATAATTTTATGCCAAACCAACTTGTACATAACTACATTTTATATTCCTAAAGTAACAAAGTGACTTTCAATCTGTAAAAAGTGCTAATATTGCATTTTTTTCATTTTTTTCCAAAAATGTCATTTTTTGTTTAAAAAATAACCTGGAAAAAACCAGGGTTTTTCCATGACTTCATAGCTATGCAGTCTTCCACAACCTGTTGCCTTCCAGATGTAATGGACTGCAGTGCCCATCATTTGTAATCTAACACATCTGAAGGACACCAGTTAGGGGGAGGTGGAGCTATTCCATGGTGGCAGGTGCAGCTTCTTAGGAGTGAGGGGAGATGAGAAGCTGCACCTGCTGAAATCCCCTCTACAACATAATTGCTGAAGGTTCAGGGGTGGGCAGAAGGTAGGTCTCCAGATGTTTGCGACTTCAGCTCCCAGCATTCCTATCCATAAGCCGTGCCAGCAGGGCTTTGTGGGACCTGAAGTCAAAACATTTGGAGATCTTCCTTTTGCCAACCCTTGCTCTAGCACATCTACCCACCCAGTCTTCAGACATCATAGTATGGAAGGGATGGTAGCATAGAATGGTTACTTGCTAGCTTTTCTTGCATGTCCTACCAGTATTAGGTCATTTAGTATGTTCCTTTGACATCTCCCAGCTTCAGTTCAGGATGTTCCTTTGACAACTGTCAGCTTCCAGACCAGGCTTCTATGATGCCATTGCCCTGCCTCATTCACAGAATTTTACAAGGGGTCCGGCCAGTGTCACCTTTCACTCACAACCTTCCCATGTTTTCCCATGGCTTCTCCCATCTTTTTTCTTAATGCAGAAAATCCAATAGTGGGGAAAAAGTCAAAACAGTAGCACAATGCTTTGAGAGTTCTCCATTTGGAAGCACTCTTAGGGAGGGACAGAGAGAAAATGAATGAATTCTGTCACTCAGTGGTGATGTCCACAGCTCCACTTCCTTGATTCACAGCAGTACTCACATCTATGGAATTTTGAAGCCAAGGGAAATAAGTCAGTCATCCCGCTGGACCAGCTTTCCTCAACCTAGCACCCTCCAGCACATCTGGAGGTCACCAGGTTGGGGAAGACTGCTCTAGAGAGAGGATGAAGCTGATGTTTATCAGGTGGAATTGCCTGTCCAGGAGCCTATAAACCTTTGTAAGGTCAGATGCCTTAATCAGCTGTTTTATCCATTGAACACATATCTTGCAGAAATCATTGGTTTTGAATGAACCCATAAATTGTGAATGCAGAGCTTACTTCAACACAGTAAACTGCATACCTAAGACCTCTACCTTCAGTGGAATTCGTGCTGCATATGTCTGCAGCGGTCATTCCACGTTCCGTCATTTCTCTATAAAACTATTTTCTTCTGATCTGGACCCCTACTATGCTCACACTGAGACAGTGAGGAGTTTGGCATGGATAGGACATCTCAAATATGTCAAGTCAAAGCAACATTTGTTTTCTGTGCCAAATACCTCAGTGGCATATAAAGACTCTACAATATTAAAGAAAGGGTGGGGGAAACTCCTGGAAGTTAACACATTGCATCTTTTAATGATAAACAGAAGTAAAATTCCTACATGTATTTATTTAATTTTGTATACTGTAGTATTCATAAATTTGGGGCCATGAACAGCTTATCTAAATATTTTTTAAAAAACACGAAATGCTTGTCCAAATAAAGAACAGATTACCTTTCCTCTGAAATATATTACCATCCTATTTCAGCTCTATCAGGTCCCCAAATTTGGTGCCTCCATATTAAGGGGCAATTGCTGTTTCACAATTGAACAAAGTATGCGACTGTGACTTACCCCAGATTGAGATGTGTGTCTACAGTGCGGCTATCTATACATATTCTTTGCCCCACGTTGGCTGCACAGGGGCACTGTGTCTGTTATATGATGCAGCTGCCAACTCGCAGCCACTACGGGGCTTTCTCCCAAAGCTGCCCTTAAAAAAGTTGGGGACTTACCCTGACTTTTTCCTCTGAAGCAAAGTCACCATGGCCCTTACGCCATGTGGCCTTGCTTCGGTGTTGAATTGGAGGCATTCCAGGGTGGATGGCAACCCCTGATTGGTCGTCAGAAGACAAATAGAGGGCAGGGGGTGGGCTAGAATACCCAGATGGCCATCAGAAAACCCGTGCCGCCTCCTGCAATGGGGGTTACCTGCCCCAAACCCACTGCAGTGAAACCACAGAGTTTAGCGGTAAAATGGTGGCAGAGCAGCGCTGTGAAGGCAGACACAGTATTATCAAAGGCTGTAAAACACCATGAGTTTAGAATACCACTTTACGCTGGGGCTGCAGTGTCCAGGAAGTTAGTGACGTCTGCTCTATTCACAAGCCATGCATGCATACGATTTGTGAGCATGAATGGTGTGTGCAACTGACACACTTTTCACACAATAGAGCTCTCTGGGATTGGTCTTATGTTCCCACGAGAGTTCTGGAATTAATTTGAATGAATGAATCTCCTGGGGCCAAAGTAAACTGACCTATTGACCAAATAAAAGCACTGGAGATGGGCTCCATCTCACCTACTCCCCCCCCCCCCCGTCTGCCTCCACGATTTTTGCCTCTGTTTCATTAGTGCATCAAGCTAATGGTCCTTTTCACGTGGGTTTGTGGTATTGGTGAAACCTCCTTTTGCTTGTTTGCTCTCCCACTCCACTTCACTCCATCCGCCCTACCCCACACTTTCTCCTTCCTCCTCCAGTTCACTGGTTCTTGTTGTTGATGGACATTGTGATGGGCGTGGGAATCTTCCCCCCTCACTCTGGCTTTGTTGTCTAGCATATCACCGATTTAACATTTCGGCTGGGTGCCGTTTCTGTGGGCAATGAGGGTGGGGTTTGAGCAGCAGAAGTCTGTTCAAGAGTCAGCACAAGCCTGTTATTTCGACATGGCATGCTGGAGGAGGAGAACCGCCCCACCCTCCTCTTTCGTCAGCAAGTCCTCCCTTCAAAGCACATGCCCCCAACAAAGGAAGGATAATTTAATCCCACATGGAGGAAATAAACCAAACTTTCCCCGCTCTAGGAAAATACGGAAAATGGAGGGGAAGAGGTGGGGTGAGTGCAGGACAGGCATGACATCATGTGAGTACCGCGCTGCAAAATGACAAACCAGGCATGACAAGAGTGCGATGAAACACTGGTGTGATGGAGCCCTAGATCTCTTTAAAAAAGGAAACCTCCTCCTCCTTCTTCTATCCCACCTTTTCCCCAATTCTGGGACTCAGTGTGGCTTTACTAAATTAAAACATATACAATTAAAACATAAATAGAAATATATAAAAGTTAAAATAGAATTAAACTAACTGTAATATTAAAACATTTTTTAAAATTTAAAAGGCAAATAACAATTAACTTTAACACAGATCCAGAGTATTCCCAATGGTCTGCTGGGACAAAAAAGATTTTGCCTGCCTCTGAAAATATACCAAGGAGGGAGCCAGTCTAGCCTCCCTAGGAAGGGCGTTCCAGAGCCTTGGAGCAGCCACCAAGAAGGCCCTCTCTCACGTTCCCACTAGGCTTGCCTGTGATGTGATGATGTCTGTGGTATCGTCTTTTGACTCTGTCAATCATGGAGCCAAAGCCTTAGCTATGAGTAGGCACCCTGCGTTTCAGGCTACTCATCGTTTGTTATAGATCCATCATTGTTTGAAAGCCATAAGAAGCCATCTGTGTACCCAAGAGTGGCAAAAGAAAGAAGAATGATCAACAATTTTCTTGTGATATCACAGACTTTTAGGTATAACCATGTAACTTTGTTGGTTTATAAGCATTATGTTTTATTATATGAAAAATTATCAAGATTTCTAAAACTGTATGTAAAATTTACTCCCGTTTTGTCACATTAAAGTTGTCATTATTTTTTTTGCCAGCTAAAACATTTTCAGGGGTAATTTTGGTTGTCGTTCTCACATGAACGTCCTTGTGATCCCAAGCTTGCTATTATCCATAAATTAATTTCTGGCACCACAATAAATTCTAGGAAACCCAATAAAACTACAAGCTTACAGTTAATTCTTTGTCATTTTTCTTTTCCTGGAAAAAAAAGAGAAAAGAAAAAACACTGTGTGAGAAAGGAAGCAGCAAATGTTTGCTGGGCTGCCAGACTGGATCAACAGAATGAATTTATGTTTCCAATTGTCTTCCTTACTTGTCAAAGCTCTTTAATTGCAGTCGACACTCTTTATTAGTTCTGTTGGATGGGGCCAGTTTTTGAACATTTAGTGTAATGATTCTCAGGAGCCTATGAACATTTTTTCCAGTCTTACTCAAATGCAACCCATTCCTCCAACTTCAGGCAGAAAGTCTGCTATTTTCAGTTTTAAGTTTTTGATATGCTGAAGGATAAGAATCATAAGTATGCTGCCTGCTATCATAAGTGACCACCACTGAGCTCAGAGTTTACGTGGGTCAAAGAGAATGATGGCATTGGTCTTGTCTGGCTTTTTCCATAACACTGGTGCCCACTGAACACATACAACAGTACCCAAGCAAACACAAATCTAACCCCCGGTAAAGTTCAGTGATTTGAACTTAAAACCCCATATTATATCATGATGGAGTGAGGACAAAGGAGCATGGATGCAAAAATGCAACAAACCACAAGGCGAGGAGACAAATTTGGTGCGATATAGCCGGTTGATTCCAGCAGATGAGCAATGACCCATGCTGAAGAGGCATCAGACAAAGAGAGAAGGAAAAACTCTTATTAGCATTGCAGTAAAATGAAAGCCACAGATGAAGGGAAGCCAAGCTAACTGGGGTGGAGATGCAGATTGGCTGAATGATGATTTGCTTGTCATTATAGGCATGCACAGCATATTTCATTAGTGTGTGCAGCACCCAGGGTTTTTTTTTAAAGGTGAACATTTATTGAATACTCAGTCATGAAGGGCATTATTTGTATTCACTAATTTATTAAACACTGTAGACACTGATGCCCTACTCCACTTTTGGCTTGCCTGTCCACTGGAGGGCCATTGCAGGTGAGGGGAGGGGGAATGAGGAGGCGCTCCTCAAGCCCCAGCATTGGTGGGGCTTTGTGGTGACACTGGCCGGAGGAGGGGCTTAAGAGGTGATATTACCCTTTGAGGCCCCTCCTCCTGGCCTCTTTGAAGCATGACTGCCAGCAGAGAGGCTCCCAGCAAAGTGATTCCTTTCCGCTCCTGCTGCCAGGAGCTATGGCACGTTGTCAGGGGTGGCGGCAGTGGAGCAGCCAGAGGGCAGCTGGAGGACCATTCCCATTGCATCTGGATTCCCCTCTGGATCCCTATTCAATGCCCCCCTCAATTCGATGCTTATTGCTTTAGACATTAGGGTGTGCCTCGGCACACCCAGCACACCCCTTCCGCATAGCCATGTTTATCATGGGTTGATCACTTATGTGGGCAAAGTAATCAGACTATTGCTTAAGTCACAAGAACAGCTGCAACAGTAGTGAACCTACATCTTATCATGTGGCATTGGACATGTGAATCTTCCATTAACCCACTTGGGAAGAAGTATTTTCATTTACAAAGCACACCCACAGCCTTTTTCTTAGAATGGACATAGTGATCAGATTTGGATGACATGTCAAGGCTTGTCATGGGTTATTTAACCCATGACAAGCCATGGTGCCTGCAGACTCTTACATATGCAACCTCTGCTTGGGGTTGTCATGTTGCGTGAACCTGACATAACTCATGTTTGCTGGATTCACATGATATGACAACCTCTGAGTGGGGGTTGCATATTCAAAATGGCAGTTGCAGGCACCCCACACATGCTGCAGCCTTATCATAGGTCAAATAACCTATGGTGGGCTGTTCTGTTGTGTGAACACTTGAAGCCCTTCAGATTGTATCTCTGTTGATGGAAAACTGCATTTTCCAGGCAGTCAACCTAAATTTTAGGTATATGAAAATGTCACTTGCAATTGCTACTTGAGTTATAGTGGTGAGAGGTGTATAATCTGGAGTGTGTGGATGTATATGTGTTTAATGAGCACTTACTGGATAATTCCCATGCCAGCACTACTTCCATGAGAAATGGCAACTTCTCCCCCCAGGCCTCCTCTCTTTTGTAATTTAAAAGAGGTTTTGTTTATTATTTCTTCTTTTCTGAAGAATGTGCATACTTTTGTTCTACATTACACAAACCCCGCAAAAAAGAGAGAAAGAAAGTCAAGGTTAATCCATGGACCACTAATATTTGACCACTGACCAGTTTCCCTTCTTTTAAGTATGTATCCTAATCCAGTATTGGAGATCACAGTTCTTTTTTAAATTAAAAAGGAGACAAACAGGCTTTTTCATCAAGAGTAGGTTTCCTTGGTGCTTTCACTTTGCACAGCGTCCCCTCCCTATTATATTTGAATTTCTCCTATCTTGCAACTGTTGGAGGACTATTGCAGAAATGGTGCTAACGCAGAGCCAGTTTGCATGTAACAGGGGCAAAGCTTGGGTTAATTAACTCATGATTTGCCACAGCATGTGCCCAGTGTATGCTGCTACAGCTTTGCATAATCAACCTCTGATCAGCCCTACTGGAGGTTGATTTGTGATATGCAAATCCAGATACCATGGGTTAATCATGGGTTAAACAAACCACAGTTAACCTAAGAATTATTTTGGTGAACTGTGGGTTGTTTAACCCATAGTGTCTGGGTTCACATATAAAATGACCTCCAATCGGGGTGATCAGAGGTTGATTATGCAAAGCGGGTAAAATTGAGGATTAATTAACCCAGAATTTGCCATTGTTACATGTAAACCAGGTTAGAAAGCCATTAACATTGCTGCAAAGAAAAACCCACTTGTATAAGCTCTTATGCAGGCCAGACAGACCATAGCCTGTCACAAATTAGCCAACAGAATGCAACACCATTAACAATCAAGGCAAAGCCTGTCGCTTGCAGCTCATTCCTCAAGACAAAGGAAAATGTGTATCTAGTCCATTAGGTAACTGAAATGTGAAAATAGCTCCATTTTTCTTGGCATGATAATACAGATTTAGAGCCTCATTTCCATTAAAATTACTGGGTTGAAATGTCCACTTGGAATTCTTATTATGATTGATATGTATTTACAGGGAAAATATACATACTGAAATCTCTAGTTAAATTGACTGTCTTGTTTGAAGGAAGCATGGTTTGGAAATATGCTTGAGGAGAAACAAGTAGAGGGCAGGGCAAGGCAGGTAAGAGAAAACACAGGACCACTCTCACCAGATGACCAGAGTGTAATTAAGACTAAGAGCATCATCAGATGGGGGGGATCGTGTTTCCTTACAGTCGCTTCCCCCCCCACACACACACTTCTGTCCCACAATACTTCCTCTTTCTTTACCACATCATGGTGAGAATTGGAAAGGACTTTAATATATAATGTACAAAATATATTAAACCATAACAACCAAGGTTCTCCAACCCCCCCCCCCCAGGAAAAACTCATATCAAATCAATGAGAAAAGTGCAAAGGGTCTAATGTAATCCTTAAATTTGTCACTCCAGAATAGCATAAATACTGTCCATTTCTGTATGAATGTATTTTCATGAATGTATTTTCACTGTGACTTTTTCATTAGTTAATATATAATATATCAGCTGTAAAATTACAAGGAACTTTTAACACAGTCTGTCCAGAGTCAATTTAATTTTTTTATTTATTTAAAAACATTTTATAGTGCCACCTTGCTATTTCTGGTATGGCTGTTCTTCTTACAAGTGCAGATTCCATGTGGAATGCATTACGGGGTTATTGAAGATCATTCTTTACATTTCTTAGTCTGTAATCCTAAACACGTTTACCAGAGACTAAATTCTATTGAACACAGTGGAATGTACTTCAGAGTAAACATGCATATGGTTGCTCCAGGAGGATTCAATCCTATACCTACTTACCTAGAAGAAAGCTCCATTGAATTAAATGGGATTTTCTTCAGTATTCACAGGTAAATGGTTGTGCTGTTAGTTACTTTACTATATTTATGGGACAGAAGAGTTGGCTTACCTCACAACATAACTGGGACAGAAATGCTTTAAAGATAGTGGGCTGCTGAAACACTGTTTTGACATAGTTAAACCTAGCAAGGGGTATTAATAATGACTATTGTTTCAAAGTCTATATCTCCATTAACCCTGTAGTGGCTGTGCAGTGATACTGCGTTGTTTAGATGACACAGCCGCCAACTCACAGACACATCAGGCTTTCCCCCTGGAAACTGTGTGTTTCCAAAGTCTGAATTTACTGTGACTTTTACCTTGCTCTGATGTCACCCCACTGTTTCTCAGCTTCGGTTCGGGTTATTCTGTGGGCCTGGCTCTGTAAGCATGGGAATGCAGGAGGGGGCAGGGAACAGGCTAATGGCTCCCAGTGCTGTATTTTTTCCTGACTGGAGAGCCCACGCTCCCTCCTGCCCTGTCTACCCTTTTTGATTTTACCTCACAGCAGTGATGCTGCGGACTTTTGAGTTAATCACGTTCCAACAAGGTGGCGTGTAGACACCCCTCAGAATGAGGGCCAGAAAGAGTCAGATTCTGAACAATTCCATCTCTAAGTGCAATCCTATGCATTTTGTTTTGCTCAAAAGTAAGTCCCACTGAGTTTAGTGGGGCTTATTCCTAGGAAAGTGTGCATCAATGAATCCAATCAACCCAGCCACACTAATTAAGAGCTAAAGACTCAGGGAAGAGCTATACATTATTTTGGTAAATACCTGTTTAACAAAATGAAAATGTGCAGTTGAGAGGAATAATTGGATGACAATTGGTGGGTTCTTAACCCTTCTCATGACCAATGATTCTCACCTTTAAAGTCCAGCTTGAGGCAGGGCGGGTTTGGGTTTAAAATGGTTTGGGACTGGAGAATTAGTTAATGGGGAAAGTTAAGCATTCTATTCCTGGTCACCAATTCTTTTCCCTACCTCCATACTCACATTAGCATTATAAGGGGAACATGTGGTTGGTAACCCTCCTTTTCTCTTGTTACTGAATAATCTTAGAGCTCCATCACACCTACTTTTTTATTGATATGTACCCACAGTTTTGATATCTGTTTCTCTTTCACGATCATAGCCATGCCGGAGCCTCTCTTTTTACTTATGGGCTCTTATGGGTGGGGGCTTGTTTCTGGAGGCAGGAAGGGAAGAGGCAGGCAGGGAAAGATGAAGAGGGGGAAATCTGTGTGCTGGAGGAGAACCGCCCTGCCCTCCCCTTTCCTCATCAACAAACACATCCCCAACAAAGGAAAAAGCAAGAGGGGGATATTCCTGACTTTCTTCATGCCAAAATACTTCGCAACAAGGGGCGGAAGGGGCACGATGAGAGCAGGACAGGGACGACATCATGCGAGTACCTTGCAGCAAAACCACATACAAGGCAGGGTGAAAGTGCAGTAAATCGCTGGTGTGATGGAGCCCTCAGTCTCAAGTGTATACCCCAACACACATGTACCTTGTATAACTGAAAGAGACATGTTAGGTTTGATCTTGGGACTATTTGTGGGCTAGGGTTCAGCACTTTGGATAGCTCCTTTAGAGTTCTGGATGGTTCTGGCTAAAACCTGGAATGGATTTACAACCCCAACAAAATTGGACCCACTGGCATCCACTGGTGTTGTTATTTACCTATACTGGAGGTGGAGGGATATTAGGTAGAGGTTTGGGATGCTGTAGATATCAGTTCCAGATTCTGGAGCTGACTTCCTTTGATTCTGTGATGAGGAACTGGGGCTAATGAAATTCTTACGGGTTCCTTTAACTTTTACACATTCAACGGCTTTTACTGGAAAGTTCGGAGGGGGAACAAGAGGCAGTGTGTTCCCTAAGGGCCTTGACTGAACTGATAGCAAAATAACAAATATGCTTGCAGGGAAGGAGACTGAGGGAAGAGGGCAGGAGAGAAGTGAGAGAAAAGACTACTTGTAGCTCCAACTCCAACTCAACCCATCCTGGAAAGGGAACCTGTTTTGAAACTTTAATTGAAGGAGGTTTATTCCCAAAACAAAAGCAACCAAAAGGAATCTATGTTAACCTTAATGGCTCTCGTGACATTGGTGCAGTTCTGTGTGCAAAAGAGTAGAGTGGTGGTAGGCTGCAACGGTTTAGGTTCCTATCCTTAATTATTGTTTATGACTACTAATGTGTCTATCAGTGGTGGTAGAACTTTGTGAATGGAACCTTTTTCCTGCCAAGGCTCTGGATCTGTCAATTCTGAATTTTCCTTGGGTAGCTTAGGATAGTGACTCAGCAATTCGAGAAACATTTAAAAGTGTAGGAGTCTTTGCATTCTTTGCATACCAGGTGGTGTAGCCCCATATGATTTAAGCAAGTTAGACACCAGAATGTGCAAAGGACAGGTCTTGCACCCTGGCTGATCCTTAAGCCTTAAGCCTTGCTCCACAAAATGGAGTTTCTAGTGTCAAGGCATGTGAAGCGCACCTCAAAAGCAGTAGAGCAATTGAGCTTCTCAGCAGAATCCTCTTAATGTGTAGTTCTGCCCTTAGCTAAATAAAATAAGATAAGCAACAGGTCAAAAGCAGAATGGCAGACTGAGAATAGCCCCTCTGACCAGCAGACAAGACTTCCTTAGATACCAGACAGTGTTCTCTATCACACACACACACACACAT
Organism: Anniella stebbinsi; assembly: GCA_029215795.1. NCBI lineage: Eukaryota > Metazoa > Chordata > Lepidosauria > Squamata > Anniellidae > Anniella > Anniella stebbinsi. Next base: position 100,225,766 of record JARDYH010000005.1, read on the forward strand.
GAAAGAAGAACAATGCTGGCTTACATATTGTTCTGTCTGAATCAGCTGCAATGTTAGCAGGTTCCACAGATGCCCAATTCTAGACATTGCCTAAACTTCTTAAGATGTTCAAGCTCTAGAACACCAAAGGCAAGAAGCTAAAACATCTCAGGAAAAGGATGTCATGCCTTCTCCTGAAACTATGGTCCCAGAGGAAGAATCTGATTCTGAGATAGAAGAATTTGATTTAGGTTCTAGGCAAGGTGCTGGGAATTTGTCTTCTGATTGTGACAAAGCTAGCCTGGGAAAGAGTGGTCAACTCTACCCCAGTCTGAGGAACATTCTTTGAGGCCAGAAGGGGCATGCCCAAGGTAACTGAAAAGGAGAGAAGAAAAACATCCAGTCAGGCAGAGATCTTGCCTCCAGGCTATTTTTTTCCACAGGGGTGGATTAACAAGTGAGGAACTCTAGTTGCCCTGCCCCTGCATAAAAACTGGCACACAGGCAAAAGAGGTTTGTGGTTACAACATTGCTGAACCTGGACACTTCTTTGCTGAGACTACTCTTGAATTCTGATCAAATGCATGCCTTGAATCTTATGTCTTGGGAATCCTGTTTTGGATGATACAACTGGTTTATAAAATCCTGTCTCTGGCTCCTGATTAGATTAACTAATTTTAACTGAATTTGGTCTCAATAAAGACGCTGATCCATGGGTTCTAGTGAGCTGCCTATGCTTTGTATCTTGGGGGTAATAAAGGAGTTAGCTGTTTCTTTAACACACGTTTGGTTGCTGCTGTTGCGAGGGAGCCTGGCCTAACAAAAGGTTAGGGATCACTTGACTCTGTTTCAATTGACTTGTGTTTATTTCCATCAGCACAAAGTGGGCCATTACATTAAAAACAAAGGGCTGCTATGGATACTGATCCCACATGGGAAGGGTAGGCAACATGTAGGACCATGGCACAGACAAGGTTCCTCACGAAGTGAGGAAAAGCCACCATGGGTCAGGAGTAGAACTGGCTAAGTATAGAATTACCCAGCAACTACCTAACAAGAATAGCTCAAAAGGATCAATTTGTTGGTTGTTTCTGGCAGCAGTTCATTGGTCTTATTTGCCCCCTCACTGGCCTTTCTTCACATTATGTTGAGTTCAGACTAAGGCCATAGATTTCTTCCCACTTCTTTTTGCCATAAACAATCAACTGCTGACATAATGGACATCTATCTCACAGCCATTGACTTCTGCCCTGCACTTACGTTTAGGAACCATTACCGTAGCAAAGCAAGGCTTTACAAATCAGGAGGTTTGGAGCATGGCTGGTAGGATTTAATTAGTTGTCAGATTGGGTTCCTTCTTAATTCTTTCCAGTTTGGGCTTCTTTGGATCTGGCTTGAAAAGTTGGTATAAAAAGACTTGAGACTAACATTATTTGTATCAATTTTTTTTTTAAAAAAAACACCTTTAATGCAGAAGCAGCCATGTAACCAATCATCTTTGATTCAGCCATCAGAGATTACTTGTCCTCTCTCTGTGTTAAATATGGTAGCAATTTCCAATATATATCAGTCTGTCAAGTGAGGAAAGGCTAAATGTTGTAAAGTCTACATTTTTGCTGATATTCTTGATGCATACTCTCCTGATGGAGTTTTCATGAGACACGATGATGGATTCTTCACAAGAGCCCCCCGAGAACACTCAAAATACCGACATGCCATGTTGTGATGCTAATCTGGAGAAATGGCCTCTTATAACCTGTACTTTTCTTGGAATTGTTCCCATTTACAGCAAAGGGAAATGGCCATGATGAAATCTAATCCATGATCCCAAAGCAAATAATTTGTACGTTGGTTGAATTTCCTCTATGACAATAATAATAATAATTTACAATGTTAGGGGAAAAGTATAGTAAGAACTGGCCAAATTCTCTCTAACCATTCTTCTCCTTCTTTAGTGAAATGTTTCATTTGTCAGAGTCTACTACAAAGATACTAACAAGGTAGGGAAACTGAAAGACAACTTGGCATGTAAATCAGAAACCTACATTACAACAGACTGGTCATAGAGGTTTGACAAGTATCCTCAGTTCCTGCTTAGCTTTATGGAAGTCTGTGGATATAGCATACCTTTGATCTTGTATCTGTTTGTTGAAACATAGGGTAAGATATCTGAAATGGGGAGCAAGCAAACAAACAAACAAGCAAATAAAATGCTTGGAAAAAAGGAACATTTTGATTTTGTACCGAAGATAAGCGAGGTCATTGTCAATTGTATCTCCCTCTGGAAGGCAAAGTTGGGTTGCCATGACAGATTATAAATGCATAATATGTTTTTCCAATTGATGGTTCTCAAAGAAAGGCCTCCTCTGAAGACCTTAATATACAGACAGGATGATATGGGAGGAGGCACTCTGTCAAGATTTTGGGGCCCACATCTTGAATTGGGCATGATAGTGTTTAGGGAGCCAATGTAATTTGTTGAGAATTGGTCTGACATGGCTTCATCTACTGGTTAGAATTCTAGCTGTCAGTTAATACCAAGCTTGAGTAACAACTGTCCCTAGTTGTAGGAATAGACTCTCATATCTACCCATCTCATGCTTTGTTTTCTTATGCTCTTGGTCAATATCAACACTCAGTATGTCTCAGTCTAATAAAATCTGGAGCACAGGAAGCTACTTTAGACTATTAGCGCATGTGTCCCATTATTTTCTATTTCTGGCTGGAGCCTTCCAAAACGTCAGCCTGCCTCAGGCCTTCCACCACCTGTCAGTGCCACCACAGGGAAGAGGCGAAGGATTTCTGGGCAAGGGCACAAGAATTGTAGAAAGACATGAACACATTTTGATAGTTACGGGCATCCTCTCCTCCCCTTAAGCTTCCAATGAAGAGATGATAAGTTATTGGCTATTGGGAAGGGTTCCAGCAAGCCTCTGCCCTTGAGTGTGCAGAAGACCTTATGTGTTAAGAGTTGCTGGGTTCCATTGCAGAGACTCTGCAGATCAACTTAAGAACTCAGAAGCAGTGAGAGAAGGAGCAGCACTGACTCCCATCCCCCTGCTTCTAATGGCCCATTTACTTAAGAACATAAGAAGAGCCATATTAGATCAGACCAAAGGCCTATGTAGTCTAGCATTGTCTTCACACAGTGGCCAACCAGCTGCCTGTGGGAAACCCACAAATAAGTCCAGAGTGCAATAGTCCTGCTCATCTTCCCCAGCATATGGTATACAGAGGCATACTGCCTACAATACTAGAAGGAATATATAACCATCATAACTAGCAACCATTGCCCATCTTATCTGTCTGTGTAGCAAGCTGGACTTAAATTGTGCCCTGCAGTTGGCGAAGAGGCTTCAGGAGCTCTGGGACAAACAGCAGAACTCCTGCATTTTGCCCATTTGTCTCCTAGAGACTGGCACAGTCTCTAGATTGCTCTCTAACCACCATACTATGCAGCCACATTGTTACCCCAGGAACATTCTTACTGCTGGGCTTCTCCTCTATTTCCCCTCCCCCCCCCCATTCAGAACATAAGCAACTGGTGTATGGTGGTGCAGCAAACTGGTTCTGTTTTGTTGTTTGGTAATCATCACCAACACCACCATCATCATCATCTAGCATTTAAAAACAGTTTCTAGTCATTTGTTGATGAGGCGATCTCGAATGGGTAATGTGAAAAAAGAGAAAGAATCATCACTTTTTCTGTATGTGGTATCTGAAGACGTTAGGGGAGCGAAGCTTTGTAAAAATAAAACAACCCTCCCACATTCTACATTTCCCCATCCATTTGAACACCCTCCATGCTTCTTGGTTTTCCACTCTAAGTGATCCAAGACTTAGCATCTTTCTCTAGGACTATGCATGGTGGACAATCAGCTATGAAGCAGCAGGAAACAATTAATTTTTCCAGCTCACTGCGCCTGCTCTTTTTAAAAATATATTAGTGTTGTTATAAATCAATGAACGTGGTTTATAATAGCAATGATGCCCTTGAAATCTGTTATTACTGCAGTCAGCAACTGGTTTGCTAGAGCATTTGCTGCCCTTGGCTTCACCTTGTGCTATTAGCTCACAAATCGGTCATTAGCTAGTGGTAATGACCAATTTTGTAGGGATGATTGCTTAAATATTGCCCACCTTGAAAAGAGAATTATTGCTCAACTGAAAAACGAACCTTTATTTTCAACTCAGTGGACCTAATGATCTTAACTTATTTCCCATTCTATGGTGCCGTGAGATCATGGAAGTGAAGAGCTGCATTCGATGACTCGTTTTCAGGAAGAACTCCCCCCCAACTTTGTATTAATTCTTGAAGCACCAGAGGATGAAGACAGATGGTAATGAAACCAACGTAGCTGAAAGTGACTAAAATGATAATAAATTCTTTATGATGTCCAGAAATTCTGGACTTTCAGTTTCATCACAAATGCACTTAAGTGCCAAGTCTATTGTCTTAAGCTTGGTATTCTCGTTGTCGCCTTTGGACTCACTGGAGCTGCAAAAGCTAACACAGGGAGGGAAGTTTGCCCAGATGGCTCTACGTCTCTTGCCACATGAGGATGCTGCAATGGCAACTGCTTCTATTGTCACTGCTGTCATGGATCACAGACTGCCAGTGGCTTCTCCCTGGTCTGAAGATGGTTTAATATTTTTGTATTTTGTGTATTAAGATAGCTGCCTTGAAGGCCAATCTTTTTAGTAAGGTGGGCTAGACATTTTTAAAAAGGTAACATATGATCTAGTAACGTGAGGAAGAAGGCCCTGGTTTGAAAGCTTACTCTGCCATTAAGTCACTGGCTGGCCTTAGAAAGATAGAGAGTGTCATCAGATGGGGGGGGGGGAGTCGCATTTCCTTACCATCACTTCCCCCACTTCTGTCCCACAATACTTCCTCTTTCTATACATGGAGAAGAAAGAGCAAGTAAACAATGACCACGCGGCCCATTCAGTGGATGTTTTTATCCCGCTGCTTCTCTGGCACACAGCAAGAAATGGCTGCGTGTTTTGCTACAGTTGAACAAAGTTGGATTTCCCAGGTCTTCTTTGTGAAGGGAAAACAAGCAGAAGGGGCGGGAGATGCACGGGAGGTGAATGTCTTCGTCCAAAGGACCTGCGAAAAACCATGAGTGGGCAGTAACGAGCGTGCGATAAAATGCTCATTTAATGGTGCTCAGAATTATGGTATTATAGCACTATAACTCTCTTTTATATATAAAAAAACAACCACTACAACAACAACAACAGGTGAGAAAGTGTTTTAGCCATAATTAAAACATTGATTTTAAATCAAAACAAAAAAGGAGTCCTAAAGTGGCACCCTCTGCAAAACTTATGTTGAACGTGCGCTGAGCTTCAAGTTGCTCCACCTATGGCAGCTAAAATACACCCAGGATATGGGCAGGACATAGCGAGATGTACACATAGATAAAGTGCAATAATGCTGATAGTGTGGGAAGTATATTGTAATTCTTGTGGTTTACAATGGAAGAGCAATGATTGGGCAGTGCCAAGAGCCATCCACTTTGAAGCAGTTTTAGACCTCCTAAATTATGTAGATGCCTCGTCAGACTATCTGTGCTCTGTGAGGGGGGCTTTTGAAAGAGCTGTTATTTTCTTCTATTTGCCTTTTCCTTGCCCTCAGGCTGAATCACAGGGAAAGGTGTATAATAAATTCTAATTAGCTGCTAGTTTTTGTTTCAGAAGTTATAAATGCTGTAAGTGCAAATAGCCTGGAAACTTGAATAGAGTTGAGGACTATGTGAGCACTGCTTATGTAAGTAAAAACAGCACTTTACTAATGCTCAAAGAGAAGACCATCTATTACTTCCTATGCTGAAGCTCTTCAAATTCCAACAAAGTATAGTTGCCTATATTTTTTTTCTGACTAATACACACACAAAATAACACACACTTGCACACACTCCTTTTATTTATTTATTACATTTATATCTGTATTTTTTTCTTCCAAGGAACCCAAGGTGGGGTACATAATCCTCCTCTCCATTTTGTCCTCACAACAGCAACCCTATGAGGTTGGTTGGGCTGAAAGTCTGTGACCGGCTCAAAGTCACCCAGTGAGCTTCCATGGCTGAGCGCGGACTAGAACCCAGATCTCCCAACCTTAATCCAACACTTTAGCCACTACACCACACTGGCTCTCCTTTGTGCTCTTCCCTTCCTGTGGCCTTTTCTGCTGCTACCGGGTAGAAACTTTTCCCCCCTTAGCTGCCTCCAACAATCCAGTCATACAATTCTCTGGGTCTCTGGTATCTAGTTTAGGTATGGTGGCAGCTGGCAATTAGATGTAGGGTGGGTAACACACACAAAAAGGAGGGGGACAAAATTTCAAATAACAAACTTAAAATTTTACTGAAGAAAAAATATGAATATGAAAAAGTATTAAAATCTGGATACACACACATACACAACAGATGTGCACGTGCATGCGCGCGCGCGCGCACACACACACACACACACACACATGCAATAGAGCAAGAAAACAATGAGGGATAAATGCATCCAGCCAACCAAACTAGTCTGTTTCTATATTTTATCTAGGTTCCTTATCCAAACAATATCTTAGTGTAGTAATTGGCCCAGTGGTTCGTTCTCCATTTCTAACTCAGTTCTCCATATCAGACTTCTTTCCTTTAGGACGCTTGGCTTCTTTCTTTCTTTCTTTCTTTCCTTCCTTCTCTTCTTCTTTCTGCTTCTCTGTCCCTCTGCCCTTTTCACCTTAGGCTTTAATATCTTAAAATTAACTTCTTCTCTACCCGACTCCAACCAACCAGGAGGATAGTCTCTTGTTGCTTTCTGCAAAATAAGTTTCTATTTCCTGAGTTAAAACCTTTTCTCTTTCTTCATTTGACCTTTTGTTGAACTTTATAACCTTCTGTTCCTCTGAGCACAAGTTCCCACCTCTACATTCTGACTAAACACTTGATTTCTAAATTTAAAATCTTTTTGCTGAAACACACAAAATAAGATTTAGAGTGCAATCCTATGGCTTTCACTCTTGATAGACAGTGTGCTCCAAGTTTGGAGCCTTTTGCTTATCTTTTGCCTTGCTGTCACAACGCAGGCAGGACAAAAAAAGGACTGAGGCAAGTTCACCTTTGTTAATCCATTTAAATTGCAAAAAACAGGTAGGCAGGCCTCTGAGGCCGTTTCTACACTGGGCTGTTTGCCTGGAATGCCCCCCCAGATGGTCCCTGTGCGCCGATGGTGTGTATTAGGTACTTCCGGGATCACCCTCCCTTCCGGTGCGCTGATGGTGTGTATTAGGTACTTCCGGGGTTGCCCTCCCTCCCTCCCTCTACCCCCCCCCATGGTGTAGAAGGGTCTGAGTCTGTCTGTCTAACTTACCTTTCAGGTGGAAGGGAGGGAGCAGGAGGATCTATAGGATTCTGCATATGTTGGTCTCTAACCTCCACTTCCTGCCCACCAGCATACCCCATTTCTTCCCTCTCCAATTTCTCTAAAGGGGTCAGAGTTGCAACAACATCAGAGAAGCTCCCTGGCTGGGAGAGGGTAAGGAGATGGAGGAAGGAAGATCCATGATTGGATCTCCTCTGTACTTGTAGCTGTGGGGGGGCATGGAGGATGGAATCCACAGCATCCTATGGAGACCCAGACACTATTTAGGGGCCATAGGGTTGCTTTCTCCATCCCATAATATCCTAAAATCAATCTATTTACATTGGAGGACAGTTCTGTTCCTTTAGAGTACCGAAAGTCAAGTTATTTTGGCACCGGGGCAGAGTATCCCATAAGGATGCTGGATACGAATGCTGGCCTAGCAGTAGATGGAAAAGAGCATTTAAGAATGTCTAATTGGTAGAGGAGAGTATCTCAGGCTGTGATTATTAGCAGAGTTAGCCCATGACATATTTCTGAGGGGAAGCAAATGGTATTCTCCTCACCTAAGTCAAGATGGATAGTTTTTGGTACCTGGGGCAGAAAATCCCACAAGTGCCTCTCCCCTATCCCTGGTAGTAAATTATTATTATTAGTGTATCTCTTTCTCGCTCGTGGCAGTTTTTCTAGACGGACATGACGGGCTTTGCCAAGTCATGCTGTCTTTTACAGATTCAGGAATTTCTTGACAATTGAGCATGTTTTAAGTATGACTGCTTTCTGGATGCTGGTGTGGATGTTTTTTGGTAGGCCTAGTTTCTGAAAGTTTTCTGTATAATTTTTTGATGTGATACCGGTGACTGATGTGACTAACGGGATAATTGTGACCTTTTCCTTTTGCCATAGTTCTTTGACTTCCATGGCCAGTGGTGTATATTTGTCTCTATTTTCTTCTTCCTTTTCAACAACATTTTTGTCATTCGGTATTGCTATGTTGATGAGGCATGTATGCTTTTCTTTTTTGTCTCTGACTGTTATGTCTGGTTGGTTGCAGGGTATTGTCTTGTCGGTATGAATTGTTCTGTCCCAGTTTATTTTATGATTTGTATTTTCCAAGATTGTTTTGGGTGAGTATGTATAGTATGGTGTAGGTTGTTTGATAAAGTTGAATTTGATGGCCAGTTGTTGGTGAATTATTTTTGCAGCTGTCTTCTTCTTCTTCTTCTTCTTCTTCTTCTTCTTCTTCTTCTTCTTCTTCTATTTGCTTCTCTTTCATGATACCCAGAATTGGTTGCAGCCAACTAGAAAGCTCTGTACTTGAGTTTATGATCATAGACTGAATGCATAACACAACCTAACAAGCTGCCCAGTGCTTTTCATGCTGATGACACCAATGGTTTCCACCAGCTGTCACATCAAACACATATAAACCATACCACCAGAGCTGAAACAATTATTTCTGCAACCACCAGATGGTTCAATTAAAAACAAAAGATTTTGAAAGCAAAAGTTTTTTGGGGAAAAGATGGACAATTCTTTTTGGCTCTCCTGGCTAATCAGCAAAGAGAAGCGAGGCCTTGTTTTGTTTCTAGTGTAAAAAAAGCCTCTCTGATTTTTTTTTCTAGTGGGAGTCATAAAGATAAATGACTGTAAAGCTAAGCAGCCTCTGTGTGAAAATTAGAAAAAGACTTGGATTTTTGTTGTGTTACAACGAAACAGCTTGTTAACCCATTTAAACAGAACGTATTATGTACGGGTGTAGTATAATATATCAATGCAGTTCATGTCTGTTTTGATACTGCTGCGTCTTGGTGCTACTTGGATAGTCTAACACGACTGATACATGGAATTAGTTCCACATTTCTTCGTTTGCAATTAGCATATTAATGCACAAGGCTGATAACACTAAAAGCCTAGATGCTTCAGTACTCACAGTCTCTTCTCCACTGAGCTGTAACGTTCAGTTTTATAAGGCTGCAGGGATGTGTCTCAGGAAATGCCTGCTTTTATGCTCAGCCCTGAACTGCTATAGAGGAGATGCTCTCTCTGTTCCCTTGTTGACACTGGACGTGGTCTAAAAATGTGGTTTACATGTCAAGCGGCACAGCAGGTTAAGCTTTGGACTTCATTCTTATCTTAAGTACATTATTAGGGAGTGGGTGTGATTTATTTCAATGGAATTTTCAACGGGGGTTCCATTGGATCACAGCCTTGGCTACAGGCTATGGCGGTTCATGTGGGATGTTTAGATCCCTGAAGGGATCCCTCCCACAAGTAGGAAGGTGAGAGACGATCAAAGTGCCAAGTTACCCCCTTGCCTTCTGAAAGGAGAGAGCCTCAGGGTGTTGAACAGGTTGATGTTTCTTTATTAATATATAACAAATGAGTGCTGCATTGAACAGTGTCAGCTATGCAGGAAGTGCATCCCCTTTCTTGCCTCAGTAAGGGCGAGCCTGCCCCTGCCTTGTGCCAGACGCCATGCACAACCTACCTGCTATCACTTTTTCAGTGTTGAGGGAAGCCATCCTGAACCATGATAGCCTCAAGACTCGGTGGGTGATCCAGGCAAGCCCCAAAGGGGTCCCTTTCCCTGCCTTTGAGTCTTGTGGCAAGTCTTGTGAGTCCTTTTTCACCATAACGGTGCCTCAAGAGTGACTCTGGTTGTAACTGATTCAGTGGAGACTGGTGGCTCCAATTTTGGCATGTCTGTGAATTCATTCTGGGTTTCAGTCAGAACCAGCCAGAACTCCAAAGGAAGCATACAAAGTGCTGAACCCTACTCCCAAAATGGGTTCAGCACCTTGGATGGTTCCTTTGGAATTCTGGCTGGTTCTGACTGAAACCGAGAATGGATTTCAGCCCCACCCAAATTGGAGCCACCAGCCTCCACTGCTCTGGTTGTCATCCATTTCCCCACAAAGCCCTACCATTATGATCAGCTGGTTTAACAGTTTGGCTCCAATCGAGGTGGAGTGCCAGTCTTCCCTAGTAACTATGTAGAGTGGGCTGAGGGGGAAAACCCTCTCTTTCCTTACCATTATGGTCCTCAGACAAAACAATATCTACTTGGACCCAAAGTGATGGGCTGCTCCAACACTGCGAACCACAAAGTGTGTGTGTGTGTCACCTAGACAACCCAACAATGATTGTTTATGGTCTGGCACAGACTTCTTTGGCCCTGCCCAAGCCTGTGGCCAACCTAAAAGTTGGGGGAGGGGACAAATAAGGAGCAGGCATCTATTTTTTGTAAACTTTTTTTTAGTGATTTGTTTTTTTTAAAAAAAGGGGGACAGAAAAATTTAGTGAGGTAGGTCCCTTAGCCCACCCCTGGCTATAGGCCTCCCACTGACTAGCATGCAGACGCAGGCTAAAGAGGATTCTCTACATATGACCCTCAGATTCCTCTCAACATGACATCTAATTGTAACTGAATTCCCCTTCAGCCTAAATCACCATTTTATAGGTGTTATCACTTACCAACCTTCACACAAATTACTGCAAAGCATCCAGTAGCTATAGCCTCTGAATAAACCGCACCTTCCCTGCACCGTGCAATGGAAATTCTAAAAGACAACCTGGAAATTTAGACAAAAACCGGATTTGTTCATCACTGTTTACATGCTTGTGAGCATTTTATGGCATATGTTAATACACATATGTTTGTAATGCCGAATATTCCAGCCTCCCCCAACCTGGCACCCTCCAGATGTTTTAGACTACAAAAACCGTTATCGCTGATCATTGGTCACGCTGGCTGGTGCTGATGGGAATTGTAGCCCGAAACACGTGGAGGGCGCCATGTTGAGGAAGACTATTACGTACTCTAATGGGTTCACTCTGTGTGACCAGTGAAAGTCCTAATCAGTCTATCCTGATGAAACATTAATGAACTTTGTATATATGCAGGAAGCAGTGGAAAATAAATGAATTTCAGCTGGTGTTTGAAGAGCTGTCAGTTCCCCTTGCTGCAATGTTTCAGAGGAACGTCCTTTCCGATAAAGCCTCTGAGAAACCTGGAGGAGTTTGGAAGAGTTGGTTGGAAAAACAGGATGCTGAATGGCAGACTGTACTAATGTTTTGCATCTGTAAAGAATTTGACAGCAGCAGCAGCAGCACATGGTCCAAGAGAGGAAAGTGCTAGAGAACAAGGGAAAGTTGTTCATCTGTGATGGGGGAAGGGGGGAAGAAACTAGCCATCCCCCATTCCACTCCCCCTCACCCAGCTGGAGGCCTACTAGCATTTTACAGTATTTCTATAGTTAACAACCTCGATTACAGCAACAATGAACAATGATACTTTGTGCTCCTGTAGATTCTTTCATCCAAAAAACACAAAGGACTTCACAAGCTCTACGTAACCCTCCCCCAACCTGCTTGGACCTAAAATAGGTTGGGATCCTTCACAATGGGACACTGATATTCTTATTAGCAGATATTATTGTACAGATTGAAAGACAAAAGAGCAGAGTGGGGTGGGGGAAATCACAGATGTATTCAATTGTCTTGAGTTTGTTTGTTTTTATAGAGGCACTTGTATTGATAAGATTAAAAATAGGGCCGCTTGAAAATGTGGATAAGGACATAAGAAGAGCCATGCCGGATCTGACCAAGGGTCTATCTAGTCCTGTGTTCTGTTCATACAGTGGCCAACCAGCTACCTGAGGGAAATCCACACATAGGCCATGAGTGTAATACCACCCTCTTGCTCATGTTCTCCAGCAACTGGTGTACATAGGCATACTTCCTCTGATATTTGAGGTAGCATATAGCCATCAGGACTAGTAGCCACTGAATCGGATTCAAAGAGTGCTTATCAATGGTACCTTTTCACACTGGGGGGAGGTAATGAGTGGGGTACCGCAGGGCTCAGTTCTGGGCCCAGTGCTCTTCAACATTTTTATTAATGATTTAGACGAGGAGGTGCAGGGAATGCTTATTTGCAGATGACACAAAACTGGGTGGGATTGCTAATACCCTGGAAGACAGAAACAAACTCCAAAGTGATCTTGATAGACTGGAGCACTGGGCTGAAAACAACAGAATGAAATTTAATAGCGATTAATGCCAAGTTCTACACCTAGGAAAAAGAAACCAAATGCACAATTACAAGATGGTGGATACTTTGCTAATCAATACAACAAGTGAGAAGGATCTTGGAATTGTTGTAGATCACAAGCTGAATATGAGCCAACAGTGTGATGTGGCTGTAAAAAAAGCAAAGCTATTTTGGGCTGCATTAATAGAAGTATAGCCTCCAAATCGTGCAGGGTACTGGTTCTCCTCTATTCGGCACTGGTTAGGCCCCATCTTAATGTGTCCAGTTCTGGACACCTCATGTCAAGAAGGATGCAGACAAGCTCGAAGGGATTCAGAGAGGAGGGCCATGAAGATTAGGGGTCTGGAAACAAAGCCCTATGAGGAGAGATTGAAAGAACTGTGCATGTTTAGCCTGGAGAAGAGAAGATTGAGCGGAGACATGATAGCACTCTTCAAATATTTGAAAGGTCACACAGGGGTGAAGGAGGAGAAACGGCTCAGCGAACGTGCTTTGTGGATTAACCTCACCAGACATCACCCTCCCACACACTTTGATTTTGTATGCATTGTCCTCAGTGTCCATTTCTGGCAGCGTGTTGAGCTATCCACAATTTTTTCCAAGGCCATTATAGGGTCCTGCAATGTAATCTGGAGATCTTAGCTCTAGCTTGCTTATTCAGGCCAGATTTCTACCCTTCCCTGCAATGATTGGAATTGCTTGGCTTCCGCAAAATTCTTCCTTAGGTAATCTAAGCCATTCAGCAGTGTGCTGAGATCTTTATTTCCAGGGCTTGAACATACTTCCAAGAAGATAAACATACTCTTAAAATCTTTGCTGAACTGGGACAAAAACCAGTGCTGTCTGGAACAGTAGATATGAGTGAGCAATTTTGGAGCCTCTGCATTTTATGTATCACTTTGTGAATCGTTATGGCCAGGTTGTTGCAACAGAAAGGCATTCAAAACATCCTGATTTCTATCAAATGATATAACTGGAGCACATAAAAGCCAAGGATGACACAATAATTCCAATAATGTAAATACATATATACCTCCCCCCTCTTTTACTTTTTTCAAAGCTGAAAATAAATGATGAGCATCTGTGCTAATGCAGTAGATCAGATGATTGAGCAGGAACGACCTCCCATCACTGTTGTATGCTTATTTATGTGCTGCCCTCAGGTGTGTCATGCAAGGGGACTACCTGCTCTATCCAAAGGGCCAAAATTTTTTAGATTCCTTGGGTAGGCACAACATTATAACATTAGTTTAAGTTGCCCCAATGGCAATCGGTACTGAAATTCAAGTCTGTGCCCCACTAACCTTTCCCAGGATGTTGTGTTAGCTACGCCAGTAGAAAACAGCCTCATTAGACTAGGTTGCCTGTGACACCTTGAGTTTAAGTAGTAGAGTGTCCCATTGATTTCAGCAGAATTTACTTTCAAGGAAATGTGCTTAGGATGACTGCCTAAAGCTACTTCTAATGACTTTTAAATTGGTCACCTTCAGTTAAATGCATTATAAGTTGTTACTTGGTAGTTCATTGATGATTGGAGAGGGAAGTGAATTCACACATCCCTGCTTCCTTAACTACGGAGGGAATTGCTAAAGGGCCAGGATGACTTTAGTGGCACTTTCCTTAGCATATGTGATTTAAAGATTGGACTCAATGTTTTATTTGGAGGGTGTGTGTGTGAAGGAAAGCTGCAGGTTGACAACTTGGGCCCCCCTCTTGCAGGGCACTGCCCCATGCCTCTTGATTATTTTGCTTCTTCATTATTTCTGAAGTTTTCAGTGATCTGGTTTGCACACAAGGACGGCAATCGTAGGTGAATTAACCTACAGTTTGCTGGTTCATGTATAAGCCACTGCCACTTTTCATAATCAGCCTCCAACCAGCTTGGTCATAGGTTGTTGCATGACATGGGAGCATGAACACTACGACGAATTCTGAGGTTAACTTTGTGTTGTTAATTTAATTCACAATTTGCCACTGTGTGAACAGGACTATACTCTAATCTCTTCTTATATTCTATAGCAGTTCAATCCTGAACAGGTTTATTTGGAAATAAAACTTACTGAGTTTATTAAGGCATATTTCCAAGAAAGAATGTTTATGATTGTAGCAGAAGATAGGCATGTGTTCTCTCTCTCTTTTGTATTGCCAGGAATGGTGCACGTATGAATGCACAGAGAATCATGGCATGCAAAGAATCGGAAGGCAATCATGAGGATTTATAGCCTGACCCATTCAAAAGGCTAGGGGCAGACAGCAAATGGGGGAAAAGTGCATTAAGAAAAGGTGAGTCTCCTCCTCTTTAAGGAGCCACATGGCTTGACATGACAAATCTCAGGGCTGGCTGTAACCTTAGGCAGAGTGAGGTGGTTGCCTCAGGTAGCAGATGATAGGTGGTGTGGAGGGGTCAGTGGTGGCAGCGCCATAGTCATTTCCTCTGTTAGAGCTGTGTGTTCCACATGGCTGGCCATGACCACCTCCCAAACTAATCTGCAGCCCTCCGATGAGCTGGAGGATTTTCTCCTATGACCAGTGTTAAATATTATTCAGTTGGCTTCTGTAGGTGGAAGTGGGGTCCGCCCTCGAAGGCTGATGGATCCTTCTGGATTCCAGAAGGCCTTGGAGGGTTCTATGGCTGGTATCATCGACGATCCTGTAGAAGCCCTGGTCAATAGATGGAATCAAGACCTAACCAGGGCTATTGAAATGATTGCCCCCAAACGTCCTCTCCGACCCGCTTCTAACCGGGCGCCTTGGTATACAGAAGATCTCAGGGAGTTGAAGTGGAAAGGACAATGACTGGAGCGCCGATGGCAGAAAACTCGACTTATATCCGATAAGACACAACATAGAGAACATCTTTGTTCCTATGGGGTGGCAATATGTGCAGCGAAGAAAGCGTTCTTCTTTGCACGCATTGCGTCTGCGAATTCACATCTAGCAGAACTGTTCAGGGTGGTGAGGGGCCTAACCTGGATCCCCTGGACCTTAATAATTACAGACTAGTATTGAATCTTCCGTTTCTGGGCAAGGTGATTGAGAGGGCAGTTTTGGATGATACAGATTTTCTAGACCCATTTCAAATCGGCTTTAGGGCAGGATATGGAGTTGAGACTGCTATGGTCGCCTTAGTGGATTATCTATGCTTGAGTATTGACAGGGGAGTGTGTCCCTGCTGGTACTTCTGGACCTTTCAGCGGCTTTCGATACCATCGACCATGGTATTCTTCTGGAACACCTGAGGGGATTGGGACTCGGGGGCACTGTGCTTCAGTGGTTCCAGTCCTACCTCTCGGGCAGGTTCCAGATGGTGATGCTTGGGGATAGTTGCTCCTCAAAGAAGGAGCTGCTATGTGGTGTACCACAAGGCATCATCCTATCCCCAATGCTGTTTAACATATACATGAAACCACTGGGAGAGATCATCTGGAGGCATGGGGCGGGGTGCTATCACTACGCTGATGACACCCAAATATATTTCTCTATGCCTTTGACAACAGCATCAGCTAAGGATAGCGTGTCTCCTCTGAATAAATGCTTGGAGGCGGTAATGGGCTGGATGAGGAAAAACAAACTGAAGCTGAATCCAGACAAGATGGAGGTGCTTACTGTCAAGGGCCACAACCTGGGGTTGGAGGTGTGTCAACCAGTTCTGGATGGGGTTACACTCACCTTGAAAGGCTGTGTTCGCAGCTTGGGGGTGCTCCTGGATCCATCGCTCCAAATGACAGCTCAGATAGATGCGACGGCCAGGAGTGCCTACTATCAGCTTCGGCTGATACGTCAGCTGCACCTCTTCCTAGAGTTGGAAGACCTAAAGTCAGTAGTGCACGCGCTGGTAACTTTGAGGCTCGACTTCTGCAATGTGCTGTACATAGGGCTACCTCTGTGCCTAGTTTGGAAACTTCAACTAGTTCAAAATATGGCAGCCAGGTTGGTCACTGGTACACCTAAGGGTGACCATATCACATCAGCCTTAAAATCTCTCCACTGGCTGCCGATTAGTTTCTTGACAAAGTACAAAGTGTTGGTCATTACCTTTAAAGCCCTACATGGTTTGGGTCCAGGTTACCTGCGGGATTGCCTTCTCCCATACAATCCGCCCTGCATGCTTAGGTCCTCTGGGAAGAATTTACTACAGTCAACAAAAACTAGGCTGACAACCGTTACCCAGAGGACCTTTTCTTCTGCTGCTCCCAGATTGTGGAATGACCTGCCGGGAGAGATCCGCCAACTCACCAGTCTTCAAGAATTTAAAAGATCTATAAAGACTGATCTCTTCTGGCAGGCCTACCCAGACGAATTTTAAGTGTTTTTATTGGTGTTTTATTGGTATTTTAGTGATGTATTGGTTTTATGTACTTTTAATCAGTTTTGTGTATTTTGTGTTTGATGTTGTTCCCCGCCTTGATCCGGAGGGAGAGGTGGGTAATAAATAAATAAATATATTATATTATTATTATTATTATGACAGCCATCCTTCAAGCATCAAAATGTTTTTTGAATCTGTTGATCATGGAAGCTTCCTCTGGTTTGCCTAGATTTTTATTTTAGGCTTTCATTGTGCTTACAATTAACTGTGCACAGGGTTCTAGCCTTAGCAAATGCAGTTTTGCTTCAATTAAACTTTCAGCACATCATTCAATGATTGTTTGGCTTTGCCTATACATTGAACTCTGTATTCTTTCTCCCAGAAAAGGTAGAGATTTTTCTTCTCTACATTTAGATGCAGTTCATGGGAAGATTCAGTAATTCAAGAACTGGTATGGTCTCCATCTCCGTTTTTGAGCTCTTCCATGACAGATGCATTTCATTCTGGCATTTTAAAATAAAAACAAAACTCATCTATTTTCTGAAGTAATACACTGAGCCAGAACGTTTGGACACAGCACTGAAATATATTAAATGTGTGTGCAAGTTATGAATACACTGTGTGTTAGTGAGGATTTGGTTGGGGGAAGTAATAGGAGCTAGTGACTTGAGACATCTCCAACTCTGTGAAGGGAAATGGCTTTCTTATAGATTCCCACATCATACGTCAGCTCATCAAATGAACACTGCTGTTAAGAGATACTTTTTTGTAATGAACTGAATAAGCACATCTGTTTCTCTAGCATGAGAAAACTTAGGAACTGATTCAAATTCCTCAAATTGCTGTCATTGGCACAATGTGCTTCCCTTTTATCAAACTCTATTGTAAGAAATATGTTTGCATGTGAATGGACCCTATATCTGTAAATATATAGGCTAACATCAGCTGGATTTGTTTAAACACATATGTGTGAACATATACAAAAATAGCTGGCACTAACCAAACCTCAACGTGTGTACTAGGCAGTAAATTCCATTGATTTCAAATAAATTGGTTTAGGGTTGGATCCAACTCACCCAAAGTAATCTTGTATGTTACAGACTTTGGCCATTATCACACGCACGGTTTTAAGCACACTCACCGCGACTCACATGATGTTGTGCTGCTCCTGCTGTTCTTGTGCCCTGAGTACTCCGTTTTTAGTTTCTGTTTTGATTTAACCCTGAACGGACAAAGTCTGTTTCAGGCAAGTTCAGGCAAGTTCAGCAGGCTGAGCTGAGGTATCAGAGCAAAACTGACCACGTGTGATTCAAAAGGCTACACTTGCATAGGAAACGGAGGGGGAACCCGCAGAAGCAAACCGGGTAGGTGTGATAAAGGCCTTTGGGACATCCTAATTTAGTCTATTTATTTCACACTCATGGGATCACACAACATGCTAATCCACACAGTGTGGGTTATTGTTGAACTGGGTTATCTTGTTGTCTGAATACAGTGGCTGGTTTCGGACGATACAATAAGCAACGGAGGGGGGGAAACGATCATCAGTTGTGTTGCTTATTGTGTCGTGTGGAGGGTTACACACCACACACATACAATTGACAGTATGCTATTGCGCCCAATTATGCAACGGAGAGAAACAACGGGCTTGCACGTTGTTTAGCCCGAAGCCCCATTGTTTAAAGTGACATTCAAAACCAACCCCTCCTTTCTCCGTGGACTATTGCGTTTGGGAATAGAATTCTGCCAGCTGGAGCAGCCGAAAACCCCTGGCAGCTCTATACAGCCAGCAGAACCCGCAGTGCATGCCGGGATATGGCTGGAGGACTGAGGGAGGGGAAGGGAGCAGACATAGCAACCAAGATGGCCACCAGAACTTTCAGCTGCATGAGCATCGGAGTTGCAGCATGTTGTGTGTGGAGCACTGCCTACCTAACGCATGATCAGTATGCTATTCCCCCCCCCCCCCAATTGCCTAATGTGTCATCCGAAACCAGCCAGTGTGTTTTCCACAGGGTGGGTTATCATATTGTGTGAATGTAGCACATTTTCTGCAGGGTGGGTTATCACAGTGTGGCTTATTAACCACCCTGAACAACCCAACAACAAGCCATGGGTTCTCAAGGTGCTTCTTCGAGAAAAAGAAACCATACTGCATGGGTAACATGCCACCCTGTGGAAAACACGCTGCGTTCGGACAGCACAATAAGTCATGGTGGATTAGCTTGTTGTGTGAATCCAGAGTTGGATCTAGAGAGGGGCAAAAAAGGGAGGAGGTGGTCTTTGTTGGTTCCCCTGTTCCTCTGCAGAGAGTTGGGGGACCCTTTGGAATAATGTGGGAGTACTGCTGAGTGCTGCAGAGGAAGGGGGAATTGGCAAATATCACCTCCCCCCCTTGTGCTGATGTGGAACTATTCTGAACGGAACTCCACTCAGGGGAGAACAAACTCAAAGACACCAAGGGCGGATCTACACTGCTGCTTTAAAGAACTTTAAAGCGCTTTATAACAGTAGTGACAACTGTTTTGGAATGTGTCCTGGGCCCCAACAGTTGTCACTACTGTTATAAAGCACTTTAAAGCGCTTTAAAGCAGCAGTGTGGATCCTACCCAGGTTGCTACTCAAGCTTTGGCCATGGCTTGTCATGTCGTCTGAACCCAGGCAGCACAGTTTGTTGGAGCAGAAACAATCCTCCAATAATCTTTGGCCTCTTATAGGATTATTGGAGAGTTATTTCCCCCTCCAACAAGCCATGCTGCTCGGGTTTGGATGACATGGCAAACCATTGCAACTCCCCATTGGGGGCTGAATATTCAAAATGGCCACTAGCGTGTGCTACAACCCACCATAGCTTAAATAAGCCATGTTGGGTTGTGGTGATTGTGTGAACTTGTTTTAGAGCTGGATAGCCAAAACATGAGTCACCTTTGAGTGAAATTCACTATATTGCATCATGCTGTGGAAAACCATCCTTGGTCAGAATGTACCACTAGCTTCATGATTGTTAACTGAGGACTGGGGTGAGGGTGCAGCTAAATTGTTTAGTTGTTGTTGGTACAATCTGGTTAATCTTGTATTAACTGGATTATGGAAAACATATGATCAATGGAAACGCTTACATTACCCATTCATCCTGGTGATCATTTACAATGGTATTTCACCAGGTCTTTTATTTTCTTCTTCTTTTCTTCTTTCTTTCTTTCTTTCCATATGGTGATATATACATTAGGCACCAGAGGGCAGGCTTTCCCATGCCTGAATCCATATCCTGGATCCATTGCTATTGTTATGTTTATGCAAATAGCCTTTGACATAATAGCTTTGAAACAGTTGAAAATTGGATTGTGCCTTGAGGCCAAACATTCAGACCACCACCTTGGCTATATTCATCTGCCAGAGTAAATTGGGTTCAGCGTAGGCTCCACGTGCTGTATTTCAGAGCAAGATTACAGGGTGGCAATAACTTTTGTCCAGGAAAGACAAATGCAGGTTTCTGGCAGGAACACTGGAAACATTTAGCCTCCCACTATCTGATGAGATATAGATTGTGCCGGGAATTTCTTTTGACTTCCAAGGACAAAGTTTCAAACTGGAATCTCCATTACTAGCTTTTGCCAGCATCTCAATCAAATTAAGGCTGAAACTCCTGAAATAAATACCTAGTAACAAACTGAAGCTATTCAAAGAGTGAATTTACTGCCTACCAGTTCGAAGAAATCTATATCTCTTTATGTGATAATGTCAGTAGGATTGACTTCTTTTTTTTAAGGATTAACTGTTTGTGTTTCTAAGGGCCCTGCCTTCTTTGCGGTTAAAGACCAGGCTGCTACAGGACAGATTGTGCAGAAAATGAATGGTAAGAGGAAGCTAGTCAAAACCTCAAAGACCATCCTGCTCCATAGCATGACAAATTGAAAGAAAAGAAAGGGAAACAGACTCATCCAAAGCCAGAGTGGCCTGTAGGGTGACCAGGTGTCCTATGGACAGTCCTTGGTTTTTGAGAACTTGCAGAGGACAGTCCTCTCTTTTAACAGCTATCCAGTCCAGGGCAGGATCTACACTACTGCTGTATAATGGTTTATACTGGTTTTGACAACTGTTCGGGCCCAGGACACATTACATGTACCATTTTCAAACAGTTTTCAAAGTGTTATATCCTGCTTGGTGTAGATCTGGCCCAAGTCTGGTTTAAATTCAAAGAGCCGCAAGGGCCTGGACATTGCCTTTCAAGAGTTAGCAGGTGGACAGCCAACTGAGCAGGCAAACTGGCCACCTAGTGAGTCTTCTCCCCCATGGTGAGACATCATGCATTTCCATTTAAGTAATACTTACTATTTCTAAATTTGCATCTATACATATACATTGGGATACACAAATGCTATGCAAATTGGTGTGCTCTTTTGTTCTCTTTTTGGGCGATGCATTTCCTTTTTGTGGCAGCATGTAAGAGACCACCCAAGTGGCCTCATGTGACTTGGAGCCTTAAGAGAGATGTTTCATTTTGTTTTAATTCAGATATGAGCTTTATGGCTGTTGCTGTTTGGGTCAATTATGTAACTGACTGAAAAACAGTCCAGAACAATATCCAGTTCAGGGCTAGCAGGCTATAGTGGGTCTCCTACTTTGCCCAATAACTGAACTCACACATGACATTGGTGCAAGCATAGGGTGACCAGATAAAATCCAGGTCAGGGCTCATGTCACTTTAACAGTTGTAGAGAAAAGGGAATTTTAGCCAGTGTCATTTGTATGCAATTAGGTCCTGGTGAAATTCCCTCTTCATCACAACAGTTAAAGTTGCAGGGGCCCTGCCTTCTCTTGTATATGGTCACTCTAGTATAGTGCCTGCACCTTTAACTGTTGTGATGAAGAGGGAATATCACCAGGAACTAATTGCATACAAATGACACTGGCTGAAATTCCCTTTTCTCTACAACTGTTAAAGTTACATCAGCCCTAACCTGGATTTTATCTGGTCAGCCTATGCAAGCATGCACACACATGCATGTAAAAAAAATGATGTTCAGGGTTTTCCTAAAGAAGATCTAGAACTGCACAGTGGGATGTGCTTTTCATTCACTTGTGTAGCGTGTGCTCCATCTCAGCTATGTCGAGTCCTTAGAGATACATTCCTTGATGCTAACAATGTGAGTGTGTGTAATCCACAGACCTGAAATTTGACAGCACTAATGCAGAAAACAAGAAAGTACTTTTAAGCATATGAAGATATTTGCTCACTACTAATCTAACCCTTCTTCTCCTGTTTCTGGTAGTCCCAGGGTTGACTCCAAAAAGTAGAAAGGAGTTGCAGGCAGTCCCCCAAAATATTTCTCACTATCCAATTTGCTCCCTAAGCTTTCAAACACAGTATATCATGGTCGTTATATACCATGGACTGAATTTTTAGGAAGTCTGCAGGTAATTAAAGGAGCCTCTTTCACTTGCTCCTACAGCAAGCAGAAGCTGTTACTGCTCCTGTGTTCCAGCTGTAGCGTGGTCCAAACAGAGGTCATGCATCACCAAAAAAGAGAATAATGATCTGCATAAAATTTGCATATGCTAATTTCTACATGCAGATGCAAATATAGAAATAATTATTATAATTTAAATAGGAATACACTTCCTGTTGTCGTAGCATGCAACACTGTGATCAGGTGACCTGTGTACCTTCCTCCATCTTCTGTCCAGGTGCAACTGCTCTTAATGGGCAGCATCAAGGCCAGTACTCTGGTGTTGATGGGTAACTTCAAGGCCCAACTCTTCCTTATGATGGTTCTTTATCCTTGACTGGACAGTCTTTTAAATAGAGAACACCTTCAAATAACAGTGCAAGGGTGTCATATCCTATTCCCTCCCCACCCCTGCCACTAAGCAATCTGTATATAATAACAAAGCCCCCATCATTCTTGGTTTGGCCATGCTGATTGGGGCCGATGGGAATTCTAATCCAAAGCATCTGGAAAGACACAAGTTGAGGAAGGCTGATTTAAGGGGGGGGGAGTAAACTTCAAACCATGGTTTACAAACCTGGCTTGTTTCCCTAAACTATACTTAACACTAACTATTATGTGGTTTAGAATTATGTTCAAATGCAGCCAGTTATCTTCCAGCCTTAGTTATCGCATGTGGCTGTTGTGAGAAAAAAAAAATGAGATCAGCCTATGAATTTTGTCCTGAGCTCCTTGGAGGAAAGGATAAGATAAAATTGCAAACAAATAAACAAATCCCCAGTCTGTATTTATGCTGGGTGTAGTAACTTAGGACCAGTCCATATGTTACATTCGTAGATATACCATAGAATCATAGAGATTAGCTAGTCCAGCTGCCTGCTCATGAAATAACAGGCATCCCTGAGTACGGTAACTTTTAATGTACAGCTAAACACGTAAAGTGCAGTTGGTTGTGACCAGCACATGTAACATACATGGGGGGAACTATGTTCAGTTGCACCTTCCTGTTTGTTTGCTGACTGGCTAAAGCTCCCACAGTTGGTGGCAAACCCAGGCTTGACTCTGTGCTGTGCTGTTCTGTCTACCTACCTATAACCCACTCTTCAGGCCGTAGCCTCCCAGAACAGATAACATAAAACTGTAAATATTAAAATGACAAAATACACACCAAGCAATATAAAACAAGAGCAACAGACAAGCCAACAGCCAGATATTTAAAAAGATGTATAAAACAGAAGGTTTAAATCAGGGGAGGGTAACCTTTTTTCCATTGAGGGCCAGATTCCCTCATGTGTAATCTGTTTAGGGCCACGTGTCAGTGGTGGCCAGGACCAGAGCCTTTTCTTTTCCTGCCATCCCATTTTTCCTTTCTCCCTCTTTCATCAAACCCATTGGAATGGCAGGAACAGGACAGATCATGCTTGCCAGAAGTCTGAACTAATTGCATGCAGAGGGCCTTTAAAATTAGGCTGAGGGCTGCAGTCTGTTCATCTCTGGTCTTAATGGTACGGGTAAATAAAAATGTTTTCACGTGATGCCAGAAAGATATCAGAGTTGGTGCCAGGAAAGTTTCCCCAAGGAAGGCATTCCAAAGGCACAGCACCACAACTGAGAAGGCCCTGCCTCACCTCTGAAAGTACAGTGGGGGGCACCCCTCTGAGTCAGGACCTCTGAAGCAGATCTTAGTAGCTAGGCAGTTTCCTGTGGGAGCAGGCAGCAGCATTTAAATGAATATATAAAATGTAGCTAGTGTATGAAACGGTCCTCACTTTTCCTGAGCCCAAACTTCAGGATTGAACCTTGTGGTCCTCTTCCCACCCCTCCCCAAAAAGGACTGTAAAAAGAATTCTTATTTTGTCTCTTTTCCCACCCCCAATCCCTTCTTCTCCCTTCTCTTTACAATTAATTAGCTAATAATTTTGCTTCTGATCTATTCCTCATTAAAAAGCCGAATCCCTGAGTTAGATCCGGTCAGAACAAAGGTGGGAGAATTTATGTCTTAATTTTAGTTCATTATGGCAGAGAGCATCCCCTCCCATCATCCCCCCCTTCGCTCCCTCCCCGCCATCCTTTAGAGGATCAGTTATCACTGTGCCCCTAAACTCCTCACACTCGGCAGCAGCACTGGAAGAGCCATCACTGCCCTTTATCTTCCGTTGCCTCATTAAGAGAAATGAACCTGAGTCTGAGAGAAATGACACAGGGGAAATAAAAATGTAATCCCTCGGTGCCACCTATAATGAATTGTTATGAAAACCATGAAAATATCTGTCTGCGGATATTGTTCTTTGATTTGAAGTCGGTGTTGTAAGCAGTAATTTTTGTCATTAAAGCTGTTAATCTGCTCGGTGCTCCTCATAAGTTTTTATGAAGAAAAACAGCCTTGCTGCCTACATGCTCGTCGCAGGGAGCTTCTGTGCAACACGCCATGAGCAGAGTGCATTTGAATAATTAGTTTTAATTATGGCTGGGGTTGCTGTCTGTTTCAGCTGCAAAGTTACATTGCTTGTGGCGGCTTGTCCACAACAGTGCCACGTTGGGCTGACCGACCCACTTAGCTTGTCACAATGCTACCCCTCGAATATGCCAGTTTGTGTGCGTAACGTGGTGGCGGGTGCAACATGGCACACAGAGAAGCCAAAGTAATTTTGGCTGTTCCAGAAAGAGCAGTCCTTGAGAGGCAGTCATAAGCACTGGTGCCTTCCTGACAGCTGCGCAGTTAGGAGGAGACAAAGGGGATGATGGCAAGTCCAGGGATGCTGGAACATTTTCAGATAAACCTATATTTTTCTTGGTCTCACTTGCCTTTAAAGCTTAGGATGAGCAAAAGGAAGTATTTCCAATGTGTAACTGAGGGACTCATTATGACAGGATGCTGTGATGGCAACTTTTAAAAAACCGTATACATGACTTAAAAATTGATTTGACTCACATATGGAGGTTGAGGCCTATCAGTGACACCACCCCATGCTAGGCCTAAAATGCAACCTCCATTTTCAATTAAAGTTATATGCCTGACTACTATTAAGAATTAACAACAACAAAAAAGGGCTGGATTAACACAATTGGCTTTAGAACCTCCCTGAGGCATCTGGCTGGCTACTGTCAAAGAATAGGAGGATGAAATAGATCAACTGTTAGTCTACCTTGGAATACTGGAAGAATGGAGGAGGCTTGTAAATACTGTTGCTCCCCCTCTGCCTTTTGTGTCTTCCATTAGGAGCAAAAACTGTGAGAGACATCAGCAGTGGGCAGCAACCCGGGCTAAATCTACACTACTGCTTTATAGAGGTAGTGAAGTACACTGATTATTGTTGGACCACATAACACTTTCCATGTACCACTTTCATAGTGTTATTTCCTGCTTTTTATTCCACATTATCCAAAATACCACAACAAATGGTATTATGTGTCATACGAGGTATAAATGCACAAGAGGGGTATAGCGTTACCATGATGGGTTCGTAAGAATTTGACACAAGGTATAGATCAGGAGCTAACATTTGGCTGCTCTGACAGCCATTTACAGGCTGGAGTCATTCTCCTCTGAGCCCTGCTGTGGCCCAAAGATTCAGAAGCAGACTGGCAGCTGAAACTGAGGAAGGCCTCTGTAAAGAGCTTTGCTCTCCCAGTGCCTCTTGCATCTGCCAGCTGGAGCCAAAACTATGAGCGACATCAACAGTGACAGCCCTGTTGAAGAAAGCTCACCCTGTGAGGGACGAACATGTGGCTGTTGCAGCAGACATTTCCACTGAGATATGTTATTGCTATGCCTCAGAGATTCAGAAGCAACGTATGGGAGTAGCAGGAACATTTGAGGCCCAGGGCCCAACTTGTATACACTAGGCTGTCCATATGAAAAGGAGGACAGGGCTCATGTAACTTTAACGGTTTCAGAGAAAAGGGAATTTCAGCCGGCGTCATTTGTATGCAATTCATACCTGGTGGAATTCCCTCTTCACCACAACAGTTAAAGCTGCAGGGGCCCTGCCCTCTTTTGTATCTGGTCACTCTAGTATAGTGCCTGCAACTTTAAGTGTTGTGATGAAGAGGGGATTTCACCAGGTACTAATTGCATACAAATGACGCCGGCTGAAATTCCCTTTTCTCTGTAACTGTTAAAGTTACATGAGTCCTGTCCTCCTTTTCATATGGTCAGCCTAGTATACACCCTCCGTAATAACTCTTGTCTATTTTGTTATATTTTAAATATTTTATTGTAAGGCACTCCAAGAACTTTGGTTAGTAGACAAGGTACAAATACTCCAACTAATTATCTATCAATTACTGTTAATTTTAGTCCTCAGAGTTCTGTTCTGCAGTCATTAGTGCTCAATCCAGGGTGTCCAATAATCGCTCTTGAATCTGACCAACCTCTTAGGATGCAACATTTCCTACCTACTGGGTGCTGCAGGCTAGGCAGGAGTGAGTGGCAGAAAATTCTGTACAACTCCAGCTGATAAGAGCATAGTTTAATTGCTTCTTCAATCTTATTGAACTTCAGAGAAACAGAAAGGAAAAGATTAAAGAGTATACATTGATTATAATTAAGTAAGGCTTTGAGCTCTTTGCCTGTCAGGTCTGCGTCTTTGCTGTTGGCTGAAGTCTATCTATCTGTGTTTGTTCTAGGGTGGCCATGTGCTCTCTTTTACAGTCCTCTATTTTTAAGGTGTCTTCTATTTCAAGAGTGTCCAGGCTAAACCTAGTTTAAAGATAAAGATTCATTATAAGGAAGAGCTGAAGGGCCTTGAAGTTGCCCATCAACAGCACCTCAACAGTAGTCTGAGCAAGGCACACAGATCACCTGCTCACAGTCTTCCACACAATGGTGAGATGGATTGGCTTTCTATTTAAATTAGAACAATTATTTCTAAATTTGCAGCTATACATATCAATTATCATATGCCAACTTTATGCAAATGAGCACCCTCTGTTGTCCTCTTTGTGCAATGTGTTTCCTCTTTTAGTGATGCGTAAGTGGCCACCGTGATTTGTTTGGATGCATAGGTTTGTGTTACATGGGACACAAGAGGTACTGTGTCAAATTTTTATGGGGTTGAATTTTGATTGCAAAATTTGCCATATTGGGGCTAAATAGATGTAAAATGATAGAACAATTAGCAGTTGCATGGTTGCTTTTTCCTTTCCCCTTTTTAAAAGAAGTAAATAGCAGTTGTTGGAGTTGTGGGGAGGATTTAATAATTTGCCTGTGTAACTGTCCCAGTTCAGACTCCCTGCCTATGGCGGCAATTGGCATTGAGAGGAAACCTCCCATTGATGATAATGGGAACTTTCCTCTCAGTGCAAATAACAGTTGCAATTGCTAGTTGTATTATTATCATCATGTCTAATTCTGACCTCGGGTACAAAATAATAATAATAATAATAATAATAATAATAATATAAAAATAGTGTGGGGCTGAAAGTGCCCTTTCCTACCATTCAGCTTCACTCTTTTGCTCTAAAAGTAGGAAGACAATTTCTGTATGTTTGTGGGGGTGAAAATTGTATCAAAGTTTGAGGTGGGGACTTAGGAGGCTCTAAAGAGGGATCTTTTTTAATGTCAACAACTGTGGCACATGTGGTGGCAGGCTGCAGCAGTGTTCAGAGCCCCCAGAATGCCTCTGTGGAAGGATGTTACTTCACGACGTAGCACCCTTTCAGGGGAATTACAAATGGTTGCCCTGCAGCTTAAATTTGATACCATTTTTGCCAGCCAAGTAATGGAGTTAGTTTCTACCCCCCCCCCCCCACATTTTTTTTTATTCCTCAGGTCTCCATCAATGGAATGTGCTTGTAGATGAATATAAAAATGTGCTTCTTCATCCACATGTTCTAAGTAGCCACATGCCATTTGATCATGTGAAATGCCCCATGGTGAATATGGGTTTGCTGTCATAATGGTTTGCTGATACAGGATGTATATACCGTGACCTCTAAGGCCCAAGAAATGTGGCTTTTCTCTACAGCTAGATCCGCTTGGGTAATGTTAAAATAACAAAAATAACAAAAATCATGCGGTATGGGAAGACTACCTAGGAAATTTCCATCCTAGGGCTGCATCTCCCTGGGCAATACAGATATGGGATGTGCCCATGTAATATGCCCTTCCCATGTGATTCTGTTAATTGAGCATTATGGGAGCAGAGCGGGGAAGCTGCAAACACATAATTCTAGCATTGTATGAATGAACCCGGAATGCATGGAGATGACTGATATTTTACATGCACAGTGATGGGCTTCAACATAAATCCTTGTAAAAATGAGCAGTAGATACAAGATAAGAGACAGCAGGTGGATGCATCAGAGATGAGGGTACATTGACTGTTGCGTTAGGGAAGAGGAATTCTATGTAGGACAGATTTCTTGTCTTCCTCCTGAGTCACCTGAATGCAAAATAGCAAGCATGCACAGGTTCTCCCCCACCTCCCCACATCCAGGAACATTGTTAAGTTATGTTATAGTGATTCTTCAGATGTGAGGACAAGGTGATTGGTAAAAGAGAGGCTCTGAAGGCACCATTAACATGGTAGGCTGAGCCAGCTGACAATAAGTCAATGATTGTTTCTGACGTGACTCTTAAGAGTAGCAAAAGGACATCTGTAGGATGACTCATATTAATGGAAGAGAAGTATGTATGACTTGAGATTTAGGACAGATGTCAGGTTCAGAAAAGTGTAGTGTAGGGAAGATCATTTTTATCATCAGAGTAGCCGGAGACAATTTGTCAGATTGATGTTGACTCCTTCTTTTTATTGTTTTGGCAGTTCTGTTGGCAAAGGAAGAAAGAGCGGAGGAAAAGGAAAGATACCTTAAAGCCACCTTAGCCAAACAGAAAGAGCTGTGTCGGTGAGTGACCTCTTGATGAAATTTGGCTAATCTGGTACCAGAACAGGCTGGCTGGAAAAGGGGGGTTGGGAAGATAATACTTCACTATTAAAAGATTTCCAAGGCTGCAATCTTATATGCAGACACTCATATGGGAATAAGCCAATATGTATGCATAGGATTGCACTTTAACACTCTCCTCCTAAACACGCTGTGTTTCCACATAACATGTTTAGCATGACAATGTTAAAGTGAAATTAGTTCAGCTGATTGCAACATGTCTTTCTTTTGCATAATGGCCATGATGTGGTCAGCAATTAGGCTTTCTTGGTGATTTTGTTGGTCCAGACTTAGTCATACTTAGAGGAGACCCAGTGGCTAAGTTCGGACAAGACGATAACCAGTGGTGGTTTAAGTAGTCAACCATTAGTTGAATAATTAACGATTAGGTTATTGTGTTGGTTATTGTGTTGTCTGTCAGGCAAAAACCACTATTTCCCCAAAAGTACCAATGGAGAAAAACAGCACTTTGCAGAGTTGACTAGTTGCACAACCATTTGTAAGTGTGTTGTCTGTTGGGCTCAGTGGACTATTTTGCAGGGTTGAGTGGACTATCTCAGCTGGCTACAGAGTCCCCTGGCAAGAGCAACCAAAGCGGCGGCTGCCACTCTAGTCCAGCCAGCAGAACTTGCAATGGCTTCTGGGATAGCACCAGAAGGACTGAGGGAGGGTGGGGAGAGGGGCGGGGCTTGTGTCAGTCAAACACGAGGTTGACTATTAGTCCACTCATTTCCAGCCCCAACTACTCCACAGTTGTGTAGGGACATGTTGTGTGGGGAGCACCCCCTCTATAATCAACCCTGGAGTTGATTATTAATCCACCATTGACTATTCTGTTGTCTGAACGCAGCCATTGAAATTAATGAGACGTGTGTTAGTCCTGACTAGCTTGGTATTTTTTTTATTAATTTAAATGGGTGTACTCTAAGCTTGATTATAAATCTGGAAACAATCTAAAGGGATCTAGAGTTTTTATTCTGCTGGTGGGAGTATCCCCGAATGGAAACCCACTCAGGATGCTCTCACTGGTAGAAATGGGGGGTGGGGGGAGAGAATCCTGACCAATGTCCCCCTCTCTCTGCAGACCCCAGTGTTACCTGCCCTACTATTGGGAAGCTCTTTGGCTTAGATTTGTGGTGGGTGGTGGGTGGTGGGTGGGAACATAAGGAACTGCTAGGTTTAGGGGGAATCATTAAAGATCTTTGTTCCCTGTTCAGCCAGTGGAAAAGTTTTGCTGATTTAAAAGGCTCTCACTAATAAAAGGATCCTTTCTATCCATGGGAAGTTTTGCTGGTCCCAACTCAATGTGTTTAAAACATGGTTTTCTACTCTACTGTGCATCTTTACTTATACCAGAGGTGTCTAACCTTTTTCAGGCAGGGAGCTGAATTGCAATTTGGGAAGGATCTCAGGGGCCTTATTCCAGTAGTGAGCACAGGGCAGTGCTTATGACTGAGAAAGCAAAGTGGGCAATGCCAGCTGTAGTTCTTACTAGTTTGTACACCTGCCATGCCTCCTCTTCCTCTCCCCCACCCAATCTGTGTGCCTGCCCACTACCAGGTAGCTGACTTTTCCTGGCATGGACACACACACATGCCTTGCTACATGCTGCCCTTATGCTGTTTCCGCCTTCAGGAGCCGCCCAACGCCTGCACGTCCGGCAAAGTATCGCAAGGGATCCCAGGACTTCCGAGGCTTCTCGTGATTGCCCAACCTCATGCAGGTGCTGTGTGGCTTCTGAAGGCAGAAAGATCTTATAGGCAGTGCAGTGTTGAGGCGGGTGCACATGTCTGTGCCAGGAAAAGTAAGCTGGCTTGCCAGCAGGCTTGGAAAGTGTATGAGAGGAGCACACATGCTATGTGTGTTAGAACATCCTTGGTAATGTATGCATCAAAAGGTACTTTTCAGTCCCCCACCTCCTAGTTCACATGTGTCATGCATTAGAACACAAGGGAAGCAAATATCATACACCAGTATTCCCCAACCTAGTGCCCTCCAGATGTGTTGATCTACAACTCCCATCATTCCTGACCAGCTGCCATGCTGAGTTGTATTGCCAAACATCTGGAGGGTGCCAGGATGGAGGAGACTGTCATGCACACATCATCATCATTGCAATTTAGGGGATGAACGTCACAGGTTTTCCTTGTCAAACACAGCAGAGCACCTGCAGAGCCCTAGGGAAGAAGAATGTCATGGATCATCAGCCAGCCAGCCAAAGCTATCCACCTTTCTTCAGGGATGGAATTTGATTTTTGAATTGGTTGGGCCTCCAGCATGGAAAATCCCAGCACTTTATCTTTTTATCTTGATCCAAGAATAAATCAGTCCAAAAACGTTATGAGTTCCACTTTAAATGGGGTTTGGGAAGGAGAGGTGAGGAAAGAAGCCATTACTCTCAACCTCTCTTCTCATCTCCAGCTGTTCAAACAGCAAAGAATCATCCCTAAACTGGAAGAAGGGCCTGAAGATCACACTGTTGTCACTCTCAGGCTTTGAGAGACATGGCCCTCATTCTGGCCCAGAAGCCTGAGAAACTTTCCAGGGAGGGAAGAAATCTTATCTAGAGCTGTTGTCCTGAGGCTGCTTTTTCCAATCCTACAGCCACATTTTGCTCTTTGCAACATGCTTCTAGGACAACAGCAGGAATAGTAGAAAAAGAACCCCCCCAGTGAATCAGCGGATCAATTGGGGCCACAAATAAGGAAAGGTTAGATACATTCTTCTATATTCATGTCATTTCCTTACCAGAGATGGGAAGACAAATGTTTTAAGTCCTGCCTCTGTCCTATCCTCTCTGTACAGCATCATACTTTGGCTATTGCCGCAGCTTGTTTCCACGTCCCAAGGGCTCTGCTGCCATAATACAGAGGGGTCATTTACAGGTGAATGCTCAGAGGTGCAGATGAGTCACCAGATTCCCATGGAAGTCCATAGGCCCCAATGGTTGGATGACTGGTGGTGGGCAATGGTAGCTCCTACACTTTGGAATTACCTGTCCACGAAAGCTTGTCTGATAGTGTCTCTGCATAGCTCCTGCTGATAGGTGAAGGCATGTTTTACATCAAACAACCTTCGCGGGGTATCAGTGGACAGATTGCCACATGTATTGAAGTCAGTTTTGTTGCTGTTGTTCCACTTTGATATTACAAGTGGAGCCTAATGGTTCATTTAGATTATTTTAGACCGGGATTCAGTCATCTCATGGGGTCCCTTTCTTTAGTCATTCTTCTTATTACGTCACTTCAGATAATCCTAAAGGCAGGGATCCCTCTTTAGATGGCAGTTCTATTACTTCGCTTTCTTCAACATATGGTAAGTAAGTCCTGCTACGTTTGAGAGCCCTCCTGCCCATTCTGCTGAGTGGATCCTTGGACTTCTGCCACCATGTCTTGCTCTGGTGGAGCTCCACAACAAAATGTTGTTTGGGGGTTGTGAGAGCTTTCAAAGCTCTTTCTTCTTGGGGAAGCAATCCATTACTTTCAACCTCTCTTCTCATCTTCAGCTATTCAAATGGCAGAGAACCATGACCTGGAAGAAGATCCTGCAGATTAGACTGTAGTCACAGTCAGGCCCAGAGAGACATGGTCCTCATTCTGGCCCAGAGTAGAAATGCCTTCCAGAATTCTTTGATGTGGAAAGAACTATGGGACCTGGGTTCAAATAGTCATGGGAGGATAATGGAAAAGGGCAAAGAATGCTAAGGCCTCAGAATAGTCATGGGTGACTCAAACAGCCATGGATGGGTGATGGAGGAGGGAGAAGAATGCTTCAAACCCACCAGCCCACCCATTTCTTGAAAGGCAACATAATGGAATAGAGCCCCACCCCCATAGTGCTATTGTATCATGTCCTGCTTATGGGTTTCCCATGGGCAGTTAGTTGACCACTGTGAGAACAAAAAGCTGAATTGTATGGAGCCTTTGTCTGATTCAGCATGACTTTTCTTACGTCCTTAGTAACTAGGATTTATTTAATAGATGAGAAAAGAGGTGGCAAGAGGAACAACTCCGATTTTAAGGTAAGTTTCTAAGGTCGCGATCCTATGGGTGTTTAGACTAAACATGCATTGAATTGCGCTTTAAATCACCTTTCTCCAACCTGGTGCCCTCCAGATATTTTGGATTGTTATTCCAAGGATTCCTAACCATTGGCCATGGTGGCTGGGGTTGATGGAAGTTTAAATCCAAAACATCTGGAAGGCACCAGGTTGGGAAAATCTGTTCTAAACAATCAAATAAGAGAGGATTTTAAATCTTGCATGACATGTGAACGGCTTTTCTACACCAGAGTTTAAAACTGCAGCTTTACCAAGGCTTCTTCTTCAGGATTCTTTGCGGATCAAGATCAGCTCTTTCACATGGGATGACACAGTCTGTTTTCTGGTTTTTTTCTTTCTTTGCAAGTTCTACATGTTTCATTATAAAGCCACTAGATGGTGCAGTGGTATAGCATAATTTAAAATTTTGTATTGGTTTTAATATATTAATGGTTTAATTTGTTTTAGAATTGTATATTTATTCTGTTTTATATGTATG
Organism: Anniella stebbinsi; assembly: GCA_029215795.1. Lineage (NCBI taxonomy): Eukaryota > Metazoa > Chordata > Lepidosauria > Squamata > Anniellidae > Anniella > Anniella stebbinsi. The sequence continues at coordinate 100,259,345 of JARDYH010000005.1, forward strand.
ATTTTATCTGCATGCCACCCTGAGATCCCTGTGATATAGAGCGGGATATAAATGTTTTAATAAATAAAATAAAGAAATAATTACAGAAGTTCATGCAGCCTTTAAAGTGGATGATCTTGCTTCTAGAGGAAATGCCAGAATTTCCCCATCTTAAAAAAAAAAACTTGGGACAAAGGTTATGAAGCATGGGAGAAGTCCTGGAGGTTGACAATGTCATGTAAAGGACCTGTAAACTTCCATGAGTGACCAATCATGAGTGCACGATAAAAGCTTCGTGTACAGAAGCCCTAAGATTTGCCTTCAGTAGCAAATTAGACTAGATGGCCTTTGGGTCCCTTCTACCTTTAATTGTGTGCAGGCTTGCCAGCAATGAAGAGGTACTAGGTTTATTCATTGAATTCCCACAGTAAGAACAAAGGTATCTGATGAGGTAGATATGATGCTTTTTCTGTGCAGGAGGACTAGAAAATGTATGGGAACTGAGCTCTAATAATAATAATAATAATAATAATAATAATAATAATAACGATTTATTTCTTACCCGCCTCTCCATCTAGATCGAGGCGGGGAACAACAGCATGATAAAATACATAAAACTAATTAAAACATGACAAATATTATTAAAACTGCATTAAAACATCCTAAAACATCATTAAAACATCCTAAAACATCCTAAAAACATTCTAAAAATTACACTGGATATGCCTGCCGGAAGAGAACAGTCTTTATAGCTTTCTTAAATTCTAAAAGACTGTTAAGTTGACGAGTCTCCTCCGGCAGGTCATTCCACAGTCTGGGAGCGGCAGAAGAGAAGGTCCTCTGGGTAACAGTGCTTTGAATCCAGAAGGATAGGGCCTTTTCTCTCTCTCTTTCTTTCCTGGGGAGATACATGTAGAAAAGGGCTAAACAGTTTGTACTGTGGTTGGCTTCAGAATGTTCTGCTTTGAGTTTAGTCTTGAACAGAAGTGGTGGGATAAGAATATCTTCAAGACCCATTTGGCATTCTGATGCAATTAAAGATCAGCCTGTGTCAGCAAACAAAGTTGCTTGATTTTTAAGATAGTTCTGTCTTGCCCTGTATGAAGCCCTCTGCTGCTACAGAGGCTTTTTTATTTCATTTTTTATTTTTAAGATGTCTGCATTCAATGACACTATGTCTAGCTCTCATCAAAACAACTCTAATGAAAAAGCAAACCTCACAGTCCATCGTCCGGTTCACATGTCCTTTAGGATTTGCTAATATCGCAATGAGTCAAGCCATAACTCCAGTGCCTCGCTTGTAGTGTTTTATGGCTCTGCTGACCCGGTGATGTCACGCGGGCATCAGAGATGAGGTGTGGGGTTAGCAGCATGCCATCTCCTAGGAAACGGCAAAGTTACATGGGAGATGGGAGCGTATGGCCAGAAACCAGCAGCGGGGAGCTGGGAGGGGAAAGGAGCTGTGGAGGAGTTCTCAAGGCTGAATTTCAGTGGCCCATAGAGGAAATGTGGCTTATTAGCTTGCTTGCCAAACTTTTAACCTGACCTCCCCCTTTCCTCCAGACCAAATATATCCACATTCTCCTTAGTAGACAGGATGCAGTTGCCAGTAAGCTCTGACATTGCATTGACCCACACTGGACGGAAATATCAACAAATCAGCACAGGAAAAGCTATACTCTGTCAATGGCAAGGCAGCAGAAAGTGCCTATGTAAATGCCTTTCAACTATGACCTCCACATTTCCATCTAAGGATTTCCTTGAATCCTGCTATCTAACCCAAAGTATTCTTTGATTATTACTGCTAAGCAGTTCTCTAGATTACTGATCTAGAGATTAGTATGTTGTTATGTTGATACTAATGGAATTGAGCTAACCTCATGAAAGCAAGAATGTCAGCAAGACTGATTCATAATCCTTTGGATATGTCTCTGTGCTTCTGTCTCTACAAGCAGGCTTTGTGGAAGAAGTACAATCCAGTGGCTGATCAGAAACCAGGGTGGGATTTAACACTTGCACAATACACATACTGTCTCAACAAAACCTTTCAAAATAATAATAATAATAATAATAATAATAATAATAATCTACGGTCATTTCTATCACAAATTATTCTGGGGCAAATATGGTAACTTATTAGTGGTCATTAAATGCTAATCCAAATGAAACATACCTACCAGGAAGTAAATGTTACTGACTTACTTCAGAGTAAGCATGCTTAGGATCATACTGTACGGTTCTTGCACTGCTTCCAGAAGATAATCAGGTTCTCAGAGCCTGCTTTAAAACGGTTTATAACAGTTTTAAACCCGTTAATAACCGTTGTTAGCCAGTTTAAAACTGTTATAAACCGTTTTAAAGCAGTAGTGTAGATAGGCTCTCTTTTGGAAGGTGTCCTACAGCTTACTCGGGAGTGGAAGTGGTGCCGTTTTACCATATAGAGCAAGGGTTGGCAACTTGTGGCCCTCCAGATTTTTGGCCTACAACACCCATCAACCCTAGCCAGCATAGTCAATAGTGAGGGATGATGGGAGTTGTAGCCTAAAACATTTGGAGAGCCACAAGATGAACACTCCTGATATAGAGGTATCATTTGGCTGACCACAGGGATTGAAGGGATATATGGAAAATGGGGTTGAAGCACCACAGTCAAGAGAAAACTAACATAGCCTAAAATATATAACTTAAGATATATAGAGACCAAGATATTTATGGCTTTATAGGTCAAAACTATCCCCTTGAGTTGTACCTGAAAGGCTATAAGCAGGTAGTATAGATGCTAGAGCAGGAAGTAGGTTGCCATTCTATGAGGTCACTGCTATCAACAAGATATAACTGCATTCCAAACCAATGGTATATATAAGACTCAAGACACAGTATCCATTGAAGAACCTTTATACTAACTAGGCAATAGGATAAATAAACATATGCACAGGGATGAGATGCAAAGGCAATTTTCTTGACCTCCATTGGAGTTCCAGCTGCAGAATGAGTGAAAATCACAATTTGGACTGGAAAAGAAAAAGAAGATTGTCCTAGAAGCTCTGTGACAAGGGATGATAAATAACATGTTAAATATAGACCCAGGTAATTTGTTGGAAATAAAAGCAAAGCAGCACTGGCTTCTTGAAGACATGTGAAGAAAAATGATGCTCTTTGTAGGAATTTTGGGGTCACAGGAAACCTAGCATAACCTCCCTCCCAACACATATAAAATTTGATTGGAAAGTGTCTACTGAAAGTGATAAAATCCTTCTCACAATACAAACAAGAGTATCTAGTGCAGCGGTAAAGAGTGTCGGCTATGAGCCAAGAAATCTCTAGCTGAGATTTTGCAGCCTTCAGCTGTGAAGTCACTGTGGTCTTCCTAATACTGACCTGCCTTACAGGATTGTTGTAAGATTACTGAGATATTATATCAGAAACAGGTTGCTTATTTGAGAGTCAGCCTCATTGAATACAGTGGGACTTAATTCTGAGCAAACATACCCAGGATTGAACTCTTCAGGTGCTTTATGAATGCTAAGTAATTACAACAGTTATGATGAGTGTAGTTTATGATCCTACACTGGTTCAAACATAGATTAACTCCCATTGGGAAATGATTGTGGAAAAAAATAATTTCTCATCTGTGGGCAAAGATTTTTCTTGATAAGACTACTCTCTCTCTCTCATTTTCCAGTCTTTGTTCAAAAAGGAAACCTGGACAACTATTATAAAAAAACCCTACCTGGTCATAAACCTCTTGCACAGAAAGATTACACTGGCCTTGTTTGATCATAGTGGTAACTCATAGTTTTGTGTATACGTGGGATTTCTTAATCTACATCTGGGAAATATTTTCAAAATCTCAAGGCTTTGTTTTGTACATTTGGGTGGAGTTCCCTCCCCACTATGAATATTCTTGAAAAGGATGCAACTTCCAATTAAAGAAGCTGGGTTTGGCTTTCTGGATCTTGTTTTATATAATCTGGCCTGTAGTAAATTTTGTTTTTTTCCCTCTTAGATCAGATTTTCCACCTTGGCTAGTTTTGGAATTTTCTTGTCTGAATCCTCTCTCTAAATGGATGGCATTAGGTTCTCGCACATTAAAATGGTTAGGATGCCTCCCACAGTGATGGCTGTTAGAAATGCGTGGATTACTAATGTCACAGCAATTACATTTTGATCTATTTTCTTATGCTAAATTGAATCTATGGGGAAACCCAGATTGAAAAATTGGTAAGAAAATGTTTTTGTGGCAGAACTTGGATCAACTAGTGGGTGCTGCTGATAAGTTGTTGTCATTCTTGGCTTTTTGTTCCATATTAGCTTGCCTGCTAGGGCTGAATGACAATACTTACACTTGCAACGTTTGTTAGAATCTAGATCTGGCCCTGCTGCTTTTTACAGCTTCACAGCCAACTTCGCTATTAAAAGCACTTATTGAGTCTGATCAGTTATATCATATATAACTGATATAAACCCATAATCCATGTTTATAAATACTTAATCAGAAATGGAATAGGGAATTGGCTTCTCCTATTTTACCTAATCAGTGGATCACCACTTTAGCATCTGTATTTGAAGCATCTATGAATCTCAGGTTACACCTTATTTAGCGAAAACTCTTGTTCCGTGTCTATTAGGCACCACAACATCTCTTTAATAAGGATTTGTCTAAGTTGTTTAATTTCTTAAGGTGTAATGCAGCTAATGCTTCTTTTAACCATATGTTTTGGCAATGTACAATAGTTGCCTCTTTCTTGGAGGAGGTTATTATATGGAGAAACTGTGTATTGGAACAGTCTTTAATATTTACTAACATGTCCTTTTAAATTTCTACCTGCTTCCTGGAAGTTAATGCACTATTAGCACAAAAGGATTCTCCATGCCCTTTTGACAGTTAAAAAAGTGATATTACAACATTGAAAGGGTAAACACTTCCTTCTTATAATGCAATGGATTGAAGACCTTACAATGCTTGCAATGTTTGAAAGAGTGATGTATAGATGTCACCTGTGAATGGATACTTATTTGGATATTTGGTTTTCTTTTGTTGAAGTTTATGTATAATGCTTAGAAAACCATATTTTCACACACACATATGTATAATATGCATGTATTGAAATTGGTATATTCTGGTCTATATAGCTACACTTTTTCATCTGCTTTGTTTCGTTGAAATCTCCCGTTAAAAATTAATTAGGAAAAAAACCATGGTTTTATGCTATCTGCAAGAATAAGTTTGGGTAAGCCTGGGGCTCTCATAGCCCCCTTCCACTGTGGCTGTGAGGAGATAGGAAGCATTTATTTCTGTTTTAAATTAACCATGGTTTATTGTTATGTCTGAATTGTGGTTAGTTTTAACTATGCTTTGTTTGAACAAGCTAATTTCAAACTATGGTTTATGATCCTAGATTGTTTGGATAAACCATAGTTAAAACTAGCCACAGTTCTTGGCTCAGACATAACGATGAACCACTGAATTGAAAATGGAAGTAGAGAAGGTCAAACTCCTAGAGGAAAGAGTGAGAGTTTATGAAATTTGAAAATTCCTTGAGTGAGCTGGACCAAGGACAGTAAGATATTGCTTGGATAAGGAACCTGGATAAAATATGGAAACAGTCTAGTTAGGGTAGACTTGAACTCCGTAAGCCTAGCCCAGCCCAGGTGGCCAACTCCCAATCCATGGATTTGCCCTTCCCAACAGTGCCCACCCTGACCTCGCTTTAGTCTATGCTTCCCCTGGTCTAGTGGAAGAGAATAACGTTTTTTCCCTCCAGTCACACATTTCATTCTGGATACAAACTGGTTGGAACCCTTGGCCATCTTGTGGACACTCCTCAGCCTGCCTGGACTGCTTCATCCCATCCAGTTTGTCTGGTTGTTTTATTACCCGATTGTTCATAATTTTTGTGTGTTTTGTGTGTATCTATTCAGATTTTGAAACCTTTTCTTGTTGTCATTTTTCTTCAGTAAATTGTAAACTTTGTTATTGAAATTGGGTGGTCTCTCTTTTGGGTTACCCATTGCACGTGTAACAGACATCTCCCACAGTACCCAAAGTAGATTCCTGAGACCTAGAGGGTTTTGAGGCTGATTTGGTGGAGGCAGCCATGGGGGGGGGGGGGGAAATCCAACCGGTGTCGACAGAAAAGGCCACAAGAAGGAATAACAAAAAGGAGTGTGGATATACTATTTTGTATGTATTCCGTTCTACTCACAAAACAGAACATTGCTGAATAATAGTCCTGGATTCTTGGGTCATTACTACAGAGTTAAGATTATATCCCACTGTTTGTCAATATACGTTATATAGAGCTCTAAACTTTCTTGTCTGACCTAGAGAATACTAGGAATTCCTAAATCCTCAGTGGGACTTAAGCACATAATTAAGAGTTTAATTCCCTACTGGATTGCACATTTTGTGATTAGTCTACAATCTGTCTGAAGTGCCTGAAAATATTTGCATTGATAACCAAATTCGCTTTCCTTATTGCTGCATAATAGGTACCTTTTTATATCCTGCCTGATTAAATACCAGCCCTTTAGCAAATTGAGTACTATGTCAACTGCTTATTTATCTGGCACTTTTTCTAATTAGCTGTAAATCCTCAGTATATTTAACCTCACTACAGCCCTGTGAGGTAGTCATCTATTCTATACAGAGAAGAAAAGATAGGTTGAGAGATAGTGATCTTCCCAAGGCCTCACAATGGCTCTGTATGGCCTAATTCACACTTGTGATAGCCTAATGTGAGTGCCATGGGAACACACAGAGATGGGTGTTGGGCTTTAGGGTAAGTATCAGTTATGCAGAGGTGCTGCTTGTGAGAACAGCTACTTCTATCGGAAGGGAGGGCAATATTACATGACTGCTGTGATTGACATAATCAGTCTTGCTGGTTATTCCGAAACGAATAAAGTGTCAGTATGAAGAACCTCGACGGAGGGCCTTCTCTGTAGCAGCACCCACCATCTGGAAAACCCTCCCTCATGTGGTTCAGGAGCCAGAAAATGTAACATCCTTTTAATGCTTCCTGAAAACACATGTTTTCACACAGGGTTGCCCTGGGCTGTTACTGCTGCTGGGTTTATTTTGGTTTTACATGGTATTTTTAAGCTTTTAAAGCTTTATATTATATTTTGATTTCCTGTATTTTATGGTTTTAATTGAACTGCCCAGAGAGCATCGGCCACTGGGCAGTACAAAAATGTAATGAATAAATAAATAAATAAAACAATCAAGGCAGTTCTCGGAAATTGCAGTGCAAATCGGCCTCATGAAGAGAACTGTGACTCAAATGTGATAGGAGCTTGACTGTGAACTGAACAGTCACTTCCATATGCCTCCAGGGTTTGGGCCTTTTCAATCTGTGGAATGTCAGAATCAGTGTAAACCTATCTCTGTCAGTCTTGTCAGATGAAAGCAGGCTTTACTCTTGTCCACTGCTAGTGCTGGCCTTGGCAGGAAAGGCGGCTGGCTGCTTCTCCATCTAGTTGTACAAGCTTTTCTTTTCATTCATTGCAGTTGAGCAAGTTTCAACCTGATATGAACATATATCATATATGTTCCAATCAATCAAGGAAGATTACATTGGTGACAAAAACATGGGACTGGAGGAATAAGTCATTCTGTCATTGAGGGGTTGGGTTTCCCAATGTCCAAGTTCCAGTTAAGTACTTAGAGCAGGGGCCCTCCAGATGTTTTGGCCTACAACTCCCATGATCTCTGACCATTGCCTAAGCTGGCTAGGGCCAATGGGAGTTGTAGGCCAAAACATCTGGAGGACCACAAGTTGCCCACCTGTGACTAAGAGACTGGGTTCAGCTATAGGAGGACAGCTAAGGCTCAATTCGAATACTTTACATATTTGAATAGTTTATATATGACTTCCTTAGATGACGGTGCAACAGTTCCTCAGTAGTGGTGTGAGAATAATGGGTTGGATCCAGATCCTTCATTCTGCCAGCAGAAGGACACAGTGTCATCCAATTCTCCTGAGTAGATTTGGAGGGCCCATGGGGGGCATAAGGGGGGGGGGCGAGAGGGTGCGGAGTCCCATTCTGCAAGCATTGCCCTTCTGCTGGCAGAATGAAGGCTCTGGATCCATGTGTAGACAGCTTGTAGTGTTGAGGCATACCACTACGGAGTGGCAACTGAGATGCTCAGGGCTCTCAGTCACATACCAGCAGTTGTTGCTGGGTGCCAATAGGTGGAGAGGCTGAACTGGGCAGTACAAATACTGTCATTTCATGGCTGCCCAGCTACAGGTTCACGAAGACACATTTCCCAGTCCTCCTTATCCTGTCTCTGCCACTGCTACTAGGCTGTGACTGCAGCCTCATTCTCTTAGTTACTGCTTAGTGGTAAATGTGGATTAAAAGCAAAAACATTAAGGTGCATCTTATTGCTGTGCTTCAAGGCAGAACAATAAATTTGAGTCTCATGTCTTTGCAAATTCTAATCTAGACCTCTTCTGCTTAGCTTGTTCATTAGGAGTTAATGAAGAACTTGTATTAATTTTTTTCCAGCCTGCCCCATTTTATGTTCTCAGAGCAGGTAATGATATTAAAAGAATTCAATGAAACCCATAAAAATACCAATTAAAACAGTAAAATGCAGTATCAGAATTAATATTATTCCATACCCTTTTTGCCCTACCCAATGGGTAGATAAGCCCTCCAGATGCTTCAGGCTACAATTCCCATAATCCCATACCACTGTCCATGCTTGCTGGAACTGATGGGACCTTTATTCCAAAACAACTGGAGGGGACTAAGTTGCCTACCCCTGCCCTGGCCATTAAAAACCAGCCTAAATAAAAATGTATTCTAGCACCTCTGTAAAAAATATTGGGATCTGGCAAATCTCATAGGGAGGGGAGTTCCAAAACTGTAGAATAGCCTCAATTTGATATTGAACTTCAGCATCCAGTGATTTTTGGAGCAGTGGTCAACAGTGGACCGTATCTGATAGGGAGAAGAAGCTGACACCTAGCACTACTAGTATAAAGCCCATGTCACTATGGGCACTAGTAGTCCTGCTCCTTTTCCAGCTCGTCAGTCCCCTTACCACAGCAGGGCTCATGAATCACATAAATGCGGCTCATACATAGTGAATCCCCCCCTCCAAAATTCGCATGTGGCACGGCCCTGTCCCCTCCATCGCACTCTCCAATTGGCTGCCTCCATCCCCTTTTCCCTCCCCGCTGGTGGCGACAGCCTAATTGTGTGGCTGCACCCAGAGCCTGCCTTCAGGGCACACTGATTGGCTGAGCAGAGCTGTATGTCATTCTGCTTGCAGAGAGGCTGCCCTGCCTGCTTGGCATGGAGAAAATTAATTGACATTAAAGCTCTAGCTTTGAACTTTTTCAAAGTTTCAAATTTATTTGCATGTCTACACTGCTCAAGCTTCAGTTTAAAACAAAAATTAGCAAAATTGGTTTGGCAAGAACGTAAGAAGAGCTATGTTGGATCAGGCCAAGGGTCCATCTAGACCAGCACTCTGTTCACACAGTGGCCAATCAGCTGTCGACCAGGGAACAACAAAGCAGGACATGGTGGACCAGCACCTTCCCACCTATGTTCCTCAGCAACTGGTGCACACAGGCTTACTGCCTCAGATACTAGAGGTAGCAGATAACCATCAGGGATAGTAACCATTGATAGCCTTCTCCAGCAATTTATTCAAGCCCCCTTTAAAGCCATCCAAATTGGTGGCCATCTTGTGGTAGTGAATTCCATAGTTTAACTATATATTGTGAGCCTATCTACACTACTGCTTTAAAACGGTTTATAACAGTTTTAAACCGGTTAATATTAACCAGTTTAAAACTGTTATAAACCGTTTTAAAGCAGTAGTGTAGATAGGCTCTGTGTGAAGAAGTACTTCCTAAGATAGGTATATTGCTATATATCTTAGAGAATCCTCCTCCATGTTTTCCTGGAAGCAAAAGACTCTAAAGCCCCTTTCACATATTACACATGTATAATGTTGAAGCAGGAGTGCTACCACCTACAAATGTATAGTGCATGGTTAAGACTTAATCCATGATTAAACAGTACATTTTTCATCAATTCACTTTCAATGGGTATTAATATCTATGCCTTGTGTTGATCTGAGGTGAGTTTGTTTTTAATCAGCGACAATTTGGAAAATGCATGTTCAGCCTTGCAATTTGATATCGGAACAGGCAGGTACAACCTAAATATCACAGATGTGTTAGGAAATAAAGAAATTCATATAATTTCCGAACAGGTACTTGACAATGCCTTCACATGCTTTTCCTATTTCCACATTGCTGATGGAATGGTAAAAACTGTGAGACTTCACTTTTCGATCCATCCTCCAGGTCTTCAGAATAAAAGAAGACACAGTTGTTTACTGATACTTCATCTGCTTCCTGAGCAAAACTACTTGAAACAGTATGGAAAGTTGTTGTTAAGACTTTTGATGCTTACGGAGTTCAGTTGTGACCCAATCAATAACTGCGTATAAGGTTTCAACTGCAAACTTTTTTTCTGAGTGAAAGGTTAGGTACAGGAGGCTTGCTTTCATCAGGATATTTCTTGCATTGTATTCACTTTTCAACTTCGCTTAGAATTCTCCTCACTTTTTGCTTTCAAGTGCTAAAAATGGGGGTCCTAGAGAAGAGACAAGTGGTAGCCCAGAGCCACAATTGGGGTGTGGGTGTCTGCTCAAACACCCATGTCTTGAAAGAATATGTAAGGGGGTCATGAAGTCATAGTGTGTAGTCCATAGCCCCTTCCACAAGCCACACATCCCTTCAATGAAAACTCCAAATAAAACCCTCAATGTTTTGGGGCTGCAACTTGTTTTCTTTCTAGGAGTCCATAAAGACAGGAATTCCCTTCAAGAGCACAATGGAAGCCTCTTTCATGGGGGAAGAAAACTTTCAGGAAACTTCCTCTTAACCTTAGAGCAGCTTTTCAAAATTGGCCCAAGGGCCTGAACATTCTACTATTCAGATTATTATTGATTTGCTTTGTAGCCTGCGTTTCTACCAAAAATGGTGTTTAAGGCAACTTACAATAAATAATAAAACTTGATAAATACAATAATAAGCAAATAGATTCTGCCTCATTCTCAGGTTGTTTTAGAATTTATTTTGTGGCATTTTTGAGCTTAGCTAATTACTGTGAAGCGACATAGGGTGCTGTATATGTGGGTTTTCCCCCCTTTCTATTACACAGCTCTCCATTGCTGTGCAGCCTCTCAGGCTGCCTGCATTTCCTGATCTAAAAAAATACTTTGGGAGAAATTACCTGATGATGTCTTCTCCTGTGCTTTAATTGAAGTGCGGGAAGTCGAGAAAGCTACAGGCAGCTAGAGAGATTATTGTACAACTAAAAAAAGAAAAGAAAAAAGACAATTGCATAGGTTCCTCAGCCATCAGTAAGACAAGCACGAGAAACCCAAACCCAGCCCATGAGAATTTCTCCAAATTTTTCTTAACCATTGAATTTATTTTCTAAAGCACTGTCTTTTCTATCACGTTGAACGAGAATGGGGGGAAAAAGTGTGAGGAAGTTTCAGTACAACGCTAGGCCAAATCCAGCTTGCATGGAGTTCAGGCAGCCAGAGATTCCCACATAGCCACCCCCTTCCCCCTTCCCCCTGCCCCCGCCCTCTTTTCCTGACCACTGATCATTTTGTGATTTCCTGGCCTTTGCATCTTCCATCCCCCCCCCCTCCCCACATTCTAAAAGGTTGAAATACCTCTCCTGGGAGCTTCTCTGAAATGGCATTTGGCACTCAAGCTGAAAGAGATTCGATTCCCCTGCCCTAGATCACTGGCATTTGGCACTCAAGCTGAAAGAGATGCGATTCCCTTGCCCTAGATCACTGGGGATATGCATACCAACCCAACCACCCTACCCCTTTGCCAGTGTCTAGAAACCTGAGAGCTCATTTCAGAGCTGTTTTCTTCTGTTGAAAAACAACCATGGCAGCTTTCGATTGGGCCCACTCGGCTGCCCCTGTAGCATCTACAGGACGGTTTTTTGTTCAGCGTGTTAGTGGAACATAGGTTGCAAGCACCTCCAGGGTGTAAAGTTATATGCTGAACGTCATCTCCATCTCTTAGAACCTGTCCCCATTGTGCATCACAGTTATATTTTTTTGACGAGATTTTTGCTGGAGGGCAAGTGATTGCGCGTATCTAAAAATACAGACGAGAAATCTGGCACACTCCCAGTGACCCAGTTTAATTGGGCTCTTGATGGTTGCAGTGGCTGAGTCACCTTTTGCCTGTATTATTCCTTACACCCGGTGTCATATTGCTCCTTTTTGGCGATCTGTGCAATTTGTTATTTTCTTTCAGTCCTTCTGCAAGTTACGTGAGTCCCCAAGCCTGGAGTGTAAACACATGGCAGGCGCGCAATCGGCTGTTGAGACCCTGATCTTTGTATAAAGAGCAGGGTCAGCCCCTTGCTGTGAACAGATTTTTCGTCTTTAGGAACAGGTTCATGCCTATGTTTTAAGTTCCAGTGACATATTCTGGATTTCCAACATGTGTTGCACATCTGCTTAAGCCATGGGATTTATGAAGAAACCTCTGTTTAATTTTACTGGACTTGGGCATTGTTATTGCTGTGCTCTGCACCACTCCCCTCTCCTCCCCTCCCCTCCCCATTTCCACACCCACTCCCCTTCTCTAACCAGAATGGCTGTGGTTGGAGCTATATAAAAGTCCTGATTCTAAGTCATATAGTTTTATGGGGGAAAGAGAAACAATCCCAAAATGTTCCTTTGTATAGCACCTGAGCTCATTAACAATCCCCAAATTTCATAATTATACACCATCATGTGCTGCATATTGTATTTAGTACCTAGCAGCATAATTTAATTGCCTAGACTCCTCATAGGGGCCTGCCTACACACATGTTTGGGAAAGGATGGAACAGGTGGGGCTGTAGCCTTGAACTTGATAATCATAGGTTGTTCACTTCCCTGCAGCATAGCAGATGCAGAGCTGAGGTGGTGGTAGTGGTAGGGGGAAAGGAGCAGTTTCAGAACCTGCATTGCACACCTTTGTTAGACCTCATAATGAAGAATGCCAGGGCCAGTATCGGCTCACTGCAGCTGTCCAACTAAATCAATGACCAGATCTGGATAATCGCAGCGCGGGAAGCAACTATTGTGGCTGCTCCCCTGCCCCTTTGTGTGTCGTGTGCCTGAGCACCATTTGCATTATTTCCCGTGCTGCAGCACGGGCTGCTGTGGTGTCTAAACTCAATGCACAGCTAGTTAAGGCCAAAACTGTATTCGGATCATTTAACAAATAGGTTGTCATTGGAGAAACTTGGAGAAGGTGAAATTCAAGCCAAGGAGTTAATTCCCAAGGCGATGTGGTTTCTTTTTTTATTAATTAAATGCATACTCCACCTTCCTGCTTTTTAAAAAATAAAAGCACTCAAGGTGCCTTACAAAATGAATTAAATAATAATCCTAAAGACATGGTGTAATATAAAAGCCAACAAAAGAAATGGGATGGCAAATAAACTTTTAAAAACGCACAAAAACAACTAAAAATAACAGAGAGTGCCAAATAACTAGCAACTTGACATGCCAAAAGCCTTTCTAAATAAAAATGCCTGCACGGCAAGGCAGACTTCGACTTAGAGCATCATCACGAGGGGGAAATTGTATTTCCTTACCGTTGCTTCTCTGCCCCGTTTCTGTCCCTCATTACTTCCTCTTTCTTCCCCGACGGGAAAGAGGAATTAAACAAAGACCATGTGACATTGCCACCAAACGTGCCTCTGAAGGTGTTGGCCTCGAAAGAACGACCTCTCCCAAAGATCTTAAGACCCAGGCAGGCTCACATGGGAGAAGGTGGTCTTTCAGATAGCCTGCTGCCAAGCTGTCTAGGGCTTTATAGGTAATAACCAGCACTTTGAATTCTGCCCGGGAACAGACTAGTAGCCAGTGAAGTAACAAGGGAGTCACCTGCTCCTTGTTGTGAGTCCCAGAGCCTATCCACATTGCCCTTAAAACAACTTATATTCTGTTTAAAAATGTATTTTTTTAAGTCGTTTCATTATGTGGTAGGACACACTGAGCAGTATTTACGTTTCATAGTGACGGCTTCCTCCATCCTCAAAGTGTTCTGTGGTATATTACAGGGTTAATTCCTTGACTCTTCTTCTTTTGGTTTTGGTTTGCAGGCTGCTTGACCCGCCCACTTCTGTCTCCCTAACTCAAGCAGCCTGCAAAACAAAAACTAAAGAAGAAGAGTCAGGGAATTAACCCTGTAATACACCAGTGAACACTTTGAGGACAGAGGAAGCAGTCACTATGAAATGTAAGTACTGCTCAGTGTGTCCTACCATGTAACGAAACAACTTTAAAAAACCATGTTTTTTAACAGAATATAAGTCGTTTTAAGGGCAATGTGGATAGGCTCCCAGTCAACAGTCTGGCCACAGCATTCTGGACTAACTGAAGTTTCTGAAGAGTTTTCAAAGGTAGCCCCATGTAGAGCATGTTACAGAAGTCCAAACAAGATGTAACTAAGGCATGTGTGGGCATAGCCAATTATTCAGATGCATTGAGTTTATTGTGGTAAACAGAACTTGAATACCATTTTTTTTTGGCTTGCATTATTTGTGAGTCCAGTCCTTAATGATGGATGTCATTCTGTCTTTCAAAGATAACTTTGGAATCTCCAACTTAGATAGATTTTTTAAAATTATTTTATCTTTATTCGTGTTGAGAAGCTCAGGTATGACTATGGTCAGAATCCCATAACAGTATTTCTAAGTAGACATTTGTGGGCACATTTCCTTCTGAGGAACAGGATGAGAAGTGATTGCCATTAGCTAATATAGCTTTAAAGCGTTTTTGTGGCTTTGAAACTCATAAATCACGACACTGTCAATGGCTGAGCCATTGACAAACTAAAGCTGGCTGTCAAGAGCTTAGACACAATTTTCTTAAACTAGAAAAATTTAAATGTTCCCAGTGGCCCAGCTATTTGTCCTTTCATAAGAGTGGTAGTCAATACGTTGCCAGGGATATATATATATATATATATATATATACCAGAAAAAAGAGTGATGCATTATTATTAATGAATGAATGGAGCTATTTGTTATTTATTATTTAAGCCCTTGATACCAGCAGGCCTGAGTGATACATGAAATATATGCCAGTAATTTATTTATTAAGGAAAAATAATGATTTCTTTGGGTGCATAGTATAGCCCTCTGTGACCCTAAGCCACAGGAGGCTTATCAAGTCCAAATATGATGGTATGTACCTTTAGAGATTTTCAGAGTGCTGTAACTGATAAGCTTTTTAACATAAGTACAGTAAGCAAATTATTTATAGAAGTATTCTGGGAATATTTTAGGATGTTTTATTATCACTTCTGAAAGCTATAGTATGTTATTGATTTTGGTGTTTGAATATAATCAAAAAGAGAGAGCACATACACAGCTTTTAATCCAAATCGGCTCTGGTGGCATCTAATATATCTCACTGGAGGCATCCTTGAACTAACTAGCAAAGGCTAACAATTACACATCACAGCCCAAAGTTTAAGGCAATGCATTTCAGTTGTCACAGTGCTTCTTAACTTAAAACGTCAGGGAACATCCTCCTCCGCCGGTCCCACTTCTCTCCCTGTTTTACCCAAATCTCTCTGCTTACTGTTCTTCTGGATATGAATTTTTATTTCTCAATTTGTATAATGCAATTTACATTGTATTTATGAAGGCTTCATCCCAAGGAAGGTGTAATCATCGTTATCCCTTCCTGCATGCCATTAAAGTTGCACATTTCTCTTAATAATGGGATTGCTTTGCTTAGTTTAGTCTAAAAAATGGTTCAACGTGAATTGTTGCTGTTTGCGCCATTTCTGTATTTGTCTTTGAGGACTGCTTCTGGCATTGCTTGTGGGAATGCACCCACACATAGGGCCAGCTCTACCATTAGTAGGGTGACCAGATAAAATCCAGGTCAGGGCTCATGTAACTATACTAGAGTGACCATATACAAAAGAGGGCAAGGCCCCTGCAACTTTAACTGTTGTGATGAAGAGAGAATTTCACCAGGAACTAATTGCATACAAATGACACTGGCTGAAATTCCCTTTTCTCTACAACTGTTAAAGTTACATGAGCCCTGACCTGGATTTTATCTGGTCACCCTACCATTAGGCAGAGTGGGGCAACCGCCTCAGGTAGCATATGCTGGGGGTGGAGGCTGCAGCAGCAACAGCAGCATTTCTCTGGTCACTCTTCCTGACCCCTCTGGTCATACCCCACTGTTGGAAGAGAGAGATGTGTGTGCCACAAACCCTGTCCTGCACCCCCTGATTTACCCTTCTGTCCTCAGTTTTTGTGGAGGACAATGTCACTTCACCAATGTTGAAGTAAAATCGAGCTGCCAGTCCAGTTTGTGTCTGTAGATAGAATTGGTGGGCACCATCTTGTTTTTTGCCTCAGGCAGCAAAATGTGTTGGGTTGGCTCTGTGCACAAGTCACTTGATCTGGAAGGAAACTGTAGTGTTGAGAGGAGCATTGCCCAATAGACTAAGAGCATGGTCTATGAGCTGGCAGTCCCTAGTTGGTTTATTCAATTAATGTCTTGCCTTTCTACCAAAAATGGTACTCAAGGCAACTCAGACTTGCAGTTACTGGGCTAGTTCACACAACTGCAGAATGGTTAATGCGCTGTGGTGGTTTACTGACCATCTTTCACATGTCCGTTTTTAAATAATTAGCCTCACCAACATGGCTTGTTGTGACACCCAAACTTGGGCCATTTCTACACCTTGCTTGTCCTTTTGAGTAAGCGTGGCAGTAGAAATGGGCATGGAGCCGCACTGTGTGGCTCCGTGCCTATCAGGGGAGGGGGGGGCACCAGTATCGCCACCCCCGGGAGGGCAGGGAGGGGGGTGGGCTCCCAATTGCATTTTTTTTTAAAAAAAAACCTTACCTGAGCGCAGGAGCGGTTGTGCGTTCTCCTTGGGGCCCCAGAAAACCAAAATGGTTGGCACGATGAGTGCATCGCACCCGGGAGGAAGAGGAACATCCAGAATCACCCTCCCTCCCTTCCTCTACACCCCGTGGTGTATCCCTGGATTTGAGATCTCACACCAAAGATAACATTATATCTGCTACTGATGACGCCGAGTATATTTATGTTGAGGATCCCCCTCCCCCGAATATGGGACATTTCACTGTCTGCTTTTTCTATCATATTTATTTTACTGTTATAAATTGCAATGGCTATTTGCTTAATGCAAATAAAATTTGATTTGCTTGCTTGCTTATATCTGCTAGGATGTTAGTAAGAATCATAGAATGGTAGAGTTGGAAGGGGTCTCTAAGGCCATCGAGTCCAACCCCCTGCTTCACCAGGTTGAAAACTTTTGGCACTCCTATTCACACAGGAGCCGCTTTACTTTCAAATGGTTGCCTTTGCGGTGACAAAAGAGGTCAGTTGGAAATGTTTTGCCTTCAGTGCCCTAGATTGTGTGGAGCGTTTGACTTGTGCTCAAGTGAATAGGAGTAGAGGGGGTGGGGCCAGTGCACTCTGGAACATAGGGGGCATGCAGCCCTGTGCCTCTGCGTGAATGCTGAAATGCCCTGTTTGGCTTTAATGCCTAAACAGGCTAATGTCTTTGGGAGAAAGAGAAAGTGTGGATGGAGTAGATGGGAAACACATTTTTTTGTTTTGTTTTAAGACAATATAAAAATTATAACATATGGTATCCTTATTTGGGGTTGTGGGGAGAAGCATCTAGTGAAAATCATGTTGGAAGGAAAACAAAACAGGACATCTTAGGAGCAGAGAACGGCCATCTGGATCCCAAAGCTTCCCCTTTACAACAGGACTTAGGCTGCCTCTACACGAGATGTTTAAAGCTCTTTGAAGTCTCATTAAAATTTTTACCTCTACACCAGCGGAGCGCAAATGGGGCGTAGAGGCGCGTTATCTCTCCGATTATGCGCATTATCGAATGCGCGTTAAATCACGAGTTTTATTTTGCTCCGTCCGTTAAAGCGCATTTTGACTGTGTGAATATGCGCTTATGTGCATTAAATACATGTAAACCGCATTTTGGACATCTGGTAATGCGCTTCGCCGCCTCTCGCCGCCTCTCGTGCAGAGGGATTAGGTGTAAATGCGCTTCTGCGATTATGTGCATAATCGGCTAACCAGGTGCAAAAGCGAATCCTTGTAGAGGGGAACCTTAATCCCATTTTCCTGCTTTTTCGCCATGTGCTGGGCTTGAGGTGAATTTATTTGCGATGAATTGTGGTTCCCCTTACCAGGGCAGTTCCACTGCTGGTTATCTGAATTGGTGACTCCCAATTAAATCACAAAAGGGATATATATGTCATAAGAGATGTTCCTACATCTTTATTTCTCACTATAACCGCTTTGCTCCTTCATGGGCTTGTGGTATGGCTGATGCTTTTCCCCAGACACCATGTCTCTGGCAGCCTTGTGTAGTTCTCCCCCTCCTCCGTTAGTCTTCTCTCTTCCTTCCTTTTGCCTTTTCTCCTCGTCAGTTGGAGACGTTGACATTTGTTTTATCCGTTTTTTTTAAAAAGGGCGGGGTGGTGGGGGAAGTAAGGAAATGCAAATGACACAGGAGACACGGTGCAGTTAATATGGTTGTTCTCAGAGGAGAGAAGCACTCGAGTTAAAATATAAATTGTGTATTGCTTTTTCTATTATGCTTATTTCCCTCATAATGGACAATAGGTGCTTTAGAAAGGATAATCACATTGTGACAGACATAATGAGCCTCTTTAGAGTGCTAGGAAGCAAATATGCAAATGTAAAATTGTTTTAGGGAATAATCTTTCCAGTGATTGAGGTTAGAGATTCTGCAGAATCACTATTCTGGTCCCCAGGGAGGAGTTGCTGCGCTGGAGGTCTGTGGTCCCATTGGGATCAACCTCTCCCCACTTCCCATGAACATAGACATGAAGGTGATGTATATATGTGTTCAATGTACATCTTATACAGTTTCCCCAGTTCTTGCTTCTGGATACACTCTAGGGCCCATTCAGACATAATACCATTGGGGTTGCTAGATGACCAATTCAGGGGGTAAGGCTAGCAATAGAAATAAATGAATAATGTTCCCTCTCCTCCTTTCATGGGTTGGGCTGGAGATATATATATAGAGGATGGAAATGTAGGGCAACACCCTAAAAGCAGAAAAAGGAAAGAAGAGGAGAGCTTAAGAAGTTCTAGGACAGTGGTCTTCAACTGCTCCAGATCTGAGACTTGGACTCCCAACCTGCAACGTAGGACCCACTTTCACAAATTCACAATTGCTCAACATGGTGGCAATAGCTTTGCCATGACACATCTGGACTGATCTCGCACCAGTTGAAGACCAACTTTCTAGGAAACAGTTGAACCCAGTTCATTTTGAACCATTGTGAGGGACTTGGAAAGCTCCTTACAGCCATCCAGCTCAGTGTTGTCAACACTGACTGGAAGTGACTCCTCAGGCTTCAGACGCAACTATTTGCTGTAATACCTGAACATGCTAGCAATTGGGACCTTCTGCACACAAAGCATCTATTGAACCACTGCGCTACAGGCTTAACCGTTAAAAGGGAATTTAAATAGCCACACCTCTAGATTTGTCCAACTTGGTATCCTCTGGTAGTTTTGGATTACATCTCCCATCATCCCCAGTCAGCATGGCCAACGGTCAGGGATAATGGGAGTCATAGTACAAAATACCAGGTTGAGAAAGGGTGTCCTAGATTCTCCTAGAATGGTTTAAGTGGCATTACTCTGTGGAAAAATTAAACAAGAGAGATGAGATTCATACCCCAAATGCATTTATACCCAGACAAAATTTGGCTCCTTGGAGGACAAGCAGGATATAAATGTAACAAATAAGTAAATAAAAATTAAGACCAGGGTCTAAAATTACCAAGCTGCACTACTGCCTGTAGCCTCCCGCACATACCTCAAATCTGCACCAGAGTGTTGGAAGACCCTCTAGAGCAGATTTGGGGCCCTGCATGGGGGAAGAGAGAGGTAGGGGAATCCCATTGTGTGAATGTTTGGGCAAGCACAACTAGTTTGGCCCTGAGAGAAAAGTAGAACATGGAACAGGTCATTTCATTTCATTGTAGCATTAATCTGCAAATTAAAAAACAAATCCTCTCAGTATACATATTTATTTATTTTTATTTCAATTCGTATATTCTCTTGTGGTATTATTTAATCTTGCCTTTTCTCTCCAAAGATATATTTAATGCTTGTTTTGATATATTTAAATTGCCAAGACCTGTGTTGCAACGTTTGTAGAGCTACCTAACCTGGTGGATAGTTCTGATTCAGACATTAGTCTGAGACATACAGAAGATCTGGTCATTTTGCATAGGAATATGCAAAGACTGAATTTCTCAAGCATTCCTAACAAATGCTTTTTTAAAGCCCAGCTGATTAATGCATAGATACAAATTTGCAGAGTTGGGTCATCACGACCTCAAGGAGTTTGTGAATACTTTGACTGCAATCCACAGGTCTATATGTGCTAGGGAACATGTGCAGCCTTGTTTTCTCTGGAATTGCTTCCCCCCTCTCCACCCAGCAACACCTAGTGTTGGCTGATACTCACTGAGGCTGGTGGGGCAGAGCCATGGAGCCACCAGAGGTGGAACAGTCTTTTGAATCCCCAACAGCTAGCAACGCATACCACAGTAAGAGGAAAATGAAGTTCGTGAGTTTGAAGATCATGAATGCAAAGCCTGGGTGTGTGTATTTCATTATTATTATTATTATTATTATTATTATTATTATTATTATCCTCAGAACCACACAGAACAGCAGTCTTTGGAACCTGGTAGCAAGTTCTGAGAACATCCAGAATCCACCCTTTTGCAGTATTTTTTTTTAAAAAAACAATGTTATCCTTAGAGCCTCAACACAGAAAAGTAGCCCTTGGAACCCAGCAGCAACCCATTAAATAGGACACTGAGAAACATCCTCCTCCTCCTCCTCATCTCAGAACCACACAGAAAGGCATGCAAAACCTACCACTTTCCATGAGCATTTCCACAAGCACCCTCCTCTCTCTCAACTACTAGCACTTACTGAATTGTCTGTAGATGTTGATTAAATATAAGGGAAAACTTCCTGACGGTAAACTCTGTACAACAATGGAGCAGTCTACTTATAGAGGTTGTGGGTTCTCCATCTCTGGGGGTTGTTAAGAAGAGTCTGGATGGCCATCTCTCATGGATGGTTTAATTGGTCTTCCTGCACATTGCAGAGGGTTGGACTAAATGATCCTTGTGGTCCCTTCCAACTCCACGATTCTATGAGTCTGTGGTTGGCGGGCTGTGTTTGATTCAGCGGGATCACAAATAGTGCCAGACCACATTATGCATCACTGTTTAGTTGAGGCATTGATCATCAAGGTATTTGTTTTTTTGGGTTATCACTGAAGCATTTGTTTTTTCAGTAACAGCACCATAATGTGAGAACAGAAGGATGGGGTCAATTCTGCAGTGTCGTCCAGGTTCACGAAGATATAATGTTTATACAGGCTGTGCACTCTCTATCTTTTCATTGTCAATTTACCCATCAGCTTTTTAGTTCAGTAGGGCTAAGGATGTTTTACAAGGATGAATGCAGGTGCCCACACAGCTCATTGTTTTAGTTAGTTGGCTCTGCAACATCTGCAGATTTAATATATATTTTTTGTAATGAGCTTTTTAAAAATGTTGCTCCTAAGTGTTGGGCCCTGGCTAGATGTTACATGCAGTTGCCTATATCTTTCCCCTGATATATATACACTCTCTGTCACAAACACACACACAACCAATATCAGCCTCATTTTAAGCAGATGGTTATTAAGAAAGTAGCTGCTGAACTAATTCTTTGTAGCTGTTTTCCATTCAAAATCTCCTTCCTTTCCAGCTGCTTTTCTCCATGGATACTGGGGAGGGGGATTTTGAGTGGGAAAAGGACAGTGGGAGAGGGTTAAGCCGTCCCTCCCCTTGCCATTTCTCTGCTCAAACTCCCTTTTCCACTGTTTTTGATTACAAAGACAAAAGAAGTCAGTGGAAAGATACATGCAAGTGGGTGTCCTGTCTAGTTTGGGTTTTTGAGCACCAGTCACATCAAGTTTATGCTTCCTGTCTGGTTGGTGCCAGTGCATCTTTATTAAGGCTTGATAATGAATAGAAGAGTCAGGTGCACGATTTTAGGTTTCATTGCAGATGAATTGTTCGCAACACATGCCGAGCAACCGGAGTTCCTACAACTCTGGGTGACAGAACACATTACTCATTGCTGCACAAGCTCTTGGAGGTTGCCTCAGAAATATGTTTGCAGCTACCTGAAAGTCATGTTATTAGAGTTTGCGATTGCATTAACTCAGTGAGGTGTAATCAAATCAGATACGAGCAGTGAGGGCCTATTAGAGCCAGACCAGATGTGATGGCAGCAGTTCTGTATGCTTAAGCATGGAATGGCCTCATGTTCTCTAAAATATAAGGGTGAGGGTCCAAACCTTAAAAACACAAGGGTCACATGGGTGAGGAGTGAGAATCCTCCCCCAGCTTTCAGCATCTCTCCCCATGTGTTTTTTTCTCCTCAGCCAAGTCCTGATATCAGAAATGACTGCTGAAAGGCGAGCCCCTCAGTGGCATGCTCTTTTGCTTTTTAATGAGATTGCTCGCTCAAGTTTTGTTTCATTTTTTATGACAGTGGCACTTGGCCACAAATTCTTGGAAAACAATTTTCCACCGATTTTCCAGCATTTTGGCATATCTGGAGAGCCTTCACAGATACAAGAGGCTCTCCTCTTCAGACTGTTGCCCTCCATGAGTTAGGGGGCGATGAATGTGAAGAAGAAGGGGTGAAGCTGACTCCCGGCTGAGCTGCATCTCAAGGTGCCAGTCCTAAATTCAGGGACAATGGGCAAAGCCAGCTCACGTTTTGGCTCCCCTCTAGCTTTTCCCAACTCGGAAAGGTAAAGGGGGAACAAAGCACTCCTCAAACTGATGGCCGAGTCGGGAGCTGTATCAGGGCCCTTTCCACTTCTCAGCCGATTGATTTTCATTCCCATCATGGCATGCCACAGTAATTTATTTATTTATTTACAATATTTATGTCCTACTCCCTCCCTGAGGATTTTGGAGCAGTGAACAAATGAGGTAAAAGGTGAAAATGCCCCTCCTTGCAGCAGTCTGCATGGATCAGATGAGGAAGGGTCTAGGAAGTGTGTGTGTGTGTGTGTGTGTGTGTGTGTGTGTGTGTGTGTGAAAATTGGGGTATGTGTGGATGTATGCTGGCAGTGGCTCCGCCCACTGAAGCAATGTAGCACCTGATGTCCTGGCCTAGGGACAATTCAACACTTGCGCTGAAAAATGCCCCCCCAGCTCTGAGAGAACCAAACAACAAACAAACAATTCACTCTATGTAGCCCTTGAAAAGCATTTGAAACTGCAACCTTGTGCTGTGGTGGACAATCTGCATTTGGCTAACTCTGGGCTCAGCGATTAGCTTTAAAGTCCTAAATAGTTTGACATATAGGCATGTGAAAGATGCCTATATGCCAAACTTTACCCTCTGTTCAACAGACTTAGGGCCAGCCCTCCCATTTGGCAGAGTGAGGCAGCTTCCTCTGGTGGCAGATCCTGAGGAGCTCAGACCAGACTGGACACAGTTGTGTGTGCCCTGTGCCCTGCCTTTTGCCCCGTAAGCTAGCTTGCTGCCCTCTTTTGTAACAGAGGATGCTGCCCCATCACCACTGTTGAAGTTATGATACAACTGCTACTCTGATCAGTTTTTGCGAGGGAGGTGCCTTCTTGTTCTTCAGCACTGGCAGCCAAATGTCTTGGGACAACCTTGTGGAGTTCCTTC
The DNA here is from genome assembly GCA_029215795.1 of Anniella stebbinsi. NCBI lineage: Eukaryota > Metazoa > Chordata > Lepidosauria > Squamata > Anniellidae > Anniella > Anniella stebbinsi. The sequence continues at coordinate 100,283,196 of JARDYH010000005.1, forward strand.
CAATGTCCCATCACTGTCTGAAATATGGCAGGTGGTTACAAGGAGCAGAGCCTTTTCAGTTGTGGTGCCAACTTTGCCTGACCCCATCATGAAGTGTCTTTTGATGCCTGGTCAAAGCATGGCTTTTGGGTGTGTGGGTGTATTGGGAAGGCTGAATGCTGGCAGTTGCTGCTTCACCAGCTGCTGTGCTAAGATTGTACACTGTTTTCCTGTCTGTTTGTTCTTTGTGTTTTCTTTTTCTGGTTTTGACAGGTTTAATTGTTGTTTTTAATGTAAGCTGCCTTTTTTTCCCTTAAGAAAAAGAGGATATAATTTTTTAAAAAGAGAACATACATCTTTTAAATTATATTATGTGAATGTGATTGCCGATTTCAAATCTGGTTGGTTTCAGCATTTATGGCATTATAGGCAAAATCCTCCAGCTCCCACAGTGCACTGTCCAAGGTCCTGACTCTGGACTAACTCTGTGTGCTCCTCTCTGTCAGATGCCAACCTGTCTGTCAAGCCCTCCAACCCATCCACAGCTTGGATTTCAGGTGCTTCAAATATCCCCAGCACTGGGCACTGGCTTCTCTGTGGGCTTCTGTCAGGCACAACAGAACTAGGATAAGGAGCAACATTTCAAAAGATTTCACATGTCATCATCATGATGTTTGCTTGTATGCCTCTTTCCCCAAGTAAAACCATGACCTAAGAAGCATACAGCAATATCAGGAAAACATCAACAATGACAATGACAACGACAACAATGACGACAACAACAACAACAACAACAACAACATAATAATAATTATAATGTAAGCAACATTTTCAGAAAAGTCACTAACAATTACAAATCATAACAAAATTTATAGTCATACAAATAGGCTAAACATCTACCTTTTATAAATATTACTGCTATGCAGAACATGTTGATTATTCCATTTTTTGACATTTTGTGTGTGTGGTGGGAACAAAAATTCTGGCAAAAGAGGCTGGGAGAGGTGAGAATTTCAGAGAATTTTCTCCCTGGGGAGGGGGACAGGGTTTCCACTAGGGGTGTGCACGGGAGGAAAAATTGTATCGGAATCAGAATCGGGTGAGTGAGGACCTAACTCCCCCTCCCTGTCCCTCCCCCCCACTCACGCTCCTTACCTGCCCGAGCTGTCCGCTTCAGTCCGCTGCCACCCACCGGTCCCATCTATGGAGAAACAGGCTTTGCAGCCTGCCTCTCAGTAGAGCACTGGGTGGTGACGTCACCCGGTGCTCTACTGAGAGGCAGGCTGCAAAGCTTGTTTCTCAGTAGAAGAGACCAGAGGGCGGCAGCGGACAGAAGCGGATGGCCCTGGCAGGTAAGTGGGGACCTCCCTCTCCTTCCTCCCCCCACTCACACTCCTTACCTGCCTTGCGGCCTGTTTATAAGTAGTACGGAAGCAGTGGACGGCAGTGCGGGATGCCGGCAGGTAACGGGGGACCTCCCCCTCCCTCCCCCTCCCCCACTTGTGCTCCTTACCTGCTGCCTCCTCGCTGCCGTCCACTGCCGCCCACTGCTTCAGTACTACTGAGAAACAGGCCTTGCGGCCTGTTCCATAGTAGAGCGAGGGCGCCCCGAGTGATGGCGTCACCCGTCATGCCGTCGCTCTCTTGTGGAACAGGCCGCAAGGCCTGTTTCAAATAGTACAAAAGCAGGGGGCGGCAGCGGACTGCAGCTAGGAGGCAGCAGGTGAGGAGCACGAATGGGGGTAAGGGGGAGGAGGTCTGATCCTCCAATTTTTTCCAATCTGGATTGGGTCCTTTCGGATCGGATCAGATCGGATGGTCCAGATGATCGGGATCGGGAAGTTTCATCTGAGTTCGCCCGGATCGGGTCCGGATCGTGGATTGGGCCCGATCCACTGCACATCCCTAGTTTCCACACACCCTTTTCAGTGTAGGCAGTTGTTGAGGGGTCTTCTTTCTATTTTTTATTTTTTTAAAAACACCCCAGCACTTGCAGTAGCCCAGGAGTCTGTCCTGAATGCCTGTTGGAGAGGGCGAGTTCACATGGTCCCCAATAAGCATTCAGGAAAAACTGCTGGTCTCCTCCAAGTGCCAGGGATATTTTGTTTTGTTTTAAAATAGAAACAAGACCCCTGAACAACAGGGTACACTGTAAAAGATATGTAGAAATGCTGTCGCCCTCCTCAAGGAGAAAATTCTTCCTCTCCCTGTAAAAGAGGCAGAAAAAACAATGCTTCTTTCCCAGGGAGAGAAAATGTTCCTGAAAATAGGGGCAAGATTTGGCACAGTGCTAATAAATGTACAGTCAGATTAAACAATCCACTAAATTTAAACAAGAAAACTAAGGCCTAACAAAAGAGAAATATAATAATAATAATAATAATAATAATAATAATAATAATAATATCTAAATAGAATAAAACAATGCATCTTATAAAAGCTGCATGTAGCCTCATCCACAAACACTAAACAAAACCCTATCCTGGCAGTCTTTAGGCAGTTTCAGGAGTAGGAGCAGCCTTTGTAGCTGTAGTCAGTGAAGGCCTGCACCGTTCCAGGCCAGATGGACTGAGCCAGAGAAGTAGGGACCAGGCCTTGCAGGACTCACTGCTAGATTAGGCACTTTCTGTAGAAGCAGCAAGCTTTGTAGCTGGCCAGCTAGCCCCCCCTCCAGCGGAAATGAGCCAGGCAGAATATCAGAGACCAGGTCTTGCAGGACTCACAGCTACATGGTGCATCAGTGATGCTATCTAATGGGAGTACAGTTTCCATGATGCACCTCATTTATACCAGTAATTGGACAAGGAAAATATCGGCATCTTTTGGCTATCCCATTAAGTTGGACCACATATTTTGTACAGAAGGAGATTCATCATTATTCCAAGAAATAAATTGTCATATTTCATGGATATTTTGGCCAGTTGTGTTGTAATTTCTCAATGGTGAGTGTAGTTCTACTCACGTGGCTGTAACAACATTGTGGTGGACCCCACAAGGAGGCTTTCCTGTTGAGAACATGAATGTCCAAAGGGAAAGGTGTAGTAACTTTGAGGCCAGGAAGTTAGATAGAATAGTCCCATATAGAGACAAACCCTCAGTGGAAGGTTGCACTTTCTTGTTACAATTTTAAATCACCAAATTGGATATAAACATATTAAAAACTGTGCACATAGCAACACTGCTATTTTAATTAGGGAGAAGCAAACAGAAACAAGGAGCCATAAGCAATGCAAGTATGCCTGCTACTCTCCTGTTTTAATTATTTATTGGAGTCAATAAAATTAAATATTTTCATAGCAATTCTGAACAGGATCTGAAGTAATTACTCTGTCAAATTCATCAAAAATTCCCTCATCAAAATAAAAACCTTGATGTTACTGAATAATTTATAATACAAATACAGGGAAATTGTAAAGTATTATAAATAGAAATCTGCAGGGTAAGTGAACATGAATTAGTTAGGGGTTATGTTTCTGAAAGAGGCTGTCATAAGCTGTATACATTTTTAATAAGTTGTTTTTGAGACCTAATTCCCCCCACTCCCTGTATAGTATATACCAACAACTTAAGGAAAGAAATAATGGTGATTTAGGAGCACATCTGTTTTATGATACTAGCTGAATTGAATGAAAATTGATGTTCAGAGATACAAGAAATATTTTGAATTAATGATATTTGCTACCGAATGAATGTTTGTAGCTCCATACAAATCATTTACCTGAATATCAAATACTTTCAATAACCATATTTTTGCTATCAATGAATAATGAAGAGGGGGAAACCCACGAACAGAATTGTCTTCTACTGCAACAGCACCATAAAGAAGATGACGATGAAGAAGGAAAATGAAGAAAAGGCAGAAATATTTATTCTCCAACATGTGGATAAAAAACCCATTACTGTTCAGGAGAAGTCACTCCTGAAATTCTAGGATCACTGAAAGGCATCTCTGAGACAATGCAATGAGCTATGCTAAGAACAGGAAATGAAGGAAACTCCTCTGAAGTCACAGAAGTCGTTGGATGCACACACAGTAGCCTTTCAATCCTGGACTATGCATTTTGAGCTCCCGTGCATCATCAGAGTACAACCTTCCTGATTTCTTTCACTTCTAGAAGTTAGTAAATAAAAAATACAGTTGTGCGGGGTCATGGGGCACACTCACCTTACCAAAGCACCCAAACACAGGAGCAGGATCCATGACAGGGGACAGAAACAAAAAAAGAGGGAGCCACAGATGAATCAGGACTCCTGCTGTGGAGACGGTGGGTGACAGGACAGCCACGTATGCATTACCAGAAAGAGAAGACAAAAGAGGACACCTATTTGCATACTCTTACATATGCTAATTTATATGTCTAGCTACAATTTCAGAAATAATTACTACAATTTGAATAGAAATATAAGACAATATACCATACTGGTGAAGCTTGTGATCAGGTGACCTGTGTGCAGTGGACGCTGATGGCTCAGATTTCAGCGGGGCTGGGGAACCATTCCGGGTTTCAGTCAGAACAAGCCAAAACTCTAAAGCAGCCATCCAAGGTGCTGAACCATAACTCCAAAATAGGTACAGCACCTTGGATAGCTCCCTGTCTGGTTCTGACTGAAACCCAGAATGAATTCACAGCCCCACTGAGATTGGAGCCACCAGCCTTCACCGTATGTGTGCCTGCTCAGTTTGCTGTTCAGATGCTTTTAATGGGCAATTTTAAGTCTCCTCTCTTCTTCTTAAGGTTCTTCATTGTTGAACTGGACTTGGACTGAGCAACCCTTCAAATAGAGGACTGTCCTCCAGAAAGTAGGACACACGGCCACCTTGGGGGCCAACTGGCTCTTCTTGTTGGCCAGTTCTCTTGACAGATGAAGCGGGCTTGCTTCTCTGGGTAAAATCCTGTTCCTGAGTAAAAGCATATTCACAAGCAAGGCAAGGGAGACAGGAAATGGGTGTAGCTGGCAAGTCACATATATAGAAGGCAGAACACATGAAAAAGAACAAATCCTGCGGGTTTCTCTGGTCATAGAGTGTGTGTGCTAGGAGAGTTGGAAGAGAAAGAACAGGATAGAAGCAACGCCTTTCTCTGCAGCTGAGGCCCAAGTCTTGTCCCATGCCTTTCCTTGTAACACTGGCAGGATCTACACTACTGCTTTAAAACGGTTTATAACAGTAGGGACAACGGTTGGGGCCCATGTTTCACTACATACACAGTTTTCAAACCATTTCCAAAGTGTCATATCCTGGCCACTATTGAAGACGAAGAGCTAAAAATCCATAAATAAGCCAGACAATAAATTCTTGTCATTGTAACTGCAGCATTTTTGTCTTCTGATAACAGTGAACACTTAATGCTGAGAATACAATGGATTTTTTTTTTTTTTACTACAAACACATCTGCTCGGTCAAGCATTTGGATGCTAATGATTGCAGCCCAACATTATAGTATGTCTCAGCTATGCTCCCCATGGGAGTTACCGAGAATGTGCAGTAATTTGAATACACCCAACTCATGTCGATCTGCATGTCGCTCAGATGTAATCATGGTCATATAGTGCTGTGATTCCTGCCTCTGCTGATGGATGAGGGAGCAATGTTGGAATGTCCTGTAATACCTGGCTCCTTAAAAAGAGGAAAGTTTTGCCATGGTCTTGCTTTAGGTGAGCTGCCTGAACTTGGGAGCAGTGCAGATTGAGTGCTCGTAGCCATGCAGATATGCTCTTAGTGATCACTTGAAGCATCCTTACTACCAGACGGAATACTATAATCCACTAAAGTACTGTATTTTCTTATGGTTACAGTTCTGCAGCTCTAAAATTTGCAGGAATTCTTATGTTTATTTCAGATGGCATGATATTGTCCATGTGTATAGGAGGGACACTTGGGTGTTATGGATGCAATGAACAATAGAGATGCTCAGCAGGACTGCACTCCAGTCTGAATCCCCTCAGACACTAATGCATTAATTAAGGATACGTCTGCACCCCGTATGACAATCCAAACATCTTGTGGTTTGATGGCCCTCTTTCGTATAATTTAATTGGGTTTTGACTTTAGAATTTTTGGTTTCTTGCAATGCATCTTTAGTGATGGATGTTAGCCTGCATTGTCCAAAGACAATGGCAACATTCCTGTGGATGCATCCAGGGAACAGTTATGAATTCAGGATGGAAAGTGTTCAGAAACTCAATAATGCCATATTTGGCACTGTATATCAAGAATGGAAAATTGGTGGCCCAGCAGCTGAACCATTTGGCCTGCCAATCTCTCCTCCCAGGGTCAGCCTCCCCTCCCCTTGCTCCTTTCCCCCACTGCTCAGCTGTTTCCCACTGCTCAGCTAAGCAGTGTGCAGGATCACAGGAAGGGAAGGTTTAAGCTTCCCCTTATGATCCTCCTGCAGTGCTCAGCTGACTGGTAGTCCAGGGGGCTGTCTATATGCGGGGGAAAGCCCCACGGTGGCTGTGAATCTGCACTGTGTCAGTTATATAATGCAGCTGCAGCTTCACAGCCACCGTGGGGCTTTCCCATGAAGCTGCACTTTGAAAAATTTGGGGGCTTCGACTTTTGCATTGGGAGTGAGGTCAGTACAGCTCTTCCACCTTCTGACCTTGTTTGCAGGGCCAATCTAGGAGGCGGTCCTGGTGGAGGGCAAATGGTGATTGGTTGCCTTCCACCAGGAAGAAGGTGGGGCGGCAGCTCCAGTACCCGGATGATGGCTGGAAACCTGCACTTCTTCCTTGGTGCTGGGATTACCCAACGCCATCCCAGGTGAGTAAAACCGCAGAGCTTTGGTGGGAGGCGCCACCAACTCAGTGGTGTGAAGACAGTGCCCAGGAAGGCTGGATTGGACCCCTAGTCCTGAGATCCCCCATCCTTGCGCTAGGTGGTCTTAGTCCACCACTATCTCTCACCTCATCCCCACCCTTCATCTACCACATGGGAAATAATAATTCTGGCTTGCTTAACTATTGGAAGGGAGGATACTACTGGGATAATGCAGGTGAAACATTTTGAACACTGACATACTCTGTATAAATGCTAATCATAAGTGTTTTCATCTCTGCAGCTGGTCTTCAGAATAATAGTTTTAATAAGGTTGCTCTTTTTTCCTTTCTGCTAAGAAAGCCATAGGTAGAAGTAATGGTGGCCATTGTGTCTTTTTGCTTCCCTGCCGTTCCTTCTTTTCTGTCGATTGAGTGTTTGACAGGCTTCCTTTCCCCTTCTCACTGGCACTCAATAGCAGATCACCCTTGGCCATCCTTAGAGATACATCACTGGACCGTACAGATTTGGAATTCATTTCATATTTTGCAATTGATAACTCAGCCCTTTTGATGATGGAGAGTTTCTCATTTACATCTTAAATGCTGATTGCCAGCAATCTGAGGTAAAAATGAAACAAAGCCTATATGATATTCCTAAACAATCCTTGGTGCATTCACGATCCACTTGCTCCAAAGGGATTTTTTTTAAAAAATTATTATTCACTTGATTTCATTTCTCCTTTGGTTTGGGAGTCTTTAAAAATGTCCTCTTTTGTTGCTTGTGGTTTCATTGAAATGTTATTCTTATCATTTTGTCCTCTTCCATCTATTTCATTTTCTACTTGACAAGGATGTTATAGATTTCTTTTGGAAGTCAGATGGGACACAAAAGGGAGAGGGGGAAAAAAAAGAAACCCACAATTCTTTTCTAAAAACTATGAATAGTACCCTTCCCCCTATCGTTTTGAAACAAAGTTCGGGTTCCTCTGCAGCTGAATTTATTGGAACGTATGGCCCCAATTCGGCAAGTGAGTGAAATTCTCACAGATCAGAGGCCATCTGCTGTTTCTACCTACTGTCTCCCCTATTTTAATCCCTCAATAGACACACATCTTTGGGAAGTTGCAAGGTCAGCTGTAGGTCTATTATTATACTGAATGGAAAGGAAATTATTTTGTAGTTGTATCCAACTTCTTGTCATCTCTGTCTTGAGCCTGATGGTTTCTTTGTAGTTCCTGGAAGCCTAGATTCAACTTCTAGTATTTTGTAAATGTTGTGACTGGTGTTTGGTTATCTTAACATTTTCTTGGTTTGAAAAAAGTGGTCAGGAAATTAATCCTAATTTTCTATCCTATCTCACTCTTTTCCCCTTCCCATCAAAGTTGTGTTTGGGGGTGGGGTGGGGATGGCGGGTGACATTTTGTCACAGAGACATATTATTTTTTTATCCTCCAGTTAGAAGGCATAACAATACAGAGACAAGAAATAAAATGCAACGGTTGCCTTTAAAAAACAACAACTTTGAGCTTGATTTGTGGTGATGTGCATAGTTATTGCTCTTGAATACTGACATGGGCACCAGAGTAAATATCTTTTAACAGGATTAGTTTAAGGCTGACATCCAACGTATACTGACTAGGGACCAAACTCCACTCCATTTAGTGGGACTTAGGGTCAGAGGACATCACAGAATTGCCATGGAGATTCTGCTGAAAATGGCCTCCCTGTGGTGAATTGTCATTGCCTGTAAGGCTCTGGTAAGGCAACCTGCGAACTCTGGCAGTAAGACATGGGCATTTTACTCTCTGCACCACCAAGCAACTGAGTAGGTGTTAGATGACACAAAGGATCAATGGGGTTCTTAGTGGTCTCCTAAAGTTTCTGATTCTCAAGTCTCTCTTTGGACTGGGGTAGGCCACCTTTTGGCCTGTGGGCACATTTGGAAATTTGACAAACTGTCCCTGGCACAATCATGAAATGGCTGCCAAGGGTTAAGATGGCTAGTCACACATGACAAGTAACTTGTCCAGAGGCATTCATGAGAGATTAAGATGGCAGCAGCTAGAGGCTCCCCCACTTCACTTTGAAATAATCTCAGTTGCCCATAATATATACATATATAAATATTTTTTAAAAAATAAAATTTTGGAGGTGTAGGATGTCTCAGTGGGCCCCATGGAAGGCAACTGGCACCCAGGGGCATCACGTTGCCTACCCCTACTTCCGACTGAGCAAATCATTGGGTACAGACTAAACTACTGTTTTAAGACTAAACTACATTCTATGTCAAATGTGTACTGTGTATCTTATCCTATTTTTTAAAAATGTTAGATTAAGTTTATAGGGCCTCAATCTGGATTAGGCCCACTGCATGGTTGGGGTGGTTAAACTTCCCACCCAGCTTCACTCCCTCCAGTTAAATTCCCTATCCATGCAGGAGGTAAAGAAATGTGGAAAGCTCCATTGGCATTAATGCAGTCCCCTTTTTTTTCCTTTGGCCCCTGTGGTGGAGAGAGGATTGTCAGATTGTCAACCCAGCCTTTCCTCTCCTGATCTGTGGCTTAGGCTAACTTACTTCATAAAACATGGCCATTATGCTGGGAGTCTCCATAGTGTGTCTCCAGATTCCTGGTGTCGCTCGTAAAGTATGTGAAGACTTGCAACATGAGAACTGAAGCCTATGCAGTTACATGCTCCTGAACATTATGGAACTGGTGATGTTCACTCGCTATGAGGAGAACGTTTTGTCAGCCTGCCCTAGTGTAAGGTGTCCTCCAGACCTCAGACCTGGGTACAACTGGGTTGTCGTTTCTAGTAGTTTTGTTAGTCTCCTCCAACCTTGTGCCCTCCAGATGTGGCAGACTACAACTCCCATCATAGACGTGGCATGGGTTGATGGGTGTGGTAGTACAACACATCCATAGGGCATCAGGGTGGGGAAAGCTGGCTTAGCCATATATTTATTTGTTTATTTATTTATTATTATTTATTAAAACATTTGTATCCCGCCCTATATCACTAGGATCTGTACTACCTATCACTGACCATTGCTATGGGCAAATAACAATATCTTATGCTGGGCCTCTGCAGACAACATGCTAAGCCATGATTAGGCCGCTAACCCTTTTGCAGCAAATGGTTAGTGAGCGTGTTTAAAAGGTGGTTATGGTGCACTTTATTTATTTATTGCATTTATATCCTGTTGTTTTTTCCTTCAAGGAACCCAAGGCAGCATACATAATCCGCCTCTTCTCCATTTTATCCTCACAACAACAACCCTGTGAGGTAGGTTGGGCTGAGAGTCTGACGGGCCTGAAGACACCCAGTGGGTTTCCATGACTGAGTGGAGACTAGAACCTAGATCTCCCAACTCCCAGTCCACCACTCTAGACGCACTAAGCCATAATGTTAGCGTATAGTCTGAACAGGGTCCCTGCGTATGAACTGCCCTGAGGCATCTCAATAACTACTTTTAGAGACACATGGCTAAGATAGATGGAATACTTGTGCTACTACTTAAGAGATGAGACTTTATACTCATTTTATGTGCATCAAAATCCTTCTTCCATTTCCAGCAATTTTGGCAGTCACAAACACATTTTTTTTAATGCTCTTCTTTCGGATGCTGCTTTCCTTCTATATCTGCTCACACTGACATTTAATCCTATAAGTCAAGGGTGCAGAACCTCTTTCAGCCTGAGGGCTAAATTCCACTTCAGATAAACTCTCGAGGGCCACCAGTGGTCCTGAACAAAAGGTGCAGGACCATGAAAGCCAAATTACCAGCATATTTTAGTATAAAGCTGTTACTACCGGTAACTAAGTATTAGAAGAGGCAATTCAACCTTTTAAAATGGGGAAAGCCTGCACAAAATGAGGAAATCACCAAATGAGTAACTGTTGGAAGAAAGGGGTGTGGCCAGGGGAAGGGGGCATGGTCTTCTAGGAAGCCCCGTTCGGTCAGAGGTTCTGCACCCCTCCTATAGGGTGCAACAATGCATGCGATTTTGCCATTGATGTCATGACAGTCTGGCTGATGCAATGAAGTCATGTAGATGCTTACAAACAAAATGACAGGCTTCAGTTCCTAGTCAGTTGGATGAAATGGCAGTTTAAGCAAATGAGCTGAGGACAGCAAGACTGAAGAAGAACCAAGCAGCAGCAGCAAAAATAAAAGGGCACCAAACAGCAGCAAAACATTTTTCAACACCTTTTTAGTAATTTTGTGGGTGCATTGAATAAGCTACTTTTGAAGTGGCTACTGAAATGGAAGAATATTCAGCATAGCCATGTCTCTTATCCAAGACACTATGCTCTGGCTTAGTTAACCCCAGACAGGACCAGGCTACAGGAATAACCAGCAGCAACTAGTAGCAAAGTGGGGGACTACACCCAGGAGGAGATGGCCTGGTTCTTGTAACATTTGGATACATGCCAGTGTACTGGAATTGACATGAAAATGTCAATGTCGGCTCCTTGACATGAAACTATGTTGCACCCCCTCAAGTTTTCTGCTGAAACCACAAAACACCTTAAAAGGGTGAATGGGGCAGAGAGGTTCATAAGGTCACTTGAGGGGCCCCAGTTCCCAGCAGGCTAGTGGAGTGTGGATTGAGTGAGTTGTCCATTTGGCAGCCTGCTGTATTTGTATGCTTGTCACAGAGGTGATGGCTTCCCCTCATCAATGGGCAACATAGAAATCCAGTGCCTTCCATTTTTCTGTGATTCTGCATGGAGGGCACATTTCCTCCATGCTGAGCATGGGGCAAGGAGTTGGCAAACATGATAGGGTGGGAGGCCTGCTTGAGGCGAGCCATGCTTCCTGTCCTGATTTTCCTAATAGAAAATTGAGCCAGCACAGAGCTGGTTGCCTAGTCGAACCACCTATTTGGTTTCTTGTGACACCTCTGGCCACTGCACATGGTCACCACATAAACGGTTTCAGTATACATTTAAACCCAATGCACACATCCCCAAAACAAACAAAATGTAAACATCAAATAGTTAATGGAAGAACAAGCATTGGAAGAAACTGGATTTTGCCTTATGACACGGTGGACCATCTATGGGTCTCCAGCTCTTTTTTAGGTTTACAGTTTTCATCATCCATCACCATTATCTTTGCTGGCTAGGCTGATGTAAATTGTAGGCCAAAACATCTAGAGGGGGACAGGTTACCCACCCCTGCCCTGTCAGAACCACCGCCCTCATCCTGAAACTGACCCCAATGTTCAAAAGTTGGGCAGGTTTGTGAAAAGTGAGCCACTTAGTCACCCTAGCTGGTTTAGCTAACTGGGTACTCTCTCCTTGCTTGGTAAAACCTTCCCAAATTCTCAAGCAAGTGCCATTTTCCAGCCCTGAGAAAGGATTTCCTCTTTAATTGGAGATGTCAGAGATTTGAACCTGGGGCCTTTTGCATGCAAAAGTTGATATCTACCACTTATTTATTTGAATTTATTTATTAACATGGCCCCTCCATCTTAGGTCTACTGAAATCTTACTTCCTGTGACTCCTTTGGAAAGTTTTCCTAATACTTTTAAACCAAATGCCTGCAGGATATCTAAACAGATGGGTGGAGATTTGGAACAACAGGAGTGGTTTTTTTTTAATGTTTTATGTAGGCTTAGATGGGATGGCCCTAAGTTACAAGGAGGCTGCATGATGCAGTAATTGGGGTTCAGATAAGTAGAATCCTTAACAGTTCTATTTGCCATAATATCATCTCTGATTCCTGGTCTAAGCTTTACATTCCCACTTATGGTTGTCATCCTGTACCATTGCACTGGCTGTGTGACAGATTATTCCAGTCCTCCTCTCCACTCCATCTTCTTGCTTAAGAATCACTCTTGTAAGCCATGTTCCTCTGTAGTTAAAATAACATCTGCTAAATAACACACTGGTCATTAATCAAGAGTAGCAATGGATTTCTCCAAGATTACACTTCTATAGGCCTTTTAGAAGAAGGCGGAAGCATGTACCATTTTTATTTGTACTCTAAGAGTGATGTTCTTTTACTATTACATTTTTAAAAGGATTATACAGAACATCCGTGGCGATATTTGTGAGGCTATTGTCGACCACTTGCTGCTGCTGCCCCTGTCTTGGCTTTGCTATTTACGCCCTACAGCGCCACAGCTCAGCAACCTGGCCTCCAGATAACTTCTTTGTTCTGCTGCCACTAGTACCTTCTCAGGTACACCTACAGATTACACCAGGAGAGTGAATTAACAAGATTTTATTAATAAGAAATTGCATGTCAACAAGCTTAATGGTTACTTCAGTTCAATTGTGTATCGGTTACAAGGTTTCAATGCTTATTGGTTTCAGTCAGAACTCTTATATTTTAACAAAATGTTCTTTATTTAATCTATGCTGTAAAATCTTATCTCAATCTCTCAATTCTCTCAATTCTCTTTTAACGTCTCTCTCAAAAATACCCCTCAAATCTCCCCCCAATCAACCCTGTCAACTCTCTCTGTCAGACATATGTATACACTCCACTTGCACTCTAGCTCCTTCTACTCTTACACAGCCAGCTAATCCAGGCACTCCAACCAACCAGCTAATCAACACTCACCTTCTATTCGGGCACACAGCTAGCCAACCCAGGCAACCCCCCACAACCAGCCAATTACTCTATATTTACCAAGACCTATAACCACAAACAGTAAGTACTTTTCAGCCTAGTTATTTACTTTGCCTGTTATTGTAAAGGAACACTTAAAGAGAACTGCTACTTTACTTTTCTATTTTACAGGATAAAGAATCTATTATCTATGTCAGCTTTCAATGGGTTCCTGAACAATGCTCCAAAATTAGCAATAAACACTAAGCTGTCATGTAATAGAAACCATATTTTACACTGCCTACAGGGAATCACTTTTAAAAGTCTATAACCTACAGTAGTCTTTTTATGTGAGCGGCTGAGCCGTACAAAAATAAGAATTGATAAAAAAAGATTAATAAGCCTGGATTCATATCATGAAATGGGTGAACACTAAATTAAAGTATTGTATCAAAAACCTTCCACAATGTAGACAATTAAAACTAGCAGGCTCAAGTGATGTAGTCATAGTTTCTGACTTTAAATGAAGAATGACATCCATATGCTTCTTTACAAATGAACCAGTCTTGACAACTATTCTACAGACACAACCATTTGCAAAAGATGATGCACATGGAGGAATATATACTAGTCCAACTGCGCCAATGCTAGGATCCTGGGATTGAAGACCCAATCTCAGTTCCCCACCGATATTGTACACAGATCTCCCAAGTCCAAGTTTAACATTTTGCTTGATCATATACTTTGAATTTAACATCATGTTGTGCCTGCTCCCTTAAAATCAGTTGTTACAGGAAATGTATTGCCTGGAAATAAATATCAATTAGGCTGTAATTCTGTAGCCATTTAGCTGGGAATAAGCCCCATTGAACTCAATGGGACTTATGTCTGAATAATCTTTGTAGGATTGCGCTGTTGATTTAATATTGCAGGTTTTCAAAACAGTGTAAAATAATTAATGTTTTTGAAGTGAGGAGTTGGGAATAAATTCAATGAAGTAGGTTTTCCTAGAGTGTGTGAATCATAGTATTCATTAAGAGCAAATAAATAAATAAAAGATAAAAATACAGTAACTTGAACATAGGGGGGACTTATTTGCAACCGCAAACCCCCATTAATATCCTCAGTGTGCCAATTTAAACCTTTGAGCATAAGGTCAAGAACATTAAAAAGTATTTTCTTCTTGCTGTGGGAGGTGAATAAATGCACCTTATCTATTTATCACACTTCACCCATTCTTTGGCTGAAGAATCTCAGAGTGGCAGATATAATTCCCAGGAAGTCTTTCATCCAACTAGTTTACAAGGGAAGAATCATTCTTTGTGTGATGGAAAGATGGAGACTAAAAATGGCATGAGTTGGGCTTCCATGTTTATGGAGTGCCTGCTTCATATTTAGGTGCATGGTAGAAGAATACACGTGAGCGCACACAGAACATGCGAAGACGATCGCCAGCTAGTTAAGTGTTAAGAAGCCCATATTTTCCTACATCTCCAGTTTGGTTCACAAAGTCCTCTGCTGTGCATGCTTTGTTTCTGGATTTTATTGTTAGATGAGTGTTTTATTGCACTCTCGCTACTTCCCACTCACGTTTTTTTGCATGTCCTTTAGATGACACCATCTACCTGTCGCGCATCTCCTGCGCCTTCTGACCTTCGTTCCATCACAAAATAGACCCCAGTAAATCCGATTTTTTTTACAAAATAAAATATTCCGCCATTTCCTGCTGTGTGCAGGAAAAGCCACCGATAAAACACCCACTGAATTAACCATGTGGTCATTGTGCACGTCCTCTTTCTTCCCCTGGGTGAAGAAAGAGCAAGTATCGTGGGACAGAAGTGGGGAGGAAAGTGACAGTAAGGAAATGCGCTTTCCCCTTTTCTGATGATGCTCTTATCCTCCTTGAGCCCAATTTTTTGGCAGAAAGGAAGGTTGGAAATGAATAATAAATAAATAAATGGCTTAAAATAGGAATAGTTGTTTTATTCTCCAACTTTCATGCATCCCCATCTATGTAGAATGTCATGTATAATGTACATCTGTATGCACTGCCTGTATAATCCACCTGCTCCTAGGGCCTATCTTGCAGAAGTGCATGGATGTTTCACAGCACATCATGGGATGGAACCAGATTTAGGTAAATGCCACTGGGCTAGCAAAAGTGGACTTCCCCATCAACTCTCCCCATGGCAGCCCCTCCATCCAGCTGAAAATATTACACAGAGGGTCAGGGGACACTGATGAATGAGATAAGCCATGGTGTGGGAGAGGGGGGATGCCCAAAAATTGAATGGAAAAACCTTCTGTGAGCAGAGAACTTCCATCCATGGAAGTTAGACCCTGGATCCAACCCCACATGTGATGGCCTTTGCACATGGTACTGCAGCTGAAAACTTAATCATACCCACTGGGGACTGTGTGAACTAGTCCTCAGACTAGCAATAGTGTAAGGAATTAAACACCCTTATATTCATAAGTTTTCATCTACTGATTGTGAGAGAAACATATGAGCTCAAAAAATATTGACAGGATCTACACTACTGCTTTATAGCAGTAGTGAAGTGCACTGACAAGTGTTGGGGCCCATAACACATTCCATATACCACTTTCATAGTGTTATATCCTTCTTGGTGTAGACAGGTGCTCCACCAACTGGATCTAAAACCTCTGGAACAAGTGTAGTGTTCTCTCTGTCCTCAATTCAGCACATTTTTAGTAGCCACTTTTGAACTGCCCCAAAAGAGGAAATGCATCACCCCCCCAAAAGAGGACACTGCTTTGTATATGCAAAATCTGCATACACAAATGTATATGTACAAATGCAAAGGTGACCTGCGTGCCTTGCTCAGTCTGCTGTCCAGGTGCTGTTGATAGGTAACTTCAAGGCCCAACTCTTCCTTCTGATGGATCTTTAACTTTAAACCAGACTTGGACTAGGCAGCTCTTCAAAATAGAGGACAGTTCTCTAGCAGCCCTTCAAAATAGAGGACAGTAAAAGAGGGCACATGGTGACCCTAGATTCAAGCCTGCTGGAGTCATTTGGGCTTGGGGAAAAAACAGAATAGCTGGAGAGCTCGAACCCACCAATACGGCACCCTTATGTCATGCTCTCCTGTGTTTCCCCTGCTAGGCTTTCTTGAGTGTTTGGGGGTCAGTGGCGCAAGCAAGTTGTAAACAACACACCTTACAAATCAGTTGAGCTTGACATTGTGCTGGGGCATTCATTACAAGCTGTAACGGAACACAAGCAAGAGAGCCTTCAGTTCTCTGGCCCAATTTTCCATCACAATAACCCAATTAACTGGTGTGTGTTTGTTTTACAAAACTCTAAGCTACAATAAACCACGCAGATACGTGGGCTGCACAAAGCCTTGTAATTAGGACAAGGTGTACAAATTAAACCACTCTTTTAAAACTTCAAACCAGCTAACTTCTGACATACTGTACGGCTGGGGCTTCTGGGACCAAACCCAATTAACATCTTAGTATTTTATAAGCATCGTTTTAATTGCATTTGTATGCAATCTTCTCTCCAAATGCCTTTCAAGGTGCTAGCTCTTGTTCCGATTTTATTACTTCAGTGATTTAAATCCACTTTCCCTGCGCTTCCTGTTAATAATGACTGGTGCGCCTTCAAATGATAGGCCCACATAAACCAGTCTCTCTAAAGAATTATACTTTTAAACTATTACATTTAACTTTATTATTTCATTAAAAAAATCCTTTCCCCATCTCTGTTGGAACATAATGCCTTGCAACTTTCTTTGTCCTTTTTTTAAAACAAACTGTCAGACCTGAAAAGTGCTGCAAAGGAATGTTTTACTTTTCATCACCCTGTTATGGTTCTTCCTTCTGGCCTACATATGACACATTCTAGATTATGTATCGTTACATGCAAACTTTGCCATTAAAAGCTTGGTCTGTGTTCTGGAATCAAGGGGAACAGGAATATGTGTAGGGGCGGGAAGGTGATATAACAATTCCTTTGATGGCAAAAGCTTCTTCTGGATGGACGATGCAGGAATAGTCCCTTTACTGGACAATAACTGTATCTGTGGTGAGTGTGTAGTGGAGGGTATTTCTTATTATACGTTCCAGTTCTCTGCTTACAGGGAAGGAAGATGTACATATCTATCTGACTGTGATAATTGGTCCATGCCAATTGATCTAACTAGCAGAAAAACGAGACCTACTTGCTAATAGAGACCAGGTATAACTGAAAAGGAAGCTGTCTTTGCTTTTGAAGTGGCAATGTTATTTTGAGATACCTTTGGTAGGTTGTTATAAGGTGTTTTTTTTTTTTAACTGCAGGTCTTGGACTATTTTCTCCATCATATCTTGTGACAGGCTGTTGTCTCAATGCATTTATTGGTCAGTTATTAAAAGTTTATGACTATAATATTTATCAGCTGTGTTATGACCTATGGAAGACTTCCCCACCTTGACTTCAACTCCCATCAGCCTCAGCAAGCATGACCGATGGTCAGGAATACTGAAAATTGTAGTCCAAAATATTTGAGGGCACCAGGTTGGGGAAGACTGGCCTATGGTCTATACTCTCATTTCTCAATCTTTTTTAATTGGGGGGGGGACACTTTCCACACTGTCTTATCTCCCAGTCTTGACACCATGTTGTGTGGGGTGGACTTTTTGGACAAGGTGCACGCAAGGGGGCCCCTGTCCCTGAATAGACCCACCTTCTCCCTATCAGTGTTGCTTCCACCCTGCTTTTCAGGACCCAATCTGTACTTCCACCCGGAACGGAGAGGCAGCTGCTGCTGCTGCAGCAATTTCTCCATGCTCTGATCGCTGCTTACTTACCTGTCGATGGTGGCAGGGGAATAGGCTCTGCAATAACAGCAAGGAGAAGCAGTCACTGGTTCAAGGAGGCTCTCATGGTGAGCTGTGGGCCCCTTCTGGAGTGTAGGTCTCAGCAGATGTCAAACAATGCTGACCCCAGTCCTGTGCCTGCAGACACCCTGCTTTTGACAGAGCATTCTAGGTTTTAAGTCACTTCATGTGAGGCACTGGCTGGATTTGTGTTGATGGGTTTATGGAGACTTCGTTCTACAACACGTGATAAAGCAAGAGCCATATTTCCTTCTGAGGTTGAAAGCAATTGATAATATTAATTCGTTGATTAATAACAGATTAACAACAGGGAGGTTGTAAGGGCAGATCTTCCCTTTCTGCCCACAGAGAGAGAGCTCCATCTTCACATGCTCCCTGCTTGTGGACACGGAAACCTTTATTTATTTATTTATTTATTTATTTATTTCTGTATATTTCTATACTGCTCTCTGGGCAGTTCACAATAATTAAAACCATAAAATACAGCGTAAAATACCATATAAAATGTAAAAGTTTAAAACTACAGTATAAAAATAAAACCAAAATAAACCCTAGCAGCAATGCAGAGATTTAAAACCTTTGCTACTCCAATGGCAGTGCTCTGATGGCAATAATGTTGAAAGGAGGCATTCCAGAAGAGGACTGGAGGAGGAAGTTTCAGATACAGTGGAAGCCAAAGCCTTCCTTAATACCCAGATGTGTCCTGGGAACGGGGGAAATAGTGTGCCAGCACCACTGTATTTAATTTCTATTGTAACCCCAGCATTTGCCTTGAAGGTGAAAGGATCTGAGGATTCCTTCACCATGGATTCCCCCTCTGTCATCCTCATTAGGTATGGAATTATTTCCTAACAAATACAACATTCAGCACACTGTTGATTAAATAAAAGGACTGGATAAATTCATGGTGGAGGAAGAGGTCTATGAATTTCAGGGAGCCACAATGTTCTGCCTCTGAACCTAAAGGCTAATAGACCTATTTCTTCACCATTGCTCTCCCTGTAAGCTTCTCAGTGGGCTAGCCGATGCTGGAAACAGAATGCTAGACGGGATAGACCTGAGATCTGGACCAGCAGGGCTCTTCTTATGTTCTTGAAAAGGAAGCATCATCGCAGCCTTTCTCTTCCAATTACCAAAGGCATGATTAAGGTGTGCATGATGAGCCTGCCCAGGCAATTTGTACACTTTCATATAGTGAAACGGGGGGGGGGGGGGAGGGGGAGAATGCAGAAATACTTTCGATAGTTTCAAGATGATGAAATGATGTTATTCGTAACATAAATGTTGGCAGTTAGGCTCACAATATTTCCACCCCCCACCCCCCGCCCCGGCTTCGCAGAAGGCAACTTAGGGGGCATCTATACTGATGTTCCTCGTTTAGGAGTTCTGTTATCTGGATACAAATATTGGGTCTTAAAAATGCACAAGGCTTCTCCTGGAATATTTTAAACCCTTTTCTCTTGATTGAACGACTTGTCAAACAAAATTGGCAGCAGCTCTCGTGGAGCTGTCTGAAGCTATGCAGGTATGATTTCTATCATTTCTTTATTATGTATAGTCCATAATAAGCCTGAGCGTGTATAAATCATCTGTGGCTGGCACTTCGGATGCAGTGCTCAAAGGAGAGAGAGAGAGAGAGAGAGAGATTTCTCTTTTCCAGTGTCTAGCAATTTTAGATATTATACAGGCCACCTTCCAAGTGCCTCATGACTCCCTGTTCCATGCAAACCTTCCTGGGAAAGAAGAAGGCTTTCACATCTGCCTTGCAAGAGAGTCATTGGTAAGATAAGAACTATATACAGCCAGGTATCTACCTTGGTGGGAAGGGGAAGTTACCGTTGCAATGATTGCCGTCATAAATTTGTACTAAGAAGTGGTGTTGTGGACCCAATATTCTCATATAGGTATAATCCCCCAACCACTTCCTTAACTCAGTCATGTATTCGATTAGAGTAAGGTATAGCCACAACAGTTTATCTATATTGTGCCTTGCACCTCTCCCATAATGTGCTATTTTCCCCGAGATCTTTGAGATGACGGTCATGATCCCAGGATTGCTTCTTTAGATTTTGTTTGCTAAGGATTTCTCCTATCTGTACCACACGGAAATGGACATGGACCATACAGAATGTTTTGTTCGGATATCTATACATTTCCAGACTTGCAGTGTGTTCCACAAAACAGGAAAAACATGTCCGATAAAATGGGCACATTTGAAAAGTGCAGAGATAAAAATGTGTCCATTTTGAAAAAATGAATACAAACGTGCCTTCATCAGTGGGTGGGTGAGAACAAAAATGCATACAATTTGAAAAATGCATACAGAAATGTACACTCAAAAATAATAATATGGCAACTAAATTGCTTCTTTCCCACCCACCCCAATCCACACAGAACTGGCACAGAATGGACTTGGAGGTGGAAAAAATGAGGAAATCTGAGGAAATGGACTGGACAGATCCATCCATCCCTATCCAAGACACTTCTATGGTTATTTCATTCATGCACTTGGGGATTGTGGAAAGTAAAATTGTAGCTTTCCTTCTCTGACAGCAAGTCTCCATTGAGAGCAACCATGTGACCAAGTATGGTGAATCACCACTGCACCCAACAATGCCTGAAACCCTGGGTCCTTCTAGAGGAGGCTTTTATTGTGTAATCAACCTGCCTCATACATGGACATTTAGGACGGAATTTCCATTTGTAGCCTTCCCATGTATTCCTACTGCTTTGTCTGACTTTTTTCTTCCCAGAGACAATCCGTTAAGGAGGAAATGATGGAAGAGCTACACAATGTCCTCTGATAGGTAGTGCTATCAGTATCCACCTGTGGGTACTTCTGGCTTTTGAGCAACTGCACACAGATTCCCCTCCTCATACTGGATGCTGGATGAGTACACCATTCTGTTCAGAGGGTGTTCAGCTGAATGGGATCACTACTGGTCATTGTTTACTTCCTCTTTCTTCTCCGTGAGGAGGAAATATTGTGCAACAGAAGCGGGGGCAGAGAAGCAATGGTAGGGAACCATGATCCCCCCCATCTGATGAACCACAATGGCATCTGTTGCAGTATTATGGATAATTTGGAATAAAAAGCAGGAACTAATACGATAGTGGTATATAGAATGTGCAATGTGCTCCAACACTTATCAGTACACTATGGAGCAGTAGTGTAGATCTAGCCATGGATAAAACTTCAATGATTCTGTTATGATCCTCTCCCATAACATTCATGCCAGTGAAAGGGCAGCTGCAATGTCTGTATAACATCAGATTTTATGGCGCTGAATCTATTTTCTGACATCACGATGTTGTAAGTTAGTATTTT
This sequence comes from Anniella stebbinsi, assembly GCA_029215795.1. Classification (NCBI taxonomy): domain Eukaryota; kingdom Metazoa; phylum Chordata; class Lepidosauria; order Squamata; family Anniellidae; genus Anniella; species Anniella stebbinsi. The sequence goes on from JARDYH010000005.1 coordinate 100,304,679, forward strand.
CAATGCAACACCTTTCATTTATAGGGGCTATTTTCTCTTGTAGTTTGCAGTGCTGCTGCTGAAAAATGATCGAGAAATCATTGATGGCATGTTTTGCAGAAACACTTGAGCATGGGGAGTGTACAATTGTTTGAGCTTCTCAGACTTCGCTTAGAGGCAAATGCCATCTATTCAGCTAGAAGTAGTTGCCTTTACAGCAAGGAAAGGCAACCTACTGCCCTGCAGATGATTTATACTGCAACTCTCATCATCCCCGGCCAGTATGATCGATGGTAAGAAGTTATGGGAGTTGTAGCCCAAAATGTCTGGAGGGCACCAGGGGTAGTATCTAATGTTAGTCCTATGTAGAGTAGACCCATTGAAATGAATGAGAGTTAAGTTAGTCATGGCTAACTTCAATCCCATTCATTTCAATGGGTCTGCTCTATGTAAGGACTAATATTGGATACTACCCCAGGTTGCCTACCCCTGCAGTAAAGTATATCCACATGCATTTCCAGTGTGTGTGGGGTGGTGATGGTAGCTGTTAAGATGAGGGTGAAATTGCTGGTTCAGTAGTGCACCGAATTCTTGCATGGGACCATAATGAAAACCCAGTGGTCTGCATTTAATTTCCATTTCATTTTATTGATTTCATTTCTATACTGCCCAATAGCCAACACCCTCTGGGCAGTTCACAAAGATCAAAAAACTTAAAAATCCAGCATTATGCATATATATACAGTTTAGCTACAAACATATAAACAAAGCAGACACACATACACACCCAAACGATTTCCCATGACCCAGTTAAAAACCTATCATATGCTGCCAAATGCATGTTCTGCACAGGAGAACAGAGGAATCCAAAAGAAATAATGGAGTCTGCAAAGTGGTACATTCCACACAGGGATAGAACACACTGTACTCCCTACAAAATGGGGACATTTTTGGGTGGGTGGGTTGGATTTCATTTGTCATATATAGCTTTCCCCTCCTGGCACAGTTTTAGTTGTATTTTACAGCACTGAGCCTATTTACACCAAGCAGGATATAACACTTTGAAAACTTTTTGAAAACTGTATATGTGTGGGTCCTGTGCCACAACAGTTGTCACTACTGTTATAAACCGTTTTAAATTGTTTTAAAGCAGTAGTGTAGATAGGCTCATTGAATGGAGACTGTGGAAAGCTCTCTTCGTTTTGCTACTGTTTTGAAAGCCGCAAACTACATCAAAAAGGTACTTTTTCAGTTGTGGGAGTAGATAGCAAAGATGTCAAAGGTGACACTTTATTCTTTTATTTATTTGAAATTATTTTCGAGTCATCACATTTAGCAGACTCTTGGGCTTTGCTGTAATACACATTTGCCAGCCACATTGCATAGGCTGAGAAGTTGCATATGTTTGCTGCGCAGTGATTGAAGCTCTGGCTCCATTGTAGTGAACGGCAAACCATTGTTTCGATTCAGTCGGCCCAAAGTTGCAGCATGTATTTCTAGAGACAATCAGTTTCCCAAGTGATGCAGACCCACACGGTCTACCTGAAGTCACTAAAGGTGTCACAGCTAAAGGACTTGCTCTGAGTATTCACCCCACTGTGGGCAAATTGAGATTGACAAATGGATTAAGGCCCTAGTCCTTTGATTGCTGCCTGGCCAGTGATAGAAGGTGTCTGTGCAAATTCCCCCTCACCCCCCATAATCAGGCACAATTCTTAGTTTTGTTAAGAACGGAAACAATAAACTACTAGATTTATTTTCATTTATTTGTAGTTAATTGTATTAACAACCTCAACGATCAAGATACAATTCCCAAAGGCACAGCTATGTTAGTTTGTTGCAACAAAAACAACGAAGAGTCTTCAGGTACCTCAAAAGAAGAAAAAAAATATTGTGTCGTAAGCTTTTGTGGACTGGAGTCCACTTCATGGGACACAGTCCATAAAAGCATTATGTCATGATAAATTTACACAGCTATCTTTTTTTTAAAAAAAGGTTATTTGTGGTTTTAACTAAAAGAATAGTTAATGTTACAAAACTATTATTGGTGATGGTGCTTCAGGTATAAATGGCTCTCATATGAACCTGCCCATTTCAAGAAAATAACTAAATAAAAACTAAACCAAAGACAACAGTAAAATCCCTGTTACTGCTTTGAAGATGACCCAAGGCATTTTCAAGTTGTGTTGGACTAAGTTCCCATCTGCCCCAGCCAGCATAGGCAATGGTAAATGATAATTGGGGTTGTAGTCCAACATCTGGGGGGCTTTGGGATTGCCAATCCTGTTTTACATCATTTTCAGAGCAGTGAGAGGACTTTTACAGTTCTCATTGGTTTATTGTTTGTAATGTATTGATTGATTTCATATTGAATTGATATTGTTAGCTAGCTGGAAAGCCTTTGAACTGAAAGGTAGGATACAGATAATTTAAATTATATATATATATATATATATATATATATATGGCTTTCAGATCACAATTCGTAGTTGTAGCAAAACTATAGTAGTATTATGGTCATTTACGTTGCAGGTAGTGAGACTCAATAGGCAAAGTGCCCTGTTAAGCGATGACATTGGTTTTCAGAGGAAATAGAGCACTTTTGTTCTGCTAGAAAATGCTGGCAGGAACTCTTGGCCACTGGAACATATACATGGAAGTAAAGGTCAGTGTTCTTGGGAAGATGGCTTGCCAGAGTAAATTGCTTTACCACTCTAATTTCACATCCTGTCTTTCCCCCCTTTTTTGGTTTTATTTTAGAATGAGGAATGACAACCACAGAGAATTTGTTGATGCAATTGCATTGATGCTACTTAGGGTGACATCTTCAGCGTGGGAATGTGTATATCGAAAGGTTGATTGGATTTTCCATACGCTATTAGACTACGTGGGCTCTGGTCATCTGGTTTTGAAATCACAGTGCACAACTAGCCTCAAAACTAGTCAACCATCAAATAATGGGAGTGGGAATCTTCTTCAAAATGTGTGCATTTATCAATCATTTATATGCAGTCCTTATTCCTTTGTGTTTGCACTAGCACAAATTTGGGGGCTAGTTGTACAACCAGCTTCCTAGGTCTGCAGTGTACCATGGATTGGTTGTATCATTGGGTGTTCAGTCAACCTGCACTGTTCATGGGTGTAGTTGCAGTATTAGTGTTTGCAAAATTGTAAGAGCTGTGAGAACTGTGCGTTGTACTGGCCCACATTGTTCCTTAAAAAGAGTTACATTCTAGTTCATCCTGTAGGCCTCAGTACAGCTACAAACGTAACCTGAGGCCTTCGCAAAATGTCTTTTCTGACAAACAGATTTATTTGTATTTGTGGAAGTATATAATTCTTAACAGATGAAGAATGATTTGGAGCCTATCTACACTACTGCTTTAAAATGGTTTAAAACGGTTTAAAACGGTTTATAACAATAGTGACAACGGTTGGGGCCCAGGACACACTCCATATACAGTTTTCAAAACGTTTTCAAATTGTTGTATCCTGCTTGGTGAAGATAGGCTGCCCCCTCCTTAAGGCTTCCTGCCTGAGGTTTCTTGGTTCCATTTCCCTACTGCTTCCTAACTTGAACATGAGTCTTTCTACTTAGTTCCCTTACGCTTGATAGAACAGGTGCATGGACTGGATAACAACCACAGGTTCTCTATGCATGTCCTGCTGTTTAAAAAGGACAACTTTGCAACTGTTCATACCATATCAGCTATAAACTTTGTTTATGCCATGGAGAGCTTTGGCTAGTGGGTGGTATAGAAATGTAATAAATAAATAAAAATAAATAAAACAGGATGGTTCTACTTGCCAAATACATAATCTCACTTTAGCTACATTGGCATGCCATCCACTGGCCCAACACACTGTCTCTAATTCTTTCATTCATTCTCTCTCTTTCTCTCTCTCTTACACACACACACACATATAGATATAGATATATAGATATAGATATATATGAGTGGAGTGCTAAAATATTGAGTTAAAGTTCATTGCATTAGCTTTGCTTTAAAATTTGAAAGACTTCACTATAATGAAAGAGAGGAAACACAGAGGCTACTTAAATTCAGTATGTGATCACTGAATTGCTCCCTTAGGAAGAAACAGATTATGGAGTAAATGTGACTGTATTGAGCTATAATCACCAATTTTAAAGTAACTAAGGCTGCAATCCAATCCACACTTTCCTGAGAGTAATCCCCATTGAACACAATGGCAATTACTTCTGAGTAAACATACAAACTAGTCAGTATGGAAGCCCTGTGAAGCTGGGTGTTTAGCAGTGCACAGCTAGATAAAATGAGAACAGGGCAGCATAACTTGCAAAATATGTGTGCCTTAAGAATCTCTAATAATTAGATAGGAACTGCTCTAGGCATTACAGTGTGAGATAGGGTGAGTCTGGTTTGCCAGGCTTCCCAAGAGTAAAATCTATAAACAAAATGATTTTGTTTAGAGAACTGTTTTATTAAATGCACCTATTAATTGCTGTGAAAATTGGGGAAGTGTGCAAATATTTATGACACGGCAAGCTGAAAATACAAATATAACCAAGAAAGGATGTTCATGGCTCATTTCGGAAACTCAGTGAGGCTGTACAGTTTAAGGAGTTCTGGGCTTTGTACAGCTACAAGGATAATTCACAATGAATTATTGATCCAATGAATGTTGCCTCTTTGTTGTCCTATTAGCAAATTGTTTGCAATAAGAGTATGAAATTTTCAAACGCATTAATTATGGACCTGATCCAGTACCCATAAAAATCGGTTGTGTGTTTATTCGGAAGTGAATAGCATTGAATTGATTTCAGTGTAATATGGATCAATCCTTGTTTAACATCATTAATCAGTTTTCTTAATTACTTTCTTATACTTTAAGAAAGCACTGCTAAATGTGGGATGTACTACACTGTTTTATTCATATGCAGATTATTCCACAACCCACCAATTTTCTTGTTCCTCCATCCCCTTTTAAATATTTGCCAGTGTTCATCATCAAAGACATGATGATATTTTGAGGATAATTAGTGAAAATAATAATTCCAACAGTATAAGTACCACAAGCATGTTAATTGTTCATGAAGGAGAAATTCCCTAAATGTAATATCTGACCCCAGACATACATTGGCATGGTATCAATACCTTTATGGCGACTCTGATTAAAGTGTGCTTTAAAAACCCACATTTTAAACCTTCTGTTATTAAACAGATTAAACATATTGACAAATCAGTACATGATTTCAGCCAGAAATTACTGGAGTTGTAGGATTAGGAGGTCCCATCAACTGAAGATGCTACAGCAAACATACAGAGCCTATCTACACACGTAGGATAAAACACTTTGAAAATGTTTTGAAAACTATATATGGAGTGTGTCCTGGGCCCCAACAGTTCTCAAAACTGTTATAAACCGTTTTAAACCATTTTAAAGCAGTAGTGTAGATAGGCTCACAGTTTCAATACTTGGTTAGTATTCAGACGTTCATAGTTAAAGGCAGGGAAAACCACTTCACAGGAAATATGTGCAAAGCTTCCATAATTATTTGTGCAATTTCTAAATCTGGAATGTAAACTATTTAGAGAGAAAGAAAGGGGGAGGGGAGTGTTCAGGTATATTGCCAGTTCAAATATCTATTTTCAGACTGTTCCCAATAAATGTGTTGGGGGGAAAAAATCAGGGGCTTAACTTGTTGTTTAGTGAGTGAGCATTCATAATTTTTCCTGCTAGATGGCGCTGCTTTCAAACAAAAGTTAGTTTTGAGACTGCCTTGTGTAGTAAAAGCTCTCTACATCAGTAAAAATGAAACAGAGTTTAGATCAGCTTGAATAAGAATAATGTATAAAAAGAACTTTTCATTTTTTTAAAAATGTCCTCCTGTATGTGCTTGTTCAATATTTATAAAAAGTAAAATGTTGTGCCACCTACTCAAAGTTATTAGAGTTGAGGTGGTATTATTTAGTTCAGTTTCTGTCCAACTTCTCAAGGGCTCAGGGTGGCTAACAAAATAGTTAAAAACAAAACACTTGCCATTAACACACAGCACAATCCTTCCAAAGTTAAACATTTCTGAAGTCCCAGTGATTTCAACAGGAGTGGTTTATAGCCCATGTTTAATGCTTCTCCCACCCTGTTCCAATCAATGGGATGTAAAAGTGGACAGATTGTGCCCAGAACAAACAATTAGATTAAAGTTACCCCCATGTCAGCTTAACCCAGTGTATTCAAGGCCAGAAAAAAGCTATACAGGATCAGACTGTGACCTCTAGGGGAAGGGAATCCCAGTGTTACTGGACAGCCACTGAGTACATGCACATGAATGGTGCAGCCATGAAGTCATTCTCAGTTGTTCTGTATGGATGATACAGTGAGCATCATCAGATGAGCATTTTATCACTCATTCATTACTGGCTGCTCACGGATGTTCTCAGGTCCTTTTGACGATGCTGTCCACCTCCCATGTGTTTTCTGCTCTTTCTACTCTTTTTTCCCATCAAAAAATAAGACCTGAAAAATCCATTTTTTTACTACAACGAGACCTGCCGCCATTTCCTGCTGTGTGCAGAAGAAGCAGAGTGATTTAAACACCCACTGAATGGGCCATGTGGTTGCTACTTGTTTCCTCTTTCTTCCTCGTGTGAAGGGAGAGGAAGCTGTTCATCCCTATTGTGGGACAGAAGCAGGAGGCAAAGCGATGGTAGGGAAACGTGAGTCCCCTCCCCCCACATCTGATGAGGCAAAAAAATAGAGTATGAGCTCTGAGCTACGCCAGGCCCAAGCCGTTAAGTTAAAACTTATCTCATAGAAACAATGAACATAAAATACATTATGTAAAAAAAAACATTTTTGAAGCTTGGCAAAATTAAGACATTATAGATGTGGGCGTGTTCCAACTCTTTTCCTAAATCCTCCTAAAGGAAGAGATCAACCCTGACTTCATGTTTATAAATTTTTACAAGGATGTAATCAGGCTTCACTGGATTATTATTATTATTATTTGATGGATTGCAACATAGGACTGGTCTCTTACCTAATGCAATAACTAGCAATGCTACTAATAACATCTTTATAGCATGTCCAAGAATTCAAAGTGCTTCATCTGCATTGTGCTACAGCATTTATCAGCTGAACAAACATCTGTTGATTTTATTTCACACATACACACTCAATTCCTTTGGCAACTTATACTGAGTTCCAAGTTTTCTGCTGCATCAGCCATAATTCTAGTTTCTTTGCCAGATATGTACAAGGTAGGTTCTTGACTCAACAACGAGCCACCTGTTCCCCTGAATTCTTGAAGGTTTTTAGTCCTTCCAACCTTTCCCAACTTGGCACCTTCTGTGGGTTGGATCTAACTTCCTTATTGTGCCCACAGCACAGATACTCTGGTGCCCACAAACATCACACTGGAGACCTTAGCACTAGGCCAATAGTAGGCTCAGTGTAATAAACATTCTCTCAAAGTTCTCCCAGTACATCCAACATCATCTGAGCAGATGTCTGCTCACTTAACAAGACTTCTCTTTGCTCTTTTACTTCATGCAACACCTTCTGCCCCTTCCATATCTGTTCCTAAGGGTCCCCAAACCTGTGGAACAGATTGTGGGGGATGTAAGGAGGAGGAGAAATCCATTCCACCAGTGGTTAATGTTCCATTAACAGACAGACAGCATTGGATACAGCCCTATGTGTTTTGACTTAGGCTGTTTCTACATCAGGCTGTTTGCCTGGGATGGCCTCCAGCTGGTCCCTATGAGCCGATGGTGTGTATTAGGTACTTCCAGGATCTCCCTTCCTCCCTCTACACCCCTATGGTGTAGAAAGGCCTTAAAGAGATAAGAGGATGATCACATCCGTCACCAAAGGTGGTAACAGAACCAATATATTCACAAACTGTTATCATTGTTACCACACTGAGCTCAACAATATCAACTTGCACTTACATTCCATCCATGCCAAACTAGAGGGTGCAGGGCCCATTCCATGTGGTACTTGAGATCCCAGATTGTTTGTACATGGCACTAGATGTATAAAGACAAATTCCCTCAGGTTGCATTTCTCACAAGATGTGGAAGAAATATGTGTTTTTTAATGTTAAAAGCAGTCACAGTGTGTTGGTGGAAACAGGAATGCCATGATACTGGGACGGGGTGGGTGGTAGAGAAAGATTTAGGCTGCCTCTACAAGACAGGTTTAAAGCTCTTTCAAGGCGCTTAAATTTTTTTACCTCTACAAGAACGGAGCGCAAATCGGGCGTAGAGGCGCGTTATCTCTCCGATTATGCGCATTATCGAATGCGCGTTAAATCGTGAGTTTTATTTTGCTCTGGCCGTTAAAGCGCATTTTGACTATGTGAACAAGCGCTTATGTGCATTAACTACTTGTAAAGCGCATTTTGGTCATCCGTTAATGCGCTTCGCCGCCTCTCGCCGCCTCTCGTGCAGAGGTATTAGGTGTAAATGCGCTTCAGCGATTATGCGCATAATCGCCTAACCGGGCGCAAAAGTGAATCCTTGTAGAGGGGACTTTAGTTCTTTCTCATGTGCCATAGTCCTGATCTAAACAGGCACTAGCTGCTATTTGCCCAGAAGAGACTAACATACTAGGAATGGGTGAGCAAAGGAGTTTTCATTCCCCCTGAGACAAGTCTTATGTTGCAATCCATCTCATCATCATCATCATCATCATCATCATCCAGTGAAGCCTGATTACATCCCTGTAAAAATTGATAAACATGAAGACAGGATTGATCACTTCCTTTTAGGAGGATTTAGGAAAACAGTTGGAACAGTTTTCATTCTGATTTTTTTTTTACTCTAATGTTATGTTTCTCAGTCTTTTAATCTGATATGCTAGATTTCAGGTTTATGGATCTCTGCATCCTAATATATATGAGCAGTACAATGTGCATTGTTTTCTGGCCATTGCATTGCCCCACAAGTATCATTTGAGAGAGAGAGAGAGAGAGAGAGAGAGAGAGAAATTTGGGGAGGGGTGTGTGTTCTTGTCCACAGTTTACTAGCATCATCTGATCCTATGTTTGTTTCTGTCTTTCATTCTGGAATAATTAATGCAGAATGTTTACACAACCACTAATAGGGGGTAGAACCACCTTCAAATGTTCCTTGGAAGAATGAAAAATATGCTCCGTTTCCCATCTCAGTAAACAAAAGAATGCAGCATAAGGGTCAGCAAAATCATATTGATCCAGTGAGTATTTCTGTAGAATAGATGGCCTACACAGGCCCTTTCCGCACCAGCCATTTTCCCCGTGGCTGCCCCTGCCTGTTCGCAGAGAGTCTGCATGACGCACAGGGCATCCCGCAAGCAGGCAGGGGCCAGCCCTCCATATTTCCGGGAGTTCAGGGAACGCTTTTATCCCGATTCGTTCCCTGCTCCCGGGAGAGCAGCGAGATGGGCTGCTGGTGTGGCTGCCCATCCCGGGTGCAGATGCGCTTACCCGTGAGTAAGCGCGGCTGCACCAATGGTCATGGAGCTGCACTGTGCGGCTCCGAGGCCATCGGGGGGGGGGGGACGGGACAGTGAAATCGCCATCCCCAGGATGGCGGGGGAAGGGAGGCCCGATCACATGCCATGTTTTTTTTTAAAACTTACTTTTGCGGAGGAGCGCTTGTGCGCTGCTCTGCAGATCATAAAGAAAAAAATGGCCACCACAACTTCTGATGGCTTGAGAGAAGCCCAGGCTGGCACGTTGCGGTGCAGCCTCATCATGCCAGCCCCGGAAGTGCTCACTTCCAGGTTCGGCCACTTCCAGCCCTCTCTTCCCCTATGGTGCGGAAAGGGCCACCATTTCATTAAGGGAGGCATGGCAGTGCCTCCCTTGTTAAGGGCGGTCAGTAAAAAACACTTTCCACCATGTTAAAGTGATAATTGGGGAGGGGTCATTCTAACAGCCATAAAATCAAAAATATTTCACCAATCTCTCTGAAATTTACAGGTGCCAGAAAGAAATGTTTGTTTTACATTACCTGAAAATTTCAAGAAGATTGGTGAAAGACTGAGGGAAGGAGAGCAGTTTAAAGTAAAAAGATTAAAGAATCCCCTGAATCCAAAACTGAAAATTGAACTCAGGGCTTGCGACCATTTTTGCGCAGCTGTCCTTACCTTCAGGGAGCCTTTTTCATTAATCCAATGGCACGGTCTACTTCCTCCCGTTGTAGTGTAGGTGGAACTGCTTTTCTTTTTGAAAAATTTGCTTAAGTGGATTTTATTAAATTAAAGCTGTGCCTCTTTAAGAAATCGGTGGCCATTTTGATTATGGCACACACACAGTAGAGTCTCTCCCCCTCTCCCTCCTGCATTAGCTACAATGGCTGCTTCCTCTAGCAAAGACAGTGCTGTCATCTCTTCTCAGAAGTAAGTTCCGTTGACTGAATGCAATGGTCTTACTCCCAGGTAAGTGTGTAGAAGATTGTAGCCTTTATTTTAAAAAAACAGTCTGGAACCTTAGAAGGCGGAGAGGGAGAGATGTGAGTGAGAATTCCCTCTCCTTTACAGCACTATAACTCTACAATTAACAACTTGCTTGCATGCGTGTATGTTCATTTGATTATGGCTGCTGATCATTAATTTTCATATCAATTCAATCCAAGGCATGTCTACTCAGAAGTTAGTTCCACTGAGTGCAATGAGTCTCATTCCCATTCCACTAGCTTGAAGGGGTGTTTGGATTTGGCTGTACTTCTCTTTGAGAGCTCTGTGGATTTAGGGACCAAGGCTTTTTGTAAGATAAGAGGTTAAGCTCCCCCCTCTTTTTCTTTTCTTTTTTTAAAAAATCCACGTATTTGATTTTTAAAGAATTTTTATTCATTCATTGTTATTATAATTAATAATAATAATTAGTAGAAGTAGTAATACGTTTATTAATGTTACATTTATATCCTGCCTTTTTTTCCTCTTGCAAGGAACCTAAGGTGGCTTACATAATCCTCCTCCATTTTATCAGCACAACAACCCTGTAGGGTAGAAGAGTCAGTGACAGTCTGAATTCTCTTAGCTTTTCTAATATTTTTTGATCAGGTTGAACAAAACTATTGTGTATTGTTATCTCCAGTACCAACATCTTTGACAGGCTTAATATAGGATTCATTGACCACAGGCTATTTTAGAGCAAAAAAATAAAAATAAAAATCCAAACTTGGATAGATTAAAATTAAATTGAGCAATATTTCTAAACACCCACATGGCTATTCTTGGTACTGGGTCAGATGTAGTGATATAAGAGGATGTTCAAACTCCATTTAGTTGATCAGTTGCAAAGAAGCTTCTCTAGTAAGGAGGAAGGGGAAAGCCCTAGACTGATCATTCTTTCAATTGTCATATCTCCCCCCACAAAACCCCATGAGGTAGGTTAGGCTAAGAGTCTATGACTGGCTCAAAACCATCTAGTGAGTTTCTTCTGCTGCTCACTTTCACAGAAATGTAAAACAAATGTTTGGTAATGTTTGGGTGTATGGCATGTGCTACTTTTACCCTCACAACAACCCTGTAAAATAGATTAGGCTGGAAATTTAGGCCTGGCCCACTATCTATGTTTGTGTGCCTGCCTCTTTCATATATACACACAGAAAGGCATCCTTCAAACTATGTATGAATAGAGCTGTCACAAATGATGCAATACCCTCACTTTTTGCACTTCCTAATACATTTGTTTCCCAACTAACTTACTGCTAATACAGTCATGAATCTAAAACTAAAATATGTTATTTTTACTATAGTAAGATTAAAGAATCCACATACATCAAGTGCAAATCAGAGAAGCTACTATTTTTCATATTAGTCTTCAAGAATTAGGATTCTTTTCCTAATTACGCCTTACACGGAGGTTGCCTTTTTCACAGCGGCCGGATCAACATTTTCATCAAGCTGTCCACTTCCCCTGCTCCAAACTCTTTCTTGGTCAGTCACCACTAATTAGCTCAGATCCTGTTAGTGTATATGTGAAATTGTGATCCCCCAATGTGCATCACTTTACACTTCCTTACATTGAACAGCATTTGCCCTTTTCATGGCCATTCTCTCAGTATGCAGAGATCTTTATGGAGCTCCTCACAATCCTCCATTGTTTTAGCAAGACTAAATAATTTGGTATCATCACCAAAAGTGGCTACGTCACAGCTCACTTCCACCCTCATTCTAATATTATGAGAAAGGGAGAAACTGCCTCCCTATCCAATTTCTTCACAACATGCAAATAGGAGCGAGCAGTGAGATGGCCAAATTTGCTGCTGACCTCAAAATATTTAGGGTTTTTAAAATGAAGTGAGATTACCAAGAGCTCCAAAAGAATCTCTCCATAGTGTGAAAATGGGCATCAAAATGGCAACAACAGTTCTACGTAAGCATGCACACTGGAGCAAAGCATCCCCACATCACATATACACTGATGGGATCTGAGCCTGCAGTGACTAAACAAGAAAAAAAAACTTGGGAATGTGGTTGACAGCTCAGTGAAAACGTCAACCCAGTGTGTGGCAGCTGTAAAGACAGCAAACTCCATGTTAGGCATTATAAGAAAAGTAATTTGAGAATAAAACTGCCAGTCTCATACTGCCTTTATACAAATCTATGGTGTGACCACACTTAGAATACTGTGTACAGTTCTGGTTAACTATAGAATTTAGTATCACAAGATGTTGTGGTGGCCACCATTTTGGATGGCTTGTCCTCCTTTCCATGTGGTCACCCTATAACATGACACTATTCCCCCTTCTGAAGAGGTCTGGACCGCAGACTACTAAAGACAAAGTGGCAGACCATAATAACTGTGTTCATATGCCTATTGCTTTATGAGGCTTCTGCAGGCTACCGAACAGAGAACTATCAGGCCATAAAGTTGCTTAAATGGGTCTGCCAGAAACCTGACTTCACCGTTCCTGTTAGGTCCATGTCCTACAGGAAATGCTCTCAGCTGAACTTGATGGAATCCCATCCTTCATCCCTTAGTTTAATTTAATGACCTCCCCTGGCTGGGCCTTGCAGGGAACAATAGGGTAGACAGAGCAGGCATACATAGCACGCGCAGAGTGCTGAGAGTGGCAAATCTAAAAGCAAATACGTTGCTTTTAAAGAACCAAGGAAATTCAATGGGTCTTTTAAGTAAATATCTATGGATGGAAATGCAGCCCATGCAGGCTTGAAACTTGACCACAAACATGATCACAATCTGCTACTTTAAGATGCAAACAGGAAGAAAAAGCATGTAGCATAAAATGAGCTAAAATAATTAATATAGTAAACTGTAACTTATTCTAATTTAGGATATTTTCCTGTATCATCTTGTGTGCTTCCAGAATAAATTGGGGAGTTTTTAGTCCAGTAGAATTTTTTTTCAGGTTCTCTCCAAATACAGACATAAAACATGAAATGCTTATTTTCATGAGTCAGTCATAGAAAGCTTTTATTTCTGGACATTGGCTATTGAAAAATTCAAATAAGACCCCTCAGATTTCAAGTGAGAGAGCATAACTTCTGGGGTTCATTTATTATTTTGAAAAGTGGGTGCAACACATATCACTAGCTTTGATTTTATATTGGATGTCAAAATGGTGTAACATCCTAGCTGATGCTGGCTGCTTGTCAACTGTATAATATCCAGTCATCCGTTACACAAAGCCATGAAATTCATTAAACAAAAAACCTACGGTTTACAAAAACAACGTTAAGGCTCCACAGTTTCCAACCAAGCACCAAACAGCAGGGAAATTGGGAGTTAAGGCTCCCAAGCCTTAACGCCACATCCTCCCTAAGGAGGCAGAAAGTGCAAGTGAAATTCTCATTCTCCCAAAGCAGAGAAACCATGAGGACAGGATGGAGAATATGATATGCAGAGGTGACTGTGGGGTTGTGGAAAACTGATCACGAACAACTTAGGGCCACCTACTTCTCTTTTTTTGTTTAGAGCAGCCCTTCCCCAACCTGGTGCCCTCCAAAGGTGTTGGACTACAGCTCCCATCATTGCAAGTCAGTATGTCCCATGGTCAGGAATGCTGGGACTTGTCATCTCAAAAATCTAGATATGCAATTTGATATGCAGAGGTGACTGTGGGGTTGTGGGAAATGATGATGAACAACTTAGGACCAGCTACTTCTCATTTCTTAGCACATCTCCTTATGTTGAGAGTTGCAATCCAACACATCTGATAGGCACCAGGTTGGCAAATGTTGTTCAAGAAGAAGGGAAGGCAGAATGTAGATCTCCAGATGTTTTAGAATTCAACTTGTAAAAGCCCCTATCAGCATGGGCAGTTGTCAGGAATGCCGCGAGTTGATGTCCAAAACATTAGGATAGATCTATTTTCTGCCCACGTCTGTACTAAAGTATGATGTTTTCCAGCATTGTAATCAATCAAGGAACTACAAAAGGGCTGCATCATTTTAAATAATAAACTGTATAAACCAAATGAAACAACAATGAATGGATCTTGAATACATACGGTAATCCGGATAGCCCTTCAGACGTCAACATTAGTTTTCAACACATGGCATAGGATGTCTGTTTCTTGAATATCAGATAAAGGATTTCTCTTACTTGTTCAGCAGTGTGAGATCAAAGGCAGAGCTACCACCTAATATTTTCATGTATCAATATTATTTTAAAATTAAGTATGGAATGATTTTTGTCTTCCCCATAACACATAACATGAGGGTTAAAGTGCAACACATCTGGAGAGCACCAAGCTGGAGAAGGTTGACTGCTATACTTGTCTTCTCAGAAGCCAGTGCCACTGAATTCACTAGGGCTTACTCCCAAGAGGTATAGGATTGCAAACTAATCTCATCTGAAAGGTGTTCAAGACAGCCAAACTAAACCTCTTCTGCTCCTCTGTCGCTTTGATGAGATGATATATTGTGGAGAGATTGTGGGGAATGAACAGTATATTTTGTTTAAATACATTTTAAAGAAAAAAACCATTGGTTCTTTGAAGGGCAGGATATTGATCAAAAGTTGGAAGTGCCTGGAACATGCTCTGGTTCTAGATCTGTAATGAATAGTTCCCCTTTTGTTATCAAGCGTGCTGCTATATGCGAGATGTGTTTGAGAGATGTGTTTGAGACCCTGTATTTGGTAAGGGTATGGAACAGCATTCCCCATCTTGTTGCCCTCCAGGTGTTTGAGATGACAAGTCCCAGCATTCCTAACCATGGGACATACTGACTTGCAATGATGGGAGTTGTAGTCCAGCACCTTTGGAGGGCACCAGGTTGGGGAAGGGCTGCTCTAAACAAAAAAAGAGAAGTAGGTGGTCCTAAGTTGTTCGTGATCAGTTTTCCACAACCCCACAGTGGAATATCTGCATATCATATTCTCCATCCTGTCCTCATGGTTTATCTGCTTTGGGAGAATAAGAATTTCACTTGCACTTTCTGCCTCCTTAGGGAGGATGTGGCATTAAGGCTTGGGAGCCTTAACTCCCAATTTCCCTGCTTTTTGGTGCTTGGTTGGAAACTGTGGAGCCTTAACATTGTTTTTGTAAACCGTAGATTTTTTGTTTAATGAATTAAAATACATTCCTTTTGGAATTGTTGAGCTGTCTTCATCATCACAGAGCAAGTTTGTTTGCTTGTTGGGTTCTTTGGACAATGGACAATGAAGGGTTCAATTAAGCCCCATCTCAGAGGCATCTGAGATTCCTATGTCTTGTTGGGCTGCTGCCGGCAAAGCAGGAGGAGTGACAAAAGTGATTTTCGCCCTTTCATCCTCATTTGCCTGGAGCTGGAGAGGCCCCAGGATACAGGGCACCCTGCCCTCTCCTCCTCCCTCCCCTCCTTGTCCACCAGCACATCTCCCTTTCCCCCTCTCCCTGTCCTTATCAGAGGCCATGCCACTGACCTTGAAAGAGGAGGCATCACAACACTTTCTCTGGGGGCTGGGAGGGGGCGGGGATGAGATCCAAGCAGGGATTTTCACCTCCAAGGGTGTTGCTCTGTCTACAGCCTCAGAGGTGCAAACCCCCAGGATCTTACAGCCCCTCAGACCATCTCTAGAGGCCATAGGAATTAAAAATCATGAAAATCCAGTAAAACACCAATGAAATAACATCCTACTGCAGCGGTCTTCACTAATTTTCAAGTGGGAGCCACTTTGGCAAAAAAAAATAATAATAAAAAAATCAGTGTGAGAGCTGCATTTCCACCCTCCCTTGTCAGTTCCCCCCACTCTGTGTTTGCCTCCCACATCTGTTTCCCTTCACCCCTGCCCACACACTCACCTGGCCCACCAGCTGTATCTGTATCCTTCTACCTGTCCTCCTGGTCTTCCTCTCTACCCTTGTACGTACCGCATTATTGCCATTGCTGCTGCCTGTTCTGGTGAGCAGCCAAGTTCTCTGAAAATCCATGTTGGCCAGAAAAACAGCCAGAGTGACTCTTCCGAGAGGTGGCCAAATGCCAGGATCTGAGAGTTCTTTCCTCAAAGCCAGGCATTGTGAGAGGAGGAGTGTCTCTGGGGGCGCCTCTCCTCTGAGAAAGGGAGGGAGCGCAGTGGTGGCAGGTCTTCCCAGCAGGGGAAGGCAATTTGCTGCTCCTCCTGCTCTGCTGCCTGAACTTCTGTGAGCTGCCAGTGGCCCACAGGCCTTGTGGTGAAACCAGGGCCCTACTGTGATGTTAGCCAGCCACTAAGTTCTGAAACATTACTAGAGCATCATCACACGGGGGAAAGTTCACATTTCCCTACCATCACTATGGCCTCCTGCTGCTTTCCCGCAATAGTAACAATTTCTTTATGGTGGGAAAGAAAGAGGAAGCAGCAACAACCACATGGCCCATTCAGGGGCCGTTTTTATTGCACTGCTTTACCTGCGCACAGCAGGAAATGGTGGTAAGTTTTGCTTTCAAAAAAATAAGTTGGATTTACCAGGGGTCTATTTTGTCGTGGAAAAATGACCAGAAGGGGTTGGAGATGCGTGGGAGGCAGACAGTGTCATCAAAAGGACCCACGAAAAACCATTGAGTGGGTAGTAAGAAGCGTGCGATAAAATGCTTGTCTAATGATGCCCCAAGTCTGGGTTCTTGATGGATGTTACTCATACCCCTTCCCAACAGCAAATAAAAGATTATGAAGACGAGGCAAGAGTTTCTCTGATTTCTAATCCACCACCCCATCATAATTCTGTTCCTTACTTCTTTGGGGGGTGAATTGAAGGGGGGCAATTAAAAAGAACGGAAGCAAGCTCAAAGGCTGAGCAGAGAACTACAGTCCAAGCTGGGTTTTTCCCCTTCATCTTTGCTTTTCTGGCCAACACGATGAGTGTTGCTTGTGTGTTCACGGCTTCCTTGAAAGGGCAATGTGTGGTGGAGGGGTGGGGGGAAAGAAAGAAATTAAGGTCATCAAGATATTGCAAAGAATATTCAAACTGGAAGCAGAGCATGGGGGAGGGGTGATAGAGAAGGGCTGTTTTTCCAATAGCAAGTAATCAGGCTACAGGAGGATGTAATTTGCAGATTAGAAAAATGAACAAAGGGGATAAAATTAACTTTATAAGGGGGCTGGAGAGAAAGTTCGTTTGAAGGGGACAAAATAAAAAATGGAAGAAAAACCACCACAAACGGGTTCTGGCTTGATACAATCTGGCTGCTGATTCAAACTGAGTTGGAAATATCGGCAAATAAGAAGCAGCATTTCTCTCTCTCTCTCTCTCTCTCTCTCTCTCTCTCTCTCTCCCCATGATATAAACTGGAGTGTCTCCAGACAAAGTTTGATAGTCCAGGCAGCTTGTTCCCAGAGTGTGGGTGGAGATGGTGCAGAGGAAGGGACAGGAATGTCAGGCTCGGGGGTCTTATATGAATATATATGAGGGGCAAGCCCAGTCCTCTCCTCTCCTCTCTTCATTGTGGAGGTCTCACTCTGTCAGCCCATAAGTCAGACAAGGAAAGAAAAAACACCCCCACCGAGCCGACACGAAGCCTTGCATTTGCAATGCTTAGTTTCTTCTCTTATCCTGACCTGTCTTTTGGGCTCAGGGTCCCAACTGGTATTACATTTCATGACTCATGTTGTAAGATAAAATATTTTATACAAAGTTGGAAGGACCAGACAGGACACCTGGGTCTCAGAAAGCTTTTGGGACTTTCTCTGGAATTCGTTTGCACTAAGGTCATAGGTACATAGACCCTCCGACATATTCATTCACTCCAGACTGTGACTGTAATGGGATGGTCCTCTATCCTCATTCTTGAAATAAGAGGTCCCAGTCTCTGTAGCCTTTCCTGGTAGGGTGGATGTTATAACCAGGGATGGGGAACATCTGGCCTTCCAGGTGTTGTTGGACAACAACACCCATCATCCCTGGTCATTGGCCATGCAGGCTAAGGCTGATGGGAGTTGAGTGTAACAACATCCCAAGGGCTACAGATTCTCCATACCTGAACCTAACTACACTATGATTTTACTTGCCTTTTTCTGTACCTTTCCCAACTTTCTGATATACCTTAGAAGAGGGAGCAACCAGATCTGGTACTTAGATATGACTTTTCCAGTATCATCAATATACCATGTTCCTGGCCATTATATAATCAAATACCTGCACTAATAAGTGCTGCAAGGCTTGAATGTTTTAATTTATACACTGAGCAAAGATTTTAGCATCAGTGAAAACTGGTACAACAGCTCCTGCCTTAAACCATGGGGGAGGTAATAATAATCAAAATATTGTCACAGTATTTACTGGGGGGGGGGGGGAGAAAAAGAGAGAGACATATTAGCCAGTCAAGCGAACAGTCAACAAACAAAGTTATTTGGCTGCCTAAGTAGTACAAGATTGTTTTCTGGTTTTCCAAATTGGTTTATAAGAATTAGGTGAAATAGCCACTTTTGTTTGGAAAATGGCATTATCTTGACAACAGAAAAAAAGATAGCTACTCTCCTATGCCGCAGTATAAATCTATGGTGGCAGGATCTACACTACTGCTTTAAAACGGTTTATAACAGTAGTGACAACTGTTGGAGCCCAAGACACACTCCATATACAGTTTTCAAACCATTTTCAAAGTGTCATATCCTGCTTGGTGTAGATCTGACCAGTGTGTGCATATTTATCTGCAGTTCTGGTGATCTTGTATTTTTTTTGTTTAAGGCAAAATAGTAATGGGTGAGCTCCCTCGGCTTGAACTGGATAGGCACAGAAATAAGCCAAGCTATTCCTTCCAAGAACTGAGAAATGGCCCAGCTTAATTCCAAGTCCATCCAAATTTGGATAGAGCCCACCAAACTCATTCTTGCTTTCTCCCCTAAGAACGCTCTTTCCTCCTGCAGGGGCACTAAACGAAAGTGCAGCTGCGGCAACTGGTGAAGGCTGCAGTCTTACAGCACACCATTTTAAATTACAGTATTTCCCCCCCTTGACTAGCTTTGATTAGCATCTTGTTTGACCAATTAAAAATGACCTCTGTGGCTGCTCAGCCAATGAGAGCACTGGAGCAGCAAAAGGACCATCCTCTCACTGGTTCATTTCCCTCATTGACTTCGCTCCCATGAAGACAGCATCTCTTTGGTTCAGTGTGCTGCAAATCAAAGTTAGTCAACAACCCCCCACCCCTCCCCTGCGATAGGCTGACCAGATAAAATCCAGGTCAGGGCTCATGTAACTTTAACAGTTGTAGAGAAAAGGGAATTTCAACCAGAGTCATTGGTATGCAATTAGTTCCAGGTGAAATTCCCTCTTCATCACAACTGTTAAAGTTGCAGGGGCCCTGCCTTCTTTTGTGTATGGTCACTCTAGTATAGTGCCTGCTCCTTTAACTGTTGTGATGAAGAGGGAATTTCACCAGGGACTAATTGCATACAAATAACACTGGCTGAAATTCCCTTTTCTCTACAACTGTTAGTTACATGAGCCCTGACCTGGATTTCATCTGGTCAGCCTACCCTGTGATTCAAAATGGCACATGTGGGGCTGAAGCCTTGATCAGCCACCTCCATTATGCTTTCCTATAGTAGTGCCATGGCAGAGGAGGAAGAAAAGTTAACTCCTGGGTAAAAATCAAGAAGGCTAAGGTGCCTAGCAGGGCAGCAGGGGAAGCCTCCCCCCAAATATCTTAGGGTGACCATATGGAAAGGAGGACAGGGCTCCTGTATCTTTAACAGTGGATTGAAAAGGGAATTTCAGCAGGTGTCATTTCTATGTATGCAGTACCTGGTGAAATTCCCTCTTCATCACAACAGTTAAAGCTGCAGGAGCCCTGCCTTCTTTTGTATCTGGTCATGAGGGCAGGGCTCTTGCAGCTTTAACTGTTGTGATGAAGAGGGAATTTCACCAGGTGCTGCATGCATACAAATGACACCTGCTGAAATTCCCTTTTCAATACGTTAAACATACAGGAGCCCTGTCCTCCTTTTCATATGGTCACCCTAAAATATCTTGTCTCAGGGCTTCCTCAAACCTGGCGGTACCTCTATGGGAAAAGAGAGGGAGCTTAGAAGTACCACAGGGGAGCAGTGGTGTAGTGGAAAATGTTTAAGTGTGGATGCTCATCATGACATTCCCCAGAGCCACGCCCTCAAGGAGAGTCCAAACATTCTGGCAGCTGTGTGGATCCGTTTCTAGCATTTTTCACCTCCACCAGAGCAGGCCTTTTGTAAAGCTAGTGGACATAAGTTGCCTATTCAAGTCCAAGCAACCCCAAAATGGTGGGAACAATATATTGTTGCTGGGGAACTCCATTTCCCCACTGCAGCTACGTTCAGGAAACAACGAGGGGGTGGTGTGTACGTGTGTTCTTGTTCATTAAAAAGTCCCAGTGCTTCGACCCCATGAGCCCCGTCTGCACTCCAGCCCTGCAGGGGAGGCATTTTAATTTTTAAGAAGAAGGGTTTCAAGCTACTAGTTTTGAAAGAAGCTTTGGTGGTGCAGCAGCAGAGCTCTGGCTGCCCCCATGGCTCCTTCCTCCTTCTTCCGGGAAGCGCACCATCATGTCTCAGAAGAAAGATCATTGGCAACAGCATCCAGAGAGCTGTGCCCACAATTTGCCAATTGTAAATGGGGTGGCAAATGCGGAGGGCAGAGGCTTTTGGCTATCTCATTGCACTCCCAGTCACTCTATTCCTTGGATCTTGGGGGCAGGGAAGCACCATCTGGGCATCAGAAGTCCTGCATCTGCAAGGAATTGGTAGACTGGAATAAATCATTGGTGCTTTTACATATTTTTAGATTTTCCTGTTTTGTTTTTTAAAAAAATACTTTTGCTTATATTGTAATACTGAGATTATGGTATTGTTGTGTGAAATACTTTTGCTGCTGCTGCTGCTGCTGCTGCGCTCTCTCTCTCTCTCTCTCTCTCTCTGTGTATTGCAACCTGCTTTGAATGCAACCATTTGTGGATAATGGACATAGGGATTATGTTTCGTATGTTTCACATAATTTCATATAATTGCTCTTTTTTTGCTCATTATGGACCGCTGTATTATTCTGTGCTATTGACAAGTAAAAGAACATTTCTTTACGAATTTTATTTTTATTTTTATTTTATTTTTCAGACAAAGATAAAACACAAACAGTACAACAATACAACATACAACATTAAAATGGACTTCCGAATTTCTCCAACAAACAAAAATATCTATGTTTTCTTAATGCTTTATTACAATAAGACTAATAAAAAACGAAACAAAATAGTGAGTGAATTTCCTGACATCCCTATCTTTATCAATTGTTTTTCTTCCAATTTAATCGCTAAATCCATATGCAAATATGTCCTTCCCTTCTCTGTCTTTTAAAAAATCTATCAAAGGTTTCCATTCCTCGGTGATAATATTATTATCGCAGTGAGTTTTGTCATTTCCGCCAATTCTGTATTTTTCAACAGACATTCCTCCTCTGTTGGTACTTTCTCAGTCTTCCAATTCTGGGCATATATTAATCTTGCTGCCGTTATCATGTATAAGAATAAAGCTCCATAGCCTTGCATCAACTATTCATCTATTATCTCCAACAAAAAGCACTCTGGATGTAGTTGTATTTTAATCTTCAGTACATTTTGTATCACCTTATGCATTTGTACCCAAAAGGATTTTGCTTTTTTACATGTCCACCATAAATGATAAAAAGTTCCCGATGTCCTTCCTGATGTCCTTTTATGCATTTTTGCCAATTTTGACGGAGATATATACCATCTAGACATCATTTTATAATTTTTTTCCCCAATCTGGCACATAATGTAAATTTCAAGCCTCTCAACTAGGGGTGTGCACTGGATCGGGTCCGATCCACGATCCAGATCCGATCCAGGGGAAATCAGATACAATTATCCGAGTTCCAATCTCACCGCTGGATCGTTCGATCCAATCCAATCTGATCTGGAAAAGTCCCAATCCAGATCGGATGGATCGGAGGATCGGCGGGCACCCGCTGGCGCACACCACCGCTTCCATTGGCGGGCGCCAGTGGGCGCCCGCCAATGGAAGCGGACAACGGGGGCAGGGGGCTTACTTTCCGGGGATGTCCGCTCCCGTCCGCCGCTGGCTGCTACTGTGAACAGAATGTCATCACCTGCGCGCTACTCAGGAGCAGGCCGCGAAGCCTGCTCGCAGTAGCGGCCAGCGGCAGACGGGAGTGGATGTCCCCCAAAGGTAAGCAGGAGGGAGGGGGGAGCGGCCTGCTTACCTTCCATTGCCGTCCGCTCCCATCCGCTGCTGGCCGCTACTGCAAGCAGGCTTCGCGGCCTGCCCCTAGGTAGCACGTAGGGGGAGGGGGCTTACCTGCTGGGGCTGTCCACAGGACGGGTCCGGGGGGGGAGGAGGGAGTTAGGCCTCCCCTCACCCACCCGCCACAATTTTTTCCTCATAGACTTGCATTGGGGGAAAGCTTTCTTTCCCCCAATGCAAGTCTATGGGGGAAAAAAATGGCAGCCGATCCAAAAATCGGATGTCCGATTTTTGGATCGGGATTGGACCCGATCCGGTCCAGGGGGCCTCCGATTTTGTCCGATCCGATTCAGGACAAAATTGGAGGTCCTGATCCGGGTCCCGATCCGATCTGGGGGGTCCGTGCACACCCCTACTCTCAACCACACATTCTCCCGCTGATCCATATTAATGTTATAACCAAAATTTTGAGCCCACTTTATCATACAATCTTTTATCTGTTCATCTTCAGTCTCATACTTTAACAAAAGTTTATATGTCTTTGAAATAACGTGATCATCATTTGTACATAAAACTTTCTCAAATTCAGATTTTGTATATTCAACACCAATTTTTTTAAAAATCTATCTTAAACCTTTCCATCATTTGTAAATATGAGAACCGGTGGCAAACATTTCCTTCACTCACTAAATCCTCTCTTGATTTCATTTTAACATCTCCTTCTATTATTTCTAAAATCTCATTGTACCTCAACCATTTATTCATACTTGCTAGTTCTCTTCCGGGCGAAGTATAAAGTGTTGGTCATTACCTTTAAAGCCCTACATGGTTTGGGTCCAGGTTACCTGCGGGATCGCCTTCTCCCGTACAATCCACCCCGCACGCTCAGGTCCTCTGGGAAGAACTTACTGCGGTCGGCCAAGACTAGGCTGACAACTGTTACCCAGAGGACCTTCTCTTCTGCCGCTCCCAGACTGTGGAATGACCTGCCGGAGGAGACTCATCAACTTAACAGTCTTTTAGAATTTAAGAAAGCTATAAAGACTGTTCTCTTCTGGCAGGCATATCCAGTGTAATTTTTAGAATGTTTTTAGGATGTTTTAGGATGTTTTAATGCAGTTTTAATAATATTTGTCATGTTTTAATTAGTTTTATGTATTTTATCATGTTGTTGTTCCCCGCCTCGATCTAGACGGAGAGGCGGGTAAGAAATAAATCATTATTATTATTATTATTATTCTATAAAAAGCTTCCTGTGAGGAAATCCATAATGGCGTTTTCTGACACAATCTGGGTTTATGTTTAATCCATGTTCTCAAAATCGCTTGTCTCACATAATGATTATTAAATTCTACAGGCCATGCACTCAGTACATCATGAACAAATTAGTCCAATAAAGACTGCAATCTTACGTATTTTGTATCATCATGCTGGTATTAAATTTCTGAACACATAACAAAGTTTACACACACACACACTCACACTATATGAACCTGCTGATGTTTGCTTGTGCATCAGTGCAATAGTCTGTAGTGATGGCTTGCCTTATTTAAATGAAGACTTTAGCAAGCCTCTAATTTTCCACTTTATTTAACATCAGTTCATGTTGCATTAAATTCTTCTGAACTGAACTGTAACTTGTGTATTACCTTAGTGAACATTTTTATGCATAAGAGAGGATAACCCCATTTCCATGCTGAAGTTGCCTTAGCATCCCAGATGATTTGATCTTGCGTAGCAATGTGATGCACATGATAGAACAGAGAGTCTGCAGAAGCTGAGTCAGTGTTGTTTGTGCCTCCGGTCAATCTATGCTTTCTTGAACAGGAATAACTCTTCAAAGCTTGTAGAGATCCCACCACTGGAAGATTCTTTTTGAAG
Source organism: Anniella stebbinsi (assembly GCA_029215795.1). Classification (NCBI taxonomy): domain Eukaryota; kingdom Metazoa; phylum Chordata; class Lepidosauria; order Squamata; family Anniellidae; genus Anniella; species Anniella stebbinsi. The sequence goes on from JARDYH010000005.1 coordinate 100,329,133, forward strand.
ATGTCAAATACTTGGGTAGACAGGCTGGCTTCTGAGACAACCTTTGGCTCTGTGTTATCATGCAAAATATGGGACATGGACATTGGTTTTCTTTTGTATTGGATTTCAGTAGAATAAATGTTTCCTCCATGTTCCTACCTCAGGCCTTCCATCTTATCATAAGGTTATCACATATTAGTAAGTAAAATTTTATTACTGATGGAATGGGGATTCCTCAACCTCTACTCCCCTCTGCAGTCCCCTGTGTACTCTTCAGTTCTGCTCTGGGTTGGGTTAACATCCAGAGATCTAGGGTGTGTGGGGAGCTGTAGGGAGGAGGAGAAGCCATGGAAGTCCTGTTCAACCATATTTCCATACTTTCTGTTGATGGAACAACAATTCTGTATCCAACCCAATATTGGGAGGATTCAGACGTCACAAAATCATACCAATTCGAGGTCAAGTGAAGATTGAACTTTGGACTCCCATTAACTTCAGTGGGTGTTTTGGAACTAAGCATGTCAGATCAGAGGACATGAACATGTCTGTAATAGGACATGAACATGTCTACTTGAGTATTGGACTTTGTTCAGCTATGGGCATTTGCTGGCCAGAGACAATGTTTAAAGTTAGCCTTTCTATTAGGGAGATCTGAGAGTGCTCATATATAGTATGAAAGCTAGACATAGATGAATGTGCTTCAGTATCTACAGCTTTCAAACTTTTGAAGTACAAGTACAAGTTCCATCACATTTCTACATTAGTTTGCTAATTGCTTGCTTAGAAATCCACACAAAAATTCATATCCATTTTGGTATACATTTCTGTCAATATACATGTTTGTATGCATTTCTACACATTTTTCCTAATAAATGCATATACGTATGCATTTCTCCGAATGCATTACATTTTTGTGTGCATTTCTTCAGATGTATCTATTGTTCTGTGCAATTTCCCCTAGTGTACACATTTTTCCATGCATTTTTTGATTGGAGAACTACATTGCAAAATTCAGAGGAGTGTATAAACAGAAGCATAGATTTATGTGTTAGGTTGGAAAGATTTGTATTACAATATGAACCAAAGTTATTTCTCCCCCATCCTTAGAGCGTCATCACACGGGGGAAATCGTGTTTGCTTCTCTGCCTGCATGTTTGTCCCTCATTACTTCCTCTTTTGCAAGAGGAAGTAAACAGTGTGCACTTGGCCCATTCAGTCGGCCATTTTGATCGCACCTATTTTCTTGCACACAGCAGGAGATAGCGGCAACTTCCACCTTTAAAAATAAATCGGACTTACTGGGGTGGGATTTTTTTGAGGTGCGAAGAAGGCAAGAAATGGTGGGAGGTGTGCGGGAAGCAGATGGCGTTGTGAGACGGACCTGTGAAAATCAGTGAGTGCCCAGTAACGAACATGCAATAAAATGCTCATCTGATGGTGCTCTCATGGAGCTGTCAGTGAAGGTCATTCTTCCCCATCGCCACAGTTTGTATTGATCAGGGGTGGATCGCAAAAGCAATTACTGGTTCAATTCACTTTGTTTTAAGTTTTTACTTTTCCTGCTTTCCTGTTTTTACCTTCCTGCTTGAACAAGACAGAGCCAACTATATTTATTTATTTATTTATTTATTTTATTCCATTTATATACTGCCCCATAGCCGCCCCATAGCCAAAGCTGTAGTGTTCTCCCCATCCTGCTTGCTAGCAAAGACCCTAAGCATATTTAACTAATACCAGGTGAAAACCATTTCACACAAAGGCATACAGGGAAGTCATTTGGCAGAGACTATGATAGCGAGGTTGACTTTGGGTCTGATCACCACAATATAATAAAACACTTCTTTGAATTTATATTTGTCTGGTGTAGGAGCAACCCATCACAAAGAAAAGGCAAGCTGAGGTGGGGGGATGTCAGACCAATACAAGAACAACTCAGAGGCTTTCTTTGGAACTGACATTTTTCTGCTATAACAGCACACACACACCCATTGCACAGAAAAGTCAAACAGAGGCAAGTAACTTCAACATCATGACTGTAAAGCAGGAGGGGGAAATCCAACACAACAATGCAAAAGCACTCCTTTGGACCCACATTTTTCTGCTCCACTAGCAACAACTATTGCACACACACACAAAAAACAATCTGAGCAAAAGACAATTTGGATCAGACCAAGGGTTCATCTTGTTCAGCATTCTGTCACACAGTGGCCAACCCGCTGCCCATGGGAAGCCCACAAGTAGGACATGACTGCAATAGCAAAAACTCTCTCTGTATGTGCTGTGTACTGCTCACCCACAACTAAGAAGAAAGAAGACGAGATCTCAGTCCAGTTCACGCTCTGCTCATTGTGCTCAGCTTACCATTGTTTTGATGAGTGACAGGGGAAACGAGGAAGACACTGTGCAGGAATCTTTTCTTTTTTTCTTTTTTTTTGTAAGTAACAACTAGTACAATTGACTATGGACATCCTGTTCCAAAAGTAAGCGCTGGGTTTTGTGAAGGCACAGGAAACCAAATCAGGCCCACATTTGGGAGGCAAATAGTGCGGTCTTTAAATATGCCCCGCCTGCCCCTCCACTGACTGCATTGCTATGGGGGAATATTCTGAACAAGTGCATCTACCACACATGCTCAGTAACCCACTCAGCAAGTTCTTATTACAGTAGAGTCAGAGGACTGGAGAAGACTGAGGAAGCAAGCCCAGCAGTGGGCATGCTGCACATTCTGATTAAGAGAGTAACTTGCCAGGAGAACTAGGGGGTCACTACGCCTCCCACACTTAGTGTAAGGCCACCACTGATAACTGCCTGCCATCATATGGCAATTTGGCTTACTAAAATCACACATCCTAGAGAAGCAATAAGCTTCACTCCCTCCAGATCTGATACTGGGTGGAGTATCTTCTGTTACAGTGTCTGTGAAAATATCTTTGTAATACAGATAGTTTGTAAACTGGAAATGCAACAAACGTGGACTGCCTTTTTAACTTTTTAATGTTTAAATTTATATTGTTATTCTTATGGTTTTTAATTGTGGACTGCCCAGAGAGCTTTGGCTGATGGGCAGTATAAAGGTGTAATAAAATAAATAAATAAATAAATATTATACATGGGTCCAACATCCATGTTTGGCTGTGACTCCCTGTTGTGTGTACACTCAGTGGCAAATAGGGCCTGTCCTACCATTAGACAGAGTGAGGCAGTCACCTCAGGCATCAGAAGCTGGAGGCCTGGGAGTGGCAGCAATGTGTTGAAGGACAGAGCTATGTGTGCCACGTGGCCTGCACTGCACCACCTAAGCTAGCCTGCTGTCCTCAGGTTTGGTGAATGATGTTGTCTATTCACCCGTGTTGAAATAAAATTAAACTGCCAGTCTGGAATTATGTGTGTGAGTGAGTGAGCCATCTTGCTCTTTGTCCAAGACAGTAAAATGTCTTGGGTCTGATGGCAAGCTTGACTTTGGCCCCCTCCACAAGAATGCGCCTTTGCGCCTGGTTCCGCGATTATGCGCATTATCGCGGAGGCGCATTTACTCACAATCCCTCTGCACGGGAGGCGGCGAGAAGCGGCGAAGCGCATTAAAAGATGCCCAAAAAGCGCTTTCCAGGTAGTTAATGCGCATAATCGCTTGTTCACACAGCGAAAATGCGCTTTAACGGCCGGAGCAAAATAAAAGTCGCTATTTAACGCGCGTTCGAAAATGCGCATTATCGGGGAGATAACGCGCCTGTACGCCCGTTTTGCGCTCCGCTGGTGTGTAGGTAAAATTTATAATGAGCCTTCAAGGCTCATTAAACGCCCCGTGTGGAGGAGGCCTTTGTTATTACATTATGAATGTTGCTACATGAAGGGAAATCACGTTGATTACCCAGGGCTTTTCTGATTCCTGGTTCTTTGGCACAATTATTATGGGCTGCAGTGGCAAGGGGTTTGAATTGAATACTTCCCCTCCATTCAGTTCCATTAAGTTCTATTGACACAGTGCTGACTAGTGGCGGAAGATCCTGCTGTCTCCTGGCTATTACCACTTTAAAAGTGGTTCTTTTTATCCTGGTATTTCTGGAGGATTCCGCAGAATATGTCCTGGCTGTTGATAATATCACGAAATCAACCCGTGTCTATGAGTGGCCAATCTTAAACAATCATTTAGAGGAGCCCTAAGTGTAAAAAGGTCTTCATTTTGCATGGTGGGATTATTAAATCCTCAACATCTCTTCAGATTCATACATAGTAAGATCTGTAGGGGAAGGCTATGCTGCCATTACATATTTCAGGGCCAATGACTAGGAAGAAATATAAACCTTGAATTCGAGCTTTCATTGCATAATCACTCTGAGTAATAGAAGTTATTGTACATAGTATATGAATAAATAGGGGTTGTTTTAAAAAAGAGAAAAAGAAATGTTATGCACACTTTGTTTTATTCAAAATTTCCACCAATGCTTCTGTTGCTTTAGTTAATCAAATTCTTCTATTGCTGCGCTGGGAGTTTGAAGCATTCTTGTAACTTCCCATCTCAATCCCAGAGGTTTAAACATTATTTCATAATTAGCCTTTACAATTATGCTACATATTGGAGAAGGAGGGGAGAAAGGAGGAAAATGGCTTTTCTTTTCTTTCCTTTTTTAAAAAAAACCAGGCAGAATTATTGTTTCTATCTGGGGGCTAAAAAAAATATGCATGTATGTCAGAGAGAAAAAGGAAGTGTTGATCTGTTCGATTTTTATCTTTTCCCACTTACGCTATAATTGCTGACATGTGTAGAAGTGAGATCCATTTGGGGGCATGCTGGACAGAAGGTCCAGCATGCCCCCAAATGGACATGCTGGAATGCCCATTTGGGGAATGGATGTTCATGATTGGTGTTCACTAAAAGCCTGGCCCAGCTCTGAGCACAGCATCATGGGAGTGTGTGGGTGTCTAGACTAGAGGCAGTTCAGAAGAATGAGGATTCCTCTACTGTAGGTCTGCGGTCCCACAACTGGCAGCAAGACATCTGGGGTAGTTGCTTGCAGTCCATTTTCAATTTAATTTTGGCTAGATCTACACTACTGCTTTATAGGAGTATTGAAGTGCATTGATAACTGCTGGGGCAATTCCATATTCTGTTTTCATAGTGCTATTTCCTCGTTTTTATTCCACATTCGTAATGATTTGACACAAGGTGTAGATCTGGCCTTCGTCTCCTATATAACTGCCAGTCACAGAGGGGCCTAAGGCTAGGCTGACCATATGAAAAGGAGGACAGAGCTCATGTAACTTTAACAGTTGCAGAGAAAAGGGAATTTCAGCCGGCGTCATTTACATGAGTTACATGAGCCCTGACCTCCTTTTCATATGGTCAGCCTACCTAAGGCATACTGCCCCAACCTGGTGCCCTCCAGATGTTTTGGACTTCAGCTCCCATCAGCCCTAGCCAGTATGGCCATCAGGAATGCTGGGAGTTGTAGTCCAAAACATCTGGAGAGCACCAGGCTGGGAAACGCTGGCTTAAAGATATTGCCAGGAGGTTGGTGGAGCCAAAGGCAAAAGGCGCACAGCCAAAACCCCCCAATAGAAAAGAGGCCAGCATCTTTTAGCTTCAGGTTCTTACTGCCAGCAACTAAGCCTTAGAAAAGGCATGAAATCTGGGAGCCCACCAACAATTGGTGATTGGGGGAAGTGGGAGGGGCCAGGGAAATAAGGTGTGGCCTTCTGGGGACTCCCAGAGGGCTAGACTTGGGGTCCCTAGAGGGTCAGATTTGGCCCCTGGGCCTGAGGATCTGCACCCCTGTTTTGAGAAGGTTTCCATCCTTCATCAGTTCAAAAGATTGAGCCAGAAGTCCCTTCCAGTCAGATCTTCTGCCTTCCAACTCACTCCTTTCCCAAGCAAATTTATCCTTGGAAAGGAGGACCTACATTGGGAAACACACTTGACAGAAGCTTTGTCCTTAAGGCTTGGAAGCTTATATGCATGCTCAGGGGCCTCATTTCCTGCAAGGGTGCATGGTATAGTTCTCATTTGTTCCATTCCTCTGTGTGTATGTGTGTGTGTGAAATCCATCCCATGTGTCTTTTGCGGATTGTCCAGAGTTGTTCGTTCTGGTGTCCGCTCACAGACAGCTTTGATTTCCCTCCTCTTCTGTGTGTGGAAAGACATGCAAAAAAAAAAAAATCCTATTAGAGGGCTCACCACAATTTATGATAGGATGCAACGTTTATCGTATCGTGGTCCTTTCTGTTCAACTTTTCCCCATGTATATTTTCCAGAATGGCATATGTCTCAGCATAAACATGAGTATTTTCCAAAGAATAAATTTGCATACATTTCGGGGAAGTAAAAAAAAAAAATGATCTGAAAGTCCATGGACTCCACATGGCCTGAAGACACTGGTTTGCAGCAGATTCCGCAGGTCGAATTCTTAGAAATCTGAAGTCATTTTAGAGCTCCATCACACCAACGGTTTAATGCACTCTCACCATGTCTGTAATCTGGTTTTGCAGCATGGGACTCACATGACGTTGTCCCTGTCCTGCACCCATCTCACCTCTTTTCCTCCATTTTGCATATTATTTTGGTGCAAGGAAAGTCTGGATTATTTTCCCCAAGCAGATTTAATGCTGGCCCCTCACTTTTTCCTTTCATGGGGGTGTGTGCTTTGAATGGAGTCTTGCTGATGAAAGTGGAGGGTGGGGCGGTTCTCCTCCTTCAGCCCAACCGATGAAATGTTAAATCGGCAAATATCTAGACAACAAAGCCATAGCGAGGGGGGACTAGCCCACACCCATCAGAGTACCACAACCAATGAACTGGAGGCAGAAGGAGAAGGGGCAGGGTGGAGTGGAGTGGAGTGGAAGAACAAACAAGTGAAAGGGAGGTTTTACAGTGCAGGGCAATACCATAAACCCACATGAAAGGGACCATTAGCTTGATGCGCTTATGAAAGGGAGGTAAAAAACTTGGAAGCAAACCAGGGGGGAAAATAGGTGTGATGGAGCCCTTAGTCCGTCTTTGATTTCTCCAGTATCCGTGTGTGTGTGTGTGTGTGTGTGTGTGTGTATGTTGGAGCAAGTAAAAGATTGTGTGAGTTGCTCTGCATTACTGGAAGACAACTAGGGACGGATCTACACTGCTGTTTTAAAGCACTTTAAAGCGCTTTATAATAGTAGTGTAGATCCTGCCTAGGTTTCCATCTGTTGTTCTTAACAGAAAGGGAAGTTCTTTGTCAATCTACCTGGCTCTGCTGGATGCTGACCTGAGAAGCAAACGTATTTGGGCATGGAAGACTAAATAAGTATTCCACTTCTGGGAACCACAGGCAAAGAGGAAATATTATAAGCCAGAAAGAAGAGCTGGGGACAAGAATTGTATGGCTTGTATTTTCTAGGCTTTCTCAGAAAAAGCTCAGAAATCCTAGGAAGAGTGGGTGCCTGGCAGGCTGTGGTTGTGATGTCATGCATGAAGAGAACTGCCCTTTCGCTGGGAACACCTCCCAGTTTTTCTTTTAGTTTTATTTCCTGTCTCCTCCGTGCCACTTCCTCCTTGTTCTCCGTCTCTCTGGATGGAAGGTCCAGGAATAGGTGACCCAACGTGAACTGAAAATAAAGTGTCTTTTAACTCCCCTGCTGGAGTATTTTTTTTATGGAAACACGGGGCCAAATGGAGGTGGTTTTGCAAGAAGCAAGGGGTGGGGGGTCAGAGCCAAAGGCAAATTGGAGCATGGCCAAATATACCCCAAAACATCAGCATATTGTAGCTGAAGGCTCTGCCAGTAGCTAAGTCTTAGGAGTAGGCTGACCATATGAAAAGGAGGACAGAGCTCATGTAACTTTAACAGTTGCAGAGAAAAGGGAATTTCAGCCAGTGTCATTTGTATGCAATTAGTTCCTGGTGAAATTCCCTCTTCATCACAACAATTAAAGTTGCAAGCACTATGCTAGAGTGACCAGATAAAATCCAGGTCAGGGCCTCTGCAGCTTTAACTGTTGTGATGAAGAGGGAATTTCACCAGGAACTAATTGCATACAAATGACACTGGCTGAAATTCCCTTTTCTCTACAACTGTTAAAGTTACATGAGCCCTGTCCTCCTTTTCATATGGTCAGCCTACTTAGGAGAGACCTTTCAACTTTTTGGAACGGGGGAAAAAAACCACCCAATGGAATGGGGCACAAAAGCCGGGAAACCACCGAATGATTGGTGGCCGAGAGAAAAAGGGAGGGATCAGGAGAAGGGAGCAATCTGGGGAATCCCAGACGGCCATATTGGGACCCTGGGAGGACTGGATTTGGTCCCTGGGCTTGCAGTTCTGCATCCCTGGGCTTTGTGAGAATGATAAAAGTTATTGCCATTATTTAAAAGGCAAATTAAATGCATTCCAGTTTGGCTTGGAGGAGGTCAATCCCCCACCTGATAAGGGCTGACAGCTCTCTCAACAGCAGCAAAGTTATCTTGGTCTAGTTGCGAGTACAGGATAACGGAAGAAAATTCCTCAAGTGGTGCCAGTGGGATGTTAATGCCAGCAATTGGCCTCTCCTTCCCAGAATGTGAGGCAGCATAGTTTGAATTTGGGGAAGTAACTTTTTGGGGGGATTGCCTCTATGGAGATCAGATGAAGGACAGTGGATTTGCAGGTGGGATGTTTAAGCTACTCAACATGTATATTTCCAAATGATGAAGTCTCAAGTGATCACTTCATCCCAATGAAACGAAACACAGTTAAGCACTGTGCCCATTGCGTGGTGCACACAACAAGAGGTTAGGTATGCACATAACTGTTTTGTACACATGGCCAAATTAAAATAGGTACTGGACAACCTGTACTGGTTGGATAATATCAGAATTCAGTGTGAAATTTTTGTTTGTTAAAACGTTGGGCTTTACGTGTGTGTGTGTGTGTGTGTGTGTGTGGTGTTTTAAAAAAGTTGCTTTTAAAGTGTTGTTTAAAAGCCACAATAACTTTTTAAAAGATAGAAAAAAGTCAGTCTAATCATTTTCCAGAAACATTTTAAAAAGACAAAATACAGTAGCAGAAGCATACAGGATGGAGGTTTTACTATTTCAGCAAATAGTACAAGAGTAGAAATGGATATCACACATTCCTCAAATGTTTTGCTTAGGAGAAAGTCACCCTGTTTGATTTCAGACTGTAGCCAGAATCTTCATTGGGACAACATATTCTGAGGGGCAAGGAGGAATCTGGGCATCAAATGGTTAATTTTCTCCCTTCGGCACCAGGGGAAAAAAAGAAAAATACATGCAAGCAAGGAAAAATATTAGTCTGTGTCTTTTGAAAGCCTCTGAAAAGATTTGTCTGAAGCGTGTATTTTAATGGGAGCCATACAGGTGTTTTCAGAGCTGTTGAGAGCCTGCAAGCAGGCCTAGGGGCAAACCCAGGAATATCATATGGTATAATGTAACAAGAAACATTCCTCCACCACTCGGCATGCTTCAGTAGGAAAATGCAAATCAACTCATTTCCTCTTTTGAGGAGGACTTTAGATAAGGGGGTCCTGGGGCAAGTAACCCCTTCCACATCCCTTCTTCCATCAGCCATTTCCCTGCTTTGCCTATAATGTGCTGTGGGGGGAACAGCAGGCATTGAGATGAGGGGGAAGATGCATAATAATGACTTAGAGAAAAAGCTGTGTGTGTCTCTGTGTCTGTGTGAGATTATGCGTGTGTCTAGGTGTGTAAAAGAGGAGCCGCTCCTGCCAGTTCTCGGCATCTTCAGAGTCAGGCCGTCCAAACAATTTGTTAGAAGCCAATTGTACGATAGTCTCGCTCACTCATGATCCTTGAATATGTATTTTGAATTAGTCTCAATGGAACATCACTGAAACCTGAAAATAAGCCATCTTCCCCTCTCCCACTCCCTATGAAAAGTACAGTAAGCCCCTCCATCTCTTAAAGAGCCGTATCTATCATGGTGTCAAGTAACCCTCTGCTTCCTGGTTCACTTTTCTGCTTTGTTTTTTATTCCCTCCCCCCCCCCCAGGTTTAGGAAGGTTTTTTCTTCTCTATTTCAAGGCCTCCTTGATCTGAATGGCTCTCCAGACCAAGCCCAGTTTCACGAGAAAGAACCATAAGAATGGAGAGCAGTGGAGCCTTGAAGCAGCCCATCGCTGAGAAAACAAACTAAGCAGGCACATTGGTCTCCCAGCAGAGCTTCTCTTTAGTGGCAGATGAGGGTCTCAACCTCACCCTAATCCTTCTTGGACAGTCATCCAAGGGAGTTGAGGATTTCTATTTACAGCGCAATTCTATGCTAGTGTATTCAGAAGTAAATCTCACTTGCTACATGGAGGTTACTCCCTAGTAATTGTGTTTAAGATTGGAGCCTTCACAATCTCGTCGAGAGCTCTGAGCCTATTGTTTTTTTAAAAAACTTAGCTGATTAATCACCTGCTTTTAAACTGGTTGATCGATTGCTTGCTTGATTATGTTTGCATATGACCAAAACCTTGATATAGGTCCATTTTTGGCATACTGAAGGAAGTGTGAGAGAACTTAAAATTTAATAAACCAAAGCTAGTTACATTTGTTAGGAGGAAGTAACTGATTAAACTTATCAAAACTTGCAGCCCAATTATTGACATGCAGTGGCTAAATGTCTATGACCCTTACTACATCCTGGTGATGGGGGCATTTGGGTTTCACACTAGCTAGCTGCTTCAAGTCCCTTTCCCTCCCCTGCCACTCTAAATGGTTACTCAAAATATAGCTTACAAATTGTAGGACGTGTGATACTGCCAATTCCTAGGATTCCAGTCCAATGGCCATGCTAGCTAGGGCTTCTGGGAGTTGGTCCAAAACATGGGGAAGGTACCACATTGAGGAAGGCTGGCCTTCATCATTCTTTGAATATTGAAGGCTACTGAAATGTCCATGCTGCTGGCCGGATCCTGTGTCCCATTATTCCTGAGGGCAAACTCAGTTTTAGAGAAGTTCTTGCAGGCCACATTCCAACTGTGGGCATGGCCAAAGGCAAAATGGGGTGGGTCCAAAATACAAAAAAAATGACATCACATTTTATCTTAAAGCTCTTACTGCCAGTAACTAAGCCTCATTTCAACCTTTTAGAATGGGGGCTGAATGTGCAAAAGCCAGGAAATCACCAAAGCTATTGGGGAAAAAGGGGCTGGGCCAGGGGAAAGGGCCATGGTCATCTGGACTGCTGGTTTGGGACCCCAGTTAGGATGGATTTGGCCCGCAGGCCTGTGGTTCCGCACACCTGCATTAGGGCTTCAAATTAAAATATAGTCATGGCTCTAGGGCTGCGCACTATGCATCCGTAGCGTTATGACTTCTGGGTTTATTTATGCAGGCTGCTAGAGGGCATAGATATAGTGCCTGAAATGCACAAGCCTGTTCATTTCCCCGACCTGGTTACTGCTCAGGAGTAGTGGCTTGTAATGGCACTCAATTTTCTTCTTTGGTTGGCTGCACACAAACTACAACTCTTAAAGCCACTCAGTTGATCTGGACAGCCACTTTAAGACATTCCAGGGGGTAATAACCAGATGGGTAAAGTCACTTCTGAAAAAGCTAGGGATGGGTGAGAATTGCGGGTAATGGAGGGCGGAGAAATAACGAGGTGACACACAGAAGTGGATTTTAAACAGGGCCACTTTATTAAAGATCTGCGGAGTGAGTTAACCTATGCGGGCATCATAAATATTTCAGGGTGAGACATTCACCATCTGTGAAGTGGTGCTTCTTAGTTCGCCACAACCCAGACTGCCCCTTATGGGGTAGGAAGGCCTTCCGATGTCAACCTCCCCTCGCGCCATACAGCCCTGAGTAGGTGAGGAAGGTTGGCCTTAAAGGTAACCCTTATCCCACCAGCTGAGGCCGTATAACTTACAGCTGGGGGCCCTCAGGCATTACCAATCACCAAAAGAGTGCCTGTGAATGCTCACCAACCCTATAATGCTTCAGATGCCCGCACCTATCTGCCAAACGTAAAAGTGACCAAAACATTAATGAACATCACCTATTTAATTCTCCCTGGCTGTCTTGCAGTGTGAAGTAGGCAAAAAAAAAAACCATAATCGAAAGTGATTATGAGCCAAAAATTCCTACTTGGCCCTCAACAGAGCAACCGGCGAACCCACACTACCTACAGAGCAGGAGGGAGGGAGCCACAAAATGAAGAGGCAGCAGGGAGGGATAAGTCTGCCTTTTAATTCACCCGGTCCCCTCTCTGCCATGAGGCACCACGGGAGCAGCTAATGGCTGCCTCCCACGCCACCTTGTTACCCCACCCCCACTTGCAATGGCCTACATGCACCCAGGCACGCCGGGCACATTGTGAAGGCATTTCTGTTTGGCCTGTTTTTCTAAAAGGACTTCTCAAAATCCACAAATGTCTTCATAAGTACATCAGAAAGAATTTGAGATTTAAAAAAAACGAATGTGGGAGAAAGCAAAACCGGCTGATTCATCCATCCAGGCAGAGGACTTTGAGTGCTGAGCTCTTAAAAATCCCACTGTATTCAGTCATGTTCGTGGCACTCAATTAGGGTTGCCACCTGGCTTTTTTTTTTCTGTTAGGCTCCTCATCTTTAACAGCTACATGGCAGGCAGGTATAATATGGTCCATGCTGGGAATAGTTCTACCTGTTGAATTTGGTCAATGCAGATGGGCGATCATTTTGTTTGGTTTCTTTTTTCATGAGAACTTAGCAGAATATAACTGACCAAACATCTTCATAAACAAGATGGAAAGAAAAAAATGTGAATGTTGGATTCACCCATCCCTAGAAAAGGCATGAAACAAGTCAGGGGAAAAGCTAGAAATTAAACTGCAGTCACTGTAGCCCTGTACAGTGCTTCCATTCCTTAACCTCAGTACCATCATTACATGGGGGGGGGGATGCTAATTTCATCTACATGGCATATTCCCTTGGTGCAGAGTCTTTGCATCTTTTCCAGGTTTGGCCAGGGTTGCCTAATAATCAAGCATCATAGAAAAGAAAACAGATCTCAGGATGAAGGCGCAAGATGAAAGTGGGTGGGAATGGTCCAGCAACAATGATTTTGCTTCCTCATCATTCTCCACCCGAAGTCGCCAAGGTCGTCATTTAAAGTGAAATCTCTAACCCTCCGACCGGAACCTAACTTCACAGCCTTACTTGGTATGTAAAAATATTCCATTTAAATCAGCAGTAAAGCTAACATGAAAGTGCCAATAAATAATATATGCAAAGAGTTTTTTTTTATCAATATATAAAGAAAATGTGGAGTTGTGAAGCTGTTGAAAACAAGCATTAGAAGATGTAATGAAGCAGGAATTAGAACAGCACAGCTCCTCTGGCCATTATAAATGAGAACACCGGGTACCTTGAGAACAGGAAAACTGATGAGTACAGTCTGTTCAGGAGAGAAGGAGGGAAATTTCCCCCAGGAACACATTTCAAATTACTTATTTATGAACTGATGAACTGGGAGACCACCTATAGAGAGACAGGAGCAAGCAGTCTGCTGCAGACAGCTACAGAACTCCCAACTAATTGTGCTGCTGTTTTCTGTTATAACTCCTGCTATCCAGCTGGGCTTTGGAGGCAGGAAATTTAGGTACCAAGTAAAGTCGCGCTTTTCCTCCTTGCCGGCATAAATATATACACGCATATTTTAATCTGGTGGATTCATTGGGCAAGGGCCTGGGGAACAGCTGCTCCCTTTGTCTCATTAATGATAAGGGGAAATGACAGGGGGTTGCAGTGGGTGTGGAGGAGGACACCATCAGAATCCCCCCCCCCCCGAGAAGTCATGGGAAATGTCAAGGTAGAGACTCTGAAATTCTGCGAGATCCTTATGGAAATGCACTAGTGTGAAAGTTGCCTTCCAGTCTCTCATAGATGTATCCCACATCTGTGGGTGTCGACCATGAGAAGAGCTTCAGATCCTGAGACTTCATGGCTGTTGGAATGATCGCTTGAGATTAGACACCCTCCCTTACATGATATTGGCCCACCTTCCTTATGCGTGAGAGCAAGCGAAAGAGCTCTGATACCCTCAGGGAAGTTCTCACACAGGCAAAGCTTTCTCATGGATTTCAATGGAGGGGTCTGTTCCACCTGCACCCCATCACTCCAATAAATGCAGAAACTCTTCAGTGGAGGAGGGGTTCTGCCTGTCCTTCAGTGTGGGCATTGCTGGTGAGACTATGAGAATGCAAGATGCTTTTGAGTCTCATCAAGATGGACGTGAAGGGGCTGCCATAAGTTGGATCTGATCTAGAATGGGCAGAGGAGGAAACACACTGTGCCTTAGGTGCTTTGTGCTACCTGGTTCTTTGGCACAATTGTTATGAGCTGCATTACATGAACTGAGAAGGGCGACCATGGGGTTTGAATTGAACACTTCCCCTCCATTCACTTTAATTGAGAAAGTGCCATCTGGTGGTGGAAGAGCCTGCTTTTTCAGGATATTACCACATTAAAAGTGTTTCTTTTCATACCGGGTTTTCCAGGGGTTATGGTGGGAAACATCCTGGTTGTTGATGACATAGTATAGACCCACAAACTTTCGTGAGTGGCCAATCACAATCATGCAATAAATTACCCATTTAATGGAGCCCTTATTGGATGTCACAATGCTTCAGGCCAACTATGAGCTGATGAATCTATCAAGGGGTCTGGACTTGAACACTAGAGAATTTGTCTGTTTTTCTTTCTCCTGCATCCAAAAAGTTAAAATCTCAAGTTGTTTCCATTTCAAATATAAAGAAATTTGCAGATTTTGGTAAATTCTAAAAAAAAATGAACTGAAATTATATTCCCACCCATCTGTGCTCGCCAAATTCGATGGGTACAGCTATCCCCAAAATGGAGAGGGCCAGGTTTTACTTACCTGCCATATAGGTGTTAATGATCAGAAAAAGCAAGTGGCAACCCTGATTCAGCAACACAAACATGCCTGAATGAGGAGGAATTCAAACCCGGGCCTTTAAGAGCTAAGTGCTGAAAGCCCTCTGCCTGGGCAAATGAATCTGTCAGTTTCAGTTCCTTCCACATTTGAATTTGTTCCACCTCAAGTTCTTTCCATCTGGGATATGAAGAATTTTGCAGATTTGGGTAAATTCTTATAAAAACAAATACAAATTGTAACTAAATTCTCACCCATCCCTACTCATAGTTGAGACACGGCCTGTGCCCCAGCCCCTCCTCAGGCACACGGGGAAACATGATTTTGCAACACTGGGCCTTGTGATTGCCAGGAAACATGAAGCCTCTGGTTTGGCCAGGCCTGGCTTAGATACTAGGAGCTTGATCTTCTGCTATTGTCTAGCCAATAAATCAGTAATTTCTGCCTGATACACCTCCAAGCCTCCAGCATCACTCCAACTGAATCCCCAATCCCAGCTCCCACAACTGAGCTTGCAGGCTCTGCTTTGGAGAACAGACCCTCAAGGTCTGGATTTGGAGATGCCTGCTAATTAGGGATGTGCACTGGATCGGACCCGATCCACGATCCGAGTCCGGTCCAGTGGGAAATCGGATAAATTATCCGATTTCCGATCCCGCAGCTGGATCGGCCGATCCAATCCGAACCGGTCCGAAAAAGCTCCGAACCGGTTCGGCGGATCGGCGGATCGGCGGGCGCCCACTGGCGCCCACCGCCGCTTCCATTGGCGGGCGCCAGCGGGCGCCCGCCGATGAAAGTGGACAGCGGGGGGGGGAGGAGGGGGGCACTTACCTTCTCGGCCCGGTGGCTCCCGTCCGGCGCCGGCGCCTACTACTACTAGCAGGCTCCGCGGCCTGCTCTAGGGTGGCGCGCCGGGTGATGTCATCACCCGGCGCGCTACTCTAGAGCAGGCCGCGGAGCCTGCTGGTAGTAGTAGGCGCCGGCGCCGGACGGGAGCCGCCGGGCCGGAAAGGTAAGGAGGGGGTGCGTGGAGGGGAGGAGGGGGCGCGCGGAGGGGGGAGGGGGGCCCTTACCTTTCCGGCCCGGCGGCTCCCGTCCGGCGCCGGCGCCTACTATTCCCAGCAGGCTCCGCGGCCTGCTCTAGGATGGCGCGCCGGGTGATGTCATCACCCGGCGCGCTACTCTAGAGCAGGCCGCGGAGCCTGCTGGAAGTAGTAGGCGCCGGCGCCGGACGGGAGCCGCCGGGCCGGAAAGGTAAGGAGGGGGTGCGTGGAGGGGAGGAGGGGGCGCGCGGAGGGGGGAGGGGGGCCCTTACCTTTCCGGCCCGGCGGCTCCCGTCCGGCGCCGGCGCCTACTATTCCCAGCAGGCTCCGCGGCCTGCTCTAGGATGGCGCGCCGGGTGATGTCATCACCCGGCGCGCTACTCTAGAGCAGGCCGCGGAGCCTGCTGGAAGTAGTAGGCGCCGGCGCCGGACGGGAGCCGCCGGGCCGGAAAGGTAAGGAGGGGGTGCGTGGAGGGGAGGAGGGGGCGCGCGGAGGGGGGAGGGGGGCCCTTACCTTTCCGGCCCGGCGGCTCCCGTCCGGCGCCGGCGCCTACTATTCCCAGCAGGCTCCGCGGCCTGCTCTAGGATGGCGCGCCGGGTGATGTCATCACCCGGCGCGCTACTCTAGAGCAGGCCGCGGAGCCTGCTGGAAGTAGTAGGCGCCGGCGCCGGACGGGAGCCGCCGGGCCGGAAAGGTAAGGAGGGGGTGCGTGGAGGGGAGGAGGGGGCGCGCGGAGGGGGGAGGGGGGAGGAGGGGCGCGCGGAGGGGGGAGGGGGGAGGGGGGCCCTTACCTGCCCGGCCCGGCGGCTCCCGTCCGGCGCCGGCGCCTACTACTACCAGCAGGCTCCGCGGCCTGCTCCAGGGTGGCGCGCCGGGTGATGTCATCACCCGGCGCGCTACTCGAGAGTAGGCCGCGGAGCCCGCTGGTAGTAGCCGCCGGCGCCGGACGTGCCGAGAAGGTAAGTGGTGGGGAAGGGGGCTTACCCCCCCCCCGGAGCCGTCCGCTTCTATCCGCTGGCGCCCGCGGGCGCCAGCGGATGGAAGCAGGCGGCCCCAGGGGGGGTAGGGAGCGCGGGGGAGGGGGTTTACCTGCCGGGGCCGTCCACAGCGGACGGCCCCGGGGGGGGGGAGGGAGTTAGGCCCCCCCTTACCCACCCGCCGCCATTTTTTCCTCATAGACTTGCATTGCAATGCAAGTCTATGGGGAAAAAAATGGCGGCCGATCCAAAAATTTCCGATTTTTGGATCGGGATCGGACTCGATCCGGTCCGGGGGGCCTCCGATTTTGTCCGAACCGGTCCGGGACAAAATTGGAGGTCCCGATCCGGGTCCCGATCCGATCCTGGGGGTCCGTGCAGACCCCTACTGCTAATAGACATGACTTGGCCCTAGCAGAATCACATTGACCTCTTCAATGTGGTTTCCTTTGGCATATTGATCACTGCTTATAATTATATATGGGATATGATACAAATGGAATGCAAAGGACAGTCAACACACTAACTTCTGTAATAACTTTTTATATTACAAGGGTAGTATCTCATGGGTCTGCTCTGCCTTCTGGTTCTGGTGTGCATGTGGGAGCCACCATTTGTGCAATGGGGAAGTGGCGCTTCTAAAAATAACCCTGGAAACGAGTGGGAATTCTCATTTCCAGATCGGGACAGGTCAGTGAAACTCCCTTCTGCAAACTCTGCTGACCTGACCTGTTCAGGAAATAAGCATTTCAGTTTATTTTTAGAACCGTAAAAGCCCCGCTGTATGAGTGGTCATTCCTGATGGCTCTCGGGCATAATAGGTTATTAACCAAAGCCTTTGGCAATGTTCATAGCAGTAGACATATTTGATATTGGCCAAATTTCTAATAGGGAAGTGGGTACATTTTCTATACAAAGATGGAACAACAGGAGCTTAGGATGTCTTCTGCATTTGTCAATCAGGCTCAAAGAGGAGAGCCTCTGGTGTCATCTTTCAAGGTATCATAGTAGACAATACAAATAATCATGGACAAAGGCAGAGAGTACAAATACGTTTGATGTTTCAGAGGTGCAAATGGAGACACAACAGAATCCACACTCATCTAAGAGCAAGTTCCCCCATTAGTTAGCAATTCAGAATGATTTCCAAAAGCAATCCCTAAGTCTCCAATGATATCTGTCTGACAACTACTTAATCTCACTGAGAACTGGTGTTAAACGACCTGTCATCAATACTACTACATGGTGCTGTATCTTGAAAGGAGAAGAGTGGGGGAGGATGGGCCAGGGAGGGGAGAGAGAAAGCCAGAGTGAAATATCCATGGGCTTCAATCATTCAGAAGAAATTATAAGTTTTTTTTTAGAAGACTGTCTGCTGATAGCATTTACTACACTGAAAAGAAGATGACAGTTACCATGCAGACAGGGTGGCACAATGCAAGCTGCCAACTACTAGGAGATTCTATACCACTTTTGGGCTGTTGAGCTATCAAATTAATGTCAAAGAAATTGTCACTTGTGAATATAACTGCCAGCATAATCAAATTTGAAGATTATATATATATAAGGGGAGGAGGAATGTGCAATTGATCAGACTCACAAACTGTTATGTTCATTTTCTAAAAGTTTCACTAAGTCCATGAAATATTTCTGTCTGCACAGAGAATTTAATTTTTTTAAAAAAGCTGCACAGATAGTCTTATGACAGGGTCGGCCCTACTATTAGGTAGAGCAACGTGGCTGCCTCAGGCAGCTGGTTTTGGGTGTCATGAAAGGGCAATACATTGTAATTTTCTTTTTTAATTTCTTTTTTGGTGATTGTTGCATTTTAATGCCAGGAATGGGGAGAGATGCTTGTGGGATTTTCTGCCTCACATGTCAGAATAATTTGCCTGGCTTTGGGAACTATGAAAATTAATTTTGATGGGTGGGTGATGCTCTTTAATGCTCTGCCTCAGGTAGCAAAATGCCTTGGGCCAGACCTGTTTGATCATGATGATGATGATATGAATTTAGAACCAACACTCTTTTTGCCAGTCATTTAACACTGGTGAGTTTTTATCTTCTGCTGGGACAGTTTTATGCTGCTGGGATTATTGTATTGTTGATAAGTTTGATAATTTTTTATTCTTATTGTGGGCAGCCAGCATGAGTTTTTCAGAACCTCCAGCCTTCTAAAAGTGAAAGTATTAAAACAGATTTGCATGAAGAAGCATGCATGTTTTACATGATGCTTGTGTAAACACATGCTGTGTTGTCTCATGAAATTGGTGCATCGTGAATATTGGGGAATGAAGGATTCTGCCTCAATGGTACTGTGCTCCCCAAACAACCTTTTAATTATTATCTGCTTGTCTCAATACCAAGCCAAAAAGAAGTCTATAGTAGCTATTCTATCTGCCAAGAGCTCCCACTAAATAGCTAAAGCGGGACTGATGTCATTAGCTGGAAAACAGAAACGCAAAATGAAAAAAAAAACATTTGCATCTTGACTGACAATGGTGTTGACAGTTTTAAAAGCATTCAGAGAGTTTTTAAAAGCATGGCTAACCATTTGAGAAAGCATTTTGTATGGTAGGAACCAGAGTTTCCAGGAAAACTAAAGAGCACATGCCATTTATTTGGACAATTAACCTTCCCAGATTCCAGATAAAAATAGCAATAGTATGCAGTTAACAGGATATCCTGGAATTTGGAAAACTGAAAGATGACAGCCTGCTCTGGCATATTTTGTCAAAAGCAAACCAAAAGCAACTTTCTATAAGACAACTATAGTAGCAGGATAGCCCTTTCTCTTAAAGGTGTTGTGAAGGTTGTAATATGACAATAGAGAACACCCCATAGCTCTGTGGCAGAACACTTACTTTGGATCTATCTAAACAATCATCCAAGCGTGAGTAGAATTGCAGGGCCACCTGTCTCTCAATCACCTTGCCCCAAATTAAGCATCTCAAGTAGTGGAGTCAGGAGCAACCTCAGAACCTGTTGTCAGTCAGAGCAGGCAATTTTGGCCTAGATGGACCAATGGTCTGACTCATATTAAGGCAAATTCATATATTCAATAATATATTGAATTACACATACTAGGCTGCCTCATTGGTGCACCAATGAAGAAGATATTGGGCCAATCCACACGACATTAGAACCCACTGTGGGCTATTTAACCCATGATGAGGCTGCAGCTGTGTGGGGTGTATGTGGCCACCATTTTGCATATACAACCCCCACTTAAGGATTGTTAAACCATGAAAAACCAGCAAGTATGAGTTATGCAAGTGTTAAACAACCTTCGTATAACCCTAGAACAGCCATGGGTTATGTGAGGCTTGTTTAACTCTCACATAACCTTCACTTATTGGGTTTGCGCAACATAACCTTTGAGCAGGGTTCGGATATGCAAAGTAGCACTTGTGGACCCCTCATCTCATCATGGGTTAAATAACCCATGCTGAGCCATGCCATGTCACGCAAAGCAGGTCATTGTAAATTATCTTGGAAGCTTCACTGAAAGGTGATATATAAATCTTTTAAATAAAATATTTGTGTCAACTGACACATCATAATAACAAAAACAATGCACATCGGTTGAAATTCTTACTATATCCTGTGTGTTTTTTTATTTTGTTTTTTCCTCTTAAGTCCTTCCGCATAGTTCAAAAGGGTGTAAATGTGTTGGCAACATCTACGTTCTGCAATGTATTTTTGCACCAAAGGTCAAATATTGAAACTTACTTCAGTAGGTTATGAGAAAGGTTATGATCCCCCAAGTGAATAACAGATGGATTGCAACAGGAAAACAGTATTGATGTGGGATATATATGGAATATATGAGCAATGGATAAGTCAATGGGTAAATCAATTCATGGATTGTGTGCTTGGTCCTAGGATGGATGGGTGGTGGATAGATCATGGGATGGATTAATTGATCCCCAAAGTGTCTTTTATGAACTATGAAGCCATGCCTAAAAATCTAGAAATCTCTTTGGAAAACTGGACACCAAAAAGAATATGATCAACTTATATCTGTAACTGAAAGAAGGCAACACATCTCATAGGTGAAGGGAATGTAGTGGAGAAAATTTATCATGTGGCTATTCCTTAACTTGTTAAAAAAAAATATAAACAAGAAAAAAGCTTAGAAAAATTTCAGTTAGTTAAGTTGAATGATTTTTTTCAAACCGTAAACCCACATGCTGTTGCTGAACCAAGGAGAACATGGGTTTCTTGAAAGCTCTGCTCTGAGTCAAGATATTTATACATCATTCTTGCCACTGCTAATTACATGATTTTCCTAAACAAGTGCCTAAGTAACTCTGCCCTCAATTGCAAGCATGGAGATCTTTGCCCCACGGTGGTTCTGAATTGGTGCTGCATCCATTATATGATGCTGCCGCCGATTTGGAGCCATCATGGGGCAAAGAGGCAAAGCTGCTCAGGAAAAAGTTGGGGATTTATCACAACTTTTCCTGTGGGAGCAAGGTTAAGACGGCTCTTCCACCATCTGTCCTCACTCCAGGATTGCACCGGAGTGGAAGGCAACCTTGGATTGGTTGCTGGAAACCAGGAGGAAGGGGAAGGGGCAGGCTCGGCAAGCCTAATGGCCACCGGAAAGCTTGCGCTGCCTCCCTCCATCACGATTGCTTGCTGCCACCCTGCAGCAGCGATACCATGGGGTTTGGCGGCAGAGCAGCACCAACTAAATGCTGCGAAGGCAGCCCCCATAGTGTGCTATGTTGGCCACCTTCCCCAGCATTATTAAATGTACTCTTCTGTTAGTAACATTTTCATTAGGACTCAAGTTACACTCTGGGAATTTTTTGTAGGGGGAAAAATGCTGGGCAACTTAATTTCTATGCAAAAGATACTTTACAGGCCAACAATCCAAGATTCAGACGAATGCATTTCTCATCCATTATGATTGGGATTACAAGAAAAGCTAAAAGCAAGATCTCATACAGATAAGATATATGTGCCTGTAGTTCAATGTGTACAACTGAGTATAGTGCAATTGAGAGGCAGTGAGGTTTGGTGGTTAGAGTGTTTGGCTTTGGCTGATCTATGCTCGAATCCTCTGTCAGCTATGAAGTTCACTGGATGTCTTTGAGCCAGTCACCCTCCTTCAGACCAATCTAGTTATGTAATAAGGTTATTATGAGGATAAAGAGGAATAAACTGTACCTATGTGCCTAGCTTTGAGCTCAGTGGTGCACTAATGTGAATTATAACAAAACATCGACACAATTACAAATCTTTAGGCACATACCTGTACCACATTCAGTGTTGGAAAACATTAACGTTATGTAATCCTGTGCAGTAAGGCTTCCCTCTGAGAAGCCTGGGGCACAGCCCCTTTTCTTTCTTAGAAGCTGCCCTAGGACTTGAAGGGATATTAATGAGTAGACTGAGAAGAGAGTTGAGAGTCTTTTTTATGAATTATATACATGAAGTGGGGAGTGGGGAGTGGGGGCAGTTGGTGAAGGGGCTAAGAGGCTACACTGTTGTCCTTGCCCCCACTCCCTGTTGTCATAAGGACATAAGAAGAACCATGAAAGATCAGAGCAAAGGCCTATCTAGTCCAGCATTCTGTTTCATACCAGCCAACCGGTTGCTCTAGTGGGAAGCCCACAGCAGGACATAAGCACAACAGCATTCTCCTGCTCACATTTCCAAGCTATTGGTATTCAGGGGCAAATTAATAGCAGCCATTGATAGCATTATCTTTCATGAATTTGACCAATCTCTTCAAAGTCATCCAAGTTAGTCGCTACATCTTGTGGTAGCGAATCCCATAGTTTAATATATACACTGTATGAAGAAGTTCTTGCTGCCATCTATCTTGCATCTCCCACCACTCAGCTTCACAGTAGGGGTGTGCACGGACCCCCCGGATCGGATCGGGACCCGGATCGGGACCTCCAATTTTGTCCCGGACCGGTTCGGACAAAATCGGAGGCCCCCCGGACCGGATCGAGTCCGATCCTGACCCAAAAATCGTAAATTTTTGGATCGGCCGCCATTTTTTTCCCCATAGACTTGCATTGCAATGCAAGTCTATGAGGAAAAAATGGCGGCGGGTGGGTGAGGGGGGGCCTAACTCCCTCCCCCCCCCGGGGCCGTCCGCTGTGGACGGCCCCGGCAGGTAAGCCCCCTCCCCCGCGCTCCCTACCCCCCCTGGGGCCGCCCGCTTCCATCCGCTGGCACCCGCGGGCGCCAGCGGATGGAAGCGGACGGCTCCGGGGGGGGGTAAGCCCCCTTCCCTGCCACTGCTTACCTTCTCGGCCCGTCCGCTCCCGTCCGGCGCCGGCGGCTACTACCAGCGGGCTCCGCGGCCTACTCTCGAGTAGCGCGCTGGGTGATGACATCACCCGGCGCACCACCCTGGAGCAGGCCATGGAGCCTGCTGGTAGTAGTAGGCGCCGGCGCCGGACGGGAGCCGCCGGGCCGGGAAGGTGAGGGCCCCCCTCCCCCTCCGCGCGCCCCCTCCTCCCCTCCACGCACCCCCTCCTTACCTTCCCGGCCCGGCGGCTCCTGTCCGGCGCCTGCGCCTACTACTACCAGCAGGCTCCGCGGCCTGCTCTAGAGTAGCGCGCCGGGTGATGACATCACCCGGCGCGCCACCCTAGAGCAGGCCGCGGAGCCTGCTGGGAGTAGTAGGCGCCGGCGCCGGATGGGAGCCGCCGGGCCGGGAAGGTAAGGGCCCCCCTCCCCCCTCCGCGCGCCCCCTCCTCCCCTCCACGCACCCCCTGCTTACCTTCTCGGCCCGTCCGCTCCCGTCCGGGGCCGGCGGCTACCACCAGCAGGCTCCGCGGCCTGCTCTAGAGTAGCGCGCCGGGTGATGCTAGTGCCGGACGGGAGCGGACGGGCCGAGAAGGTAAGCGCCCCCCTCCTCCCCCCCCCCGCTGTCCACTTTCATCGGCGGGCGCCCGCTGGCACCCGCCAATGGAAGCGGCGGTGGGCGCCAGTGGGCGCCCGCCGATCCGCCGATCCGCCGAACCGGTTCGGAGCCTTTTCGGACCGGTTCGGATTGGATCAGCCGATCCAGCTGCGGGATCGGAAATCGGATAATTTATCCGATTTCCCACTGGACCGGACTCGGATCGTGGATCGGGTCCGATCCAGTGCACATCCCTACTTCACAGGATGACCCTGGGTTCTGGTATTAGGAGAAAGAGAGGAAATATTTTCCTATCATGCACAATTTTATACACCTCTATCATTTGCCCTGTACACACTTTTTCCAAAGTGAAATAGCCCTTTGATAACTTTGGTAGCCCTTTTCTGTACTTTTTCCAGCTCTCTAATATCTTCTGTACACAGTTTTCCAAGCGTGGTTACACTACCAGTATTCTAAAGCATTAGGATATTGGCAGTTTTATTTTTGATTCCTTTCCTAATGATCCCCAACATGGAATTTGCCTTTTTCACAGGACTCACACACTGGCTCAATTCGGACGACACGTTAAGCAACAGTTGTTAAATTAAACAACTGTCAGTTAGTTAGTTTAACGTGTCGTCCGAATTCAGCCACACAACGGATAACCAACCCACGGTTGGTTAAGTTGGAGTTTTAAACAATGGAGTTAAACAATTCAGTTGCTAGTTGTTTAAAAGTTAGTCAATTGACTAACGTGTTGTCTGAATTCAGCCGCTTGAGGTGCGTGGGTTAAACAACTGAGGTGAGTATGTTAATGCAAAAGACCATAGAGGAGAGCGGCAAGAGAGGCAGAAAGTGGGCGGTCGCTCAGGCACACTCGCAACAGACCGCTGGTATTGCCGCCATAGCAACCAGGTAGCCGGCACGGAGCTCAACAAGGGGCCAGCTCCTGCAAATACTCACGCAGGGTGCCCAGGCAGCTACCCAAACGGAAAGGGAAGTGCACCAGAAGGGAACTATCGCAAAGGGGGGGAGGGGGAGATGGAATAACCAAAACCCCCAGGTGCCCTGGAGCAAGAGGCAGCCCCCCCCCACCAAGAGGGGGAACAACAACCCATCCAAAGCAGACCCCCACTGCACCACCACCTCCACCCTCACATCACCCAGAAGGATGAGGGCAGGGGAAGCAGCGACCAGAGAGCCCCCCCTCATCCGCCCAACACGGCTGGACAATGAGCGATGGCCACGCACATCCCCAAGACGCACAAAATGCCTAGGCAATGGGTGCCCGTGGGCGACAGCCAGCCACCTGTGGATGTTGTGGAAAACCAGCGAAAGCATGCACAACAATCCCAAGGACACGAAGTGGCCCCGGCCACCAAAGACAACAACGCCTATGCACAAGGCACATTCACAGCAAGCACAACAGCCCACCAGCACCCACCAACACACACCAACACACAACCACACGGGATGGGGAAAGGCAGCCCACGACAAAGACCACCGTCACCAGCGAAACACACACCCATCGCCAACATGGAGCCAGAGGGAGAGGGGGCTCGGGAAGACCCGGCTGAGGACTCTGGCTCACAATCTCCTGAAGAGGGGAGCAGCCAGGACCCCCAGGAAAGACGCAGAGTGCAACGCTGGTCCAAGGAAGAGATCGGAACTTCACTGAGCTGTGGGGAAGCCCGGAAGCCAGAAGGATCATGGCCACAGCCAGGCACGATCAGCTCTACCCCTGGCTCGCCAAGAAAATGCAGGAACGAGGACATGACCGCAATGGCAAGCAATGCAAGGACAAGCTCCACGGACTCAAAAGGAAGTTCAAGGAGATCGTCACTCACAATAAAAGAACTGGCACCCAGCCACGCACCATGCCCTTCTACGACGAACTGTCACACCTGCTGTTGGAGCGCCACGATGTCGTCCCGGGACACACGGCGGGCAGCGTGGTCGCCACCAACAAGCCACTGCGCACACGTCAACGAGCATGGCTGGACCAAGGGGCAAAACGGGAGGAGGCCCCCCCCGCACAGAAACAGGAGCCGCTGGCAAGGACGGACACCCCAAGGCTAACCCCCCCTGCCAAGACAGCCGAGAAGGGAGCAGCCGCACCCCCTGCCGAGACAGCTGAGAAGGGAGCAGCCGCACCCCCTGCCAAGACAGCCGAGAAAGCTGCACCAAACCCCCCTGATAAGACAACCGAGAAAGCTGCGCCCAAACCCCCTGCCAAGACAGTCCCACAGTCATCAGCTGCGTCCCCCCAAGAAAGGCCCGAAAGCAGCAGCCGCACCCCCCCAATAAAGGCCCAAAAGCAGCAGCCACCCCCCCCAAGAAAGGCCCGAAAGCAGCAGCTGCACCCCCCGAAAAGCCCGAAAGCAGCAGCCGCACCCCCTCAAGAAAGGGCCGAAAGCAGCAGCCGCACCCCCCCCAAGAAAGGCCTGAAAGCAGCAGCCACCCCCCCAGAAAGGCCCGAAAGCAGCAGCCGCACCCCCCCAAGAAAGGCCCGAAAGCAGCAGCCGCACCCCCCCAAGAAAGGCCTGAAAGCAGCAGCCGCACCCCCCCTCCAAGAAAGTGCTGAAGGCATCAGCCGAAGCATGGCCGGCGAAGGCAAGGCCAATGAGCCGTCCCGCAGCATCCGAAAGCCCATCGCTGCTTGCGAGGCTGCCACTCATGCTGCCCAGGATGGCCACCACCTCAAGGAGCATCTCCCCCATGCCGGCTTCCTCCAGCAGCAGCCCCACACCCTTCCTACGTCTCATCTGTGCGGACATGCAAGTAGAGGACCCTGCACCCGACCCCCTGGTGCCAGAGACCTAGCAGGAGGAGCAAGAGCCAGGACCATTGCGTCCGAGGGCTACTCTCGCGAAGGGGAGCATGGCAGCCACCGCAGGGCGAGAGTCATGGCCAGTGCCAGCACCACGTATGCGGCTGGGGTCCTCAAAACACACAACTACGGTGCAGAGATTCCCAAGCGGGATCCTGGATGTTGTGACGGAAACGGGGCCAGTGTCACAGGAGGACTAGGACGAAATGGAGCAGCTCGTGGAGCAACAGGTGGGCGAAGTGCTGGAGCCAGAACTGTCACCATCCCAGGAAGAGCTCCTGGACATCGACACACAGGCCACCGATGAAACCTACGTGGAGATGGAGGCGATGGAAGCAGAGGCGCCGTCGGATGCGGAGCTCGAGGCTGGGGAGGCTGTGCTGGAGCAGGAGATCGAGGGGCCTCCACAGCCGGAGGACGAGCCGATGGAGGGAGCGGCCCCCCTGGAGGAGGAGCCGCCACCACCGCACGTAGCTGAGCACGGTGCGGCTGCGGCCGAAGAAGCCCGTCCCCTCACCAACGCGCAGAGGTGTGTTCATATGCGCAACAGGCGCAGGGCAGACCGGCTGCAGGTGGCGAAGGAGTTGGTCACGGTCACGGAGACAACCGAGGAGCACATCCATGACCTGTTTACACACATGGCGGCCGAGTAGGCGGCTAGGCGCACCAAGGAGCGCATCCTTACCGTGTGGGCCACGCGCACGGCTACTCAAGCTGTGGAAGAGTGCGCCCAAGCCACACGGGAGGCGGGGAGGGATGTGTGTATAGGTCTAGAGCACCATGTCACCGGGATGACCGAGGCCATGGCAGCCACTGATGCCATCATCGATCGAGGCATGCAGGAGCGCACAGGAGCCATCGACCGCCAAACCGAGGTGCTCAGGGAGCTCGCCCAATCATTCCGGGGCGCCTACCATGGGCCCCTGCAGCCTGCTCCCTACATGGGGCCGTACGGATACATGGCGCCACCACAGCAACAGCAGTACTTGCCCCCACCAATGGCCGCACCATATCGGGCCCCACGTTCGGTGTCGGCAGCAGCAGGTGCCTCAGGGAAGGCAGGGGGGCAGCCGGAGGGCAGGAGCAGCGGAGCATAGGCGGCCGCCCGAAGAGGGGCTGCGACATCCCACCTGACACCGACGAAGAGGGAGAGGAGGAGGGGGAGGAGGCAGAGGATGAGGATGAGGAGGGGGTTGACAGACCCTCCCAGGATGACATGGCCTAAGGCATGGTCATCCTACGGGTCCCTAGACCCATCCGCCAAGGGACCATAGGGATATGCAGTTGTAGGTTCGCCCCCACCACTATACGCGATAAGGCCCCTTTAGAACCCCGTCCCTCTGGTCGGTGCCTCCCTCGGCCTGGTCTAGATGCTCAAGGCTATGTCCATCAGCATCCCTATGCTACAATGTTGCACACCCTGGTTGCCTCTCGTTCCCGGCCCTATCTCCCCCCATTGCAGTCGCAACCAGTCGAGATGGCAGCACCCTACAGGTCCGACAGGCACCAAGCAGGGCGCATTGTCCGACGCTGAAGGGCCCTTCGGCGTGGAGGTTGGTTACAGGGCTGTTGGGCGGGATGCATTGGTGTTGCTGTGGCCTCCGTGTCACTGATGGCTATCCCCCCCTCCTCTCCCCCCTTCTGTTCTCGCCTACCAGGGAAACTACACTCCCTCCACCGTGCCATCCGCAGAAGGCAGAGAGCCCAAAAGGCATGGCGTCTCCACGCTCTGGAGGTGGCCCTGGGAGAAGTCATACATCGCATTCGACGTCTGGAACGAAGCGTCCGCCGGTGGCGCCGTCCGATCCACGGCCAGCCGTAGGCCTTTTCGTCAGCATGGAGGCTCACGCCCATCCCCCCCCTAGTCGTAGCGTGGACTCGGCCTGCTTTGCCGATTCCCCATCACGCACCCCACTCTGGCCGCTTCCTCCCACTCCCCTCTATCTAGCAGGTGCGCTTCAGCCTAAACAAATCCTCCTGCCCTCCCATTCCCACACTACCGTAGTTGGCAGTCCCATGCTCCCAGCCTTGTCCCACCTCCCTCCGCCCTCCTGCTCTGTCACGCCCACCGCTCCACCAGTTCTGCCCCCCTCCCCCCGGCCTGGCTGGCAGTGGCGACTATGTCCCGGAGGGAGTTCGCAACAGCCTGCTTGCAGGGAGTGATCCAGGCGGCCATGCAGAACCATGGCAATGCCGATGAGGAGGACTTATTCCATGCCAGGCTGAGGTGGCTAAGTGGAGCCATGCCCGTGACACCTGTATTCAGGATGGAGACCTTCCGTTGGCCCCTCGGAGCAATGGAGGCCGTGCCTTGTCTCCGGGCCGCCATCCTGCCATTGGTTCGACCCCGTGAGGCACCCACGATGATCGCGGAGAAGTTGGCCGAAGGCGCGGCTGAAGGAGCCCTGCACCGCGCCCCCCCTCTCGACGTCAGCCGAGCTTCTTGCCAAGTGCGAGACCATCCGCCGCTGGGTGTTTCTCCGCACAGAAGCCATGTGGATGGAGATGCAGGACCTGGAGGACTGGGACGACGAGCGCCTCCGTGGGAGCTTCCGCATGTCCCGTGCGACTTTTGAGGTGTTGGTGGCTGAGGTGACACCTGTCCTGCAACGGGAGTATACAAACATGCGCCAAAGTATTCTGGTGTCCCGTCGCCTCGCCCTCACGCTGTACAACCTGGCGTTCAACGTGGGCTACTTGCCGCTGTCGACCATCTTCGGGGTGGGCGTGTCCACCACGTGCGAGATCTTCCGTGAGACGGTGAGCGTGCTGAACGAGCTGTACCTGGCCGATGTCATTCGGGTGGGGGATGAGAAGGAGAACATGCGTGGCTTCTGTGCCCTGGGCTTCCCGCGGGCAGTGGGGGTGATGGAGTCGACCCACGTGCACATCCTGGCCCCGCCCACCATGGCGAGGAATACTACAACCGCAAGCATTTCTACAACATGGTACTCCAGGTGGTGGTGGATGCCAAGGGCCGCTTCCTGGACGTGTATGCGGACGTGTCTGGGCAAAGCCACGACACAGCTGTCTTCTGGAACTCCCCCCTGGCTGCCAAGCTGACATCGGGGTGCTTCCTCAAGTCTGGCCCCGCTTCCGTGTGCGGCCGTGCAGTGGGTCTGCTCCTCCTGGCCGACCAGGCGTTTGCCCTGCAGCCGTGGCTGATGGCCCCGTACCGCTACCCACACACCAACGTGCAGCGTAAATACAACTACTACCATTGCCGTGCCCGCGCTGGCGCTCCCTGTTCAGCTTGTTGGACTTGCAGTCCGACATCATTCCGGACGTGATGGTGTGCTGCTGCATCCTGCACAACATCTGCGAGTCCCGTGGGGATGTTTTACTAGCCGAGCACCCCGACCTCCCTCGGGCGGGCGAGGACGCCGACACCATCCCTGTGGACGGGCGAGACATCCAGAATCCCGTTGGGGTGTGTCACGCCCGTGTGGAGGCGTCCCGGGTGCGTGAGAGCATCAGTGCCTGGATCTGGCTGCGCTACCCTGACCCCTTGTGAGCGTTGGCTGTGGAGTTTCATGTATGGACTGGCATCTCTCCCTGGCAAGCCCCCCCCTCCACCACATCCCCTTGGCACGTTCTGTGCTTGGCTCCCTGGGGGTGTGGCCTCGGCCGTCCCCTCTCCTCCGCTGTGCCTTCAAGCCGCCTCCACCTTCCAGTTGGGGGCAACTGTCCTTTCCATGGGCTCTGCCCTGGCTTAGTGGTGCCCATGTGCCTTATTGCCCATGTCTGGTCTCCCTGCTAAATAATGTTTTCTACGGCCCCCCACTCTTGCCTTCTTTCCTGTGTGTGCGGGAGATGCTCTAGGAGGGAGGTGGGGGGGTTGGGGGCTGGGGCTGGGAGCCGTGGATCTTCCTCGCGACTGCCCTGGGGCGTGGGTGCCAACGTTGGAATTGCAGTGTTGGGCACGGGGTGCAACTGCTGTATTGGTGCTGCCGTTCCTCCCAGCAGCCGTTCCTGGTGCTGCCGTTCCTCCCAGCAGTTCCGCCCACTGACTGAGGTGGCCAATGGAGTTTGGGAGGCATGTCCTGCATCGGCTGCAATGGCGGCGCCCATGGATTTTTGGCCGCAGTGTGTCCTGGGATACCTCCTGGAGGACTAATGGAGTTCGGTAAGCGGGGAAAATGGCGTCCGGGCTGTCAGTCAGAACCGAATACGTTATTAACCACCGGGGTGGTTAAAAATCCTTTGCAGCGCCTGCTGCAGCGTGTCGTCCGAATTGAGCTCACCTTTTTAACACACCGTCAGTGGGTTAATTCCCCTCAGTTGGTTAACATGTCGTCCGAATTGAGCCACTGGGTTGAAGTTTCCATTGAGCTATCAACCACAACCCCGAGATCCCTTTCCTGACACCACTCGATTTCATCATATGTATCTGTATGTTGTTTTGGCCAAGTGATGTGCATCACTTCACACTTGCTTACACTGCAAGGCATTTAGTATGTTGATTCCATTGCCCCAGTCTGGAGAGATCCTTTTGGAGGGCTTCACTATCCCTCTTTGTTTTAACTACCCTAAATAATTTGGTGTTAACAACAATGTTGGCCATCTCACTGCTCACCACCACTAATTCTAGATCATTAATGAACAAGTTAAAAAGCTCTGGTCCCTATACAAATCCTTGGGAACCTCACTGTTCACATCCCTCTACTTTGAGAACAGTGAATTTGTTCCTACTCTCTGCTAGGGATGGGAGAACCAAGGATGCTCAAGTTCACTGAGGCTCTTTCTACACCTAAGGGCCTTCAGGGAGGGCAAGAGGACGATCCCAGACTTACCTGTTTCCGGGATTGTCCTCTTCTTTCTTAATGGAGGAAACAGAAGTTCTGTTTCCTCCTGGGCATGATGAGCTCATTGTGCCCACCATTTTTTTTTGTTTTTTGGGTGGAGGAAGTGCACGAGTGCTCGGGCGCAAAAGGGAAGATTTTTTAAAAAATGCAAAATCGGCATCCCAACCCCCTCCCTGCCATCCCAGGGGTGGCGAAATTGCTGCCACCCCCTTCCCTGATGGGCACAGAGTCATGCGGTGTGGCTACGTGCCCATTTCTGGTGTCATGCTTACTTGCAAGTAAGTGCAGCAGCTGGGATAGGCAGCCACATCTTCCGCAGTCTCAGGATATTCCCGGGACTGTGGGAAGAATCGGGTTTCCCCAGGGATCCCTTTTCCTGGGGGAAACCCGTGCCCATCCCCCCTGCCCCTGGGAGTCCCTGTGCATCATTTGGATTCACAGGGACCACCCCGGGGCAATCCCACACACACAAAAAAAAAGCAAGTGTAGAAATGGTCTTAGATTCTCTGAACTTCATTTCATAGCTCAGTTAATCTTGCTCCCATTTTTATGACCAAGTTTTCTTTTTGTTCAAACTAGAAAAGTGTGCATTTCGAATGGGGAAAAGTGCACGTTTCCATATGCATTTTCCAGAAGTGTGCACTTCTGTCGGATGTCAGGTGCTTCATGAACAATTCACTAGGCTGGCCTAGTGAATTGTGAGTTGATAGCTTAGCAATTGTTGTGAGAAAGTCTGTCTCTGTTCTGTGCTTATCTGTGGCTGCTAGCCAAGGCCTTGAATTTCCTTGAGAACAAAAGTATGTTTTGAAAAGGTGGGGGGCTATCTTGCAAGCTGTCTTTCACATAGTGTCGTCATCAAGAGGAGGTTGAACCTAGAGTGACCAGATAAAATCCAGGTCAGGGCTCATGTAACTTTAACAGTTATAGAGAAAAGGGAATTTCAGCCAGTGTCATTTGTATGCAATTAGTTCCTGGTGAAATTCCCTCTTCATCACAACTGTTAAAGTTGCAGGGGCCCTGCCTTCTTTTGTATATGGTCACTCTAGTATAGTGCATGCACCTTTAACTGTTGTGATGAAGAGGGAATATCACCAGGAACTAATTGCATACAAATGACACTGGCTGAAATTCCCTTTTCTCTACAACTGTTAAAGTTACATGAGTCCTGACCTGGATTTTATCTGGTCAGCCTAGTTGAACCGTGCTGCACTGTTGGCACATGAGTTTGGGTTACAGGTCTAAGGTCCTGTTTGTCAAGTGGCTTAGAATAGCCAGCCTCCAGGCTATAAGAGGAACGGGCAAAGGGGAGGCCCTTTGCTAGGAATCATCTGTTCATCTGTTCGCCTATTCGCCTGTTCTACGGTTACCATCTTGTTCTACGCTTGCCAAGAAACTCGTGTTTGGGATCCTATCTGGTTTGGAGTTGTTGGATGCGCTCTGTACATGTTCTGTTGCTATTTGGACTTGGAATTTCTAAGAACTATGCCATGAAAAGTGCTCTGTGGCTTTTCATAGATTTGGACTTGTTGATTACTGTTCTGGATTCATGTTCTATAGCCTGTTTTTCCCTGCATGGAGCCAAAGTACAGGCACAGGGAAACTCTGAGGCTGATCGTTGCTGTTCTGGAATTGTGTGTGAGTGTGACCTGCGAGAGAGCCTTCCTCAGAGCCAAAGCTACGAGCAAGGAAAGTTTCCTAGGTCGAAGAGGTTCGTCCCCTGACATCTTGCTTACATGATCAGCTCAGTGTCCCTGGCAGGCTGAGTTTGATTTGGTTCAAGATGATCTTGTCTACGATTTGGTTCAAGATGATCTTGTCTACTGTCAGACTTCATGCACTTCTGTGCTGGGGTTTCTCCTTTGAATTTTTGCTCGTGTTCCTGATGAGTCAGTGTGTGTGGCCACTCCTGACTGTTCGCATGGGACAAGGGCTAACTCTAAATGTCTCCCCCTGAGTGATTTGCTGTTCGCATTAAGCCGTTGTACCTGAAAGCTATCTGTTCCGTCTTCAGCTTCAAGTGTGTGTGTGCAGAAAATGAAACCGTTATGCTTGAATTCCGTGTGATTTTACAATAAAATAAATCTCATCGTTTTTAGAGTGTGTCAGTTTGCCTAAAGTTTGTGAGCAGAAGCCTGGGGTGAGCTTGCGTCACGACAACTTCCCCCCATTTAATGCAAGACAAAGTGTTTGTTTGTTTGTTTGTTTGAAAAAATGGGCACTTCAAAATGTGATATTTTTTTTGTGCATTTTTCAAGTTCAGGAATTTGCAAACTTCTTTTCGAAAAAAATACGTTTTTATTTGTATTTGGTATTGCAAGTTTGAATGATTTGCAAACTGAAACAAAAATCTCAGACATCCGTACTCTCCGTTTTCTGATCTTTAACCAGTTAGGACCTCTCCTCTTATTCCATGACTGCTAAGGAAACTTGGGCAGGTCTACAATTCTGCTTTAAAATGGTTTATAACAGTTTTGACAACTGTTGGGGAGCATGACCCACTCCATACACAGTTCTCAAAATGTTTCCAAAGTGTTTTATCTTGCTTGGTGTAGATCTGGCCTTGGTGAGGGATTTCGTCAAAAGCCCTTTAAAAGTCAGAATAAGCTATGACTACCCCTGTCCACTCGTTAGGCATCAGGTGACCATATGGAAAGGAGGACTAGGGTGACCATAGTAGGGTGACCATGTGGAAAGGAGGACAGGGCTCCTGTATCTTTAACAGTTGCATAGAAAAGGGAATTTCAGCAGGTGTCATTTGTAGGCATGCAGCACCTGGTGAAATCCCCCCTTCATTACAACAGTTTTTGTACCTATAAAAGAGGGCAGGGCTCCTGCAGCTTTAACTGTTGTGATGAAGAGGGGATTTCATGAATTGCTGCATGCATACAAATGACACCTGCTGAAATCCCCCCTTCATCATAACTGTTAAAGATATAGGAGCCCTGTCCTCCTTTCCACATGGTCACCTTACTATATGGTCACCCTAGTTAGGCATGCATGTCTTTACAGGGAAATCCTACACACGTAGACCCTCACGCGTAGGCCTCTCCTACTTAGATGTTCGTCCCTAGTGTGGATGTTGGGGGTGGGACAGGGGGTGAAGTGATTCAAAGAGGGAGAGCTGAAGAACTGAGGAATGAGTCTAAGGAGATGACAATGAGAGTAAAATGATTAAACCAGAGAAGATAGTGAGGAAGAGACGTGGGAGAACTGCAACCTTCCACTCTTCCACAGCAGCTGTAGTCGCCTCTCACAGACACTGAGGCCTACAGCTGCATCCCAGCTCAGGGCTGTGTAGTGAAAGGGATGGTCTGTGAGGCTAATTGCTCACCTGTGAATACCTCAATCACCCCCTCCTATTTTTATGTTTAGAGACGTGCCTCAAATTAGATACCTGTCTGAGTTATCCCTCCTGCTTCCTTCCTCTTCCCTCCATTTCTCGTTCAACAAATCCTAGTCCTTGGATTTTTTCCTTCTTTCTACTCTATTAAGTTGTCCATTGGTTTCCTCACCCTCACTCCAACTCCCATACACCCTTTCAGGAAACATGGAAGCTGGTGGGCTGGAGACACCAGAGTTTGCCTTCCATGAACGGAAGGGCTCCACTCAGGGAAGGTGTTCCTGCCTGCCTGCCCCCGCTCCACAGCTCAGCTCATTCTATTCAGCAGGGTCTCTCAAGCCTCTGTGTAGCATTTTCAGGAGGCTGGAGGGGCTGCAGTGGAGAATGGGAAAGAGAAGTCTGCTTCCGCCAGACCAGTTGCACACACCTAAATCTGGATCCAACCTACTCTCCTGAAGCCCTGGCATTCTCCCCCCTCATTCATCCCTCTACAGTTTGAACCCAGGTCCCAGAATTCCCCCACAGGACGGGGAAAACAGGCTTACATTTGGAGGCATGGCCAAATTGCAGCTTTAGGCCTCGGCCCTGGCTATGGAGTTGCTGCTGGGCAAATCTTGTGTGAGGACAGAAGGTCAGTGTTTTATCCAGATCAGGGAAGAGGTCCCTAGACTTGTGGCAACTCTAGCCTGGAGTAATCTGATGGAGGATGGAGCAAATCATTACACAAGAATGTCACACACTGTGGCATGATGCATACTGCAGGGTAAAGCCCTAAGACGCTGCAGATAACATCATTTGAATATTTTTCTTAAAATGCTGAACAGCATGGTAGAATATGACTATAGAATAAAAACAGATTTAATTTGGCTGAGGCACGAGAGCAGTAGGAATGTTCAAAGTGCTGTAGTAGCACATGGGACTCTGCTGGGGAAGTTTTCTTCAAGGCAAGAATGCTAATGCACACCATTTCTTTGTTATTTGTTCAACGTCCCGTCCCCCCCCCCTTGGGGCGAGGGTGGGGAGGGGAAGGCCTGTGGTCACATCAGCTAGGCTGCATGTTTACTCAGAAATGACTTCTTTCCCTTTCGGCTGCGCTGCAGATTTTGTTTCAGGTTAAACCGATCAGATAGACAAAATTCCAGCCCGGACAGCTTGGCTTTTCCTTTGCAAGTGACAGGACTCATGCGCAAGAGGTTCATATGCCGCTGAAGAAAGAGCGCAAGAAAATGCAACATATATGCATTGACATTTCAGCCTGTCAGAGTTTACATATAGAGAGAGAGAAGAAAGAAAACAAAGGTGACAATTTAATGGCTGGGTTTTACACAAAGGTAATAAACAGAGCTATTGAACTGAAGACTCTGAGAGCCTGGATGTGTGGTTGCATTTTCTGTTTTAAAATGCCATGTGGTTTGTAGCTCTCATTAAAATTACCACGAGCACATGGCTAATAACTGCATAAAGTTTGTGCTATTCTAAGAATATATAAACGTAAGACAAGTAGAGCCCTGTTGGATCAGACCAAAGGCCCAACTACTCCAGCATCCTGTTTTGCACAGTGCCCAACCTCCTGTATTTAAAAACAAACCAACAAAACAGAAAAAGGCAACAGAAATAATAATTAGTAGTTTGGAACACATCTTGCATGGAGAGCAGATTGTAGAGCCAGGATGCATGGGTAGAAAGTGGGTAGAAAGATGGGTGGATAATTTTAAAGGCAAATTAAATCATAGATACTCCGTACAAAGTGAATAGGGAACATCCATGGTAACATGTTTATGTATTTATTATTATTATTATCATCATCATCAATATTTATATTCTACTTCATATCTAAAATAGATTCTGGAGCAGTGCACACAGGAATAAAACAGTAAAAAGACAAGATTAAAAACAGAAAATTAAAATTCTTTGTTTAAAGCAAAGGGCCAACAGTGGCTGGTCAGTTGAGGAAGGCTTCCTGGAATACAGTTGTTTTCAGGAGGTGCTGGAAACAGCCTTGTGTTGGTGCTTACTTGACCTCTAGGGGCAGGGAGTTCCAAAGAGAAGGGGCCACCACATTACTGCAGCCAGGTATACTGTTGCCATGACATGAATAACATAGTTGTTGGTTTGGGCAGTATTCATTTATATGAAACATTTGATGTCTAACCCTTCAGTGCAGCTTACAGTTAGTAACTGAAACAACTAAAACATTAAAAATGCACCAAACATAACACAAACTATTACTAAAAAGCAACAGAGGAGCACAGGACAAATATCAGCTGATTATATATATATATATATATATATATATATATATATATTAATGCTATGGACAGTCTGGAGAAATAAAAAGGACTTCACCTGAAGCCCAAATGACGCAAGTCTTCTTGGGAAGATTCTTCCACAGATGGAATGTCACTAGGGATTTTGGAGAAATGCAACAGATTCAAATGAGATCAGATGTCTGCAAATCCGACAGTGTACACAATCCTCCTCCTCTCCATTTTATCCTCACAACAATAGCCCTGTGAGGTAGGTTGGGTAGGTTGGGCTGAGAGTCTGTGACTGGCCTGAAGTCACCCAGTGAGCTTCCATGGCCGAGTGGGGACTAGAACCCGGATCTCCCGACTCCCAGTCCAAAACTCTAACCACTACACCACAGAGAATCTGTTTTTCAAATAATTCCACAAGGTCTTTTTACCCCCCCCCGAACCCCTGTGCCCCACCAATTTGTTTCCAGTGTATAAAAGAAAAATGCATGCACAGGAATGCTCAAGATGTGACTAATCTGTGTTAAGAGATACTGAGTGTGTTCTTTTGCATAAGAACATAAATTATACCTTGCTGGAGCATATATCACATTTCACCTAGGCCAGCCCTCTTTACAGGAATCCCACCAACCAGGAAAAGTTAGGCGGTCCATAATAAAGTGGCCAGCGGTCTACTAGAAGCCCACAACCTTCCATCTCCTTGTAGCTACCTTAAAAATAGTTTAGTTGAAAAGGGGTTTATCTAGTCTGTTCAGGCAAGCAATGATCAGAATAGGGATTGCCCACCCAAACATGCAATGTATGGGCAATGGGCTCTCTGATTTAAAGCACCAATTTTACACAAATGTGTTCATATGGGAGAATCTGAAATCGCAGAACGGCCATTCTTATCATTCTGCTATGCATTGCTATCCATACTGTTTTCAGGCTGAGAACTCTTGAACAAGATCAAGTCATGAAGTCATGATTTTTCAGTTACATTTCCCAGGTGCCATGGGAATGAGAAACAAACAAATAGGTTCGGGTGTCAGACTGGAATTCACTTTGATTGCAAAGTGGTCTAGTCAGGCTTCCTGCAGCTGGTTCCCTCCAGATGTCTAATCCATCTGGGAAAGGCTGGTCTAAAGCTAATGAAATAAAGAATAATCTCATGATGCTATGCATACATTTGAAGACAGTTGAAGGCAGGGTCTGTTTCTACACCACACGGGTGTAGAGGGAGGGAGGGGCGGCAATACCGGAAGTACCTGCTTCTGGGATCATCGCTTGAATCCACATCACGGGCGCAACGTCCCGGCTTTCTCCCGGGCCGTCACGCTGTCGCAGCCACCATTTTTTTTTCAAACACTCAGGAAGAGCACTCTTGCGCTCCATCGCTGAAGGTAAGTTAAAAAAAACAAAAAAAGTGTGTGAAATCGGGGCCCTTCCCCCCACCATCCTGGGGATGTCGGACTTGCTCCCCCTCCCCTGATGGTCGTGGAGCCGTGCAATGTGGCTCCATGCCCATTTCTGCTGCCGCTTACTCACGAGTAAGCGCAGCAGCAGCCGGGATGGGTGGCCCGCAGGAAGATTCGGGTTTCCATATCCCGGGGGAAACCTGTGCCCATCTAACCTGCCCCCGGGACTCCCTGTGCATCATTCAGACGCACAGGGATGACCCAGGGGCTACCCCACAGAAAATGGGCAATGTAGAAACAGCCAGGGTCTCTGTTTCTAAATAACTCTGCCTGATTAACTGTGGCTGCCATGGGATCACACGGTGATCTGGTTCACACGATGTGAGAAACCAGAGTATGATTAAGTGTGGGTTGTTGTCAAACCATGGGTTGTTTTTAATCAAGGCTTATGTTGTGTATACCCAGTCATGCTAACAAACCATAATTTGTTAATGATAAACAACCCACAAAGAGAACCCGTGGATTTGTCGTTGGGTCATGAACTACGTGTGGTTCATGGTTAACAAACCATGATTTGTTAGCACAGCTGGGTTCACACAACACAACAACCCATGGTTCAAAGACAAACCATGGTTCAATGACAAACCACAGTCAACCCATACTCAACCCCGATTATGCTGGTCAAGTTGTGTGAACCCAGCCAGTACAAAGCACTTTAAATTGGGAAGCTGTTACTAGCATGTATGTAGAGTGCCCTTCCACAATGTGTTGATGAAGTTTAGAAATGAGCATTTCCCCCCTCCCCTTAGGACTGTGTTAAATATCAGAAGAATAAAAATGCATTTTATGCCTTTTGTCCTATAGGTATAGAAAATGACATTTTTAAAGTCTCTTTAGCATAACCTTGCTGTGCTGGGACCCCTGCTGCCAACTGCCTTGCATCGTGACTTCTAAATAGAGAATTATTTTCAATTTATCCAGTTGCTAATGATTTAAATAGAGCTACACTTCCCCTCCAAGCTCCCAGCAACTGGCTAGAGAACTTTATTGAGATATATAAATTATTCCAATTCCTCGTGCTGGCTACAGATCCCATCCTATTCAGCTAATGTGGATATAAATAAAAACAGGGGAATATGCTTTATGGCAATAACTACTGCAGAAGTTTATATCATCCTACAGAAAGACACCTTGACATATTACTGATAATATTCATAATACATTTAAAAAGACAGTCTGGAGGTTCACGGTTGAAAGTTTCAGATATAAGGAACATAAATTGCATTCAGGTTTTGATGGCTGACTTAGAAAAGGCATTGCACTAATCCATGGAAAGATCATCAATATAATATAGAAGAATGCCAGCCAAGCATAAGAATGTTCTGTCCTAGTCAGCTGCCAGAGGAAGCAGTTCAGTGTTCTTCCAGTAAAGCTAAGGTGATGATATTGGTCAAAGCGTGTTTCAAGGTACCCACTGCTGCCCCCATAGTCCCTCTTCTATCACTAATCCCTGCCACTGCTACTGGTGCTGTACACCATTGCTGCCGTTTTCACCACCATTTTCATCTTCACCTGCCTGTGGGCATGGGCACCTAACAATAAAAAAGGGCCACCGTGACTTCACATTCTGACAACGTGCCATTAAATAAACTAAACTAAATAAACTGGAGGTGTGGCTGACAAATAACACTAGGGGCTTCAGCAGGAAG
Source organism: Anniella stebbinsi (assembly GCA_029215795.1). Classification (NCBI taxonomy): domain Eukaryota; kingdom Metazoa; phylum Chordata; class Lepidosauria; order Squamata; family Anniellidae; genus Anniella; species Anniella stebbinsi. Next base: position 100,369,194 of record JARDYH010000005.1, read on the forward strand.
ATGAGGGCCATCAAGGAGGCATGCAAGCAACTCTTGAAGGCCCAGGGGCATGGCAGAGGTGACAGCAGCAAAGTTGGCAATGACATGCCTCTGAAGTCCTAAACCAGGGATGTGGAACCTTTTTCAGTCCCATATTTGAAGATGTCCTGTATTTGTTGAAGTCCAAGTCTGGCTTCAAGGTCAAGAATCATTAAGAGGGGAGAGCAGCAGGAGCCTTGACGTTGCCCATCCACAGTCAGTGCCTGGGCAGCAGACTGAGTGGACATCTAGGTCACCTGGTCAGTCTGCCTCATTATGGTGAGATGCATTGTTTGGCTATTTTAATTATAGTTCTGCTATTTTCATTATAGCCCTTCTCTCTAAATTTGCATTTATGCATATAAATTGGCATATGTAAATAGCATGTAAATTGATGACCTCTTTTGTCCTTTTGGGGGGGGCAATGTGTAAGTGTCCACCCTACTTTAGTGCATTCTGCTTGCTTTGTTATCCATGCAAGCAGACTGCAGGAGGTAAAGTTTCCTTCTTGGTACATTCTGCAGGAAGGAGTGATTGAAATGCAGAGAATGCATATCACAAATGACTAGAACCCCAGATTCATATAAGGTGACCAGGGAGAGATAAGAAATATTCTCCTTTTCACTCATTAGGCAGGAATATCAAGGTGGAATCTAATCTAACTGTATGTCTAAAGTTAAGGGTCGGGAACTCTTGTCCCATAGGAAAAGTCCATTGTGGTCTTGTAGGTAGAGCCGGAGCCCAAAGTGGGTAGAGTCAAAGCCAAAAATGGGTGGAGTTTGCGTGATTGTATCTATTATCTGTCTCACTACTTCTGGTACACGCACACTTGAAGTGGAAAAGAAAGTGATCCCCATATGGGTGGTCCAGAGAACAAGGCAAACCTGTAGCATCTGTAGAGCTGGATGACACAGAGGGTTGCATGAAATTAGGCTGAGGCCCATATGTTTCCCACCCCATCTCTAAAGAGTATACGTTTCTGTTCTTCCATAGTCTAGGTGTAAAACAGTTAAGCACTCTGGCCTGAATAAGCAACAATTAAGGAAAAAAATGTCTGTTCCCAGATTCACCCAGTATTTTGTCCAATACTAGGAAGAGCAGTATGTAACAACATGTAAACCACAGCAGAACAGCCATGGGTCTTTGGATACAACCTTTAAAAAGTTTTTGGGTGTGTTCCTGGCAGTTTAGATAGCTGAACTTCATCTGGGTCCCAGGCTGAAACGTTAAGAGATATGTTGGCAGAAAAAATCCAATGTAGAGTTTGCCCTTTTTGTCTTCTTCTCTGTGTGTGCTCTCCCTCTTTTCTTCTTACCCCATCTAACACGTGTCTGGTTACACTCTCACCTTCCTTGTAGCTTTCCTACTTTTATCTGGGATATATTGTCTCCAGTTTACTATTGGCTGCTCAGATTTTCTTATACTCAAGGGCCTTCTAGCAACTACATCTCTACCAATGCAAATCTCTTGTGTGTACCTTGGGACTGGGTCTGCAGCCTATGGGGAATCACGTTTGAGTGGTAATAAGCATAGCCATGTTGTCATGGATACTCTAGTTGGCTTCCATACTGCTGTCTCTCAGCCTATCTACACTACCGCTTTCAAACGGTTTATGACAGTTTTAAACCGGCCAATAATGGTTACTAACCGGTTTAAAACTGTTATAAACTAGGGGTGTGCATCGGATCGGATCGGATCCGATCCACGATCCGAATCCGATCCGACCCAAAATCGGGAAAATCCGATCCGATCCGACCAACCTCCGATCCGATCCGATCCGATGAGGTCTGATCCGGATCGGACACCATTTTGGATGCTTTTTCCCATAGCCAAGTATTGTTTTACAAAAACGCCTATAACTTTTTCATTTTTAAAGATAGAAGGATGAAACTTGGGGACATTGTAGACTGGTTAGGGATAGTTATCTGTGAGAAATTTCAGAAAGATTGGTGCATGCGTTTTGTGGCAATTAATTTTTTAATAAATACCCAGGAATGCTTATAACTTTGTCATTTTTAAAGTTACAAACATGAAACTTTGCCACATTGTAGGAGGTACCTTGGGACCTATGTGTGTGAAATTTCAGAAACATAGGTGCTTGCCTTGTGTGGCAATTAATTTTAGAAAAATGGGTAGTAGTGGGGTAAATACAGTTATGCCTCCCATTTTTTTATTTTTTAAGATACAAACAGGAAACTTGGGCACATTACAGATACCACTTGCCTTGATATGTGAGTGAAATTTCAGAAACATTGGAGCTTGCCTTGTGTGGCAATTAAGTTTTGAAACAATGAGGAAAGAAACACCTATACCTTTGTCATTTTTAAAGTTACACACATGAAACTTTGCCACATTGTAGGTGGTACCTTGGGACCTATGTGTGTGAAATTTCAGAAACATAGGTGCTTGTCTTGTGTGGCAATTAATTTTAGAAAAATGGGTAGTAGTGGGGTAAATACAGTTACGCCTCCCATTTTTTTAGTTTTGAAGATACAAACAGGAAACTTGGGCACATTACAGATACCACTTGCCTTGATATGTGAGTGAAATTTCAGAAACATTGGAGCTTGCCTTGTGTGGCAATTAAGTTTTGAAACAATGAGGAAAGAAACACCTATACCTTTGTCATTTTTAAAGTTATACACATGAAACTTTGCCACATTGTAGGTGGTACCTTGGGACCTATGTGTGTGAAATTTCAGAAACATAGGTGCTTGCCTTGTGTGGCAATTAATTTTAGAAAAATGGGTAGTAGTGGGGTAAATGCAGTTACGCCTCCCATTTTTTTAGTTTTGAAGATACAAACAGGAAACTTGGGCACATTACAGATACCACTTGCCTTGATATGTGAGTGAAATTTCAGAAACATTGGTGCTTGCCTGGTGTGGCAATTAATTTTTGAAACAATGAGGGATTCATTGGACAGCACTTGCCCATAGGGATTCATTGGACAGTACTTTCCCATAGGGAATCATTGCATTGCACTTTCCCATAGGGAATCATTGCATTGCACTTTCCCATAGGGAATCATTGCATTGCACTTTCCCACTGAGAAATACAGTTATGCCTCCCACATTTTTATTTTTGAAGATACAAACAGGAAACTTGGGCACATTGTAGACTGGTTAGGGATAGTTATCTGTGAGAAATTTCAGAAAGATTGGTGCATGCGTTTTGTGGCAATTAATTTTTTAATAAATACCCAGGAATGCCTATAACTTTGTCATTTTTAAAGTTACACACATGAAACTTTGCCACATTGCAGGTGGTACCTTGGGACCTATGTGTGTGAAATTTCAAAAACGTAGGTGCTTGCCTTTTATGGCAATTAATTTTAGAAAAATGGGTAGTAGTGGGGTAAATACAGTTACGCCTCCCATTTTTTTATTTTTTAAGATACAAACAGGAAACATGGGCACATTACAGGGAACACTTCACTTGATAGGTGTGTAAAATTTCCGAAAGCTGGGTCCAGGCATGTGGTGGCAATTAATTTTTGAAACAATGAGGAAAGAAACGCCTATAACTTTTTTATTTTAAAAGTTAGAAGTCTGAACATTGCTCACTTCGTAGATGGGTTAGGGGTAGATATGTGTCAGAAACTTCAGAATGATAGGTCCAGGCATTTGATGGCTATGGAATTTTTAGATTAAATGTTTCAAAAAATGTTCCACAGAGGCCAGGTCTTCCTTTCCTCCCCCTCCCGCTTCCCGCGAAGAAAAGGAAACACTGTCTCGTCTCGATCCCTTTGATCCTTGCTAGTATCCATTACAGGGCTCGTGTCTGCTTTCCTACTTTCACTTTTTACTCAAGCAGACACGAGCCCTGTAATGGATACTAGCAAGGATCAAAGGGATCGAGACGAGACAGTGTTTCCTTTTCTTCGCGGGAAGCGGGAGGGGGAGGAAAGGAAGACCTGGCCTCTGTGGAACATTTTTTGAAACATTTAATCTAAAAATTCCATAGCCATCAAATGCCTGGACCTATCATTCTGAAATTTCTGACACATATCTACCCCTAACCCATCTACAAAGTGAGCAATGTTCAGACTTCTAACTTTTAAAATAAAAAAGTTATAGGCGTTTCTTTCCTCATTGTTTCAAAAATTAATTGCCACCACATGCCTGGACCCAGCTTTCGGAAATTTTACACACCTATCAAGTGAAGTGTTCCCTGTAATGTGCCCATGTTTCCTGTTTGTATCTTAAAAAATAAAAAAATGGGAGGCGTAACTGTATTTACCCCACTACTACCCATTTTTCTAAAATTAATTGCCATACAAGGCAAGCACCTACGTTTTTGAAATTTCACACACATAGGTCCCAAGGTACCACCTACAATGTGGCAAAGTTTCATGTGTGTAACTTTAAAAATGACAAAGTTATAGGTATTCCTGGGTATTTATTAAAAAATTAATTGCCACAAAACGCATGCACCAATCTTTCTGAAATTTCTCACAGATAACTATCCCTAACCAGTCTACAATGTGCCCAAGTTTCCTGTTTGTATCTTCAAAAATAAAAATGTGGGAGGCATAACTGTATTTCTCAGTGGGAAAGTGCAATGCAATGATTCCCTATGGGAAAGTGCAATGCAATGATTCCCTATGGGAAAGTGCTTTCCAATGATTCCCTATGGACAAGTACTCTCCAATGAATCCCTATGGGCAAGTGCTGTCCAATGAATCCCTCATTGTTTCAAAAATTAATTGCCACACCAGGCAAGCACCAATGTTTCTGAAATTTTACACACATATCATGTGAAGTGTTCCCTGTAATGTGCCCAAGTTTCCTGTTTGTATCTTCAAAACTAAAAAAATGGGAGGCGTAACTGTATTTACCCCACTACTACCCATTTTTCTAAAATTAATTGCCACACAAGGCAAGCACCTATGTTTCTGAAATTTCACACACATAGGTCCCAAGGTACCACCTACAATGTGGCAAAGTTTCATGTGTGTAACTTTAAAAATGACAAAGTTATAGGTGTTTCTTTCCTCATTGTTTCAAAACTTAATTGCCACATAAGGCAAGCTCCAATGTTTCTGAAATTTCACTCACATATCAAGGCAAGTGGTACCTGTAATGTGCCCAAGTTTCCTGTTTGTATCTTAAAAAATAAAAAAATGGGAGGCGTAACTGTATTTACCCCACTACTACCCATTTTTCTAAAATTAATTGCCATACAAGGCAAGCACCTACGTTTTTGAAATTTCACACACATAGGTCCCAAGGTACCACCTACAATGTGGCAAAGTTTCATGTTTGTAACTTTAAAAATGACAAAGTTATAAGCATTCCTGGGTATTTATTAAAAAATTAATTGCCACAAAACGCATGCACCAATCTTTCTGAAATTTCTCACAGATAACTATCCCTAACCAGTCTACAATGTGCCCAAGTTTCCTGTTTGTATCTTCAAAAATAAAAATGTGGGAGGCATAACTGTATTTCTCAGTGGGAAAGTGCAATGCAATGATTCCCTATGGGAAAGTGCAATGCAATGATTCCCTATGGGAAAGTGCTTTCCAATGATTCCCTATGGACAAGTACTCTCCAATGAATCCCTATGGGCAAGTGCTGTCCAATGAATCCCTCATTGTTTCAAAAATTAATTGCCACACCAGGCAAGCACCAATGTTTCTGAAATTTTACACACATATCATGTGAAGTGTTCCCTGTAATGTGCCCAAGTTTCCTGTTTGTATCTTCAAAACTAAAAAAATGGGAGGCGTAACTGTATTTACCCCACTACTACCCATTTTTCTAAAATTAATTGCCACACAAGGCAAGCACCTATGTTTCTGAAATTTCACACACATAGGTCCCAAGGTACCACCTACAATGTGGCAAAGTTTCATGTGTGTAACTTTAAAAATGACAAAGTTATAGGTGTTTCTTTCCTCATTGTTTCAAAACTTAATTGCCACACAAGGCAAGCTCCAATGTTTCTGAAATTTCACTCACATATCAAGGCAAGTGGTACCTGTAATGTGCCCATGTTTCCTGTTTGTATCTTAAAAAATAAAAAAATGGGAGGCATAACTGTATTTACCCCACTACTACCCATTTTTCTAAAATTAATTGCCATACAAGGCAAGCACCTACGTTTTTGAAATTTCACACACATAGGTCCCAAGGTACCTCCTACAATGTGGCAAAGGTTCATGTTTGTAACTTTAAAAATGACAAAGTTATAAGCATTCCTGGGTATTTATTAAAAAATTAATTGCCACAAAACGCATGCACCAATCTTTCTGAAATTTCTCACAGATAACTATCCCTAACCAGTCTACAATGTCCCCAAGTTTCATCCTTCTATCTTTAAAAATGAAAAAGTTATAGGCGTTTTTGTAAAACAATACTTGGCTATGGGAAAAAGCATTCAAAATGGCGTCCGATCCGGATCGGACATCTGGTCCGATCCGATCCGACCAGCCTCCGATCCGATCTGATCCGATCCGACCCCCCAGGTCCGATTCCGATCCGCTATCCGATCCGGGGGGTCAGTGCACATCCCTATTATAAACCATTTGAAAGCAGTAGTGTAGATAGGCTTTCTGAGTCAAGAAAAGGAAAAGAGAGGAAAATAAAATGGCCAACATTGGTGGGCCTCATCTGGAAGCTCACCTTCAGTATTATTAAGGATGTTAAATTGCACTAGAGGAAAAGAGTGAGTTATTAACTTTAAAATCTCCCTAACAGACAGTCAGGTAAATAAATACTAGTTTGGATGGGGAAAATCAACAACAGGAGAACAAATCTAATAATGTTAAGTGGCAGAGAAAGATGGAGGAATTTGATACATACTATGGTAGCAGATGATGAAGTTCAGGACAATCATTATATGAAATTGTGCCCAAAGATAGGATTAAGATCTACATAAATTACATATTCCTATAACAACCTGAGGCCTGTCCTCCTCTTCCCCTTGGGGGATACCGGACTAAGAGAAGGAATAGTAGCAAGAGCAAATGGGACTTGGGTTGCCTGTCGTCTCATAGGGAGAATTAATAGTTGGGAACCAAGGAGTCTGGTGAGCACAGCGAGGCAGAGAGAACTAGGATGGTTAAGTTTACTTGTCCTGTCCCACATGCCCTTCCATCACCTGCCACTCAGGGCTGGTGGTACAAGAGCACATGAGGGGACAGGGGAAGGAGAGGGTCGAGTGTGCTAATTCAGCCTCTTTAGTTATTTATTACATTTATATACCGCCCAATAGCTGAAGCACTCTGGGTGGTTCACAAAAATTAAAACCAACAACAAAACAGTATAAAAGCACAATATAAAAATACAATATAAAAACACAACCAGGGTAAAAAACCACGCGGCAATGCAGATTTAAAATACAAATTTAAAATACAGTTTTAAGATAGTGTAGTTAAAAGACTAAGATGATAAACTGTTAAAATAGTGGGAGAATAAAAAGGTCTTCACCTGGCGTTGAAAGGAGTATAACGTAGGTGCCAGGCGAACCTCTCTAGGGAGCTCATTCCACAGCCAGGGTGCCTCAGCAGTAAAGGCCCTCCTCCTAGTAGCCACCTGCCTCACTTCCTTTGGCAGGGGCTCATGGAGAAGGGCCCCTGAAGATGATCTTAGGGTCCGGGCAGGCACGTATGGGAGGAGGCGTTCCTTCAAATAACCTGGCCCCAAGTTGTTTAGGGCTTTGAATGTTAATACCAGCATTTTGAATCGGGCCCAGATCTGGACTGGCAGCCAGTGAAGTTGGAAAAGGACTGGCATAATATGGTCTCGTTGGCCAGTCCGTGTTAACAGTCTGGCCAATAACAGTCCTTCCATTCCCATCTTAATTTGAAGCTCATTCCCTTGTTGCTTGTTCCTCATGAACACAACTTCCACACTATGCCTTCCAAGTGGCAAGGAGTAGGAACACACCACTAGCAGAAAATCAGAGAGCTGGAAGCATTTCATAAACCTAACAAAGTAAGAAGATCGCCAGTGTAATGTGGTGGTTAGGAGGTTGGACTGGGACTGGGGAGATCCGGGTTTTAGTCCCCACTTGGCCCATGAAGCTCACTGGGTGACTGTGGGACAGTCCAGCCACTGTCTCTCAGCTTAACCTATGCAGGGTTGTTTTGAGGATCAGGTGGAGAGGAGGAGGATCATTAATGCCTTGGGCTTCTTGAGGAAAGGCAGGATATAAATATAACAAATAAACAAACAAACAAATGAAAAACAGATTCCAGAATGGCTGGATTTATTGCTATTTGTGTCACAAACAGGATGCCCACTTTTGGTGATCTCAACTACTCTGGATCTTTCTGGCTGTCACACCATAGGATGTAGCCTATACCATGAAAGGGAGGGCAGGCAAACCAACTCACTTAGCCCCTACTTGCCCATTCACTCCCACAGTCCTCATTGCTACTACTGAGGAACCATCTTTCTTTTTCCAGGCTGCCTCCACTAAAACAGTCCTTGACCCTTTGCAACTTAGGTGTCTCCTATGGACTTCCATACCAAGCTGTCAAGTCACTCTACTGGGTAGTGCATGAGGGCAATAGAGCAGGGGCTGAAATCTAGGGGTGTGCGAATCAGCAAAACCCAAACTAGCCAAAGTTCTTGAAGCTTGTTCTGACTCAAGTCCATATCAGATTGAGAGCTTTGTGTGTGTTTTTCCTTTCCACATTAAAATATGTCCATATTTTTGTGCATATTGTTCCAAATCTACAAATCCGTTGTGCACATCTTTGAAATGTACGCATTCTTCTCCCATTGATTAAAGTGTATTTGTGGACATTTTTTCCAAAGTACAGATTTTTAATGCACATTTCAAACGTACCCCTGCTGTTGAACACATTTTCTTTTTTGCTCCGCAAATCACGTCGCTGGCTCATAAATACAGATTGTGTTCAACTCTGTCTTCAATCCAAAAGGTGCCAACTGGGTAAATCCTGATCAAAACTGAAATGAATTTCTCATACAAGGTTGAACACCAACGATTTTTAATGAAACATTTAAATTAGATGGTTATCATGATATTTCTGGGTGATAGGGAAATAGATTTAACCATAAGAGTAATTAGGCTATGAAAATAACATGAAAAAGCCTTCCACTCTAAATTCCCTCTAGAATGTTTCCCTACTCAAGCCAATTCCAGGTAATAAAGCAATTTCTTCCAGTTCATCGTACTCCTTTGGCAGCACAATTCCAGCCTACTTGCTTTCAGCTCAGCTTCTTTTGTCCCTGGTGTCTGGGACCTTTGCTACTCTCTATCCTGACTTCCTTCTTTTGATTTCTAGCTCTTGAACTTCTCTTATATACTTCACTTGAGCTTCACTTATATACACTCTTCCAACTCTCCATGATAACCTCTTAGCCAATCAGAAGGGCAGTCAATTTTTGTTAAGTTTCTCGTTCCCATAGGAATTCGGCTTCTTCTCCTCCCACACCACCTTTTAGATTTCCGTTTCTCGAGCTGACCTATTGTACCTTCTGTAACCTTTATCGAGTTATGAAGTCAGTTTACAAAAAAACAGAGATAAAGACAGAATCTCTTGCAGCAAGCAAACATTTCCATAATGTGGTGCCCTTTTCAGATCTCTGAGATTCTTGCCTCTTTAGATTCCTGCCTCGGTAAACCTCAGAACACAATACTTTTTCTGGAAAATAGGATGACAAATATTGAAAACCTGACAGATTCAAAAAACCCCACCCAAACCAAAGTGATAATTGCAGTTTTGACACATTATTGCAGAAAATATATAATAACTTGAACATGTACATTTACAATGCCTTATCATTGTAAATTTTGCTCTGAAATGTCCTTTTTATACCCAACTTCTGCAGAAGCACCTATGATATTAGTATTTATTTTTATTTTTAACTTGGAATAGTGAGTGTGAAGATGTTACAAATTCTATACCAGGGGGATTGGCTTCTATTTTAAGTCAGCTCATTGTTGATGAAGTTTGAGGAGCAGAATAAATAAATGTGTCGAATGAAAACTATGCCATGTAATAAGCACTCATGTCCAGTGGCTTGAGGAATTTTGGTGAGTGGTAAATTTAGTAAGTGGTTAATAGGGTTTAGTGGCTAATTTTGTGTTTAAATATGATTACATTTGTGTGGATGAAACTTGCAGCTGTAAAGTTGTGAACTGGAATACATATCTCGCTTTGTTCACTGGCCCTCAAATTATCCTTCAGATACAGAGTTTGCTGCTTTTAAAAACTGATCATTGTTCTTTAGGAATGCTCCAGCATAATCCGTCACAGCAGTCTGTAGATATCCTTGTCAGTCTCATAGCATTTCATTTTTTGAAGCTGTCATTTCTGTCACCAGTTTCTGTCATTTGAATGTCATCTGTTTGCTTCTCTCTTAGGAAAGCAAAGAGAGGAAGCTATAAGGTTGCAATATGGGAAAGTCTAAGGTCTTGATCTTTTAAAAGCACTGAATACCCATGACTTTGCTTTAGTGGAAAACCAGTAAAACGAGAGCAAACCATTGAATGACATACTGCTATTACTCTTGAGTGCTATTATTATGGCTGTGTAATCAACATTTGGTGGATTAGCTGTCTCACTTTTAACTGCACCAAATTAGTCGACCCATGAGTCGAATCTAGTAGGTTCGTATTTCTCAAGAGCATAACAAATCCTGACTTTGTTCCAACGAACTTTAGTATTTTTGTAATTCAAACTGAGATCAATTACAAGTTAATTTATATTTTTTTCACGTCTCTCCTGCCTGACCAGCAATCTGAAGAGAGCCAGGAATCAGGTGTCGGGGTTGCTAAGTAGTGAAGATCAGAGTATGAACAAGGATGCAAGATTGGAGAATGTCAGCAGTCAAGACTGAAGAGCAATCAGAATCAGAGAGCAAATCCAGACTGGATTGAGGCAGGACCAGAGAACAAGCAAAGAATCAAGACCACAGAGCGACTAGAAATACAGACGCATGCCAGAACTCAGGGAGACCTTATTGCTCAAGCAAGGAACCAGTGAAGCAGGAAGTCTGGAAGGGCTCGAATTGGAAGGGTTGCTACCACTGCTGCAGTGGTAGCAACTCCTCATCTTCATACTTTTTTCCTTTACTAACTTTCCTTTACTAAACTTTCCTTTACTAACAACTAAATTAGACACTTTTTTGTTGCAGGGGTAGGGAGGCTCAGCCAATGAGGGCACTGGAGTGGCAAAAGGAGAATCCCCTTGCCACTCTAGTTTTCTCATTGTCAGCACACCCACAAAGACAGCATCTGAGTATTCCAGCGTGCTGCTAATCATAGTTAGTGAATTTTTTTTTTTAAAAAAACACACCTTGTAGTTTAAAATGTCCTAGGTGGGGCTGCAGCATTGACTGGCTGCTTCCTTTAGTTAGGGTGACCAAAAAGGAGGACATCATGGTTGGCCCCCAAGGGGGCATCCCCACCAACATGTCCATTCCCAGGGGGCTTGTCTAGCACCAAGGGGGTGTGATCACCGGAACATAGCCTTGGTCACATGTCTGATTTTACAGCACACAATTAAGACAAATCTGTTTTACATAACATCTTAATGTTAAAATCACTGAAATAACAAGTGAGACACCCAATGTAACTGAAATTAACTTCACTCACTCCTACTTTTGTAGCTTTTGCTGTACTTTGTTGCTATACTCTGTGTGATACATTCCCCTCCTTCCCTCTAATATCTTTTCTGATTGTATCCTCACTCTGCTGCAAGCTGCTGCTTAACAGGGCTTGCTGCCAGCCAGCTGGCTGGCTTTTTTTTTATATAAAGTTCAATTTTGATGATCAGATTTGCTTGAAACTTGGCAAGGCTAAAGCCCTACCTAAGAATTATCATGGTGCCAAGTTTCATCTCCTTATCTTTAAAAATGATGGTTTAAAAAAAATTAATTTGAAAACCTCAAACTTAAAAAAATCCTAAAAATGAATGGATCTGCTTCAAATTTGGCATCGCTAAAGCCCTACCTAAGAGCTATCATGGTACCAAGTTTCATCTCCTTATCTTTAAAAATGATGGAGCTGTAAGCATTTTTGTTATTTCCCATTAACTATAAAGTAGAGCTGCCCATTGGTGGGGGGGAGGATGGGAAAAATCTGAATTTTTCTTCAAATTTCATACCCCCCCCCCTTTCCTGGATTTGTTTCCAAAAATCCGGACATGTCCTGGTTTTTCCTGACATACAGTCACCCTACGCATGCTGGCATGGGAGGCGCAGCTGCCGTCGCCACCACAACTCAGTAAAACAGGGCTAAGTTGGTTGGCAAGGCAGCAGGTTGAGGCTGACCAGAGAGAGCCCCCCTGCCCAAAAATACCTTGCTTGAGTCCCATCAAATCTTGCAGCATGACTGGGCAAGCCAAAGGCAGGCCTGGAGAATAAATCAGGAGTCAGGGCCAAAGAGCAATAAACAGCAGAGGACAAAAACAGAAGCAGAAGCAGAGACAGAGAACAAGCCAAGAAGTGGGAGCAAAGAGTGACTCAAATCACAGGCAATCTGTCATGGCCTCATGCCTCTCTCCTCCTGTTCCTCCCCACCCACCAGGCTGTTGTGGAAGGGACAGACTGCTTTTGCCACAAGTCTGAACTAATAGCTAGCAGAGGGCTTTCAAAATTAGGCCAAGGGCTGCATGACATTGGTTTGAGGGCCGCAGGTTGACTACACCTACTGGAAAGCATTGTAGCCTAAGAGCTTAAGCCAGCAAGCTCCACCTCCCCATGGCTAATAGCAGCTTCATGTGAGGAAGTCTGGATGGGGGATACTGTGCGGAGACAGCAGTGCAAAGTCTCTCTGTGCCACAGCCAATGGAGGCTGGTGGCTTCCACACCTTCATTAGTTCCTTTAGAGTTCTAACTGGTTCTGACTGAAACCCGGAGTGGTTTCACTTCTCCATTGGCATCAGAGCCACCAGCCTCCACTGGCCATGGCACTAGTGGTGCAGCTGGGTAATTATAAACCCTGGATGTCATGGTCTCCCCACCACCATCACCACTTCAGATGACCATGTGGATCTGTGTGAATTACGCACGGCCATCTTGTGAGGCATGCTATTAACTCCACCCTGTTCCAAATCAGTTTGCGAAACCTGCTAAAAAGAAAGAAATGCTCTGAGCATGAGCATTTTCACATTTTTAGGGTGACCAGATAAAATCCAGGTCAGGGCTCATGTAACTTTAACCGTTGTAGAGAAAAGGGAATTTCAGCCAGTGCAATTTGTATGCAATTAGTTCCTGGTGAAATTCCCTCTTCATCACAACAGTTAAAGTTGCAGGAGCCCTGCCTTCTTTTGTATATGGTCACTCTAGTATAGTGCATGCACCTTTAACTGTTGTGATGAAGAGGGAATTTCACCAGGAACTAATTGCATACAAATGACACTGGCTGAAATTCCCTTTTCTCTACAACTGTTAAAGTTACAGGAGCCCTGACCTGGATTTTATCTGGTCACCCTAACATTTTGAACTTTCCTACCTCATAGCACTACGTGAACGAAACATTTGCCCTAAGGCAAAACATATGTACTTGGGAAGTCACACCTTTTGTTGTAGAAAAGGATAACATAAATAATAGAAAAGAATAAACATAAAAGGTAGGGGTGTGCACGGACCCCCCGGATCGGATCGGGACCCGGATCGGGACCTCCAATTTTGTCCCGGACCGGTTCGGACAAAATCGGAGGCCCCCCGGACCAGATCGAGTCCGATCCCGATCCAAAAATCGGAAATTTTTGGATCGGCCGCCATTTTTTTCCCCATAGACTTGCATTGCAATGCAAGTCTATGAGGAAAAAATGGCGGCGGGTGGGTAAGGGGGGGCCTAACTCCCTCCCCCCCCCGGGGCCGTCCGCTGTGGACGGCCCCGGCAGGTAACCCCCCTCCCCCGCGCTCCCTACCCCCCCTGGGGCCGCCTGCTTCCATCCGCTGGCGCCCGCGGGCGCCAGCGGATAGAAGCGGACGGCTCCGGGGGGGGGGGTAAGCCCCCTTCCCCGCCACTTACCTTCTCGGCACGTCCGGCGCCGGCGGCTACTACCAGCGGGCTCCGCGGCCTACTCTCGAGTAGCGCGCCGGGTGATGACATCACCCGGCGCGCCACCCTGGAGCAGGCCGCGGAGCCTGCTGGTAGTAGTAGGCGCCGGCGCCGGACGGGAGCCGCCGGGCCGGGCAGGTAAGGGCCCCCCTCCCCCCTCCCCCCTCCGCGCGCCCCCTCCTCCCCTCCACGCACCCCCTCCTTACCTTTCCGGCCCGGCGGCTCCCGTCCGGCGCCGGCGCCTACTACTTCCAGCAGGCTCCGCGGCCTGCTCTAGAGTAGTGCGCCGGGTGATGACATCACCCGGCGCGCCATCCTAGAGCAGGCCGCGGAGCCTGCTGGGAATAGTAGGCGCCGGCGCCGGACGGGAGCCGCCGGGCCGGAAAGGTAAGGGCCCCCCTCCCCCCTCCGCGCGCCCCCTCCTCCCCTCCACGCACCCCCTCCTTACCTTTCCGGCCCGGCGGCTCCCGTCCGGCGCCGGCGCCTACTACTTCCAGCAGGCTCCGCGGCCTGCTCTAGAGTAGTGCGCCGGGTGATGACATCACCCGGCGCGCCATCCTAGAGCAGGCCGCGGAGCCTGCTGGGAATAGTAGGCGCCGGCGCCGGACGGGAGCCGCCGGGCCGGAAAGGTAAGGGCCCCCCTCCCCCCTCCGCGCGCCCCCTCCTCCCCTCCACGCACCCCCTCCTTACCTTCCCGGCCCGGTGGCTCCCGTCCGGCGCCGGCGCCTACTACTACCAGCAGGCTCCGCGGCCTGCTCTAGAGTAGCGCGCCGGGTGATGACATCACCCGGCGCGCCACCCTAGAGCAGGCCGCGGAGCCTGCTAGTAGTAGTAGGCGCCGGCGCCGGACGGGAGCCACCGGGCCGAGAAGGTAAGTGCCCCCCTCCTCCCCCCCCCCGCTGTCCACTTTCATCGGCGGGCGCCCGCTGGCGCCCGCCAATGGAAGCGGCGGTGGGCGCCAGTGGGCGCCCGCCGATCCGCCGATCCGCCGAACCGGTTCGGAGCTTTTTCGGACCGGTTCGGATTGGATCGGCCGATCCAGCTGCGGGATCGGAAATCGGATAATTTATCCGATTTCCCACTGGACCGGACTCGGATCGTGGATCGGGTCCGATCCAGTGCACATCCCTAATAAAAGGATAATATAAATTTAAAGAAAAATAATAAAAGGAGCATCTGAAACCATGGACATGCCCGGCCAGCCATTCCTTCATTATAAAATGGTGTTAAAAATGAGAAGAAAGGATGCTGCAGCAACCAGCGTGAGCCCTGGTGGGATTATCAGACCTCTTTAGCTCTCCTTTCATCAACTGCTGCTCTCTGCATGGTCATTTCATGGAGGATTTGTTTTTATTTATTTATTATTGCATTTATATCCCTCCTTTTTTCTTCCAAGGAACCCAAGGTGGCACACATAATCCTCCTCCTCTCCATTTTATCCTCACAACAACAACCCCGTGAGGTAGGTTGGGCTAAGAGACTGTGACTGGCCCAAAGTCACCCAAGTGTTTCCATGGCTGAGTGGAGACTAGAACCCAGATCTCCCAACTCCCAGTCCAACACTTTAGCCACTACACCACACTGGATGAGGGTACCAAAGGGTATTAGTCCTCTTGCCTATATCTTACCTCTTGCATCAGAGGCAGTATGCCTCTCAGTGCCAGTTGCCAGGAAACACCAGTGGTAGGCTACTGTAATTGTGCTCATGTCCTGCTTGTGAGCTTCCCATTGGATCATCTGGTTGGGCACTGTGCAAATGAAATGCTAGACTTGATAGGTCTTTGGTCTGATCCAGCACACCTCTTCTTATATTTTTAATTGGTAACCTTGGACATCTGCGATCCCATCATAGTTGTGCCATGGCACGGCGCCAATCCTGGCCCAAAGGCTGCTTTAGGTAATAGAAAAAGACAACCCAGAATCCCTTTGTCATATATCCCTTGGAAATGGCATATAAATTCAATGAAATCAAATTGTATTGCAGCACTTACATTGTCTCAGTCGACTTAAGAAAAGCATCCAGAAGCTGCCACAGTGCCTGCTATTAAAATTATTCAGTCCTTTTCATTCTACATGTACTATATTCCTAACTAATAGTTGGTATATCCAGTATTCATTATTTGATTTGTCTCTGGCTACATTTAAGGGGAGGCATGAATTCCTAAAAAAATTTTCACCTTATTTAAAATTCAGCTGTTCCCCTTTCTGATTTTCAATAGTCTATTTCCCATAATTTTGCTTTTGGATTTTTTTTTTTTTTTACCTCTGAGAACATTGAGAACTCTGTCTTGAGACATCTGCGTTAGACAGAAGACTGATAGGATAATGATGATAGCATGTTAAATGCTGTCTATGTAAATCACCCCATCAATGGATACAAGATGCAGCTACATTACATCCCTTTTTTTGACATACATTTTCATATTTTAAAGGGGGAACATTGGACTGTTATTAAGCTACTTTAGAAATATCTTTGCATTACCTTGCATGTTACTATTATGCATAAAGTCATATTAAATTTTGGGATGATATACAACATAATTTCCCTTTACTTTTAACCTCTAAGCACCTCTTTCTTGGAGCATTGGCTGAATATTTTGTTTATGCATACTGGGAGTTGCGAGCATGTTGGGGTTGTTCAGAGTAATTCCTTATTGTGCCTTATCTATCTTGGTAGATCTGAAGGTGCATCTTTAAGAAAGATAACAAGACAAATAACTTCTTGTGATTTTTTTTATTTCAGTGGAACAAGGTGGCATCAATTCCCCAAAACCATATCCTGGAATTCAATTCCACACTCTCCTTTCCTGTGCTAAGAAATCCCTTGACTTCTAAGAACGTATGAAGCAGAGGTGGTCATTTATTCCTCTGTCTTCGTAACTTTTACTTACTGTCTCCTACATCTCTTCCTCTATGACCCTCTTGTTGCTTGAGAGCTTTTGACAACATGTCTTCCTGTGATTCCATCTCATGAGGAGGCTAGATGAGTCTACCTTCTTTGTAGCATGCAGCCCCAGGGTTCTGGAACTCTCATTCAAGAAAAGTGGGAATAGTCTCCTGCCTACTGGCTTTGCAAAAGTGGGCAAAAACTCTGCTTGTTTAGAAAACTTTGAAAATCGATCATTGTTATATTCTGTGCTCTGCTTTGCTTGCTCGTTGTTCTACTAATTATTTTATTGTTTCTTATATGTTGTTTTAAAATTGTAAACTGCTGAGATTTTGTTAATGATTCATATCAACAAATTATGTTTGGAAGGAATGATATACTGCCAGTCCAAACATTTCAGTGCCAAAGACACAAAATTCAAATCATGCCCATTACAGGGGGGGAAATGAAATAATGTATTGAATAACTGACAACTTATTGCCCTTTAATGGTGTGCAAATTTTGCTGCATTGAAGTCCATGGTAACCTGGTTTTGGACCTGGCATTTGATATGTTTGCCTTTAAACTATGGAGGCTTTAAGTTACTTAAGATTTTAGGATATAGGTGAGGCCCCCTTGTGAGTGTTAAGGCCAGGCAATGGGGAGCGGTCTGGACTTTAGATTGTGGAGCAAGTCAGGAGCTGGGAACCAGGAGTCAAGTCTCAAGGAGCCGATCTACACACGAGTTTTTTGACGTTTTATAAGGGTTATGAAAACTCTTTGGGCCACATGACGCACTCGCTATAACGTTGTATATCTGAGGTTTTTTAAAACTCACTTCAGTTATATACAACGGTTTCACTTTTAATAAATCGTTTTAAGTAAAATAATGGCTGCCTCTACAAGAGAGGTTTAAAGCTCTTTCAAGGCGCTTAAATTTTTTTACCTCTACAAGAACGGAGCGCAAATCGGGCATAGAGGCGCGTTATCTCTCCGATTATGCGCATTATCGAATGCGCGTTAAATCACGAGTTTTATTTTGCTCCGGCCGTTAAAGCGCATTTTGACTATGTGAACAAGCGCTTATGCGCATTAACTACTTGTAAAGCACATTTTGGTCATCCCTTAATGTGCTTCGCCGCCTCTCGTGCAGAGGGCTTAGGTGTAAATGTGCTTCAGCGATTATGCGCATAATCGCCTAACCGGGAGCAAAAGCGAATCCTTGTAGAGGGGACCAATGTGTCCTTCCTTACCGTTTGAGATTCCTGGGGGCAGTGCTTCCTTTACTTGTGCCCAAATGCTTAGCAGTTGATTGGTGGGGAAGAAAAAGGAAGTGGACCAGTGAACTACAACACCCACAATTCTTAGTCCTATACTCGCTAGGGAATGACAGAGGAACTAAGAAGGAAGTGTGTAACTGAACTACAACCCCCACAATGCCTTGCCCTAAATTCATTGAAAAACGAAAGAGAAAGAGACAGGACAGAACAGAACAGCGTGTGACCGCACACACCGCTTTAAAGATGGAAGACTGTTCTCCTGTAACGTGAGTACTCAGTAATGTGGCCTAAGACGTTTTAGAACGCACCTATTTGGAACGTTTTAAAATACTTTTTAAAACGTTCCAAAGGACTGTGTGGATTCCCCCAAGAGCAATCAGGATCAGAGGGCAAAATGCAGAACAAGCCAAGAGTTGGGACCAAACAGCATGGTAAGAAACACAAGACAGGCTACAGCTCAGGTAGACCTTGGGCTCATGTACATGTACAGCCCTTTCAAAAGGCAGGAGGGATGATTGCCAGGTTTCCCGCTTCTGTGATCATCGCTCACAGGGCATACGCGAGGGAAGTTTCCCACTAGTAAAGGAGAGCTGTTGTGGGAGGATGTGTGCCTCGTGACAGTGGTTCAGAATGTGCATTGGCAGAAGTGGGTGGGACTGGACAGATGGGTGACTCGTCCGAGATGCGCACCAGCGCAAACACACAGCAATGCAAGGGGAGGATAGGTACTGTGTCGAATATACGATGCTGCACATCAATATGTTTGTGTTTTAAAAAAATACACAGTCAGTGCCAAAACACGCTGATAACCAATAAAAAATGTGCCAAAAATGGCAGATGCCCAGTCCCGCACATGTCCGAAACTGATGGATATGCCCCTGACAATGGGTTGGATGTTCGCTGAGCTGGGAGCTTGCACCGAACAGCAACAGCTTTGGGGAGGGGGAGCACACCAGCAGCGAACATCGGGATTGTAGCAAGAGGGCTGAAAAAGCAATGACAAATCCAGTCAGCGATATTCCAGAATGGAGGGGTCGACCCGAGAGCACTGCAGGAGTAGGTGAACGTCATGTGGCTTGGAAGGGACGACTGTGATATTATTCAGGAATAAAAGGCTGGTGTAGACACAGCCCTTGTTGCTTAAGAAAGGCCCATTGAAACAGAATGCCCTCTTATACTCCTCCAGGCCCAGGAGTAGCCTGGAAGGAGTCAGTCCAGAAGGTTCTTCACTAAGAAGCTGTAGTGTAATCTTCTTCAACGTGGTGTCCTCCAGATGTTTTGGTCTTTAAATCCCATCAGCCCCAGCCAGCATGGACAATGTTCATGGAGGTTTGGAGGTGTAGTCCAAAACACCTGGAGGGAACCAGGTTTCAGAAAGCTAATGTAGTGACATGGCTCACCATATGGGCAGTGATCAGCAGTTCCTGATAAATATATTGTAACAGGAGGGAGCTGGACAACCATCTAGTCATGCATTGTTTATTTACCTGTGCTTGGGAACCTGTGTGCACATGACAGTAACCATGGGAGGAGGAGGAGCCAGTGGACTATGGCAGGAAGTCCACCTGTATAGAAAGGTGAACTTGATGCTTGGGACCATTCTTCCCTGCTGTTCAACTTCAACATTCAGCATAGAATGGAAAACCTCATCAGAGGGAGGTATGAGTCTTTGTCCTGGGTAGTTACAAACCTGGGGGCTACTAAAAGGTATACAAGCATCTAACCAACTATGATGTAGAACTCCCTTCTTGAAAGTTTCACAGGCTCATTATATTAATTTTTAAATGAAAAGACATCTTACAGACTGATTTTGCCAAAGTTTACAAAAAGCACAGCTGAATTTTATTTATATTAATACTTTACTACGTAGACAGCAATGATGAGTTTTAGTTCAGACTCTGAACTGAAGATATAAGAACATAAGAAGAGCCATACTGGAAAGACCAAGGGTTCATTTCATCTAGCATTCTGCCTGTGGGAAACCCACAAGCAAGACATGAATGCAACAGCACCCTCTTGCTCATGTTCCCCAGCAATTTCTACACATAGGCTTACTGCCTCTGATACTGGAGATACTATATAGCCATCCGGACCGTTAGCCATTGATAGCCTTCTCCTCCATGAACTGCTATTCAAGACAGATGGATTCCATTTGATATAGGACAGATCTATACCAAGCAGAATATAACACTTTGAAAGTGGTTTGAAAACAGTATATGGAATGTGTCGTGAGTCCCAACAGTCGGCAGTGCACTTCAATACCATCATAAAGCAATAGTGTAGAACCTGCCATAGTCTATGAGGGTAGAACTGTAATTTACCAAGAATTTATGCAAGAAACACGAATGCAATTCCCTTCCCCTGACGCAGCAGTTTCCAATCATCCACCTGCTTAAATGGCAGTGTCTTTGGATTGGGATTGTCTTTGTGTCATCACTGCCCTGAGGGGTTATCTCTGCCTCAGTGTGCCCTTTGTGATAATGTATTTTCATGAAGCCTATAATGAATAAAAGCATCAACTCTGAATAATAATAATAATAATGATAATAATATATTTATTTCTTACCCGCCTCTCCCTCAGGATCGAGACGGGGAACAACATTGATACAAATGACATAAAATACATAAAACTGATTAAAACATATAACATTAATACATTATTAAAATACAGATAAAACTCTTAAAATTCGACTGGGTAGGTCTGCCGGAAGAGGTAAGTTTTTATGACTTTCTTAAAGAGCTGATGTTGGAAAGGTTATTACAATCTTCTTGAAACCAGAGGAGACGCTTGGGTAGGAACCATGACACCACTGATAGGAGAAAGAGGAAATTTGGACCCTGGAGCTTGTATGTATGTGTGTGTGTATATATATATATATATATATATATATATATATGGGGGGTGTATGAGTGTGTGTGCGCATATCTACACACACATTTATATACTTTTAAATTTCAAAGGTCAGACTTAGGGTCAAACTACATGTTACATTAATTGCATAGCATTTAGCTGAGGCTTCTTTCTTTCTTTTTCACTCTAGTATAAGTTTGCATGGCCCTGATTCGGATCAGGACCACCACACAATGGATTAAACTCCCCCCCCCCAATCCTGTTGGCTTCTGAAAACTGTCCCCCTCCCCCTGCATGGGGGTTTAAAAAGAGCAAAAAGTCTCCATTGGCGTCAATTGAGGCTTTTCGTCTTTTTAAAACCCAAGTGTGTGTAGGGGAGAACAGTGTTTCAGAAAGCAAATGGGTGGAAGGTTTAATCCTCCCTCCCTGGTGCATTGTGGGTCCAAACTGAATCAGGGTTGTGCAACTTACACTACACAATTAACATAACATGTAATTTGACTCTGAGAATGGTGCCTAAATGTCAGTAATTTTAGTGAAACTGAAGAACACTTGTGCTCTGTGCATCTCTTTTGACCATACCATTAGATGTGCTATTCTGATACAGATGAAATATCCAAATCCAACTAGTAATACCTAGAAAGAGAGGTCTCTTTAATGACCACCTATCCTTTTAAACTGGGCCACCTAATGATCGATGTATGCATAGTGAACCTGGAGCTGGGCTAAGTGTTATATTTATCACATGGAGAGCAACCTGGCTCTGCCTGTTTAGTATCCTGAAGTTTCCCTCTCTATAAGCAATTAAAGATGGTGGCGATTGAAACACTCCATCCCTTCTCACTTGTCCCTTGGGTACTGGGAAAAAGAGAGTCCCGGGTCACGTATACTCACATGGAAGCAGCAGCAGCAGCAGCAGCTCACTGAACTTTTCCTTCTATCATCTCATGTGACTAATCTGCCCTAGCAGTTGGGAAGGGAAAGAGTAGGGAAGATCAGCGAGCACTTCAGGCCTTTCTAGGATTCCCTTCCTGGAGGAAAGCTTAATTGCGGAACGGACGCGAGAAATAACGAGACGACACAGTATATATGGAATAAACATGGGCCACATTTATTAAAGATCTGCAAAGGGGGGGGGAACTCCTAAGCGGGCATCTCGTGACATGGCACAATCAGGCCATATTCTAGGACTGGGCAACCCATTCTTAACCCCTGCAGTGGCGCCCTGCACCTCGGCACTCCAGGGGCTCCCCAATCGGGATAGGGAGTCCTTCCGTTGTCACCGTCCCCGTGCCGCAAGACTCCGAGGGAGTGAGTAGGGTTGGCCTCATAGGTAAACCTTTCACCCATTAGCAGGTGCCGCAAGACTCCCTGCCATAGGTTTCAGGTACTACCCATCACCACCAATGGTGCCTGAGAATGCTCACCAGTATTTCCCCACACTCGAGATGCCCGCACCTAACCGCCCAAATGCGACCAATTGATGCCAATCAACCTAATTAATACACCCAACCTATCTCACAGTGTGGAGTAGGTGAAAAAACTCATAACCAAATTAGGTTATGAGCAAAAAATTCCTGCTCTGCCTCCAAACGGACAACCAGTGAACCCACACTGCCAACAAGGGAGGGAGGGAAGGAGCCAAGAAAACGAAGAGAACGCAGTAGGGGAGCGCAGCTCTTAAGTAGCTTCGCCCCCTCCCTGGCCTGGTGGCACCACGACGAGGCAGCCAATGGCTTGCCTCCACTTGTCGCTCACTTGCGCCGCCCATAAATAGCTTCCCCCCACCCAGGCGAGCTGGGTGTGGGATTGAGGCACTTCTAAACAGAACTGGGCTACTTTGCTTTCTATGTGACAAATGTATTCGTACAGTTCAGATCTAGCCGGGGGAATGTAGGAAGGAAAAAAGGGGGAGGGCTACCCTCCTACGCAAGGTTTTCCAGAGTCCCGTTAGGAACTCTTTCTGCTCAAAGCTGCTGGGGATAATGCCAAATCAGTTGCTATTCTGTCCCATCTTTTAGCTTGCCTCATCCACCTTCATGTGAAAATCCCACAACTGACTCCTGTTGAAGAGGAAGTGAGCAACAAAAAAAGGCAATTTGTTCTCCAATCTGTAGTATATTCTTCTTTCTGACATGTAAGCTGGCCAGCACAATTTAATCTAGCTGCAGATGGACACCTGATCCTTCTGGATTAGGGAAATCAAAGGTATCTGGCGATCTTGCTCCCAACTACAAGCACTTCCTCATACCAATGGCTGGTGAGCTTTGGATTTTTATTTAGTGATCATATGACTGTCCCTTTCAGAGATAAGGCTATTTCTGCTCTTATTTCAGAAAGGCTCAAAGTAAGAGTCACACCGAAGGTATCATTGATTGATTGTATTTCTGTCCCACCCTTCTTGACGAGCCCAGGTTGGCTAATTAACTTAGTCTCTTACCTAACCACACACAAAATGCTGCAACCTTCCCAACACACTGTACCAGGTCACCGCTTCAATACTACTGTGGTATTCAGTCTGTACACTAAACTGTGATGTTCTTCCCTGGTTCCACCTGTCTCCAGTTTTTACCTCAGAAATGGAGAAGCAAACCTCACAGGAGCGCTTGCTTTCACTTGGATCAGTTGTCCCCACTAACACCCAAGCTTCAGCCCTTTCCCTCTCTCTGTGTTCCAGAGACACCCAATTTGCCTTATTGGTTCCCTCAACCCACTGCAGGAAAGTAACAAGGAAATCGATTTCATAATGGTAGCGTAATAGAGTCAAGTCAATACATGGGTGTTTGTGTTATTGAAAAAATTAAATAAAACTAAAGATACAGGCAGATATATATATATTATTAATATTAATCAATGCTTGGTCCTAAATGCCCTACCTATTCTATCCCTTCTAAAATCCTGTACAGAAGCCCCACTAGCTAGATGTTGCTTCTTCAATCCCTAAACCCTATCCCCTGACAAATTGTCAGATTTCCCTTTATAGAACCTTTGAATCTTCACACACACAGGCACCTCCCACCTATCACTCATTCTCTATTAACCCTATCTTACCTGGTTATATTTAACAACGTAAGCATATGTATTACCATAACAGGCATATGCTGCTCATACCCTAAATGCAAATAAATGGACACTACATACTATTTTATCCAGCCAAATTCAGAAATAGAAAAGCCTAGCATCAGTATGACACCTGCCAATTTTAGTATGAAAATAGCACTAGTAGAAGCACTACTACTATTATAAGTTTAGAAGAATGTTAAAAGTATAACATTGATAGTTAGTATGGAACATTTTTCATAAGCTTCTGGGGGACACACAGCCATGGGTGTGCCATTCTGGTGTGCATTCTTGCCGATGCATGAGGAAAGTGAAATCCTGTGCAATGGTGACAAGGGCTGGGGCTTACCATGCACAGGCCTACTGGTTAGACAGAAAGTGCCAAGAAGCCTCCTGAATCAATCATCTTCTTGGTTGAGATGCTCATCCCCCCCCCCCACTCCAATGTCCTTATCATTTGTCTGTGCCACACTGCCTTTTAGCAAGGACTATGCATGCCCCTTTCATTAAGAAGCCCAGCAGGTTATTTATTATTTATTTATTTGTTTACAACATTTGTATACCACTCTACATTCAGACAGATTTTCAGAGCGGTGAACAATATAGATAGGATAAAAGAATAAAAAATACCCCGTTAAAATAATGACATTTGCTTTAAAAAGAAACAGAGTTTGGATAAAAAAGGGGAGGTCACCCAAGGAAGGCTTCCTGAAATAACAATGTTTTCGCAACTCCTGAAAACATTGTTATTTCAGGAAGCCTTCCTTGAGTTGCCCAAAACAACACAATGTGCTTCAATAAGTCCTCTTCATATCGAAGATCCAGTGACTGGCTGATATGTAGTGATGTGCATGCAAGCAAAACGTGAGGTAGTCAAAATTCTCCAAATTCCACTTTGAAGCTTGTTGTGTATATATCAGATTGAAATCTTTGCTTTTTTCCATTCTCACACAAAAATTGGTGCATATTTTCATGTGCATTTCCCCCCAAAATGTATGCATTAACTGTGTGCATCTTTGAAATGTACACATTCTTTTCCCATTGATTAAAGCGCATTTGTGCACATTTTTCAAAAGTATGCATTTGTATGGGCATTTTTCAAACATAGGCTTGCTATTGAACGGATACTTTTTGTGGTCTGTGAATCACATTGCACATTGTAATGTTTGCACTGTGACCACAGATTGCATTCAAGTCTGTGTTCAGTCCAGAAAGTAGGAAGATACATCCTGATCATAAACAAACTGAAACAAATTTGTCATACATCTCTACCAACATATTTGAAGTTGAAGCGTTTTAAAGCTATGGTGGCCAATAGAAGCAACAGAAGTCAGATGTGTAACATTCATATCTGACTGTATTTTCTGCCTCAAAACTCTGAATACTCCAACCCAAACACAAACGTTAGAGATACAAATACAAGTGCTAGCTATATCTATTAAATCTGATAACAGCTCTGGTGCTTAGGCATAAAAGCATGACTGTGCTCTGAGGTTTCTAGCTCCCACATCCACTTCCAGTTTAGGGAGTGGCACAACATCTGTGAGCTCCACCCTGGAGATACCACAGCTGTCTGAGAAGGCTCCACACAGGACTGGTTCCTTTGGGGAATCTGGCAGGCCGGCTGGGGTTTCGTTCAACAGAACTGTTGATTGTGCCTTTTAAACCCTGACCAGTGGGGCTCACTTTTTTATTTTACTAGCTAGCATTGATATCCTACTATAGCAATTGATATCTTAGGTGCTGATATCCTGCTAAGTAAGTGAGCTATACCAAACATGCTTTCTATCATCATTCATAAAACAAGTGTTATCAGGTAAAGCCAAGGATGGGACTGGCCTGGACATGTCCCCTCTTCCAATCCCTTTCATCCAACATCTTCAATCAGCCCACCCACCACTCCTAAGCATCCTTCTTAACAAATTTATTCTCCTGTGTATCAAGCTTAACTATCTCATTCATATTTATGGAACGTAAGTAGCCTCCCCATTATCTGAGCCCCAGTTATCTTAGACTCCAAGTTATCTACACAGAGCATTTGTCAACACGTCAGCAGAGAGTAAAACAATATGTAACAGATCAAAACTGCTGGTTGCAACAAGCAGGTTAAAATATAGCTCAGAAAGACGCATATGTGTTACATGAATCAAACGTTGCTAGATGAGTTCTCTGTAAAACAGCTTGTTAATTAATATTCTAATTCATATTCTTGATTGGTGTGGCTTCAGATAAGTGGCTTTTTTTCTTAGTATTTGATGGTGCTGAAAAGACATAGTGATGGGTGAACTTACTCCGAGTAAGTTTGTTATTTACTAGGAAACCCATCCATATACACTTGGATGAAAGTTTTCCCTCAAAGTGAACTCTCATTCTGCGGCTGGATTTGGATGACACGATAATCAACGGGGGTGGGGGAGTGTAAAGAGGCAATCGTCCGCTGTGTTGGTTATTGTGTCGTCAGCGGGGCAACACGCAATGGGCACGCGACTCACAGTATGTTATTTTCTGGAATTAAACAACGGGAAAAAACAATGTTGCTCCATTGCTTATCTGGAGACTCACTTATTAACATGTCATGTGGCAGGCTTCATTGTATAATCTCCCCCGTTGAGTGCACTATTCCAGAAGGTCACAGAGTTCTCCAGCAGAAGTGGCCGAAAGGACCCCACTGCTCCTGTACAGCCAGCAGAATTGCAATGCATGATGGGATAGGGCCGGGAGGACTGAGGGAGGAGGGAGGGAGGAGCACCAGCCACGCAGAAGGATGCTGAGACTTTCAGCTGCGCGATGGGGGGAGGGGCAACTTGTCATGAAATAAGGTACTGTGCATTGCCTATTTTCTCCTCTGTTGCCTAAAGTGTTATCTGAATGCGCCCTGTGTATATGAGCTTTTGCACATGCTTAATATCAAAGTGCATCTTGGGAGTTTTAGTTAGATTTGCATAGTGCCTTCTCAGAGCCGGAGCTACGATAGTGGCAGCAAAGATGAGGGAAGCTGCTGTGGAGACTGTGGCTGGTTTCGCACGACACATTAGGCAATGGAGGGAGGGGAAGCAACCGTCAATTCTGTTGCTTATCGTGTTTTGTGCAGAGTTACAGACCACACACACACAACTGACGGTATGCTATTCTGCCCAATTAAGCAATGGAGAGAAACAGCGGGCTTGCAAGTTGTTTAGTCCGAAGCCCATTGTTTAAAGTGTTGTCTGAAACCAACCCCCTCTCTCCTTTCACCATTCCGTTTGGGCATAGAGTTCTGCCGGCCAGAACAGCCAACCCCCCCCCCCCCCCCCGGCTGCTCTGATACAGCCCGCAGACCTTGCGGTGCATGCTGGGATATGGCTGGAGGACTGAGGAAGGTGGGAGGGAGGAGATGCTGCAACCAAGATGGACGCCAGAATTTTCAGCCGCTCAATGGATGGAGTAGCAACGTGTCATATGGGGAGCACCGCTTACCTAACGCACAGTCAGTACACTATTTCCCCCTCTGTTGCCTAATATGTTGTCTGAAAGCAGCCTGTGTAGGGTGACTATAATGGGGAGGCGTGTTTGCTGATGAGTCCTCCTCCTTACAGAGCCAGAGCAGCAACAGCAGCAAGGAGGAGGCAAGCAACACTGGATTAGGCAAGGAAAGAATTAATCCAGTCAATGCAGCACATGCACAGAAATGGCAGTGTTTAGATTCAGGCTGTGCATGCTCAAAAGCTCACAATTAATTTTGAACAATAGCAAATTTTTAAAAAAAACACCAGTCTAGGCTCCTTAAAAGGTGAGCATTGCAAACAGGTGAGCTTCAACCAGTGAGTGGACTAATTATGAAATTCAGGGGCTTCACTAGTTATCTAATGATTTCCTGTGGCTAAAGCGAACTTAAAATGAATTTTGGTGGCTAGCAGGATCTGAATGCTAGCTGTGTTGATCCCCAAAATGAGAAATCAGGAGTCAGGGCCAAGACAGGGCATTTTTGCCTGACCTATAGAGCAGAAAATGGTCTCCCCCACCCCCACAGCAAATCAAAATGTATAATAAGACCCAAGGCTGGTCAAGTTATTTTGGTACTTTGAGCAGAAGTCAGACAAATACATCTCTCCATCCCATAATCATCATCATCAATTTGTTTTTCTGACTTCTCAGAAAAGTTGACTGAGGTGGCTGCCTCACTCTGCCTAGGGGTAAGACCAGTTCTGAGAATACTTAAATCAGTACAGATAGACCAATATTCTATCTCTGTCCCTTTAAATAAGGATGGGCAACTTGTGGCCCTCTCTACAACTCCCATGATCCCTCACCATTGGCTATGTTGGTTAGGGCTGATAGGCTTTGTAGACTAAAGCAACTGGAGGACCACAAGTTGTCCACCCCTGCAAAAATGTTCATACCTGTGAATTAGGATAAATGTTCCCCAATTTAAGCTTGTTTCTGAACTAATCTGGACACAATGTTAAAACCACATAGGTGAGAGCAAAGTGCTTTCCAGGGGCATTTTCAGCCAGAAAAGGGGATTTTTGAAGTGCCTGGAATATATTTTTAGAAAGTTTGTCTTTCTCATGCTGCTTTACTGCTTTTTGTAGCCCCAGCTGCCAACATATTTAGCCTTTTTTTCCTCCTAGTAACAATGATGTAATCATGCAGCCAATCAGATTTGGCAAAATGGTGATGTTACTAAGGGAAAACCAAGCCTAGACCTCCTTAGCTTCAGCAGGGTGGCTGTATCATGTGCCCTGAGACCATGCCCTGGAATTTGCCACCACCATCTAAATGCCAGGACAAGTGGTACAGGGTGTCTGAATGTTGGGGGTGCATGTATGTTCTCTCTGCTTCTCCTTCAATGCCTAACTTTCCTGAAAGATTACAGAAAAGGGAGGTCATTTCACATGGGGAAAAGATGTTGCAAAAGTGCCCCCTGTTCTGGCTTAGCCCTAAAAACTAGCTTCTAAACTATCTGCTTGGAACCTAATTAATCATTGGCTGTAATGGAAAATTGATGAATTGCATTGTTTCTCTTTTTACTAGCATAAATCTTTGATTTAATGAATATGGTCCTTTGATTTATTGTGGTACTAGGTCAGTAATCAATATTTATGACATGTGGATAATTTTATGTACTGCTCAGTTTGTAATATCTTGTTACTTATGTATTTATTTGCATACACACACACACAGACACACAGACACAGACTTTTATAATTATCCAACAGGGGATTGCCCAACTCTGCCCCTCCTATACTGAGATCTGCATTCTGCTGTCTTACTTTTGTCAATAAGAGGACAGCTTGAGATTCCTTGTAACAGTGGGAAGCAACGTCCAAACAAAACAATGCATTTTTGACTACACAATACCCAGAACGAAGTGATAGAATTCTAGGCTGTACCGCTTTGGACAACAGAGAGGTGGGGTGTTTCAGTTTTGAATGCTTCCCTACAAAAAAGTTTCCCTCACATAGTAAACTAAGGGGCATGCTGAGCCTTGTCCTTTGCCCATTTGCAAGGCAAAGGACAATATCTGACCATAATCTCCAATCAGAGGATCAAGGTTGCAAGAACACCCACAAGACAAGATCAATCTGATTTTTCACACTGTTTAACTACCTGTTTAAAAGTCATCACTCTGTTCTGGTGCTGGCAAACTGACTGGCCTCCTCTGCCTTTTCCCAGCACTTCCCTTCCCTTGTGTGTCTAGTCTTTTAGATTAGAGTAATCTAAGGGTAGAGCCTATGGGCGGATCTACACTGCTGCTTTAAAGCGCTTTATAACAGTGGTGACAACTGTTTTGGAGTGTGTCCTGGGCCCCAACAGTTGTCAGTACAGTTATAAACCGCTTTAAAGCGCTTTAAAACAGCAGTGTACATCCTGTCTCTGTCTTTATTTTGATCTATGGACCCAGTGCTTTATGTAGGAAATTGTCATACCAGCAACAGCAATGACAACTTCATCAAGAACATGAACCGTCTTATGGTGATAGGACTTAATGAGTCTCAACAACCAAAGCACTGTCAATAGCTCAGGTTACTAGTAAGTTGGATCAGTCAAAGGAGAGACATCAGATCCACCACACCAAATACAAAATGTGCTAATGCCTTTAGGAAGGTGAACACCCACCTCTGTGCAATAGCATCTGCATTCCAGCGGATTGGCTAATGGACAGTGTTTGGTCCCCCTGAGGGGTGGCTGGAATTCTTTAGGAAGAATCCAAAAATGCTTCTTAGTAATAATAATATTGGTTCATCCACCACATAGAATGTGAAAGGATGTGGACATGGTTTAAGGAGAGGGCTTTGGCTGGAAATTGAGCTCCCCCACACCCCTCATAGTACTTCTACAGTAAGCAGGTCCAGAAACTGGCTATCATTGAACTGACATAACCAACAGTAAGATACCTCTAACGCAGTAATCTTGACTCCTTTGTATGAATATTAAATAGGAGGCTGGGGCAATATACTGTTTGAAAGTAATGAATCTAGCTGTAATGTGTTCGTACTGATAGGTAATGAATACAGGAAGAAATTCTTAATGGTAGCAAATTATCAACATTTTAGTCCAAAAATATCCAATGGATAACTTTACAGAACAAAATATAGCTGAAAGGAAAAACTTGATCCTAAGCAGGAAATATTTCTCTGAAACAAAAATCCAGCAAATAAAAAGTGAGATCATAGAGAACCGCAACTTCCAGGGTCTGTGAAAACTAGGGGTGTGCACGGACCCCCCGGATCGGATCGGGACCCGGATCGGGACCTCCAATTTTGTCCCGGACCGGTTCGGACAAAATCGGAGGCCCCCCGGACCAGATCGAGTCCGATCCCGACCCAAAAATCGTACATTTTTGGATCGGCCGCCATTTTTTTCCCCATAGACTTGCATTGCAATGCAAGTCTATGAGGAAAAAATGGCGGCGGGTGGGTAAGGGGGGGCCTAACTCCCTCCCCCCCCGGGGCCGTCCGCTGTGGACGGCCCCGGCAGGTAAGCCCCCTCCCCCGCGCTCCCTACGCCCCCTGGGGCCGCCCGCTTCCATCCGCTGGCGCCCGCGGGCGCCAGCGGATAGAAGCAGACGGCTCCGGGGGGGGGTAAGCCCCCTTCCCCGCCACTGCTTACCTTCTCGGCCCGTCCGCTCCCGGCCGGCGCCGGCGGCTACTACCAGCGGGCTCCGCGGCCTACTCTCGAGTAGCGCGCCGGGTGATGACATCACCCGGCGCGCCACCCTGGAGCAGGCCGCGGAGCCTGCTGGTAGTAGTAGGCGCCGGCGCCGGACGGGAGCCGCCGGGCCGGGCAGGTAAGGGCCCCCCTCCCCCCTCCGCGCGCCCCCTCCTCCCCTCCACGCACCCCCTCCTTACCTTCCCTGCCCGGCGGCTCCCGGCCGGCGCCGGTGCCTACTACTTCCAGCAGGCTCCGCGGCCTGCTCTAGAGTAGCGCGCCGGGTGATGACATCACCCGGCGCGCCACCCTAGAGCAGGCCGCGGAGCCTGCTGGGAGTAGTAGGCGCCGGCGCCGGACGGGAGCCGCCGGGCCGGGCAGGTAAGGGCCCCCCTCCCCCCTCCCCCCTCCGCGCGCCCCCTCCTCCCCTCCACGCACCCCCTCCTTACCTTCCCGGCCCGGCGGCTCCCGGCCGGCACCGGCGCCTACTACTACCAGCAGGCTCCGCGGCCTGCTCTAGAGTAGCGCGCCGGGTGATGACATCACCCGGCGCGCCACCCTAGAGCAGGCCGCGGAGCCTGCTATTAGTAGTAGGCGCCGGCGCCGGACGGGAGCCACCGGGCCGAGAAGGTAAGCGCCCCCCTCCTCCCCCCCCCGCTGTCCACTTTCATCGGCGGGCGCCCGCTGGCGCCCGCCAATGGAAGCGGCGGTGGGCGCCAGTGGGCGCCCGCCGATCCGCCGAACCGGTTCGGAGCTTTTTCGGACCGGTTCGGATTGGGTCGGCCGATCCAGCTGCGGGATCGGAAATCGGATAATTTATCCGATTTCCCACTGAACCGGACTCGGATCGTGGATCGGGTCCGATCCAGTGCACATCCCTAGTGAAAACTGAACAGACAGTCAGAACAGAAATAACAGAGGACAATTTATTTATTTCATTTTTAAACTGCTTAATAATTAAAGTTCTCTGGTGTGCACATTAAAAACGTAAAAAAGCAAGGTAACAATAAAACAACAGTAACACAAATCGGGTAAAAGCAAGCTAAAGCTAGCAGCAGCATGTAATAAAAGCAAAAGTAAAACCAACCACTGGAAGAATACAGTATGAAGATCTAACAGCACTAAAAATAGTTTCTACAGGGCCTGGGAAAATAAAAAAGTCTTCATCATCAGGTCCTGAAAAAAACAAGATGTAGATTTACATGAGCCTTTCTGGGGTGGGGAGCTACTTACTCAGTTAGATTGAAGAGACTATCATGAGCCTGTGTTCCTTAACATTAGGGAGGTCTTTTACAAACATACCCAGAAATGGGTGTTCCAGATAAAGCTTTGATTGCGCAATTGTCCTACTTCATTCATAAACTTTTATTTGGGAGTGGGTGGGGGTGGGGGTGGGGGTGGGGTGTCCAGACAACACCACCTTTCTATTTACAACCCTCTTGTGTTTTCCCACCATTTCTTCCTTGTTCTCCCCCCAGAAAATCTGTTAAGGAGGAAAAGTTTGTATAACTGCATGATGCATTTTTATTGACAGGGCTAGGAGCTCTCCATCTGGAAACACCCCTAAAATCCCTAAAGTTTGTGAGAGTCGCCGAACATTTGAAACAATGCAACCTATAAATTATATCATACAATATCATCTTACAGAGACATTGTCTTCTTCTTTTTACATGTAAATATAAATAGCACTGTGCCAAAATTTTTGATCTAATTATTTTCAACCATTTTGGGAGGGGGAGGGAGTTAAAAAACAAAACACCTGCAACCAAAAACTGTGGGAAGGCGTGAGCATTTTGGAGAAATATCTAAGGGTGCAGAACATCAGTGCTTGCCTTACTGTAAGGAGGTGGCTAAGGGGTGGGTGTGTGCTCTTTCTTTAACTGTCCCCCCTCCCATCTGTCCTTGTAGCCTCTCTGACTGCTGGAGAGCTTCTTGGAAAGCCCCCTAGGGCACTGAGCCAGGACTTCCTTTGATGCCACTACCTCCTTTGGTCCTCCTTTATTTCTCTATATAAATCAAAGAATCCAAACTGTGGGGTGGGTCATCAGAATGCTGCTCACTGACTCTGTGGACCGATCTACACCAAGCAGGATACAACACTTTGAAAACGATTTGAAAACTGTCTATGGAGTGTGTCCTGGGCCCCAACAGTTGTCACTACTGTTATAAATCATTTTAAACCATTTAAAACTGTTTTAAAGCAGTAGTGTAGATAGGCTTTGTGACTCACTGACCCTTTTTGGTCTCACAGCAGCCAGCCCAGCACTCTATATTTTCCCTACTCCTTCACCGCTGCCACTGTTTACCACCATACCCTGCCTCAGGTACCCTAAGAATCCAATCCAGGTTTTATAAAACAGAATAACTTTTATTTAACAAAAGTAAGATTATGCGGTTTCATCAGGTTCAATACTTGTTTGTTACATAGAGTTTCATTTACAATCCTGCCTGCGCTACCCCCATTCTACACTCTCGCATCCCAATCACTCTGATCCTAAAATAATAAAAGCCGTTGTTCCTACACTCCCTCTAGACTCTTCACAGATCAAACACCCAACTCAACTAACTCACTCTCCTCACATACAATCTCTACTGCTTCCCTTAACTCCTCCCTCTCATTACTAACAACCAATCCAGACCTTTGAACAACCAGCCAATCAGCATTCACTTCACTCTCTCCACTCTCTCCCTGTTTAACCTTGTATTTGAAGTCCACACAATGCTTACATTCTAAATGGCAATAATCATCAATACACTGCAAATACTTACATTAAATATAACTGGCAATGAACAGTAAAACATCACATTTCTCCCTGGGGGCTTTCCTGTGCGGCTGCCTGCTGGGTGCCAGAAAACTGAGTGAGGACTTCTTCTTGCTAAAAGGACTTTTAATAACAAAGCAAAAACAAAAATGCTTCTCTCTCTGCTTTCAGGCCAAAATTCTCAGCATCCCTGCAAAAGAGGCAGAAAAACGGCTGCCTCTTTCACAAGGAAGCAAAGAAATTGCCACAGGGCAGGTAGGGTTTCTGCACAACACTATATAGGAAAATATAAATATAAATCTATGGAGACATCTGAACACTAGATTAAACAGCCCACTAATCATGCATAGCAGAACCATGCATGATCGGCTCACTTGAGTGTAAGTGTAGCCCTGATTCAGAGCAGGACCATGGCCATGGGGGTGGGGTTTAAGTCCCCCCATCCCATCTTCATCCCAAAGTTTCACACCCCTTGCACAGGTATGTGTGATTAAAATAAAAACATCCCTATTGGATTTTGTGTGTGTGTGTGTGTGTGTTGTGTATGTGGAACTTTTAGATGAAAATGGGAGGGGAAGCTTAACCCCTGCTCCCAGATCGCCATGGTCCTGAACTGTACACTCAAGTAAGTAAGCAAATCATGCATAGCAGAATGTTTAGTTTGGCCCTGAAATGAAAAGAATCCATCTAGCACTATATTGTGGTACTGCCACAGATAAAATAAATGCAGGTTGCTTACCTGTAACCATAGTTCTTCGAGTGGTCAGCTGTGCATTCACACATATGGGCTCTGTGCCTGCGTGGAGCCTGTCTCGGAAACTTCTATAGCTAAGGCAAACGTTTTTGGCGGGAACCCCTCCCCCACTGTCTACTGACTCCATGGTCCCGCCTTTCTCCTCAGTTCCAAGAGACCGACTTGCTGGCCCCATAACTAGGAGAGAAACTGCTCGGTATCGACAGTACATTTACATCGACACCAAAGCGGGGACGGTGGGTGGGTTGTGTGAATGCACAGATGACCACTCGAATAACTACGGTTACAGGTAAGCAACCTGCATTTCTTCTTCGTGGTCTCTGTGCATCACACATATGGGCGATTAACAAGCTAAATTCCTGGTGGAGGGTAGGTGTAGATCAATGTTCCCTCACAAGACAAAGAAATTGCTTGCCCAAATTGCAGTTTGTCCTGGTACAAACAATCAAGTGGTAGCATGTAATGAAATTAAAGGACTTATACCAAATAGCTGCCTTACGTAAGTCCAGGATCGACAATCCCCTGCTAAAGATACGGACTTCGATGCACAGCGCATCAACTTAGCTGTTACCGGACCAACGAGTTGCAAGCCCTCAACTCGTAGGGCAGTTTAATAGCATGTACAATCCACTCCGTGAGTCATTGCAACTCTTGCGTCTTATGAAATGTGTCAGTTCTAGCCCTGTGTGGAAGCCCAGGTAGGGTGCATCAGTACTGAGGCAGCTAATTCACTCGATCTGCGTAGTGTTGATATAGCCATCAGAAAACAACTTAAAAAAAAAAAAAGTGATATCTGAAGGTGCCATTGGTTTAACTGGTTTCCATGTCAGAGATTGTGGCATGACAGAGAAACTCCATGCCAGAATGAAACTCCTAATTAGAGGAGCCAGATTCGTAATGCCCAGAGGAACCCCCTAACAACGGGGTTGGTGCAAAAACAGGTAAAGCAGTCAAATACCCGCATATCGACAACTATTTTAGCCCTATAGTGTATAGGGAGTACATGTAAGGACATCATTAAGGAGGCTCAATGGGGCTTGAGGCCCTAAAGATCCATGTATTTAGAAAAGAATCCCATTGTGCAGTATATGACTTCTTCGTTGCCAGGCTACAGGCTGGATGAAAAAATGGAATCGACCTCATGTCGAAAGTAGTTACGGTATTGGGATACCCCATGCCATGGGTCTGAGCATATGCAGGGGCATAAACTATGGGGGGCGGGGGGGTGGGGGGGCAATGCCCCCACCGGGATTTCCCAAAGGGGCAATGCCCAACCAAGTAACATCAGTAAGCTCACAGCCTAACTGACAGATTCCTCAGTCAGTCTCCAGTTGTCTGTATTCTTATGTGTTTGGAGGCAGTCTAAATTACATCCAAGCACATCCTGCTTCCTCATCAGCTGCCCAGCAGATCTCCTTGCAAGACAAAAGCCACTCTCCTGTTGTGTCAGGGTCAGGCTTCCCCAGATTCATTTTCTTCTACCCACTCAGGCGTTGTAAGACAAAAGATTGCCCATTTAGGAATTACAGTCTGGGTACATCTTGACGAGGGTTTTGCCCCAGGCCGGGGTGCATCCGGAGTGGCAGCAGGTCATCTATATGATGCAGCTGGCATCCCGAAGCCATCCAGGAGCAAATCCCTGAAGCTCCGGTTTTAAAAAGTTGGGTACTTACCACAACTTTTTTTTTATCTTTGGAGCTGCAGAGGAGCTGATGGTAACCCGATTGGTCGCCATTGGCTGATATCTTCAGAAGTAGAGTGAGCCACACCTGTCTCGGCCACCAAGAGATGACTATGATGAAGACTGTGTGGACTACACAATATTAATATTATCATACCACAGTACTCATGGAATGAGAGGAAAAATGAGGGCTGCAAAGACATTCCCTGTTGAACAGGAAAGTGTTTGTATGAGGACTTGAGATGGGGGAGGAAGTGGGAAAGTGCATGCCCCGTAGCAAATAGTCTGTGCAAGTACACCGATGTAGGGTTGTTAGATCCAGGGGAGTCTGGATTCTGTGTTCACTATGAGGCCCAAAGAGCTCAATAAATTGAGTAGTCACCTTGCCTTTGATAGCATTTCCTTCGAGGAAGCCTCCAGAAGCCAGTTGTCTAAATATGGGTAAATTTCTACCCCTTGAAGGCAAATGAACAGAAGGACCAGTGCCATATATTTTGTAAATATTCTGGGGCAGGGCTTTATGTGTCATCAGAAATTTGTGGTTCTGATGTACGTATGGAGCCATCTCAAATCCAGAACAGGTTGAAGAGATCTGTAGAGGAGTGGACCAAATATTAAATCAGAGAGTGATATAGGTCTTCCGAAGGAGGCTCCACTCTGTACAGCTACCCCATCAACAGGCGATGCAGAAGAGAACAATGTTGAGTCCGACTGAGAGCTCTCTAAGGATTGAGGGGAATCAGGTTTAGTTCTATGATTAAACACATCTTCTCCAAGCTGAACTTTTTGACACCCCACAGAGTGGGGCTGGAAAGGAGAAGAGCTAGGTGGACGGTATCATGAGGCAATGGTTGAGCCCTGTGGACAGGTCACAATGACAGTGATTTCAGTAGAGCTAGAGGGAGTTGCGAGAAAACTTCCTCCAGTGGCAATCACGATACCGATGGAGCTGCTCAGTATCGAGAAAGGCATATGTACCAATATAGGGGTTGGTATCGATGCCTGGTACGGGAGTTACAGGCCCATTGCAAGAGGTGTCCCTCTCATAATTGATACTGGTATGGCATTCTCGGGGGAGGCAACCCAGTTAATGTTCTGTCCCCTTTTTTTTTTTTAAACAGGGACCCGAGAATGATGCCCCTAGACATCACAGGCATAAAAAACTCTCTCTGTTGAAATCATAGCACTCCGATTGTAGCGGCTCTAGGGAGCAGCCCTGTAATTGGCAGCTAGCCTGTAATGGCTGTGCTAATTAACTTGGTGGAGAGATGTCTACTTCAAGCTGCATGTTAGATGTCTCTTCTTGGTACCAAGAGATTGGTACCAAAAGAGTCAGTTGAGTCTCACCCTTTGATGTCGATTCTGCCTGCTAGACATCTCATCTTGACGTCAAAGCTGCATGTTAGACATCTCATTTTGGTACCAAGAGCTCTGCACCAAGGAGCTTGGCACCATGGAGCTTGGTACCAAGGAGCTCGGTACTATGGCGCTTGGTACCAAGGAGCTCGGTACCATGGCGCTCGGTACCAAGGAGCTCGGCACCAAGGAGCTTGGTACCATGGAGCTCGGTACCAAAGGAGGCAGTTGAGTCTCACCCTGTGATGTCGATTCTGCCTGCTAGACATCTCATCTTGACATCGAAGATGCATGTTAGAAGCTCCAGTATCGAGAGCTTAGACCTCGGTACCGAAGGAGCCAGTTAAGTCATCGCCGCCAAAGGGGCCACTCTCGGTATCGGGGGGGGGGGGGCTAACAGCTGCAGAGGAGTTGGAACCTGGCCTCTCTAGCTGTAGAAACACAGGTAGAGAGTATCCAGATGTTGGAAGATCGGAACGACCTATGGTTAGGGTGGGGGTCCGAAGACACTGAGGGGCTCTCATCCATAGAATCGCTCCAAGCTATCAGTCCCCAGAAGTCCTATATAACCTGGACTTTCACTGTAGAGACCTTTCACTGTAGAGACAGCTAGGGAGCGTCCAAACATTGGACGATCGGAATGACCCATGGTCAGAGTCAGGGTCCGAGGACGCAGAGGGGCTCTCCTCCGTAGAATCGCTTCATGCAATCAGCCCCAGAAGGCTCCTGCCTTCTTAGATATCCCTCTTGCTGTAGAGACAGCCTGGGGAGTGTCCTAATGTTGGAATATTGGAATGAGCCTTGGTCAGAGTCAGGGTCCGAGGACGCAGAGGGGCTCTCCTCTGTAGAATCGTTCCATGCGATCAGCCCCGGAAGGCTCCTGCCTTCTTAGATATCCCTCTTGCTGTAGATACAGCCTGGGGAGCATCAAAATGTTGGAAGATCGGAATGACCCTTGGTCAGAGTCAGGGTTCGAGGACGCAGAGGGGCTCTCCTCCGTAGAATCGCTCCATGCGATCAGCCCCAGAAGGCTCCAGCCTTCTTAGATATCCCTCTTGCTGTAGATACAGCTAGGGAGCATCCAAATGTTGGAAGATCAGATGAGGCATGAAGCGGCCATGTCTCTAGTAGATCGAGGAGCCTGTGCCATAAGTGTAACAATTGTCTGGAAGAAACCATGGCTTCTAGAGCTTTTATCCACAGACCTGGTGCCAACATGGTCATCTTTTCAGCGCCAGGTCAAAACTTTTCTCCCAGACATTTCAACAGCTTAAGTTGAGGTTTTAACTGACTTTGTAGCCAGGCTTAACAGTTTAAAATGTTTTAAATGTCAGCTGTCTTATGTTTATGGTTCTAAATTTTGTAAACCACCCAGAGAGCTTTGGCTATGGGGTGGTATTTAAATGTAATAAATAATAATAATAATTATAATAATAATAATAATAATAATAATAATAATAATAATAATAATGTAGCGACAGGTTTCGATGACCTGAGCCTCTCCCAAAACAAATTAAACAGAGAAAAGTCTGTCTGCTGGGGAAGCTTGAAAAGGGGCCTTAATGACTGTGCGATCCCCCTCAACGTGATCCAAGATCGCTGGAGAATAAAATATCTAAGAATATAGTAACAATAAATTATATTGTTTTAAATGTACGTGTGTACATTGTATGTTTTTAATTGTTTTAATCGCATGTAAACTGCCCAGAAAGCTTCGGCTATGGGGCGGTATACTAATGTAATAAATAAATAAATAAATAAAGACTAAAAATGAACTAAAAACAAAGTAAAATAACTAAAAAACTTAGCACTCTAAAGCTTTTTCCTCAGGAGAAAGACAGAAGTTCCCAACAAGACATCCTTTCAGCAAGGCGGTCGAAAAAGAACTGAGGAGAAAGGCGGGAACATGGAGTCAGTAGACAGTGGGGGAGGGGTTCCCACTAAAAATGTTTGCCTTAGCTATAGAAGTTTCTGAGACAGGCTCCACGCAGGCGCAGAGCCCATATGTGTGATGCACAGAGACCACGAAGAAGAACTGTAGGTTTGAAGCTGAAAAGAATAAAATAGGGTCAACATTGAAAACAAAATCAACTGATCTATGAGGATGTTGTGAAAGTTAAACATACACGAGCTTTCTTACACAGAAACGGTTTTCCTTACACCTATATATATTCCTATCAACCATTCAAACTGAAGGCTTATGGAGCATGTATCTAACATTATATAAGACATAAAGACAACAAAAATTCTACTGAAAGAGCAAAATGTTATTAAATAGCTGCAATGAAAAGAAAGAAGAAACCAGAATCCACTGAAATTTGATGTAGTCTAGACTGAAGATTCATAATGAGGTAAATGGCTTCTTATCACAACCACTGGAAGTAATATTATACATGATATGGAAATCAATGATACGCAAGAAGAGATTGGGAGTCAGAAAGCCCATGGAAAGAATAAAATATGGAATAATTTGTAGACACCTTTTAGTGTCTTTCAATCAGATTTTGTTCAGGATCCAAACACTTTACAAAGTTCTGCATGTCACAGTATCAAATATACCCTCTACGGATTGGATCTAGGATCTGCCTTCTGTGAGAGGAAGGTCCCTGTGCCCAATTTTGGGAAATCCTCTACTGCCACACACCATGGCTCAGCCCATCCAGCAGGATCTCCTGACTCTCTGTGTAGCATTTTCAGGAACTGGGGGGGTTTCCATGGGGAAGAAGGGGTAAGGAGATCTGGCAATCCAAGCCCCATTATCTGCTTATTGCATAGATAGACTGTGTGCACAAAATATCAACTTCGGTGATTGGCCATAGAATAAACCATCACTTGAGTGTATTTTATTTATTTATTGCATTTCTATATCATTATCATCCAATAACCGAGGCAGTGTAATTACATGTGAACAGAAATTATGTGCAAGAAGAACATGCTATTGCAGTGTCAAGGTCAATTTACTATGTTATTTATTTATTTATTAAAACATTTGTATCCTACTGAATATCACTAAGATCTCATGGCAGCGTACAGATAAAATTATACAAACAATATAAAATAATAAATATACACAACTAAAAATGAATTAAACCATTAATCAAGCTAAAACCAGTATAGAATTTAAGAGCAGTAAAAACCAATTAAAACAGTTAAAACTAGGGATGTGCATGGACCCCCCCGGATCGGGTCAGGACCTGGATCAGCCAGGACAAAATCGGAGGTCCCTTGGATCGGATCCCAATTCGTAAATCAGAGGTCCGATTTTCGGATCGGCCGCCATTTTCGCTATAGGCTTGCATTGGGGGAAAGAAAGCTTTCCCCCAATGCAAGTCTATGGGGAAATTGGCAGGGGGGGTGAGTGGGGGCCTAACTCCCCCCTCCCTGTCCCTCCCCACTCGCGCTCCTCCTTACCTGCCGGGGCCGTCTGCTTCCCTCAGGTGCTCCAATCTACTGAGAAGTAGGCTTCGCGGCCTAGTTCTCAGTAGAATGCCAGGTGATTACATCACCTGGCGCTCTACTGAGAACTAGGCCGCGAAGCCTACTTCTCAGTAGATTTGAGCACTTGAGGGAAGCGGCCGCCCCGGCAGGTAAGTTGGCCCCCCTTCCCCCCTCCTCCCTCGCAGCTCATCCTTACCTGCCGGGCCCGTCCGCTGCAGACGGAAGCGGACGGCCCTGGCAGGTAAGCCCCCTCCCCCCACTCACGCTCCTTACCTGCTGGGGCCGTCCATGAATGGCCCTGGCAGGTAAGGAGTGCGAGTGGCGGGAGGGGGTCTGATCCTCCAATCCAATCCAGATCGGGTCCTTATTGGATCGGATTGGATAGGCCGATCCAGGTGCAGGGGATTGGGATTAGATAATTTTATCTGATCCTGGCTGGATTGGGTCCGGATCGTGGATCAGACCCAATCCGTTGCACACCCCTAGTTAAAACAATGTGCAAGCTTAGTGAATTTAGCCATCAAAGGCTTTGTTTAAAAGCCATGTCTTTACTTGGTGCTTAAATGAAGCCAGTGCTGGCACCAGTCGGGCCTCCAAGGGGAGGGCATTCCACAGCCGGGGTGCACAACAGAGAAAACCCTCTCCCATGTCCCATCATAGCATATGTCTCGCGTTGCTGGGATGCAGAGGAGGGCTCCTCCAAGAGATCTCAAGTCTCGGGCAGGCATATATAGCTAATATCCTCTTTTTGAGCAAGGTGCTTGAGTGTGTGGTGGCTGGGCAGCTTCAGACATTCTCAGAGAAAACTGATTATCTGGACCCATTTCAGTCTGGTTTCAGGCCAGAGCATGGCACTGAAACAGCCTTGGCTGCTCTGACCAACAACCTACTCCTTGTGAAAGACAGGGGAGTGCTACTCTGTTCATCTTTCTGGATCTCTCAGTGGCATTTGATACCATTGATCATGGTATCTTACTGGATCAGCTCTGCAATATGGGGGCTGTAATCTTGAAGAACATCCAAGTGAGAAAACATATGGTTGGATCCAAAGTGGGTTTCCGTTCTCATTGGAGGAAAGAGCAAGGGAGGGGAGCTTCACAATTCCTCCTTACTCTGCAGCCCCCTGTGCTTCCTGAAAAGCTGCTCTGAAGGACATGGGGACCCTTGGGATGAAGCGGGGAAGGGGGAACCGGGCCTTTATCACACCTACTATTCCCCCCCCCCCGCCAAGTTTGCTTCTGCAGGTTCCTCCTCCCTTTCCTATGCAAGTCTAGTGTTTTGAATCACATGTGGTCAGTATTGCTGCAATACCTCAGCTTGGCCTGTTGAGCTTTGCCTGTTTCAGACTTTGCCCATTCAGGGATAAATCAAAACAGAAACTTAAGACTGAGACCTCAGGGTGGGAGAGCAGCAGGGCAGGGACGACATCATGTGAGTCCAGCACTGAAGAAGTGGATCGAAGTCAAAGTGGGTGTGCTTAAAAACCGCGTGTGTGATAACGACCTCAGTGAAGATCACTTCCCCACCCTCTTTTTCCAATTGGATTCCAGTGCCATCTGTGAATGGAATCAGCCCTTTCATTCATGAGATGGCCAATCTGGATCTAATCAACACTCTCTTGATAGCATATCTTGTCTCCTGGGAGGCCTTTCATTCTGTGGCTCACTCATGACTACTTCAGGTATTTACTGACGACAATCAGACATTAATATAAAACTGGGCCCTATGAACATAGAAAGTTGGATCCAGAGTCCTCGTTGTGTGGGCTGGGCAAGTGGATACTGCTGGTGAAACAGCGCTTCTTTGTCTTCTCCTCCTCCTCCCTGCACCCCCTTGTGTACGCTTCGTATCTGCTCTGGAGATTTGGGTGATATTGTGATCCAAGGGAGCATTTATTACAGGGACTCCCTTGGATATGGTTTTGCCTGGCTCTTCTACTGCTTTCAGCTCTATTAAATGAAACAAGGACTGAGTAGGAATGTCCATCACCAGGAAATTCAGCTCTTTTTGGGCTCGCTGGACTTCCACGGTATGCCCAACTCAGCTTGTTTGCAAGTGAGCTGTGGGTTTTCCCCAAATTCTGGGGACCTTTTATGCATTTTTTAGCCTCTGCCGTGATTTTTGCAAATAGGGAATTGCACAAATTATGGCTGAAATTTGAAAATTCAAAATTCAAATTCAAAAACACCAAAAACCCACTAGCTGGCCCAACCTGCTGTGGGCCAGCTAGTAGAAGACAGAACAAAGTATGGGGGCGGAGGAGCTGATAAAGCTCATTGAGCTCCACCCCCCAACTGGATTCCTCCTACATCCCTAGAGCTGAATCATGACTGCAAAAATGCAGACAAAGAAATGGAATCGAACATCACTGTGCAACATAAAAAATATTGAGTAAGACTCCAGCTAGCCCCAGCAACTTCAGAATAATCACAGCCATTTTCTGCAAAGACTTTTTAAAAAGCCATTTTGCTTTGGAAAAGATGCAACTTTAGATAATTAAAAATAAAAGTGAAGATCCTCAACAACAGGTACATGTGCTGAATACTAACTGGTTAACCTAAACCTGAGAGAAATTTCACTTAGAACACCTAACGATCCATTAGAACAAAAATGTAGTACATCATCCCAATAGCTAGAGACTCCTTAACATAATTAAGGCAAATGCACTAAACAACTAGGGAGTCCAAGCACTGACTTATTTTGTGGTTGTAATTAAGTGATCTTCTGATGCTGGTTTGAATGCCCTTGATAGATTAATGTGCACATTCATGACAAATTTCGGAAGGTATGATCCAAATGCCCCACTAGAAAAACTATACATCCCAAGATGAAAAGGTGGCAAAGGATGGTACTCATGAATGAACGCTGCAAAAATCTAGTATCAAAACTCCAAAATTACTTCAGAAAATCTGAGTACCCAGTTCTCCATGCAGTGCTCAAGGCTGATCAAAAGTCACCTCCATAAAGTTCAGTGACTCTATGGGGATTAGGGATGTCACAGGAGACTGAGTGGGGGCTGGAGTCCAGTGGACACCCCCCCTTCACCTCCCAGACCCCGCTCGCCAAACTGCATCCACTTACTTAGTCCACCCATGAGCGTGCGGTTGCGTACATGGCCCTTTACAGTTGCCATTTAAATATTGTTAGATTTCTGGAAATCCCCTAGCCCTCATTTCTACTCAAAATGGCAGCTTGCTAAGAGGACGGGCAGCCCCACTGTGCTCGTTGGGCACTTGCCAGGGGTGGGGTGGGTGGCGGCGGCTCAGTGAACGCCCAGTGAAACCAGATGGATGTGATGGGGAATATTCATCCCTAACGGGGGAATACTCAGTCATAACACAGAAAATGTGGATGTAGTCTCAAGAGTACCTCATCTG
This sequence comes from Anniella stebbinsi, assembly GCA_029215795.1. NCBI lineage: Eukaryota > Metazoa > Chordata > Lepidosauria > Squamata > Anniellidae > Anniella > Anniella stebbinsi. Next base: position 100,413,760 of record JARDYH010000005.1, read on the forward strand.
GTTCAGGGGGTGTTTAGCAGGGCCGTCCCTGGAGACTCTGCCTCCTTCAGCATATCCCTTTTTGCCTGGTCCACCACTGTCCATGTGTTGGGACTGAAGGTCAGAAGCAGTGAGCCTGTAGTTTGCACATCACGCAGTCTAAAACCCTGATTGATACAGGATGGTGTTGTGGCCAAGCCATCGGGGATGCAATGATGGTGATGGGGAAGGTGGCCATTATGCCCAAAGAGGACTAGGGTAATGGTTAGAAGCAGACTCTTCACCTTCCCTAAGGCTCCTTGAGAGCTGCATGCCCTGAGGGGAAAAGAGAAGAGAAGAAGTCCAGGTTAATCTCATGTCATCAGCCCCTGAACAATGGCCTGAGACAACTCTGCCTTTTGATCTTTTGTAATGTTTGTTTGTTTTAGTATTTTCAATTGCAAACCACCTTGACTACCTTGGAAGAAATATGGTGTAGAAATGCAATAAATAAATAAATAAATAAATAAAGGTAAAGCAGAAGCTAAAAGTTTTCTCACTACTGTCGAAAGATTGAGTAATTGCTATCATTAACGGTTACAAATATAAAATGAAGAACTTAGATACAGACTCTTGTATAAAATACAAAGATAAATCAGAACATGTAATGGCATGCTGTCCTGTCTCATTCAATACAGAATATCATACCAGACACAATCAGGTTGCAAAAAATAATTTACTGTGAACCGTGTGTATGCAGAGCCAGCTAATTAGTTCTGAACTGCTCCCTTACTATGGAAACATAACGCTGACTGATGATTATAACCTGTATTAGTATAAATGTATTACTACAGATAATTTTACAGATTACAATAGACTAAACATCATTTTAATGCACAAAAAACCCTAAAACAGCTACCATATCTCTCATACACCAAAATGAAAGGAAAAACGCACACCTGAAATGAAATAAAGCATGTTCTGAAAATTCAAGACAATTGATAGTTATCTTCTTTATATAAACTATAGGAGGTGTTCCTAATGCCCTGATGCAAAACTTAGATAGTACATGCCCACCATTACGATTAACTGAAAAAAACCAATGCAATGCAGAAAGCCAGCATTTTCCAGATGTCCATATACTCAGCAGCAATTCACTCTCATTCTGTTTCTGGCCAGAATTCAACATTTTGGGTGCTTAATTCCAAAGCCTGGTGTGGCTTGGAACAAGGTACCTGAAGGGTTGCCTGCTTATATATGTTAAGATCTTCAGAGGTGAGGCAAGTGGCAGCATCAGGCAGAGTCATTTCAGTGGACTATTTCCCTCAGGAGAAAGTACAGTGCCTACATTGCAGGGGGGAGCCTTTTATTTTCCCCATCTTTAAACCATTTGAATCCCTTTTCAAATTTGTTTTATGCCACTTTGTTATTGTACTGTTATTGATTATAAGTTGTTTTTGTTTTTTATGAACACAGGAAGCTGGATTATATACCAGGCCAGGTTATTTGTCTGTCAAGTTTAGTTCTGTCTGCTCTGACTGGCAGTGCCTTTCTATGGTCTCAGGCAGAGTTCTTTCCTGTCATCTGCTACATGAACCTTTTTAGCTGGAGACACCAGAGACTGAATATGAGACTAGTGGAGGCTGCTGGCTCTGATTTCTGTGGAGCTGTGAATCCATTCTGGGTTTCAGTCAGAACCAGCTGAACTCTAAAGGAGCTCTTCAAAGTGCTGAACTGACTGGGGGGTTCAGCACCTTGGACAGCTCCTTTAGAGTTCTGGCTGGTTCTGACAGAAACCTAGAATGGATTCACAGCCCACAGAAATCAGAGCCAAAGGCCTCCACTCCCTGAAACCTTCTACATGCAAAGCACCTATAGATGGTTTCAGTGTGTCTCCTCCCACACTGAAACCATCTTCTTGGAGGGTGGGGTGTACCTTTCAAACAAACCAAGACATTACTAAAGAACCATTGACACTCGTTACAGAAAAAGCCTTGGTGTATCAGATCCCTGACCCTGCCTGAGCAAGCACCAGGACTACGAAGAAGAAAAGGGATAGTTTTTACTAACACTAACCATGCCACTGCAAATAATATTTGCATAGTCCAGAATTATATCACCTCAGTCTATTGCCTCATTCTGAAAAATGTGTAAATTGGCTCTGAGAAAGCTGCCAATATGAGATGAATAGGAATAGGACTCCTCTCTGTAGCTCAAGGACTGGAAATTTCCTTGCATTCCCTTTTACATTGTTCTTCAAAGCTTGTCAGTTCAATGTGAATCCGATCTCATGGATTATTACATAGGAGTCTGGCTGTCTGCAGTCTTTCTGAATTAGAAACTAATTGTGGGATAAGAGCTATGTATAATTTAAAAGCTATGGATTTGTTGTCTTGCTTTCAAAAGGCTCCCTCTCTTGTCCTGTTCCTGAGAATGAATTATAGTGTAGGGGTTTGCAACCGGCAATTGTTCTAGGTCTCCATACCATGCAGAACAAGAGGAAGCAAAAGTGGAGCCCATTTCACCACCATCAAACATGTTATTGCTTAGACAGTCTTCCCTCTTCCCATGGAAGGAATTAATAGTAAAAGAATAACAATAATAATAAATAAGAATACGTTCTAGCCAGAATGTAAGGAAATCTGCCTGTGAAAAATTGCAAACCATGGAAAGGGTATAATGGGGAGTGTGCAAGCAGAAACCAGTGTTTATGCAATGTCAATTGCACTTCTTAGCATGATGGGTTTGCCAGGAAAACAGCTGCGCTAGCACACGCTCTTGATGTTACACAAGTGTTGGTTTCTGCTAGTGCAACATCAGTAGTGCTACCACACGGATAGCACTAGATCCTTTCCTATTTCAGAATCACATGCAATCCAGCAAGAAACACAGTCTCTAAATCCAGCTGGAACTCTGTTTCAAGTTGAGCATGGTGTATGTGGATGGCCATTGTTGCCAAAGGTTTCTGGGGGAGGAATTTGTACTGAAATTCCTCATTGGGTGATATTTAGTGAATATTGATCTACGTTTGAATATGGCCATTGTCCTATGAAAGTAAATGTTGAAGAGGAAATAACTGTTGTTCCTGGCTTGGAGACAAGTAAGGATACTTGGGTTTAGGATTCTTATCTAGAAAGTAACTAAGGGTACAATCCTATGAATGTTTAGACAGAAAAAGTCCTACAACTCCCAGCTGGCTGGGGAATGTTGGGAGTTTTAGGACTTTTTTCCTGTCCAAACACCCATATGGAAGCACCTTAAGTAACTCAAGTGTCTTCAGTTTTCTGTTTCCCAAAGTCATCTTATATGACATTAGCCTCTCTCTGCTTCTCCCACTTTTATAAGAAGTGATAATAACTCTGCCATCTTGAGTTACATTTTAAAGTTATTTGTATTAAATGTACAGCAGTCATAATTCAAACATGCTCAATTGACAGGAAATTCCTGAATCAGTAAAAGACAGCATGACTTGGCAAAGTCTGTCATGTCTGTCTAGTAAAACTGCCACAAGCGAGATAGAGATATAATAATAATAATAATAATAATAATAATAATAATAATAAATGTATTTGTATTGCAGTTTTCCTAAATGCATACATTTTAAGAATCTGCAGTACAGCCCAATAAATTAGACCAATTGTTAATCCCATATTATAGATGAGGGACTAAGGCTGAGAATCATTGGCCTTCCAAGGCCATCCAGTGAGTTCCTGATTTAGTGATTTTTATTTTATGTATAGGGTAAACCCTACCCAAAATAGCTAACAAAAATCAATAAAATACACAAGACAACAATGGGCCTGTTCAGACAACACGCTAAGCCATGGCTAGGCTGGTAACCCTCTTGCAGCAAATGGTTAATGATCATGTGTAAACCATGGTTATGTAGCCACCATGGTTAGGAATGGTTCACACAACACACTAAGTCATGGTTCACATGATACCCTCAGCCATAATGTTAAGCTCAAAATGCTTAACCATGGTGGCTTAGGGTGTTTTATTTATTTATTTATTTATTACATTTGTATACCGCCCCATAGCCGAAGCTCTCTGGGCGGTTTACATAGGATTAAAAACAATTAAAAACAATATACAAAAATTAAAACAGCAAAAACATACAACATACACACAATCTATACATTTAAAAACCACATCAACACTTCAAAAACTACAAAAACAAAGCAAAACAAAACAATCCCAGGCTCCTCAGATATTGCCAAATGCCTGAGAGAAGAGGAAAGTCTTGACCTGGCGCTGAAAAGATAACAATGTTGGCGCCAGGCGGGCCTCGTTGGGGAGATCGTTCCACAATTGGGGAGCCACCACAGAGAAGGCCCTCTCTCTTGTTGCTGACCTCCGAGCCTCCCTCGGAGGAGGCACTTGGAGGAGGGCCTTAGATGTTGAATGTAGTGTTCGGGTAGGTTCATGTCGGGAAAGGCGTTCCATTAGGTACTGTGGTCCCAAGCCGTGTAAGGCTTTATAGGTTAAAACCAGCACCTTGAACCGGGCTCGGAAACATACAGGCAGCCAATGCAAGCGGGCCAGAGTAGGTCTTATATGTTCGAACCTACTGGTTCCAGTTATCAATCTGGCTGCTGCATTTTGCACAAGCTGCAGCTTCCGAACCACCTTCAAAGGCAGCCCCACGTAGAGTGCATTGCAGTAATCTAACTTCGAGGTTACCAGAGCATGGACAACTGAAGCCAGGTTATCCCTGTCCAGATAGGGACGTAGCTGGGCCACCAACCGAAGTTGGTAGAAGGCACTCCGTGCCACTGAGGCCACCTGCGCCTCAAGTGACAGAGATGGTTCTAGGAGAACCCCCAAGCTACGAACCCGCTCCTTCAAGAGGAGTGCAACCCCATCCAGAACAGGTTGAACACCCTCCATCCGGTCAGCGGAACCACCCACTAACAGCGTCTCAGTCTTGTCTGGATTGAGTTTCAGTTTTTTAGCCCTCATCCAGTCCATTGTCGCAGCCAGGCACTGGTTCAGCACATCCACAGCCTCACCTGATGAAGATGAAAAGGAGAAATAGAGTCACAGTATTAAAATAAGACCAATGAATTAATAAAGACAGCAGTAATTAAAAATGAAAGCCGACATAAACCATAGAGAAATTGATCCAAATATCTGGTTGATTAGTGCAAACATCCTTGAATGCAAACAGAACTCTTCATGCAATTACAGAGACTTCAAGTGAACGTGAGTAAAGCTTCTGTTCAGACCTTGCTAGTTCAACATGACAAGGTCTGAACTGAGGGATGCAGGGGCGGCATCCCCAGAAAGTAAGAGCAAAGCTCGAGCCCATCCCAGTAGAAACTTTAGGCTCTCACTTGTTCAGGCAAATGCCAGAATAGGGATTTCAAATACCTTAAGCATGGCTTGTAATGCACTTTCTGTTGTAATAGCAAATGAAATAAGTGAATTGTTCCCAAATACAACTGAACATTGCGCACCATTGGGCCTGATCCTCAGTTGCTGAAAGTTGTCACAATCCAGCTCTCGGTGATGCCAGCTTGCAGAGGTAGCCTCCTCGAACAATAAATCAAATTAGCTTTAAATTCTCATTTCCCCACCTCTCTTCCAGTAAAATAATATTGACTCTTTATTGGAAGCAGACAGTGGGGCCTCCTCATTGTTAACATTTTCAGTTTCAGTTCACTCATTCCTACAAACTAACCAATTCCTGCTGTTCTGTATTATTTATTTTGTTGCACCGAATACCAAGAGTTACGGCCAACATTCTTCACATATTGATATACATTACGAGAGTTTAGAGGGAAACCATTCATCTGCCCTGCCTCTCCCTAAGCCTGGATTTCCTTGATTGCAAAATAAGATAAAACTGCTATCTTGACTTTAAATACTCTGGGAAGGAATGCTTTCTCCTTCTCTCTCCTTCCTTTTCTAGCATGAAACACACGTAACTCTCCCGGCCCCCCAACTTCCTGTTGATGGGATGGCAACAAGCACACTTGTTTTCTTGGCAGGCTGAAAGTCTTACAGCTGAAGATTCAGGAACCTTTGAGGCCTCTTGGGGAATATCATTTCATCCCCTTTGCTTATGGGTCAGGAAGGTAGAGATTGATGCATGGAGTTCATTCCCCTTGATGTGAGGATGTTCCCCCACTGATTAACAACACTGGGCCAAGCTCGTTTCTACAGTGGTTCCATTAGATAATTCTGGGAAAGTGTCCCATAGTCTTTTGTTTATATTTATGGGGAATGGAAGAGAAAATGGTGGGGCTTATGCATTGTCCCAAAAAGAGATCAGGAGGGGGAATGCTTATTGCTGAACCAGAAAGTCCATCTCACGTTGAACACGAAGCCTATCAGCCATTGTGGCTGACAGGACAGCTGCAAAAGCAATGGATACATAAAGTTAAGAAAGGGGGGAAAAAGGAACGAGAGAAGCTCTTGCTGCAAGAAAAACATAATAAATCCATGAGCTACATGTAGCCCTGAGCATTTTATGACCAAGAGCAAGCATGAGGGAATGACTCGAACTTAACTAAAGCCGTTAATTACCTGGCTACGATCAAAAGCCTAAGTAAAGGGAGTATATTTATGATGCACCTTAGAGGAGACACTTCAACTTTCTGCAATATTTTTATTAATTGGTTTGATTAAATAGATTTAAAGAGCCTAGGCAGGGATTCCTAAATCATACCCCATATTGATCTAACAAAATACTCGATAAATTTTCTAATATGGTTCCTTTCCTTTTTGCAGTCTGGAGGGAAATGTTGCTCTTGACAATAAGTCAGTGCTGAGCCCTCTGTTGTGACATGTGGATTGCAGAGATGACGCGGGTGGGGGTGGGAGGAGGACCTCGTCTGTGATTTGCAAGAGCACATGGCATGCTTAATGCTTCTTTCCCATGCTCTGCCTCTTAACTTCAGCTAGACAAAGGCCACAAAGAAAGTAATAGTAGAAGGTTGGGTGATCGCTCTACCAGGTAGAGCAGTCTTCCTCAAATTGGCCCCCTCTGGATGTCTTGGACTACAATTCCCAACACCCCCCAGCCAGCATAGACTGGAGGATGCTGGAAGTTGCAGTCCAAAACATCCAGAGGGGGCCAGGTTGAGGAAGGCTGAGCTACAGCAAGCTGCCATTCCCTTTTTTGTGTCTTGCACATCAATACGGGCTTGAGAGCCTCATAAGAATCACACTGGTCGGTGAAGACCTTGTCAACTGCTCTGAGTATTTCCAAAAAAGGTCATCATTCAATGTGTAACTGGCTGGGCTAAACACAATTGAGGAATTCCCCAATATGAGATAAAGGATGTATTTATAATAGTGTACAGGTTTATGAATTGTATGTCATTTCTCAGCTGGTTCAAAACATAAGCAGTTCCAGACACAGCCAACCTACCAGCATGGAAATGGGTGGATTTAAACAAATTAGTCTAGGTGTGCATTAGTTGCTTGTGGCTCCATATTCAACCATTCTGTCAAACTAGGAGGAAACTGAAAGAAGAAAAAATGAAAAGTAGAGTTCTCAGGGCTGGCCCTTCCATGAGCAAAGATTAGTCTCTTGTCGTGCACAACAGACTCTGGCTTGTGCTCCGCATCTGCCACCACTGTCCTGATGACTGCTGCTGGTTTGCCTCTGCTGCTGTAGCTGGTCTGTCCCTCTACTAGTCCAACCTTTACTGCCAATACCACTGTACCCCCTGCTATTGCTGCCATCAACAACCCTCAAGCCCAACTGCTCTCCCTGATGTCTGCTGTGAAGTGTCCAGTGGAGACTGTGGTGGTGACAGTGGCTGCTCTGCCTCAGCTAGCAGGATGTCTTGGGCTGGCCCTGATCCTTAGAGCAGGTATAATGTACACTACTCATCTCTCCTGATAGATCCACTAAAGCACTACTCATGTGGGAAGGCTCTACTGAACATATCCTGGGATTCCCATGCAATGTATGATAACTCCCAAGGTCACTTGCTGCATTGGCCACTTCTTGTGATGAATAAGGGACACTTTCCTTTGGACTGATAGTCACAGGCCAGCACGATGCTCATTTTGGGTGGGGGAGTTCTACTGCTTCTCATAGATCGGGAGCCAAAAGGCCTCACAATGACTGCAGTGTTGCTTGGACATACCCCTTCCTCCATCCCACTAACAAAAATGTTACCTACAGAGGAAATTTGCAAACACATGCAGACATTAAAAAAGAAGAGTCCCTTTCATGTCTTTTTCACCTGTTATGCTGGTGAAGTCACCTTCCTGTATACCTGGTTTTACAATTGCCACTATATATGGAACCACCACTTGTGAAGCCAGGCCAAGCCCAGCTCAAACGTATGTTTGTTTTGCCACCCTTAGCAAGATGGGGAAGAGAGTCCTTGCTGTGGATACATCACAGAGTCATGACCTGGTTTACACGATCAAAATAACCCCTTGTGGCTTAAATTGTTGCAAGTCCTGGGATGTGCTGGGCATGATTTACATGATTACTGCTTGGTTGCAGCTTATTATGTTGTCTGAAGCTGGGTGGCATGGCTTGTTGAAGAGTTAAACAGCCTTCAAATAATCCACAGGCTGTTGTATGGTTATTTGACAGTTGTTTAACTCACCAACAAAACATGCTGCCTGGGTTTAGACAACACAATAAGCCCGAACTGGGCGATGCCTATGCAAATCATGCCCAGCAATTCCACCATGTCTCCCAACAAGCCACAATGGCTTATTTAAGCCACCGTGGCTTGTTTTGATTGTGTGAAATGGTATACTATGTGGCATCATAGTGGTAGTGTGGGGTGTTGGTCATGCCAGGAGCAGAGTGATTCAAGTCCAGTTTGATGGGGTGGAACTGCTTGTATAATAGATATGCTTGTATAATGAAGCCATTCCTGAACCAAGCAAATTTCTTGGGTTTCTGGGTCAGGAATGGCTTTATGATAGATTAGGCAGCTGTTAGTTTGTGGTTCATGCTATGATATGCAATATGGGAAGAGCAACAGCTCAGCTCAATAGTACTGCATGTGCCTGGCCAGGGCCAGTGTCGAAGACAGGCATGGTTGGGCAGCTGTTGAAGACCCACACTGCAGCAGGGCCCCCCAAACAAAAGCCCCCTGGAGTTGCTCCTCCTCTTCACCATTGCAACCTTCTTAATCCCCCAACTCCCAGTCTGGCCCAGATAATGGTGGTGGTGAGAAGGAGGAAGAGTAGATGCCCCTATTGTTCACTGGCTCTCTGTTTTCCATCCCTTCTTATACCCAATATGTATAGATGCAAATTTAAATATAATTAGTATAATTTATATAGAAATGCAACAGATATCACCATGGTGGGGAAGGACCAGGTGACCTGTGTGCCTGAGCAGTCTGCTATTCAGGTGCGAAGTGTTGATAAGCCCTTCCAAGGCCTTGGCTTTCCATCCCTTCTTATGGCTCTTTATCTTTAAACTGGGCCAGGACTGGGCAGCCCTTCAAATAGAGCGTTGGTCTCTGGCCAGCCTTCAAACAGAGGACTGTCCTCTGTGTAGTAGGACATGTGGCATCTATACATAAAAACTAACATAGGCACGTTTTATGCACATTTGCATCCTCTTGATGTCATCCTTTTTGGCAATGCATAAGACAGTCTTCCCCAACCTGGTGCTGTGCAGATGTTTGGACTACAACTCCCAGCATTCCTGACCACTGATGGGAACTGAATTCAAAAACATCTGGAAGGCACCCAGTTGAGGAAGACTGCCATAAGACGTCACCCTACAGTCAGGCCTGTTTTCACTGCAAGATGCAGACTACAGGACAAGAACTCTATTTATTTCACTTAAATTACTTCCTGCTTCTGTGAAGGTGAGGGCCAGGGCATCTAACTGCTTTGCATTTTCATGGAGGCAGTGCAAGAAGATATTTTATTTTTATATTCTATTTTTTTATTTGCAATTATAACAGAAACAAAAAGGAGAAAAGGGGGAAAACCATAAATCGGGAAAAAGAAGAAAAAGAACATGACTAAAAGGCATATCTATTCACAATAACCATTCCCAACACCATTAATAAAAAGAAAAGAAAGGACTCAACACTTCTATTTCAAACATGCACATTACTGTAAGCAAGTCCACATATCTAAATAAGCACCCGGATAAAATTGACTGCTGGACATACATTCAAATGTAGTAAGATCAGTAAGTTCTTCAAACCATTGAATGATAAGTGATGGGTGTTTATCCTCCCAAGCTTGAAGTATGAGTCTCTTTGCGACTCTAACGGCTCTCAATTTTAGATTTAGATTTTTCTTCCTGATGAGGCATAGGGCTGAGGAAGGAGAAAATATAGATGGTATTTTCCCCCCTGGAAAAAAAATTGTGATTCTAGGAGGCCGTCTCTAGCAACTTCTGAGCATATGATGAAATCTGACAGCTTCTGAAGGCTAGCTATGTCAAAGGGTATCTAGAGAAGAATCTATAAAGTTAGCCACTTGCTGTGCATGAGGGGAAACGGCAATGGTGAAGTGTCATGTGCTCTATGAAAAGATGCAGCAAGTTGGAGTACTGAGGAATTTCCACGGCTTGCCTGTGAAAGGAGGCTGGAACACCAATCAACTCCTCTCGTGTGCGTGTTCACCTCCCTGCTGTTCACTAATGAGAGGAGCAAAACAAATGGCGCACTTTAGCCTTCAATCTCAATGAAAGCTCTACTTCTAGAAAACAAACAGCTGATGGAAATTAAAGGAATTAGCGGGAGGATTGCATTTTTCATTAGCATCAGAGATTTATTTTATTTTATTATTTTATTATTTTATTGAGGCTTTCTTGCCCTTAAGATAACTGCAAAGGGGGGCACAATTATTCCAGCCACCTTTTTGTTTCCATTGGCTATATTTATGCGGCTCCTTGTACAAATGCAAGGAAGGTGGGGACCATGAGGTTCTTCTCCAGTTCCATTTGCTCAGCTTGCTAGACAACAGCACTGAAGCAGAATCTGTGCTCAGGACTGTGTATATTAACTGTCCCAGAACATCCACATGGCACAAAAAGCCCCAGCATCTCTCAGAATAAATCATGCAAATGTGCCTATCTTTTCAGCATTTGAATAACATGTTCTCCCAAGACTCATGTTAGTGGCAAAGAGAGAAAGGATGTGGCTGTGGTGATGATTTGTAGTCAGTGCGCCATAGGAAGAGGAAGACAGCCAGTGATTAGAATTCATCAGCTGATGAGTCTAACGTGACCTTTGGCCCTTTGGGCTGAGGCTGATTGGAGCTGGAGTTACAAGCACTCTCAATATATACTCCAGAAGCTGGAAGGGGGACTCTCCAGAACATGTTTGGGGAGCATAGGGGCTGTAGAAGGAGGGAGAGAGGGGCAGGTCCTATCATGCTCATGGAAGTCCACTCATGTTGGATTTCGCTCTTATTAACTACTTTTCTTGAAGGAAGTCAGTGGAACTGTTTATATAGTATATTATACAGGACTCTTAGGTTGTCCTTTGTTCTATGTACAATGTCACGAAACTGTCTCATTAGCATTAGGAGGTCATTCCAGGTCTGTGATACACAACTAAAAACACAGTGGACAACTTAGCAATTAATTATGCACCCTATTTTAATAGCATCTTCTGAGTCAAGTAAAAACATTATTAAAAGGTGGTTCTATCTAGTCATTCTATCTCTCAAGCTACCTGCCTGCCTGCCAACAACCAATTCAGGCAGGAGGATAATTAAATGCATTATTCCCCCCTTCTCCAATCCCAGAGCAACCTTCTTCCTTAGTTACTGACTGAAAGCTAAACTTCGAACCACATCTCCAAATGTTTACTAGCTAACATATTTTTGAATGGTTTAACTGATATAAGGCATTTTTAGAATAACATTAACATCTGGGCTGAACCCACCTCCCCTACCAAGTTTCAACCTGATGTTAATTAAAACAGGCAAGTCATAAACCTCAGGAAATGGCAGCTGACCCTTAACTATGAATGTAATGTTATAATAATATGCAATAAAAATAAGGCATAGTAGAACTGCTGCCCAAACCACTCCTGGACTGATACTGTTTCTTTCTACAATATGTTTTGACTCAAGGAAGCTAGAATATCCCTTCTCCTTCCACCTTCATTGCCATCACGACCACCTTGATAGGTTTCCTTTGCAATTCAGTAGGTGGCACTCTCTCTTCGAACTTCCTACAAAAATAAACCTCCCTTTGTTACTCTAGAAGTCTTTGTATTCCCTAATCAAAATCTTTTGGGAAAAGGTATAATATAATCAAAGTTTTTGAAATTAGGTTCCAAAGATTCATTTCAACGTTTGACCAGGAAAGAATTTGTTTCTCATTTTGGGAAAGAATACAGACATTTTCTGCCAAGATCCAAGATACATACATACGCATACATATGCACATGCACACACACACACACGGAGTGGGTTAATGGTAAATGAAGGCAGTTGAACCATATCAGCAAACCAGTTCTACCAGTTTTCATCACCAGGAGCAGGTCTTTTGTAAAGCAAAAGGGGCTAAATTGCCCATTCAAGACCAAAATAGCATATGCTGTCACCAACTACTGGAAATTGCATCCATGGAGGATCTCTGACTATATATGAATTCCATTTGGAAGAGTATGTATTTGGCTTTTCCAATTCTGTTCATTTCAAACACAAAAATAATATTGGTCAAAAGTTTCAGATGGGCAAAGCAATTTTCATCCTCAGCCTAAGACAAAGAATCCATTGTGTCTGTACATGTAAATGGTGGTGTAGTGGAGCCAGGGCTCGCAGGGATGCTGTGCCACCACTTTTTTATTAGCAGGGACACTGAGAACATCTGCCACCCCACATAATTCCCCATTCCCTCTGAGCTTACCTGCAATCCTCACAGCAGCAGGGGGGGAAATTTCCTACCCCAAAATATTTTACATTATAACAACAAATAATGGCATGGTTTCCATGTAACAAGAAGCCACTGTGGGTGAATTTCCTCACACAGTTTCTCGTTGTGGCTGCTACTGCCATTTTGAATATTTGGGGTGTGGCAGAGGTGTGGCATAGCTTTCATTACATGTGAACCTGAAAAGTGTAGGTTGTTGGGGTGGTTGACAAGCCACTCACTACCCAGGGGTTCTGGGGGGCTTGTCAACCACCCCAACAACCCATTCTTGCCGTGTTCGCATATAATGAGAAACCGCCATGACGGATGCCCACACATACCGCCAACCTGATGCCCACACATACCACAACCTGCTGTGGCAACCATGGTGGGCTGTGGTGAGTGTGCAAACCAGGTCAATATATTGCTGCTAGGAAAATTAATTCCCCCCTCCCTTGCTGCTGTGAGGACTGCAGGTAAGCTCAGAGGGAATGAGGAATTCTGTGGGGTGGCAGATGATATCAGTGTCCCTGCTAATAAAAAAAGTGCCGGCACTGCATCCCTGTGAGCCCTGACTCTGCTACACCACCATATACATATACATACGCACATGATTCTTTGAGCTCCATCACACCTACTTTTTTTTCCCGGCATGCATCCGCAATTTCCACCTCCATTTCATTAGCTCATCAAGCGCTTGTCCCTTTCACGTTCATACGTTGTTGCGTTATTTCACCTTCTTTACCTTTTGACCTGTGCCAACTCGCGCTTCCTGGTATCAGCACTGCACTTGCCTCACCCCACCCCTTTTCTTTCCCTCTCCATTTCATTGGTTCTTGTGGTTGATGGACATTGTGATAGACATGGGCACCTTTCCCCCTCACTCTGGTTTTGTTGTCAATTGTTTTAACAATTTAGCATTTGATCGATTAGGTGCCGTTTCTGTCTTTTGAGGGAGAGAAATAGCAATGAAAGAGCAATGACAGTGGGGTTGGAGCAGTGGAAGTCCGTTCAAGCAACTCAGCACACCCTCCTCTTTCGTCAGCAAGACCACCCTTCAACAAACACGCCCCCCACAAAAGCTGGTCTTTCGGACATAGTGCGAGGAAGGCAATACATGGGAATAGAAGGCCGGTTTTATTCTGTGTGGAGAAAAAAATACTGCACTTTCCCTGCCCTAGAAAAACACAGAAAATGGAGGGGAAGAGGTGAGACGACTGCAGGACAGGGACGATGTTGTGTGAGTGCCAAGGGGCAAAATGGTAAACAAGGCAGGAAGAAAGTGTGATAAAATGCTTGTGTGATGGAGCTCTTTGTCTTAGGCTGAAGATGAAAATTGTTTTGCCCATCTGAAACCTCTGAAGCACAGAACTGGAAAAGTGAAATTCATACTCCTCCAAATGGAGTTTATATGCAAGATGGTTACATAGACAGAGATCCTCCATGGATGCAAATTCAAATAGTCAGTGACAGCATATGCTATTTTAGTATTAATTGCACATGGTGTCCGGTTATTTTAAAAAATCATTCCTCTAGTTTTACTACAAGGAAAATAACCTTTTCATTGGACTGACTGATGTAGTCATGTTGTCGTTTCCAAAGTGCAAGGCAGTACGGCAATGTTTTTTATATAGCAGCAACATTGAAAAGACAAATGAAGAAGGAAGTGCATTTCCACATGTCATGCTGATCAGTATCAGTGATCAAAGGAAAACAGGAAGTGCAACAGGAAGTACCTAATTAAAGAGTTATTTCTTGCTACTATAGGGCTTTAGAAGTACTGCAGCTGGACTGGCAAGGCAGTAGCTCTTTCTCCCATCTCAGTTCTTCTAGTTTAGCCTTTCCCAACCTGGTATTCTGGACTACAATTCCCAGCATTCCTTATCACTGGCCATACTGGGGCTGATGGGAGTTGAAGTACAAAACATCTGAGAGATACCAGTTTGGGGAAGGCTATTCTAAGTCTGCGCAGACTAGCAATGATCAGAATAGAAGCTATTTACTTCAAAAGCATCTGAAGTACCAAGAAGACCCCAGTCGTTTTTACTTTTCATTACTAGGCCGGGTCAAAAGTGGAAGAGCAAGAATTTCTGTACAAACAGTACAGGCCGAGAACTATTGAACAACACCAGTTAAATTAAAAGCTGCTATGAGAAAAGAATAGGTATGGTTTTGTATGTGTGTGTGACCCCTTCAGCTTGCCACAAAATGGCAGCAAAAAATCATAGAGATTTTGCAAGTAAACAAAGTATGTGGGAAGCATGGACCATATTTGCAAACTGAATCATGCTCCCAGGAGCCTTGTGAGAGCATGGTTCTGCTTGGATACCAGGTTTGCCATCCTGGTATGCCTGGTTTCTGTGGGACGTGGTCCAAGGGTGGTGCTGCCACTGACTCCCAGAATTTCCCACCCCTGGGCTAAGGTATCAGACTGGCATTCAATTCCCCCCCCCCCAAAGATCCTATGTCTAGAGCAGCTTTAAATGGGTGCAGACAGTTCAATGGATATGGTATGTCTAGCAAGGGCATTCATCCGTGGAGAAAACTTCGACAGTTAAATCTCGGTCATGCAACTCTTAAAGGATAGAAGAAACTCTGTTAGGAAAAAAGTGTCAGCCTTACATGCTGCATGTTCCCCTTTTATATATCTGGCATAATAATGGCAGAAAATTGTGGTTTAATTAACCCAAAATTTGCCAGGTCGTGTGCTTGGCGTGTGCCACTTTGCATAATTTTATTTATTATTTATTTAATAGAGTCATATACCACTGTCCATATTTAAAAATAAGCAGTTCATGATCAACCTGTAACCAGCCTGATTGGTTAACAGTTAACCTAAGAACCAATAGTAAGTTAACTATAGATTGCTTAAGCTATGTATAACTCATAGCAATCGAGTTAGCACATAATAGTAATAATAATAATAATATAATGAAACAACCTCTGATTGGGCTGATGAGAGGCTAATCACGTAAACGAGCAGCAGCATGCACCAGCCACATGACCAGGTAAATCGTGGGCATAATTCCTGTTGAACTCAATGGGACTTCATTCGGAGCAGATGTGTACGGGATTGCACTGTGCATTGAATATTTCTTGAAGCCTGTCCATATGGTAAAAATGATGGAACTCTTAAGAACAAAAACACAGTGGCTTTATGAGGGACTGAATAAGAAGCAAAGACAGAGGCCTAGAGAACAAAATCAGTTGGATTTTTTGTAAAAAAAATATAGTGTGTCAGAGTAGGCTCATTTTGTGGACTGTGAGAAGCTGGGGCAATGGTGATATGAAATCACAAAAGGCAGGGTTATGATGGATGCACCCACTGGCCCTTCCCTCTGTTTATGGCATGGGAAAGGTCAGTTTTTGTCCTGTACAATATGTCACTGCTAAAAATATGACTCCATAATTTATAGCAAATTGCTCGGCTAATTTACTGCAAACTATAAATAACACCGCTTGAAAACACAGCACAATGTACTCCTGCAATAAACAAGGAAACCATTTGCTTGATTCAAACCATATTGATGATAGCATATTAATCGGCATGGTCTAATGTTTAAATTGTGTATGTTCAGGAGCATATGTTTTGCAACTTTCCTATTTACCAGCATTCGTATGTCATTTTAGTTACAATTTATTAGATAAATGTACTAACAAATATACACTTTTGGTGAGAAAAAAGGGATTAACACCAGCTAGATATGGGCCTTCGACCACTTTCATGGCCTATAGTGGCCTTCTCCAATCTGGAACCCTTCAGATGTTTTGGACTACACCTAGGCTGACCATATGAAAAGGAGGACAGGACTCATGTAACTTAAACAGTTGTAGAGAAAGGGAAATTTCAGCCGGCATCATTTGTATGAAATTAGTTCCTGGTGAAATTCCCTCTTCATCACAACAGTTAAAACTGCAGGGGCTCTGCCCTCTTTTGTATCTGGTCACTCTAGTATAGTGCCTGCAACTTTAATTGTTGTGATGAAGAGAGGATTTCACCAGGTACTAATTGCATACAAATGACGCCGGCTGAAATTCCCTTTTCTCTGGAACTGTTAAAGTTACATGAGTCCTGTCCTTCTTTTCATATGGTCAGCCTTCTACACCTCTAAGAAATCCTGACCATTGGCTATGCTAGCCCAGGGCTAATGGGAATTGGAGTTCAAAACATCTGGAGGGTACCAGGTTTGGGAAAAGTTGTCTTAAAGGATACTAATAAAATTCAATGATTTAAAAAACTGCCCGTATATGTTCCACAAAGCCAAGAAACTGGAAGCTAAGGCTGAGGCCTTAACTAACATGCCCCATGATCACTAACAATGTTGTACAATGTCACAAATTGTGCTTACTTACAACTTACTCTGCATCCACCCAAACTTTTCCTTGGTATTTCAGGCCCCAATCCAGATGGGGTGGATGGAGTGTTTTGGGTCAGGAAAATTGCCTCACATTTTCCTGGCCCTATATTGCTTTATGAAGCACTTGAGCCTCACTGTATTGCTAGAGGAATCTTCCTGTTGGATACAAGAGATTAGGGTGACCAGATAAAATCCAGGTCACGGCTCATGTAACTTTAACAGTTGTAGAGAAAAGGGAATTTCAGCCAATGTCATTTGTATGCAATTAGATCCTGATGATATTCCCTCTTCATCGCAACAGTTAAAGGTGCATGCACTATACTAGAGTGACCATATACAAAAGAAGGCAGGGCCCCTGCAACTTTAACAGTTGTGATGAAGAGGGAATTTCACCAGGAATTAATTGCATACAAATGAGACTGGCTGAAATTCCCTTTCCTCTACAACTGTTAAAGTTACATCAGCCCTGACCTGGATTTTATCTGGTCACCCTACAAGAGATACATTCATGAGTACTCTTGAAACCTGACAATTATATGCCTTAAATTAAAAGTCCTTTAGGGATGGAAAGACAGCATATAAATATTTCAATCAACAAACATTTCTAAAAACAAAAAAGTAAACTAACTACAGGAATAGTTAACTTTTTCTTTGCCATTACGCCTTCATCATTCCCTGTTCTCCTTTGTCCTTTTGTGCAACTTCCCTTTAAACAGGGATAGTGCCATTGCTGTGTTCTGAGCAATATTTAGCAAATGAACTTGAGGCTGAGCTCAATAATTGTGAAGAAAGAGGAGAGGATATGGAACACATCCATCTGCTATGATCTCACACCTCTGAAGTTCAAGCCCCTGCTAAAATTAATGGCAACTGCATATGAAAAGTACCAGTGAATGCCAGTGTGGTGTAATGTTTAGAGTGTTGGACTAGGGCTGAGGAGACCCGGATTGTAGACCTTACTCTGCCATGAAGCTGATTGAATGATTTTGGGCCAGTCATTCACACTCAGCCTAACCTACCTCACAGGGTTGTTGTGAGGATAAAATGGAGAGGCGGAGGATCATGTACACCACAATGGGCAACTGGGATGAAAGGTGGGGTATAAATGTAATAAATAAATAAATAAATAAATAAAGGTACCGCCTTTCAGTTAATCTAACTCCATCAAACCAGAACCCAAAATTTATTAGAAGGCTCTAATCTACAAGTGGCTCTCCAGATATTCCCATTTTTCAAGGAGCTTGAAAAATGTTGAGTGAGTGGCCAACCTTTTTGTCAGTGGCCTAAAGCTTAGATACGCTCTGAGTGCTTAAATTGGCAATTCGAATAGCTACCTGAATCCAATTCAATTCACTGACTTGTAAAGCAATTGCCAATGCAGTGTTAATGCTAACTAATCTGATAAAAATTGACACAGTGACAGTGTTTGGCCGTTAGTACAGGCAGCCTTTTATGTTACTGTAAATCCACTGCCGTTCTACAAGTTGTCAGGGCACGTTCATGAAAGGGTAGGAAACGTCCCCTCCGTACATGACTAGATAAGGTGGCTGAGCGGGTGAGGCAAACATGCAGCCTCCTGCCATGCTTATGCCAAACAAGCCACTGAATTTAAGAGCATTAAAAGGCAAAATTCATCACAACTAATTTCTATTTGCCATCTATTAGGCTACATTGTTTTGTCCTCAACGTCAGGTTAAATAATGAACCTCTCAGAATCGAGTAAATTAACCTCCACTTTATGTTCATGTCATTGTCAAATGGAAACATCACTTGTACAAATGAAAAAGATTCATTAGTAACACTAATGCATAAGCTCCACTCCAGTAAAAGATAAGAGCGATTGAGGTCCTGTCATAATGCAGTGTTGAACTGCCGGCTTGTTATTTATGACGCCTGCCATAATCTTTGGAGATTATTTTCAGCAATGGTAATTAGCACACAATGCATCACGAACAATTATGGAACAATGTCTTTGCTTGACAGGTACGCCACAGTGCTCCGGGCGGGCTGTGATCCATGAGAAATTCAATCAAATCTGCATGCTGCCAGGAGTTTATTAATATATTTCTCCTTTCAGAAGCAGCTTGAAAGGCAGCTACGCTTGACCAGCCACCCAAAAATTACTTAGAAACGTGACATGAGCATGTTCCTTGTTAACATGTACCTGTTAGCACCAAGTCTTCCCAAGTACTTAGGCCAGATGAGAAAGTGTCAGTCCATTTGCAGCTTGTTACATCAAGGGGGCACGTCGCCTACATTTCCAAACCCCCCCCCCCCCCACATGCAGATAATATGAAAAATGTCAGCTACCGAAAAGAGATGCTGATCTTGCTTAAATCAGCGGAGGGAATGAAAAATGACCTGCATTGCCTATGAATGCATCTGACTTGTTGGATTCCTGGCTTGGCTGTTACATTAGGATAAGGATGGGCAACACCCATTGACTTCCATCTGTCTTTCAGGGCAAGAGTGAGCACCTACTTCACTCTACTATTTGTGTACCAGATCTGCCCAATAAGGGCACTTAGAAAGGTGTTCTTGGGTGTGGAAATCTATCCCTATGGAGAGACACAGAAGTCCATGGAGAAAAACCAAAGAATCAATTCCTATGAAGGTTTTATTTTGTAGGAACATAAGAATATAAGAAAATCCTTGCTGTGTCAGAACAAAGGTCCATCTAGTCCAGCCTGCTGTTTCCCACAGTGGCTAACCAGATGACTCTGGAAAGTCTACAAGCAAGACATCAAGGCAGTAGAAACTCTCTCCTGCTATTTCTGCCCAGCAATGGCATCATTTTTCTTCGACGTTAGTAGAGTCTTGTAGTGAGTTTGATATTATCTTCAGCATCCAGCAATGGTTAAAGTGTTTGTCTATCTAGCTATCCAACCAACCAACCAACCAACCAACCAACCAACCATAAGCCCTATTAAGTTGTTTTACTTCTGTGTAGAATATACATACAAGAGGGGAGAGCAAGGATGACCATAAGTCAATAAACGAAACCCACTCCATGTGGAAATGGGCACTATTGACATGAGAACAAAATCTGCCCTCCATCCCTAACTCTGGGTGGCTCCATCCTAATTGACAAGAGATTGTGGGCTGGAGGTCCCACAGCCCTACATGAGGAACCTCTGGTCTATGGGCTGGATGTGGCCCCCAGCAGTTCTCCATCTGGCTCACAAGCTTCTTTTGCTGTTATCTCTGATCAGTAATTGGAGGGTATGCAAAGGCATTTAAACTTTAAAAACCCTGCAGTTAAATAATCTGCACAGAATTGAGTTATGCTTTGCAGGCATGGAAGCTTTTGCAGTGGGGCTTTCTCCTGAGCAGACGTGCATAAAGTTAAGTTGTGTTTTATATACTTGGGGGTGGGAATGTTCAAATTGGTGAGAATTAAATCTTGGCTCAGCCCCATGCTCTTGACACCCCCCCCCCCCGTTGGAATGTTCCCTGTGTCCAAGAGCCTTCCCAAATTGGAATTTGGCCCCCAGGCAGTAAAAGGATCTCCACCCTTGCTGGTGCATGTGCATGAGAGAGAGAGAGAGAGAGAGGGAGAGAGAGAGGTGCTGTTCAGAATGCAGAGATGCCTTGTAGTCCCTAGAGGTTCTTGCAATCTATAACGTCCTCCATCCCCATAATAATAATTTACATTTTGATGGTTAGAGCATAAAAGGCACCTCACCACTTGTACGATTATTTATTTAATTATTTAATTTGTACCCAGCCTTTCTTCCAAAAATGGCTCTCAAGGTGACTACCCAGACACAATTAAAACTGATTACAACACCAAAACAATGTATTAGAACACAATTTAAAAAACACAACCATTTCAAAATAAAAACAGCACTTGACCCAACAGTAGGCTGACCATATGAAAAGGAGGACAGGGCTCATGTAACTTTAACAGTTGCAGAGAAAAGGGAATTTCAGCCAGCATTATTTGTATGCAATTAGTTCCTGGTGAAATTCCCTCTTCATCACAACAGTTAAAGGTGCAGGCACTATACTAGAGTGACCATATACAAAAGAAGGCAGGGCCCCTGCAACTTTAACAGTTGTGATGAAGACGGAATTTCACCAGGAACTAATTGCATACAAATGACACTGGCTGAAATTCCCTTTTCTCTACGACTGTTAAAGTTACATGAACGTTGTCCTCCTTTTCATATGGTCAGCATACCAAACAGAGCCACTTACAGGCCAAAGGCATTCTTGAATAGAGCAGTCTTTGCCTGCTGGTGGAGAACAGTAGAGAGGGAGCAAAACATAGCCTCCTTTGGAAGGCTTGGGTGCGGCCACCGAAAAGGCCTTCTCTCGCTTTGCCACAAAACAAACCTCTGAAAGCGACAGTCTTGAAAGAAGGGACTGCCCTGAAGATATTAAGATTGTATTGGAGAAGGCAGGTAGCCTGGCCCTTATTACATTACTCATCCCCATGGTGGAAATGTAGGCCGTTTTTCTACACCAGGCTGTTTGCCTGGGATGGCCCCTGGCTGGTCCCTGTGCGCCGATGATGTGTATTAGGTACTTCTGGGATCTCCCTCCCTCTCTCTACATCTCTATGGTGTAGAAAGGGCCGTAGACATCTCCCATTGCAGAATTCAGAAAGATTGAAGTTCATATGCGTTATTATACCTAAGGACTGGACTGTGGGATGGGAGGAGTGGCTTTAGCTAGGGTTTTAAAAAAGATCTTGTTTCAATTCCATATTGTTAAACGGAGCGTATTGATATGTCACGTTTATTTTGTGATGCCACTTGAGCCAGAACTCCCTTTTCTATCACATTTTGCAATAATTCATAACATGTTAGGAACTGTGATATGATCCCTCCATATTAGCTGGATTTTTTTTTAATTAGCTGGGGAGGTCAGGACTATACCCACAATTCTGCAACGTCCAGACCAACCCAGATTCAAATGTACAAGACTGCTCTTCATAACCACAATATCCACTTATAAATAGGGAGATTTAAAAACATAATATATTGGAGGATGTTTTTATTTCCCCGCTGAGCCTCTGAAATGCTCTCCCATTCCATTTCTACCCCCAGCCATGCAATTGTGGCTTGTCTTAATGAAATTTGCCCTTGCCAAGATTTCAACAAGAGCCTTCAAGCCACATGATAGGTGCTGGGAGAATATACGCAGCCTGTGGACTGCAATACGTGGCACCATTCACATTATGCAGCCCAGGGCACAAAGAGATGGGAGATGGAAAATTGCTGTGGCCTTCCTTATCGTAGGGAGACTAGAAATGTGCTCTACATGAACACTTGGCCTCATCTACACCAAGCAGGATATTACACTATGAAAGTGGTATGAAAGCGGTATAGAAGAAGCAGAAGCCACACTACCACTTTATAGCGCTATTGAAGTGCACTGGCTACTGTTGGGGCCCATTGACACATATTATATACTGCTTTCATAGTGCAATATCCTGCTTGGTGTAGATGAAGCCTTGGTGCTCTCCTGCTCTTATCTTGAGTTTGCTCACTTTGTCGGCGGCGCTTCATTAATGGCGTGGCAATGAAAAACACAATCTTCAGGTTTGAGTCAATACAGCACAGCTTTAGCCTGAAACTCTCTATATCACTAAAGATATTCAGGAGGCTCTGTTTCCTCCCACCGCTGAAAGTGATGAGGGGAGCATCATTATCTTGATATTTCTCCAGCTTTCTGCTGACCCCGGTTCTTCCAATGGAGCTGGGAAAGAGCAAAAAAGGCTATTTATTGAAGTAATTTTGTTTTTGTTGTCTTGATTTGCATTCTTAATTTAAGTGCATTTCTATGGAAGCTCATGCTCCAATGAATATGGCTCTCCCCCCCCCTTCCCTAGTATTTTTTCACTTTTGCAAATAGTTATCCTGAACAATTTCCACAGATATTCTTTAATGGGCTCATATACTGTCCAAATAGCTCCAAAGATTATATTTAATTTTTTATTTACAACAACAGTTTTGTACCACCCAATAGTCAAAGCTCTGCAAGCGGATATCCTGCGGTATTTGCCGCATGCAATGACTTTAGGTATTTGAAAGTATTGACCATGGATACTGATACATCTCAGTCACTTTCAGGGAAACCATAAGAGAATATTTTCTAAGGATGGGCTCCCTCCAATAGGGCGACCATATGAAAAGGAGGACAGGGCTTCTGTATCTTTAATAGTTGTATTGAAAAGAAAATTTCAGCAGGTGTCATTTGTATGCATGCAGCACCTGGTGAAATTCCCTCTTCATCACAACAGTTAAAGCTGCAAAAGTCCTGCCTAGCAGGACTAGAAACAATAGGGGGCAGGGCTCCTGCAGCTTTAACTGTTGCAATGAAGAGGGAATTTCACCAGGTGCTGCATGCATACAAATGACAACTGCTGAAATTCCCTTTTCTGTACAACTATTAAAGATACAAGAGCCCTGTCCTCCTTTTCATATGCTCACCCTAATCTAGCACACTCCAAAAAATGTAATGGACATTTGTAAGCCCTTTCCCCCCCTTTCCCAAGAACAACAGAAGTCTGCATACCTCAGCCACTTCTTCTTCTTCTTCTTCTTCTTCTTCTTCTTCTTCTTCTTCTTCTTCTTCTTTTCCTTCCATCATTATAGCAGAGGCTGACAATGGAGTATCCAGCAACTCCACGAGTAGGATTACACTGGATCAATTTCAGTTGGTGAGTACCGAGGATGTGGACAAGCTGCTTGGACGAGTGAGGAGGACAACTTTCCCTCTTGATCCCTGTCCTTCTTGGTTGGTCATTCTGTTGTTTTCAGCCCAGCAGTCCAGCCTATCAAGATCACTTTGAATATCCTGGTTCTGGAATGGAACAGGGACCTATCACAATATCCTGGGGTCTGCTGCGAAATACTTCTGCCCCAATGACACTCAGCCAGGGTTTCAGCTGGGGCAGAACGCTTACCCATCTCTCATTGTTAAAATAAAATTGGATAACCCTATGTATGCCACCATAGGTTCTTTAGAAGGAAAGAAATAGGATAAATAAATTAAAAACCTATTAAAATTGCAACCTATTTCACTCTACTATATGTTCCTTAATTAGATAAACTGCAATCTTATAGACAGTTCCATGAACGTGAATCTCATTAATTCCCATGTATGTATTAAGTACTGGGATGTAACTGCAGCCATGAATTCATCATAACGAAAACAGAAAACACCCAATAGAATAGGGCTGCAATCTTATAAATCCTTACCTGGGAGTAAGGCTATTTAACATGAATAGACCTTATTTTTGAGTATACATGCATATGCTTGCACTGTAAAAATTGGATCTCCACATCTCCAGGTCAACCCTTTGACCTGGAGATGTTTCTTCTATCATGTTCTCAGTATTCTGCACAGCCCCCTCCCTCCATGTAGCTTAAACCCTGACTGAAACCCATTTAATGCCTATTCAAGAAATCTGTTTTTCAGCTACAATTCAGGCCCCCATTGCTGATTTGAGGAACCAAACTAATTTCATGTGGTTCTCCCAACACCCCTCATGACATTTATGACATATTTTTTCTGTTTAGAAGGAATGATTTTTTCCAGATGCCAACTGATCTGAAACTACCTAATGAGATTTCCACAGATGTAGAAGGGTTTTTTTAATGGTATTTTTTCCCCATAAAAGACAGTGCTCTCCAACAAAAATATATCTGCTCCAAAGTACATTACAAATATAGTTGGATGAGTGCTGAATTAACAAACACTTGTTCAGTGAAAAAGAGACAATGTTGTTGCCAGTGCTTTTCTTCTTTTTGTTTCATAATCTGAATTTGCAATTATATTTGCAATCCCTCCTTAGACATTGGCCGCTGAAGTCAATGGGACTACTTTCCAAGTAAATAAACTTTTGGTTTGGGCTGTTAGTATAATTTGTGATACTGTTTGAAAGGCAGTTTTAACTGCTAAAATGAACATTTGGATATGTAGGCCAAATGTTCCACAGATCTCCCTCATAATAAGTATTGCTTTTGGCTGTGGAATTCAAAATAATTTGCACAAATTATTATCAGTAAAGCAATGTAAATTGACGTTTCTTGGAGGAAGTCAGAAATTTCATACCACTAGTAATGATTCTTTTCCTTCCTCTCTGGAATAAATATCACCCCACCCACCAACCCCACACTAAAATTAATTTGTTTTTTGTCATTTTGAGATTGTATTAAACCTTACTAATTTTCAACACCTGGATGAGAAATAGGTGATTGATGCTTACCTTTAATTGTGCTCAACACAGCCCTGCAATTCCACTTACCTGGGAGTAAGCCCCATTGAACTCAATGGGACTTATTTCTGAGCAGATATGTAGAGCACTGTACAGTAAATTGACTAGATTCTAGCCCATGAAGGCCTTTATGATGCTACAAGACCCTTTGGTCTTTAATTCTCTCCTGCACTAGACTAAGGTCGTGTCTACACCAGCCAGTTATCCCGGGGTATGCTCGAGATCGTCCCTGTGCATCCAAATGATGTAC
Organism: Anniella stebbinsi; assembly: GCA_029215795.1. Taxonomy (NCBI): domain Eukaryota; kingdom Metazoa; phylum Chordata; class Lepidosauria; order Squamata; family Anniellidae; genus Anniella; species Anniella stebbinsi. The sequence continues at coordinate 100,439,376 of JARDYH010000005.1, forward strand.
AGGTCATCCCGGGGTCAACCAGGGATGAGTTCTCTCAGTTGTCCTGGAATAACTGGGACTGGATTTTTCACGGTTTGTCCCGCTGTCTCGAGACAACCCCGAGGTCCACAGGTGGTGTGGTGTTTGCTCCTGGGGTGGTCCCTCCTTCCTGCGAGTAGTGGGGCTCACCAAATGGGCATGGAGATCTGTGGGGGGAGTCTGTGACCAACAGGGATGAGCATTTTTGCCAACCCTGGGATGGCTTTAGGCAGGTTTTGGTGCAGAGTTTCCAGTTGTTGTTGTTTTAACTTACTTTTGGTGCAGGATCGTGCCCATACAATTGTGCAAACGGCTACTTCTTTAAAAAAAAAAAAAAAACTGCACCAGAATGTCCCTCTTCACTTCTGGGACAATGCCCTGGCATTTGGACCCTGAGGGACGATCCCAGAAGCTGGAAAGCCTGAGATTCCCTCACCCTGTCCCAGAAGGCCTGCAGGTGTAGATGAGCCCTAACCCAGCTTAGCCCTTTGGTAGCTGTTCACATTTAGACAGCAGAGCTCTGATATACTTAAATGAAAAGCAATAGCGATAAATGCAAAGAGCATCAAACTCTGCAACGATTTCCCCTGTGGTCCAAAGATACCAGAGATGGTTTTGAAAATGTGTATATATCCTGAACTGCAGTCCATGGTTTTTAACATTTTAATTGGTCCTCTTCAACCAACCACCCCCACTTTATCCTCTGTCCTTTAAAAATAAATAAATAAATAAGTAAATGGCCTTCAGATTCTTTTACTGAGATGGCATTCACGCGGCCATTGCAGAAGGGAAGTGCCTCAACGTTAGCATTGTATACCTACATACCCCAATAAAATATTCTTTGGGATATTTTTAAACTACTGCAGTATTATACATTGCCTTGAGAAATACTTTAGTGTGGTTTGTAAGAACATTAAGAAGAGCCCTGCTGGATCAGACTAAGGGACCATCTAGTCCAGCATTCTGTTCACAGAGTGGCCAACCAGCTGTTGACCAGGGACCCACAAGTAGGACACGAGTGCAACAGCTCCTTCCCACCCATGTTCCTCAGCAACTGGTATACATAGGCAAGCTGTCTGAGGCCTCCTCCACACGGGGCGTTTAATGAGCCTTGAAGGCTCATTATAAATTTTACCTACACACGAGCGGAGCGCAAAACGGGCGTACAGGCGCGTTATCTCCCCGATAATGCGCATTTTCGAACGCGCGTTAAATAGCGACTTTTATTTTGCTCCGGCCGTTAAAGCGCATTTTCGCTGTGTGAACAAGCGATTATGCGCATTAACTACCTGGAAAGCGCTTTTTGGGCATCTTTTAATGCGCTTCGCCGCTTCCCGCCGCCTCCCGTGCAGAGGGATTGTGAGTAAATGCGCCTCCGCGATAATGCGCATAATCGCGGAACCAGGCGCAAAGGCGCATTCTTGTGGAGGGGGCCTGATACTGGAGGTAGCATATAGCCATTGATAGCTTTATCTTCCATGAATTTGTCCAATCCCCTTTTGAAGCCATCCATTTAACTATGCGCTCTGTGAAGAAGTCTTGCCTTTTATCTGTCCTGAACTTCCCACCAATCAGCTTCATGGGATGACCTTGGATACTAGTATTATGAGAGAGGGAGAAAAATGTGTGAGAATGTAGCTGCTACTGAAAACCATCACATCTCCCAAGTACAATTTTTTATTTTATGTATTTATTTATTACATTTATATACCGCCCCATAGCCAAAGCTCTCTTAATTTTTGTAAACCACCCAGAGACATTAAAAGTCGATATACAAAATTTAAAAGCATAAAAGCATAAAAACAGACAACATATAAAAAACAGTATGCATTTAAAACAACCGTGAACTCTCAGCCAGGCCTAAATATAGTTCTGGCCATATTGGGACAGCATGGGATAATTTCTCTCCGCAACTAGGACACCTGACCCAGCAATTGCTTCTCCCCTGCTCCTTTGCATTTCTTCCTTGTGGCTTGCCATAGCCCTTGGGAGAAGGTATTGCCCTGCCTGCTTGTAGCAACGAGCACAACCTGGGATGGCATCGAGTGTATCTGATGAAATTGTCACTTTCCCTTTTATGTTTGTGCAGGGAGTGGGGGATGACGGCCCAGGCAAATTCTCTGCCATGAGGCAAACTAGTTACTCTGATGGTATGAGAAGCATAAAAGCATTGGGGAAAGTGGGGGAATAAAGGTAGCCATGTTGCCACTTAAGAAAAAAATCCAAATCCTTATTAGGTGTAGAATTTTTGTCGCAAAGTAGTCAGTGAGCTTTTGGGTTTCAATAACTCATCCTTTTGGTAGGTGTAAAACAAAGCGTGATGTGTGCAGGGTGGGTGGATTTGGCTGACGTTGAAGCCATGGTCTGCACACTCCTGCAATGAAGAATTTCATTGAGTATTATTGGGGAAGTTGAGTACTGAGAGTTGAAAGTATTGTTGGCCACCTTGAACTCTTTCTAGCCTTAAAGACAGCCTAAAATAATGCTAAATATAAAATAACAAAATAAAAAAGGGCTAACCAGTAGTGTCCTCCTCTTGGCCTGTGGGACTTCTGATCATGCTTTCATTGGCTCAGCCTACTCCTTCATTGGCTGATTGGAACATTCCAACAAAAGCCTGCACAGGGCATGACAGGTAATAGATTACCATTTCACCACACATTACCAAATTCCCCCCTTACCTCTTGGTAGGATGACGCAGACCAGGGGTGGGCAGAAGGTAATCTCCAGATGTTTTGGACAGAAGCGCCTGCCAGCATGGCCAATAGTCAGGAATGCTGGGAATTAAAGTCCAAAACATCTGGAGATCTACTTTTGGCCCACCCCGATGCAGACTACTGGCTGACCAAGTGATTACATGAAAACTGTGGTAAGTTACTACTTGGCAAGTGATTGTCTCTATACACCCACCCTCCCTGAGCACATGTGTATTTTCCATACATAGACTAGCATATGGGATTTTACATAGACTCTAACCCACTCTTTAGGTATATAAGCTAAGTCTGGCTTTGCGTAACTATTATTAACATTAACTATCTCAGGTTTTTATTCTCATCCACATTCTAGTTAGTTGATCTCTCTCCCCATATTCAGTTACACAATAGGGGTGGTGGAATTGTGTAGTCTCGCCCGGAAATATTTAAATGGTATCTTTTCTCACTGTTGTAAGCGCAGGAACACCCGCAATTGCCCATGTGGGGCCAGGGCCCTTCGAGCACTGAGATCAGCTCCACAGATGTCTGTCACCTGTTTGTAAGGAAACATGCAAGTGTTCGGAAAAGAGCAGTACTTCGTTGTTATGGTGGGAATTTGAAACAGCTCTGAACTTTGCCCTCCCATTGCCTGTCAAAAACAGTTAAAGAGAAATTGCAAGGCTCCGTCTTCAGTCATGTGTGCATGCAAGGGGGGGGCGTGCATTAAAACAGTCTTCCCCAACCTGGTACCCTCCAAATGTTTTGGCCTGCAGCTCCCAGCATTCCTGACCATTGGTCAGGCTCGTAGGGGCTGATGGGAGTTGAAGTCTAAAACATTTGGAAGGCACCAAAGTGGAGAAGGCTGCATGAAAGGCTCTATCCTGTAAAATGTCAAAAGAAAGACAACAATCTGGCCAGAGAGGTAGCTCAGAGCCTAGAAGCCATGCTCAGGGACCATGAGGAAAGGGGCCTTTACATGTATTGCCAATCTTCTGCTAATATTAGCTGGTTTTCTCAAATGCTATTCTTAACTTTGGGAATGGAAAGATTATTCAACCATAGGGCACATAGCTTTAATACTGAAGAATGCAGTACAATTCTACATTTGTGGGAATTTCTGGGGCCAGATTATACATTCAGCGGAATCATGTTTAGCTTGACTTCTGTGCAATTCCACTCCCCACTCTCCCAGCTTTATAGTTTTGCTCACTACTGTTTTACTGCATTTGCTCGAGTCTTATGTTCGTATTTTGTGATGTTAGCTACCTTTGGAAATGAATGGTGAATGGTGAAACTGTTCTTGGACTATACCACGTCGACCTGTAAGGGTAGGGGTATGTTGGGTGGGCGTTTTGTATGTTGGGTGGGTGTTTCCTCCACCAAGGAGTTCTTTGCACATAGAAAAGCATATTAAGTAAAGGCTAGTCTGAACTCTTTGCACTGACATGCAAGTTTTGTAAATGCAAGAGATTTTTTGTTAGGGAACATTCACCCATGAACTCTCCTGCCTTCAGCTTGAAATGGCAAGGGCTAGGAACTGCGCTATCTACATTGAGACTGTGACCCTGTTCAGATAATACGCTAAGCCATGGTGGTTAAGCATTTTGAGATAAACATTATGGCTTAGCATGCCATGTGAACCATTCTTAACCATTATGGCCACATAACCGTGGTTTAAACACGCTCACTAACCATTTGCTGCAAAAGGGTTAGCGGCCTAGCTATGGCTTAGCGTGTTGTCTAAACAGGCCCTGTATGAATCTGCCTTCCCCAACCTGGTGCTTTCCAGATGTTTTGGACTACAACTCTAATCAGCCCCAGCCAGCATGGTCAATGGTCAGGGATTATGGGATTTGAAGTCCAAAACATCTGGAAGGCACCAGGCTGGAGAAGGACGATACAAACCATTTCTGAAGTGCAACATATAGGCAGATGCCATGCCAAACATTTTGCGGAGCTCATGCAATGGACCGTGACATGATTTAGTACTATATACATAAATATTTTGGAGAGGAAAATATATCATGTAAAACTGAATCTTTGACCTGGTCCAGTTTTTGTGGATGAGTGCCAGCCTTGTGTCAAAGCTCCATTACTGAGTAAGCCTGAGAGGATTTATTCTTGCAAATGCGGTGTGCTTTCATGATGCTCACTGTAATCCACCTCCCCATCCGCACTGAACTGTGTTACTGCCTATTAAAGGGGCAGGCTGTTTTTAATATGAATCACTTACACAGCAGTTTTAAAGCCATAATCCAAACAGATCTGCTCAGAAGTTAGTCTCACTTGACATCCATGGGACTATTTTTTTTTCCTGGTAGGTATGTTTAGGTTTGCAATCTTAGGGCCAAACTGGTTGTGATGTTTCCCGTGCCATAGCTTTAAAAATAATTGCTGAGGGGCAGGAGGTAAGGTAGGCTGACCATATGAAAAGGAGGACAGGGCTCATGTAACTTTAACAATTGTAGAGAAAAGGGAATTTCAGCCAGTGTCATTTGTATGCAATTAGTTCCTGGTGAAATTCCCTCTTCATCACAACAGTTAAAGTTGCAGGAGCCCTGGCTTCTTTTGTATATGGTCACTCTAGTATAGTGCCTGCAACTTTAACTGTTGTGATGAAGAGGGAATATCACCAGGGACTAATTGCATGCTGCTGAAATTCCCTTTTCTCTACAACTGTTAAAGTTACAGGAGCCCTGTCCTCCTTTTCATATGGTCACCCTAGGTAAGGGAGGCTGAAACTGATCTGGATTGTGGTAGGGAGGGCTTTAACCCTTTGCTTCCACCCTAGTCACAATCGGAATTGGAGATACACACCACACTCACCTACTATTCACAATGGGAGAAAAACTTTTGTTGATTCTGCCCACCCCCAATCCCACTCACTCCCCACCAAACACATGCACTAGCTGTTTTTTTAAAAAATTAACACCCCCCCAGTACTTTATCGCCTAGTAGAACTGATATTTTCAGTGGTAAACAAAGCTCAGAGAATGTTTCTGCCTTCAGAAGCCTGAATTTTGGTGAATGGTCCTGCTGACCTTCAGGCAGGGGCAACGTCAAGGGTAGGCATAGTCAGGCAACTGCTGAGGGCCCACATGGAGGAGGGGCCCCATTGACTAGAGCCCCCTGGGGTTGCTATTCTCTTCATGATTGCAGTGTGCTTGTTTACCTGCCTCTTGCAGTGTGGAAAGATCATGGTGGCAGAGAACAGATGTCATAAGAACATAAGAAGAACCATACTGGATCAGACCAAGGGTCCATCTAGTCCAGCATTCTATTCACATAGTGGCTGACCAGCTGTCAACAAGTGCAACTGCACCCTCCCACCCATGTTCCCCAGCAACTGGTGCATATAGGTTTACTGCCTCTGCTACTGGAGGTAGCACATAGCTCTCAGGATTAATAGCCATTGATAGCCTCCTCCTCCAGGAATTTATCTAACCCCCTTTTAAAGCCATCCAAATTAGGGCCATCGCAACATCTTGTGATAGTGAATTCCAAAATTTGACTATGTGTTGTGCGGAAAAAATACTTCCCCTCAAAAATTGCGGGCAACCTTTTTATGTAAATAGTGATTTAGTGTAAAATGGTCACTGTAAATAGGGCATTTATGCAAAATTGCAGGCATAAAAGATCTAATTTGAGTGTGTCAGGTGGCAGCAGACCATCCAACAGCTCACACCACAAACAGGATTGGATGGGCAGGAGGGGTGGTGGTGTCTGGTGTGCAGTGTGCAAAGAAGGTGAGTTTGGCCATCTCCTCTTATTCCATGACTGTTCAGTTCGCTCAGGAGTCTTTGATGAAGGGCTTTGTCAAAAGCCTTTTGGACTGCCAAGTAAATAATGTCTATTTGATTACCCCTGTCTACATATTTCTTGACACTATCGAAGAACTCTAAAGGGTTAGTGAGACAGGACTTACCTTTATAGAAGCTGTGTTGATTCTTTTTCAGCAGGGCTTGTCTTTCTACCAAATGGCCCAAAAGTACGTATACAGTATAGTTTATTTGCATTTTATTACATTAGGTATACAGTATAGTTTATTTGCATTTTATTACATTGTTTATTACATTTACATTTGTTTAACACTGTTTAATCTCATAAGTACTCGAAATGTATTCCATCAACATTGCAACATTCCTCGAACCTGTTCAGAACACTGTGACACACAGTACTATACGAATTCCAGTCTGCATCAATGTCCATAAATGCTTCCGAGATGAACTCTTTTAATTCATTCACTGTCTGGGGATTCCTCTCAAAAACCTTATTCTTTACTACACCCCCCAAAAAGAAGTCCATTGGTGTTAAGTCGGGTGAATGTGGCGGCCATTCAATGCCGCCACATCGTCAGATCCAATGCTGTGGGAAGGTGTTGTCAAGATAGTCCCTTATTGCGGAAGCATAATGAGGAGGTGCCCCATCTTGTTGGAAGAGCAGTTTGGCGAAGTTAGCCCTGGTTCTGAGTTGTGGCACTACCACGTCGCGTAACATATTTAGGTAATTGTTACTATCCACAGTTGTATGGAAGAAAACAGTGCACCCCACACTGACGCCTGGCTCGTTCAGTTGAGATGTGATAGTCAAATGAGGATTTTCATCTGCCCAATACACAAAGTTATGCCTGTTCACGTGGCCTGACAACTTGAAAGAAGCCTCATCTGACCAGATGATCTTATCAAGAAGGTCTGGTTCGTTAAAGATTTGGTTACACATCATCTCACAGAATTGCAACCGACGGTCTGGGTCGTCCTCCAGAAGACCATGTAACAATCTTGGATGGTATGGCTTTAATTTCAATTTACGCACTAAGCATTGCAAGGACGTTCTAGGTATGGATAGCTGCTTAGACGCTTGCTGTGTGGACTTTTTCGGACTGTTCATAAATGTCACTCTCATCTCATTTTCCTCTGTCATAGATGTCCTAGGATGTCCAGATTTCGGTGCATTAGCCACTGCACCTGTTGCTTCAAATTTATCTATAAATTGTCAGGCGTGTTGGTGGAGGAGTGTCAGATGCTTCTTGCCACGCTGTGTGCACCCGCTCGGCATTTTCAGTCTTCCAGTACTGCTTTAGAATCCACTTTCTTTGTTCTTGACTCAAGTTCGCTGCCATCATTCACAATATCAGTAAAAAAAACTAAAAACTAAAAAACTAAACTACTGTACCTACTTTTGGGCCTCACTCCCCTCACTCTCCATACCTGTCACCACCTGTCACTCTACCCAACTGTCATTCTGACTCCACCCACACATCTTCTACTCACACATTCTCTCCCCCTCCCATCAACATTCTAAACAACTGTATACCTACTTTTGGGCCACCCAGTATATGCTTACTAATTTTATCTTTAATAATGCTTTCATCCAATTTATCCAGAACAGATGTTAAGCTAACTGGCCTGTAATTTCCCAGATCCACACTAGATCCTTTTTTAAAAAACAACAACAACAGTACTAGTGTTACATTAGCTATTCTCCAGTCCTTTGGCATGGAGGCTGATTTTAGGGACATGTTGTATATTTTTATTAGAAGATCAGAAATTTCATATTTGAGTTCTTTAAGAACTCCAGGATGGATTACACCTGGTGACTGACATATGTCCAATTTGTCAATAAGGTTGAGAACTTCATCTGTTGTCACCATAATTTGCCTCAGTTCCCCTGACTCCCTTCCTGAAAACATCAGTTCAGGCCTTTTATTCTGGAATTGTCCTCGGGTCATCCCTGTGCATCGAAATGATGCACAGGGACTCCTGGGGGTGGGGGAGATGGGTACAGGTTTTTCCTGGGATAAAAGAACCCTGGGAAAACCAATTCTTCCCATGTTCCTGGGAATGTCCCGAGACCACGGGAGGTGTGGCTGCCTGTCCCGCCTGCTTACTGACAAGTAAATGGTCACCAGAAACAGGCATGGAGGGTCGGCTCTGTGCCCATCAGGGGAGGGAGGGGGAAGCAAGTTCGCCATCCCCAGGATGGTGTGGGTGTAATTTTTTTATTAAAAAAACTTACCTTTTCGCTGGAGCATAAGTGCACTCTTTAGATCCATTCTGGAAAAAAATGGTGGGCGTGACAGTGCGACATCCTGGGAGGAAGCTGGGACATTGCACTTCCTTTTTAGAAAGAGGAGGATGATCCTGGAAGCTGGTAAGTCCAGGATCATCCCCAGGCCCTCCCTCTACACCCCTAGGTGTAGAATGGGCCTCAGACACATTGCATTCTTGCTTCCTGGCTTCTAGCAAGTGGTTATCAAGATGAGAAAGAGGATGAGGAGCAATAGCAGCAGGTGACGAAGATTTTGAGAAGGTAGGCTGACTGAATGATGGGGGCCATGGAGGGTGTATTGTCCAAGGGCCTTCAATAACCTGGTGCCAGAATGGCCCTCAGAGTAGGCCCTGGGGCTCTCAGCTGTGGAAAAATCCTTCCCCTGCCTGCTCACTATTTCCCTTTCCTCTTGGGCTTGGAAGATGATGGATGTTTTAGCCATTGCTGACAGGAAGTCCTGCCATCTTCTCTTGCCCTCCAGCTCCTTTCCTCAGCCTTCATTCTGGTGGTTGCATTCTTTATGAGGGGCAGACGGTGCAGCCACTGTAAAGAAGCCCTGATAGGTGGTTGTAGGGAAGGGGGTAGGGACAGCGAAGGGGGCATTGACTTCTGGGGAAACCCAGAGGGCCAAATTGGGTTGGATGGAGCCACCCGAAACTCCACCACCATGCCACCCCCCAAAAAAAACTCAGCCCGGACCTACCGGGGCTGTTGTTCTCTGCCGCTGCTCTCCACCACCACTGCGTAACCCCCCGCAGCCCCGGTTTGTCCCCGCCGCCCTCCCATCAGCCCAGATCACCCCAGGTTTCCTGGTTAGGACCGGGAAACCCCGGGCGATCTGGTCACCCTATCTCCCCTCAATCTTCTCTTCTCCAGGCTAAATATGCCCAGTTCTTTCAGTCTCTCCTCATAGGGTTTTGTTTCCAGACCCCCTGATCATCCTCATTGCCTTCCTCTGAACACGCTCCAGCTTGTCTACATCCTTCTTGAAGTGTGGTGCCCAGAATTGGATGCAATACTCAAGATGAGGCCTAACCAGTGCCGAATAGAGGGGAACTAGTACCTCACACATATATACTCCATCACTCTGAAAAGCTTTTTTGCAGCCCCATTCAGGAAGCAAATCCAAATTTATTGAATCTCTGGTGGAATTCTGCATCAGCCTGGTCAGCCTGGTCAGTAACAGGTAAAGTGTGCCTGTTATAAAGGAGGATGAAGGTGAACAGCAACAGATTTATATAAGAGATGTGCAGCATATTGAAGGAATCTGGTCAAAGAGGACTAGATAAATGAAGTTTTGCAGTATGCTAAAATACTCCTGTATATTAATACATGTGTTCTGTTCATGGACATATACATAATATTCCCCAAACCAAGATTAAGAAGGAAATCTTTAGTCTGTTAGGCAATGTAGAAGAGCATTAGGAGAAACATGATATACAATTTTTGCCATTCAGCAATGTGAGAACCATTTGGTAAAAATCGTATTATGGATGAGGCATATGCCATGACATCTATAACAAATATTTCTGCTGCTCACATTCATCCTTTCTCCATGCTCCATCAAGTGCTACACATAAAGCATCTAGTAAATATAGAATTTCCCATGATTTATATCAAAGCAAGGGGTGATAACATGCTCTGAGTGCTCACATTTCTCTTCGTTTATTCTTCTCACACCCTTGTGCATGTGTGTGTGAATATCGATGGATTGTCTTAGCTTTGCTTTGTTGTGGCTATCTACTCAAACTACACAATAAGTTGCACTATAAACACTCACACAAGTTGAACAAATAAATTCTACCTGCTTAGCAAACTTCATAGTTATGGGATAAGAAGACAAGACACTTATGGATCAGTACAGGAAGTTTCCTGTTCCCCTTTCGATTTTTCTTCTTCTAGATGCATCTTTGAGCCCATCTAGAGAGGGTACACTGGCAGGGACTGGGCCGGGGCTAGAGAGGAATAGGATTTCTCATCTCCTTGCTTCCTCGTTCCTGCCCACTGGGATGCACCCTTTTCCCTACCTCCGAGGCTGCATATGTGACCTCAGGAAGCAAGCAGCGTAGTGGCTATGAAAGATCAGGGGAAGGCAATCGGAACTCAGAGTCTCCTTCCTGAGATCACAGCATTATCGACAGGCTTGGGAGGGGGACTCCGAACAATCCCAACTTCTCAGGGATCGTAGGAATGCTCTTACAGCTGCTAGACACAGATTTAAGGTAACATCTGTTTTGTTTATTCATCTATTATATTTATATCCCACCTTTTTTCCTCCAAGGAACACAAGGCCATGTACATAATCCTCCTCCTCTCCATTTTATCCTCACAACAACAACCCTGTGAGGTAGCTTGGGCTGAGAGTCTGTGACTGGCCCAAAGACACCCAGTGAGTTTCCATGGCCGAGTGGGGACTAGAGCCCGGATCTCCTGATTCCCAGTCCAACACTTTAGCCACTACACCACACTGGCTCTCTGTTTTGGCCCTTTTTCACATGAACTAGGTCCCATCTACATGATCTAGGTCCCTATCCAAAGGAATATCCCTATTTGGATAGAGGTAAGATATGCAGTTAGGGGTATCCTATCAAATCCTGTTGTGAGTATTAGTGAGATAATTTATGTGAAGGTTGCTCTCTGGAAAAGCAGGAGTAGGCCAGCACAGGGTATGGGAAATAAAAGTGCCTCCATTTATTTACTTATTTTATTTATTTACAAAATTTGTATAACTCTTCATATATAAAACAGATTCTGGAGTGGTGAACATAAGAAGTGAAACAGTAAAAAAAAAAGATGAATACATCATAATAAAATTATACCCCCCCCCAAAAAACCCCCCACACAGAATGCCAATAAAAAACATGGCTGTCAGTTAAGGAATGCTTCCTGGAATAGAGTTGTTTTCAGGAGGCACCAGAAGCAGCACCGTTTTGGTGCTTGGGGCAGAAAGTTCCAAAGGAAGGTGGCCACCACACTGAAGGCTCTTCTCCTGTTGGACTCCGATCAGGCCATAGGTCCATGGAGAACCACCAGAAGCCTGCCCTTCGATGATCTCAGTGACGAGCCAGGTTGGAAAGGGAGAAGGCGTTCTCTGGTATCTTGGTCCCAAGTTGTTTAGGGCTATTATCCTAGGAGAGGTGTGGAGCAGCCTTGCGTTGGAGTGAGTATCCTGGCCCTGATGCTCTCTGTCCACCTGGGAGCACAATTGGAGATAGGAGAGTTACATTGGTTTCTATGGGGCAGTTCCACATGCTTTCCTTTGTGTGGGGGGCAAATAGGATTGCATTCACTAAAAAGTCAATGATGCTGATGCTAATCGTGGTGATAACCTGATAGAAGATGACAATCTGCTAAACTCTACTTTTGAAGTCTCCTTGTTTCTGAGTTGCTGTGTATGTCTATTAATTAAAAGGCAAAGTGTTTGTTTCTGAGAGGGAAGGTGGATTTCAAAGGATCTCCTTAATGAAAATCGATAGTATAAAATACATAATCTTCAGATGCAAATATTTATGCAGCTGAAGTTATTAAGGGTCTTGCCCTATCATCTTCATGTTGCTAAACTCCTTCAAAACCAAATTGATTGATTTCCCCTACTCCTACCCTGGAGGCTTTTCACTATAAGCAGAACATTTATAGTTATGATTTCATTTTGGACCTGTAGGTTTACAACTTAGCAGTATATCTTACTGCCTTCTTGTGCGGTATAGCATTTATAATAGATCCGTGTCTTGATTCTAACCCAAGATTCAAGAAGTTCCTGAGTAACTGCAGGCTAGTCCGTCCAAGGCCTTATACTCTTCCTCAGCCAGAAGGATGAAAAACTAGGGAATGGCTGGGATGCATATGGAACGCTCCTGTCAGTGCTGGTCTTTGGAAGTCTCAAAGCCTGAAGCCCTGTCTAGGCATACACCAAAGCAGACCCTGCTGGAAGCATAGAGAGAGACGAGGATGGACATCCCAGCCCCTCCTGCTCCACTCCCGACCTCCCCGTCTTAACAGGGAAGTTCTGCAAGGGGAGTGCAAACACATTTGGCTGAACATACACACTGCTCAGAAGACCCATGGTGGATCAGATCAAGTACACTGTTCACACAGTAGCCAACCAGTTGCCCACGTGAAACCCAGAAGCAGGAAACCCTGATAAGCCATGGTTCCCAGTCATGTGGTAGCAGAGGCAGTAAGCTTATGTACACCAGTTGCTGGGGAAGATGGGTGGGAGGCTGTTGTTGCACTAGTGTCCTGCTTGTGGGTTCCTGGTCAACGGTTAGTTAGCCACAGGGTGAACAGAATGCTGGACTAGATTGTCCCTTGGTCTGGTCCACCATAGCTTTTCTTCTCATGTTCTTGTGTTCATTCAAACACACCCTCCCCTTTCCAGATCTTCCCATCAGCACGGGACATTTGGGACAGAAGCAGGCAGGGTGCATGTATCTTATTTTTACATATAACATTATGACTTGTCCTTTCCCTATGAACAAACAGTGACACGATGGTAATTTAACATTAGATAAGAGTATCCCCCCCCATTTGTATTGTTGCTGCAGTGGAATTAGTAATACAACGCATGGGATAAAGAGTAAGCCAATACTGGCTCTAAGCTAGCTCTAGAACTCTATGGGCACGTGCCATCCACTTTTATTTTTTTAACCTCCCTGTACCCTGTTTGTGATGTTACAGCCTGCAGCATCTGAATGGTCTGCCCTTGCCTTTCTTGAGGCCACCCTTGGTTTCCCCCTTACCACATTTTGCATTGTTCTATAAGCACTGCGATTCTTGCTACATGCTCCTTCTTTACAAATCAAGAGAAGCGCACATCTAACTACCAGAGTTGGAGAAAGAGAATGGAATGTAGCCTGACATTCAGGATGACCCGTGCTTCCCTTCTGAATGCCTTTTCTTTGTACACTGGGGGGAAAGGTGACTTTTCATTGCAGGCTCCATGTAGCCCCCCTCCCCTCCCCTCTGCTTCCTTTGCTTCTTGGAGCTGGGACACTGGATTTTCTCTTCTCTGGAGGGCACACCAAACCACAGCAACAAAAGGACAGGCAAAGGCAGCATTGCTATTAATCTTAAACTTTTATCTCCTATTACCGTGTCAATAAGCAAACCTTTTCTTATGCCACCCTTTGATACACTGGACATGTGTCGAAGGAAAAACATGGGCCATCCATATCTTATCTTATATTAAGGAGAGTCCTCGAGAAACATACCTTCATTACTGCGACAGTCATGTCAAAAAGAATCGACTTATTGTCAGCACATCTAACCTAACAATGTTAATGGACCGTTCAGACATCTTCTCCTCCTCATTTGTTTCTTACATGCCTATCAAAGAGACAAAGCAAGGTAGTTACCAAGCTCTGGGGAGTGGTGTGTGTGTATGTGTTAAGAGAGTCCATGACAGCTCTTCGGGCTACTTATAATGAAGTGAGATGGTTGAGTGGAAGAGGGAAAGGAGAAGCATTGCAATACTACTGAAGGCCCAGAATGGAACTTCAGCCATCACTATTGTTATGTTGACTTTATAATTTTTATTGGCCCTGAGTGTGTTGCTTCTAGTGTGACATCATCATCACTAAGAGCCAGTGGGGTACAGTGGTTAGAGTGTTGGACTGGGAATCGGGAAATTTGGGATCTAGCCCCCACTCAGCCATGGATGCTCACTGGGTGACTTTGGGCCAGTTACTGACTCTCAACCCAACCTACCTCACAGGGATGCTGTTGTGAGGATAAAATGGAGAGGAGGATTATGTACTCTGCCTTGGGTTCCTTGGAGGAAAAAAGGTGGGATATAGACACAATAAATAAATAAATAAATAAATAATCCTTTGTACTAGTTCATTGCCCAGTCATGGAGGAAAACTGCCTTTTTAATTATTTGGTGTTTAAATTTATATTGTTGTTCTTATGGTTTTTAACTGTGCGCTACCCAGAGAGCTTCGGCTAATGGGCAGTATAAAGATATAATAAATAAATAAATAAATCCATCAATCTTATGTGCTACCAATTTGGGCATATTTGTTTACATAGGATTGTATCCAATTGGTGTCACTCTGCTGACAGAATGTTGTTTGTTTAGTGGAACAGGGAGGGAGATGATTTTCAGCAACCCCCTCCCCCAATGTAGCCTTCCCATGCTGTCCCAAATATGCTCCAGAGTGTTGAGGGGCCCTTTGAAATCGCATGGTATGGTGGCACCGGAGAATAGCCGAAATTCACCTCTTTCCTGTTCCAGTGATGGAAGTTCCTGCTGGTTCAAAGACACCAATGGGATACCCACATTCTCAGGGAGATATGAACTCCTTAGGAATAGGTGTGACTTTAACATGTTTATTACTTTGAACACTGGCTTTCCCCCCTTTCTCCAGTATTCATATATCCTTCTTTCCCGGTGTTTCAAACATTTACTTAGGTACCTCTGCCACACAGTCTTTGTCCTCAGCTTTCTCACATGCATAGCATTTCTTCACAATATTCATTGTTATTGGCTTGTCTAGTACACAAAATAATGTAAACTGCTCTACTGTAGAATATTTTTACACATTCATGCACTCGTCTGGTGGTCTGGTGGTGGCAGCAGTACCTTTAGCATAAGGGTCTAGCTAGATGTTACGAGAGTATGGGTGATGCTACTGCAGCCAGCATTTCTCCATTTCTGCTCCAGTTCACTGGTTGCTGCTGCATGGGGTGAGGAACTGCTGAATGCAATTTAGTATTTTAGTCAGTGTTACTGGGGAGAGATTGGGTTCAGTGGCAGCCATGAATTCCTTATGCATAACGTTTAGCTAAGTTCTAAGACTTTTCTCGAAAATATGTAACAATATCTGTGCACAGTTCAGTAATTGCTTGAGGGAAAAATCCAAAAGTAATTATTTGATACTGGACATGAGTACCTTCCCTGCCTGAAAGAACACGCTGCTACAACAATCTCCCAGAAAGAAAATCGCAGCAAGAGGGAGACCAACCAGACTCCTTCCATCGGCTAGTGAAGGAGCAGTTCCTCCATTGCTTGCTTTCCTCTTCCCTCCCCATTCCTTTTTTCTTTTGTATAATGTCTATTAGATCATAAACCTGTGGGAAGGACTGTTCTACCTTTTAATCTCCATACAGTGCTTAGAAAAACTGAGGTAAATGTGTACTAACAATAACAAGATGAAGTACTTACTATGTGGCTTAACACTGGTGTTGTTGTTATTATTATTATTATTATTATTATTATTATTATTATTGTTATTATTAACATTTGTATACCGCCCCATAGCCAAAGCTGTCTGGGCGGTTTACATAAAAGTAAAACATCTAAAAACAACATACAACATTTAAAACTGCGAAAATGTACAATATGCACAAACATTTAAAATCATTATAATACTTTAAAAGCTATAAACCTAAAAACAAAAACAGACCCAGGCTCATCAGATATTGCTAAATGCCTGAGAGAAGAGGAAGGTCTTAACCTGGCACCGAAAAGATAACAATGTTGGCACCAGGTGGGCCCCGTCGGGGAGATCGTTCCACAATTGGGGGGCCACCACAGAGAAGGCCCTCTCCCTTGTTGCCAACCACTGAGCTTCCCTCGGAGTAGGCATTCAGAGGAGGACCTTAGATATTGAACATAGTGTTTGGGTAGGTTCGTGTTGGTAAAGGCGTTCCATCAGGTATTGTGGTCCCAAGCCGTGTAAGGCTTTATAGGGTATCATCATCACCAGCACCACCATATTTTTATCCTCTCCTTTTCTCCAGAGAACTTAGGGCAACATATAATGGGTCTTCCACCTCATCTGTAGTGGAAATGAGGAAGACAATTGGTATTTTGAGGAGTTGGTAGTGAACAACAATGCCTTCTCTTTCTCCCGCCTAGACTTCCGTTTAGGTCTGTTGATTTAATGGTTAGCTATGCTTCTTCTTCTTCTTCTTCTTCTTCTTCTTCTTCTTCTTCTTCTTCTTCTTCTTCTTCTTCCTCCTCCTCCTCCTCCTCCTCCTCCTCCTCCTCCTCCTCCTCCGAACCATCTATCTGTTCGAGACTCGAGAGGCTATTATTTATCTTTAGATAAGCCTTGGCTAGTTCTCAAGATCTGTCTCCTTGAATAGGTGAGACTGTCTGTGATGATCAACCCTTTCCCTTTGCAACAATGCATCAATATTCTCGAGGCTATTGGAGTATAGCCAGAATATTGGAAGGATCAATGTGAGCATAGTAAGTATGAGCTCCATCAGATAAGTGTTTTATTGCACACTCGTTACTGGGCATTCACACATTTTTGTGGATCCCTCTCACGAAGTTGTCTGCCTCCTGTGCACCTCCCATCCCTTCTAGCCGTCTTCGCGTGACAAAAAAACACCCCAGTAAGTCTGATTTTTTTAAAAGATGGAAGTTGCCGCTATCTCCTGCTGTGTGCAGGAGAAGCAGTGGGATCAAAACAGCCCACTGAATGGGCCACATGCAAGTTGTTTACTTCCTCTTTCAAAAGAGGAAGTAATGAGGGACAAACACATGAGCAGAGAAGCGAAGATAAGGAAATGTGATTTTTCCCTGTGTAATGATGCTCTATATATATCCCTGGGACTCTCCCAATTCAGAACCTTGACACCGGCTGCTCTGAAAAGGTGCTGCGTACTAGGCCGTTATTGGGGTTCATTTGTCACTGATCTTAAGGTGGTCCCTGTGGCAGCAGGGATGTAAGCTTCATAATCTTGCTTTGTGGTTTCATGATGCAATCATTGCCAGGTAGTCTGTAGTAGGGGTGTGCACACCAAAAAATATCGTTTATCGTTAACGTCATTTCAGACCAAAAAAATTATCCTCTTCATTCATATTGTAGGTGAACCGTATCGTCTTCACGATAATTATCGTGAAAAAATATTTTTGCAGCCCTATTTTTAAAGAAAAAAATGCCTAAAACTTATGTATTTTAAAAGTTAGAGGCTTGAAACTTGGTCACAGTGCTTATGGGGTATGCCTAAGTATGTGTATGAAATTTGGGATCGATCCCTCCAACCCTCGATTTTACATGAATTTATTAAAGATCGTTTCAGTTTTGACAGATCAGAATGACAGCTCGCCACGTGTGTTCATTCAGACCTGTCAGAATGGAAACTATCTTTAAAAAAATCATATAAAATAGGGGGTTGGAGGGATCGATCACAAATTTCATACACATACTTAGGCATGCCCCATAAGCACTGTGACCAAGTTTCAAGCCTCTAATTTTTAAAATACAGAAGTTATAGGTATATTTATATGGCAGTCTGATAAAATGATAAAATTGCCCGAAAATTATCGTCTCCGATGATTATCGTAGGTTTTTGTATCATATCGTTATCGTTAAATACATACACTATAATGACCTTATCGTATCGTTATCGTACATTTTAATGATATGATTCGCATCCCTAGTCTGTAGCTTTCTTGCTGTGTCTAGCCTTCACCCATTCATGTGCTCATTATTTCTGAATCCTAAAATGAATGTTGCCTTTTGGCAATACAATTGGCAACACATCATCCTCACAACAGGTAGCTTGCACTGAGCATTAGTGTTTGACCTAGTGGGCTTCATGGCTGAGTGGTGGTTGAACCTGGGTCTCCACAATGCACACCTGAAACCAGTCATTGTGCCACACTGGCTTTCTTAGCAGATGCTAATTAAGTGCAATTTGTTGAATGCAATTCAGTGCAGATAGTGGTCCAAAAATTCTGAAGAGCAATTTGTGTTGACATGTAGCACAGGGGCAGTGGCAGCACCAAAAAACACACACACACGGGAGGCGGGCACAGAAGGAACAAAATATATTTCTAGGTGGGCGAGGTGTGTCCCATATCTTAAGATCTCTGAAAGAACAATAATGGTATATTTCACATTAAAACTTCCATCCTAAACATATTGTTTCTGAAATAAATGGGGAAAAGTTTACTTTAGGCCTACACCATTGAAGGACAAATTAATTTTAATTTTGAAAAATATTAATTTATTGTTAGAATTTCTTTCTCCTTTTACTATTAGGCATCCCTATATACATTAATAAATTAAGTTAATTCTCTCTCCTGCATGTTGGATGTTTCCCCTTTCCTCTCAGTAGACTGCCACTGGTCTGTTGGCATCTTAAAAGGTATTTCAGTAGCTGCAAAATGCGTAGGCCTTGTTGGCTCAAGAGCTGCATCTGAACTACAGAAAGGCTACAGAGATGATAATATATGAATGCATTTGTGTATGTGAAAGGTTCCTTTCCTTCAAGTAATGACAAGAGTTCATCAATGGGGGGGGGCGAGTGGGGGGCTGGCTCCTCGTTTGGGGTGGTGCTTCCTCCCCCCACCCCAGCTTCCGTCTAGCATCACCTCTGCACAGAGGAATGGAAGGGAGATAGATATTAGTATCTAAATAAGAAAATATGGAAGATTAAAGAGTAACAGTAGCATTGTTCTTTTCATTACCTTAACTTATTTTACGCTTCATTGTAAGAAAAATACATTTTCATATAACTGTTTCTCTTGAAACTTTGCTTACCAAATCACAGGGGGAAATTTTTACTTTCCCCTCTGGAGTTTTTGCTGTATGTTTTTATGTGCCATATCACAGCTCAGAGAGTATCATATTGCGGCATCAACTCTCTTTTTGTACTATAAAATGATCAGGAAAATATGAGTAGATAATTGCAGCCACAGAGAGAGAGAGAGAGAGAGAGAGAGAGAGAGAGAGAGAGAGAAACAGTTGTAGCATCTGACAAACTCATATGCCAGATGGAATGTTGATTCCCAACTTTAATAAAACTGGTCCGTGACACAACAAGGTTGCAATGCTGCAAAGGTTAGTCATAACCACAACCCATTGTGTTGTTTTCAAAAGACTTGGGTCTTATCTACACTAGGCTTCTTCCCTGTTACTGCACATTGGCTCACTCAATGGGTACATGATGCTCTTGCCAACATGTGGTACTCTCATTAGTTCTGGGTCTATATTCTGGTATTTTGCAATCATGATATATGATGGCTTTTTTTCCTTATTGGGTTGTCCCTGTGATAGTGATTTTGGTGTGGAGAAACTATGCACTATTATCACTTGGCATCAGCCTGTATAACCAATTTGGAAACCTTTCTTTCTTTCCTGCCTTCACCTTTCACCTTGCCGGGGGGAGTGGCTCTGCGAAAAGGAAATAGGGGTTTGTCCTCCATGGATTCAGAACAGACGCAGCACATAGTTAAACTACATAGTTAAAGCTACATCAAGATGTAGTTACAGTCACCAAATTTAAGAGGGGATTAAACGAATTCATGGAAGATAAGGCTATCAACCAGATTTTCAAGCTGCTAGGAATGTGGGAGATTTCATAATGGGGAAAGTGATCACAATCTTAAATCCATTTGCCAATAGAATAATAGGGCCATGTATAAAGTCATGCTCTTTTCTAAACTATTTCATATCCTATCTTTCAGGCTACAACAGACATATGAAAAATTACATGCATCATGTGTCAGATGTGTGTACTTTTCTGCTACTTTTTCCTTGACATTCAGCATGGCCCTCATGATTTTGAGATTTCCATTCACATCTATTTTAAAGAGATAAGCAAAAGCAAAATAATAATAATAATAATAATAATAATGCACACTTCATCAGTTTGTAAAATATGTACTGAATATGGGTATTGTACCTAAGACTCTTTTTAAGTGGTTGACCCTGGTATAACTATAAAGCATATTTTTCAAATGAGCAAACTTCTGAAATAACTTAGAAGGGGCCTTTTTGCCTTTAATGTGAGAAAAACGATACAAGTTACTTTGCAAAGGAAAAAGTGTGCTAATGTGCCAACATCAATTGCATTCCATTGACCTTCTATTCATTAAACGGTTATTGCTCTGCACATAATTCATCTCAGTTCTGTTATGCTCCTCAAGGGTCTGCTACTAAAATAAAATAAAAAAGGAATCAGGTATGTGTTGCCAAATAAGGTGCTCTTGGCTCCAGACATCTACACACACCTTTTTGACAAAGAAAAGCAGATACACAATGCCAAAAACAAATGAGTAATTTCCCTGCTGTCCAAACTGGCTATTTTAAGGTAGAATAAATGTGTTGTTGTCCAAAGGTTCCATGCTTATAGGTCATGCAAACACTGGAAATTTACTAAAATTCCTAGAGTGTTTTGCAAATGTATTAAATATTGACTGCAGAGCCAAAGCCATGTTCTTATAGAGAAGGTCCTATGTTCAATCCACAGCATCTCTATTATCACGTTTCAATGTTTCTAATAATAATAAGTAAGTGGGCAGAGACTTGCACAATGAAATTTAGTTCTGTGAGCAAAAATGCCAGACTAGCTTTAAGGTAACATACAAGATAGGCATCCAATAATCAAAGTGATGTGCTGGCCTGTCGGCCGCAATGAAGTTGATTGATTGATTGATCAAAGTGATGTATATATATATATATATATATATATAGGCTGACCACATGAAAAAGAGGACAGGGGTCCTGTATCTTTAACAGTTTAATAGAAAAGGGAATTTCAGCAGGTGTCATTTGTATATATGCAGAACCTGGTGAAATTTCCTTATCATCACAAAATTAAAGCTGCAGAAGCCCTGCCCTCTTTTGTACATGGTCAAGAGGACAGGGCTCCTGCAGTTTTAACTGTTGTGATGAAGAGGGAATTTCACCAGGTTATGTATGCATACAAACAATTCCTGCTGAAATTCCCTGACCTTTGCAACTGTTACAGATACAGGAGCCCTGTCCTCCTTTTCATATGGTCAGCACACACACACACTATTTATAAAAAAAATAAAGAGAGAGAGAGACAGAGAGACAGAGGAGGAGGAGGGAGTTGGAGGGCATGGGGAGACAGAAAGACATGGCAAAAATGTAAATGTAGGATGAATTTGAAGCTGAGTGGCTGCAATTCAGAAGTCAATATGTTATGTTTCTACTACTGAAAGTAAAACATACCAACTGTTTTTATGCTTATCAATTCCATAATTTGATCACTGATCACTGGTAGTTGCTGATTTGTTGATCTGATCAAAATTACTGCAAAATTCATGATTTAAGAAACACAGAAACTGTTTTTAAATGAAACTAGAATATGTTAACCACTAAATTTTATTGAATTGAAAGGATTAGAGTGGGAGAGGGGGACGAGTTAATTTAAAAATGATTGCCTTGACCTGGAGAACCATGAGCACAGAGAGGCAAACATAAGCGTTCCTCCATGTGCAGAGATCCCAATAACGGATCTGCCTGTACAAACCTGTATGTGTGGAGCTCAACTTTCTCCTCTGAAAGAGAATATAGGGCATTTAGTTGTGCAACTGAACTTCCACATCTGTGACAGATTTCTTGTTCAGTCACTCAGAGGTAGGCTGACCAGATAAAATCCAGGTCAGGGCTCATGTAACTTTAACAGTTGAGGAGAAAAGGGAATTTCAGCTAGTGTCATTTGTATGCAATTAGTTCCTGGTGAAATTCCCTCTTCATCACAACTGTTAAAGTTGCAGGGGCCCTGCCTTCTTTTGTATATGGTCACTCTAGTATAGTGCTTGCACCTTTAACAGTTGTGATGAAGAGGGAATTCCTTTTCTCTACAGCTGTTAAAGTTACATGAGTCCTGACCTGGATTTTATCTGATCAGCCTACTCAGAGGCTCCAATTTTTATTATTTATTCATACATTTATGAGCCACATTTTGGCTCAGATAGGGAGTTGGACCCAGGTTAAGTCATACCTAGAGTAGACCCACTGAAAGCAATGGGGCCCAAGCTAGCCATGACTAATTCAGGCCTCATTGATTTCAATAGGTATATTTTAAGTATGTCTAAATCTGGATCTAACCCAGGGCCTCAAGGCAATTTACAGTAAATACTGTTTTAAAACTCTAAAGAACAATGTCAAAACTTCAGTAAGCCGATTTTAGTTCCTAGACAAGTAGATTTGGAAGTGCTTTTAAATGAACTGCATGGGGCTTAATCTGAAAGCAGTATGTATAGGATTGCATCCCTACAGTGAAATGTGCAAAATTGCCGAATTCTCTTCTAAATTTTAAACATGAGAGCTTTTGCATTGCTCCAGAGAAGTTCAGTGTCAAGCCTTAAAATTTAAACCTAACGAAGAATCAAACAAATTGAACTTTCACTTCATTAAATCATACTTCCCTTCAGCCCTAATCTGGAGGAGATGTAAACCAGAGGGGAACTACCTTTGCAATAATATTTCCAACCCTCCTAATGTTAACTGATATAACTGATATCTAGCACCATTAACAGATACGTTTTTAAATGCCCCATTCATATAGAACAGCTCAATGAAAATATTATTCCATTAATGCTTTGCAACTGCAGTAGAGCTCTAGTGGCAGAAAATTGCTCACCAGGGATATGAAATCGCACAGACAAGCCCACATGAAAAATGCAAGCTTACTCATTAAAATTGCTGTTATTTTAATATGAGCTTGCTGCTGTCACTCAGGTATTGGCATCCAGCCTCAGGCCTCCATGCTGAACCTGCAAGGGAAGCCATGCACTTTTCCTGTGATCTGAAGCCTTGGGGCTCAGGAGAATTTCTGAAGATAGATTTATTGGAAGAGATCAGGTTACAGAATACCTCACTTTAGGTTTCCCCTTGAAATTAATGATGCTATTAGGGATACTGAGGCTTCTTAGAGCCGTCATTTTAAATTATGGCCATTCTTGCTTTGACACAACACCACAAGAGGCTCTCTGAGAAGCAGTAGTGTGGGAGAAAGGTGTCTGATTCAAAATCCGAAAATGCTGCTCAAAAGGGCAAGTATTTTCTTTTCCAAAAGATTAGTCTTGACTGGAGTTAATAGCAACATATGTGTTTAATTCCTCAGAGAATTCTACCACTTTCTGTATCTAATTCTGTAAGGCAACAGGAAGAGGATATCAAACACCCACAGAATGACTAGGAACAATGGTTAATTATAATGTCATAGAGTGAGATTTCTACTTTAAGGGAATGCTCTCCAATCTTTTAGCCAATGGGAAACAAGGTTGAACAGTAAGACCCTTTGGGCAACATCCTACTTCCCTTTTTCTGCCAGAATGAGGAGACATGTTTCTATGAAAAACAAACTGAGAAGGTAATGTTGTGTATGTGTAAAGATGCTTGAAGGCACTTCCCTCCACAGAGGTTCAGAAAATGTTTTTAGATTTAATCTTGACAGTGACTAGGCTGGATTCTTGCACATCTCCACTCCTACTATGCCTACGCAAGCCATATAAAAGACAAACAGACAACATGACACTAATGCAAACATCAGTTAATAGATAACTTGTTTGCATTGGTGTGGGGAAAACTGGTTCTAAATCTATTGTCAGCCATGAAGATGCTTAGTGGATGTCCTACAGGAAAGTCCTTCTCTTAGCTGAAAGAGAGACAGTACTGATCCCAGGTCTGAAGCCACACGAGGCAGCTACTGTGCCAAAGCTATGCAGGTCTGGACCTGGTCAGTGCTTGGACCATTTGGGAATACCATGGAGCCACCTTGAGTTCCACAGTGAAAGAAAGGTGGGCCATATATGTAATAAATCAATACAAATACAAATAAATAACTCCATGTGCAACTTCTTAAGCTTTTGGGGCAAGAATACAAAAGTGATAAAACCTTTATTCAGGTGCTCAGTCTGAACATGTGAGGGCACAACATCACAACATGTGAGGCCCCTGCCCCAAACATTTCTCCATTCTTCAGCTCCATCCACCCTTTGCATGGTCACCATGAAATTCTGAAGGAGAACTGTAAGTGTGTTCAGCTGAATGTGCCAAGAAGCCCTCCGCAATTTGGAACCCTGCAAAAAATCAATCTCGATCTGGTTGTATGCATGACTGCATCACGATGCTATTTCTGAGACGTTTTACAGATACATCCATCACATACACAAAACATCTTCATATATAGTAGGCTGGTTCAGGCTTTCTAGACCTCACATGATAAGTGGGATGAGCTCACTGGCCCCACTGCCTCTGTCATATTTCTGTCATCTGGCCCCACTGCCCTCCCCACACTTGGGAGCAAAGGTTTATGCACGTGTGAATTCTAGTTGCACAGAGGTTCAGGAAGCCTACACCCATACAGCAAGCTCCCTCTGCTACAGACCTTCATTATCCAGCATGTGGGGAGTGGCAGGTGATTGAGATACAATGGAGAGGCGGGGTTAGAATGCCTGTACAGGGTAGTGGATACATTCATATCAAGTTGGCCTTATTTTATAACTGTACAGATGCCATGGATAAGAGGAGGTGGGAGAGGTATGAAAGAACGAAAGAAATTGAAAGCATGTGCACAATATATGATATTTGGAAATTAAAAAACAGAGCAACGGATAATTCCTAATACATCAGTTTTACTCTGGAACAAGACCTGATAATTCAGAACTCCAAAATCTGGAGCAAGTTGGGGAGGGGGGAGTGCGAAATTCAGGTGATAATTTTGGGATCTTCCTTTATCTCTAACAACATGTTGTAGGGAGAAAGAGGAGAGCATAATGCAAAGTGGTTGTTTCGGTGCCCAGCCTGAAACTACCACAACACACAGTTTGGCCTTTAGCTGTTAGCTTTGATGCAAGCTTCCATTTTCCTTGCCTAAGAATAAATAAATTTGTCTGCAACCCAGCACAAAGTTTTTCCAAGTTTAGATTTTATTTCTTTTTTAATGAGTTAAGGCACCTAAGCTGTTTCATCTGGATGAACTCTAGTATTTGTTATTGGGAGCGGGGAGTGTTGGTAAGAACTTGCACAGCTACACTACATCTACTCTATTGTAGGGCTGGGCAGAAGATAGATCTCCATATGTTTAGAACTTCAACTCCCAGAAGTCTCTGCCAGCATGGTCAATGGCCAAACATCTGGAGATCTACCTTTTGCCCGCCCCTTGCTGTATTGTGTCACAAACAGAATTTAAAGCAGAAGTCTCATATCACGGAAACTGTAGTATAGTGTTTATTATTTCATGACTGTGGGACTAAGCAAATAATGAAATAATAATAAATAACATGCTCGCCTAATCACTCAAAATTATCTCCAAGATTGTACTGCTCCTGAAGAAAATCTATCTAAAATAAGAGACTCTTGTAGCAAAAACTGATTTCATTTTTACTGGGCTTCCCCCCACCCCTCTTTTCCAAATGTCCAATTCTCAAAGCCAGCCATTATTAAAGAGAAAGGGGGGAAAGTGAGCAAATGGTATACAATCTCTTCTTAGTGTTCCCAGTTGTGACCAACAAAAGTCCCATCTCTAATCTCTTGCAAGAGAAACTCATATAGCTTTTTGTGTTGTTTAGGGAGTTACACAGTTGGAGGCAATGAAAGCATTTATTGCTCTAATGGCAGTCTATTTGCAAAAATTTCTGTACTTTGAGAAGTTATATGGCAAAATTGTTCCAAACAACTAATGCCCAGTCCCTCTGCACAATGAGCAATTAAAATGAGTGAGCTGTCAAACTTGGGAAGTGCATTTTAAAATAACTGTTTCATTTCCAAAATCATTTAACTAACACACATAGGCTACCACTAGACGGCTTATTTGTGCCTCTGTGAATGTGCAGTGGTGACATTTCGGACAGATGAAGCAGGCGCAAATCTGAAGTGCATTCGATTTAAAGACCCTCTAAATGCGCACTTTCTCGGTGTTGGTTTTCTGCAATCATTTGGATTAATGCTAATACGGGGCGTAGTTTTCAGGGCAGGGGCAGTGATGTCATCATTCAATGACCGCCCCTTAGTCCATTCCTCTACCTGGCTGCCCCTCCCGTTTCTCCATCCATTTCTCCATCAGTCTTCATTTGTAATTTTAAACTGCTGCGCAGATTCACCTTTGCGATGGCTGATTCTCTTGCGAAAGGAAGGGGGTGTCCTAGAAAAGTGATGAAGTTTTAGATCTTTTGGACATGGGGGGGGGGGAGCAGAAAATTCAGGATCAGCTTAGGGCTAGCCACAGAAACATACATTCGTATGAGCTTCTTGCCAAGGAGATGCGGCGCAGAGGGCACAACAGATGTGCAACAGAGTGCCGCACCAAGTCCAAAGCCATGAGGCAGGAATATCGGCGGGTCATCAATCATAACTCCCGCTCTGGCAATGATGCCTCCATTTGCCCTTTTTTTCAATCAGCTCCATAGCATCTTCCGCGGGGATGATACCATACAGCCAAAAAGTGTCAGCAGGAGCTTCAACATTCATAGGATCCGTGTTCCTTCTGCTGCCCCTGTTTTCCCCCCTTGGTGCTGCCTGTTGCACAAGGGTCAAAGGGGCTTTTCAGCAATGATTTTTCAACTGTGGATGTGGAGGACTACCTGGACACAGATCATGCTGTTGGAGGTACGTTTATTCTATATCACGCACCTCCATTTCCAAACCCTCTATCTTTGTCAACTCCCTGTTTAAGATGTGTAACATGTGCCGTTCTACAATTCCACACACACAGAGCGAGCGAGAGTGAAAGAGAGAGCGATGGATCCAATGGCATCATTCCACTAGTGTAAATGATGCTGCAGGAGCAGAAAGTTCTGAACTATGAGCGAGGAGAAAATCCAACTAAAGTTCATCTTGTACAATCAGTTGAGCAACTGCTTGCAAATCTTAGGTTTACAAAGTGGTCCGCTAGGGCTTGCGCAACTGCTTGCGTCATGAGAAAAGGCAGCAGAGCTCCACTAGTGGAGCAATTTCTTCTTCTTCTTCTTCTTCTTCTTCTTCTTCTTCTTCTTCTTCTTCTTCTTTTCAATAATTACTCCCCCCCTTTTTTATTATGAATATTAACAAAATAGAACAAAAAAATAATCATGAAAAACAAAAACAAAACAAAAACATTACATTTATAGGAATATCATCATTTTTTCCATCAGGTATATTGTTAATATTAAAAAAAGGCCGGGGGGGGGGGGGCGGGAGAGTTATGCATAGGTTTCAAGAAAAGCAGACAATATCCATGCATTAATCCACTCGCAAGTTATGCCTATATAACACCCATTCAAATGCTGCTAGCGTTGTTCTCAATCCATTGCATTATGGGAGGTGAGCATTTGTCCTTCCAACATGGTAGTATAAGTCTTTTAGCTGTCATAAGGGCTCTAAAAATCCATCTGCGCTGACCATGTGTTAACTTTCAAGAAGTTGGTAGGTAATTTAGGAGGACCTGCACATCATTCCATATTAAAGATTGTTTCAGTACAAAGTTTATCCTTATTATAACCTCCTCCCAAAAGGGGGCAACTACTGGCCATTGCTAAAACATATGAATTAAAGAAGCTTTAGGTGCATTACATCTCCAAAAGTTATGTAAGTTAGACAGATCCTTATTGAAAAGATGTTTATGGGGTCAAATAAACCTGAAACAAGTTTTTTTGCTGAATAGGACGTAGCCTAAGATCCATAGAAGCTTCAGATACAGACTCTAAGGCAACAATCCATTGCTTAGGCAAAATAGGACACTCCAATTCTCTATTCCAATCCTTTCTTAAACCATGGGTATCATATTTATTTACTATCTCTAAATGCTTATATATATGGGTTGTGTGTCGACATGTCTGTTCAGCTGCTATAAGTGTTTCTAACAATAATGGAGGCCCTGAAGCTGTGAAAGCTGCTGGACCAAACCTTCTGGACCTCTCAGTGGCTTTTGATACCATCGATCATGGTATCCTTCTGGAACGCCTGAGGGGATTGGGAATTGGGGGCACTGTGCTTCAGCGGTTCTGGTCCTACCTCTTGGGCAGGTTCCAGATGGTGATGCTTGGGGATAGTTGTTCCTTAAAGAAGGAGCTGCTGTATGGCATACCTCAAGATGCCATCCTATCCCCAATGCTGTTTAACATCTATATGAAACCACTGGGAGAGATCATCCTGAGGCATGGGGCGGGGTGTCATCAGTATGCTGATGACACCCAAATATATTTCTCTATGCCTTTGACAACAGCGTCAGCTAAGAATGAATGCTTGGAGGCAGTAATGGGCTGGATGAGGAAAAACAAACTGAAGCTGAATTCAGACAAGACAGAGGTGCTTATTGTCAAAGGCTCCAACCAGGGTTTGGAGGTGTGTCAACCAGTTCTGGATGGAGTTACACTCCCCCTTAAAGGCTGTGTTTGCAGCTTGGGGGTGCTCCTGGATCCGTCACTCCAAATGATAGCTCAGATAGACACGACGGCCAGGAGTGTCTACTATCAGCTTCAGCTGATACGCCAGCTGCGCCCCTTCCTAGAGTTGGAAGACCTAAAAATGGTAGTGCACGTGCTGATAACTTCAAGGCTCGACTTCTGCAATGGGCTGTACATTGGGCCCTCCTGAGGAATCTTCATCTGAGGAGGAAGCTGATTCACCAGAGGCTGCAGATTATCCTTTTCCCCAGGACCTGCCAGAGACAGCGTTGGAGGAGGAGACGGGCTGTGCAGCAGAGGAGGCCGGTCCCTCAGAGAAGCCCAAGGAAAGTTATCCTCCTCCACCTCCTGTCTCCAACGAAGGAGATTCTGAGTTCAAAGAGAGTCGTCCACCCAGTCCTCAGCAAAGAAGGCGCCTGAAGAGTGCAGAGCAAGTCTGACAGGCAAGAAGAAGTCTGCGACTGCAGAGACATTGCACGCTGGACGCCGACCTTAAATAGCTAAGCTGAGGAGAGGCTCAGTAATGAGACACAGCTGGGGATGGGTGGATCCAGGCTGAGATGCTGCTTAAAAGCCTTGGAGTGAGAGGCATTTCTTTGCTGGAAACAACCAATATGAAGGTGCCTAGCTTCACTACTGGACTCTAGCTCCTAGCTCATAGACTCTTTCTCTGGCTTTGACCCTTGATTCAGACCCTGGATTGTGGATTTGGGACTTTGTATTCCTGCTGTGTGATCCGTGGCTCTTCAGCACTCCATGCTCTGCAGGAGTTAATCTCTCACTGCTGAATAACCCGGAGCGTCTCTGCTGGCAGCATTCCCAGAAAGGACAGATAAACGCTTTGCTGGCTGGTTTCCCAGGAAAGGCTTTGTAAGCTACACTTAGGACAAGGCACTCTGTGCTTAGTCCGGAAACTTCAACTAGTCCAAAATATGGCAGCCAGGTTGGTCACCAGTACATTTAGGGGTGACCATATTACACCAGCTTTAA
Organism: Anniella stebbinsi; assembly: GCA_029215795.1. Lineage (NCBI taxonomy): Eukaryota > Metazoa > Chordata > Lepidosauria > Squamata > Anniellidae > Anniella > Anniella stebbinsi. Next base: position 100,469,226 of record JARDYH010000005.1, read on the forward strand.
AATCACTCCAGTGGCTGCAAATTAGTTTCTGGGCGAAGTACAAAGTGTTGGTCATTACCTTTAAAGCCCTACAGGTTTGGGTCCAGGTTATCTGCGGGATTGCCTTCTCCCATACAATCCGCCCCGTACGCTCAGGTCCTCTGGGAAGAGTTTACTACAGTTGGCCAAGACTAGGCTGACAACCGTTACCCAGAGGACCTTCTCTTCTGCCACTCCCAGACTGTGGAACGACCTTCCAGGGGAGATCCGCTAACTTACCAGTCTTCCAGAATTTAAGAGAGCTATAAAGACTGATCTCTTCCGGCAGGCCTACCCAGTCAAATTTTAATACTTTGTTGATATTTTAATAATGTATTAATTTTATATGTTTTAATCAGTGTTATGTATTTTATATTGTTTGTATTGATGTTGTTCCCCACCTCGATCTGGAGGGAGAGGCAGGTAAGGAACAAATAAATTATTCTTATTATTCGGTAAATTATATTTAGCAAGTAGATCAGAAAATGACAAAAACTCATCGTCTGGGCCTATTAATTGATCCAAAGTAAAAAACATCTTACCTGTCCATGTCCTCCACAAGAATGCTTTCTTTCCATTTCTTAAGTCTGGATTTCCCTATAAAGTCAATTTTGCATGAGAGAATGGATTGAACTGTAATTGACATGATACTATACACCACACCTCTCTAGCAGCTAAGATTGTAAGGGGGGGGGAGGTATTTATTCTAATATGCCATCCATTTGGGAAGAGAATCTAACTGACCAGGGTGGCAAATCTAAGCAAACTGGAAAAGACCAAAACTTAGTACAAGCCAATAGATAGGTCCGATAATACAAAGCAAGGTCTGGAAACCCAAACTCACCTTCTTTAATTGGAAGCTGCATCCGTTTCAAAGATATTCAAGATGTGGAAAAATCCCAGAAGAATTTACAAAACAAAGCATTAAGTTGAAAGTATTTACCAGGTATAAGTAAAGGAATCCCATGCATAACATAGAGAATTTGAAATATAATGTTCATCTTAAGTGTGTTGACCTTACTCCACAATCTCTACTTTAATGGTGGTCATCTATCTATATCTTGTGCAATTTCACTAATCAGCTAATTCAAATTATTTGAATCAATCGGGATATATCTCTGGGAATGAGTATTCCCAGATAGGTAATAAAATCAGGGCACCATTGAAATTGACCATTAACCAACACACTAGGAAATATGCTGTCTCCAATTGGCATCAATTCAGACTTTGACCAATTAATTGAATAACTGGACAAATCACCGGAAATATTAAACAATTTAATCAAAGCAGGAATAGATGCCTGGAGTTTAGAAATAAACAATAAAAGATCATCAGCATAAAAAATACTTTTAAATTCTAAATCAGCATGCACAAATCTGTGAATACTACTATTCTGTCTAATTGTGCAAGCCTGGGGTTCCAAACATAGATCAAATATCAATGGGGAAAGTGGACTTCCCTGCCTTGTACCTTACCCAAGCATGAAAAAAGCCAACAACCAACCATTGGTGATAACACTTGCTCTTGGGGTCGAATATGAAATTCTAACCCACTTCAAAACTTCCATTGGAAAACCAAACTTACTCAACGTGGCAAGCATAAACTTCCAATGAATTTTGTCGAGGACCTTCTCAGCATCCTCCTGACCAGATACAAAAGATGGCAGGGCTCCTGCAACTTTAATTTTTGTAATAAAGAGGGAATTTCACTAGGTGCTGTATGCATACAAATGACACCTGCTGAAATTTCCTTTTCTATATAACTGTAAAAGACACAGGAGCCCTGTTCTCCTTTTCATATGTTCACCCTGCACAAATTTCAACTGACTGTTGATATTTTGTGCTAGTACAATATGCCATGTGAGAAACTCCTTTTACTACAAGCCCTGTTCAGTATGGCTCAGTTTAAAACAAAACAACAAAAAACAACTTCCCATTATATTTTAGTGTTTTTCCCCCTAAAGCTAAAAATGATCAAACACACCTATCTTCATTTACTGAAACATTTTAGGTAAGGTTTTATTCCATGCTAATCATATGAGCCATAAATTTTGACAGCAAATTTGGTTCTACTTAGTGAGGCATTAAAATAATTATGTTTAGGGTTCAGTGTTTTAGTGAGGGAGAGAGGGAGAGAGACTACTTAAGTATTTCAAGTTCTTAAATGCCCATGACAAACTCTTTAATGAAAAGTTAAAATGATCTAAATCAAGTCCATAACCATCATGGAATATTCCAGTAAGTTCAGTGGACAAAATTTTACCTTAAGACCACAATATCCAGTATTTAAATAAGTTATGATTTTGATATTTTGGTTAACATCTTTATCTTCAGTAAATAGTATGTGATGTTCCACAGCCAATGGATCATATAGTTAGCAGAAAGTTAACTTTGGTTCTATATCTCACATGGGATTGTCAATTTTGTCAAATTGGAAAATTCTTCAAACTGAAAAAATCTGTTTTTGGGGGGGGATTGAGTCAAATGTTGCAATATTTTTTATTTATTTACATATTTCATTTCTATACTGCCCAATAACCAAAGCTCTCTGAGCGGTTTACAGCACTTCATAAGATAATAAAATACAACATAAAAATACAGCATAAAAATTTAAATGTACATGATTTAATACAATATAGACAGTTAAAAACAGTTTCAATAAAATACTACACCTGTTTTAAGGAGAGTCTTAACCTGGTGCCGAAAAGATGACAGTGTTGGAGCCAGGCGGGTCTGAGTGGGGAGCTCATTCCATAGTTGGGCGGAGCACCACAGAGAAGGTCCTCTCTCTTGATGCACCCTCCAAGCCATACTCAGAGGAGGAACTCAGAGGAAGGCCTCAGATGTTGATCATAGTGTCCAGGCAGGTTCGGATAGGAAGAGGCGTTCCTTCAGGTATTGTGGTCCTGAGCCGTTTAAAGCTTGATAGTTTAAAACCAGCACCTTGAATCAGGCTCAGAAACGTACAGGCAGCCAGAGCAAGTGGGAAAGAACATCAATAATAATTTTTTAAAAACACAAGCGCAGAATGTCCTTGATAAGATAATACTTTATTGTCATTAGCCTTAAAACAGAGATTTTGAACCTTTATTTCAGCCCAGGGGTCTTATTCTAATTTGGGACTGGCTAAAGACATGGGGTGGGGCCAAGGAAAGAGAAAGCAAAGTGGGCAGGGCCAGATGTCAATCTGATCAGTTTTGTCATTTTTTAAAATTTATGGGTTACATTTCTATACCACCGAAAAGCCAAAGCTCCCTGGACAGTTCACAAAACAAGACTTAAAGCCATAAAATATAATAGCATAAGAAAACGTCATATAAAAACATTTTCCCACCAAGCATGCAAAACACAGCTCAGGTTTATGCAAGTCTACTCAGGAGTAAGGCCCACTGCAGCAGCTCATATGCCTGCTTCAGGGGGAGAGATGCTGTGTCATCAAGGGTAAGCTATTCCACCTGCTCCCCTACCCACCCCACCCCCTGCACGCCTGGAGACTTTAAAAGCAAGGCTGGAGCTGAAGTTTGGGAGGCACTGCTTCAGGGGGACAGATGTTATTCCAACCAAGTTGGTTTTATCTGATCTGTTCTGTTTTGCTGTAAACTTGTATTTAGTATATTTTTGAGTATTATTGTGATATTGTTGTTTACTATATTGTTTAAAATTGTTGTAGTATATTGTTGAATATTTTTTGTGATATTTCTGCTGTAAACTTGCATTTTGTAAACCGCCCAGAGAGCTTCGGCTATGGGGCAGTATGTAAATGTAATAATAAATGAGTTGTTCCATGCAATAGCTTTCATGCCTGCAAATGTACAGCTCAGCTCTAAATAACCGCTCTCCTGCCTGCAATATGCACAACTCGGTTCTTTCCAGGGTATTTAAAAATAAGTGCTTTTAAATGCCCTTATGTCCCATCACTGATAGGAGATAAAAGCAAAAGAAGCTTGTGGTGGGATGGGGAACCACAGGGTGCCACATCCAACTGAGAGCCAGAGGTTCCTCTTGCCTTAGAGCCTTGTTCTTGACAGATTTCATATACAGGACAAACCTCCCTGCTAATAGCAGGCAATAAGTAATGAACAGCAAGTCACCTTAATTGTGCTTTTAAGCAATATTGCCCTGACAATCCACTATTTCAGAATCCACAAACATTTTCATTAGTGCAACCCTTGTACATTGCGTATTTTATTTTGACGAACAAACATAAATTAATTTCAAATGTATGCTTACACTGCCCTAATTTTTCCTAAATATGTGGAATTTAGAAAAAATAATATTCTTGGGTAAGAATATTATAGTGAATTCAGCAGCTAGTTGGGCAAATCTTCAAACACAGGATCTCTGCTTGGGGTATTATATTAGGCTGAATAACCTAATAGTTCTCTTCTAGCATTTAAGAAAGAATTTTCTCTTTGGTTTATCCCATACTCAAGGGATAACCCACCCACTGCCAGCTCCAAGTTCTGGAGGACCCTTGAGCAAGAATACCTTCGATAGGCCCCCTCCCACAGTGAACCTACCCACTCACCACCATTGCCACTATCTGCTAGGGCTCCTCATTTTCTTTCTCATCACTGATTGTTTGACAGGTGGAGAGGCAGTGGTATCTACTGCTCCTTCTTTTCACCAATCCTGTCTGGGACAGGCAGTTGAGCAAGCAGGTTGCAATAAGGAAAAGGAACTCCAGTGAGGAACTCCAGTGAGTTCTGTTCAGTGGGCCATGCTGGGATATGGGTCCTTGGGAAGGGCCCAACCACACCTACCCTTGATGCTAGCCCTCGATCCACCATTTACCTGCCGGCCTAGGGTGGCCATATGGAAAGGAGGACAGGGCTCCTGTATCTTTAACAGTTGTATAGAAAAGGGAATTTCAGCAGGTGCCCTTTGTATGCATGCAGCACCTGGTGAAATTCCCTCTTTATCACAACGGTTAAAGCTGCAGGTGCCCTGCCCTCTTTTGTATCTGGTTACTCTAGGACAGGGCTCCTGCAGCCTTAACTGTTGTGATGAAGAGGGAATTTCACCGGGTGCTGCATGCATACAAATGACATAAGGTGAAATTCCCTCTCTATCACAACTGTTAAAGATACAGGAGCCTTGTCCTCCTTTTCATATGGTCACCCTATACAGTCGCCAATGCATGTACGGATACATTGGATGGATGGATGGATCCATTAAATTCATTCTGCCTGTGTTTCATGGATTGTCAGGCATCCTGTTCTGTCATCCACTCACTGATGGAATTTAAAAAAATTTAGGGATGTACAAGAATTTCATTCCACTTGTGCATGTGTCAATCAGCACAAGTGCACATTAGCACTAATGCACATCCCCCCAATGAAAATGGTCCATAAGTACACAGACTCCATGCAACTGAGAAAAAGATGGTCTGCTGCAGAATCCACACGTCATATTCCTAGAAATCTGAACTCCTTTGAATCCGTTATGGATTTCTCAGACATCCCAAGTCCTCAAGACAAATGGAAGATTCTTTTTCTTTTCAAGTCTGCAGGCTACATGAACTATTGGCAAGGACTGCGTGTGGCCCAGGAGATTCACACTGCCTACAGTTGTGGTGCATTAAATCAGTTCATTGCTCTCCTTGATAAATGGATTAGGCCAGGATTTTGTGTGGAGAGGTGTGTGTGTGTGTGTGTGTATGTGTGTGTGTTACATAGGTACTTTCAACGTAACAGGGTCTGTAATAAAAGGGAGCTTCCTAAGGTTGTAAAGATTGGTATAAACTTCTCTGTTGACATTGACATAAATAGGAGCAAGGTGGTATTTCTAATTCTGTTAAGTATCAAAATCAATCCCTGTTTGTCTCTGTTGGTGCCTATCTTAGCAGGACAATATTCTTAAAGGGGCAGGAAGTGTGGAGTGTTTATCAGTTTACAGAAGTGAAGCTTCTCTTGAAATATAGCTGGCTTAATGTGATTTTTAAAGGGTTTCCCCCCCTTCAAAATGAAATCACAATGCTATTTCCACCCCTCTACTTAAACACGTACCATGATTTGAAGCCTTCTCTGTGTCAAGGGCTGATTCGAAATCTCTGGAAAGTTCCCAAACAAATTAAGCTTCTTTATTGAAAGCAAATGAAAAGAAGAAGAAGAAGAAGAAAAAGGAGAACAGGCGGGAGCATCCCTTGCTGAGCCAAAGCCGCATAATTGGATTAAAATCTCTGTGTATGTACAGTAAGGGGATCTGAGGACCCCTGCTGCCCTTTTGATTCCTATGGAGATGGCAGACAGAATGTAAGAGCATCATTGACAGAAGCGTGAGCCAGAGGTATGTAGCACAATGTGATTTGCCATCCAAAGCCTGAGGATTTACCCAGTGGCAGCTTCCCTGGAGGAATAGCGGGCTCCTTTCAGCAGCTGGAGAAGGGTGACCAGCGGTGCTCATTAGAAGCGGGTCTCTTCTGGAACTGAATGCAAATTAAGGAGCCATGTTTGTGTTTGTGGTTCATTAGCAGTCAAGTGGTTTGTCCAAAGTACATCTTGAAGGGGGTTTGGGTGGGGAAGCAAAGATCCACAGCCTGGGTTTTCTTATGCATTTCAAATTACTTGCTCCTGCTAGTCTTTTATCTCCTTGTAATGTAAAATGAATTTGGGCTCCAAATCCCTTTACTTCTCCCCTTACTTCTCTCCCTTAAAGTTGTCAAACTTTTCTGGGTGAAGGTATACTGACATCAACAAGTCAAAGGGTATATTTGAATATAACTTCAAGGGTCAATTTGTGAGTTCCTGGTTTGGGGGGGGTATAAATTGTTCAAAAACTAGAGATGTACCAAATCTGCAAATCTTCGAGTTCAAATTTGCTTGCAAAAATGAATGATGGATTATTTAATGTTTATTCCTAATTGTGGATGCCAAGAAATGTAGAGGTTTTAGAGAAAGAATAAAGGTAAAAGAACAAAGTTGTCTACTTAATATTGAACATCTTCGATGCAAAATGTTCTTCAATAAGACTTTAAAATTAGTTTTATTTTTTTCAAAAAAGATCCTGAAAATTAAAATGTGAAACTTTGGAGATTTTATAGCTGAATTTTGATATCATGATAATGTGCAAATAGTTGAGAGAGGCTGAACTAAGTGTGTGTCTGGATTCTACATGACCTTTTGAGCCCATGGCAATGAAGTGTGAAGCCAGCCTTTAGGTTCAGCAAAAACCACAGCCACACATATTCAAATGGTTTAAGAAAAGAATATCACTTGTTTCTCTTCTAACTAGTGTCAAAGGTTTGGAATTGCTTTATGCAAGGAAATATTATTTGTATGGAAAATGTCCCCCCCCCCACACACACACACACATACAAAGTTTCTTTTCAGGATAAGCAAGTGTGGTTGGATCTAGCACCACCAGTGTTGTTTCAACAAGTAAGACAACTCTTGGCATGGGAGACTCAGAAGACACACCAGTTAGGAAGTTAGACAATAACTTTATTGTCTCTCTCCAACAAGAACAAAGCAGCAAAAGGAAACTCCTGACTCTATCCAGGTATAACTAACACCAGTGCCACCTACTGACTATAAACTTTTTTTAAAATCAATTTTTTATTACAAGCTTTACAAAACAATAAAAAACAATACCCCCCAAAAAACAAGTGCAATTACATACTTCAAAAGGCTTAGTTTCAAATATACAACATTTTAAATCAAAAAAGGAGAGGCGTAAATTATACATAAACTTCTGTGAAAGCAGACCAAGAACCGATCTACACACTAGGTTTTTAACGTTTTATAAGGGTTATGAAAACTCTTTGGGCCACATGACACACTTCCTTTAACGTTGTATACCCGAGGTTTTTTAAAACTCACTTCAGCTATATACAACGGTTTCACTTTTAATAAATCGTTTTAAGTAAAATAATGTGTCCTTCCTTATCGTTTGTGATTTGTGGGATCAGTGCTTTGTTTATTAGCACCCAAATGCTTAGCCGTTGATTGGTAGGGAAGAAAGTAGGGCTAAGGAGGAAGTGGGCGAGTGAACTACAACACCCACAATTCTTAGCCCTATACTCATTGAAAGCTAGGGAATGACAGAGGAACTAAGGAAGAAGTGGGTGACTGAACTACAACACCCACAATGCCTTGCCCTAAACTCATTGTAAAAATGAAACAGAAAGAAACGGGGCAGAAGAGTGTGTGACCGCACACACTGCCTTAAAGACTGAAGAATTTTGCTCCTGTAACGTGAGTACTCAGTAATGTGGCCTAAGACGTTTTAGAACGAACCTATTTGGAACGTTTTAAAATACTATTTAAAATGTTCCAAAAGACTGTGTAGAAAGGCTCCTTATATCCAAATATAAGTCTATTTGTAAATGGCACCTGTACTACTCTTTCAAATGCTGCTAGTATTGTTAAGTCTTCAATCCATCACATTATTGGTAGTGAGCTTTTGTCTTTCCAGTATAGTAGTAGTCAGCCTTTTAGCAGTCAAGAGGACATGAAAAATCAATTTACTCTGACCACGTGTTACATTCCAAGAAGCAGGTACATAATTTAAGATAAAATGTAAATCAGAGAATATTAAAGAGCTTTCTAATACAAAGTTTAGGCGTTTGATGATTTCCTCCCAAAAGAAGGCAAATATTGAGCATTTCTAAAACATATGAGCAAAAGAAGCATTAACTGTATGACACTTCCAACAATTAGCTGTCTTAGACAAACCTTTATTGTAAACACGTTGTGGCATCCAATAGACCCAAAACAAAAGTTTTTGCTGAATAATGCATAACTGGAGGTCCATTGACATACCAGATACCGATGCCAAAATGGTGGTCCATTGATTAGATAAAATAGGACATTCCAATTCCCTGTTCCATTCCTGCTGAAGTCCCCATGTATCATATTTATTCACTGATAATAAGTATATATAAACATGAATCGTGAGTCGATACACCTGGTCAGCTTCTATAGATTTTCCAATAGCAAATGAGACTCAGAGGTAGTAAAAGCCATGAGGCCAAATCTAGATTCTGACAAATGTTGCAATTGCAAATACTGCCATTCAGCTGTGGCAAGCAATTCCAATTTATCTCGCAAAACTGAAAATAGTAAAACTCATCATCAACATCCATTAATTAATCCAGGGTAAGAATCATTCTGTCTGCCCAGTCCACTACAAAAACATTTTCTTTTCAATTTTTAAGTCCAGATTTTCCCATAGATCAAACTGTAATTGGCGTAACATTAGACACTACACATCTCTTACTGCCAAAATTGTAGGAGGAGCTCTGTCCACCTTAATATGCCAAGAACTTAATGTCATTCATTTGGAAAGAGGCTCCAGACAGGATGATTCCAAAACTGACCAAGATGGAAAATCAAATCTAAGTGGAAAAGACCAATGTTTGCTACAGGTTAGCAGGCCTGGTAGTATGTAGCAAGATCTGGAAAGATGAACACACCATCTTTAATTGGAAGTTGCATCCTTTTCAGATATATTCTTTGTGGAGAGGAACCCCCCAAAAATTTGTGAAACAAAGTATTCAGTTTTTGAAAGTATTTGCTAGGTATAAGTAAATGGATTCCACGTATGAGATAAACAATTCAAGATATAGTATTCATCTTGAGTATACTAACCTTTCCCATAGACTTAACTTTAAGGATGCCCATCATTAATCAACCTATCTAGATTTAATTTAGTCACTTGAGATATATCTCTAGGAATAATTATTCCCAAATGAGTAATGGAATCAGGGCATCAATGAAATTGCCAATTAGCTAATACACTATATCCTATCTCTAATCAGCATTGTTTCTGACTTTGACCTATTAATTGAATAGCCAGACAGATCACCCAAAGTGTTATTCAGTTTCATCTGAGCCGGAACCGACGACTGGAGTTTTGAGACAAACAACGAAAGATTTATACAGACTATAAGTTTATAATGACACTATCCCCATAGCCCTTAGAGTAGTATTGTAACGTGTTATACCGTTTCTCAGGGGAAAATATATGCAGTACCTCATCACCATTTTGTTTAGCGTTTAAGTGAATGTATTAAACTGTATCACTTTAGAATGCCTTCTATTAGGCTATGGAGATTTTCTTTTCAACCCCCAGAGAAGAACAAACAAGTCTTGCAGGCTTTTGTAGTGCTTCAAAAACCTGCAAGGGATTTTTTTAAAACAGAAATGACCAAAGAACAAACGAAATGTACACCACCACTGACTATGATCACTGTACCACCATACCATCTACAACAAAACGTATTGTCATCTCCTGCCTTAGTTCAAGTCATGTTTTGAGATGTGTAAAAGTAATCCTATAGTGAAATTAATAGGTTTTGAAGGAGATTTTTGAGTTCTGTTTGTAAAGCCATCCATAGAAATGGGCTGAAGCAAGCCTCAAGGTCCTGTTTATAAGGCTGCTTAAATGGGTTAATGTTACTAATTATTTCTAAATTGTCATCAATCCATTCTCAGAACTTCCACACTAAGGAGTACAAAAATCAGTTCCTTTGTCATATCTTAGTATTAGACAATCAAAATAACATCAGGTTTGCTTACATCAGTCTCTGTGTTTAGTAACATATTTCCACATAGATTTGCAACTGTAATCAAAGTTGGCTTACTCACTGCTACAACATGAATCCCTGGGTACTTAATGTACAGTCAATGCACTTAATTTTCAGTATCAGATATATTGCCTTTTTCTATCATGTCATTGGGCTAAAAGCATATGGATTGATAAAACACTGCAAAAAAGCAATCATGATATCAGATGTATGATAGCTTTAATAGTCTTTGTTGTGCAGTTACTGGTGAGCAAAGGTGCTCCTGCACGTGAGTAAAACATAATGCAGAGGGAATATTTACCTCTTTAATTTCTATGCCCTGCCTTCCCAAAAAATGCACTCAAGGCAGCTAACAATAAAATACAAATTAACAAAATCTTAATTAAATCATAGCATAAAAACAACTCAATGAAAAAGGCAATGAAAAACACAACAGTAAAATAAACAGTTCCAACCAATTAAAAGCCCCCTCAGCAACAGACCAGCTTATATGCCAAAGGCTACCAAAATAAAAACATATTTACCTCCTGGCAGAAGGTTAACAGAGAGGGAGCCACCTAGCCTCCCTTGGCACAGAGTTCCAGAGCCTGGAAGTGGCAACTGAGAAGGTCCTCTCTCACATCCCCACCCAATATGTCTCTGATGATGAAGGCAGTGCTGAGAGAAGGCTATCCCACAAAGATCTTAAAATCCAGGCAGGCTCATATGGGAAAGGGTGGCCTTTCAGGTAGCCTGCCCGAAGCCATGTAGAGCTTGACAGGTCAAAAGCAGCACTTGGACTTGTTCCTGGAAACAGACCGGTAGCCCGTGAAGCTGTTGTAACATGGAAGTCACATACTCCTGAAACTGGTCAACAATCTGGCCACTGCATACATTCACATGAGCCCTGCTTTTTTGTGGTATTTTCTCACTGCAAACAATTGTGCATGTGCATTAATTTAAACTCTGCACAAAAACAATATTGATGCAGTCACATGTATGATCATATCAAGATTGCTTTCTTGCATGGTGATGTAGAGGGTGAAAGATATGAAGGAAATGAAAGCTACAACAAACTGCATGACCAAGTTTGGGGTAGATAGCTTTAAAAAAATCCACCAATTGTTGAGAAACAACAGCAGGAGAGGGCTATTGCACTCCTGTCCATCTTTTGGGCTTCTGGTTGCCCACCATGGAAAACAGGATGCTCTTCTGAATCACGACTCATCTTATGATCTTATATTTGTATGCCAGTGCTCTATAAAATTTTGGAAAGAAAAACAGAACAATCAAAAATTCCAAGAAGATTGGTTCCACTCCAGAAAGAGGACCAGGTAGTCCAAAACTCCAAAATCCAGGGTGAATTCAGATGAGAATTTCAGAATCATCTTTATTTAAAGCCAATTATGTTTTTGATGCCTTGACTCCTATCAACAATTCATTTTATTATGGGGGAGGGGACTAAATTAGTAATACTGACAACATTTTAATCAAGCCATTTTTAAAATTATTTCCAGAGTGGTGGTTCTCATTGTCATATAATCTTGGCCAAAATTCTGCTATCTATTGCACAACTGTCTGTCAGGTTTGCCTCTTGTTGCATAAACAGATGCAGGCACTGGCCATAATCCACAGAAGGCTGCTACTGAAAGGTTATTGAAATGAGTTGATATTTCATGGAAACCCTATATTGGTATATCAAACCTTTTTTGTTGCTGGGTCAACTTGCTTTGAATTCTTTCTCACTGTAATCTGTCAGTATCGGGAGATAGGGACTGAATAATAACTTGCCATAGAGTTGGTAGGTTTTCTGCATAGGGTGCAAGTCAGACATTTTTTTTGTATAATGAATAAAACATCTGGAGTCAAGCCAGCAACAGAGTGTACCACGTTTCTGACACTGCAAGCCACTTATAAATGGCCTTTTGTCATTGTTGCTGTTCCTCCACTTCCAGTGGGGTGTTCCCCGATCCTCCCCCTTGCCTACCACTGTACACACTCCTTAGTAATATATACATGCTAAAGAGGATTAGTTCATCCGTAGTCTGTGCAGGCTCCTTTTTTTCCCCCCAACCCAAACGCACACTTCACCTATCTTCTGTCCTCAACCTCCAGCTCTTTTAGCAGCCTGACACAGGCCTTATGTAGAATTTAGCTTTCTCACTCTAGGGCAGCTGGTAATGGGTGCTTGGCGGAAAAGAAACCTTTCAGTCTCATTGCTTTGGAAGAATAGGCGGGTGTCTGCTCTGCAGCTTTCCCTTTTTGATAGGAAGAGATAATCCCTTCTATAAAGCGGTTGTGTCAAAGCCACCGAGAAAAAGAGATCAGGGCTCTCCCATAATATAGAAAAACAGGCCAGCTTGAAAGCCTAAGGCAGTCTAGAATTTGACAGCTATACCACTCTGGACTGGTACTTATTCCTATCCTAATAATTTGATTCCCCCCACCCCCAGCTCCATTGAGGACTGTTTTACTCCTAAGATCTCTTCTTGAAAAGAGTTTCTAGTAAAAAAGAAAAATTGAATCCCAATATCTTTCTGGACAGAGTCAGATGTACAATTATCAGAACAGAAACTCACAACCTCCCTAAATATTTTATTTGTTCTCTCTGTTTTATTATTTATGTAATACAAACCATTAACCACTTACCAGCTAATTTAATAACCTATTTTTTTAAAATAGAATAACTCTGTGTGTGTCATCCTGTGTTCTTTTGAGTGGTGAATACAAATGCGAGATATTTAATATATTTTTATTTATTTATTTATTTATTGCATATCTATACCACCCAATGGCCGAAGCTCTCTGGGCGGTTCACAAAAGTTAAAACCATCAGACACAAATCAAAGTATAACACAAAGAGTATAAAACACAATATAAAAATACAATATAAAAGCACAACCAGTGTAAAACCGAGCAGCAATGCAGAGATTTATACAATTTTAAAATACAGATTTAAAATACAGATTTAAAACAGCAAAGTTAAAAGACTAAGATGATAAACTGTTAAAATAGTGGGAGAATAAAAAGGTCTTCACCTGGCGTTGAAAGGAGTATAACGTAGGTGCCAGGCGAACCTCTCTAGGGAGCTCATTCCACAGCCGGGGTGCCACAGCAGAGAAAGCCCTCCTCCTGGTAGCCACCTGCTTCACTTCCTTTGGCAGGGGCTCACAGAGATTAGATAGATAGATAGATAGATAGATAGATAGATAGATAGATGATAGACAGACAGACAGACAGATAGATGTTGGTAGCTGCTAGAGATGAGTGAGGAGAACTGTGCTGCAGGCCCTTTGATTATTTCATTTGAACACTCAAACACTTGAGGAGATGCATATAGGCATTCAAAGAAATGCTTAGAGCATATGATTTTCTCACTGGTTGCTCTCCTATCTCTATTCCCACAGTGAGAAAACTCACATGGAGGGCCAGAATGGGGTTACAGGCAGCAGAGGCATTTCCTTTGAAGATGGGCATGGGCATTGATATAAACAGGCATACCACAGCATGGGCCCTGTATCCTCAGAGCAGTGCTTTGAATCTTTTGACCCATTTGACATGAATTCTCATTACCCTAACAGGCTATTGCCTCCCATATAAAATGGTTTAATACTGAAATCTTTGATTAATGTAAAATAAATAAATAAATCACACATCCCCCATGCATTGCTCTGGGGGCATAGTTATAGCAATTGTTGCATTTGGAATGTATTGGTAGGCAGAGTATATTGAGATTGTAGCACAGAGGATTTTTATCAGGGGTGCATGTGAGAACAGGTTCAAATGTAAAAGCTAACAAAGCTCAGCACCTCCTATTGCCTGATGAGGGAGCTGCTAAATTAGAATCATAGAATAGTAGAGTTGGAAGGGGCCTACAAGGCCATCAATTCCAACTCCCTGCTCAGTGAGTGAATTTACTAAATATTCAGCCTTGCCTAATCTGGTCCCCTCCAGATGTTTTGGACTACAATTCCCAGCATGCCTGGCTGGGAAATACTGGGAGTTGTAGCCAAAACATCTGGAATACACCATATTGGGGAAAGCTGATATATATGCTGTACTTCATCCCTGTGCCTTTAGGTTAAAAATACACAGGTGAAGACTTCCCTGTCAGTGCATTTCCATATGGGGAATAGCTTCACCTGATAAATTTTGTCAGGTATTTTCAAGTTTGGAATCTGGGTCAGGAACTACAGAATACTACTTGGGGCTAGGAAGCCAAGGGAAGCCAATAGGCCTAGGGCTCCTATCCTGTGTACACTTAGCAAGACCTGATGAATTCTGTGGGATTTACTTCCAAGTAAACATGCATAGGAGAAGGCTGTTCCAATCCAATCCTCTGTAACAAAACATAACCTACACTTGAATGGATAGGACTTTCATTATTAATCATTTTATGTGATACTTTATTTCACCACCCCTTGCCCCTCCTTCTCCTGTAGTCCTCCTGCCCAATAGGGCAGGTATCCCAGCTCCCTTTGTGGTGGGAATAGAAATTGTAGAGTGGCGGCAGCGTTTTTGACTGCTCTTGCCAAGCAGCTCTGAAGGTGATCTCTGTAGCCCACGCCACATGACAGACAACACATGAACCCACAATAAGTAAAATAATCCTTACAGCAGACCGTGGGTTCTCAGCGTGGTTTATTTGGGGGAAATAACACATGGGGGGGTCCATCCCAGAGACATTAACTGAATTTCTGTGTAAACACACCCTTCCCCTCCCCCAACCCACTCCCAACCCAATTTTCTCTCTTCTCCTCAGCTGCAGCTACCTCTTTCTCCTCCATTTTGCCTGCCCACCCCTCCTCTTCTCTACTCCCCAAAAAGTTTATTTGGGAGGGCAGCACCAATGGCACTTTTGAACGGGAGCAGAGCCAGCACTCAGCTCCGCTCTGAAGCTGCTGCCTGCCATTTTAAGATTAACCCCAAAGCAATGAGGTGGGTGAAATGGTGGCAGGCAACTTGCAGACAGGCGAAGAACAGGCACAAAGTGACTCAGCTCCCATTCAAGAGCATGGGAACAAAAGACAAACCTGAGTTATGTGAAGGAAGCTGAAGAAGTGAGCTGAGCTTCCGGAGTTGCACACTTCCTGGGGAAATTCATTCCCTACACACAGGTGCACGCAGATGTGTGTGTTGGGGGCTGGTGGTAAAGCAAAGAACTATTTGCTGCAAAAGCAGCAACAGGAAGAGAAGAGAAGGTGTGATTGGCCAACTGGCCGAGGGAGAAATATGGCTGTTGGCTGACCTAAAGCCATAAGAACACACCACCAGCAACATCACATTACACATCATAGCCACATACCCACAAAACAACACAATTAGAGTTCTACACTACTGTTCCTTTGCAGATCATGATGCACCAGAAAAAAAACACCCTAATTTTCTCCAGTATGAGAAAATACTGGACAAAGGGGGTGGGGGGATTGGGATATTTTGGGATGACTGCAGAAAATGAGCAATGTCATGTGGACAGCCCAAAAAATCCCACAAAGAAGGCAAGCACATTAAATGCCCCATCTGGAAGAGCCAAATTTCTTTGATGTTCTTTTTTTTGCAGAAGAATGGAAGGACAATCTACATCAATATATCTAAACACGCTCTTTAAAAAATCTTTCTGGTCATTATATTTTGGGCAACTCACAATACTCTCTCCTTATCTACGGAACAGGGCGAGTGTTACCTTTTTTCTTTTTTAGAATAAAATCATCATCTCTGGCTGTTCTTCTAGAACTATATGGAATTCATATGTATCCAATATTTAATCTGCCAGTTTCACATAAATTAATTGGTATGTAGCAGCTTAATGCAAAACAGCCAACGTTCTGTTTTGTACTTGGAAATATGGAACAAGCGAGGCCTACATTTGAAAAAGGGTGGGAGTGGGAAAATCTTGGATGCTCTCAGCCAAGGGGGTAGGCATGCAGAGATGATCATTGTCAGCAATGCTCCTGGAAGATTTCTTGCCCCATTGTTGTGGGACGTGATTAAATTACATCATTTTCATTTTTTCCATCCTTAACTCTCACCACTTAAAATGGTTTGTCCCATGCAATCAAGTGTGATCTTCAAGTTTCAGTTTGATTTTAAATAAAAACATAAAAACACCCTTAAATCTGGAAAAGTATTTTGTGGGATGGGGATGAAGGGAAACAAAATTAAAAGGGGATCTATAGTAATTCACTTTAAAAAATCTGCAGAATCCAGCAGAGTTTTACTCCAAATATGCCACAATGAAATCCATACCGTATCTCAAAATCAGTTTTTTTTCTCTCTTTCTCTGGCATATGCCAATGCGTTTGTTCCAGATGCCCATAGCCATTGAGAAAGGATTTGAATTGGAAGACAAATGTCTACTCTGCATTACAAAAAAACCATTAAAAAAATTGAACACAGTATTTGTAGTTCTCTGATATATGATATGGGGCTAAATATCACCAAAACCTTCCTAAAAATACTATTTTGAATACTTAAAATGTAATCCAAAGTGAGGTCAAGGGGGCAGGTGAACGAGGTGTCATAAGGTGTGAAAGGGGGGATGTTTTTCTCTCCATCCTCACCCCCCAGATGTGCAGGTAAGTAT
Source organism: Anniella stebbinsi (assembly GCA_029215795.1). Lineage (NCBI taxonomy): Eukaryota > Metazoa > Chordata > Lepidosauria > Squamata > Anniellidae > Anniella > Anniella stebbinsi. The sequence goes on from JARDYH010000005.1 coordinate 100,486,333, forward strand.
GCACAGGCTGTGCCTGCAATGTGCTTTTTCAATTGGAATGAATTTAGTTCTGTGTTGTCCCATTCATTTGTTCATATTAGGCTGACCAGATAAAATCCAGGTCAGGGCTCATGTAACTTTAACAGTTGTAGAGAAAAGGGAATTTCAGCCAGTGTCATTTGTATGCAATTAGTTCCTGGTGAAATTCCCTCCTCATCACAACAGTTAAAGTTGCAGGCACTATACTAGAGTGACCATATACAAAAGAAGGCAAGGCCCCTGCAACTTTGTGATGAAGAGGGCATTTCACCTGGACCTAATTGCATACAAATGACACTGGCTGAAATTCTCTTTTCTCTACAACTGTTAAAGTGACATGAGCCCTGACCTGGATTTTGTCTGGTCACCCTAGTTCATATATACGTAGGCTGACCAGATAAAATCCAGGTCAGGGCTCATGTAACTTTAACAGTTGTAGAGAAAAGGGAATTTCAGCCAGTGTCATTAACAACAGTTAAAGGTGCATGCACTATACTAGAGTGACCATATACAAAAGAAGGCAGGGCCCCTGCAACTTTAACAGTTATGATGAAGAGGAAATTTCACCAGGAACTAATTGCATACAAATGACACTGGCTGAAATTCCCTTTTCTCTACAACTGTTAAAGTGACATGAGCCCTGACCTGGATTTTATCTGGACACCCTATCTATACGTATTGTTACAGACCCTTGAAGAAGGCCTAAGAGAAAGAGGTCGAAACGCATTGGACTTTTTTACAATAAACTTGTCCACAGCGTCCTGAGACGTTTCTCCCCTTTTCTTGTTCTGTCTAGAGGAAAGACATTTGAAAGGATGATGGAGGGGTGAAAATTTCTTCCATCAGTCCCCCTACCTTGCTGGCAGCATATGTGGGAGATATGTCTAGGGTGATCATATGAAAAAGAGGACAGGGCTCCTGTATCTTTAACAGTTGCATTGAAAAGGGAATTTCAGCAGGTATCATTTGTATGCATGCAGAACCTGGTGAAATTCCCTTTTCAATGCAATTGTTAAAGATACAGACTTGTCCTCCTTTTCATATGGTCGGCCTATGTTAGGCTGACCATCTGAAAAGGAGGACAGGGCTCATGTAACTTTAACAGTTGTAGAGAAAAGGGAATTTCAGCCAGTGTCATTTGAATGCAATCAGTTCCTGGTGAAATTCCCTCTTCATCACAACAGCTAAAGGTGCAGGCACTATACTAGAGTGACCATATACAAAAGAAGGCAGGGCCCCTGCAACTTTAACTGTTGTGGTGAAGAGGGAATTCCACCAGGAACTAATTGCATACAAATGACACTGGCTGAAATTCCCTTTTCTCTACAACTGTTATAGTTACATGAGCCCTGTCCTCCTTTTCAGATGGTCAGCCTACCTATGTAGCCCCCAAAATCAGAGACTTACTTCTAAGGGGAGCACAATATATAGGATTGTGCTCTAATTAATTTAAAACATTTATATACTCTCCTTGACCAGTTCCACAGCAATTTACAAAACTGAATGATCAAAATCAATAAAATCACAAAATAAAAACAAGCAGATAAAATCAGATTGAATGCCTCAGATTGAATGCCTCTGGTTATCAGAGGAAACTCTCTGTGTGTGTGTATGTGACAGAGAGAGAGAGAATTTAACTCAATACTATAACCCATGGTGTTTATTAATTTATATTGTTAAGGCCAATATTATTTTAAAAAAATGGCCTGGACATTTATTTTAATTTGAATAGAAGGAAACTGATGGTTTCATGTCAATGTCCTACATTTTCCTTTCCTACAATAAATATTTCAATCTGGAAATGTTTGTTTTAAAACTGAAATGTGTCTTTCTCCTGCTTCTGCATGAAAAAAATGTCACCAACTGAGTGACTGCCTGCTTAGAAGCAGTAAGATTGAGGTAATTAGCTTGCAGTTTGTGGATAGTGATCCACTGCAGGCAGCTGGTCCTTGGGACTGAATGTCAGACCCTGTTTATCATCTATACTGCTAGGCCCAATTTGGCACCAGTGGTGGAGGCTACTCAGGGGAAAAGACTAGGCCTGAGCCAGCATGGATGATTAATTATCTTTCACACAAGCAGCGGCCCTCTGAGGTCAGAAATGAGGCCGCAGGGCAGTGAATATATGTAGCTTCCTTTATTGTGCCCGAGTTTCGTGGCTGCTTAAAGGAAATCAGTATTATTAGTCTTCAGCAGTTTGGCTAGCCCTTGTGCTTAAGAAACGACTGGAAGGACTGGATTTTATTTGAAAATTGATATACTTCCTGAGGATATATATATATATATATATATATATTCATACACACTTACACATTTGTAACAAAAGTTTAGAATTTGAAATCCATATTCAGCTAGAGCACTATTACGTAGCTGCAACAAGTCCCCCCCCCCCCCCCACAAGCAGTAGCTTCCTCCTCCCAAGTACTGCATTACAAATGGCTTTAGAAATTCAGGGGAATATTATAATCCTCTTTAAAATGTGTCAGTAGTGGAAGGAGGAGGGAAGGACCAGGAACAAAGAACGCTACCATTTGGGGCAACCGTCATTAATTTTATGTATTGCTTCTATCTGCATCAGCTCTCCATCCTGGAAACTTAATGAGCTCCATCTCATGAGAGAGGAAAGATGAGATAAGGTCTATCAGACACCTTTCGCCTTCTTAAAATGCAATACTTTTAGACTCTATGGCCATACACATCTAGAAACAATCTTCTGCACATGTATCCCTAACTGTATGAGGAAGCGCGTTCACATACACACACACAAGCAGATGTTGTGAAGAACATATTTCCCAGGGCTGAAAATCCCCATTCAAAAATACTAGCCCCTATCCACATGACGTCTCAGCGGATCTGAATGCATGGAGTAGGTTCCTATTGGCACGCTGCCAACTATCCTCCACAGATTCAGTTTCCTTTATTCCTGCTCACATCTTCCCTCTGAACATTGACTGAATGTGTGGCCTTTTCCAACATTCACACATTTAACGGAAGGTGTGAAAGACGTTTCTATGAGCATATGAGCCCTTCGGCATGATTGGAAGTGCTGATTACGTAGGGTTTCTGACCACATGGATGAGTGTATGTAGGTCTTGCTGTGCCTGCATAGAAGCCCCTTTCACATCTCCCACTGGACATGACAAAGTCAGGCACTTGTTTAGGGATAGAAGGGAGGGAAAGGCGATACAAGCTTTTCTACACGAGGCATTTATGATGCACTTTCTCAGCCTATGGAAAAATAAGAACTAACAGCACAATCTTATATATGTTTACTCAAATGTTGTCCTACTGACCTCAGTGAAGCTTACTCCTAGATAAGCGGGTATAGGACTATAACATAAAATTGCTAGTTTCTACCCAAAGTTTACTTCTATCTCTCATATATATATATATATATATATATATATAAATCTCATCTCATATATATATATATATATATATATATATAATCTCATCTCATATATATATATATATATATATATCTGAGATCTTGTTTTTCTCTCAATCGTGTAGCAAAGCAAGAAAATACTCCTAGGATGGTGGGCAATTCTGTAAAGAAACACAAAGGGACTTCTTGGTAAATAGGGTATGTGGTGCATTTGCAAGGGAACACACAACCGCTGGTGTTACAGAATCATTTCCACTCAATAAAAAAGAGAGCCTTTCACAGGAAGATCTGTGACCTCGACACTCCAGAACTGGTTAACCTGTTGTGTATATTTCACAGATGAATTCTGCCCCACGATTTCCACTTTGCTATACCTAGTGACAGAGAGACACACAACATCTGCTGTTCATATTCCTTCCCAGACTCCAAAAGCCAATCTTGTGGTGCCAAGGGAAGCAGTAAAAGAAGAGAAGAAAAGAAATTATGCAAAAGAGCCGAGAACAGATTTACTTTCCCTGCTGCTCTTCTTCCACACTAATCAAGGGCCTGCCTGAAAAAGCCTAGCTAGGTTGCATTTGTCTACTGGATGTTGTGAGTGTAGTCCACTGATCTTTGGAATTTTCCACATTTGGGAAGCCTGCAGCATTTTATAATGAATCTGTCTTTAAGAGTCAATCACTAAATCATCTTAGAAGCAGTTCTAGGACTCATCTCTCTCTCTCTCTCTCTCTCTCTCTCTCTCTCTCTCTCTCTCTCTCTCTCTCTCTCTCCCTCCCTCCCCTATGTCCTATACGGATGTGGTTTGTGATCAGCAGGAAAGAGACAGCACTGTAGACTTTCCAACATAAAAGAGGTTGAGCTGCTAACATATTTCCTGACCCTTTAAAACTAATTTCTTTCTCTCTTTCTTGTTTCTGTAACAGCATGAATTTGGCACCATTTCCTCTTGTCACTGAGGAACACATATCAGGTGTGAATGATCATAGCATTTTGTGGGTAAATTTATATAATCTGCAATAATGAAACCATTTACTCATGATTAATTCACTGGAATAAGAGTACTGTTGCATATCACTGAACAGAACTTGTTTGTTTGTTTACAAACTTTGCATACAGACATTCAACCATAATTTTAGAGTGGTTTACATAAGAGTGAAGCAGGAAAAACAAATTAAAAATGTACTCCCAAATGAAATAAAAACAACAGTAGCTAAAAACCAGTGTATGTATGTATGTATATATGTAATTATTTGGAGCATTTATAGACTGCCTTTCAACAAAGATCTCAGAGTGGTTTACATATGTATCTGGTCAAGAGGGCAGCTTTAACTGTTGTGATGAAGAGGGGATTTCACCAGGTGCTGCATGCATACAAAGGACACCTCCTGAAATTTCCTTTTCTATGCAACTGTTAAAGATACAGGAGCCCTTTCCATATGGTCACCCTAGATATGGAGCAAAACCAAACAGGAAATATATCCCAACACAAAACCAAGAACTGTTAAACCAATTGGGATAAGCCCACTGATGAAGATAAAATAATATCAGATTTTGGGGGATATATTATTAATTTCTATAGAGACTAAAACATACATTTAGAGACAATAGAGGAGAATACATTTCTGTGGTGTGATAATATTCTGAAAAACCAAGAATAACCAGTAGCAGAAATGAGCAAACACATTTTGACCCAAGGTCTTCTTCAGTAGTCTAGTATATAAAAATGGTCTAGTATGTAAAAAGGGTTACCTTTCAAAATGATTTGGAAACTTCAGCTGTGCAAAATATGTCCTCCTAGATATTGGTGGGGGCTGTCGCTTGATTCATTTGACACTGATACTCCTCTAGCATGGCAGGTTGGGGAATGTTAGAAGTTGTAGGACTTTTTTTTTTGTCTAAATACGCATAGGATTGCACTTTAACATAATTAACAAGATGACTGGGTTCATGAGTACAATGACACATATTCAGTTTCAATTTCTTTTTAGGAAGATTAAGGTGGTTGAGTGGGAAAGTAGCCAGGAAGGAAAATTGTGTTAAATTTCTCTCTGGATCAATCAAACAATAGCTTGTATCTGCTTTTACATTTGTAACAAATTTGATAACATGTTAATTAAGAAAGAGTATATAAAGTATATGATTCACATCAAGCATGTAGCTCTTTAATTACCTAAAAGCTTGTGTGGACAGGAAAAAAGAGAGGATATGGAGCACAACTAATAAAAGATAGGTATGTCATAGTAGCAAATTGTGCAGATAATTGCCTGTCAGAGGCCCACTAGGGCCACAATCTAACACAGACAGCTTTTCTACATGAAGTTGTTAATCCGCTGTATCTACTTTCAGTTTCATCACAGAGTTGAAATCCGAGCACTACACGAAAAGCATTTCCTTTCCTGTTTTTCCACTACATAGCCTCTAGGTGGCACTGTGTTATAGTGGAATAACACAAATACACAAGTGGAAAAAACATTTCTTTCACTCTCACAAGTACCACATTTTCTCTGCTGTAAAAAACCTTGCAAGTGCTCTTTCAAAACAGAAGTGAAACTGGAAGTTCACGGCCTCATCTAAAGAACCCATAAACAACTGTGAGCAGGGAATTACAAGCACTCAATAAATGCCTTGTGTAAAGAAGCTCATAATTTGGTATGTTTAAGCCCAGTAAAATAAACGGTTGATTTCTGTGTTAGACTGCACCTTAAGTGTTCACATCGTCAAAAATCCTCCACACTTAACTCTTGAAGCCTTAGAACATAGGAAGCCGCCTTATGCCAGGTCAAATGCCAGGTGCCTTATGCCATTTGTCCATCTAATCAAAGGCCATCTGCTCTGACTGGCAGTGGCCTTCCAGGGTTTCAGTCAGAGTTCACTCCCATCATATGCTACCTGATCTTGAGATTCTGAGTATTGAACCTGGGGCTTCCCCTTGCATAGCAAATGCTGTGGTTATGTAGACTAATGTGCAATTATGTGGCCTTATTTTTATATATGTTGCTTGCATGCATTTCAGGAAACACTGCCAGGAATATTGAATGTTCCCTGGATGATAAAGGCTTTTAAAATATACTGACTGGCTAGCCCTTTTACAGTTTAGTTGTAGCATTTGTGCTACATTCAAAAGTGAGGGCAAAATCACTCCATGTCTCCATCTCCCTCCTCACAAATGTCAGACATCACCAATAACAGATCATTTTAAAAAAAAAACAACAACACTATCATTCTATTGGAAGGAGTCTTTTTGCATAGTCCCTATAGCACCTCTTCTCTTATGCACCTGTAACATTGACACCATCTCCCACCAAACCAGAGTTTCTGAAACAATTAATGGGGTCTGGAAGGCACTTCCCCCCCCCCATCCCAGTATGATTTTCAAAATTTCCCTACTCTTTCTGTATTATTTGAGCAGCAGTACCTAGCTCTGTCAATGGCATACTGCAGTTATAAATCAAGTAATCTGGCAAACTGGGTTCCCTTGTCGTCTGACAGAAGATGTTCTACTGGTGAAAGTATAGACGCACCCACCCATATGCATATCTAAATAACAAGGAATTATTCAAATTATTATCTAGAAAACCATTGTTTTATGGAGAGAAGTCTTTAGTCTTATTCTGAGGTCACATTTGGTCACATCACTGCAGTGGCACTGGTGCTTTAGTGAAATTGTCCTAGTATTAGTGATGTCCATGTGATCGTCCAATTCAGCTGCCAATACAATCATGATATAGCACTGAGGGTATTTTGCATATAGGATAGGGAATATATGCTTAGTGACTAAAACCCTCTTTTGACCCACTCCAGTCACTTTTATGGAGCCTAAAAACTATCGCAGCATTTTTTTTTATGACTGAGCATAAAAATATGAAGCTTTCTGTAATATCCTCCAGTTTGACTGAATGCCACCCAGGACACATGTTGATAACAGAGGAGTCTGTGTAATTTTTATTAGCTACCCACTGATGAGATTTAGCAGATTGTGTTTTAGGCAGAACTGCAATTACAGCTGCAACGCTGACACAAAGTTCACCGACTTTTGAAAACAAGCTTGGAAGGGTTTGGAAGCTAATGAGCTGCAGCTAAAGGAGTGAACTTGCCTTCACTTCTTTAGGTGGATTTCATTTGAGAGAATCCTGTGGCCTTCTGCTTTTCCTCTTTGCTCTCCAGTGACTCACCGCGTTGACATTTGCCTTCACCTCTCCAAGACTCATTCCTATTAGCTCCAGTTGGAAAGCTGTCAACAGTTCCCATCTGTTTTCTCAACATTAAATGCACGCATTTCCCCCCTCCCCCTCAAACAATTTTTCCCTTGGAACAAATGATTTTAGATGAGAAAAACTTTCATTCCATTTGAGGCAAATCAGCACATTTTTGCTACAAATGTACTCTGCGGAAGGTACAGAAAGGAATAACAATGCCTTGCAGTGCTCTAAATCCATTACATCCCTTGAGAAAAGTCACTATTATTCCCATTTGAGGGATGGAAAGGAAAACAGAGAAAGACATTCCTAAGACCACCCAGTGGAAGTTGTTAGACATAAGGCAATTTTTTCTATAGATAGTGTAGGAAACTATCTATATATAGATAGTGTAGGAAAAACTCTGTATGCAGTAACTTGTGACAATCCCCAGGTCCCTGCTAACTGGTGGGGGTGGGGGTTGTCCACATTGCAGGGGGCACAAGGGGATCCTTCTCCTTGCACATTCAGCTGTGTACTGGACTAGTGTACTGCCCACCAACTCCCTGGCCCAGGGTCTGCCCTAGGAGAGCCAATCAGTTGCACTAGATGGATTCTGGGGGCAGGGCTATGAAGTAGACATGAGATAAAGCATTTCATCTCAGCTCTGAGGGCATAAATAGGCGGCTTGGTCCTGGACTTTGACATTGCCTGAGATTCCTGCCACAACATCATCATGCCGTGAGGTGATATATTAGTCAGCGATTTGTCAGCAATCAGGCTGTCCAATGTCTGGATCTTTGACCTATTGAACACATTCTGTGAGCTGTAACCAATAAACGTTGTGGCCATTTTTAACTACCACTACCTATGTGTAGTTCTTGCTCCTGCACCCCACATGCATATTGCACCCACTGTGTGTAAATATTGTGAAATAGATGCATGACTTGTCTGCAGTGAATGCACTACTTTGCTTCAGGAAAGTGATATCCGTATATAAGAAAATCATTTTGTGTTAGGTGGTCCTCAGTTTTTGGTATACAAATCCATACCATGTTTCTCAGCTCTGGGCCTAATTCTCCCTCCATTCACTGGACTACATGAGTTCCAAAGAAGTGCTTGCTTGCCATAGTATTCTGAATCGTAGGAAAAGCACGGCTCTGTCATCATGGCACCATGCTCCCAAGCTGTTTTTTCTTATACATCATACTCTGGTTAGCTGATTTACAATAAGCAGGATATATTTTGTCATCACCAGTGCAAGGATTGACAGAAAGCAAGCAAGGGCAGAGAACAACTGTATTTTGTCCTGGTTCACATATCTTGATATCAGCTTGCTTGTTAGTTAGGATCTCCGTCGCGAACCCTCTACCGAAGTGGTGTTGTTTTTTTAAAGTCCATTTTGATTTTAGGTGCCAAGCTGAACATACAGTTCAGTCAGTGACTACTACTGTATTTTGACCTTCAGTCTGAGTGGATTTGATAGGAGCATTACGGAGAGGAGCATAAATATAAAACTCATGAAGTCATGTCATTTTAAAGAGTTGCTCATCTGACCCTAAATTCCACCTACTGCACTGCTTTAGTTTGAGATCAGATAGTAAAATCCAAACAATTCTTTTTCATCTTCCAACCACTCTTAAACACTGAAAGGCATTTAAAAGTAGGATCTTCAAAAGCTCTTCAAAATCAATGCTCCTGTTCATTTTCACAGTTTTAAATGTGTGGAGTAGAACACTCCGTATCCGTGCAGATGACATTTGTTTGTGTATGTGTGAAAGGGTGGGGGTAGGGACATAAATCTGATGAAAGCCTGTCAGAATGAACTCTGTCTTACTGAAGATATAGATATGACCCACAGGAGAATGTTTCTTTTCCATTCGAAGGTATTGGCTTGCCCACAGACATAGAGGAAAGTATGTTCCCAATCCATTCTTCCCTCATTTCTGACCTCTTAAACACAGCTCTCATTTGTACTGATTTGTAACTGCTGGCACCAATATGCGACACCTTGAGTGGGTGTGTGAAGGGTAGAAATGACAGTCATGCAAGCAATGAACATCCACACTGTATTTAGGGTGAAGCAGGTAGTAGTAACAATCATAAGGATCATATATAATGCAGTAAAGCTGTCTACCTGGAATATAAACAAAAGCCCTTTCCTGAGGCACTGGAGGATAATCATTCACAGTGACAGCATCTTCAGCCAAGCACAGGCAGCCTGAGAGACTCCCTCTAGAATACATGGGGCTTTGCTTGTCTTCATTTGCATCCCAGGATTGGTGTTGGCTTTTGTTTTCATCCTAAAAAATTGTATTTACGTGCAGCACCTTCATTTTGACAGAGGCCTTGTGAAGTTACACAGCAAACAGACTTTTCTTTTGGCACCAAAATGGAACATTTTTATTTCTAAGTCACCCCTCCCTAATAATTCTTCCTAGTTTTGACAGAAAAGGGAACTTTTCACTTTTACTAGAGAGAATCAGAAAGAGAAACCTACAACTTAATCATCACTCCATCTAATAGAGAACTCTCAGGTGGTGAGTGCTGACAGAAAAGGAGGCAAAACAAAGCCACTAAGAAACAAGAGGGTGGTATTAAAATACTTGGAGGGAACCCAAGGCTTACAAAAGTATATTTTTAAAAAGCTCTATGAGGGCAAGCTCCCCCTCCACCCACCCACAACCCCCCACAACCCTCACTGAGGACTGAGAGTCTTGGTATCCACGGAATGTTGAGTATCTGTTGGAAAAGGAAAACAAGAACATCAGAGAATATGGAATGCTGGGCTTGAGCCTGTCACTGTGTAACATCTTATATAGTATCATGGAGGAGGGCACAGTCCTCTTAGGAGATAAGAGAGAGCCTATCTACACTACTGCTTTAAAATGGTTTAAAACGGTTTATAACAGTTTTGAGAAGTGTTGGGGCCCAGGACACACTCCATATACAGATTTCAGAACGTTTTCAAAGTGTTTTATCTTGCGTGTGTAGATAGGCTCGAAGATGCACTGCAACATTTTGTTGGAGATCCCATTTGTTCCCTCTAATCGCAAAGTGGATGGCCCTATGCCAGCCATCTCCACTCTGGTACTCTCCGTGTGTTTTGGACTACAACCCCCATTATTCCCAGCTAGCATAGCTATAGACTACACTTCCTACCATCCCCAGCACTGTACTTTACAAGCCAGGTTGTGCGGAAAACTGTGAGCGGATGACCTAGTGCCTTGCTCAGTCTGCTGTCCAGGTGCCCTTGATGGGCAATTTCAAGTCCCATCTCCTCCTTCTGATTCTTTATCTTTACAATGGAATGGGATTGGATAGCCCTTTAAATAAAGGACCATCTTCTGTGAAAGAGGACACACATCCCTCTGTCACAAGGGAATATTTAATATGTGAAGGGGGTAGATTTAGGGTGAACAGATTTTGAGAATCAAAATCCCGGACCCCCCCCCCGCCACCCCACCCACCCAAAACAATCCCCCCACTGCGTGCCCGCGCCCCCCCGGCCGCATGCCTCGTGCCGCCGCCCGCCCCGCCCGCCCGCCCCGCGCTGCCCCCCACCCGCGCCGCGCTGCGCCGCCTGCCCCCGCGCCACCCGCCCCCGCACCACGCCGCCTGCCCGCCCCGCGCTGCCCACACGCACGCCCCGTGCTGCCCGCACCGCGCTCCTTACCTGCTGGGGTGTCCGCTTCCCTCCGGTGCTCGGAATCTACTGAGAAACAGGCTTCCTGGCCTGTCTCTCAGTAGTGCGCCGGGTGATGACGTCATCACCCGGCGCGCTACTGAGGGACAGGCCACGAAGCCTGTTTCTCAGTAGATTCCGAGCACCGGAGGGAAGCGGACGCCCCAGCAGGTAAGTGCCGCCCGCCTCCCGCCACCGCCGCGTGACCCCCCGCTGCCCCGGTTTGCCCCCACCGCCTGTCCGGACAAATCCAGGCGGATGGTCACCCTAGTAGATTCCCAACAGCTCAAAGGGTCCTGGAAGAGTAGAAATGTGGGCTGGGAGATGAACACTGGCCACAATGTCCTTTCTTCAACTTGCTCTATCAAAAGGTTTAGTGAAGGCTACCTCAGCCCTGGACCAAGTGCTATGTCATCACTTTGCCCTCAAACAGGGGTGGTGGTAGTGGTTAACAAACAAACAAACAAACACAATGCATACATACCTTCCCTACCATTTATTCCCCCTCGCCATTCCATGTGGGCTTCCAACATATTTAATTTCATTTTTAAAAAAATTTGAGGGTTGGGGGAGGACTTTCTTTATCCCAGATGTGGTGATCCCTGTTCATGCCAAAGCTAAATTATCCTCATTTAAAATAAGTACAGAGAGATTGAAAGACCTGAGAGCAGAAGTTTGGAGCTATTCTGCTGCTGTTTTCATACAAAGCCTCAAGCAATTCCCCTCCCCTCCAATGCCATGTGCCGTCAATGTTGGCACAGCTACCGGAGAGGTGCTAATGTTGTGAGGTGCTTAAATTCCTGTGAAAGACTTCACGGTTTATGATGATATTTAGAGAAAATAAATTGATTGTGTTCTCATTAATATTTTTCAAATTGATTTTAGCAGCAGCAACATCTGACTTGAAAAGATTTTTCCAAGGTCATACAATGAGTTCATCTATCTTGCAGCAACAGAATCCCAAGGGAGCTTTATTCACATCTTCCCCACCAACCATGTTTCCCCCCTCATAACTTCAGCAAGAAGAGGAAAAAGCTCAAGTCAAAGGAATACAACTCAGTTTTAGAATATACCACAAAAAATGTCCACCCCCTTAGTTCTCAGTGGAGCCCACTCATCTCTCTGTATTTCTCATGGAATAAGTTATGTATTGAAAAGAGCTGTTCTATGGGAGAGTTCCACAGGTGACTTCCATTAATGCTAATAGATTTAAGTGGTGATAATTCCCATGTGCTGATGGCAGAAGATAAACCTGGATACTCTTTACTAGCACCCTCAGGGGTTTAAAAGTCAGAATTGGGGGCGGGGAGACAGAACTCACCCCTTATCAATGTACGACTGTCTCTTTCAGTGTTCCTGCTAATGCTTTGACCACCTTTAAGTGGATTTGTTATTTAAAAGACTCCAGAGATCAAGTTTCTATTATTTTCCTGAGAAGATAATACAGCAACTTGCATAAGGCTATTCTTTTCAGTTTCATCGATGTTCCATAAGTTTTAGCACTTTGGAACATTTTTTTTACAAGAAGTCTGAAAGCTGGATAATTTTAGATTGTTTTATACAAGTGGGAGATTCGTGCATTATAATTTCTTTTGTAGGTTTGTGTATTTGTCTCTTAAGTGTTTTTACATTTCCCCTTTACTTTTTATTATAAATTACAAGTTTATTTTGATTTTAAATGTTACTTTACAACGTTTCTTTCTATTGCTTTTATTTCAATTTTTTTTTCAGGAATTTAAACTCCCTTTCTGTACAACTTTTTAAACTAAACTTATATATGTATATATTAATCTTACTGAAGAGTTCCATTTTTTTTTGTTTCTATTATACCTTCCTTTTGAAAGGTTCTTTCCTTATCTCTCTTTAAAAAAAATAACTTTCTTTAAAACACATTAAAAGTAAAAACTATTTAAAGTTAAAATACAATATTTTTTAAACAGTAATAGCACAGATTTATTTTGCAGACGTAAGCTTCACCCTCCCCCACCATTTTCTTCCTTTAAAACTTCTGCCATGCTTTTCAAGTTCTAGCCGTGTTCTTCTAACCCCTTCTTGTGCTTTTAGAATTGTAAACAGACTATTCACAAATTCAAGATGATGGATCTTCCTTTTTTGTGGGGGGGGGGGGTAGCATTCAACATCCATTGACAGAAATTGTTCTATGATTCAGTATGTAACTGTGCTCTGTCTCATGAAGTGTACTGTGGTTGTGAACGTTCAGCTGCAGTTTCTCTAATTTATACTCCTGTCAGGCCTACTGACACATTCCCAGCATTCTAATATTTGCCCTATTGTTTGCCCTGCCCAACTTCCCAGCTATGATTTTTCTTTCTGCACAGGCCCTTGTATTTCCTTTCTCTGTTCCCCATACTGCTCATGTCTATTTATTCCACTGTGGATGTTTCAAAATGTAGAATGCTTGCTTCACATGCATTCTACTCAGGCTTAATGCATTTTGAAGCTGAGTGGATTGCTTGTGTTGTTCACGCGGAGTCTTACTGACTCCCTTCCCCCAGAAAATGTGAGGCAGAGCAGAATGCGCACCTTGCTTGCATTCTTCTCATTCTTTGTGCCTGCCCAAGAGGCTTCAACCACCACTGATTTTTCCCAGAATTCTTCAGAATGTTGAGTTTCTTCCTCTGTCCTGCTTCCTGCCCCCTCTGTAGGCCCATTTTGAAATGCAGTGCAACTGCATGGAACACTCCATATAAAAGGGAAGTGATTGGCAGCATATATTTTAAAATTTAGAGACAAACCTTGCCTTTGACAGCAATACTTCCCTTCAGCAGTTATCTATATGTGTGTTTATTTATTTGCTATGAAGATTTAGTTTGATGGCCATCCCACAAAGCCATTGTTATGAATAGCATAAGTGCTTTATGCTATGAGAACACACATACACACACTTTGACTTAAAGTTTATACTTTTATTCTAAGGAAGGGAGATCTTTTGACTATAGCTTATGAATAGCTCCACAGAAGCTTTCAGTTACTTCAAACAAGAATACAATATTATTGGAACAAACTATTTCATCATATACCTTAGCTAGCAAATCTCAGCTTGCATTAGCTTGCAAATTTCTCTTCCATCTTCATTTATTATTGCATTTTTATACCGCTCTATAACCGAAGCTCTCTGGGTGGTGTTAGCCACAGTGAAGCCATCTTATGCTCATTCGCATAGGATGCTGGGATTGCTTGCAGAGAATGCTTGCTTAAAGCCAAGAACGGCCTATGCATGTAGCAGATAGAAACAAGGAACAAGCATAACTCGGCCTTGGCTGGAGCTGAAAGATTCCCCAAAAGTAACAGGCGAAACTGATATCTTGTCCTAGCAGGTGCAATAATGAGCTAATGAACAAGGTGGTCCTTGGCAGTAGCCCAAAGGACGGTGGCTCACATTGAAATACATTGAGTTATGCTTGCGCGTGCGCTTTCTGTAGCAATGACATAGGGTGCTTACTGTAAAAGTATATAAGGGGGGCTTGCGTGCCCTTGGTGTGACTCTAGTGAGCCAGCAGCTTACTAGAGTGCACCCGCTCAGCTGAACGTAATAAAAGTGTGTTGGATCGGATCTTTGGAGTCTGTGCTTCTTAGTGGGAATTGGCATATCTCCTAGGAAAAAGAGCCTGGACTTATTTTTGTCCAACAAACTGGCAACAAAATCCGCCGGGACTATCCTAGTAGCTCCAGAGACCTACCGGCCCCCATTTAGGCCAAAAAAATAATGACGTGCGCACCTGGTGCCTCTTTTGAGGACCTGTTGTTACTTTTGGGGCACAGGAGTGTGCCAACTGGCCCGGAGATTCTAGAGAGAGTCCCTTATAGACACAGATGATCTTGATCCATGCCCGGGTGCCAATCAAGCCAGACGTGGCCGCTCCAGAAACTGGTAAGAGCAATTCTTTATTTGGGGTTCTTGGAAAAGGAGTAAGGCCATGGGCTACTTCTAGTAGAGAACAATCAAAGAAATGCCTCTGTGGTGTGTACTGGCAAAGACAACTCTTGGAAAAGAGGCAGTGTTACGAGAGATGGTCTCTAGTAGAGACCAAAGCTTTCAAAGTTTTCAGAGTTATGGTTTTAAACAGAGTAACTTCAAAAATTGAGAAATTCAGAAGTCCATTTCAATGTTTGGTGTTGTAGTGTTTGTGTTTGTGTTTTGTTATTGTCTGAAAAAAAAAGTTTCAAATCAGTGAAGTTTTGTAACTGAATGCAGTCCATGTGTGTGTAACTGATTGTTAAAGTGTAAAATGATGAAGCCTTGGTGGTACAACGGTCCTGAAACCTACCCCCCCCATCCCTGTATCCTGATTCAGAGCAAGAAGAAAAGACAAGAAGGGGGGGAGAAAGGGAAGTTTCAGGCAAGCTTGCAAAAGCGTAGGCAGCAGGCAAAAAGCGTCTTTGATTTATCCCCTTCCATGCATACGATCGGAGTGGGCTGAAAGAGAGGCAGAGGCAGCAAACCGCTGTAAAATGGCAGCAGAGGGGTTAATAGAACTGCCTCTGCTAGACATGGATAAGAGCCTTGCGCCTCGCCGGGGAGGGGCCGCTTTTCAAGCACCTTTAAAGGAAATGATCAAAGCACAAGGCAATAGAGCCTATGTTTACCAGAAACCCCCCCCCCTTTTTCCAGTGATCCAGAGAAATTAAAGCTGTGGTTGAGACTTTGGCAGCTACCCACCACCCCAAGCCAGGGACTGTGCCTGTGAGGATGAAAATCCTGTGGCGTTTTATGATAGATTGTGAGGCTTGCCGGAAGTCAGGAGCAATGGGCAGGAATGTGAAGGAGTTGTTGGAGGTAGCGATGAAGGTGTATGAGAGAGAAAAAGAGAAAGTGCAAAGTGCAAAGTTAAGACCCAGAGAGATGGGAGCAGAAGGAAGATAGAAGAGGATGTGGCCGGAGCCGGCGACAGAGAGAGAGAGAGAGAGCTGGGAGGGAGAGACATACCTAAGTTTTCTTCCAGCTTCTTTTAACCCTTTCATTTGAGGCACCTTTGCCGGAAATGCTGGACGTAAAGAGTCATAGAGCATACGTTTATGCTCCCTCCACAGGACTCCCCCCCTAAAGGGATTACATCCCTCCGCCCCTGTCTTTTACTCAGAGGAAGCGAGCGGGGGGGGGGAAGCGGAAGATGCGGGTTTGAGCCTGCTTCCCCTTAAAAGTGCAGGACAAAGCTTCTCATTACTAAGGAGGCGGTACCCATCCAACACACCAATTTGCATGCAGCCCAGCATGCCCAGTTGCTGTGCTGGGTCGAGATATTTTCATGAAGTTACAGGCAGAAATCAGCTTCGAAAAACTCAGCAAGAAAGTGGGAAGGAGAGAGAGTTTGGCTTCTCCTCCTGCTTCCACAAAGGCAAACCCTCTGTAAATGAATTAGGAAGAGCAATTAAAGAGTCAAAATTCCTAAGCACTAAGCAGAGCCTGATTCACAGTTGTAACCTGATCTCTCCCCTTTGTGCAGAAGATACTAAGAGGTATTTAGGGATGATCCCTGGAAAGATGCTCACTCCATGGGACTTTTAACCCTTTCACGGCCAGAGCTTTGTGTGCCGAACCTGTACGCCTTAAGCTGAAGCCAGGGGTTGCTGCAGTCAAAGTAAAGCAATACCCAATGCGTCATGCTACTCAAATGGGCTTGAAACCACCCATTGAGAAATTTAAAGCATGTGGATGGCTGAAGGAAGGGACTTTACCTTTCAACACTCCTATTCTGGGGGTACCCAAAGGGGGGCTCTGAGTATCGACTTGTACAGGATTTGACATTGGTGAACAGGCTAATTGAGGCTCCCCACCTAGTTGTTCCGAACCCCCATACCATTTTGACCCAGATACCAGCCAAAAGTGAATGGTTTTCAGTTTTGGACCTCAAGGATGTGTTATTTTCCATCCCTTGCACAAAGAAACGCAATAATTGTTCGTCTTTGAGTGGGAGAATCCCGAGACTCACAAAAAGACTATGCATCCTGAGTGCAGCGTCCTGCCTGATGGTGGCATCCGAGACTCAGGGGAATTATGAGTGGGCCACCAAAAGTTTGTTGAATCATCTGGCTGAAAAAGGGCTACAAGGTCTCAGGGGGGAAAAAAACCCAGGTCGTGCAGAGGGAAGTGACCTTTCTAGGCTATAAGATTTCTGGAGGACAGAGGGGCTGGGGCCTGAGAGAATAGAGGTGATCCAGCACTCCACACCGGGCTGCCCATGGGCACTGCCTTTCTGGGAATAACTGGCCTTTGCAGACTGTGGGTGCCAGACGATGGAGAGAGTGCCAAAATGCTTTATGAGTCATTAAGCAAAGATGGCTTGACTTCTAGGACATGGACCAAAGAAATGGAAAAAGCCTTTTATGATCTCGAAAGAGCCCTGATGTCACCCCCAGCCTTAATGATACCCAACCCTGCTAAGCCCTTTTGTCTTTCTTTATTGGGGTTAATTTCTTGGAAATAAACACAAAACAAACCTTCAGTCTGTTTGCTGGCCTTATTCCTGGACATTCCTAAGTTAAAGGGTTTTATTGGCTGGTTTCCCAGAAGAGAACCAGGATGACACTGAACCCAGCTCGTCATTCACGCTACGAAGTGGCCCCTGCAACCCTACTACCTGAACCAGGGCAAGTGCAGCACAAAGCCCAGGTGAGGAATTCTTCGTGGATAGATCCAGCTATGTGAAGGAAGGAAAGCAAGTCAGTGGAGCAGCCATCGTGACGCCTTGTCAAAGGAGACTTTTGAAGTTACCAGCCCACTATTCAGCACAGGCAGCAGAGCTGATAGCCACCACAGAAGCACTGAAAGAAGGCCAGGGGAAAGAAAAAGGATTCATCACGGCCTCAGAAAACGGATGGCTCATGGACACTTAATAGGAGCCTTACTGGGAGGCTTTAATGTTACCAAAGGCCGTTGTCATGGTGCATATCCGAGCCTATGGAAGAGCCGAGGAACCAAGTCTCCGGAAGGGAAACCAGGCAGCAGATGAGGCTGCAAAAGAGGCTGCCATGACAGGAACAATGTGGATAGGTTTGGTGAAAGAAATGCTATGCCCAAAGCCCCAATATACTAAAGAAGAAGAAGAGGATGCCCTGAAGATCGGAGGGACCAAAGATTCTACAGGATGGTGGATATTGGAACATGGAATCGTCTTTGTACCCAGAGCCCTGCATCTCTTGGAAGACCTGCACTACAAGCAAGGACATATAGGAGCAGGAGCCCTTGTGGACCTTTTAAAGAGAATGGTCTATGGCCTGAACATGCATGCAGAGGCTCAGAGGATTACAGCCAAGTGCATTAGACTTTGCAGAGATGCCCCCTTGCAAGGGCTATAAGTACATGCTAGTTTTTGTTGACCAGTTAACAGGGTGGTTGGAGTACTTTCCTACTCAAACCTGTCAGGCTAGGGTGGACACAAGAGCCTTGCAAACAGATCTGATACCCCATTTTTCCCCATCAGAAGTCATAGAATCAGATAGAGTCATTTTGTGTCACAAGTAACTCAACAAGTTGCAAGAGCCCTAGGTATTTTGGTTTGGATTTGTAAAAATACTCCCTGGCTGAGAGGACAAAGAAGAACAGAACATGATGAAATTAATTTGGTGGATTTGGTTGGGATGGAAGTTAAGCCTCCCTGCTCCGATCCCTGTGGGAGGCTTTAACAATAAAGAGAAACTAAATATTGGCCACCCCTTTCACAAAGCATATCAGCAATTAGCCACAGTTGGCAATCTCAGTTCCTGTTGGATATGTCATCAACTGGGATCTTCAGAAATAGACTTACAACTTGTCCCAATCCCTGTGCCCTTAGATTTGTGGTTGCAGCCAGGGCAGCTTGGATGGCTTGCCTCACATTTCTATCAGCGGGGAGACACCACAGGGTCAAATAAAAAACCAGGAGGGTGGTTTCGAAATCCCTTGGCAGATGGATTGCCTGAGTTTCAGGCATACTCAAGTGAGGTCAAACACCCCATTTGTTTTGAACATGCAAATAGAACAGGTAAAAACATGGGATGGCTCCCTGAATCCTCTTGTGAAAAAGTGTTGTATTTTGATTCTGAGGATGGAAGAATAGAACCATGGGGGGAAACGTATAATGAGGGAGGTGATGTGACTAACTGTGTTGGCCCATATGGATTCCCTGGTCTACCTCCCTATGAATTAAACAACCTAACTCTAGAGAATTTGAATTTCACCAATGGTGAATGGAGGAATGAGAGTACAGGACTGTATAATAATAGCCTGTATTTCTTCACAGAGAATGGGGAAACCATGACTGGAATATATAACTACACACAAGAAAAAAAGATGACCTAGTACTAACACCTCTAAACCCCACATAGTACAAGGGGCAATCTTGAGAAACATACATGCTTCCATATTCTGTGGTTACAAAAATAGTTCTAAATAGAACACCACAATTCAAAAATGGACAGAAACTAACATGACAGCCAGATGTGCAGAATTTAATCACACCCATAACTCACAGGGTGGATTCAGCTGTCTTGTATCAAATGGAAAGTGCATGACAGGAAGTTTTCTGAATCTAATCTTAAATCAACCTGGTGTCTCCCTATGTGGTCAACAATTCTACAAGGTGTTACCGCAGGGATGGAAAGGGAGGTGCACCCTAGCTTTAGCAGTTCCCCAGGTTGAAATTCATCAAGACTTGACTGCAAAGCATGTGCTTAATTTGGGAAGTTACAGCCATCGAGTACTTCGGGATACCTCAAGAGAGGAAAATCCTTTGGTCAAAAGGAGCAGCGGATTTCATTCTTGGGCCCGCTGGTTTTTGCCCTGGCTAGGAGTAGAGCAATTGGAACGGGCAATCAAAAATATATCCCAAGAACCCAAACTTGCATTTAATGCGACTTTGGATGGGCTTACAGGGCTTCAACAAGAGATTAAATCACTAGGTGCAGTAGTAGTTCAAAATAGAATGGTATTGGATATCATAACAGCCCAGGAGGGCGGAGCCTGTGCAGTGGTTGATGAGAGCTGCTGCTTTTGGGTGGATCAGTCTGGACAAATCAGCCCAGATGTGAATATCATTAAAGTTTCTGTTAAAATGTTCCATGACATTGGGGTCCCAAAACCATGGAATTTCTGGGATTGGCTGACTGGTTGGCTCCCTAACTTTGGATGGCTTAAAAATATAGTTGTGCTAATAATAGAAGTGATTCTGATTTTTCTATGTATAATCTGCTGTTTTCCTTGTCTAATGGCTCTAATACGTCATATGCAAGAAACTGTTTTGCATCGCCAAATAATAATAATAATAATAATAATAATTTATTTCTTACCTGCCTCTCTGTTTGGATGGAGGCGGGGAACAACAATATAATAAAATACATAAAACTGATTAAACATGACATACATTATTAAAACTGCATTAAAACATCCTAAAAACATCCTAAAAACATCCTAAAAACATCCTAAAAACATTCTAAAATTCCACTGGATATGCCCGCCAGAAGAGAACAGTCTTTATGGCTTTCTTAAATTCTAACAGACTGTTAAGTTGATGTTATATCACAAGTTAGAAATAGAAGAATATTAGAGATCTTAAAATGCTTTTATGGGGGGAATTGTTAGCCAAAGTGAAGCCATCTTATGCTCATTTGCATAGGATGCTGGGATTGCTTGCAGAGAATGCTTGCTTAAAGCCAAGAACGGCCTATGCATGTAGCAGATAGAAACAAGGAACAAGCATAAACATTCCCCAAAAGTAACAGGCGAAACTGATATCTTGTCCTAGCAGGCTCAATAATGAGCTAATGAACGAGGTGGTCCTTGGTAGTAGCCCAAAGGGCGGTGGCTCACATTGAAATGCATTGAGTTATGCTTGCGCGTGCACTTTCTGTAGCAATGATATAGGGTGCTTACTGTAAAAGTATATAAGGGGGGGTTGCGTGCCCCTAGGTGTGACTCTAGTGGGCCGGCAGCTTACTAGAGTGCACCCGCTCAGCTGAATGTAATAAAAGTGCGTTGGATCGGATCTTTGGAGTCTGTGCTTCTTAGTGGGAATTGGCATATCTCCTAGGAAAAAGAGCCTGGAGTTATTTTTGTCCAACAGTGGTTCACATATATTATTGTGGCCAACTGTCAGGATTCCCCCCCCCCCCCCGATTTGTCCTGGTTATTGTTCTATCCTGGGTGTCGGGGGATTTTCTGTACTTTTCTATAATGACCTGGAAAGACAACCTTTCCCATTTAAGGTCACATTAGCGTGGTGGGAGGGAATGACACACTTTCTGTGTGTCATTTCCCTCCCACTGCTCCAATCAGGGCTTTAAAGGGGAAACCATGTCATCCCCGGACATTATAGAAAAAGCCCCAATTGGAGCAGTGGAGGGCGGGAATGACACACTTTCCCCTCCTCCATTCCAATTGGGGCCTTTAAAGTGGTGGGGGTGAATGAGGTGCTTTCCAGAGGCCCTAGAAAGCCGCTTTCCCACCCACCCACCACCACTGGGTGTTCTCTTTTTTGGTTTCCCAATTATGGTCACCCTATATTATAGGGTGACCAGATCGCCCTGGATTTCCCGGTCTTAACAGGGAAAACTGGGGCAATCCGGGCTGACAGGGGGGCGACGGGGGCAAACCGGGGAAAGGATCAGCTCTCCTCCTGCCCTAAAATGCCCATGCTGCTCCCCGGCCTCGGCAAGAAAGCTCAGCGTTAGGGAGCGTCAAAAAATTCCTTGTCTGGTGGCTAAAGCAGTTAGCCACCAGACAAGGAATTTGTTGACGCTCCCTAACGCTGAGCACTTCTTTCCTGCCCGCGCTGCTCCCCAGCCTCAGCAGGAAACAAGTGCTCAGCGTTAGGGAACATCAACAAATTCCTTGTCTGGTGGCTAACTGCTTTAGCCACCAGAAAAGGAATTTGTTGACGCTCCCTAACACTGAGCACTTGTTTCCTGCCAAGGCCTGGGAGCAGCGCGGGCATTTTAAAGCAGGTTCTTCGTCCTCCTTTGCCTGCTGCTGTTGCTGTTCCTCAAGTACCTCCAGGGAGCCCAGGAGCAGGGCAAGAAGGGTGAGAGGACTGCAGGGGATCATGCGGCAGTGGAGGAGATCAGCGGTGGCAGCGGAGGACCTGGTAGGTACGGGCTGGGTTTTTTGGGGGGTGGGTGGCTTGGTGGTGGTGGGTTGTTTCCAGTGGGGTGTGTGTGGGGTGTCTGCTTGTTGGCCGCATGGCAGGCGGCCTTTTTAATTTTTTTATTTTATGTTCGGGGGGCTGCTTTGGTGGAGTGACCATTTTGGACAGGGATTTTGCTTTCCAAAATCTGGTCACCCTACTATATTACATATATCCCAGCTTCTTTCCTCAAAAGAACCCAAGGCAGATTACATGATCCTCCTCTTCATTTTATCCTCACAACAACCCTGTGAGGTAGGTTAGGCCGATAGTCAGTGATTGGCCCAGATCCACCTAACAGTCCACTGAATTTCCTGAGTCCCAGTCCAGCGTTTCAACCACTATACCAAACTAGCTCCCTTCTTGTGAGAGCCTTTTTTAAAGTCTGAACAGTGTTGGCACATCAACAAGTTAGAACTCTTCTTTCAGGATCTCAGAACACTTTGGGCTGTGTTCAGAACCAAAGCAACTCTAACCATTACCTGCACCCCTCCCACTTTCACAGCAGTGCTTTCAGGCTTAAGCCACTATACTTCAGGAAAGTGCCTGGGAGCAAAATGGCTACCCTGGCTGCTCAGGGATTTCCCTTCTCAGCTTAGACGTTGGATACCCCAAGCTTAGCAGCTGGATCCCATACAATTCATATGGCCTTGAGTTAAGCTGCAGGTCTTTTTCATAATTTTTTTATTGGGGGGGGGGTATCCTTTACAATTCCTGATCCATTTAAGTGACATATTTGTATTATTATTATTATTATTATTATTATTATTATTATTATTATTATTTTATTATTCATTTCAAAACGCCCCATAACCAAAGAATTCTGGGAGGTTTACAAAAAAACTATTTTCTATTTTAGTTGACTGATTCATGTGTGGTTTCTCAGCTTTAATATTACCCTGTATAATATTTAAAACTCTGTTCCAAGAGACTGGCTTCATTGTTCTGTGATACTTTAACATGCCGGAATCTGCAGGATGCCAGCCAAAAGGTTTTAGCTATTGCTCAGGCTCTCTGTACAGGCTCAGCCTAGCTAGGATAGCTATGAAAATGCCAGTCAACAAAAACTATGCTTCCATTTTGTTATTAAACTGTTTCATTTTTTTTTAAAAAAATCTTCCCTTGCAACGACTGCTCTTCTGGATCCATGGGGCACATTATACCTTTTAAAAAGGATGCACACATTCCACCCACCCAGTCCATTCTGTGTAACATCCGACACCTTAACAACAGTTCTTGACTTTGATAGAGTAGGCTCTTGCCTCCAAAAGCTTGTACTGCAGTGGATGCACTCTTCATTGATTTTGTTAGAGGTTGGTTCCTGCTTTGAAAATTCTGGCTTTAAGCCTCCTTCAGTGAGGGCTGTTGGTTGGCTGTCTTATTAATTTGCCAATCCCCTCACCCTGGCTTCTTCCCTCCTGCTACAATTCTTACTCCTTGTTGAAAACTACAAGCCCACAATTTCCCCTAAATTATTGACACATTAAAACTTAAACTGTTAATTAAGAAAGCTCTTATCTGAAAGCAGGTGATATCCACAATCAGTTCTCAAACCAGTTGAATCAGAGTATGTCCTATAACTTTCATTGCTGATGCTTGTGGCACTTCAGCATTTTCACCTGATCACATTTAAATAGGGTTTATTGTTTGGAAATAAGTCTATCTTTTGATGGTTTTGAGTTTATGCCATTAGATTAAGGCCTTGTCCCTAGATTTAATGGTTCAAAAAACAAGAAATCAGTCCTGTGGAGTCAGGCTTGGCCTTGGGCTAGATCTACACTCCTGCTTTATAGTGATCTCGAAGTACACTGATAACCGCTGGGGCACATGACACATTCCATATGCCACTTTCACAGTGTTATTTCCTGCTTTTTATTCCACATTATCCAAAAAACTACAATAATGTCATTGTGTGTCCTCTGAGTTATAAATGCAGAAAAGTGATATAGTCTTCACATGTTGGGATCATAATGATTTGACAGAAGGTGTAGATCTGGCCCATGAAACAATGTGAAAAAATCCCCTTTGTGCCACAGATTTGAAAGGGGGCATCTCTACTACAGTCTTTATTTCTGGACATCATTAAAACAGGAAGGAAAAGAACATCAGCCAAGAACAGAGTGGTCTCATTTTTAGGTTGCTTCAGTGTATGGAATGCTATGCACACTTACTTGGTAGTAAACCTTCTGAACTCAATGAGACTTACTTCCAAGTAGATATGCATTGGATTGCACTGTATGAAGTCAATGTGTTTAGGAACGATGTGTATATGTCATTAATTCCACTTGTAAACTGAAGGACATACAGTGTTTTGTTTTTAATTCTTGGCAGCTGCTCATTCTTAAAGTCAGCAGAACAACATGTTTGTCATATACACGTGGTTTTTAAGCTCTTGCATCTTTTGATCAAAAACCTTGCTAGCAAGAAGTCCTTTTGTATTAGCCCTCTATAATTATGATCACATCCTTTATTCAGCAAAAAGGCTGGGATGCCCTTTCATGCTTATACAAATACTGCCTTCTGGGATTCTTTTAAAGTCTCCTCGGTGCGCTACTGGTCACCTGTCAGTTATACACCTGAAGGGTGTGGGAAGAAATGAAGCCATGTCAGCTGAAAAGGAGCCTGACTTGAAACATTTAAAATGAATATTGACAAAAGAGGCAAGGAAATCAAAAGCCAGGAAATTGCTGACTAAGGCCAACCTGGCTGCCTTGTGACTGAGATATGAAATGGCATCATTAAGGGGGGGGAAAGAGTAGGGGGAAAATGGTTGCAGTTATGTAGCATCCTCTAAGGGCTAAACATAGAGATAAGGGATAAGACTGAGAAAGAGACTTCCTCTTAAATCTGGGGCATTCGTATTTTGCCCATGATTACTAAATCTACATATTATGAAAGCAGGGGTGATACCCTATGGGAGACGTTTTAGGGCTTGAAAAACTAAGGGGCCAAATGAGATGATATCTCTCCCACCATACGTCCCTTCAGGTGGAGTGGCGCATGCGCATTCTTGCGTTTGCCATGTCTACAGTGCACTTGACTCCACAGCAGACACCAGACAAATAGGAAAAGCAAGCATGGCCCATCCGACGCACAGTGCCAAAATCACAAGTCAATTATTTGCTTCCCCACTCCTCGCCCACAGGATTGTGTGTTGGATTTAGCACGTGGACATGCTGTTCTTGTACTGGCATGCAGGGATGGCAGGGGAAGGACAGATGCACCGGTGGGCAGAGAGGATAAGCCCACACATACAGTCCTACATGCCATTGGGCTGAGAAGCAGCACTTTGAATTGTGCGTTGAAGTGAAATGGATCTTCAAAACAGGTGATAAATCAACAGTATGGGGTTAAACCTGCAAACAGGTGGACTTTTGCGATTTCTGTCCTAGGCAAGGTTTCCAACTTTAAAGTAGGCTGCAGCAGAGGGAGAGAAGGGAAGCAGAGCTATTCCAAAAGACCAGTTCCTCCCTCAGCTACCACCTGGCAGTAGCCATTCCATCAGGCTGCAGAAGAGGGAAAGATGAGAAGTGGGAACACTCCTTCTGCTCTGCTGAGAGAGACCAGCTGGGTCTTTAATTGTTATAATTTTTTTTATTTTTCAACATAATACAACATAAAACAACATAAAATACAATACATAACCAACATACCCCCGTGCACCCCTCCCCCCAGGAGACCTTCAATTATTCACTATTCATCTTTCCAAAATTGTAAAGACTCTTTTGAAGGTATTTGCCCCTTCCCCGTTCTTAATACATATTCCAAAAATGGACTCCATATATCTCCAAAATCATTCTTACTGGACATTCCCCTCTTTATTTTCATTTTACACGTCAGCTTATCATTAAGTGCCATATCCCATATTTCTTTATACCATTCTTCTATAGTATATATCCCTTGCCCTTTCCAATTTTTAGCAATCATTATTCTGACGGGAGCCAGGAGGTTGTTTATCAATTCTCTCTTGCTTATATTTTCATTTCCTTTATCCCATATTGCTAGTGGAGCCAGCTTTGGGCTTAATTCCAATTTACTTCCAATTATTTCACTTATTTCTTTAAACACCCTTTCCCAATTTTTTTGTACATATTCACAGCTCCACCACATATGAAAATAAGTTCCAACCTTCTGACATCCCCTCCAACAATTCTTGGACACTTTTTTATCTATCTGATGAAATCTTATCGGTGTTAAATACCATCTCCATACTGTCTTATAATAATTCTCCTTAATTCTGATCGACAACAGCTTTAACATTCTTGCATCCCATATCCTCTCCCAGTTATGTTCATTAATTTGCTCCTTTACATCATCTTCCCAAATCTTTTTAATAATTTTAAGAGAGTCCTGATGATCATCCTCTATCAATATTTTGTATATCTCACTAGTCAAACCTTTTTTAATTTTAATTTCTTCCTTTCTTCCTCTTGATTCAATTAAATCTTCAAACCTTGTATTATTTCTACATTTCTTATTTTTCCTTTTCCATTCCTGTGTCCATTTTTCCAATTGTAAACCTTTGAACCAAGCTATCTGTTGTCCTTTTAAGAACTCTCTAATTTGCCCCTTATCTATCATTCTTTCCATCCAGTTCCTTAACTTAATAATTTCCTGATCCTTCAGAATCCCTTCCAACTCTACTTTTAAATTCCTTGGGAAGTTTCCCACTACTACCACTGGGGCGAGTGGAGAGTCTCCTGGTATTAACTTTCCTTTAACTTTCTCCCAGATCTCTAGAATATTTTCCAGCAACGGGTTGTCCAGTCCCCTCAAATCTTTCTTTTGAATTTTAATTAAAAAAATATTTTGCAGTTTAAAATCTAGTTCTCCTGTTTGCGTTTCTAACCATCCTAACTCTTCCTCCCCTAATATACTATTTATAACATATCTTAACTGATTGGCAATATAATAATTCTTTATATTAGGAAGTCCCAAACCTCCTTTCTTTTGTGTCTTATACCATAACACTTTATTAATCCTAGCTCTCTTATCTCCATTGCAATAAGCATTAATCATATTTTGCCAGTTCTTTAACTCTACTTCCGATATTTTAATCGGAAGCATTCTAAACAAAAAAATAATCTTAGGTAATATCTTCATTTTAATAACCGCTATTCTACCAAACCAAGAATGTTTTAATTTTCTATATGCCTCTAACTTTTCCCCTACTTGTTTTTTCAAACTCGCAAAATTAATTTCCTCTAACCTATCTAAATCTTTTGCAATATTAACTCCTAAATAACGTACTATTTTTTTAAGCCTAAAACCTAACTTAACTTTACCCTCCTCCATCTCCTCCTTGTTATAATTAAATAGCATCATTTCTGACTTCCCCCAATTAACCTGTAAACCGGTAATCTCCTCAAATTCTCTCAGATGCTTCTTAACCAACTCCCCGCTCTCCAGGGGATCTTCTAATGTCAATAATGTATCATCCGCAAACATATTCATTTTAATCTTCTCCTTCCCTCCTAATCCCTTCAATCTTACATCCTCCCTTATAACATTTGCCAAAATTTCTATCACTATCGCAAATAAGATCGGTGAAAGTGGACATCCTTGTCTAGTTCCTCAAGCTAGTATAATCTGTTGCGTTAACCCATCATTAACCATTACTTCCGCTTTATTATTTTTATACAGCTGATCAATCACTCCCATAAATTTATCTCCAAGCCCAAATGTTTTTAAAATTGTTTTAAGTGCTGGCCATTCCACGCAATCAAAGGCTTTGAATATATCCAATGCTAACAAACCTGCTTTTAACTTCCTTTTTAAAATAATATTAATTATATTTAAAGCTCTTCCAATTAAATTAGGCATTTGCCTTCCTGAAATAAATCCACATTGGTCTTCTCTAATATATTTATATATAAACGTACCCATTCTTTTTGCCAGTATTGCAGTAAAAAAATTTGAGTCTTGATTTATTAAAGATATTGGTCTGTAAGATGCTGGATCCGTCAAATCCTTTCTTGGCTTCGGGATTAATATAATCAAGGAATGATCCCACGATGGCGGGGTCTTTCCTCCTTCTATTATACTATTAAATAATTTTTTCAATCTTGGTATTAAAATTCCTCTAGAAGTCTTATAATATTCCGGCCCCAAACCATCCATTCCCGGAGATTTCCCTCCTTTTAGTTTAGCAATAATTCCTTCTATTTATTTCTCAGTAACTAATCCTTCCATATAATCCCTATCCTGCCCCTGTAATCTTATTTTCCAATTCCTCTCTACATATTCCAATACCTTAACCTGTGGACCCATATCTGATGTATATAATTCTCTATAAAATTCCTGAAATATATTTAATTTATCCTTCATTAAATTACAACTTTTCCCTGTCTTTAATTGTCC
Source organism: Anniella stebbinsi (assembly GCA_029215795.1). Lineage (NCBI taxonomy): Eukaryota > Metazoa > Chordata > Lepidosauria > Squamata > Anniellidae > Anniella > Anniella stebbinsi. The sequence continues at coordinate 100,515,076 of JARDYH010000005.1, forward strand.
CTATCATATTCTTAGCCTTTTTTGACTGAGTGGACCTGGCCAGCATCTTCAAATTTTTATTTCAATAGTCAAAAAAATCCCTCCTTAAATATAACAAATCCCTTTGGACTTGTTCTAACTCTTCTTTCTCTAATTCCTTTTTCTTAGCTTGAATTTGGGCAAATAGGCATCTGTCTTTTGTCTCTCTTAGCTTCTCCTCTAAATCCCTAACCTCCTTTTCAATCTTTTTATTTTGTGCTTCCTGTTGTTTTCTTAGGGTACATATTTCCCTAATACAAATCCCTCTTACCACTGCCTTCATAGTGTCCCATATTAACCCTTGCGAGTTTGACTCCGTTTCATTAATTTCCCATATTTCCTGCATTTCTTTTTTTATTTTCCCCACTATATTTTTATTATTTAACAACCTTGTATCCATTCTCCATGTCTTAGCTTGTCTATAATCCTTCTTCGTTTTAATATCCATCGTCATTAATGCGTGATCGGTGACTTTAATTACCCCAATAGCACAATCTATAAGTTTAGACATATTCTTTGACACAAAAATAAAATCAATCCTAGAATAACTCTTAAACCTTGGTGAATAGAAGGTATATTTCCTTTCTTCCCCTTTTAATACCCTCCAAACATCCATTAGTTCTTTTCCCTCCACTAATTTGCTTAACTCCGTCTTCCCACCACTCTTAAGATCTCTTAATATATTATCCCTGTCTTTCCCTTTATCTAATACCATATTAAAATCACTAGCCATCACAATGTTCTTTTTACCCACTTCTCCCACCGCATTAAAAACTTCATGGAAGAATTCCATTTGTTTCCCATTTGGAGCATATACATTGATCAATATATATTCCTCCTCCCCCACCATGCAAGAAATTATCAGAAATCTTCCTGCTTCATCCTTCTTCACCCTTTGTATAGTAATGCCACATTTTTTTGAAATTATTATCGCTACACCCCTCGCTTTAGAAGTACCAAAAGACTTTTCATAAATGCCCACATCCCTCATCCGAAGCTCATTTACACCCTCCTTTGTTTGATGAGTTTCCTGCAAAAAAATTACATCTGCTTTCTCTTTTTTTAATAACATTTCTATTCTCTTCCTTTTTATAACAGTTCCTAGCCCTTTAACATTTAAAGTTGCAACCCTTAATTTATTTTCCATCTCTCTCTTTCACACACATCTCTAGATTAGTCTCCCTCTGTGACACACATACCCCCCTCCCTTACCCTCCCCCCCACACTTACCCCCCATCTTCACCCCCCTCCTCACCAGACCTTTCTGGGCAACGGCCCCAAATATTTTTAGAACTCTTCAGGGGGGGGGAGAAGCAACCCAACAATCCCGGAGCAAAATCTGACCCTCCCCTCCCTTATAATCTCTTCTTATCCCTAATACAATAATATTCCTTTATTGACTGCTTCCTCCTACAGCGCCTTCATCCTGCTTTGTTTCTCCATCAGCTGTGGCTTCAATTAAACCCAACTTCTCCAGAAGATCCATCCCTTGCTCACATGATGTTATTCTATGTTGTTTCCCTTTCCACATAAACCTCAAGAAGACTGGATACCCCCAACTATATGTTATTGACCTCTTCCACAAAGCCACTGTACACATTCTGACACTCTTCCGCCACTGCACAGTTTGAGAACATAAATCCTGATAAACCTCAATCGGTGTTGCTTGTAACATCGGTTGGCCAAGACGTCTAATTGCTTGCATTAACTTTTCTTTCTTGTAATAGTTGGCAAATTTAACAATTATATCCCTTGGGAGCATCCCCTTCTTCTTATAGCTCACTCTGTGGATCCTCTCAATGTCAACCATCTCCCAAGTTTCCTGGGGTTCCACTTCCTTAATCCATGCCAAAATTATATCTCTTAAAACCTTAGGGTTCTCCCCCTCTTGCTCTTCAAAAGATCTAATCCGAATGTTCACTCTCCTGTCTCTATCTTCCAGGGCAATTAAACGCAAGTCCATCTCCTTCAAATGCTCCCCCTGCTGCTTACTATCTTCCTTCAGCTTTCCAGTCTCCTTCTCCAAATTCTCCATATTTTCCACCACTGTTTGAAGGCCTGTCATAAATTCAATCTGTGAGTCCACAATTCTTTGAATTAATCTTTCCTCCTGCTTCTGCAAGGCCGTGTCTAACACCTTCTGAAAATTGTCCATTAAATCATCTGGTGACCATGATTTACTCTCTTTAGACGCTTTAGGAACTGCACCTGGCTTGCTTCCAGATTTACTGCCACTTCCGGAATGAAGTGGGGAAGTTTTTAAAGGCTGCGTTTTGTCCTCCATTTTCCTAGTGAGCCGATGCCAGTTCTTATCTGACGGATGATCTTTCGGCAGCCTGCTCCAGGCGGGGGCACTGGACTTATCACCTTTTTGCTTTCTTTTCATAAAATTAAACTTATAAATCCGCACCCCTCACCTAAAACTTAGCCGCCACCCTCAGATATCCTCTCCGTTCTTATCAGACAAATATGTTTCGGCTTCTAACACATTCAGCTGGAGGTTAAATGTCTCTTTTCCCACATATATTCGCTTCAGTCTCTCCCTCCAGTCTTATCAACCAGCCTCACTCCTTCAAATTAAAATCCATTAATTATTGTCTCTGGTAGCCTGCCAGGAGTCCCGATCTGTTTTAGTTTCGCTTTTCTCTCTGCTGATACAGCAGCAATGCAGTTGCTTCCTTCTTCCACAGATACAGCAATATTTCCGGACCCAGTATCAAATCTTTAATTAACAATCCGTCGTCTCCAAATTAGGGATTTTATGATTATTTCATTGCTTCCTGACAAGAGCGAGAGAGCTCCGACTCTACTCCATGTCTGCTAGGCCACTCCCCCAGACCAGCTGGGTCTTCTGTTCTCAGTGCTGGGAATTGGAGGCAGGTTTTCCACAGAGTGGGCTATCAAGTTTTCTGAATGCAACCAGGGTGGCTTGTTAACCATGCAGTGTGGCTTGTTAACCACCCTGAACAACCCAACAATAAACCATGGGTTCTCAAGGTGGCATGCTTGAGAAAATAAGCCACACTTTATGGTTAACAAGCCATCCTAGTTGCATTCAGACAGCAGACTAATTCATGGTTCAACGACAACCCACACTCAACCAAAGACTTTCTAATTCTCATGAGCCTCTTAACATTATTTTAACATAATTGTTAAGTTTTGGTATTATTTTAATCTCTGCTTTTTTTTTTCCCTTTAGGGTGTGTTTTATAGGGGTATGCACGGACTCCCCGGATCAGATCGGGACCCAGATTGGGACCTCCAATTTTGTCCTGGATCGGATCGGACAAAATCGGAGGCCCCCCGGACCGGATCGGGTCTGATCCTGATCCAAAAATCGGACATCCAATTTTTGGATCGGCCGCCATTCCCCCCCCCCCCCATAGACTTGCATTGGGGGAAAGAAAGTTTTCCCTCCAGTACAAGTCTATGAGGAAAAAATGGCGGCGGGTGGGTGAGGGGGGCCCTAACTCCCTCCTCTCCCTGGGGCCATCTGCTATGGATGGCCCTGGCACGTAAGCCCCCTCCCCAGCGCTTCTTACCTCCCCAGGGCCGTCTGCTTCCATCCGCTGGCGCCCGCAGATGGAAGCGAATGGCCCCAGGGCGGGTAAGCCCCCTCCCCTTCCCCCTCCCCCTGCTTACCTTCCGTGGCCGTCACCTGGCGCACTACCTAGGAGCAGGCAGCGAAGCCTGTTCACAGTAGCGGCCAGCAGCAGACGGGAGCGGACAGCCACGGAAGGTAAGCGGGCTGCGGGTTGCCCTCCCCTCTCTCCCCTGCTTACCTTCGGGGGACGTGTGCTCCCATCCACCGCCCCCTGCCCCCATTGTCCGCTTCCATCGGCGGGTGCCAGGGAGCGCCCGCCGATCTGCCGATCCATCCGATCTGGATCGGGACCTTTCCGGATCGGATCGGATTGGATTGGCCTATCCAGCGGTGAGATCGGAAATTGGATAATTGTATACGATTCCCCTGGATCGGATTCGGATCGTGGATCGGACCCGATCCAGTGCACATCCCTAGTGTTTTAGCCCTGTAAGGTCGTTTGGTTGTCTGTGAGGTTAGGCTATATGACTCTTAGCTGATATTATGTTATGTTTTATTGAAACTCTCTGAGCCTATCTACACACGCAGGATAAAACACTTTGAAAACATTTTGAAAACTGTATATGGAGTGTGTCCTGGGCCTCAATAGTTCTCAAAACTGTTATAAACCGTTTTAGACCGTTTTAAAGCAGTAGTGTTGATAGGCTCAGAGTTGTATTTGATGGGATTCTGTGGATTTTACACTTCTAAATTTGTTGTAAGTTGTTCAGTTGTTCATTATCCAGAGAACATAGGTGTGGGGTGACTTATAACAAATAAGTGACAGTGATTTGTGGCTTCATGTTAGGAAAGGGAAAACCTTCCCATCCTTCGCCTATTATCTTTCTCCACATGCATGTTCTTTATATTGTAATTGTTAGAACTTTTGGGGCAACGACTTGCCTTTAGCTTATGTTATTCTGTAAAGCAGCAGTGGGCAACTTATGTCCTTCCAGATGTTTTGGCCTAGAACTCCCATCACCCCCCCACCATTGGCTATACTGGCAAGAAATGATGGGAATTGTAGGCCAAAACATCTGGAGGGACACACATTGCCCATCCCTATGTAAAGCAATGTGAACACTGATATTGCTATATAAATAATAAAATAATTAATAATCAGATATTTTGCTTGCAAGACGTTCATAGCTATGCTTTCTGGTTTGTATGACTCTCAACATATATACTTGTGAGTTTTGACTTTGCGGGTATATTCTTGTGCTTAAAAATAAACTGCCCTGTGATCCACACTCATAGCAATAAAAATGCATGTTCCTGCTATTTGTGAACCGCCGAGAGAGCTTCGGCTATTGGGAAGTATAGAAATGCAATAATAAGTAAATAAATAAATAGGTTGACTATATGAAAAGGAGGACAGGGCTCATGTAACTTTAACAGTTGTAGAGAACAGGGAATTTCAGCCAGTGTCATTTGTATGCAATTTGTTCCTGGTGAAATTCCCTCTTCATCACAACTGCTAAAGTTGTAGGGGCCCTGCCTTCTTTTGTATATGACCACTCTAGTATAGTGCCTGCAACTTTAACTGTTGTGATGAAGAGGGAATTTCACCAGGAACAAATTGCATACAAATGACACTGGCTGAAATTCCCTTTTCTCTACAACTGTTAAATTTACATGAGCCCTGTCCTCCTTTTCATATGGTCAGTCTAAAATAAATAAATTATATTCCAGCTTCTACAGAATGAACCTTTCAAAGATTGCCTGAGCTGTTGCAAAATCCAAAGCCTGGGCAAACTAAATTATTATAAGGCAGATGTACCCTTTAAAACAAAGGGGTATTGCAATTAGATACCTTCTTAGTCCCCTGAAGCATTTCCTACCCAGTGTTTATTTTGCTAGAACGCCATGGCAGTTTCAGAAAACCTTGTTTCTTGCTTTTAATACAGTAAGTTTCTTGTGCACATCCTCCTCCTAAGTGAATGTGCGGGTTTCTGGCATGCTTTAAGCCTCTGTGCATTTTTAATGATTTACAAGGCAGGAAAAAATTCTCCTCATTTGCTTTTCCCCTTTAAAAGAAGTAAAATATATAAATTAAATGATTTAATACACATCAAGTGGAATTGTTGGTTTGTGGTGATGGTTTTATAATTCCAGGTTGGAGGTTTCTCTCCGCCCTCACCACCATATTTAATTATGCACAATAACCCTTGTGGTCTATAATGTAATAGCAAAAAGCAGGCACCAATCTTGGCATGAGCTGGCTAGTTATTAGAAGGAAGACCGGGACTGTTCTTTATGTTTGAAATAAAATACTTTCAACTTATGTGGAAACTGTGCATGTTTTTAAGAATGACACATTTTTTTTTTAAACTGTGTATAATGCTAACTTCCTTTATCAAAAAAAGGTTCGGTAGGATTACAGCTTCATATCACAAAGAATACTATAAAATGGACAAATCCTGGCACTTTCTTACACATATCAATGACATTAGGTAATGCTAGCTAACTACTATCTACCTGTTGCCACCTCCCTGTCAAACACCACAGCTGCTATAAGAAGAACAGACTCTATTTGCTATGAGCTGTCAGGAGACATTATGCGTTCATAGTCCCATAATAGCTACAGTAATAACTTGATCAATCTGTTGCTGATGTACTGACCTGGAGTCCTCCATAGTGTTTTACTTTCTCAAGGGTAAAAGTGATTACTTGATGAAAGGTTGTTTGTCATGAATATTGACATTACTTAGATAATAAAATATCCTGTAGGTGTCAGACTTCTGATCAGCTGCTGTTATTGTTTTGGAATGACAATAAGAGGTCATGTTGTCAGCAGTCCCTAAAATTTAGAATAATGCTCATCCTGAAACAGCATGTGGGACTTTCTAGTGTCAAAAGACTACGATTCTGGAAAAAAAACAACCATGCAGTGGTGAATAATCTAGTGGGGTTTCCTCCTGTAGAACTATCTCTGTGTGTAAAATTAGCCATAAGATAAACACTAGCAAACTGAAAAATGGGATGGCTATATTCAATGAATATATGTATTTATTCATTACATTTTTTATACTGCCCAATAGCCCAAGCTGTCTGGGCAGTACACAATTCTGATTATGTTCCAAATCATGCTGAAATCATTTGATGATGATGATGATGATTTGTTTACATAATTTATATCTCACAACTTCAACATAAAATTCATGTTCCTAGGATAGCTAACAAAGTTGCTGTTTTAAATCTGTATTTTAAATCTGTATAAATCCCTGCATTGCTGCTCAGTTTGATCCTGGCTGTGCTTTTATATTGTACTTTTATATTGTTTTTTTATACTATTGTTTGTTTTAAAATTTGAATTGTATTTCATGTTTTTAGCTTTTGTGAACTGCCCAGAGAGTTTTGGCTATTTGATGATACAGAAATGCAGTAAATAAATAAATAATAAAGTAGTAAGAAACAATGGAAGTACCATTTAAAGAAGAAATAAAGAACACAAATACAGCAATCTACAATAGCAACAATCCATTGAAATGGGAAGTAAAATCAAAACTACTTTTAAGTTAAAAATGCTAAAAAATGCTTTAAAAGTCCGGGAAAACAGAAATGTTTCTGCCTGGTTCCTACATGATGGTAACAAGAGTGCAAGAAAGGCTTCCCTGGGGAGGGCATGTCAAAGGCAAGGAGCCACCGTTGAAAAGGCTTCTTCTCTGATTGCACATGCCATACTTTAAATGGTGGGGGCACCTATGAAAAGGTCTTGTTGCCAATCTCAGTGTATGGATTGATGCTGAAAGAGATGGTCCAACAATCTAAGGCATTGAAGGCTTTAAAGATTAAGGTGAACACTTTGAAATGAACACAGAAACTTACAGGGAGCTGGTGCAGTTGTTTCTGTTAGCAGAACTCGGGCTACAGGTCATTGAACCTGGAACTAAAGAGTTAATGTGTACCTGATGAACAAAGTGGGAGGGGATTACTGGGATGTTTGCTCCGCCCTTTCCTGTTTTCCTCCCTCCACCTTCCTTCTTGTTGTTCCCTGCCTCATGAACTGCTGAGTGCATGGCTAACCTGAGCCATCCTATCCCAGGATGGAAAGTTACCTATTGTTCCTGAAGTAAAGTCTCTTTTAAATCACCACTGAAGTGTTTCTATTGTCGACACATGTGGCTACTCACAGGGAGCTGGTTTGGACGACAATAGTTTCAATACAGGTGAGATATCACTTTTGTGTGATCCATGTTAACAGTCTAGGCATTATGTTCTGGCTTAACACATTTCTGAACTCTCTTCAATGGCAGCCCCACTCTCCAGTAATCTACCCGACAAGATACCAGGACCCAATCTACATGGAAACAGTTTCAGAGGCATTTTCTGGTTATATCTGCATTTCATGAAATTGCTTTGGTCCATCAGCAGCACACAAAGCAAGAAAAGCAGAGTATACACCACCTAAAAACCACTTTCATGCTTCAAACGGCCCTTGAAATCACCATATATCGGGGTTGGGTGGGCAAATAGAACTGAACGTTATCAACTGCCTAGGTACTGCTCAGAGAATGAAAGAGGCTTGCTTCCCACCCCATTCAATGTTGCCCTGCTCAGGGAAGTTTAATGGAAGAGATTAGTTATGCCCCACACCTCTCCCCACGCATCCAGCTGGACTATGAATCAGCAATATCGAAGCCCTGCTCCTTGCATGAGTTATTACCCTAGTACAATTCAATTATGACTATCACTCTAAGTGGATATTGCACGATTGTGCGATTACAGGACTGTGGAAGTGGCAATGTTGGGAAGTCTCTGTTCTGTACAACAATGTTGAGAAGTTTCTGTTCTGTACAAAAATGAAACAGCACAACTGAGAAATAGTGCAAAGTAAAAATAAAACAGGAAAGGTGAGGAGTAAAAGAGTGCTATTGCCTAATAAGTGCTAAGTGGGGAAAGAAGCCTGTATCCAAAGCAGCTGCTGCCAAGGGGGGGGGGATGAATTGTAGTTGTGTGTGTGGGGGGAAGTTAGCTCTATCCCTTGACCATGTTACAGCCAGTCACAGACACACCCCTAGGCATGCCCAGTATGGAGGATTAAATTTGGGGGAATGGGGCACACTGCAACTGAAGATCGCAGGAGCAGCGTTTAGAGAAAAACATGCTAAAAGGACTTTGTCAAAATGCACCTTTTTGAGTGGGAAGCTGTATGGTTGCTGTGGAGTCTGATGTGCTCTCATTCCACATTAAATCACCCATGTAGATTGGGCCCAGGGCATAGACAACTGTTGGCAGGCTATTTCTGTCCAGAGGGAAGAAAATCAGCATTTCAGCCTCAGCTGACTGAATGCTCTCTGTCCCACCAAGGCTACTTTGCCATTGATAGGCCATTATCACACGGGTGGTTTGATGCACACCCACAGTGACTTAGATCCACTTACTCAGCGCTGGACTCGCACGACGTCATTCCCGTCGTGCTGTTCTCTTGCCCTGAGGTCACAGTTTTTAGTTTCTGTTTCTATGTATCCCTGAACGGGCAAAGTCCGAAAGGCACAGGCAGGTATTGCAGGTATCACAGCAATACCAATCAGGTGTAAATCAAAATGCTAGACTCGGATAAGAAACGGAGGGGGAACCTGGGGAAAAATGTAGGTGTGATAAAGCTCATAAAGATGAATCTCACTCCCAGACTTTATACCCAATCCTTTAAGAAGAGTTCAATGCCACCCAATTTAGAGTCAAAACATTCTGAATCTGAAAAGTACCCCCTCCCCTCCCTCCCTATGCAAGGGCCTCATTCCATATCAGGGACCCTGTACCTATTATAGAGGGGAAATGGGGGAAATACATAGCTTCTAGACACACATTTAGAGTAATGACTGTTTGGCCCTTAGCTGGAAAATACAGCTAGAGCTGGGCATCATCAGCATATTGAACTGTCAGCATTTTATTGTCATGAAAATACTGAATGTTTTAAAGGGTTGGATAGATGAGGTTTCGTGGGGCTGACGTAGCATGGTGTCATGAGAATATGAGCCAAGAACCAGTAAGCCACTCTTTCTCAGCCTCTTCTCTCTCCATTCTCTGCCCATCTGCAATATGTGGAGAATAATATAGTGTTGCCATTAAGAACTGATATGCTTTCCTCACTCACGATGCACTATTTAAATCTTTAGTAATCTCATTCTTTATAGGTACCAGGTATGTGTGGAATAACAGCCAAACCACACTTATAAGATCAGGCTGAAGACATTCTGGAAATGACCGCTACAGTGAGTTGAAACTTAAGTTTTACAAAGTCCAGCTATGCCATTTCCCTGCCTGTATTATCCCATCTGCAAAAGTGGCGGCACTCAGACACTATAGGCTCCAATCAGGGTGAATAGGTTCACAGATTCAGTTATTAGCCTTTTGAGGCAGATTTAGGCCAAATCATCCTATTATCATCTAGATTATCCTGATTGGAACTTCTGTCTTGATTCAGTGGTTTACATATGCCTACCAATTTGCCATTTTTGGCTAATATCTCTAGCTTCTGACTACTGAGAACTTGCTTTGTCTACCTCCAAATACATATTCACTCATCCTTCATCTGAGCTACTTCATAGAGAATGGATTATTTTATGTGTCCCGTAATAGATAGCATGGGCTTGCTCTCAGCAATTGACTTAACAGAGAGCAAACCTTCAAGATGATTTTTTAAAACAACAACACCTACTTACTTTTTAAAATTTGGATTTGGATTCTAATGCCACAGGTGCCAGTTGTTTTTAAGATCTCCCCCCCCCCCCTTATGCAGTCATAAAGGGTCAACAGACATGTATTAGACAGTATTACACAATTAGATCCTATCTACACTACTGCTTTAAAACAGTTTATAACAGATTTAAAACGGTTAATAACCGCTATTGACCAGTTTAAAACTGTTATAAACCGTTTTAAAGCAGTTGTGTAGATAGGCTCTTAGTAAGTATTCGTCATAATTTTAAATATTGGTGTTTATAAAGTAATAAAGAGGTTTATTGCTGAGCTTCAGTTTTTTTCACTGGACATCTGAATATCTGCTATACATTACCCAAAAATCCTATCAGCAGAAAAATTCATGCCAGAAATATTATTAAGCTTAAAGGAACAGACTTGCTTTTTTTTTTTTTTAACTTCTTTCTGTGGATATATTTTCTTTTGTTCCCATTGTGTCCAGGAAAATGCGTTGGATACAATGCAAAAACTAAACTTTTAAATAATAAAGTTAAACCATGTGTGCTTTTGGAATCCTTGGGAGTAAGTATTATTATTATTATTCCCAAGGTTTCCAAAGCACACATGGTTTAGCTTTTTGTCAAATAGATAAGTACGAATTTGTTAACAAATTAAAACTGCGGTCAGAGAAAATGTTAAGAAAAGAGTAATAATTTATTTGAAATCCATGCATTCTCTCAACTGAATTTTATAAAAATGATTATTCCAAAGAATCAGTTCATTCCCATTTCCATACCCCCTACCCTGCTACCCTGCCAGTAGCACATCTGACTTGTTTTCCTTCATCTCAGGAAACTAAATCTTGCGGCACATTCATTTTTCAGCAGAAAGAACAGCAGGCTTGCAATCCTCAGCCCACATGCCCTTCTTGTGCCATTGGGGAAAAAAGAGTGCAAATCAAACAAAAAATACTTTTCTTTTTATGCCATTCAACTAGAACAATGCTGCATTTTAATAAACATGCTCCAGGATGCATCAATGTGCTCTTATAACAAAGTAAAGAGAAGTATTTAGGTGTTCCTTTCCTTTTCTTTTCGAGTTTTTGACACACCTGTGGTAAATAATTACAAAATTATCTAAGATTTTATGGAGATCCCCTCCCCACAAAACAAAAACAAACAAACACATTTCACACATAAAGGTACAATAAGCATTTGCACACCCATTCTAGCTTTTATGAGACTACAGGTGAGGTTTCGCTTATTTCATGCATTACCACTGTTCTGGGAAACAAGAAAACATCCAATTCTTATCGTCACAGGTGCTTAGGAGGGCTGAGGGGCTGCTCAGCCCCTTTTGTGCCTCTCCCCCTGCCCGATCACTATATTCATATTATGCCAGTACGCTGTAATTTGCATTGGCTTCCAACCCATTTCCGGGCCCAATTCAAAGTGCAGTTATTAACTTTTAAAGCTTTAAATAGCTTGGGTCCAGGCTACATGAAGGATCAACTCCTTCCATAGATACCTTCCCAGATCCCAAGATCATCTTCAGAGGCCTTCTCTGGGTGCCCCAGCTAGATGAGGAGAGGCAGGTGGCTAATAAGGAGGGCTATTTCAGAGGTGGTTTTGGAATGCCCTCCACAAAGAAGCTTACCTGGTGCCTACATTTCCCAGGCTTTTTAGTCTTTCGTTTTTGTTTTTAAATGTGTATTGCCTGTTTAGATTGTTATGCCGCTGGTAGTTGGTTCTTACTTTGTATTCTGTTTCAAACTTCTAAAGGTTTCATTTTGCATTTTTGGGGTTTAAACTTTTGTGAACTCCTCTGAGAGCTTTTGGTATTGGGTGGTATAGAAAGGTAGTAAGTAATTAAAGTGATCAACTAGTTAAATACACCATAAAAACTTTGCATGGCCTGCGTGTGGAATTATGGATTATGTTACTAGATATTTTATAGGTTGGAGAAAAATAATGCTACAGCTAAACTGGTTCAGGGTTTTCTGTAACTTTAAAGCCATGTATGTTGGCATCATGGTCACAATGGATTCCCCAGTATGATGACAGAAAATGCATTGTGTTTAGATTGTTATCTAGATATCCATGGTTGTTGTGGTACCCTGAGTTCAAGGAGAAAATATTGGCAAAGAGTGTGGACAATGGAAACAAAAGGCCACTGCATTGGGATATAGTACTTACCAAGGAGATTATGAAGTCATAAAAATGTCAGCATCTGTATTACAGTTCTGTAAGCCACACGTGCAGAATGCTCACTACTTTCCCTTTACAACTAGGAAGAGTTGCCTCCAGCTTTCCACCTGAATAGTAAATAGAATGTCTCTCACCCACCTGACAGGTGGCCTCCCTGTCATAGACATTCTCTGGCATTAACACAGCTTTAATCCTGTCCCAAATGGGTTACATTTCTCCAGGAAGAGCAAGGTCCTTGCTTGTAACCTGCAAGGCATCTCTGTCTAGAGTGCTGGTGCCAGTTTGCGAACAAGCCACAGTAGTGATTTTTTTTAAAAAAGCATGGGAAAGCTTTTAGTCATTCTGTCCCACTGTGGAAGGGAGGGTCTGTATTTTTCATTGTTTCTCCAGCAGCAACACATCTCTGATGGTTGAGTTTCAGGCAGAGTTACCATCAACATGCAAAACTTGGAGTACTGTGTACCTAAAAAAGAATAATGCACAGGGAAAGTGGATAGGGGGACATTTTTTCCTCTCTCAAAATACTAGAACCCAACGGGGCATCCCATGAAGCTGATTGGTGGGAGATTTGGGACAGATAGAAGGAAGCACTTCTTCACACAGCACATAGTTAAAATATGGAATTTGCTACCTTAAGATGTAGTGATGAACACCAAGCAAGCCCACCTCCTGTTTCCCACAAAGATGCATTTGCTACGGCACAGGCTGGATTGACCAAGAGGGGTGGGGATGTGGACTTGGTCTTCCTGAGCTTTCTTGGAAAGACTTTGAGTTTACCCTGACTCCTGTGAATTCTTCAAGGAACTTCAGGAAAATGGAACTCATTATGAGGCAAGCAAGAGGGAGCTCGCACATCACTTATGAAGGGCTTTGCACAATTGCAGTGCAATACTGAAGTATGCCTCGTATTCCTAATCTTTACTTGCCTGTTTCAAGACGTGAAGCACTTTTCTGTCAAGGATTGCATTTCCCCTGGGGTCATTTGTTGAGGGCTCCTTCCTATTGCTGTCACCATGTTTCCTCTCTCATTCTTTCTGCCAAGTCCTTTCCCTGCTCCCCTCCCCGCCCCACATGAAGTTTGGTTGGGGCCACAGGGATGTCAGAGAAATCCGCAATGGATTTAAAAGAGTTCAGATTTCTATGGATCCAACCTGTGGATTGCACAGCAGACCATTTTGGTTGAGTGACACAGATTCTGAGGACTTGCGGACTGTATTTTCACTTGGGATTGGTGCTAATTCGCATTATCTAATTCGCAAGTGTGCATTAGCACAAATGAAATTAGCACAAGTAGAATGAAATTCTGGTTAGAAAAATGGATTCTGTCAATGATATGACGGAATGAAAGACACATGACAAGCCATGAAACACCGATGGAATGGATTTTACAAAATCTGTGCATCAGTTGTCCACAATTATTTATATGATTGATTTTATTCTCTGCTGCTGGATTATGCTGCATTTGATTTTTTACCCTTATAGTTAAGGGGGAGGGGAAGCGGTAATCATACAGGGCAATACATCTTGTTTGTTTCTCTGACTCTTCTCCAGTGGTGTAGTGGAACCAGGGCTCACAGAGATGCGGCACTGGCACTTTTTGATTAGCAGAGATGCTGATGTCATTGGCCACCCCACCCCCCTCAGGCTTTCCTGCTTCTTCTGAGCTTAACTGCAATGCTTACGGTAGCTAGCAGTGATGTGTGTGTGTGTGGGGGGGGGGGGGAAGATGAATGTTCCCATCACCAATAGTTTGTTCCCTTTGGTAATGCAAAGTATTTTTGGGTGGCCTGGTCCTGAATGGACAATTAAGATAGGGTGACCAGATAAAATCCAGGTCAGGGCTCATGTAACTTTAACAGTTGTAGAGAAAAGGGAATTTCAGCCAGTGTCATTTGTATGCAGTTAGTCCCTGGTGAAATTCCCTCTTCATCACAACAGTTAAAGGTGCAGGCACTATACTAGAGTGACCATTTACAAAAGAAGGCAGGGCCCCTGCAACTTTAACAGTTGTGATGAAGAGGGAATATCACCAGGAACTAATTGCATCCAAATGACACTGGCTGAAATTCCCTTTTCTCTACAACTGTTAAAGTTACATGAGCCCTGACCTGGATTTTATCTGGTCACTCTAAATTAAGACCCATTTGCTTTACAGAACACCTGCTCCTGGTGGGGATGAAAGTGGGTAGAACTGGTTTGTTGAGATTAATCAACATAACAGGCAGAAACTTTGGACTCTCCTTGGAGGCAAAGCTAGGGGATTGTCTTGACGAGTGCATGCACTTCAAAATTTACTACTACACCACTTCTCTTTTCCACTGAAATGGGCAGAAATGGTAAATACGTTAGTGCAAGGCAAGGGAGGATCCAAAGAAGATGAGCAAAAGTCTACTCATAAGGGGCTAGCAGGGCAAGGCCAAAACAAGGACCCTACCTGCCCTACCATTAGGCTCTCTGCTCCAGCATCTGATGAGACATTGGATCATGGCCTTGCATGAGATCACATGGCTATCTTTAGCAATGATGGTGTCATCAGGTTGGCTTTCTCTGATTTCACATTGTTTGTCCAACGTTGAGAGAAATCTCTTTCAGTTATGGGAGTTTATTTTCTTCTCTCTGCAAAGTGGCTAACTTTGCTACACACACATGGAAGTTTTAGTCATTACTTTCAAGCAGCCCTGGGAGAGTTCCCCACCCCCACCCCTCAAACATGGAAACAAGGTCTACATTACTCGTTAAGTGGGTCAAATTTCAAGAAAGTCAGGAAAACATCTTGAAAACAGCAAAAATGTAATTTACAAAGAAAACAATCCAAGCATTGCTGCCAAAGAGTTTTCCAACAGGAAAGAAGAAAGAATTTCATTTTTCCCACACACACAGAACAAATGTACTGTTCATTTAATTTGTGGTTTTGGGAGCGCAGGAAACCTCCACTGGCCCAGCAGTGTTTAACGCCATGAAGTCAGTGTGTGATGCAGAGAAATGTCTCACCTTTGTTAAAATTTTGGACGGCTCATCCTGATTACATCTTCTTTTATTCCTAGTGCTATAGGCTGGCCCAGGCCAGAATGTTGTCCTTTGCCAGTGCCTCAGGCCTCCTCCACACGAGACGTTTAATGAGCCTTAGAGGCTCATTATAAATTTTACCTCCACACCAGCGGAGCGCAAAACGGGCGTACAGGCGCGTTATTTCCCCGATAATGCGCATTTTCGAATGCGCGTTAAATAGCGACTTTTATTTTTCTCCGGCCGTTAAAGCGCATTATCGCGGTGTGAACAAGCGATTATGCGCGTTAACGTCTTCTAAAGCACTTTTTGGACATGAATTAATGCGCTTCGCCGCCTCTCGCCGCCTCCCGTGCAGAGGGATTAGGCGTAAATGCGCCTCCGCGATAATGCGCATAATCCCGGAACCGGGCGCAAAAGCGCATCCTTGTGGAGGGGGCCTCATTTACTGCAAGAGAGCAGAGAATGAAGGTTTAGTACTGGCAAGGTGAGCTTCGGATCGATAACAAAAATATTGGATGAGAAGTTTTCATCCTTTAAAGTTGGTTTGTTGTTGTTGTTTGACTGTGAAAGAAAGGTAGTGTATATGTATCTATAAAAAGCACTGGATTTTCCCTAAATATGGAATAGTGCTTTATTAAATAAATACAGTTTTATAAGCCCATGAATTAATTAACTAAATTGTATAGCATGTTTATGGGAGTCATTTGAACTCCTTATATCATTCATCCTAACAGACTAGGCTGTAGTCTAACATATATTATGCACTCTCCTTGTTGACCCTAAGTGGGTCTAAGTCTGGTCAGTGTCAGGATAGCAGATTGCTTGGGAGCTGTAGGATGCTTGCTGCTTCAAGTTCTATAATGGCAAAAAGGTATGAGATAATAAATAAAGCATGGTTCCATTTTACAAAAAAAGAACTGAGGCTGAGACTTAGGCCATGTCTACACCATGCATATATCCCAGGGCCGTCTGTAGGTCATCCCTGTGTGTCCAAATGATGCACAGGGGATCCCAGGGTCAACCAGGGATGACCAAAGACTTTCCCTGGGATATATGCAACTGCAGATTTCCTAGTTTTTCCACAATCCCAAGACAACTCCGAGGACTGCAGCCAGTGTGGCGCAGGCTCCCAGGTCCTCAAACAAGCACTGAGCTGTGCAGGGTGGCTCCGTGCCCATGGAGGAGGGGTGGGAGCAGCATTTTCATCATCCCTTGGATGGTGGCGCCGAGTTCCCCTTTTTGTTTTTTGTTTTAATTACCGTTGTGCAGGATCTGGGCTCTCCTTAAAAAAATTAAAAGTCGCCCTACACTAGAACATCCCTGTTGGCTTCTGGGATGATGTGCTGGTGTATTGACACTGGGGGAGGATTGTGGAAGCCAGAATACCTGATATCCTCCCCCCTCATCCCGGATGGCTCATAAGTCTAGGTAAGCCTTTAGCATCTTGTTCAAAGCTGTCTAGGGAATGACTGACAGATTGAGAGCCAAATTCTTTACATGTCTTCTTAAAGGTGGGTTCAATTATGGCCAATGGGGATTATTCCCAGGTAAGAACATAAAGAACAACCCTCCTGGATCAGACCCAAGGCCCATTGAGCCCAGCATTCACAACCAGATTCCCAAGGGAAGTCCACCAGCAGGACATTAATGCAACAAGTAATTTTAGATCCTGGGGTTAATAGTCGTTGGCAGGGGGAGGCTTTAGATGGCGGTGTGTATTACTTCATTTGTGAAACATGCAATTAACATTTCTATTTCCCCCCTCCAGCTGCCATTATTCTATGCTTTAAAAATTTACGATACATTAGAACAACAACAAAACCACAACCCTATTTTTTAAAAAAAATTACTCCGAGCATGTGCAGTTTTACACTTTCGACTCACTGAAATTATAGCACCATCACAACTGGAGGAATAAAATGGAGTCTGGTGGTTTTGCTGCCCTGATGCCCTCTGCAGAAGTGAGCAGTGAAATGGCCAAATTTGCCGACGACACCAAATTATTGAGGGTGATTAAAACAAAAAGGGATTGTGAGAAGCCCCAAAAAGATATCTCCAAACTGGGATAATGGACATCAAAATGGCAAATGCAGTTCAATATAAGCAAGTGTAAAACTACGCATGTTGGGGCAAAAACTCCCACTGATCAGATCTGAGTTAGCGGTGACCAAAAGAAATCGATCATGTCTTCCCTTACTTGTCTTTTTTCTCAGCTTAAAAGACCCAAACATTGATATGGTTTACATGAGATGACAGCCCACAGTAGCTTAATTTACATTGCACCAGCAGGCACTCCTGCATGTCATTGTTTGCTGCGTTGTGCGAACCTGGCGTTGTGAGTTGTTTGATGGGGTAGACAACCCTCAAACTTCAAGTTCCCTTTTTTGGTCAGTCACTGCCAGCTCAGACTTCATCAATGTATATGTGAAGTTAGGACTTTTTGCCCCAAAGAGCATCATTACACACATGCTTACATTGAACCACATTTGCCATTTGAATGTCCTTTTCCCTAGTTTGAAGAAATCGTTCTGGAGCTTTTTGGCTATACCTTTTTCTTTTAACCACCCTAAATAATTTGGTGCCATCACCAAATTTGGCAACCTCATTGCTCACCCCATGTCAAGATAATTTATGAATACGTTAAAAAACGCTAGACCTTTCAATAAAGATCTTCAGGGTACCCCACTGTCTACATCCCTCTAGTTTGAGGGCTGTCCATTTATTCCCATTTTCTGCTTCCTGTTCTTTAACCAGTTTCCAATACATAAAACAAACTCTTTTCTTATCCTCCTGAGACTGCTATGTTTTCTCAGGGGTCCTTGGTGAGAGATTTTGTCAAAAGCTTTTTGAAGGTACAAGGAAACAATATCTACTTACAACACCATCCCTATTCACATGGTGAATAGACACCCTTGAAGGACTCTAAAAAGGTAGTGAGATATGACTTACATTTGAAGAAGTTCTGTTGACTCTTCTTTAATAAGATTTGCCTCCTATATGCTTGATAATTTTATTTGCAGTAATGCTTTCTCCCAAGTTACTCAAAACTGGCCTGTCATTTTCAAGATCCCTCCCCCCTCCCCGGATATAGTACAACAATTTCACATTTGTGTTGTTTAAGAACTCCTGGGTGGATACCTTCTGGATCCAGTAATTTATTTGTTTTCTTTTTGTCATTAGGGTCTAGAACCCCATAAGTTGCCACTATTTGCCTCAGTTCATCATACTTCTTTTTTAAATATGTCAGTTCAGGCACAGAATCCATCTATATTTTCTGCAGTGAAAACACGGAATTATTCATTCAGCTTCACTGCAGTATTTTTATACTCCTTTACCATTCCTTAAATTCCCTTGTCATCATCCCTAGCTGGTTTTCTGCTTCTGAACTTAATGTCATTAGTCATATGCTCCTTGCAATCTGTTTTTACATCCTTGCATTTCTTTTGTGGAAGGTTGTGTTCCTTTTTGTTCTCATTTGGGCAAGACTTCTGTTTTCTGAAGGAAGCTTTTTTGGGGGGGGGGTCTCTAATAGTTTCCTTGAAATGGCTCATTAACAATACTGGTAATGTTTTAGACTTGGTGCTATCTTTCCTGATCTGTGGTATACATTTTAGCTGAGCTTCTGTCACTGTGGTTTTGAGTAATCCTCATGGTTTCTGAAGTGATTTGACCCTCTTGACTTTCCCTTTCAACTTTTCTTCCTCCTTTTTTTTAGAAGGTTCCTCTTTTGAAGTCAAATGCGATTATGTTGGACTGTGCAAAGCCCGGAAAGAAGGATAGTACCCAGAACAATGTGCATGGAAACGAAATAATAAACCAAGGGTTACACCCTTGGATTATGATCATCAAGCTATTTGGCCAGTGTGTATTCTTAGATAAGCACTTAATTCCACATTGCTGAAGTCAATGGGAAAATTGAGAGCAGATTAGGAATTAACTGATGAGGAGGACTAATGGAATGAATGATGGGAGAACATGACATATCTCCAGACATATTCTTAGAAGAACCACAGGCAATGATCTCCCTCTTTTGGTTTGGTTTCCAAAATCTTGTATCTGAACTTGTATACAACTTAAATCAGTACTGATTACAAATGTCATCAGTAGTCTTGGACGTAAGAGGCTTTAACAGGACAATGTATTATAGTTGTTAGGTATTTTCAAGGACAAGCAAAGAAATAAGTGTAAAATGCTGGACTCAGTACCAGTAGGCTGAGTGTACAGCAAGCATATTGCTATTATTAATGCAGGTCTTTCAGGCTCTCCCCCCCGCTCTTCCAACAGCTGTGCTCCATCTCTGAAGCATATTTGTCTTTATCTTTCACTGTTTTGTCATCATTGGCAGATGGCAGAAGGAATCTTAGGTGGGGTTGTTCTTTTAGCAAATTAAACGATGACCCAAGGTTTGCTCATTTCTTCCCTTGTGATTTCAGATTTCCATTTCTTCAGCTTGGTTTAGACAAGACCTCTTTGCTCAGAAACACAAAGAGACAGAGCATGGGCTTAACCAAAGCTGTGTGGGGGCCAATTCACAAAAGCACATAGATGGATCTGCATTGAGTCAATCTTTATTCAAGCTGGTAGTCTGATTACTTCGTCACTCGCTCAGTTTATCCACCAGTAGGTGATGACTTTTGTGCATTTTTTTAAAAAAAATCAAGTATAGGATGCTGCTGTCAAGCGTTTGTACTTGAGAATCAGCACTTGAAGAATATAAAGAACTTCCGTTGCTTTCAGTTTGTTTCCAGGCACAATTGAAAGCGCTGACGTTGACCTATAAAGTCCTAAAGGGCTGGGAAATGAACACCGACTCCTTGTGTGAGCTTGCCTGATTATTAAGATTTTCTTCCGAGTCCATGAGGTGAGGTGGGTGACAAGGAGAGGAAGGGATTTTTGGTTGTGCTGTCATGTAGGAGGCTGGAATGTAGGAGGATCCTCCTCCTACATTCATTCACTCTGGGCCAAAGCAGACATTACTTTAAATGTATATCCAGCAGCTATGTTTTCTTTTCCTTTTTACTCTAGAGAAGATGCAAGGGACTTGAGCCAGACCCTAAAAGCCCCCTATCCCCTATACTAGGTTCTCAAACTGGATCATGGGCCCTGTATCTATTCTAGAGTAAAATAAATTTAAAAAGATCTAGCTGCTAGACACATATTTAAAGTAATGTTTGTTTTGGGGAGCCCCACCCTCCTTTTAAGATGTGTGTTAAAAACACTTGTTCTGAATACGGCTGGTGTCAAGGGTAGGCATGATTAGGCAGCTGCTAAGGGCCCATGCCTCAGGAGAGGCCTCTTCTTAACCATTGCAACCTGCCTATTCACCTGCCTCTCATTCTAGCCCAAGTCATGGCAGCGAGAAGGAGGAGCAGTAGATGTCATGGCCTACCTGCTCACTGGCTCTCTACATCTCAAGGAAGCAAATTGTAGCAGTGGCGAGGAAGTGGAACAGCAGCAATAGCAGCGGGTGACAATGGTGGCGAAAAGGAAGACTCACTGAGGGAGGGGGGCATTGAGGGGGCCTTGCCCAAGAGGCCTAAAATAAAACTGTAGCCAGCACTGCTCTTGAATATATTTTCTCTCACAGGTTGTAAACATTTTTAGATGTATTTGGTGACTATTTTTTATTTTGCGGCTGCTGCCTTTTTATTGGTTTAGATTTAATAGTTCGTATGCATACTTTTATTGGATTTTAATTATGCTGCCTCAGAGACTGAGATTGACATGGGATGGAAAGGCTTTAAATGAAATTTAAAAAGGAAAAGCATTAGTACAAATCCACCGGTTCAAATGACCACCACTGTGGGGCTTTCCTGGGCTAAGCCATGCTTTGGGCTGTGTGTCTTGTTTTGTCTACAAAATTGGTGAAATTGTGGCATCTCTTAGGTGCAGCAAGAGCAGCAGAGGCCACTTTACCATTCTTGTGGGCTCTCTAATGAGTTACCGCTAGGGGTGTGCACGGACCCCCCGGATCGGATCGGGACCCGGATCGGGACCTCCAATTTTGTCCCGGACCGGTTCGGACAAAATCGGAGGCCCCCCGGACCGGATCGAGTCCGATCCCGACCCAAAAATCGTACATTTTTGGATCGGCCGCCATTTTTTTCCCCATAGACTTGCATTGCAATGCAAGTCTATGAGGAAAAAATGGCGGCGGGTGGGTAAGGGGGGGCCTAACTCCCTCCCCCCCCCGGGGCCGTCCGCTGTGGACGGCCCCGGCAGGTAAACCCCCTCCCCCGCGCTCCCTACCCCCCCTGGGGCCGCCTGCTTCCATCCGCTGGCGCCCGCGGGCGCCAGCGGATAGAAGCGGACGGCTCCGGGGGGGGGGTAAGCCCCCTTCCCCGCCACTTACCTTCTCGGCACGTCCGGCGCCGGCGGCTACTACCAGCGGGCTCCGCGGCCTACTCTCAAGTAGCGCGCCGGGTGATGACATCACCCGGCGCGCCACCCTGGAGCAGGCCGCGGAGCCTGCTGGTAGTAGTAGGCGCCGGCGCCGGACGGGAGCCGCCGGGCCGGGCAGGTAAGGGCCCCCCTCCCCCCTCCCCCCTCCGCGCGCCCCCTCCTCCCCTCCACGCACCCCCTCCTTACCTTTCCGGCCCGGCGGCTCCCGTCCGGCGCCGGCGCCTACTACTTCCAGCAGGCTCCGCGGCCTGCTCTAGAGTAGCGCGCCGGGTGATGACATCACCCGGCGCGCCATCCTAGAGCAGGCCGCGGAGCCTGCTGGGAGTAGTAGGCGCCGGCGCCGGACGGGAGCCGCCGGGCCGGAAAGGTAAGGGCCCCCCTCCCCCCTCCGCGCGCCCCCTCCTCCCCTCCACGCACCCCCTCCTTACCTTTCCGGCCCGGCGGCTCCCGTCCGGCGCCGGCGCCTACTACTTCCAGCAGGCTCCGCGGCCTGCTCTAGAGTAGCGCGCCGGGTGATGACATCACCCGGCGCGCCATCCTAGAGCAGGCCGCGGAGCCTGCTGGGAGTAGTAGGCGCCGGCGCCGGACGGGAGCCGCCGGGCCGGAAAGGTAAGGGCCCCCCTCCCCCCTCCGCGCGCCCCCTCCTCCCCTCCACGCACCCCCTCCTTACCTTTCCGGCCCGGCGGCTCCCGTCCGGCGCCGGCGCCTACTACTTCCAGCAGGCTCCGCGGCCTGCTCTAGAGTAGCGCGCCGGGTGATGACATCACCCGGCGCGCCATCCTAGAGCAGGCCGCGGAGCCTGCTGGGAATAGTAGGCGCCGGCGCCGGACGGGAGCCGCCGGGCCGGAAAGGTAAGGGCCCCCCTCCCCCCTCCGCGCGCCCCCTCCTCCCCTCCACGCACCCCCTCCTTACCTTTCCGGCCCGGCGGCTCCCGTCCGGCGCCGGCGCCTACTACTTCCAGCAGGCTCCGCGGCCTGCTCTAGAGTAGCGCGCCGGGTGATGACATCACCCGGCGCGCCATCCTAGAGCAGGCCGCGGAGCCTGCTGGGAATAGTAGGCGCCGGCGCCGGACGGGAGCCGCCGGGCCGGAAAGGTAAGGGCCCCCCTCCCCCCTCCGCGCGCCCCCTCCTCCCCTCCACGCACCCCCTCCTTACCTTCCCGGCCCGGTGGCTCCCGTCCGGCGCCGGCGCCTACTACTACCAGCAGGCTCCGCGGCCTGCTCTAGAGTAGCGCGCCGGGTGATGACATCACCCGGCGCGCCACCCTAGAGCAGGCCGCGGAGCCTGCTAGTAGTAGTAGGCTCCGGCGCCGGACGGGAGCCACCGGGCCGAGAAGGTAAGTGCCCCCCTCCTCCCCCCCCCCCCGCTGTCCACTTTCATCGGCGGGCGCCCGCTGGCGCCCGCCAATGGAAGCGGCGGTGGGCGCCAGTGGGCGCCCGCCGATCCGCCGATCCGCCGAACCGGTTCGGAGCTTTTTCGGACCGGTTCGGATTGGATCGGCCGATCCAGCTGCGGGATCGGAAATCGGATAATTTATCCGATTTCCCACTGGACCGGACTCGGATCGTGGATCGGGTCCGATCCAGTGCACATCCCTAGTTACCGCCACTGCGTAATAGTGAGGGAGGGGAATTGAGCTAAGAGCAGCATCTATATGGTAGGGAGGCCTCTAGCAGCCTGCACTAGTCAATGGAATTGTCAGTTCAAACCACTGCTGAAGGACTAATGGTGTTTAGCCCATGGGCTATTTGAGGGTTGTTTCCTCCTCCAAGAAGCCATGCCACCTGGGTTCGGATAACATAACAAGCCGTGCTTAGGAGTGTAATTAGGCAAACCGTGCCAGACGCGCGCCGTGGCTGAATCAGCCCACTGTGGCTTGTTTAAACCGCAACGATTATGTGAACCAGGTCATTGTGAGCCTATCTACATTACTGCCTTAAAACAGTTTAAAACAGTTTAAAACAGTTTAAAACAGTTTTGAGAACTGTTGGGGCCCAGGACACACTCCATATACAGTTTTCAAAATGTTTTCAAAGTATTTTATCCTGTGTGTGTAGATAGGCTCTGTGTCACCAGTGGTTCATTCTAGTGCTCAGAATCCTCCCTCATTAGAACTCCCTTGCACTGAAAACATATATAAACTATGAATCTTAAAATACCCTGTTTGTGTAGGATGCACTGGTGACCAACTTAATATTTTGACAATCCCTTAGCAATTCTGGATGGAAGACACAGAGTCCCCACTTATATCAGAAAGAAAAAGTCAGCAAATCCATCATTATTAATCTTGCTGTCAGTTTTAATATTGGGGACATTACCTCACTCAACACTCATAGAATAGAGCTGCCAAAAATGATGATGTCATCATCAGCAGACACATCTGACCATGGCTGCTGATTGCTTGAGCTAAGTAGAAGTTAATAAATCCCCTGGTACCTGGATATGCAGTGGAGTTTTATTACAATGCAGGCAATCCATGATACTGCTTTAATTAAAGGGCCCGGATAGCAGGGAAAGAAAACCAGACAACTTCTTCCTATTAGTAAACCTGTAAAATGTAATTGTCCCAATACATTTCAGATTAGCATCCTTCAGCTGCCATGTAAAATCAGATTTTTATTTTGCCACTGAGCACGTTGTAACAAAAACATTGAAGACCAGAACTTCCGCATTTGAGCCCACCCTATAAAACACGTGGAAGTTTTAAAACCTATATTTTGGTAGATTTCCCCACTGAACTGAAATTCAGGCAACGAGTTCCTTGCTTGGAAAATGTTGCAACATCTATTTTAAATAATCAGTTCAGGCTGATTGATACAGCCACAAATGATGCTATTTTCAGTCTGCTCTGGAGCTTTCGTTCAGCCAAGATTCCATGTGAACATAGCAAGTCAGTAGTCATGCTAACAGTTCCCATGTGTCCTGATTACCAGTGGCTCTGTGATGAGTGATATGACTTTTTGCACACTGCTTGTCCAAAGATTGATAGCACGCTGGCCTCAGATGAAACTCCTGTGCACATGTTTCTCCACATGTACACTGAATGTATGTAGGGAGGGGGTGGGATGAAAGCCCACTGGTCCCACTCTGACACTTGCATGTTGAATGGGACATCTTAAAATGGAGTCTTTGGGAAGTATCCAATTCACCACTTGCATTAATGTAAATTTTATTGCAGTAGTGTAAGTGACCTCTAGCCCAATGCCAATAGCATTTGCTGGTGTGACGAGTTTCCCTGAAAACCAGTTACACCAGCCAACACTATTGGTGTTGCACTAGAGATCACTTATGCAAGTGCAACATAATTTTCATTCATGATAGTGTCTAATTGGATATTGCCCTATGGTGTATATAGTTGGATGTGCATCAGTGCTTCACATGACTGGGGCCCATGATCATGCACAACTCTATGAATATAGCCTGATCTTTTCAGGACAGGAGTCCCACTCAACACAAGGATGTTGGGGAGGGGTCAGAAGGTGCATAGCCCCATCCCACCCATGCATTTTCTGGTGCATATGGAGGGATGTGTGAATAGGGCCTATGTTACTGCTTTTGTTTTCTCTTTAGAGCCTTTTTACTAACTCTAACAATACAAACTAAAAATTAAACATCATGAGGTTATTTTAGATCCAATAGTGGAGAAATGCCAGAGTACATTTTTGTTGGATCATCCCAAGGTTAGACATGGCAAACTCCTCTAGAAAGGGATTAATGGCTCATGTTGTGTCCCGCCCCCGCCCAACAGTAAATAGTTCTCAATGGTTTTCAATTTGGAGAAACTCTCTGAAAACCACCTTTCCCAAAATGACCATTTCTCTTTCTCCTTCAGGGGTACGAAACAGGCCATGATGGTGATTATCTGACATTTGTGATGCAATGAAATGTGCAAAGTGACTTCCCATTTTTGTCTTATTCTTCTACATAAAAATGTCATGGCACCCTCAGCATGCCCAGGCTACAGGTCGGAAACTCATATTGAAATAGGCAGATTTGCCCTGACTGGCATAGGGTTATAAATGGAATATTCTAGGTCCAAGTCCTGCATGCTATCCATGTGCTAGGCTAGTGCAACCTCCATGTTAACATGCCCCAGAGTTTCTCAAGTGCAGCCACCAGGATAATTTTGTGTAGCTGCGGTCAAGGTCATGTATCCTAAATATACACCACTCTCTACCCCAAGCACATGTGACTGACAACACCATTTCTCAACTGCACAAAATCCTACAGGGCAAACAAACTAGAAGGCGCTTCCTCGTGTGCCCCCATTTTTAAGTGAATCCAAGGTATGCCAAAGTATTCCTGATCAAGATATGTGCTGCAGGCTTATGCCAGAGTCATGTAGAAGGAGTTTTCCTAACAAGGTCTGACTTGCCTTTGCCAGGCCTTACGAATGAAGAAAAACCTGGGATCCCTTCTCATGCGGAAGCTACTGCAGTATAGTTCTTTCTGCACTGCAAATTGAAACCTCAGACAACTTAGGCCATGTGGCAAAAGCCCATTCTATGGCTCTTTCCATGCCAGAATTGCAAGGTGTCAGAGCATCAGCCATGTGGCCCAGGGCTTCTGCCTTAGCTACTCAGCTTGGGAAAAAGTAAGATGGCTACTTATGAATTGCCAAAAAAGAAGAAATGCATCACCAAAGAGAGGACATAACAGGACACTAATTTGCATATGTACATTTATATGTATAGATGCAAATGTTGACATAATTGTTATGATGTAAATTAAGGGAGGCACGGCAGTGCCTCTCTTGTTAAGAGCCGTCAGTAAAAAAACACGTTCCACTCTGTTAAAGTGATAATTGGGGAGGGGTCATTCTAACAGCCATAAAATCGAAAATGTTTCACCAATCTCTCTGAAATTTACAGGTGCCAGAAAGAAATGTTTGTTTTACATTACCTGAAAATTTCAAGAAGATTGGCGAAAGACTGAGGGAAGGAGAGCAGTTTAAAGTAAAAAGATTAAAGAATCCCCTGAATCCGAAACCGAAAATTGAACTGAGGGTTTGCGAGTATTTTTGCGCAGCTCTCCTTACCTTCGGGGAGCATTATTAATCCAATGGCAGGGTCTATTTCCTCCCGTTATAGTGTAAGTGGAACTGCTTTTCTTTTTTAAAAATTCGCTTAAGTGGATTTTATTAAATTAAAGCTGTGCCTCTTTAAAAATCTGGCAGCCATTTTGATTATGGCACACACACAGTAGAGTCTCTCCCCCTCTCCCTCCTGCATTAGCTACAATGGCTGCTTCCTCTAGCAAAGACATTGCTGTAGTCTCTTCTCAGAAGTAAGTTCTATTGACTGAATGCAATGGTCTTACTCCCAGGTAAGTGTGTAGAAGAGTGTAGCCTTTATTTTTTTAAAAAAACAGTCTGGAACCTTGGAAGGCGGAGAGGGAGAGATGTGAGTGAAAATTCCCTCTCCTTTATAGCACTTATAACTCTACAATTAACAACTTGCTTGCATGCTTTGCATGTGTGTATGTTCATTTGATTATGGCTGATGATCATTAATTGTCATATCAATTCAATCCAAGGCATGTCTACTCAGAAGTAAGTTCCACTGAGTGCAATGAGTCTCATTCTCCATGCACTAGCTTGAAGGGGTGTGTGGATTTGGCTGTACTTCTCTTTGAGAGCTCTGTGTATTTAGGAACCAAGGCTTTTCGTAAGAGAAGGGGTTAAACTCCCCCCTCTTTTTCTTTCTTTTTTTAAAAAATTCCATGTATTTGATTTTTAAGGAATTTTTATTCCTTCATTGTTATTATAATTAATAATAATAATAATTAGTAGAAGTAGTAATTACGTTTATTAGTGTTACATTTATATCCTGCCTTTTTTTCTTCTTGCAAGGAACCTAAGGTGGCTTACATAATCCTCCTCCATTTTATTAGCACAACAACTCAGTAGGGTAGAAGAGTCAGTGACATTCTGAATTCTCTTAGCTTTTCTAATATTTTTTGATCAGGTTGAACAAAACTATTGTGTATTGTTATCTCCAGTATCAACATCTTTGACGGGCTTAATATAGGATTCATTGACCACAGGCTATTTTTAGAGCAAAAAAATAAAAATAAAAATCCAAACTTGGATAGATTAAAATTAAATTGAGCAATATTTCTAAACACCCACATGGCTATTCTTGGTACTGGGTCAGATGTAGTGATATAAGAGGATGTTCAGACTCCATTTAGTTGATCAGTTGCAAAGAAGCTTCTCTAGTAAGGAGGAAGGGGAAAGCCCTAGACTGATCATTCTTTCAAGTGCCATATCTCCCCCCACAAAAAAACATGAGGTAGGTTAGGCTAAGAGTCTATGACTGGCCCAAAACCATCTAGTGAGTTTCTTCTGCTGCTCACTTTCACAGAAATGTAAAACAAATGTTTGGTAATGTTTGGGTGTATGACATGTGCTACTTTTACCCTCACAACAACCCTGTAAGATAGGTTAGCTGGAAATTTAGCCTGGCCCACTGTCTATCTATGTCTGTGTGCCTGCCTCTTTCATATATACACACAGAAAGGCATCCTTGGGTTTGTTCTTTACTTACTATATATATCATAAACTAC
The DNA here is from genome assembly GCA_029215795.1 of Anniella stebbinsi. Lineage (NCBI taxonomy): Eukaryota > Metazoa > Chordata > Lepidosauria > Squamata > Anniellidae > Anniella > Anniella stebbinsi. The sequence continues at coordinate 100,543,503 of JARDYH010000005.1, forward strand.
GTGTTAATAGAGAAGTCTGTCACAAATGATGCAATACACTCACTTTTCACACTTCCTAATACATTTGTTTCCCAACTAACTTACCGCTAATACAGTCATGAATCTAACACTAAAATATGTTATTTTTACTATATAAGATTAAAGAATCCACATACAACAAGTGCAAATCAGAGAACCTACCATTTTTCATATTAGTGTTCAAGAATTAGGATTCTTTTCCTAATTACACCTTACACGGAGGTTGCCTTTTTCACAGCGGCCGGATCAACATTTTCATCAAGCTGTCCACCTCCCCTGCTCCAAACTCTTTCTTGGTCAGTCACCGCTAATTAGCTCAGATCCTGTTAGTGTATATGTGAAATTGTGATCCCCCAATGTGCTTCACTTTACACTTGCTTACATTGAACAGCATTTGCCCTTTTCATGGCCATTCTCTTGGTATGCAGAGATCTTTATGGAGCTCATCACAATCCTCCATTGTTTTAGCAAGACTAAATAATTTGGTATCATCACCAAACGTGGCTACGTCACTGCTCACTTCCACCCTCATTCTAATATTATAAGAAAGGGAGAAACTGCCTCCCAATCCACTTTCTCCACAACATGCATATAGGAGTGAGCAGTGAGATGGCCAAATTTGCTGCTGACCTCAAAATATTTAGGGTTTTTAAAATGAAGTGAGATTACAAAGAGCTCCAAAAGAATCTCTCCATAGTGGGAAAATGGGCATCAAAATGGCAACAACAGTTCTACATAAGCATTTGTAAAGTGATGCACGCTGGAGCAAAGCATCCCAACATCACATATACACTGATGGGATCTGAGCCTGCAGTGACTAAACAAGAAAAAAAAACTTGGGAATGTGGTTGACAGCTCAGTGAAAATGTCAGCCCAGTGTGTGGCAGCTGTAAAGACAGCAAACTCCATGTTAGGCATTATAAGAAAAGTAATTGAGAATAAAACTGCCAGTCTCATACTGCCTTTATACAAATCTATGGTGTGACCACACTTAGAATACTGTGTACAGTTCTGGTTAACTATAGAATTTAGTATCACAAAATGTTGTGCTGGCCACCATTTTGGATGGCTTGTCCTCCTTTCTATGTGGTCACCCTATAACATGACACTATTCCCCCTTCTGAAGAGGTCTGGACCTCAGACTACTAAAGACAAAGTGGCAGACCATAATAACAGTGTTCATATGCCCATTGCTTTATGAGGCTTCTGCAGGCTACCAAACAGAGAACTATCAGGCCATAAAGTTGCCTAAATGGGTCTGCCAGAAACCTGGCCTCACCGTTCCTGTTAGGTCCATGTCCTACAGCAAATGGTCTCAGTTGAACTTGATGGAATCCCATCCTTCATCCCTTGGTTTAATTTACTGACCTCCCCTGGCTGGGCCTTGCAGGGAACAATAGGGTAGACGGAGCAGGCATACATAGCACGCACAGAGTGCTGAGAGTGGCAAATCTAAGAGCAAATACGTTGCTTTTAAAGAACCAAGGAAATTCAATGGGTCTTTTAAGTAAATATCTATGGATGGAAATGCAGCCCATGCAGGCTTGAAACTTGACCACAAACATGATTACAATCTGCTACTTTAAGGTGCAAACAGGAAGAAAAAGCATGTAGCATAAAATGAGCTATAATAATTAATATAGTAAACTGTAACTTATTCTAATTTAGGATATTTTCCTATATCATCTTGTGTGCTTCCAGAATTAATCAGGGAGTTTTTAGTCCAGTAGATTTTTTTTTCAGGTTCTCTCCAAAAACAGACACAAAACATGAAATGCTTCTTTTCATGAGTCAGTCATAGAAAGCTTTTATTTCTGGACATTGGCTATTGAAAAATTCAAATGAGACCCCTCAGATTTCAAGTGAGAGAGCATAACTTCTGGGGTTCATTTATTATTTTGAAAAGTGGGTGCAACACATATCACTAGCTTTGATTTTATATTGGATGTCAAAATGGTGTAACATCCTAGCTGATGCTGGCTGCTTGTCAACTGTATAATATCCAGTCATCCGTTACACAAAGCCATGAAATTCATTAAACAAAAAACCTACGGTTTACAAAAACAGTGTTAAGGCTCCACAGTTTCCAACCAAGCACCAAACAGCAGGGAAATTGGGAGTTAAGGCTCCCAAGCCTTAACGCCACATCCTCCCTAAGGAGGCAGAAAGTGCAAGTGAAATTCTCATTCTCTCAAAGCAGATAAACCATGAGGACAGCATGGAGAATATGATATGCAGAGGTGACTGTGGGGTTGTGGAAAACTGATAACAAACAACTTAGGGCCACCTACTTCACTTTTTTTGGTTTAGAGCAGCCCTTCCCCAACCTGGTGCCCACCAAAGGTGTTGAACTACAACTCCCATCATTGCAAGTCAGTATGTCCCATGGTAGGAATGCTGGGACTTGTCATCTCAAAAATCTAGATATGCAATTTGATATGCAAAGGTGACTGTGGGGTTGTGGGAAATTATGATGTACAACTTAGGACCAGCTACTTCTCATTTCTTAGAGCATCTCCTTATGTTGAGAGTTGCAACCCAACTCATCTGACAGGCACCAGGTTGGGGAATGTTGTTCAAGAAGAAGGGAAGGCAGAATGTAGATCTCCAGATGTTTTGGAATTCATCTTGTAAAAGCCCCTATCAGCATGGGCAGTTGTCAGGAATGCCGCGAGTTGATGTCCAAAACATCAGGATAGATATATTTTCTGCCCACATCTGTACTAAAGTATGATGTTTTCCAGCATTAAGATATGTGATCAATCAAGGAACTACAAAAGAGCTGCATCATTTTAAATAAACTGTATAAACCAAATGAAACAACAATGAATGAATCTTGAATACCTAATCCGGATAGCCCTTCAGACGTCAACATTAGTTTTCAACACATGGCATAGGATGTCTGTTTCTATAATATCAGATAAAGGATTTCTCTTACTTGTTCAGCAGTGTGAGATCAAAGGCAGAGCTACCACCTAATACTTTCATGCATCAGTATTATTTTAAAATTAAGTATGAAATGATTTTTGTCTTCCCTATAACACATAACATGAGAGTTAAAGTGCAACACATCTGGAGAGCACCAAGCTGGAGAAGGTTGACTCCTATACATGTCTTCTCAGAAGCCAGTGCCACTGAATTCACTAGGGCTTACTCCCAAGAGGTATAGGATCGCAAACTAATCTCATCTGAAAGGTGTTGAAGACAGCCAAACTAAACCTCTTCTGCTCCTCTGTCACTTTGATGAAATTATGTAGTGTGGAGGGATTGTGGGAAGTGAACAGTACATTTTGTTTAAATACATTTTAAAGAAAAAAAACATTGGTTCTTTGAAGGGCAGGATATTGACCAAAAGTTGGAAGTGCCTGGCACATGCTCTGGTTCTAGATCTGTAATGAATAGTTCCCCTTTTGTTATCAAGCGTGCTGCTGTATGCGAGATGTGTTTGAGAGATTCCCCATCTTGTTGCCCTCCAGGTGTTTGAGATGACAAGTCCCAGCATTCCTGACCATGGGACATACTGACTTGCAATGATGGGAGTTGTAGTCCAACACCTTTGGAGGGCACCAGGTTGGGGAAGGGCTGCTCTAAACAAAAAAAGAGAAGTAGGTGGCCCTAAGTTGTTTGTTATCAGTTTTCCACAACCTCACAGTCACCTCTGCATATCATATTCTCCATCCTGTCCTCATGGTTTATCTGCTTTGGGAGAATGAGAATTTCACTTGCACTTTCTGCCTCCTTAGGGAGGATGTGGCGTTAAGGCTTGGGAGCCTTAACTCCCAATTTCCCTGCTTTTTGGTGCTTGGTTGGAAACTGTGGAGCCTTAACGTTGTTTTTGTAAACCGTAGGTTTTTTGTTTAATGAATAGAAATACAGTCCATCCCAACACAGTGTGGACCAGGTGGTCTGGGTTCCTTTCTCAGTCTGCTTGTCCGGGCTCTGTTGATGGGTAACTTTAAGGTGCAGCTCTTCCTTCTGATGAATCTTTATCTTTAAACCAGACTTGGAGCATCATCAGATGGGGAAAAATCGTGTTTCCTTACCATTGCTTTCCTCCCCACTTCTGTCCCATGATATTTCCTCTTCTCATAGGTGAAGAAAGTGGAAGTAAACAATGACCAAGTGGCCCATTCAGTGATCATTTCATGGTGCGGCTGTTCCTGAACACAGCAGGAAATGGAGGAACATTTTGATTTTTTTAAAAATGAATTTACTGGGGTCTATTTTGTGACAGAACTAAGGCCAAAAGGAGCAGGAGAGCGCGTGAGGCAGACGGCATCATCTAAAGGATGTGTGAAAAACCGTGAGCGTGTGATAAAACGCTCATCTGATGACGCTCTTGGACTAGACAGCCCTTCAAATAGAGGACACCTTCCAAATAGAGGGCAGTCCTCTGGCAATCATTCAAACAGAGGACTGTCCTCTATAAAAGAGGACACAGGGCCACCCTAACATGAGAAGGGGCCCTAAGTTGTTTGAAAATGTCTGATGAGCAGCGAGTTCATCACTCCACCTCCACTCAATGGACTGTTTTACCCCTTTCCTTGTCCCATTTTCAGATGCCTCATCTCATTTTATCTCCATCAAATGCCATTGGTGGCCAGAAACCTGTGCTTTGCTATACAGGGCATATTTATGAGCATAGCTTTGTGCTCCTGACAGGAAAGATATTTCAAAATGAAATCAGGGTGCCTTGATATATTCTGTACCTGAGCTTGTGAATTTGTGCAGAGTCGCATTCCAATATCCGAATCCACGCTGTGGGTTTGTCCTCGCCATTCCCCTCTTACCCTCTGCACTGCTTGTTTCTTTATTTGCTTGATGCATATTCTTTAAATATTAGATTATGTTTTCTCTAGGGCAGGGAGTGCCTTTGTGTACATCATCTTCACGCTGCCTGCTCTCATGAGGCCCTGAGGCCTGCTTGGAGTCCTTAGGTGCCACTGCAGTTGGAATGATCAATGAATAATGGATGGGAAAGTTGCCTCTTGGGCCTGTCTCCAAATATAACTGTAAAACGAGACAAACAAGGTATTCACAGGGTTGCCAGATTCCCATGTCGGCAGCATCATAACTGCTCCTGGGCTTATAGAGTTCTTCGCATGAAAGAGTAATTGAAGCAGGACTCGTGTAAGCTAACGAAAAGCTTTGAACAGAGGGGGCAGAGCTAGGGATTTCCACGCTGGGGAAAACTTTCAAACACAGCTTGCCTGAACTCAGATCCATTTACCTTTCAAATGTTTATAAATAATCTTGCTCCCTATTTGTGCGATTACAGAATTTTCTGAGGGAGGAGAAAGCTCATATCTTCTCCCCATCTTTTTTTTTTTTTTTTAGTTCTTTGACGTTGCCGTCACTCAGTAGTCTCCACAGCAACAAAAAACGATGACATGAAAACACAGGTCCAAATGGGAAGAGGGCATAACTGTGAAGAGAAATGAGCTGTGATTTAATTTTTTTTTTTAAAAAAATATGTCTCTAAGAGCAGCATAAAGAGTACTGGGATTTGCCAGCTAATGAAGTGGTTATGGGATAAACTGCTCAGCTTCCAAATATGCTCAAACAGAACAGGCTTCTTGTAACTCCCATTTTTGACAGGGATTCATTAATGGTATAATTCGGAAAAAGAGAATTGGAGCTGGGATGAAGCCAGCTTGTGCTGTTCGTGATCTCAACAGGGGAAATGCTAGCCATGTCATAATTGCACACATGGTGGTGGCTCTGTCACAGATCTTCTGTAAGAACTTGGGCCGTTTATCTGAACTCTTCCTATGCCAAACAAGAACATTTGTGGTGGGCCAAATTTAACGTTCTTGATGTGCTGCATTAGAGTGTGCTGGGCTTGTAAGCATGGTGAGCATGTTCATTGCCCTGCTTCATTCTGCTATAACTATCCTGCTTACTTTAAAGTGAAGTATATAGGATGTGTGGATGCACTTGATCCAACGTATGAAGACAGAATCACTAACAGTATCCTGTCGGTAATTCCTGTTCTGCTTGGAATATTGTCCTGACACAGCTGCAAAACCTCTAGGAAGATGGTTTTAATAACACAATGACATGCAACATGCAATCAATAACACTTTATGTCTAAATTGAGTCCTTACACAAGCCACTTGATATAAAGTGTGACTAAAATTTCCTCGATTAACTACAAAAAGCACATTGGAAACTGACTACTTTTAAATTTGATCACTAGGACAGGAGGCAGGTTTGGGATACAGGTTGTGTATAAATGCTGAATAACCAGTTTGCAATTTGTTTGCAACTTGCTTGGTTAAGCAAGAATTGTCCTCCTTTCATTACTATGCAGGGATAGGAAAAACTGTGCTTGGAGGAGAAAGGCAGTGCAAAAACAAAATGAAAACAAGCACTAAAATCTGCTAGTCTGGATGCATTTATAGTCAGAGGCTGAACTGATTGTCTGTAAAAATGGAAAGAAAAAAGAAACTACCAGTGCTGATTAGCCAAGGAAACACCCTGTACTAAAGACGTGGGTGTGCTCCTTCCACTCCCACTTGATATCTGATATCTGCATAGCTTCCTCTTTACTCATGATTAAAAAAGGAGATATTGTCCCCTAAAAAGCATCATAGTCTTCTGCCTTCCTGCTGCACCAACTTGATGACCATCCTCCTCCACTATCCTCAGTACCCTCATTAAGAATGGGGAATCCATCTTCTACTAGCCATGTTGTTCATGGCTGTTCAAACAGACTACAATTTCTGACCCATTCTTCATCTTTTCTATTTTGAGAAGAATAATATACTAATAAGAGGGCATCTGCTACCCCTTGTACTGGAAGAAGCATGCGAAGGGTTGGACCGGTGGTGTGGCACAGAGAGTCTGCCTAAAAAGCTGGAATCTCTCCACAGCAGCATTTTAACAAATAATTCAGTCAGTAGCCCCACCTACTCCTCTAACCATAGAGCTGGTATTGTGAGATTAGCCAATTGCCTTTTGGTGCTGAGTAGGAATTTGGGGAAGTGGTAGTTCCCACAATTGGCTACAGGGAATGCCCTTTTTCACCTACTCTATCCCATGGAGCTGTTGTGTGTGTGGAAAAATATTTGGCTTATTTGGCTTCTGCATGGCACAGTAGGCCAATTCAGTTCTGGGTGTTGGGAAAAACATAAGCTCGGGAGATAGCTGAGGCATTTTAATGGTGCAGGGTTCATGAGCAAGCCAACTCTCATTACCAACCAGCTAGAAAATATTTTTGGCAAGGAGGTACCCTTGGACTGTGGCAGTTTCATCTCATCTGAGATTATCCAGCAGGGGTGGAGGAAATTGTCAGGTATCTCCTCAGCATACTGCTTAAACTGATCAGGCGAAAAAAGAATGGATCAGTTAGTTGATTGAACTGGTACTTGGAGGCAGGGCTGGCTTGCCTAATATATGGAAGATAGCTGGAGAGTATCATCCTAGCTCTCACTTTAAGGGGTAGAAAATCCACAATGGCCGGTGGACTTAATGAGCTGTATCCAATGTTATTCTAAATTAAGTCTCATTCAGTTCAGTAGGTCTCCTCTAAACAGGATTGACATTAGATACAGCCCAATAATCCTAAAGAAATTAAATGTTCATTGTAGATTATATTAATGTTGTTGCCCATTGTTAAATCCATTTAATGTCTCATGTCTTCTTTCTCAGGATGTGGGGGCAACATAATACCCCATGGTTCCTGACAGAAGCCAGCACTTGTTTAGGGCCTCTTTAAAGACCCTGAAGTGATAATATATGAATATTTGACACTAGGTTTAGTTATTAAGAAGCATCATGCATACTAAAATGCAATGCATCTGAAAATGCCACCAAAGGAAAGCTAGTGGGAAGTATTCTGTTTAGCTGAGGGGTTTGATCTTGAATATACCTGTGCGCACACTGAATTTGAAAGGGAAAAACAAATTTAAATGCCTTTATCTCATGATTATAGGACTGCTACATTTCTCAGGAGTAAAGATGGTCATTGTGTTAGTGTACGTTAATTTATTTTAATATGTGTACATGTTTTGTTTTCACTATTTTTATTATTCAAATTTATAATTTACAAATTTTTCACAGAGGATTCAGAGAGGAGCATTAAACTTCTATCCTTTGACAAATAGCCTATGCTACCAATAAAATAACTGATAATGTTTGAGAACAAAACAACACCGTATCTGGATCTAAAGATGCATTTCCTTCTCCAAAAGGAAATAAACAGATTCAGTCAATAAACTCCTTTTCCAGATCTCTTCCCTTAATTTAACATGATGTGTTAGTTTAATGAGACTCATATTGTTCTTAACCATTTTTCAATAGGTAAAGTCTTTGCGAATTTAGCTCTGAATGCTAAATACCAAATTAACTCTTTGTGAACAGATTGGATATGATCCAGAATTCCATATATTCTTGACACATCAATAGCAGAGTATCCTATCATTACACTTATTATATTTACAACATTTCTTGTGAAATTCTTGGATTAGGAAACAATTCCAAATCGTGTGAAACAAAATTCCAGAGGCCCCACAACCTCTCCGCGATTGGTTACAACATCTGTGTGCGTTCATCATGATCCATTGATGAACTTTGAAACTAGGCTGCAAACATTCCCAAATGTTTGAACCCTAGTTTCAAAGTTCGTCAATGGACCAAATGTTTGGACCTGTTTGGGCAGGAAACAATCTTATTGGCTACAGCCTTCCTAGAATTACCAAGAGCCTCCCTTCTCTAGGATTTGTATCCATGGATTCCTCCCCACACCATGTTGTTTAAAGTAACTGTGCACAAACCAATTGCAGCTATTGAGAAGTATTTACTATGAGGATCTTGGGGTACTTTTATATATTTTGACTTATACAGAAAAGCACTTGAACCCATATTTACCATAACAGGGACTGAAGAATTAGGTTATGTGTGCTCGTGAATAGTAATTAAATGTTGTAGCCCTACACAGAGTTAATGGTTTGTGTAGGATGGATTCCATTCTATCAGTAAAACCTTCTGCATAAGGAACACTGAGTCAGAGAGTAACAAAAACATCTGCTAACTCAGAAGCATGTCAGCACTAATAGGAGTTGCACATGTAAATTCCCTTATGTGTAAAGTTGAGGAGGAATATACTTCACAATATGACATGCCAACAAGCTACTAATGCCAAGAGCACAGCTGAAGAATGTCCTGCCTAAAAAGAATTGGAAGGAAAGATTCAAACAATATCCCATGGCAAGGAAAACTAACATCTTTGCTGCCTGTTTGCTTTGGGCTTAGTTTACATGCTAGCAATTTGGCTGGATAACGCAAAAAGAAAAAAAGAAAAAAAAGGTAAATGATGATTCGATGACTTGCACCTAGGTCAAATGGTGCTTGGCACTGTTATTCATAATGTATTTTGAAAGCACATTTAATTAAAACAAAGTCAATATGCTTTGATTTTTAAAATGAAGTTTCTTGCTCTCCATTTATGCATGCGGAGAGCTTCTACCCTCTCTTTTGTTTTGCCTGCAGATCAAGATATGAGTGAAATTATGACGCTGCTGTCTTCCTCTCACCTCCCCACTGCAGCTGTCTGCACCAACCAAAAATCTGCTGCAGAGGGATTTCCAGTCCCCCTGGAGCCGATTCTGAAGAAGTGGAGGAGGGTTTTGCATGGGATGGGGGTGGGGAGGCCCCGACAGAACTGCTTACATCCACAGAATGGCAACATTGAATACAATCCAATGATGTCTATTGTTTATAAAGGGCCTCAAAAATCTAGGCATTGTATGGAAGTTCAAAGCTATAACACTTCAGCTATTCTCGGGGTGGCGGGAGGGGATGGGTTCTGCACCTCAAAAATGGTTTGATCTTCATATACTCTCTTTTTATCCATGAAATTAAGGCTGTGCAGACAAATTAGGTTGTGTCCCTATCAAACTCCTCAATCAACACTCAGAAAGAGCATAACGGGATGCCTTGCCAGTCTCCCCACTTAGCTGATGATGTCCCAGCATGCCAGCTTCAGGAAGGCTTGCAGTAGCTCTACTAGGTCATAGAGATGAGAATTTAGGCATCTCAGAAATTTTAGCATAGGATTAGATTGTCAAAGGGTGATTAGAGCTGGAAAATGTGGATACAAATCCGCTAACAATAAAGTTCCCAGACAAAACCAAAACAGAAGAAACAAATAAAAATCTTAAAAAGAACCTAGATGATATAGAGTATTGGAAAAGAAGAAACAATGTAACAAGACCTTGATTCTGTGGTTTGTCATGTGAGAAGCCTGTATGATTCTAAATGGTTTACACAGATTTCTTTTGCCATGAAAAGGCAATAAGTACCAACGGGCTACCATCAGTACTACCTTGCTGGTGCTCTGCTAAAGCAATGTAGTGCCCACAATTAAGCATACTGTTTGAAGAGTAAACACTAAAATCCAGTACATGTAGGCCTGGAGAGCAGGATCAATATTTCATATAACATCCAGGAATCAACCGTGTGATTTTTTTTCTTTAAAGGGGGATCCAGGAGGATGCCAGAAATTTCAGGTTGTTCAGATTAACATCTGTTATGGGTAAATTAGTGGAAAGTGATATCAAAGATAAAATTATCAAGCACAAAGAAGGACAGTCTTGGTGAAGAAGAATCAACATGGCTTCTGCAAAGGGAAGTTATGTCTTACTAAATGTTTAGAATTTTGGAGAATGTCAACAAGCATTGAATAGGGATAATCATTTGCATTGTTTTACAACAGGCTTTTGTCAAAATTCCTCACCACAGAATCCTGAGGAAGGTAAGATAGGTCTCCTAAGACCAGTAACTGGTTAAAGAACAAGAAACAAAGAGAAAGAATAAATGGACAGTTCTCCCAATGGAAGGATGTAAATAGCAGGATCCTCCAAGGCTCTGTACTGAGATTGATGGTTTTTAATTTGTTCAGGAAAGGCGTGGAGTTAGGGGTGAACAGTGAAGTGGCCAAGTTTGCTGATTACAGTGTTGGCAGGTTGATCAACAGCAGCTGTTAGTGTGGCCTGGCTCATGAGTTGCACTATTTGCCCTTAGTTAAATAAATTATTTAAATGGGACATTTAAAATCATAATTTTTGGCATATGCACAATTCAACCATTCTTCCCAAGAGGTTTCTGAAATTTGGTCAGATTATATCCTTCATAAAATAAAACAGATTGGATGTCACAGTAACTCATGATGAGTTAAATAAACCATAATGGCTTATTTAACCTATGGTGGGTTATTGTATCATCTGTCAGGGATTTTTTAACCCATGATAGCTTATTTGGCCAAAATAACCTGCTCTGATATCCCATGGTCTGCAGTAGCATTTATTTAATCCATCATGGGTTATTGTGTCATCTGGCAGTCACTGTGAGTTATTTTGACCGGCTATAGAGCTGAGCAGCAAGAGTGGTCAAAACTACTGCCGCTCTGCTCCTCGCTGGCTTAGCACTTAGGGAATCATTAAAACAACCACGCCAACAGTGTAAATTGGGAAAATAAGCAATTTCCTTAAAAGGAACAAGTTAAAGCATTCAGCAGTGTCAATAGGGGGACATGTGCAAATTCGCTTTCACACAAATTCACTATAGCATTCTTGGGAACAAGGCAAAGAGACCAAGTCAGCAGTGTTGATTGGGGGAAATGTTAATTGGGAGCAACTTAAAATGGCCAGGCTTGCAGTATCAATGGGGGGGGGGGGATGAAAAATGTCCCCATTGGGAGCAACTTAAAGCAACTAAGGAAGCAATGGCTATTTTGTGTACCCAGGATTTTCGCTCCTTTCAGAGTTAGGACACAGGATGTTGATAGTGCATCAGGTGCCTCTTGGGTAGGGGAGGCTGAGGTTTGGTTCCAATCATGCAAATCTCCAAGGTGTTATAGTCCCCACCCCACCCCGTTTTTGGTGCACCTGGGATTTTTGCTCCTTTCATGGTTATCACACAGGGTTGTATCAACGGCTGAAACAGCACCACCGCTTGGGAGGAAGGACTGCAGCTGCACAGGGGAATGCGCAGAAGATTCACAGTGGCTTAATAAGCAACTCACAATAGCTTATTAGCCTGCTCGTGTGGCAGGGGATCATGGGTTATTTTACACATAAGCTACTGTGAGTAGCTTATTAAGACAGCATGATTTAAACCGACATCCGGACGTAGCCAAAGTCTTGATGCAAATGCGCCATTCACAGACCAAATTATCTTGAGTTTATGGTGTATAGAATTTTCAAGCTTATAATCATAGAATAGAATGCTGTAATATTTGCTCGCTTTTAATGTAGAGCCTCTCTTGCTGCTCTATAATGAGAGTATTTGATCCCTTGACAGTTTTAGGAGGACCATTCCAAAACTACTGATTAAAAAGCCTTCTTGTAACTAAACATTGGGAGAATTTAGTCAGGACAAGTTGCTGTTTCTTTTGTCTTTCCTTCTATTGCTGATCCACAAAGGATATGTGAATCTTAGTTCAAGACTATTTTTGGCAAGTAAACAAAAATTAGGGATGTGCATGCCCAAAAATATTGTATTTTATCGTTATCGGAATTTTAGACCAAAAAAATTATCATCTCTGATAATATCGTAGGTTAATCGTATCGTCTTCACGATAATTATCGGAAACCCGATATTATAGAGCTGAATCATTTGGAAAAAAAATGCCTATAGCTTCTGTATTTTCAAGTTACAGGCTTGAAACTTGGTCACAATGCTTATGGGTATGCCTAAGTATGTGTATGAAATTTGAGATCGATCCCTCCAATCCTCGATTTTATATGAATTTATTAAAGATCGTTTAAGTTCTGACAGGTCAAAATGACAGCTTGCCAAAAGCCCCCCTGTAACTTCTTCATTTTTAAAGATAAAACCTTGAAACTTGTGGGACATTGAAGATGGGATCTGGCTGGTCATTTGTCAAAACAAATCAGAGCAATTGCTCAAACCCTCAATTTTATATGATTTTTTAAGATCGTGCTCCTTTTGAAAGCTGGTTGACCTTAGCTTTCAGAACGAGCACGATCTTTAAAAAATTCATAGAAAATCGAGGGTTTAAGCAATTGCTCTGATTTTTTTTCTTCACACATGACCAGCCAGATCCCATCTTCAATGTCCCACAAGTTTCAAGGTTTTATCTTTAAAAATGAAGAAGTTACAACGGGGAGTGGGGCTTTTGGGGGACCCCCTATAACTTTTTAATTTGAAAAGATAGAGACATGAAACTTTTTGGACATTGCAGATTGGATCTTGCTAGTCCTGGCTCCCCAAGTTTCATGTTATCATTTCAAATAAAAATGTTATGCACGTGTTTCCCCCAATGCAAGCCTATGGGAAAAAAGCAGACAAAATGACAGCACGGAGACCAGGTCAACCAGCGCTCAATAAAATAAATTCTTTAATAAGTTCATATAAAATCGAGGGTTGAAGGGATTGATCTCAAATTTCATACACATATCTAGCACATGTTGCTACACATATGTGCCAAATTTCAGATCAATCCCTTCACCCCTGTATTTTATATGATTTTTTTAATGATCGTGCAACTTTTTGACAGGTCTGAATGAACGCACGTGGCAAGCTGTAATTCTGATCTGTCAGAACTTAAACGATCATTAATAAATTAATATAAAATCGAGAGTTGGAGGGATCAGTCCCAAATTTCATACATATACTTAGGCATAACCCATAAGCACTGTGACCAAGTTTCAGGCCTCTAACTTTTAAAATACAGAAGTTATAGGTATATTTATATGACAGTCCGATAATCCGATATAATTGGGCTGAAAATTTTTGGATCGGATATTTATCGGAGGTTTTTCTATCGTATCGTTATCGTTAATTGGATGTCTGATAATAACCTTCTCGTATCGTTATCGGACATTTTAACGATACGATACACATCCCTAACAAAAATACTCCAGTAATGTTTAATCTTAGTAAAATGTGTGAAGTTAATCAACACCATTCCAGATTTTGGAGGGCCCCTGTGCAAAGTGTCTTCAATGGGCCCTGTCCTCCTCACTGCTGTTACAAGCGCCCATTTCCTTGCCCATTTCCTCTGGGACCAATTCACACCACCACCCAGAGGGAAAGAAAGGACAAGACCAAGGGCATGTGAACAGACAGTGACAGCAAGGAGGAAGAGGAGCAATAAGATCCAAGACTCTGGGGGCTGGCATTGCCCCTGCCCCACCTGAGTGTGAGGTCCCCTCTACAAGGATTTGCTTTTGCGCCTGGTTAAGCGATTATGCGCATAATCGCTGAAGCGCATTTACGCCTAATCCCTCTGCACGAGAGGCGGCCAGAGGTGGCGAAGCGCATTAAGGGATGACCAAAATGCGCTTTACAAGTAGTTAATGCGCATAAGCTCTTGTTCACATAGGCAAAATGCGCTTTAACGGCCGGAGCAAAATAAAACTCACTGTTTAACGCACATTCGATAATGCGCATAATCGGACAGATAATGCGCCTGTACGCCGATTTGCGCTCCGTTCTTGTAGAGGTAAAAAATTTTAAGCGCCCTGAAAGAGCATTAAACCTCTCTTGTAGAGGCAGCCTGGGCCTCAGCAGATGCCTAACAATGCCAACTCCTGACTCCAACCCTGAAGTTAATTGAAAGTAGCAAGAGCTTTAACAAACAGTTTTATTTCATTTTTATTTTTTCTCTGTGCTATGGTATGCTTCCTTGTAAAAAGAAATGTCATGTCCAAGGCCATAAAAACAAAAGAATCCCCACATCTAGTGCTGGAAAATGAAGTAATGAATCATTATTCTAATAACCAAGTTATTGAGAGAAGCTGTAATATGACTAAATGGATACTTTTTTCTGAAGAGAAAACAACCAATCCCTTAGCAGCTGGAGTTCCATTGAATAATCAATATCGGATTGTTATTGGAACACCAACACCACTCACAAGAGGCAGAGAAAGATAGTCCAGAACAAAACGATGCACAAAAGGCACTGTAGTGTGAGGGGGAGGGCAGAAAAGGCATAACATATGGGTTGAACTGGATATCACTTGTGTCGCCAAAGGACACTATCATGAATAATTCCCAAACAGTCATACCTATTTTTGTTTTTTATTTGTATCATTCCTTTAGTGCATTCCTTGCCTGATAACTGTATTTGTTGTACTTTTGTGACTAACAGATTAGTCCTATGAACCACTGAGTAGGAGATAGAAGGTCACAATGTCAGGCCTAAGGGTTGCATGGCTTGAACCCCCATGGATAATATACATGAATGAGGTCATCTTGCTAGCATCAAGTACACCTGACACATCTTTCGCACATTTCCTCTTTTGGCAGCAGTTGGGTTTTATATATATAAATTGGGCTGCTAATAGTCAGACTGCAGGCAAATCCCTACTATAGACAAAATGACAGTGATGGCAACTAGGACTATGGGTTATGTAGTTTAAACTTTGTACTTTTGTACGCTGCTTTAATTTTGCATGAATACTGAAACAGACATCTTAAAAATGAATCAATAAATATGGTGTGAAAGGTGAGCTTTCGCTAATTAAGCGAAGGGGAAAATACAAATACATGCAACGGAATCACATTGATTCATATACTTGGTTCTCCAATCTAATCTTCTGCTCAAACACAGAAGATTCCCGGTTGCCAAGCAGGGAAATGGGAAGCCTGCAGAGCAGGGCAGTGAACCTTTTTCAGGCTGGGGGTTAAATTCCAATTTGGGAAGTGTCTTGAAGGCTACATTCCAGCTGTGGGTGGACGTAAGAGCATGAGGCAGGGCCATGGACTGAAGTATGTCTTACCAATCTGAACATTTTCCCAGCAAGAATACAAAATACAGCTCAATTCTAAGCATGTCTACAAAGGAGTATTCCCAGTGCAACAGCTTTCAGGCCTGCGAAGCACTCCTCAGTTCTGTGCAACAGTTTTCAGGTGGCTGCCTAGGCAGTCTGAAAGCCCCATGGTGGCTGCGAGGTGGCGCTGCATCAATTTTATTTGTTTATTTATTTATTTTATTAAAACATTTGTATCCCGTCCTATTAACACAGGGATCTCAGGGCAGTGTACACTGTACAGATGAAACCAGAACAATATAAACAAAAATAATTCACAAAGCTAAAAATGTATTAAATCATTAACAAATTAAAATCGGTAGAGAAATTTAAAAGGCGTAAAGCAATTAAAACAACTAAAACTATGTGTAACCAAGGAGAATTTAGCCCTTGAAGGCTTTGATAAAGAGCCATGTTTTAACTTGGCACCCAAATGAAGCCAGCTCTGGCGCCAGTCAGGCCTCCACGGGGAGGGTATTCCACAAGCGGGGTGCCACAACAGAGAAAGCCCTCTCCCATGTCCCACCATAATGTACATCTCATGTTGGTGGGATGCAGAGGAGGGCTCCTCCAACAGATCTCAAATCTCGGGCAGGCATATATAATGCAACAGCCATGTCGCAGCCATTGTGGGGCTTTCCTGCGAACCTGTGACTTTAAAAAGTCAGGGACTTACCCAGACTATTTTCCCCAGAGTGAAGTGAGTGTGGCCATCTATCCGCCATCTGTCTTCACTCTGAAGTCATGGCAGAAGCATTTCCGGGTGGATGATGCTCCCTGATTAGTCACTGTCCGCCCAGGCAGAGGGCAAGGGGCAGGCCAATGGCCACCAGAAACCCCACGCCCTCCTTCTGCATCGGGATTAGCACTGCCACCCCACTGCAGAGAAAGCACGGGTTTTGCTTAAGATGGCGTCAACTCAACATCGTATAGGAAGACCACAGGCCTGCAAGCCCCCAGAGCTGGTATCACCCCACAGTAGAGTAAGTCTTATTATTACTTAGACTACCTTATCTTTCTTTAAAATGTAAACAACCCAAGTTTTGCCACCTGAATCCAAGCTGCTGTCTAGCTCTTTACTGGAAATGTCCTGGGGCTCATCTACACCTAAGGGTGTTGAGGGAGGGTGGGGGAGGATTGCGGACTTACCTGCTTCTGCGATCCTTCCCCAGCGTCTAGACAGATGTGCAACATCCTGGAAGGAAAGAGGGATGTTGCAGCCATCATTTTTATTTTTTTAAAAAGATGAGCCGCACGCAGCCCCGATCCAGCAAAGAAAGGGGGGGAACCTTACGCCCTATCCCACGCCCTCCATCCTGGGGATGGCAAAATTGCTGCCCCCCACCATGGGCAGAAAGCCACCCTGTGTAGCTCCGTGCCCATTTTAGAACCTGGGAGTGCACGGCACACTGGGCATGGTCCTCGGATGGTCCCGAGACTGCAGAAAAAATGGGATATCCCCAGTTTCCGTTATCCTGGGGGTCGTCCTTAGATTGTCCCCGGTTGATCCCAGGATCCCCTGTGCGTCATATGGACACAGAGGGACATCCTAGGGATGACCCTGGGATAAATGTGTGGTGTAGACATGAACTGGTGTGGGAAAAGGAGGTTTTGTTTTATTCAAATTGCAACCCCACCAGCTCATTATGAACGAACACTGCTAGCTTATGTCACACCACTAAGGAAGGCGATAATAAGAGGAAAAGTACATTAGTGCATAAGAAGACTAGGAACTGAGGAGACAAAATGGGCAATCTATTCTAGATGTAGGGTTAGTTTATATGCTCTAGGATCCTCCATGTGAAGCAGCCCTATTGACACAAGCCCATGGAAGGTGTCATGTCTGGGGCGGCTCTACCATACTGAAATCCCTGGATGGAATTTGTAGGAACAGGACAACTTCAAATGCCATGCATATGTGAATCCCTGCTTGGACAAAGTGCCTGTCAAATGTGATTATGCCAGTTCATATGTTGCTTCCTGCAAAAGACAGCATCCATGAGGCTGCTCTGTAGAGAAGTTTTAGAGTGTATGAATGGACTCATAGGAAAGCACAGAAAGTAGCCTTTCCCAACCTGGTGCCCTCCAGATGTTTTGGATGACAACTCCTGACTATTGGCCATGCTGGTTAGAGCCATGGGAGTTGAAGGCCAAAACATCTGGAGGACACCAGTTTGAGGAAGGCTGCTCTAAAGGGTTATAGCTCTAGTCCCACTGTATTAGTTTCACTGCACAGGCTGGGACGAGTGAAAGAAGAATGGGTCAGCACATTTGTTTGTTATCTTAATTGGGGCATCATAGAACAGGTATAACATCAGTGCTAGCCTTCCTTTATCCATTTTTGGTAGCCATTTGTCACCATGATGACAACTTTGAAAAGCCCATGTCTTTCAACTTTGTTTAGAACTGATTTTTTTACATATGCTGGGTTGTTACTGAGAAACTATGGGCAACTGCTCCTTTGTAAGAATGGAAATAACTTGACTGAACAAACAAAAGAGAAGGTATTTACAGCCACTGTGCTTTTTAATTAATATAAGTAATATATGTCCTAGCCATGTAATAACTAAACCATAGGATTGACTAGAGTGTGTGTGATGGAGTGGGGCCTTGTTTTACTGACATTTTCAGAACTGTAATAGTATTTTAATTTTTCACCAGGATCCAAATGCTTCCTGAAAGTGATGAAATCAAAAGATTGTTACGGTTTTGAAAATGTCTGAATGTTACATACACTGGAAGCCATCCGTTTTTTCCTGGAAACCCTTTCACCTAATTTCAGATACTTACAAGTAAGTTGTGGTTCTCCAGTAGTGTGAGAAAGGCACTCTGCATATGCTCAAGGCAATTTATTGTTACATGTTCCAGCACTTAGCTGAGCTTTAGTTGAATATGAACTTGGTATTACAAGTGTCCCAACACAAATTTGTTGCTTGCGTCCTGTGGGTGGACAGGTGAGACTCCTACACGGGACAGGACACAGAACAGATACACTGTTGTTTTGCTAGATTGCAATAACATGTTTCGGAGCTCTTTGAATATTAATGGAGGCACAGCTGTGCCTCCATTGTTAAGGGCCGTCAGTAAAAAACACATTCCGCCATGTTAATTTTAAAATAATACTTATGCATGAAAGTATTAGGTGGTAGCTCTGTCTTTGATCTCACACTGCTGAACAAGTAAGAGAAATCCTTTATCTGATATTCAAGAAACAGACATCCTATGCCATGTGAAGGGCTATCGGGATTAGGTATTCAAGATTCATTCATTGTTGTTTCATTTGGTTTTGACAGTTTATTTAAAGTGATGCAGCTCTTTTGTAGTTCCTTGATTGATCACATATCTTAATGCTGGAAAACATCATACTTTAGTACAGATGTGGGCAGAAAATAGATCTATCCTGATGATTTGGACATCAACTCGCAGCATTCCTGATAACTGCCCATGCTGATAGGGGCTTTTACAAGTTGAATTCCAAAACATCTGGAGATCTACTTTCTGCCTTCCCTTGTTCTTGAACAACATTGCCCAACCTGGTGCCTGTCAGATGTGTTGGGTTGCAACTCTCAACATAAGGAGATGCTCTAAGAAATGAGAAATAGCTGGTCCTAAGTTGTTCATCATCATTTTCCACAACCCCACAGTCACCTCTGCAGATCAAATTGCATATCTAGATTTTTGAGATGACAAGTCCCAGCATTCCTGACCATGGGACATACTGACTTGAAATGATGGGAGTTGTAGTCTAACACCTTTGGAGGGCACCAGGTTGGGGAAGGGCTGCTCTAAACAAAAAAAGAGAAGTAGGTGGCCCTAAGTTGTTCGTGATCAGTTTTCCACAACCCCACAGTCACCTCTGCATATCATATTCTCCACCCTGTCCTCATGGTTTATCTGCTTTGGGAGAATGAGAATTTCACTTGCACTTTCTGCGTCCTTAGGGAGGATGTGGCGTTAAGGCTTGTGAGCCTTAACTCCCAATTTCCCTGCTTTTTGGTGCTTGGTTGGAATCTGTAGAGCCTTAACATTGTTTTTGTAAACCGTAGGTTTTTTGTTTAATGAATATTTATACTGGTGAAACTCTCAGTTCAGAGTGAGTGGGGACACAACACACTGCCTTCATTTTCCTAGACCAGAAGCTTCTACCCTCTGCCGGTAACAACACAACTCTGTTCCAGCAGCTTAATGAACAGCTGTTTAACTTAATGGCCAATATGCGAAGTCTATCTCTAGTAATGGAATTGGAAGCAGACAAATAGTTGCTCCTGGAGAATGAATGATGGGCCTTTAGAAAAGGACAACTGAAGGTCAAGGATTCAATTCTGGTTTATATAGCAGGATGGTTTATTATCCACAGGACAGATAACGTATTTTTTAATTTTAAACAACAGTTTTGTTTTTCAACCAATGCTTGATATGGGATGGTAATGAGTGGCTTTGCACAGCTGAAATCTGTGAAAATGTATTGCATGTTCGTCCAATTTATTTTTATATCTCCTCGAGAAAATGGATATCAGGAGGCACCACTGTTGGATTTAGTTGCCAAACTTCACTAGATAAGGCAATGCACCTCTGATATTCCCCACTTTGAAAACTTGGCTTTAATGACTACACACTCTATGACCGTCTTGCTGCTGCCGAATCTGCCCCACCCAATCCACTAATTCTGCTGCAAACAGACGACACCAGTTGTTTCCTTTGCCTTGGCAACTTCTCTCTGAGAAGACACTCTAGCAGAGGGCCTCTATGATTCCAGCCCTCTGAGAGTGGCTGATAGAGCGCCTTCTAGTCAACCGAACCTTACATTACTTCACCTGAATAAGAACTGTCTGGTGGCTGTTTATAATTTGAGCTTCTCAGTCTAGTAGCTAAGCCTCCTCTTATCTTTGGCCACAAAACTAAATGTACCATTCCCATTGGAGTGATATCCTATATAAGTAAACAGTGCCTGTGAGCAATTGGGGACTCTCTTCTAGCCCTACTTGTATTTACTGTTTCTGACCTACAAAGTGTGGAAATTAAACTCAGATTATTTGCAGTCCGCTTAGATCAGAGGAAAGATCCTAGAAGATTTACACTGAACATTCCTTATTTCACAGGCTTGTTTGAAGCCTTCACAAATTTCCTCCACTTTGTATTTTGGAAACTGTTCTGTTGCAGTTCTTTGGGGAGAAAATGCAAACATTTTAATATATTATGTTCACAAAGCAACAATTTGCTGGCCAAGTGCTATCCAGTGGGATTAACCTTAGGAGTGGCCTATAGAATGAGTCAGTAGAGATTCCCATGGGAATCGCAGCTGCGTCAGGGTTCTGGAAACAGTACAGGGTCTGGACAATTGGACAGACCCTTAGCAGTATAAATGTTTCGTTGTTTTATCCTCATAATCATCTCTTGATTGCTGGGAGGAGTCCTTCAATATTTCTCATCAAATTCCTTCCCACAGTAGTAATATCATCCTTGCAAAGAAATAGTGGTAAGTGAGAAACAAATGTAAACACCATCTCAGCTTGTAACTAAGGGCTAGTTTATTAATAGCCCTGGCCTTATTGTTCAGGGAGAAGGTATGCAGAAATAGCCCATAAAAATGTGAGCCTCCTTTTCTCAATAGGAAGTGGAGAGTAGAGATGGAGGCTGTTTTCAGTGGTAACTGATTGGGGAATGCTGATAATGCTAACTAGGGATGCTGTGAGATGTACGCCTTTTTCTGTCTCAACATACTTAGGATTATGCCCTAAGTGTGTGATGGTCATGTGACATTATCATGCTGCCCCACTCGCTTCATTGCCTCTGCTTGCAGTGTAGGGAGCCAGGAAGGAACGCAGTGTGAGAACATCATGTCACACCTTCCAGTTTTGGCAGCAACCCTACTTCTTTTTCATGATGTCTATTAACTATTTCCCACTTGACATCTTAATTATACAGCCTTTCTCTGCAGCTTGAGGGATAGAAAATAATGGATGTTACCTATTTTTTTACCAGGTAGAATGATGTTAATTTCATTAAGTGTTTCCTTTGGAAATTTGTAGTCATGGTGGGAAGGGCTACCAGATATACTAAATTTCCTGCCCGTAAGGGCACACAGTACTACACCCTTCCATCCCTTTCTATGCATAGTTGATTGATCACTCTGCTCATTTAACAGGTTTTCATTCCAGCTAAGAAGCTGGGGTAGCACAGTTTCTGACCTCTTCACCTTAGATTTAATTAAACATAGAATCATAGAGTTGGCAGGGGCTGTTGAGGCCAATTCCCTACTCAGTGCAGGAATCCAATTTAAAGCATCCCTGACAGATGACTGACCAGTCTTTGCTTGAATATCTCCAGCGATGGAGAGCCCACTACCTCCCTAGGTTCTTGGTTCCTTTATCTCACTGCATTGAACTTTATCCTGATGTTCAGCCGAAATCTGCCTTCCTATAACTTAAGTCTAATATTTCACCTGAGGTGGCAGCACTGCATGCAGTCCCTTTGGAGGGTGCATTTTCCTTAGGATAGGAACTTTGGAAGATGCCTTAGAATCAGTCAAGCTATTTTTTTCTATTTAGCTCAGTACTTCTTCTGTGATTGGCAGAATATGCGGCACAGGAGGTCTTTGCCATACCAACTACCTGATCCTTTTAACTGGAGATGAAAGGATTAATTTTTGAAATCTTTATGGTAGGTGCTCTATTTTGCATGAGTGAGATAGTTCTATTCTATCTCCAGGACTTCCTAGGGCCTGGTGAAGATGTACAACAAAATGAAGTGGAAAAGTCCTGAGAGTAGAGAGGCTTTGGATTGCAGGAGGGCATTTCTACATGAGGCTTTTCTTCCCAGAACCGTACCACTGTTTCTGCTCCTTCTTTCAGTCATGGACCCTTTTATACTGGCTGGTTTTATTCTGGAACTTTCTATTTCTTTTCTTTTCACAGAGAGGCAGAGCAGCGGCATTGTGGCGAGTTAAGCTTTTATAGGAATGTTTGAATCTCACATCTACTTCATGCCTATTTACCTCCCCCTAGCCAGTTATTGGTCACCCTGTCATGATTGACACAGCCTTCCAGTTTTGGCGACTGGCAGCCCAGCCTTACTGTAAAAATAACTACCCAGGTAGGTGGGTATGCAGAGCAACAGCAGGAGAAACAACGTGTTTAACATTCTCAGCCATGTCGTTATCTATCCTTGTTCAGCAAAGGCTGACCTGCCGACATAACTGCAAATGGCAGAGGCAGAAGTGCCCCACATGGGGAAGGTGACACAGCATCCCATCAGTGTCACAGCCTCATAAACACACCCCTCAGTTCCACCCACATAAAGCCATATGGCAACAATATACGAGCAGGCAATGATGGTCCGATGGCATGAGTAGGAAAAATACTGCATTTTCCAAGGCTTAAAATGAAATGAGTTAGGTGAGGGGAAATCTTGGGAAAGAAACGGTAGAATGACAGCAGCATATAAACCTCCCAGTAAATTCCATGCCTGAGGAATGTCAATTACACCACAAAATCAACATGTAGAGAAGCTTGGAGTGGAATCCCTTTTCTTCCTCAAAGAAAACAAAACACATTCCCTGCTCATAAAACAAAAAATGACAACACTGGAAAATAAAAAAGGCTACAGTGCAGCCTGTTCCCTAGTATGTTAGCTATCATTTGTGGGATTTTTTTAAAAAATAAAGGAGTGTCGAGAAATGGCAACTTGAAGTATGAAATTGTAACACCCATTTTAACAGCTCGTTCTGCTGCATGTGACCACTGTGCCTAACTGATTACATGTCCCATATTATGTCATCATAAACACACCATAGTTTCCTTGACATACACTCATATCCCCAAGTTTCCAACAACAATGCACACAGTGGCTCTCAATTTTGCTTCAAACACACAATCCTATCAGGCATAGGCATTATTGTGCTGAATGCTCTTACTGATAGAATCTTTAAGTGGGTGTTATGGACCAGAGATATATTATGGACTAGAAGGTTTGGAAGTGTTCAGAACAAGGGGATTTGTATGAAATGATCCTTATTCAGATTCCAGGTAGCCTGCCATGCCTGTACCCATTCCCACTCCTGATTTTTTATTATGTCTCCAACAGTCAGCATCGGTGTTGGGTCCATTATTTTGGAGGCCCATGGGCAAGACACTCTCAACAGGCCTCCCCTCTGCTATTGCTCCTCTTTCTCATCATTGCTACCACTTGGTTGCTTGTCAGAGAGAGAGAGAGAGAGAGAGAGAGAGAGAGAACACAAGGAGACAGTGACATCTACTGCTCCTCCTTGCCAGCATTACTGTTCTCTGGGCCAGAATGAGAGGTGGGGGAACAAGCAGGTTACCGTGGTGAAAAGGAGGAACACATCAGTGGGTCCCTGCTGGGCTGTGGGCCTACCTTTGACACAGCCCTGGTCAATATTCCAGGCCCAATGAGCATGCTCAGTCTGTTTTGGAGTTCCCTTCTTCCATTAGGATTTTTTTCGTAAAGATTTTTTTGGGGAACTTCTGTCAACCTTGGAGTTTCCTCAAATCTATTGATACCTTCCTCTTTTGTGCGGATGGTGCCATTTTGCTTACCTAAAACTGAGTTTCCTATTAGGATACTGTATAGTATTCCACTATGTAGATCTACACATTGTCACTGTATTATACATTGCTACACAACACCCCCTCCCAAACGACGGATAACAAATTGAACACATTGACTTCATCAAGATTCCTCACAGGTTTAAAATTTGACATATACTTACACATCTTGCCGATTTAGGGGCACAAGTTGTTTTTGCAGCCTGTGGAAATGTTGTCTAACTCCCAGACTAAAAATTAAGAGCTGTGGGATAACAACCATGCCATGAAAATGTCCTAGCTTATTAAAGGCTTGAAGATGATAGCATGCTTTTAATGTTTCACATAAATCATCTGGGATTTGCAGAACTTTCAGTGCTTGCAAAGAAGTCAGAATAAATGCTTACATGGGTAAAGCGGGGAGGTGGGGAGAGAAGAGACAACAATGCTGAATTTAATTTTTGAGCATGCTGTTCTCCACTTTCCTGGATGTTGCTCTGCTCCAAACGGGGGAAAATAAAATAAAATCAGCTTTGTTCGTGAGCATATGCTTTTGACATTTTTTTTTCTTCTTGAAGCCTGTGAATTATTAATAAACTAATTTCTCTTTATAGTTCAATCTTTGGAGATTTAAAATGTTCACTGAAATGCATCAAGAAGGGGAATGCTTCAGCTCCAATCAGCTCCTCTTTTCTTTAGAGATGTTGGCCTTGAGGTATCGTGGAGTCTTTGAAATCCATATTTTATTCAACTGGGAATTATTATTATTATTATTATTATTATTATTATTATTTTGATGGCTTGGATGTGTATTGTTGTTTCCTCCTCGATCCAGAGGGAGAGGCAGGTTATAAATAATAATAATAATAATAATAATAATAATAATAATAATAATAAGTCTGTTAATTCTACCTAATGCCCTCTTCAGGTTCAGGCCATTTCATTCATGACTCCTTGCCTTTTCTTCTTCTTAACTGTGCTCATGTGCTAAATGTATTATCCTTTTCTTCCCAGCCCCACCCCTTTTATGTCACAATCATTTAAACTAACATTCTCTGGCAGGATGTTTAAGAAAATTGGGATCCTGGAATAATTAAGAAGACCTCAACCGTGATAAGATTGTGCTGTTTCATTTCTCAGAAGTAATACAATTTTCCCAACTTGTCCCTATGCTAGGACAAAAAGTGTGTTGTGTTCATGCATACTCAGTTGTGCAAAAAAGAACACTATTATTTCTACCAACATCTCACTGGTCTGGAAGTGCCCAAATGTGAAGGCATATGATGCATAGGGTGAGGGAGAAAAGGCATGAAACAGAGAGAGTTAACAATAAATAGTGTGACCATATGGAAAGGAGGACAGGGTTCCTGTATCTTTAAGAGTTGTGCAGAAAAGGGAATTTCAGCAAGTGTCATTTGTACGCATGCAGCACCTGGTGAAATTCCCTCTTCATCCCAATAGTTAAAGCTGCAGAAGCCCTGCCCTCTTTTGTATCTGGTCACCCTAGTTTAGCTCCTGAAGCTTTAGCTGTTGCAATGAAGAGGGAATTTCACCAGTTGTTGGATGCATACAAAGGACACCTGCTGAAATTCCCTTTTCTATGCAACTGTTAAAGGTACAGGAGCCTGGTCCTCCTTTCCATATGGTCACCCCAACAATAAACCCTCTTCTGCTACTTTTCCACTGGGATCATCCATGTTCAGATCTGCTCCTGCCATTATAATTAATATAATAGAGGAAAAGAGGTGGGTGCTATTTGTTCTGTATCCTCTATTGCGAACTGGAGGCGAGAATAACAAGACGACACAGTATGTATGGATTAAACATGGGCCACTTTTATTAAACATCAGCAAGAGGTGGAAAACCTAGGCGGGCATCTCTCAATTGGCTCAAATCAGGCCATATTCTAGGATCGGGCGACCCCATTCATAACCCCTGCAGTGGCGCCATACAGCTCGCCACTGCAGGGGCTCCCTGTCGTACTTACTACGCTTGATCTAGGAAGCCTGCCCACTCCCTTATCTAAGAATGTCTGGGAAAAATGCCAGGCCTTAATTGTTTAAAGGGTTTTATTTGCAGTTCGAAAATCCAATTACCAATCGCCAGGGTCACGCCAGTAGTTCCGTCAGTCCAGTTGTTGAAGCCGAAGGTCAAACCAGGTTTCCAGAGTCCAGGGTCCAAAGTAACAGTCAGCCGGGTGTTCAGTCCACAGGTTCTGATCCGAGATCACGTAGGATGTCAAGAGCCGAATACGTTGGTTGTTCTCAACGAATCTTAGTTTCTGCCTCCTCCCCCTTATATACTTTGTTTGAGCCTGTTCACAGCTGCATGCAATTTCTTCGTTATCTTACTTAAGGCTTGCGTCAGCTGTGCTCTGTTTTTTCAGTCTCATGCTTCGCCTTGTGGGCTTAGCTTTCTCCACCCGTTTGAGCTGCCGCCTTTGCTGGGGAGTTACTGGACAAACCCCTTCAGGCCCCGAGTCTTCCTCATCAGAAACAGGGGGTGGGAGAGGGTGGCTTTCCTGGGGCTCTTCTGAGGAACCTCCCTGCTGTTCCTCCTCCTCCGGTAAGTCCTGGGGAATGGGTAAAGCTGCAGTTTCTGCCCCTTCTTCCTCCTCAGAGGAAGATTCTTCAGACTGCCTCATGACACTCCCCTTTCGGGGTAGGGAGGCCTTCCGGTGTCACCGCCCCCATGCCACAAGACTCCGAGGGTGTGAGTAGGGTTGGCCTCATAAGTATACCTTTCACCCATTGGCTGGTGCCGCAAGACTCCCTGCCATAGGTTTCAGGCACTACCCATCACCACTAACGGTGCCTGTGAATGCTCACGAATATAACCCCATACCTGAGATGCCCACACCTAACCGCCACAGAGGGTGACAAGCATCTGCTTAGTCGCTCCCCCACCACCACCTAAAATTGATCCATGCAAACACCTCTGCAGATCTCCCAGGAAAATATCATTTCCAGCCTCCGACAGGTGCACCCCGTCCCGCCTGTACAGCTCCCTCCGGGTACGACGAAGAGGGCTCTGGAGGGAGGCTCAGCCCTTACATAGCTGCGCCCCCTCCCATGCCCGGTGGCACCAAGCGAGGCAGCCAATGGCTAGCCTCCAAGTGTCGCTCTCTCGCCCCGTCCGCAATTAGCCTCCCCCCGCCCAGGCACGCCGGATGTGGGTAGAAGGCATATCTCAGATGGAGACAAGAAAGTCATGCGAACAGGACTATAACCATAGAGTGACTCACTAAGGTCAGGAGATGAAGTAGTAGACTTGGATCAGACAATCTGATGTACGTTCCAAAGCACGGTGAAAGAACTTTGAACACATATGTGCAGTCGCATTCGGAGGCATTTGGTTTTAGGTCAGGAAATGTAAAATTGCCCCACTGCAGCTAGTAATAGGGCAGGGGAAAGAAGGGGATATTTTGGTCAAGACTGTAGCTCAGGAGGGAAGGTGTAAACTTTTCCTTCCCATGGGTTGTGGCTCCAAAGGAAATCCTCCGTTCTCACACACAGGATTAAATTCAAAATTATTTGACGTGGCTGCAAGCCACACAATTAATGTAATGCGTAGTTAGGTCAGTGTTAGATGGCTTCATACCTTCGCTATGATGTCATTGGGTAAATCTGGGCAAGCTGTGACATAGCTTGAGCTCCCAGTCAAATGGAAATATGTTCTGACGACAGTGAGAATGATTATAAACAACTTTACACAAAGTGCTGCATAATTTAACAACAGTGATAATAATGAGGGGTTTTGTGCATTAGTAGTGTTTTTTAAGATTAACAATTGTCAAGATTAACAATTTCCTGTGTTATACGAAAGACTAAGGAACTTAATTGTTGTATATAAAATATAACAAGGTGTTTAATGGCATTTAGTGGCATATGACAGAGACATTTATGCCAGTCATCTAAACATCTAGTATTTTATTGAAACTGTTTTTAGCTGTCTAAATTGTTTTGAATTTTGTATATGTAAATTCCTATGCTGCATTTTATATTGTATTTATGAATTGTTGTAAACTGCCCAGAAAGCTTCAGTTATTGGGCGGTATAGAGCTTATTCTTATTATTATCAATAATAATAATAACCTTACTATTTTTCTGAACTAAGGAATCCTTGGGCCTGATCTACCCCAAGCAGGATATAACACTTTGAAACTGTTTTGAAAATGGCTTATGGAATGTGTCCTGGGGCCCAACAGTTATCAATACTGTTATAAACCATTATAAAGCAGTAGTGTAGATCCTGCCCTGGTCATTTTAGCCTGTTGTCATTATTGAATGATGCTCCATATTGCCCCTTGCTCCCTACTTCCCTAAGCAGTGAGAAGTTCCAGGGTGAATGCTACAAGGTTCAGTTTCCTTTTCAATGAGTGGGTTACTAGACACTGATGGCATTATATACAAATATACATCTGAGCTTGGAGGAGCAGACAGGACACCCAAGGTAGAGCTAATTTTGAGAAGCAGTGTCAGCTTCCCAGAGTGTCCCCAATGTCTCTTCCTAGCAAGCCAGCTGCAAACATTGGGCCTCTGCTGGCTACTTTTATTATGTTAGAACACTGCCAGACCAAATCAAAGGTTAATTTAGTCCAGCATCCTCAATCCAACAATGGCTTGGAAACCTACAATTATTATTATTATTATTATTATTATTATTATTTATTTATTTATTTATTTATTTATTTATTTCTTACTCGCCACTCCCTCTGGATTGAGGTGGGGAACAACATTACATACAAATATAAAATACATAAAACTGATTAAAAACACATAAAACTAATACATTATTAAAATAACAATAAAAGTCTTAAAATTCAACTAGATAGGCCTGCCAGAAGAGCTCAATCTTTATGGCTTTCTTAAAGTCAGAGAGACTGTTAAGTTGTCGAATCTCTCCCGGCAGGCCATTCCACAGTCTGGGAGCGGCAGAAGAGAAGGTCCTCTGGCTAACGCTTGTCAGCCTAGTTTTGGCTGACTGAAGTAAATTCTTCCCAGAGGACCTGAGTGTGTGGGGCAGATTGTATGGGGGAAGGCGATCCCACAGGTAACCTGGACCCAAACCATGTAGGACTATAAAGGTAATAACCAACACTTTATACTTCACTCAGAAACTAATTGGCAGCTAGTGGAGTGATTTTAGAATTGGTCTAAATAGCTGTACCAGTGACCAACCTGGCTGCCATATTTTGAACTAGTTGAAGTTTCCGGACTAGGCACATAGGTAGCCCTATGTACAGTGCATTGCAGAAGTCGAGCCTCGAAGTTACCAGCGCGTGCACTGCCGTCTTTACGTCTTCCAATTCTAGGAAGGGGAGCAGGCAATTCCAAATCCCAGCTGCTTCTTTAGCCACACACACACACACACACACACACACTAGAAAATTTGGGTTGCTGGATTTCTTTGATTCCAACACTGCTCAGAAATACTGGGAAATTTGGGTACTTACATGCCTTCACTAGGGAACCAAATGTGGAAGAAAAGGGAGGGACAAATCTGTTGGTTTCACTTTCTACCACATTCAAATTGTCTCCAAGTTCTTTCCATTTTATTTATGAAGAAATTTGCACGTTTGTGGTAAGTTCGAAACCAAATGCAATTTTCACCGACCTGCACTGACCAAATTCATTCAGTACAGCTATTCTCGGCATGGAGAGGACTGTGTTCTACCTGCTTGCCATATAGCTGTTAAAGTTGAGGAGCCTGTCAGGGAAAAAAAGAGTTGGCAACGTAATTTCAACACCACAAACATCACTGAATGCCCAGGAATACAAACCCAGACTTTTAAGAACTAATACAGCTTTTCCCAACCCGGTGCCCTCCAGATGTTTTGGACTATAGGTCCCCCCCCACACTACACCACGCTGACTCTCACATCATAGATATAGGTAGGAGTGTGATGTGGCTGCAAAAAAAGCAAGTGCTATTTTGGGCATTCCAAATCATGCAAGGTACTGGTTTTCCTCTATTCATCACTGGTTAGTCCTCATTTTGAGTATTGTGTTCAGTTCTGGGCACTACACTTCAAGAAGGATGCAGACAAGCTGGAAGGGGTTCAGAGGAGGGCAACAAGGATGATCAGGGGTCTGGAAACAAAGCCCTATGAGGAGAGACTGAAAGAACTGGGCATGTGTAGCCTGGAGAAGAGAAGATCGAGGGGAGACATGATAGCACTGTTCAAATACTTGAAAGGTTGTCACACGGAGGAGGGCTAGGATCGCTTCTCGATCAACCCAGAGTGTAGGACATGGAATAATGGGCTCAAGTTACAGGAAGCCAGATTCCGGCTGGACATCAGGAAAAACTTCCTGACAGTTAGAGCAGTATGACAATGGAACCAATGACCTAGGGAGGTGGTGGGCTCTCCCACACTAGAGGCATTCAAGAGGCAGCTGGACAACCGTCTGTCAGGTATGCTTTAAGGTAGATTCCTGCATGGAGCAGGGGGTTGGACTCAGTGGCCTTATAGGCCCCTTCCAACTCTACTATTCTATGATTCTAGGTTGACCATATTTTTTCTCTCTCTGTTAATACTGTCTCCTTTTAAAACTCTGGCATTAATACTGCCACAACCCTAACTATCTATTTGTTTGTTGGTGCTGCGGGCAGTGGTGTTTTTAATGGTTT
This sequence comes from Anniella stebbinsi, assembly GCA_029215795.1. Classification (NCBI taxonomy): domain Eukaryota; kingdom Metazoa; phylum Chordata; class Lepidosauria; order Squamata; family Anniellidae; genus Anniella; species Anniella stebbinsi. Next base: position 100,574,476 of record JARDYH010000005.1, read on the forward strand.
TAACTCTGAGCTGACATGTTCAGGAAACTACCCCCAATGATCTCTGCAACCCTTCACAGTTTGGGTTGAAAGCTACAAAACCATATTTCACCAAAGGCCATGCTTGTCTCATGTGCATGAAGGTAAAGCACTATACAATGCAGAAACATAGCTTGATCTTTTGTTTCCTGTTCTTTAAGGAGGGTGGGGCTTTCACTGGAGGGCACAGAAATTTGAGCTATTCGAAACCAAGCTATATAATAAAAATAGATTTCTAACAGTACATTTAAATAGGAAAAACTACAAATAGCCTCATTAAGAAATCTAACTTGAGTGGAGGCAGAATTTCTGTTAACATGGAGTACTTCACCACTGGCATGCTAAGGAAATTGTAAAAATACACTAAGGAACAAAGTTGAGTTATATTTTATAATTGATACATTTCTTATTCCTCATTATGGAGGCTACTTATATTAGTGATCTGCACCACCTTGGACCAAAGTCCTGAATCCAAGTTGAGGCAGGCCGATTTGGCCTGACTTGGCCTGAATACAAGGTGGTACTGGATCAGCCAGAGGCACCCTGATAACAGAGCAGATCAGTTCTGAAGGCCTTGGGGTGCCTCCAGCCAATTTGGGGTGGGGGTGGGTTACCCCCCCATCTGCCTGCCTCCCCGCTCCTGCCTAGGAAAGCCAGCGGGACGTCGACCATGAGTCCATTGGACTCACCAAACACCTCTCTCCCCCTCTCCTCTCCTTCCCTGGTCACCCCCGTACCCTCCACCTCCACCAGTATGACTTATCTTTGCCATGTGTCCTCACCCCTTAGAGCCGTGATTTAAAGGGAAGATGGGGGATTATTCTTTTTCATAATTCTATGGTTGTAAATTAGGGTAATGGCACTTTACAGCTGCCATAGTTTGCGGCCATAGATCTATGAAAAAGAGAGACACCCCCCACCTTACCTTTACATTGTGGCTCTAAGGGAGGCAAGTCCTGGTGGTAAGGGTGGCCGCTCTGGCTTCAGGTACAGGTACAGGGGGCGGGAGGAAGGGTTCCTCCCCTTGTACCTGTACCTGAAGAGCAGGGAGGAAGAGCAGGGAGTCCAATGGAGTTCCAATTAGCCTTGCACCTGGGGTGCATCCAGGAACCCACAAAGGCTGACCCCCCCCTTTGGTACCAAAGAGAGATGGCTCAGAAATGGCCTTTGAGGTTAATTGTGGGGGGAGGGGCTGTGCACAGCTCTAAACTTAAGTTCAAAATTTGTCTTCTGTACTTTGTCATAACTCCATTGTGACTCAGGAATGCGAAAATGATGATACCTGTGTATGCTGGTCTTATGACCGTAATAAATATTTGATTGATTGATACCTGACAATTTACTTTACATTGCAACCCTATGTATTTCTACTCAGAAGTAAGTAGGTGGGTTTTGGATTGCAAACTTAGAATAGGTAGGAGAAGAATCAGAACTGAAACTATGCAAATACTTGTAAAATTAGCACAACAAAGATGTTAGACAGAGAAAGTGCATTGCTTCAAGATAGGATCTGTATCTGAATTTTCCCCAAGGCATCAAGAGCAGAGATATACTGGAGCAGAAAACAAGAAGGAGTTACATATACATGGCCATGAAAAACCAGAATGCTTTTTCCAAAGAGAAAACTATTTCTTAATTCAAAAATTATTGATGATAGCTCAGAAATTCACATAATTGTATATGAAAAACGATCAGGGAAAAGGATTGAGTAGGAAAACATATTCTTCCTTACAGGAAATTTAATCATAATAAAAATAGAAGTAATTTTTTTTAAAAAAAAAATCTGTCTTCAGTCACCTCATTTATTTCCTCATTTGAGAGCCATTCAGGCTATGGTGAAAGGTTCTCTCCGTCATGCAAGTCCTCCATGTTTTCTGAAGTAGTACAGTCCCTTGAGAAGACTGTTAAAACATGCTTTCCTGAATGTTTGAGAATCAGCTCTTCAATCTCATTGTTTGTGTGAAAAGGCTATTGTCAGACATTTACAAAAGATATTAATTACATTTCTATAACACTAATAAGTAGTCAGAGTTCTGTACATGATTAAATATCAGCAGGAGTGGTAATAATAATAATAATTAATAATAATAATAATAATAATAATATGTATTTCTTACCCGCCTCTCCCTCCGGATCGAGGCGGGGAACAACATCAATGCAAAAAATATAAAATACATAAACTCATTAAAAACATATAAAATTAATACATCATTAAAATCAACAAAGTCTTAAAATTCAACTGGGTAGGCTTGCCAGAAGACATCGATCATTATAACTCTCTTAAAGTCTTGAAGACTAGTAAGTTGGCGGATCTCTCCTGGCAGGTTGTTCCACAGTCTCCAAGTTTTACTTGGAGAGCTTGAGGAATTTGATTCTTGCAAATCTCTACATGAAAAGTTCTGATCTGTACCTCATGGACTAGAGTGTGGTCCAGAACACAGCTATCCAAGAGATTTTGTGCTTCTCTGAATGTTGCGCCATTGTTCTTGGCAGCTTGAAGGTATCAAAACCCAGATTTAAAAGCCCATTTTGAGAGAAAATGTGCATTTAAATGTATACTTAAATATATAGTTTGCGATTGCTTTTTTATTTTAAAAAATAACAGTTTGATGCAGAATAGAATGGTGGAATAGAATTATGGGCTTTACAGTACCTCCAGCCCTTGTTTATGGGCTAAAACTCAAATTACACATGACAGAACCATATCCATGTGTTTAAATCCTTATCTGCCCCAGTCATGCAGTAAGCTGGGGATGATGGGTCCGAGTCAATGAACAAAAATGAGTGCAAAGTCTACCCACTGCTAACAGCATTCCTCCCATAGCTTTCCTTCACCAGGGTTTGGATATCAGAAATGAGCCCAGTGGAGTGAGAGAAAAGGGCTCTGTTAACTACAAAACCCCCATACTAGGATATCCCCAAACATATGGCAAAGTTTTGTGCTAGTTTTATGCCACAAATCCTGTGTTTAGTGCTGCCACCCACAACTGTGTACTGATACATCAAGCTTGAGTTCATAGTTAACACGCCCAAAAAGCCAACATTGGCAGGTACCACATAAAATGGTACGATGGTCCAACAGTCCCAGAAAATCTTGAAACAGCCACAGAAGAGGATAGTGAAAAAGAAGACGAGGAAAGTGATTTTGACAGTGATGTTAGCAGTTCCAAGGAAAGTGAAGAGGACAGCCAATGAAATTTATTTGTTAACCCTTCTCTCGGAACATAGTTTTTATTTTGTAAATTGTAAAATTTTGCTGAAGATTTTAAAAACATTTGTTAAAAACAATTCAACCTAATAAATTGTCTTTTTTTATATATCATCATACTCATCCTGTTTGAAATTTTGTAAAGAACATTTGAACATGTTCAACTGTAAAAATCACAGTTAAACATGTTCAAAACGAACTGTGCATCAGATCGAGAGATATTTAGGGTGGATACTTTTGAAATGAAAGCCCTGTATGATAAACTGTAAATTATACAATCCTGAGAAAGTGGACATATAATGAGATATCACTCATGATTCCCTAAGCGTTGGGGTAAACCCCATGTTATTATACATTTTCTTAATCCTCATTAAAAATGCAACTTTTTAGTTCTTGAGTATTCTTTCGAAAGTTGTATAGTTTTTGAGTAAATCTTGGTTAAACGTCACAACCGATCTGAACACTGATTTTATACGTTCAAATGAAATTATCTCAAAACCTAATGCAGTTAACAAAAACTGTAATTACAAAAGGTATTTGTTATTAAATTCAAAAAAATTCAGAAAAAAATCATCTCTATAGCATAAACAGGTGAGAAGTTATGCATATTTAAATGTGGCAACTACATAATAGCATGGCAGCCATATCGATGACATCACCACATAGCCCCTCACCACTGGAATTTTGTAAGACTCACTTTTCTGAGACACATGTCATATGTAAACAAAAAATATTCACAAAGCTTTTGCACTCTTTGGGTAAATACATCCTACTCTGGCTCTAGGACTATAGGTGTGGCATAGCAAATAACAAAAAATCCACATTCAAATATTATCTCCAAACCTATGCCAAAGTTTTGTGCTAGTTTTGTGCTGTTTTGTGTCACAAACCCCAAGGTTTGTGCTGCCACCCAAAGAGTGAAAATAATATATCCCTAGGAAGGGCCAGGTGAATGCGAAAATGTGTACATTCTCATAACAATTCCAAATATGTTTGAAAGCTTCCTGCTAGTTTTGTGCCACAGATCCAGAGTTTTGTGCCATCAACAAAAGTTTGAAAATGTCATACGTTTAAGTGTGGCATAGCGAAAGATTAAAAAAAATCCACATTCTTGTATCAGCTTCAAACCTGCACTAAATTTTTGTGTTAGTTTTGTGCCATTTTCCACCACCCAAAGTGTGAAGATGACATGCCCTTATAGGTAGGGTCCGGAGAATGTGAGAATTTTCACATTCTTGTGATGACTTCAAACTTGGGCCAAAGTTTTCTGCTAGTTTTCTGCTATTTTGTGCTATAACTAATTCATTGGATTGTTCCCTTGATTATTTGGGGAGAAATTGGAGGCATGTAGTGGGGCTCTTTTGCACAAGCATGCAAGACATTTCTGGATCCGAGCTGGATCACAGCTACTTTCACAAATAAATAATCACCTAGAACTTATTTATTTATTTATTTAACAAAGTTTATCCTTTATACTTTAATAAGGTGAAGGGAGGGGGAAAAGCATTCAAAGTTGCTGAAGCAAAAATAAAATTACTGTTGGGCAAAAACATACTTATGGAAAAGCAAAGCATTACTCTAAAAATGTGAGACAACAGAAAGAGCAGGAAGAAGAAGCCCCATTACTAGATTATGTGTATTTCTTTAAGTGGCTGTTTCTAGTCTCGGAGGTAACAAAGTTGTCATGTGATGTAGTAGGTTGCCATGGCAATAATCTGTAATTGTGCAGAAAATCCACTGAACTAGTATGAAAGTCCTTAGTGTATTGGATAGAGAGAAAAATCAAGCCTGTGTAAGCCATGAATTCATGGTGTGAAGCTGCACTGAAATAACTTAGTCCTGTTAAGCTGTGGTGAATTTTATGTAGTTTCCTGCCTTTATTCTCCATTTATGTTTGATTTCACCTTCCCTTCTCTCTCTTTGGAGAAGAGAGTGCATCGTTCCTTTTTTAAACGTTTACAAGCAGTAAAAGTGAGAAGAAGAGCCATTTACAAAAATCACCTGTCCATTAGAAAAAAGGCTCTGAAATTAAACAAGGAATGCCTTTCAGAGTTTGAATTGTTGACATTCTTGCTGACAGGATTCACACATGAACACATATGTTACATAATATTGGCCATATGCCAACCCCAAATTGTGGAGTTCTTACATCTATTGTGATCACTGGATTTAAGTTCACTAAGTTCTGTCTTGTATGGCCACAAATGACTTTGTTTTAAAAAAAAACAACGAAGTGAGGCTTTACTGTAAGTGGGAAGTGTTCAACATTGCTTGTTGAGTTGGGTGATGTTCTTCTTGTTGTAACCTGGCAACCACATATAGTCATGTAAACACACCCATTTGGTGGTTGGCCAAGTGTAGCATCTCTAACTCAAAACAGGCGTAAGGGGGGAAAAAGAACATGAAGGCCATAATTCAGCACAGAGTTAAATGTGCTTATATCCACTGAAATCACTGAGCATAAGTGCCCTTAACTGGGTTTAATGTTGCAACATAAGCTGTCATGGACTAGAGCCCACTTTATTCAAAGTTGAATTAGTGGGCCAAGAAGAGGTGAGTCTCATTTCTTAGGAAATAGAATTTTATTTATATGTTTTAAAAATTGAAGCAGATATGGATGTCTGCTTATAAAATTGTCCGTCAGAGTGGCCATGGTTAGGTTGCCCACTCTTTTGCAGCAAGTGGTCGGTGAGTGAGTTTAAACCATGGTTATGTAGCCACCATTGTTCAGAATGGGTCACAGAACACACTAAGGGTTCATCTACACCTGCAGCCCTTTGGGGAGTGGAGAGGGACAATCATGGAGTTTTCCACTTCTGGGAGCATCCTTCAGGGGCCATATGCCAGTGAGTTGTCCCAGAAGTAAAGAGGGACATTCTGGAGTGCCTTTGTTTGTTTTAAAAGAGACACTGGTGCAATTGCACAATTGCGCAGGCGCGATCCTGCGAAAAAGAAAGGTTTTTTTTAAAAAAATATGCAACCAACTCAATGACGGAAGACGCAAAGCATAATCCCAAAGATGGCAGAAATGCTCTTCCCCTGATGCCCATGGACTCCCCTTGCACAGTTCCATGCCCATTTTCTGAGCCCTGCTACTCATGGGGAAGAGGGAGGGCCCCAGGAGGGAGAGCCACACTGCCCGTGGAGCTCGGGATGGTCCCAAAATGGTGGTAAAAAATGGGGGGGAAAGCAGTCCCAGCTATCCCGGGAGAACAGAGTGCTTGTCCCTGGTTCACCCCGGGATCAGCTGTGCATCATTTGGATGCGCAGGGATGACCTCGTGACTGCCCTGGGATAAATGGCAGGTGTAGACAAGCCCTAAGTCATGGTTCACACGATACACTAAGCCATAATGTTTAGCTCAAAATGCTTAACCATAATGGTTTAGCGTGTTGTCTGAACACAGCCAGTATCCCACAGAAATCACATAAGAAGCCCCTTCTCATTTGATCCCATAATAACAGCTGCATTTAAGATGCTCTTGTGTTTTTGTAACCTGGGATTATTAAGCAAAATTAGATATTTTCCTTTTCTTTCTTTTATGTGGAATGTGAGTGTATCTTACCTGCCCCATGAGATATCCTGGATTCAGCAAGCTGTTGCAGCTGTATCCTTTAGTCCCTAATTGTTGGAAACATCAAAATTCACACACATTGAAATATCAATAAGCTAGGTACCACAGTATTCAGCACAGGTTAGCCACCACAGGCAAGTTTAGTTGCACTGCTCATGTTTTAAGAATTCAAGCAAACTTATCAGAGGTGCTTTAGCAGAGGGTAAAAAAAGGAGATTTTTTTTGGACACAACAGAAGAGAATGAAAGAGTGTAACTGAATATGTTTAGTTTAAGCCTTAGGTTGTAGAAGAACAGGCTGTGGGTTGTGTTCAGTGGTGTCCTTCCACTAAAACAGACATCATTGGTGGATCAAATTACCCCTCCTTCCTATAGCACCCCCACATGCCCCGCAAATTTGCTCCTGGGGGCTAGGGGAGCATCTGGAACAGATCTGGGGGAGCATGTAGGAGGCTGCAGGGAGAAGAAAATTCCTGTTGTCAAGTAGACTTTCGCTCATGCTTCGCTGGATTTAGCCCATTATTTATACTTTTCTTTTGTTTTTTATTGACTGGACCCCTGTTAAAATTGCAGTGGGAATTCAGAGAACAGTTGTGCCTTAATTCTCTGGAGAGAGGACAAATGAATGACTAAAAACAACAATACAATATGCATTTAGAAGAAACTTGCTGATTACAAATACAGGCCTAAATCCATGCCGTTAGTGGATGAACTTGCAACCCTAGCAAAGCTCCACTGCTTTTTCATGTTGTGCAAGTGGTTGTGCAAGCAGAAGTACACTATTTTGTAAACCTAAGTGGTTGCACAACTGGAACTTTAGTTGGATTCCCCCCTTATGCATGGTTTGGAACTTAGGTTCCACTAGTGAAACCTTATTTGCGCTAGTGGAATGATACCGTTGGTTACAGCCCAGTGATTGATAATGGAACAAATTGTCAAATCCCCTTCCTTAGAGAGGTATTTGAGCCCTGAGCATGGTCTGAAGCTACATGGTATAGCATGTGCCTTTGTTGAAGCTCAGAAAGTCTGGTCTGGTCTGTTCCTCCATGGAAGATCATCTGGCAGCTCTCTGTATGTTGTTTTGAATTCCATAATGGAAAAAAGGTGGGATATAAACATAAGTATATAAAACATACGAAACTAGCATATACTGGGTCATAATATTCACCTGTCTAGCTCGCCACTGATTGGCAACAGCACTCAGGCCAAGTTGTGATGTTGTGTTTGCAATGGGCCGCAGCATCCCCATACATGTTTTCCGCTCACATCCCTGACAATATTGTGTATTAAAATTCATGTGTTTGCTGGACTGCTGTCACACATTGGCCCTGCCAGAGAATGCCATTCAAAAGCAGGGGAAACTCAAGTCATGAGTGCCTTCTAATATTTTGAGGTGAATTTTGATAGATAATATGACCATTGGGATGGATAATTCTCCACAGTAATACCAACCCCTGCGACAGATGTAACAAATACAGCAGTTTCAGGTAGAGGGTCTTCCCCAGTCCTGATACCTGTGATCCTTGAACTGGGGATGCTAGAAGCTTGGACAGATGGCATGCAAAACTGGTGCTCTACATCTGAGCTACAGCTGCACTGGAGGATTTCAAGCATCTGTCATGGACCACTCATCTTCAGAGGATCCAGCAGAAACAAATGCCCTTTAAGGAATCCTGAGGTCTGTTCTTTCAAAATTTACATTTGTAAATTTACACATTGGAGATTAGTGTGTGCTTTGCACCAAGATGTTTCATACTGGTTGCCTTCTACAGGTAGGTTCAGTGAGAGAAAAGTTAACCTTTGCTAGTGCAACAGTTTATTTTTTGGACTAGTTAAGGTAAATTTATAAGCAAATGACTTTTAGTATTAAGGCGTATGCTTCTACTAACATCAAAGTAACTGAGTTCATTGATTCTAATATTAGTTACAATAAATTTATATTAAGGACAAATGTTTCTCTTCCTTTAACTCCATGGTGGGCAACTTGTGGCCCTCTGGATGTTTGGGCCTACAAGACCCATCAACTCTAGCCAGCATAGCCAGTGGTGAGGGACAATACGAGTTGTAGGCCAAAACATCTGGAGGACCACAAGTTGCCCACTCTTGCTTTAACTGGTCCTGCATGTTCAAATTGCTGCAGCAAATGCACTGGAACATACATTTAAAATACACCTGGGGCATTTGTTTTCCCCAGGTTTGTAATTCACACACAAGTTAAGATAAAGACGGAGATGGAGATGAAACCATTCCGTTTAGCACTTAAAACATAGGTTGTAATACATTTTGCAACTTTATTGGACTAAAATTTGAACACACTGAAGATTCAGTTTGTCCCATAGTGCAGTAATAACTGTTTTGTTGTGGAAATCTCTTCCTTCCACTTTATATTTAAATATAAAGCTTTATATTTCTGCTAATGTTGTCCACTGTGTATTATGTAGTGGACAAAGTATTGGACTTGGACCAGGGAGATCGTGTTCACATTTATCTTTGCCATAAAGCTCCGTGGATGACCGTAAGCTAATCACTGTCTCTCAGCCTAACCTAACTCAAAGGATTGTTGCAAAGATGCAACAAGAGAGGAAACATGACCCTGAGACCCTTGGATGACAGGTGATTATATATATATATATATATATATATATATATATATATATGAACATTGGAATAATGGAAGAAGAACCGTCATTTCTGGCTAAAATGCTTTGACAGAAATGGGTGGGGAAATCCACACAGAGCCTGTTCTGCATTATTCCTGGCTCCAATACAAGAATAAATTCATTCATTAGTTTCAATTGTACAAAATGGAGGAGATGAACACATGGTAATCAGATAATCCAAAGAACTAAGGCTTCAGCAAAATGTTTATATAATGTATTTTTTTAACATCTATTGGGTAAAGCTAAAGTTATGCAGTGACATACTTCTGAATAGCTACATGCATGTGTTATGTTTGTATATGTCCCATTCTTCAGAACATCTGGTTTTAACAAATTGTGTCAAGTCCCCTTTCCCCTCCCCCTCATGCACAAGTTTTATATGCTTTAGTTTAACTCCATTTTTCCTGCAAGTGAAAATCACGTTTACCAGTGATTTTTGAAGCAGTGAAGACACTTCAGTCAACTTCTGTTCTCAAATTGTCCTAGTTTAAGCAATTGGGGTGGGAGCCTACAAAATAATGTTTCAGCCACCTCCCTTTCAGCTGAAACATGACCAGTGGCTGCCAAACATTATCTGTCCAGTCCTGTCAGGACTGACCTAAGAATTGTGGGGAAGGATCAGGGAGAGTATACCTTGGGGCCTTTCCCAATTACAAATAACTCACTGCAGAAGAATGTTCCTTCTCTGTCCTTATTCTTGCTTATTTCAGTTGAAAGTCATGAAAATAGCAGGCAATACTAGCCTTCAGTCTGAAAAAGTCTTATGCTCTAAATCTCCATTAATGTTAGGCCATGTCTACACCATCCATTTAGCCTGGGGTCAGCTCGAGGTTGTCCCTGTGCATCCAAATGACACACTGGGTAGGGTGACCACATTTGGGAAACTAAAAAAGAGGACACCCAGTGGGGTGGGGGTGGGAAAGCAGCTTTCAGGGGCCTCTGGGATGCATGTCATTCACCCCCACCACCTTAAAGGCCCGAAATGGGGTGGAGGAGGGGAAAGTGTGTAATTCCCACCCTCCACTGCACCAATCAGGGCCTTTTCTATAATGTCTGGGAATGACACGCTTTCCCCTTTCAGGCCCTGATTGGAGCAGTGCGAGGGAAATGACCCACCTCCAGAAGGTGTGTCATTCCCTCCCACCATGCTAATGCAGCCTTTAAAGGGAAAGTGTGTCTTTCCAGGACATTATAGAAAATTACAGAAAATCCCCCCGACACCCAGAATAGAACAAAAACCAGGACAAATCCGGGGAAATCCTGACAGTTGGTCACCCTAACACTGGGGATTCTGGGGTCAACCGGGGACGACCTCTCACTTTCCCCAGGATGAAATGAACGGCACTTATCCCAGTTTTTCCTGCTGTCCCGGGACAGCCCCAAGGACTGCGGGTGGTATGGTGCAGGTTCCTGGGTCTCCCTCCTTCCCGTGAGTAGTGGGGCTTTGCAAATGGGCACGGAGCTGCGCAGGGGGGCTCCGTGCCCATGTGGGATGGGGGCAACAGTTTTGCCATCCACAGGCTGGCTGCTGGTGCTTTTTGGCGCTGAGCTTTGGTTTTTTTAAAAAAATTACTTACATTTTGTGCAGCATCAGGGCCATGTAGTTGCACGACCAGCTCCTGCTTTTTTTTTTAAAAAAAAAGGCCACGCCGGAGTGTCCCACCTGACTTCCAGGACATTGCGCTGGAGTGTGCATGCTGGGGGACAATCCCAGGGCTGGAAAGCCTGGGATCCTCCTCCTCCACCTGTCCCGGATAGCCGGTAGGTGTAGATGAGCCCTTAGTTTAATCATAAGGAGACAAAAGGGAAGGCCAAAACAAACACACCTCGAAATGGAACTGAAAAATTAATCTATCAACCATTTTTAGTAGATGACCACCTTCTTCAAGGATACGAGAATAATGTCCCCTTGTCAGTGCAACATCGCTCATCACATTCAACATCTGTTTGCACAGCAAATGTATAGCATTCCTATACCAGTTTAACTATCATGGTTACCCCAAAAGGATCTTGGGAATTGTAGTTTGATGAAAGTGCCACGAATTCCCTGTCAGAGATCCCAACAGCCCCTGGCAGAACTATAGGTCGCAGGGTTCTTTGGATAATGGGCATGAACTACTAAGTACAGTTTAAATTCGTGATATAGATTGATATACTATGTTAATCATAAGGAAACAAAAGGGAAGGTAAAACCTCAAAATGGAACTGAAAAAACACCCTCTATTTTCAATGAACCAAACTTCATTTATGTCCACAACATTACATCAGATATGTAGAACATAAACAATTTCATCTTTGTACTTCAGTATGTTGGAGCATAGTTAGCTTCTGCAGGCAACCTGCAAAATAAACAAATAAAGCTATCAACATTAAATTAAATCAACAACTGAGTCCAACCAGACCAGTGACGCAGTAAGTGTTTTATTTCACACTTTGAGGCACGGAGATAGGTTTGCCATCTTCTCATAAGGAGATGACTCCTATTCCTTCAAGAGCTCTGGAGCATGAAAGTAAGAGGATAAGAATATTAAGTCCATCTAGTACAGGGAGTATCTTTTTTCCTTTAGAGGCCTATCAGACCCACCTGGGAAGTCCACAAGCAGGGTATGAAGGAAATAGACTTCTCCTACAGCTGTTCTCCAACAGCGTTCTGCATGTGTAACCTTACATCCCTTGCACTCCCCTAATTGAACCATCCTGACCTTCTCTCACATTTACTTTGATGAGTAGGACAGGTATTTATTTATTTATTTGAAATATTTCTAATCCATCCGTTATGTAAATGGATTCCAAGGTGCTATACAAAGTTATGAATCAAATTAATTACATTGATGTAAATACAGTACAAGAAAAATAAGCATTAGAACAAACAGGAGGCAGAGAAAACTATAAAAACCACAGAGCAGGCATTACCATTTGTATTAATTTTATATGCTTTAAATCATTTTTATGTATTTTATTTTGTTTGTATTGATGTTGTTCCCCGCTTCGATCTGGAGGGAGAGGCGGGTAGGAAATAAATAAATATATTATTATTATTATTATTATTATTATTATTATTAAAAATGTCTTGGCAAATGAAAACAAAACAAAGCATCTTAACCTGATGCTGAAAATATTGTAATATCTGTGGCAGACACACTTCTTTTGGGATGATATTTCAAAATCAGACTTTTCACCAACTGTGCTTGCTGGAGGGCAACAGTTTGATTGTTAGGCATAATGTGGAATGCCTCTGTGACTTAGAACCAATCTACAATTTATCCCCCCCCGGAGGACATTGAAAATGCTTGAGCACAGCCTGGGGGCCATAATATTAGGGCCTCCCCTTCTCCATCCAACCTGAAATAGTTTGAGGGATGAATCCCCTTCAGAAATTCAAATAACAAGCTAAAGCCCAAATTGGATCTGATGTAGATTGGGCCCTTACTGTGGTTAGGTTGGCCACATATGAAACTCCAAAAAAGAGGGCACACAGCACAAAAAAGAGGACACCAATTTTCATAACGTTTGCATATGCTATGTGTAGATGCACATTTAAAAGGCTCTTACAAAGTACACTGGCTACTTATGAACAGCCAAAAAAGAAGAAACACACCACCCTAAAAGAGGACATCAATTTGCATAAAATTTATATATGCTTATTCATGTGTATAGATGCAAATTTAAAAATAATTGCTATAAGCTATTGTGTGGAAGACATTGACCAGGTGAGCGGTGTGCCTTGCTCAGTCTGCTGTCCAGGTGCTTTACATGGGCAATATCAAAGACAATCTCTTCCTTCTAGTGGTTCCTAATTTTTATAGCAGACTTATACAGACAACCCTTCAAACAGAGGACACCTACAAAGTAAAGGACTGTAGTCTGGCAGCCCTTCAAATATTGGATTGTCCTCCATAAAAGGGGACAAATGAACCCTCCCCACCACCTCTTTTTCTTTACTTCTTATGACACTGCAGTGCAGAGTGGTGGATGCTGCAATAGGCCTCTGCTGGGCCCTATACACTGTCATAAGCATGATGGTGGAAAGAAGCCCCAGCTCAGTCATGGAGCACATGGTTTGCACAAAGGAGGTCCTAGGATCGATCCCCGTCATCTCCATCTCCCTGACTGAAACTCCGGAGAACCATTGCTGCCAGTCAGTGCGAACACTGGACCAATGGCCTGGCGTTCCTATAGGAATGTGATGGAAGCTGTTCATGTCATTATATTTCGTATTGTTATTGTTTGGGGAAATTAGATGAACGTGTCATGAAAAAAAATGACATCTTCATCCTTGACTTCTGCAACAACCTGGCATTTTGAGAAACCGTTCCACAGAATTGACGCTGGAGAGTTATCAACGGTTTACTCTTTTGTTGGCTGATAATTGAGAATAAAAGTCGCATGAAAAATCATGTCACCAGTGGCATAACGTCTTTCTTATCATTTAAAAATATATGTGATTAAATGTGGAACAGAATTAGGCAAAGGGCCAGTGAGTGATAGATAACACAACACTTTTTTTGTTTTCTAATTTCCCTTACTTTTGTGAACAAACTTCTTCAGTGTGTCTGCATATACAGAAAGGGCATTTCTAGTTACAATTAGGATTCTCTGTAGCTGTTGCTCTATGAAATAAGTCCAAGAATGTGCCATAAAGTATTAGCATGTGAGATGTTACACATAGAGGACCAACTGTTTGTAAGTACACACAGTGGTTCTTCTTAAACTTTTCTGTGTTGCCATTTGTAATTATATAACATTACCACAATATCCCCAATGCTTAGAACAGAGGCTACCAAGGGAATGGTGTGAATACCACACTACAATTATTAAGTTAGAAAGGCAATTCAAAATGGTTTGACTGTGACTGCTGCAGAGAGGAAAAGCTCAGTTTTAATGACTTCTATTAATGTGATTTTAAACATTGTTTCCAGTACAGTAAAGCCACATATACTATAGGGTATTTGTTTCCTTGAAGGTAATATGGAAAATGAGAACTGTTTGAATGTTTTTCAGGGTTCAGATACAATAAACAATGCAATGACTCTCCACCACAACACAAGCTAATGAAGTACATTAGATTTGTCCTCTGTTTCCTACAGAGACAGCCCATATATTTACCAAGTCACTTTGGTCTCTATAGAACAGCCTTCCCCAACCTAGTGGCCTCCAGAAGTTTTGGACTACAACTCCTAACATTTTGGGCCATTGGCCATGTTGACTAGGGCTGATGGGCATTGAAGTCCAAACATCTGGAGGGCACCAGGTTGAGAAGGGCTGCTATAGAATGTCTAAATGACTTCCCCAAATTTTGAAATACAATAAAGATTCCAACCCATTGGACATGTTCTATTCTCTATAGTGGCTCCAGAACATTGGATACCAGTCTTCCATTCCTACTCAATAATTTGCTCCAGGATATAGAACAGGAAAAAACGTGAACTCATCTCTGGAAGCTGTGGTTTTTAAGACTGTGGCTTGAGAGAAAGGAATACCAATACAATCTTGCAGCCTTTAACATGGTTCAGATGACACACCATGACTGTTGTGGGTTATTTAACTTACAACAAGTCATAGCGCCTATGGGTACCATGTTGCATATGCAACTCCTATTTTGGGGTTATTGTGTCCTGCAAACCCAGCAAGTATAGGTTATGCAAGAGACCATGGGTTGTGCGAGGATTGTTTAAGCCTCACATAACCCATGCTCGCTGGGTTCACACAACACAACAACTCCTGAGCAAGGGGGGAAAGTGGTGTTGCATATTCAAAATGCCAGCTGCACATGCCCGGCACAGCCTCACCATGGGCTAAATAACCCACAGTGGGCTGTTGTGTTGTGAAAATAGCCCCGTCTGTTCCCATCACATATCTCAGCCAAACAAAATCAGCCTGGAATATGTGGAGTGATGTCATAAGGAATGGGAGTGGGGGGGAAAGAGATGCAGTGGGGAGTGTATGGGTTGTGAATGTGATTATGGCACATTAGGAACTGCATCCTCGTTTACTGTACTGGAACTCTAAAGGTACAGGGAGGATTAGTGAAGGGTGAACAAGCAATTTTCATGATCGTCAAGATCCTCCAAACACCACTTAAAGTTCTCAATTGTGCTCTGTTTATATTTTTTTTCCAAATGAGAAAAGTGTGTATTTCAGATGGGGGAAATGCTTATTTAAAAAAGAAAGAAAAGAAAAAAAGTGCACTCAAATGTACACTTTCTCTCCATAGAATAAAGTATGAAAAGGCACATTTTTGAGCAAAAGCTCATTTTTAAAGTGCATTAAAATGTGAACACAATTTTAGCAAATTGCAAATTTTCCTCCTATAGATATTCTTACTTGCATTTGTGTTTTTGAGATTTTTAAACAGGACATGTTTGCATGATTTTGGAACATAAACAAAATTCTTGTACATCCGTAGGTGGGATCTCCAGGTTGCAATCCGGCAATAAAAGTATGTGAAAACAAAAATTGAGCCTAGAGAATTGTCCGTGAACTAGAGAAAGGGGATCTCCTGACAACTCTCTAGACGTCATTCACAGAACTGATCACAGCGATGGATAAGACCATCTCCCCAAAGTCAGAAAATATTTCACTTTACTCCAGGATCTATAAGGAAGCCAAATAAGAATTCACAGACATCACAGAGAATATGACAGGATCTGAACCAACTCTTTCTGATCAGCCTCCAAACCCGTCCTCTCCGCCCACTTACCATGCTTTCTGCTGCTCGCTTCCTTTCACCACTTCTGGCACCTGGCACTCTGCTACTGCTGGGGGAGCAGCAAAGCTGAGGGAGAGAGGGGATTGGAAGGGGGCTTGGAGATGGGATGGGGATGAGGCTGGCAGGGAAGAGTCTGAGTGGAGAAGAACCATTGGGGCAGGAATGGTCACGTTGTAGTTGAGGTGAACATTATGAGTCACTTAGACTTGTAAGTGAAGAAGGAATTATAAAACTCAGCTGCACCACTAAGTGATCTGCTAGATTGTACTCTCAACAGTTGTACTGGTTATGCTGTAGAAGATGAAGCATATCCATCCAACTGGCTTTTGTGTATCTGGCTGGCTTGACCCACTGGCAGAAACTTGTTTTCAAGAGGCTTACAGTTGCTTAGCCATGGCAAACATTATCCTTCCTACCGCCTTAGAAAAGTGGCACAGTTTCAGGAACTAAAATAGCAATGGTAGGCTGACCAGATAAAATCCAGGTCAGGACTCATGTAACTTTAACAGTTGTAGAGAAAAGGGAATTTCAGCCAGCATCATTTGTATGCAATTAGTTCCTGGTGAAATTCCCTCTTCATCACAACAGTTAAAGGTGCATGCACTATACTAGAGTGACCATATACAAAAGAAGGCAGGGCCCCTGCAACTTTAACAGTTGTGATGAAGAGGGAATTTCACCAGGAACTAATTGCATACAAATGACACTAGCTGAAATTCCCTTTTCTCCTCAACTGTTAAAGTTACATGAGCCCTGACCTGGATTTTATCTGGTCAGCCTATTGGCAATGGAAGACATTTCATATAATACTAGTTCCAAATATTCCTAGTGAACTTTAGTGACTTGAGCCAGAGTTGGCCCTGCCATTAGACAGAGTGAGATGCTAACCTCAGATGGCAGATGTTGGGTGTGGAGGTGCAAGTGGCAGATCCCCCCTGTACCTCCTGAGGCTCCTGGCCATTTCCCTCTGTTGAGGACAGAGCTGTATGTGCCCTGTGCAGCGTAAACTAACCCATTGTCCTCAACTATAATAAAGGATGCTGTACTGGAACCAGTGTTGAACTAAGTTTCCATTGACAGTTGTGAAATTTTGAGGCCTACAGAGACAAATTTAAAAGGTCACACCTTAGGAGCCTGAAGTTATTCTGTTGGGAAGGGGTAACCCTGAGAGGGGTAGTTTTATTTTACAGTTAAGTTTCATTTCTCCAGTTAAGTTTCATTTCTTCAAGATTCAAACAGTACTTTCTGTTTTCGCGAGAGGGGTATAAAAAGAGAGGAGAAAGCCAGCCAGAGGGAGCAAGACAGGAAAAGTGCATGAGGAAGAAGCAGCTGGAAAAGTCTAAATGCAGCTAGGGTAACAGACTTGCACTTTGGCAACTTCTCTTTTCTTTTAATGACTATATATCACTCAGCTCTATTGACTAAATACCTTGATGTGCAATTTGGTGGTTTTAATATGATAGTAAACTGTTGCCTGGAGTGTCACTCATCCCACATCTATAGCTTAAACCCCACCCCACATTATTGGAAGGGTGTTGTAAAAGAAAGAAGGTGAGACTCTTAAGGTGGCAAAAGCTCCTTAAAGAGTTGCTCAGGGGGTCCAGGTCATATGTGGAACTGGGAGTGGGAGGGATGCCTTTACCACAGGTAGTAAAGCACCTTGGCCAACTCTGAGTTGACCAGCCCAAATCCAGATATCTAGTCTTCTCAGAATTTGTGACAATTACCAGCAATGTGTTTCATTTATTTGCTTTTGTGTGCCTGTGTTTTTGGTTTTTTTAAAGTACGCCCTTCCTTTTTGCACAAGTCTTCCAATGGTGGCTTACAAAAAGCAATCCAAGTAAAACAAGAAATTAAAAATGAAACTGACAATTCAAAGCAGCAGCATAGGCATAACAATCAAACAAACTGACCCTGCCCCTCTCCAAAAAACTGGCACTAATATATACCATATTTAAGACATGCACACACTTGGATTTTTGAACTAAATGAACACTTGTTTAAATATTTCCACAATGAAGCCCCTCTCTGAGAGATGAGACTGTAGTTAATATATCATTGTGTTTATAAAAAGCAGAAACTTTAAGTAATGGAGCTGTAACACAGAAGTAGATTTTGCTTGGATACACAATGAATACTTTGTAGAAATTGAAGCTATAAAATTGCTGTTTGCTTCCCCCCTACACATTCTTATCCATTTTGTTTGCATTTCTACCATCATTCATGCAAATAGGAAATTTGCATAAAAGTCTAGGACATGAGAATACCCACTGTTATATGTTCACCATCTAAGTTGCCAGTATTTAATTGTTTCAATTCTATTTCCACTCCAGTGGGACTTTAATATTACTACAAACTATTCAGGTATTCTTCAAGTTCAACAATGGGACTCATTGTAGCATTTCTTGGGGGAAAGCATCATTCACTAAGACTATCATTATGCATATGTTTAAGTGTGGTGCCCTTTTATAGTGCAATCCTATACTTGTCTACTCAGAGGTAAGCAATGCTGACTTCAGTGGAACCTACATCCAGGTAAATGTGTAAAGGACAGAAGCCTTAATGCTAGGGATAATTTCTGATCTGGTGGCAGGCTGCAACACAGAATAATATAATCTATTCTTTCTCTTCTTTACATCACAGAGATCCTATTATTATTTCACACACCCAGATTTTACTGGTGATGCCACCAGAAGGCAATTCAGGGGTGTCTTATTTATTATAGGTTTAATTTCTTTACTTACTTGTATAAATATTATCTCTGTGAAGCTATGATTATTATTAGGGATGTGCACTGGATCGGACCCGATCCACGATCCGAGTCCGGTCCAGTGGGAAATCGGATAAATTATCCGATTTCCGATCCCGCAGCTGGATCGGCCGATCCAATCCGAACCGGTCCGAAAAGGCTCCGAACCGGTTCGGCGGATCGGCGGATCGGCGGGCGCCCACTGGCGCCCACCGCCGCTTCCATTGGCGGGCGCCAGCGGGCGCCCACCGATGAAAGTGGACAGCGGGGGGGGGGAGGGGGGGGGCGCTTACCTTCTCGGCCCGTCCGCTCCCGTCCGGCACTAGCAGCTACTACCAGCGGGCTCCGCGGCCTGCTCTAGGGTGGCGCGCCGGGTGATGTCATCACCCGGCACGCTACTCTAGAGCAGGCTGCGGAGCCTGCTGGTGGTAGCCGCCGGCCCCGGACGGGAGCGGACGGGCCGAGAAGGTAAGGAGGGGGTGCGTGGAGGGGAGGAGGGGGCGCGCGGAGGGGGCGCGCGGAGGGGGGAGGGGGGCCCTTACCTTCCCGTCCCGGCGGCTCCCGTCCCGGCACCGGCGCCTACTACTACCAGCAGGCTCCGCGGCCTGCTCTAGGGTGGCGCGCCGGGTGATGTCATCACCCGGCGCGCTACTCTAGAGCAGGCCGCGGAGCCTGCTGGTAGTAGTAGGCGCCGGCGCCGGACGGGAGCCGCCGGGCCGGGAAGGTAAGCAGGGGGTGCGTGGAGGGGAGGAGGGGGCGCGCGGAGGGGGGAGGGGGGCCCTTACCTTCCCGTCCCGGCGGCTCCCGTCCTGGCGCCGGCGCCTACTACTACCAGCAGGCTCCGCGGCCTACTCCAGGGTGGCGCGCCGGGTGATGTCATCACCCGGCGCGCTACTCGAGAGTAGGCCGCGGAGCCCGCTGGTAGTAGCCGCCGGCGCCGGACGGGAGCGGACGGGCCGAGAAGGTAAGCAGTGGCAGGGAAGGGGGCTTACCCCCCCCCGGAGCCGTCCGCTTCTATCCGCTGGCGCCCGCGGGCGCCAGCGGATGGAAGCGGGCGGCCCCAGGGGGGGTAGGGAGCGCGGGGGAGGGGGCTTACCTGCCGGGGCCGTCCACAGCGGACGGCCCCGGGGGGGAGGGAGTTAGGCCCCCCTCAGCCACCCGCCGCCATTTTTTCCTCATAGACTTGCATTGCAATGCAAGTCTATGGGGAAAAAAATGGCGGCCGATCCAAAAATTTACGATTTTTGGGTCGGGATCGGACTCGATCCGGTCCGGGGGGCCTCCGATTTTGTCCGAACCGGTCCGGGACAAAATTGGAGGTCCCGATCCGGGTCCCGATCCGATCCGGGGGGTCCGTGCACACCCCTAATTATTATCCTTTAGAATTTCTGTGGTGCCAGAGGATAGAGTAGAGGAAAAAACTGGTATCAATGCTCAGGACATAGATATACCAGATTACTGCTGTGGTGTTGGATTGGAAGGCATAAAATTCATATTCTAAATCTCTTTGCCCATGTTCTTTACTGACCTTCAGTATCCCATGCAATTCTTACTTCTTCTTTACCACTGCTTCGATTCCTAAACAATGCAACATTCCTACTGTTTATGCATCCCAAACTGTGCAAGTTAAGTATCCATGTGAAGATATGATTGTTTTTATAATATATACTTTGTGTGTGTGTGTGTGTGTGTGGTGTGTGTGTGTGTGTTTAAAAACAACAACACTGAATTCTGGACGTTTAGCACAAAAGTTGTTCTTTTCTGCTAATAGGTGATCCAGTAAGAATATCTAAACAATAATATTTGATTATCAATTCTAGGGTGACCATATGGAAAGGAGGACAGTGCTCCTGTATCTTTAACAGTTATATAAAAAAAGGAATTTCAGCATGTGTCATTTGTATGCATGCAGCACCTGATGAAATTCCCTCTTCTTCACAACAGTTAAAGTTGCATGAGCTATACCAAAGTGACCAGATACAAAAGAGGGCATGGCTATTGCAGCTTTAACTGTTGTGATGAAGAGGGGATTTCACCAGGTGCTGCATGCATACAAATGACATCTGTTGAAATTCCCTTTTCCAAACAACTGTTAAAGGCAAAGGGCACCTGTCCTCTTTTCCATATGGTCAACCTAATCAATTCCAAATGTGCAAATTTATCATTGACTAATGATGCAATATAATTAAAAACACAGTGAATTCTTTCCACAGTCTTTTGGCTTTATTAAGACTGATATAACATTGACAATAGTCTTACAGTGCAATCCTCTACATTTCTACCCAGAATGAAGTCCCATTGAGTTCAATGGGATTTACTCCTAGGTAAATGGGAATAGAATTGTAGCCTTAGTTATTGAATGGATATGGGAAGTCATAATTAACTGTGTGCGACTAGCCAAACATAATCAGAAGAAAGGACTTCCAAAAGCTTCCATATTCTCACCAGCTTTGTCAAACAATTGATATGTAAAAAAAATGCAACATTTGACCACTAGTCATTGACAGTCAGAAAAGCTGAACTTCTTTGGTCACGTTGTTCATTTCAGATCATTTGCTCAGCTGCAGCCTTGCTACTTCTACTGTTTTCAGCATTTTTCATTGCGCACCAATCACATTAGTCCAGCATGAAGTATTAGCTTGTGGAAAAACTGAGTTCATGGCATAGCAACAGATCCATCTCTACAATATTTAAACAATAAATAAAGTGCACCTGCTCAGAGGGTTTGAACTGAGAAAGCAGCCTGCCTGATGGATGCTAATCCTGCAGTGAAAAAATGCAAGGTTCTCTTTATTGTGTGAGATGGAAATGAGGAGTTAACCAAACCATTAAATGGCACACTAATGTATTGTATTTCACAACTGCAACATGCCATATAGGCCAGCATTTGATGCATGAACAGACAACACATTGTGGCCATGTTTGTGCTTGCAGAGCCTTCAGGATCTTTATCCAAAGAAGGAGAAGGTGTGTGGCAATTCTGTTCAGTAGCCATTAGTTAAGCATTCAGCTATTATTCTCCATCCATCCCTAACTAAGCCCTATTCAGGTGTTCTGTACCTGAATAAAGCAAACATGCAGAGAAAGAGAAAGAGAGAGAGATGCCCTGCTACTTCCTTGCACAGAGCGTTCTGCATGTGGAGGCTCTCCACGTGAGCCATAATGCTGGAAAATCCATGTTCTGACTCGCATAGAGAATCTCCATGGATACAGGAGACTTTCCTCCATAGACCATCACCTTCTACGAGCACAGGGTGATGGAAATGCACAAGAAGGTGATTGATGCTGGAACACTGCCTCTGACCTCATGTGTTTGCTTTGTTTGGGTACAGAATGCCTGAACAGGGCTTAAGGATATGGCTAAAACTCCTTAATATATTTCCCCTCACTCATAGGTGATACCTGGGAGGAGTGTTCACCCACCCTAAAAATGGAATGGAAATATTACCTGAGAGTGCTCCTTGTATGAAAGAACTTCCTTATTCATTTTCGACCCAGCAAGAAGGGAAGGATACAAGGAAAACACTTCTACGCCGTTGTTCTTTGACTTGGGAGATTTGGCCCTATTCTGTTTTCCGGGAAACATTTTTCTTCAGGCTGACAGGGGAAAAGAAAACACAGCATTGCTTCTGTAGTCTAAATGGAACAATATTGTTTCCCATGGATGTGGAGAGTTTGGAAGGCAGCGAGATACACTAATGATGCATGAGAGCCAGTTTAGACATCTGCATACCTCATTCTATAATTCTGTTCCCAAAGAACCCAAACATGAATCTAGAATAGAAGAATTTATTTTTAAGAGTTCATTCTTTTCTTTTCTTTTTTACATTCTTTCTATGGATCTCAAGGAAAAAGGGACTTGACATTTACCACTATTCAGAACTTAGGCAAAGACATTGATTCAGTCTCTGAAGCTACTGGGTTTTTTGGGGGTTTTTTTAAAGAAGCATTAAGTTCATAGGCTCTCTACAGTCCTTTTAAAGGAGAACGCTTGGAGATGAACCTTGACTGTTAGGATTGAGCACTCCAAGAGACTTCTCAGATTGAAGATGTTTTACTTTGCAGAAACCTAGCAGGGCAAACCTACAACAGTGCTGAAACCCACACTGATATCGGTACAAAAGAGAATGAGTGTTTGGTTTATCCTTGAAGTTTAGGACTCGGCTGGCTCTGAGAAAGGTTCTGCACTGTCATATTGCACACAGACTAGATACGGTGGAAGCTAAGAAAGAATCTTCTCGAAATGTGACCGTAGCAGTTTATTGTGGGTTATGAGAGGATTGTTAATTTCAACTTTGTTATGATGGATACAGAATCATGAAAATGGCTGTGCAGTGTTTCCCAGGTTGAAAACGGCACTTGTCTTAAAATGGATTTCCGGATATGTCTACTGTTGCATATGCCCTTTAGATGTCATCACTTTAGTAATGTTTCGCATTTTGTAAGAAAACTGCCACTTCCAGTGCGGCCAGCAAAAATGCCCTTGGTGAAAAGTGAAGAGTTCTCCTGCTGACTGGAGTTTATTGTGCAAACTTCAGCAATTTCAATTAAGCCGATTAATCTCTTAGTTACTGACACTATTTATTATGCTTATAGATTTCACATATGCTTTTCATATAGCCTGCAGATAAACGTAAATGTTCATAACAATTTGTCATGGGTGTTTACAGACGTTTTCCTAACGGGAGGCCATGGAGTGGAGTGCAGCTGCTCCCAAATGCACAATCGTTGGGGGATTTTGGCATGAATCGCCGATTGTGTGGCCACTGCTCCACTAGCCCTGAACTCGTAGATCTTTAAGGGTTTGGTTGCATGGCCCACCCTTGGTCCAGTAGTGTTGCTGCCTGATTCTCTCTCTGTGCCTCTCTCCAATTTGATGTAACTAGGGATAGGTGAGAATTTTGTTTCTGTTCATTTTTCATCATCATCATCATCATCATTATCATCTAATAATAATAATAATAATAATAATAATGAAAATTTGCAAAATTATTGATATTTGGGATGGAAAGAACTTGAGAATGAATGTGGAAGAAAGTTGACAAATGCATCCAATGAGGCAGAAAGCTTTGATTGCTTAGTTCAGAAAAATATGGGTTTGGATCCTTATGTGTCCAGCCATGTTTTTAGTATTGAATTAGGGTTGCCACCTCTTTATTCTGACAGGCTCTTAATCTTTAACAGTTATGTGGCAGACAAGTACAAAAAGGTACTATCCTTGGTGGAAATAGTTTGACCTACTGAATTTGGCCAGTGCAGATGTGTCAGATTGTTTTTGATACCAGTTTTCAGAAATTCACAAACTTCTTCATATTTGGGATGGAAAGAACTTGAGATTTTAAAAAAAATCAAACACAGACAAAAGCAAAATTGACCAATTATCTGTGGCTAGTTGTAGTGTAGAGGGACAGACAACCCAAATGCTGTGGAAACAGGCTGGAGGAAGATTAACTTACCCAGGAAAGTTTTTGCTATGCACTATGGCTGTGCTAACAGCAAGCAAGCAAGCAAGTAAACAAGCAAGCAAGCAAGCAAGCAAGCAAGCAATAGACTCAGAACCTGCCCTGTTCGCTCAGATAGGAGGTTGTCTCATCTCAGAGGCTCAGAGTGACATCATGCTCCAACTTGGATCCAAGGTGGAACTTCACTTTGCCTCATTTCCCAAAGCTTTAGATGTCATCCCCATGGAGAAGAATGATTGCAACCAGGGGAAATGCAAGCAAGTTGGCTAAGGCTGTTTTTCTAAGTACACATTTGCAAGCAAGTTTCACTGAAATTAATTTGTGCTCTTCATTAGACAAACCACATATAATTCTACAAGAACATCCAAGTGATCAGGCCTACATATGTTGAAATTTATATGTGTACGTGTCAGTTATATGTTACATTCAGGATCCCACCATTGGTTGGTCCATATGGACCAACATATGGTTATTCTCAGTTTTGCCAATGCATGAATATAGTTTTTGAGACAAAAATTAGGGATGTATGACATTTTCATTTGTGCTCACAAAACGTGCAAGCATGCCCTGTTCAAAGCTCTGGACTTCCAACACATGTCCACCCAAAATATTTACCAATTGCCGAACACGTGCTTGTGTTCGTCTCACTCCTGATTCCCAGTTCAATTTGTGCACATTTCCTAATTTGTGCAAACTTCCTCCGTAGACTGAATCAGCCCCATTTAGCCTATGGAGGAATTTTGTGCAAGTTAGGAAATTTGTGCAAATTTGAGATTTGCGCAAATTGCTTGTTCGATTGCTGCTCGATTTGTGCAAGTTGCTCATTCGTCCAGTGCAAGCAGAGATCACAAATAAGAATGGAAATTGGACACAAGATGACTGGCAAGACAATGTTTGGAGAATCCTGGCTCTCTTGAACGTCATTCATTCACCCATCCCTAAAAAATTCTTTAGGCTTCAGTCCTACATGCACTTATCTGGGAATACTTGTGAGTTCACCAGTACGGGATTGCACTGCTAATCTTTTAATTGACAAAAGGGAGGTAGAGAATGATAAAATAAATAAAATAAAATAAATAAATAAATGTTTCTTTTAGTTCACACACCACAGAATTCAGCCAGACCTGCTCAATTCCAGACTGTGTGTGATCTACTCAAGCAGATATAGCATTCACATGATACAATTTTTCTTGGGTTGCCCCACATCAGAATAAAGGTGCATCTCAAAACTCTCCACCCTGACCACCGATTTATACATAAAACAAAATCACATGATGATTTTTCCCCTGGACTGAACTACATCAAACTATAGACGGATAGTACATTATTAATTATGCTTCAAGAACAATGAGCTCATTGCATAGGCACTCAGATGGGACTTTAATGGATATTTAAATGAAATCATACTTCTTGAGGCACAATTGCTATAAATATGAAAGAGAATTTCTACATGGCTCAGATGAAATCTACTTCACCCAATATTGGGGTGGATTAAAAAAATATTAATGTCAGAAATTTGGTAGAAGAAATACAAACTCTTATTGCTGCTGGTGGTCATGCCATAAATCTACATCATGCTGTTTTTTAAGTTGCAAAAACTGATTGAGTATATAATGGTCTAAGTGCTATTCATCATTGGGTATGGTCCAAAAAAGATGCATCATACAATTCTGTTGCAAATTGGCTGTCAAGAGTACTTTGCACATGATGTTTCTCTTACATAGATAGACATACATACACACACAATCCATATATATGGGGGGGGGGTAGATTAGACCTGTTGAAATCACTGGGGCTTTAGTTGTTCATGCCTAATTTGTCCCATTGATTTCCATGGCTCTGCTGTCTACGTATGACTAAATCTGAATTCTATGAGAACTATGAATACATGATGTACTTTGAGAAAGTTATGAATTGCAAAATTCTGATGTACATGTGTAACAAAACAAGAAACCTGCACAATCTTTATACACTAGACTAAAGCCCCATGTGGCATGGGCATCAGTAGTCCTCCTCCTTTCCTGCTTTTTTGCCCCTCACTCCCTTCACCACAAAGGGGCTCATGAATAATGCAAATGTGGCTCACGCACAGTGAATCCCCCTCCAAAATTTGCATACAGCCTGGTCCTGCCCTCTCCCCTGTAGGCTGCCTCCATCCCCTTCCCCCTCCTGGTGGCAATGGCAGCTTAACTGTGCAGCTGCACCCTCATTGATTGGCTCAGCAGGGCTGCCTGTCATCCTGCTAGCAGAGGGACTGCCCTGCCTATTTGGCATGGAGGAAATGAATTGCTATTAAAACTTGAGCTTTGAACTTTTTTGAAGTTTCAAAATTTTCTGTACATCTAAACTGCTCAAGCTTCAATTTAAAACAAAAATGAGCAAAATTAGTCTGCTTGATCTCGGGCAATAAGGCTTACACTGCTGTATTCTTATATAAGATGCCATTATACATGTGTGCATGTCTTCTTCCATGTACCTATGTAAGGGGAGGGGTGATCACATTCCTGATGGAACACCTCTCCCAACACAAACCTACCCGTACACTGCGATCAACATCTAAGGTCCTCCTCTGGGTAGGCACTCCGAGGGAAGCCTGGATGGTAACAAGAAAAAGAGCCTTTTCAGTGGTGGCCCACCAATTATGGAATGATTTCCCCAACGAGGCTCCAACATTGTTATCTTTTTTGCGCCAGGTCAAGACTTTTCTCCCAGGCATTTAACAGCATATGTTGAGGGTTTTTGTTGTTGTTGGACCGAGAATAGTTGTTTTAAATGAATATTGTATTTATAATCTGTTTTTATGCTTTTTAAATTTTGTCTATCGGTTTTTTTAATGTTCATTGTTTTTAATTTTTGTAAACCGCCCAGAGAGCTTTGGCTATGGGGCAGTATATAAATGCTAATAATAATAATAATAATAATAATAATAATAATAATAATAATGCTCTGAACTTAGTTAATTGATAGAAGGTCCCATTTCTCCAGAGTCGTAAACACTTCCATGGGCAGCACAAAAGTACCCCATACGGCGATGACTTCTGCTGAAAGTACGGGGCACCCCTCTGCCATTCATCAGCACTAACAGGCCACTGCTGGATTCACTGCCCCCACAGTTGCACATACATGAGATGTCAGGGACAGAGTGTGCACTCAGTATTGGGATTCATCTTATGATTTGATCCAAACCCTATGCAATCAGAATGTCATTTATAGTATATAACACTGGCCTTCTCATAAAAATAGAGGTTACTCACTACATCTACCCAAACCTGAAAACATTGGACAAGTATCAGTAAGAAGAAAGGATTTTAGGATGTTTTAATGCAGTTTTAATAATATGTGCCATGTTTTAATCAGTTTTATGTATTTTATCATATTGTTGTTCCCCGCTTTGATCCAAATGGAG
Source organism: Anniella stebbinsi (assembly GCA_029215795.1). Classification (NCBI taxonomy): domain Eukaryota; kingdom Metazoa; phylum Chordata; class Lepidosauria; order Squamata; family Anniellidae; genus Anniella; species Anniella stebbinsi. Next base: position 100,602,261 of record JARDYH010000005.1, read on the forward strand.
AGGCGGGTAAGAAATAAATTATTATTATTATTATTATTATTATTATTATTATTATTCACTCAGGAACCTTTCCTTTTATAATGCAATTTTTTGCCTGTCTGGATGTCTCAGCACCCCATTACACACAGATCTACCTCTTAAGCAGAAAGGATCTGACACAAATTGGGTTAGGAAAACCTCTAGAGATGGGAGAACCCGGGATGAAATTTTCTGAATTCTCTGAAAACCTCTGAACTTTACTTCAAAGCTTGGTTTGGCTTGCTCCTGTTCTTTTTAGCAACCGTTTCATTGTTGTTTTGTTTTGTTTTTGTTTTTGGTTCATTCAATTGGGGAAATTGTGCATTTTTCAGTAGTTGTGTATTTTGAGAAAGTTGTGAACTTTTCAGTGCACATTTTGCAAACATATATACAAGTTTGGAAATTTATGGACATTTTCAGAGAACTTTCACTCCTGTTTGCATTTGAGCTTGGAGTTGCGAGCCGGGAGTTCATCGAATCATCGAATCATAGAATAGTAGAGTTGGAAGGGGCCTATAAGGCCATCGAGTCCAACCCCTTGCTCAGTGCAGGAATCCACCTTAAAGCATACCTGACAGATGTCTGTCCAGCTGCCTCTTGAATGCCTTGAACCTCCCTAGGTAATTGGTTCCATTGTCATACTGCTCTAACAGTCAGGAAGATTTTCCTGATGTCCAGCCAGAATCTGGCTTCTTGTAACTTGAGCCCATTATTCCGTGTCCTACACTCTGGGTTGATCTAGAAGAGATCCTGGCCCTCCTCTGTGTGACAACCTTTCAAGTATTTGAAAAGTTCTATCATGTCTCCCCTCGATCTGCTCTTCTCCCAGCTGAACATGCCCATTTCTTTCAGTCTGTCCTCATAGGGCTTTGTTTCCAGACCCCTGATCATCCTTGTTGCTCTCCTCTGAACACGCTCCAGCTTGTCTGCATCGTTCTTGAGGTGTGGTGCCCAGAACTGGACACATTACTCAAGATGAGGCCTAACCAGTGCCAAATAGAGGGGAACCAGTGCCTTGTACAATTTAGAAGCTATATTTCTATTAATGCATCCCAAAATAGCATTTGCTTTTTTTTTGCAGCCACATCACACTGTTGGCTCATATTCAGCTTGTGATTTACAACAATTCCAAGATCCTTCTCTCTTGTTGTATTGCTGAGCCAAGTATCCCCCATCTTGTAACTGTGTATTTGGCTTCTTTTTCCTAGGTGTAGAACTTGGCATTTATCCCTGTTAAATTTCATTCTGTTGTTTTCAGCCCAGCGCTCCAGCCTAACAAGATCACTTTGTGTTTCTGTCTTCCAGGATATTAGCTATCCCACCCAATTTTGTGTCATCTCCAAATCTGATAAACATTCCCTGCACCTCCTCATCCAAGTCATTAATAAAAATGTTGAAGAGCACTGGGCCCAGGACTGAGCCCTGCGGTACCCTGCTCATTACCTCCACCCAGTTTGAGAAGGTACCATTGATAAGCACTCTTTGAGTCCGATTCTGTAGCCAACTGTGGAACCACCTATTTGGGAACTGAAACAAACTTCTTATATATCCCTGGGAATCTTATTCAAATAGTTCTATCTAGCAGAAAAGAGATGGAATACCTATCAAATTTTCAGCTCTTCTTCCCACCCTACCCCTTTTGATCCCAAGAGAATGCTCACCTTCCCAGTTGTGGCTGGTAGACATGAGAATCTTGCCCCTCACTTTTCTCTTTTAAGCCAGGGAGTTTAAATTAGAAAAGATTCCTCCTGGGGAAATTGCCTTCTATAGAAGATGCCTGCTGTGGTGCTGTGGGGGGATTTAGATGCTCATTAAAATGCTAAATCTCTAGGTTACTTAGAAACTATCTTTTTAAAATATTTATTTATTATTTATGTATTACATTTATATCCCGCCTTTTTTCCTCCTTCAGGAAACCAATGTTGTGTACATAATCCTCCTCCTCTCCATTTTATCCTCACAACAACAACCCTGTGAGGTAGGCTGGGCTGAAAGTCTGTAACTGGCCCAAAGCCACCCAGTGAGCTTCCATGGTTGAGTGAGGACTAAAACCCTGATCTCCCGACTCCCAGTCTGACACTCTAGCCACTACACCACACTGATTTGTAATGTTGTTGGTCAGATCTCTCTTGATCACCCATCTACATTCCTCCCTCACATTTTAACTCCTTCTTCTGTTTCTAAATAAACCTTGGATTTGGAGTTTTGACTGTTTTACTGCATACACTCAGGGGGATTTCCCCTTTCTGCTCTTCGTTCATGCTACATGTGACAAGAAAATCACAGATGGTAGGACTTCTTGTCATAGTGTGTTAGTTGTCCAGAAATCTTTGGGAGCTTAAGGCTCAGAGACTAGGGCCCTTTCTATACCAGAGGGGTGTAGAGAGCTCAGGGCAGAAGATCCTGGAAGTAGCTACTTCTGGGATTTGTGCACCCAATACACACCAGGAAATGCGACGGCCCGGGCTTCTCCCGGGCCATCGCAAGTCCTGGCGGCCATTTTTTCTCTCTGGATCTATGGAGAGAGCATGAGCACTTTTCCAAAAAAGGTAGTTTTAAAAAAAACCCAGCGTGCGCAGGGGAGGGCCTCTCTACCCTCCCGGGGGAGGCGAAATGGGTGCCACCCCCTCCCCTGCTGGGCACGGAGCCACACAGTTCGGCTCCATGCCCAGTTTGCAGCCATGCTTACTTGCAAGTAAGCCCTGCTGCACCCAGGATGGGCAGGGACATTCATCCGCGGTCCTGGGAACTTCCCAGGACCGCGGAAGGATTGGGGTTTTTCTGGTTTGAGTTTTCCAAGAAAAATCCTGTGCCCCCCACCCCTGGGACCCTCTGTGCATCATTTGGAAAGGACCTAGGGTTCACAAGAAGCAATGGCAGTGAAACTGCTAAGTTGGCAACCTTGGATGTACCTTGGGATTTTAAATAGCCATTTAAATTATTGTTTTCCTGGTTATTCATTTGAACATTCTCTGAAATTTGAAACACGAATGTGTGTGGGAGAAAGTATTTGGTCCACCCTTTCCTCAGCCATTTGGGTTATGTAGATTCTCACCCTACATTCATAATGGAGGAGTAGGAGCAGCAGCAGCAGTAGCAGCAGCAGCAGCAGCAGCAACAACAACAACACGTAAGCCCACTTTTGGCCAAAGGAAAGAGAGTTTTCATTTATTATGGAATCAAAGCACTTATTTATTTTCCAATTTTATTAGGAAGTATCACATGAAAATCCAATACATAGCTAGCCAATCATGTCCAGTGATGTGCAGAAGAACTGGAAAGCAGTTCCTAATCCTCTTCCTTTGGACAGTCCATTTTGAACACCCACCAGCTCTTCCCCTCCTCTTTTTTATTATTCCAACTCCCATGCTGTAGCAACAGATGTTATTAATCTATTAAAATAAAATTCACAATTGATATTTGGACTCTCATGTCTGACATTGCCCTTGCGGATATTTCAGTGTATGAGGTAATGTGTTTTAAGATCCAGGGTATTATTATTATTTTCATATTCATCTGCATTGGTTATTTCAGTTTCTCCTGGCAAAGACATTTCCCTAACTCTGGACAATGCAAACTACCAGGCAAGCGTTCTGCTGGAAAAACTGACTCCCGTGTGCTCAGTCTCACTGAGTGTCTGTTTCATACATTAAATGGGCTTAATCATATAAAGTTTTTACTATGCAGCTTGGCAACAGGAACATAGAAGAATGGCATGTTACCCCCTTTAATGCACTTAGAACTTTAAATGGCTTCCAATATAGTTAAGTCATGCAATTCGAATGAGAATACTCATATTTTAGGGAAGGCTTAGCAAAAAAAGAGATGAGGTCATGTGAGTGAGCCGGTACATTAAAATTACAAAGGAAAACATAATCAAGTATGAATCATGCAGCAAAAAAGGTGTCCAAACTGGCATTCCAGCTTTAAATGGAATTGACGGGAATTACTTTCAAGTTGTTGTGCAAAAGGTTCACAAAGAAACCTATTCTGCGACATAACGGGGATCCCAATATTTGTTTATTCATTTAATTAAAACGTTTTTTTTTAAAAAAAAATTAAATTACTAAATGCAACCTGACACAGAAAGCTAAAAGGTAGTAATTAAAACAAGTACACATCTTCCAGCAATAAAAACAGTTCAGTGCAGGATCTTTACACTGTTCATGTCCTGAAAGCCCTTCTAAACATTAACATTTTAGATATCCAGCAAAGAGACTTCCAGAGCTTGGGTGCTACCACTGAAAAGACCCTCTCCCTGTTCCTAGCTCGGCATACTTCTGGGGACATTGAGATACACAACAGGGGCTGTATCGATGAGTGGGCAGGTCCAAATGGGAGAAAGTAGTACTTTAGATATCCTGCTCCCAACCATAATGGGCCTTGCGAATTGGGCCAAGAAACAATCTAGAAGCCAGTACAGCTGTCTCAATAAAGGAATCACAGACTCCATATATGCAGGCCCAGTTACCTACCTGGATGTCACATTCTGGACAAATATTATTTGTTTATCTAAGATATTTATTGTCCATCTTTTAGGGTACATAGTAGGGGTGTGCACTGGATCGGGTCCGATCCACGATCCGGATCCGATCCAGGGGAAATCGGATACAATTATCTGATTTCCAATCACCCTGCTGGACCGTTTGATCCAATCCGATCTGATCCAGAAAGGACCCAATCCAGATCGGAATGGATTGGAGGATCGGCGGGCGCCTGCTGGCGCCCACTGCCACTTCCATTGGCAGGCGGCAGCGGGCGCCCGCCGATTGAAGCTGACGGCGGAAGGGGGCTTCCCTGGTGGAGCTATCCGCTTCCATCAGCGAGCGCCAGCAGGCACCCGCCAATGGAAAAGGACAATGGGGGCAGGGGGCTTACCTTCCGGGGACGTCTGCTCCCCTCCGCTGCTGGCCGCTACTGCGAGCAGGCTTCGCGGCCTGCCCCTAGGTAGCGCGCCAGGTGATGTCATCACCTGGTGCGCTACTCAGGGGCAGGCCGCGAAGCCTGCTCGCAGTAGCGGCCAGCAGCAGACGGGATGAATGTCCCCAGAAGGTAAGCAGGGGGGGAGGGGGGCCCACAGCCCACTTACCTGCCGGGGCCGTCTGCTCCCCTCTGCCACTGGCCGCTACTATGAGCAGGCTTCGCGGCCTGCCCCTAGGTAGTACGCCAGGTGATGTCATCACCTGGTGCGCTACTCAGGGTCAGGCCGCCAAGCCTGCTCACAGTAGCGGCCAGCAGCGGAGGGGAGCAGATGGCCCTGGCAGGTAAGCAGGGGGAGGGGGAGGGGGTTTAACCCCCCGGGGCCATCCGCTTCCATCCGCTGGCGCCCACAGGCTTACCTTCTGGGGCCATCCACAGCGGATGGCCCCAGGAGGCAAGAACCATGAGGGGGAGGAGGGGGTTAGGCCCCCCTCACCCACCCGCCGCCATTTTTTCCCCATAGACTTGCATTGGGGGAAAGCTTTCTTTCCCCCAATGCAAGTCTATGGGGAAAACAAAAATGGCAGCCTATCCAAAAATCGGATTTCCGATTTTTGGATCGGGATCAGGCCCAATCCGGTCCGGGGGGGCTCCGATTTTGTCCGATCTGATCTGGGACAAAATTGGAGGTCCCGATCCGGGTCCCAATCTGATCCGGGGGGTCCGTGCACACACCTAGTACATAGTAATTTCTGGTCACTCTCCATACAGCATATTACAGTAGTCCAGATATGATGTAGTTAAGTTTTGTATCACCTTGGCAAGATCTGCAGTCTCCATAAATGGGCATAGTTGGCTCATCAGCTTCAGCTGGGCAAGGCACTTCTGGCTACATCCATCACATGGACATCCAGGGCAAAGGCTGGATCCAGTAGAACAGCTAAAATATGAACCTGTGTTTTCAATGGGAATGCTGTCTCATCTAACAAAGGTTGAACCCTCACCCCCCCCCCCCCATCTCCAGATCAGCTCTTCTGATCCAAAACACATGTGTCTTGTCTGGATTACTTCCTCCACAAACTTTAGGACTTCCAAAGAAGAAGGAAAGCAAAGATAGAGTTCAGTATTGTCCACACAGTCATGACATTAAACTCCACATCCTCACATGATCTATCCCAGCAGTTTCATGTAGGATTAAACAGGATGGGGAATAAGAGAGACTCCTGTAGGACCTCACAGGCTAGGGGTAGGGAACCTGTTGTTGGAGTCCAGCTCCTATCAGCCCTAGCCAGCATGGCCAAGGCCAGTCTAACAACATCTGCAGGGCCACAGGTTCTTCACCCAGAGTCCAATGGCCAAGGTGTCTCCCAGCACTATCTCCTGAGATTGCCCATCCAGGAAATATCTATGTACATATTCTGTCTTTTTCTCCTTAATGGATTTTCTGCATTAAGAAAAAAGATCGAAGAAGCACTGGGAAATAACAGGAGGGAGGGCTATGGGTGGAAGGCAATGTCATCTGGACACCCAATACAATTCCATGGATGGGGCAGGGCAATAAGAACCTTGTCTGGAAGCACCCATGATGCATTTTTGCCTTTGTGAGCAGTCCCGACTGCCCCAGGTATGTCTTTTCATGGGTGATTGTATTATGTGAACTGGGAGGCCCCATATATCATTTATTGCAATTCCCTTAAACATGACAGGACTTGCCAGCTATTTCTGTTAACATCTCCCCAATCACCAGTTCACATGTTATATATCTCCACTTGCATGTACAACCCCAAATTTCAAATTATGTCAAATTTACTTCCATGTAAAGGGCTGGATCTAGACTAAGTCATACTGGCTGAATTCGGACAACACATTAGTCAATGGTGGGTTGAGTAGCCAACTCACAGTTGGTTATTTTGTGGCTACTCCCCACACAACATATTCCTACACAACTGTGGGTGGTTGGGGCTAGCGTTGAGTGACTAATAGTCAGCCCAGCATTTGACTGACACAGTCCCCGCCCCTCTACCCACCCTCCCTCCTCCCTCAGTCCTCCCAGTTCTATCCCAGCAGCCTCTGCATGTTGCACCAGTTGTAGCAGAGTGGCAGCTGCTGCTTTGGTTGCTCTTACTGCCTGCCTCTATGGCGTTTTTTGTAAACCGCCCAGAGAGCTTCGGCCAAGGAGCGATATATAAATAGAATAAAATAAATAAACAAATAAATAAATAAATGGGCTTGTGTTTTAACCCACTTACCACACACCATTAACACACTCACCCCTACACACAACACTTTAAACAACTGGCTTCGAGCTAAACAACTTGCAAGCCAGTTGTTTCTCTCAGTTGCTTATTTGGGCTGAATAGCATACCGTCAGTAGTTTGTGAGTGGCGTGTTACCCTCCACACAACACAAAAAGCAACAGAACTGACGATTGTTCCCCCCTCAGTTGCTTAATGTGTTGTCCGAATTCAGCCAAAGTCTGATATACCCATCAAAATCAATGAGACTGTCTGATATACTACATGCTCTTCACATGCACACCCAGCAGCATGCCATCTGCCTTGATATGATATAAGATCCCATACTGAAGGAGTGTGTGTGTGTGTGTGTGTGTGTGTGAGAGAGAGAGAGAGAGAGAGAGAGAGAGAGAATGTGACCATATTGGCTGGGATAAAGGTGGAAATGGCCCTTCCTCTGTGATTGTGTTATTCATAAATGTGCCACATCTGCTAAGTATGCATGTGAAGGGCACCACAATCGAGGGATGTATATCGTATAGTTAAAATGTACGATAACGATACGATAGGGTCATTATCGTGCATGTGTTTAACGATAACGATACAATAGAAAAACCTACAATAATAATCGGAGACGATAATTTTCGGCTGATTTTATCGTTTTATCGAACTGCCATATAAATATACCTATAACTTCAGTATTTTAAAAGTTATAGGCTTGAAACTTGGTCACAGTGCTTATGGGGTATGCCTAAGTATGTGTATGAAATTTTAGATCGATCCTTCCAACTCTCGATTTTATATGAATTATTTAAAGATCATTTCCCTTCTGACAGGAACGCATGTCACGATCTGTCATTCAGACCTGTCAGAACAGAAACGATCTTTAAAGAATTCATATAAAATCAAGTGTTAGAGGGATCGATCTCAAATTTGGCACATATGTGTAGGAACATGTGCTACACATATGTGCCAAATTTGAGATCGATCCCTCCAACCCTCGATTTTATATGAATTTATTAAAGAATGTTTCCGTTCTGACAGGTCTGAATGACAGCTTGCTACGAACGGAAACTATCTTTAAAAAATTCATATAAAATCGAGGGTTGGAGAGATTGATCTCAAATTTCATACACATACTTAGGCATACCCCATAAGCACTGTGACCAAGTTTCAAGCCTCTAACTTTTAAAATACAGACGTTATAGGCATTTTTTTCTTTAAAAATAGGGCTGCAAAAATCATTTTTTCACGATAATTATCGTGAAGACGATACGGTTCGCCTACGATATGAATGAAGACAATAATTTTTTTGGTCCAAAATGACGATAACAATAAAAAATGATATTTTTTGGCATGCACACCCCTACCACAGTCTATAATATTTATGTTCACTGTAAGCTAAGCTTTGGGTTAGAGTAGTTTTTTCTCAGCACTGACTCCGCCTCATACCTCAGGAGGTCCTCCATGGACTTCAATTAAGCATTGTGCCCATAGACTAACTCTACAAAAAGTTCATAACTGGAAGCAACTTTTATACCATTGTCAGCACCAAAGGAATGTTTATAATTTTGGTTCTTCAAAGAAATATACCACCAAATCCCAACGGGTTTATTTTGCTTTTGTTTTTATTCTATATAGATTTGTGAGTTTGTTTTCCATATAAACATTTTTTTAAAAAAAAAAACCAGCCACATCTAACATAAAAAAAATCTTTTTGTGGGGTTACTTCATTTATTCTACAAATCCTGCAATGAACACAAACATGGGGTGAGTCTTATGTATGTTTTTTAGTGCCTAAATTAAAATGTTAAAGAACACCATAAAAAGTTTTTTTTTTTTTTTTTTAGTGAAAGACTTCACTCTAGTGGCTAGGGAATTGATGTCAGTCGGAAAATGATTTCCCAGTGGTTTGGTTTTGTAGCAAAAGTCTTCAACTTTTATGTATATAGTCTTTGAAGTTAGAAATTGTTGTTAGACTATCAAATATTGTTTGAGGTGTCACTCATTTTTCCTTTTTGTTATGGGAATGGGATCTTAGCAGAGAATTACTGAGGCAGAAAATGAGCATGTGAGTGACACCGAAAAGAAAGGTGTTTATAGGGCAATAGACAAGGTGAATTGTTGTGGAACCTAAAACTGTCAATAAAATCTTGGTTAATTCTCTAAGCGTCTGGTTTCTTTTTGAAAGAAGGTGGGGTTAAGTCTCTTAGGATATCTGCTTGCATGTGTCATTTGCTGTGTGAAGAGAGAAAAATCCCCACTTGAGTAACCATATTCTCTGGTTTTTGTAAGTCACACCCAAACTAGCAGTTGATTTGCTGCCAGCGTGGCCTGCCCTGAGAATGGCCATAGTAAAATTTCTATCAGACATGATCTTCAACATCTTATTTGCAGGTCAATTTGTAGGTACTTCTCTGCACTTGTGGTTTATTTCTCAATCCTGGATTCAGCACTTACTCTTCCTAAACTCAAATGCTCAAGGGCAATAGATAGGCTTGTCATTGAGATTGCAAATCAAGTAGAGCATGGGGGGGGCAGATCCAATGTGGGGACACCCTATATTGCCTTATGTGAACTGTTCTATAGACACTTTCATAGAATGAGGGGGGGTCTACATGACTGATGCCAGCTTGAAACGATTCTGGGCTGCCCAATGCTGAATGGGCTAGAGGGCACATCGCAGAGGTGGGTGACTGGGCAGGTGGGAGTGTGGGATGGCTGGGCGTTGCCCCCCACAAAACCCCTGGCTGGCACTGATGTCTCTTTGTCCCCTCTTCCCCACACAGTGTGGCTGCTGTTATTCCACCTAGCTGTAATTAAGAGGCAGAAGAGTCATTTGTAGCTTCGCCTCCGCAGTATGGTGTGCACATTGTGTGTCCTTCAGTGTCGAATGAGGAGACTTGAGTGGATAGTCTGGCATGCCTGCCCTCCGGTACCCCTCCGTCAACCAGCAATACCATTACAATGACCCGGCAGGCCCCCCACCCCAACGTGTGAGCAGCGGCTGTGATGTGGCATCTGTGGACTGACATTCCTTCCCATGCGAGTGTTGCCATTTGCCTCTTGGTTGCCATGTTCCACCCAAGCCCCTGTCTTCCCCCCCCCCCCGCGACATGCCTTTCGGATTACTCCACCCATGCTTTGCAATGGGCTTATGTCCACATGTAACCATTTCTAGAATAAAGATATTGCAGGGGTTTCTCAGTACTAAATGGTCATTTTGGTGCGATACACACACACACACACACACACACACATTTTCCTGGTAAAGCAATGACAGAAGGGAGAGTGGGAGAGGTTACAGGAGTAGATACGAAGCCCAATCCCCGATCCTGCACCATGCTTCCTGTGGAGCTAGTCCCCCTCACCTGCTCAATGTGCCTTACTCCTGAGTAACAGCGCGCAAGGCGACAGCTCAATGTCAGGAAGTCACTTTCACTGCACGGAGACAAGTTTCCCTGCCTTTTTCCAGCCAGGATCCCAGCAAGGGAGCAGGGTGGGGGAGAGGGAAGCCTTTGCAGACCTCAAATTATACTCAAAATGAGCAACGCACATCCTTATTCCAACCCCCTTTCTTCCTGTAGAACCAGCTCCATGTGAGAAGCTACGTGTCTCGACGAAAGAAAGATTTCAGTGGGGATTTAAAAGAAACTTTAAGTACAGGTAACTTAAGGTCAGCTATTACTGAACAGTCCAGTCAAGGGAAGAAGAAGAAGGAAGTAGGAGGGAGGAGACAGGAAATGACAAAGCAAGCATTGGGTCAATCCCCTCCCACCTTGTCCACAACTGGGAGGGGTAACCAGAGAAGGGGCAGGCATTCAGTCATGACATCACAAGCCCTGCCTACCAAACTATACCCACAATTAGCATTACTCCGAATGGTCAGTGGAGGGTTACATGACCATAATGTGATTGAACATCGGAGAAACATTAAAAGTCGTGTTTAATCAACACCTTGGAAATGCGCGTTAACGGAGGCTATAAGTCGCATGGACGTCTGATCTGTGCCCCGCTCGTGTGTACAAAATGACATCAGAACGAAGTAAAGGCGACCCAAATAAGCCGTGAAGAGGCACCCGAGATTGTAGCTATTCTGGACTGTAACACTACATAATGCAGGTGCAAGGTCCTTGTGAGTAGCAAACCAGCACATCAGGGAATGAGAGCTATGCTGTGCCTCTCACTCTAGTTTGCTGACTTTCTACATGCAAGATTTTTTTTTTTTTTAAAGCAGGGGAGTACTCCTAAATACAATCTCCAGATCATTGGCACCACTAGAGTGGAGTACAGGACACTGAACTGGAGCCCCATATCCTGGAGGGCACCAAAATAATAGTTCAAAGTCTTTAGTTTTTTTTTATTTGTTTTTTTTACAGTCAGGTAGAATGCACTGCAGAGTGAAACACCAAACAGTTGACCCCCCCCCCATTTTGATTTCCCAATTCCCAGAATTCCTCCAGGCCACACATGGGGCCCAGAGACACTCTGTGCAATGAAGATGGCAGGCATGAATGTCTGAAGCTTCACACTGCAGCAAACCTGGCCTGACTGGAAAAAGGAAAGAGGATCCGCTGCTGCCACCACCACGCCATCACCACCTGGTAAAAGGAGGGTAGACTTACCCCCACACACATCAGGAAAGGGACAATCCGGTCCATTTTTATTTTCCCCAAACTTTTACAGAAGTCGCTGCCAAGTGATTTGGGCAGTCTCAAGGATGGGAGCTTCACTGTGGCTGCTCAGTGTGCTGGCATTGACCACTATAAAAAGGTTCTTTTGTGAGGTGGGGGGGGGGGAGAAAAAAATGACCTGTTCACCCACTTCCTCGTGTAGTGCCTGATGTCTGCTCACCCACTCTCCCCTTGCTGCTTACCAGGAGCTGAGAAAGGAACAAACATGTCCTTTTTTCTTTTGTTTTCCAAAACCATTTACAGCTATTATTATCTACAGTGCTGGGCAGTGAAGGCAACAACCTGTGTAAAAGAAATTGGAAAAACAAGACAAAGGGATGTGTTCATTCCCTTTCTCATGCTGGGTATGCATGTGTGTAAGGTGTGTTGGATTGGGTAGAGGGAAGTGACTAGGGTGATGGAGGGAGGTGAGAGAAAGTAGGATGGTGGAATTGTCAGGGCAGTGCAGGGTGGGGGGTGGGGAAGAGACCATCTTGCCCAGGGCCCCCTCAAACCTGGCAGCGCCACCGCCCCACTGAAGTCTACAGAGGTACAGCCCAAGAAATCTTCCAACACAAGCTACCATCTCCTTCCGTGTAACATGAATAGTCCTTCACCCAGTTTTCTTACAATACGGAAGACCGTTTTCCTGGAAAGCTTTCCTTTTCATTCGAAAGCAGAAGAACCAGTCAGAAGTACAGTCAAACACAATGCAACAGGTACTGCAATGAGGTTCCAGTATTTCTGAAGCCCTCTAGGGATTTGGTATGAAACCGGCTAACATATAGGCCAGTCCCAAACACAATACTTGGAATGAGTCCCACTGCAATAAAGTGTGATAGATTCAGCTAATCTCAGGAGAACTGCCGATGAAATCATAATTTCCAGATCATGGTGCTCGGTCAGTATAGACATATGTTGTGGTTGGCCCTGGAGAAAGAAAAAGACAAAGGACAAAGTTAGTGGAGTAATATCTTTTATTGGACTACGTTCATTAAGAGATATACTACCTTTAGTGCCTTTCACTTGAGGCTTGACTGTTCTCCTTTAGAATAAGAAGCAAGCTCCACTAATAGCAAGTGACACAGAAATAAACCATTGGGCTGATGTATATAGGCCAGGGGTGCACAATTTCAGACCTCCTGGGGTCCCAATCCAGCCCTCAGAATTCCCCAGATGGGCCCCTTCCCTTAGCCCCACCCCCTTTCTCCTGACAACCAATTTTCTGGTGGTTTCCCAGGCTTTGGAAAGTTCCCCCCATTCTAAAAGCTTGAAATGCCTTTCCTAAGACTTAGTTACTAGCAGGAAGAGAATTAAGCTAAAATATGCTGACATTTTCGGGGTACTTTGGCTTGCCCTTTTTGCCTTTGGCTGAAATGCAGCCAAGAGCTTCTCCAAAGCTGAAAGAGGTTCAACACACCTATACAGGCCAAATCATGGGGGCCGTAAGCATACATGTGCTCAATATGATACATATACGGAATTCACTCCCTCCCTCCCTCCCTCCCTCTCTCTCTCTCTCTCTCTCACACACACACACACACACACACACACACTTTTATAGAATATGGGGAACTGCCCCTAGTATTGAAATCAGCAAGGAAGCCCACTGATGCAGAAACATTAAAACACGTGGTTTTGATTAGGGACCCTGGGTGCTTCCAGACAAGCCTTTTATTGCGCCATCACACAATTTTAGGAGGGATCCAGACAGCAACATCTTCCACTTGTAGCTCTCCCGTGTTTTTCCTCTGCTACAGCCGTTGTTTCTTTTATACCAAGATAAACCCGTTAAGGAGAAAATAGCTGTGTGCTGTCTTCTAATTGGTAGCACTAGGAGCCCCCCATCAAGTATATCCCTGGTGGAGTCTACATTGCCAGTGTTAACATGTGAAATCACAGGGGCATTATGGGCTATTGTTACCACGTAAGAAATGTGAACTGAGATCCTCTTTGAGAAGAAATAGGATAAGAAAGGACAAGGCCAGGTTTTCTATAATTTTACATCTCAAATGGATTGGAGGACAGACAATAAAAAAGGGATGGGTGTCTTGAGATTAGCCCCCCCCCTTTTTTTGGAGGCAGCAGAACAGAGTAGGTACTGAACAACCTGCTTGTCTTGGGTGCAGATGGCTTTAATTGTCATTCCCAGATGTTCTGCCTCCTGAAGGTCAAATTCACCTTGTATAAATCTGGCTGAAACCTTCCAAGGGAGAGAGATCATACATATATTCTGTGCTAAGAAATGTAACAAAGCAGCAATGGTCTTACTTCATATGTCTCAGCTTGCATATTTAGAGGCAAATGGGACTGTGTAAGGCACAGATTGAGAATGGGTTAACAAAAAAAGCTTTTGCCATTGGGTAACATTTTGAACAGCTTCTTCATCATCATTAACTGAAAAGGTGTGTATATATATATATATATATGTGTGTGTGTGTGTGTGTGTGTAATTTCTCTGAAAAGAGGATTTGGTGAGCCAAAACATTGTTTCCCTAATTAACCAGTATTTTTTCTCCTCCATTTCTAGCATCTTTGCTGACACCCCTCATTACAACAACAGAAATCATCTGAGGAGGGGAGGGGAGGTGTTAGGTTTCCAGCTTTATTCACTTTTAGAAACCACAAAATCTATCATTCATATTAATATATTTGGGTATAAAGTGCTTTTCATTCTTCTCTTTTCACAATACCTTGATGATATAGTGTTCCAATATTACAGATAGAGAACCAAGGCTGTGAAAGCTAGTGGCTCCCTAAGGCTACTGAGTGCATTAGTCATTGGATTAGAAGTATTTCTTGTTCAGTGGTATTCCAAATTCAAAAGCCCCCAAATTTGACAGAGTTACAGACCAAAACGTGTTCAGACTCCGGACTAGGTATGGATGAATCAGACTATATCTGGTCTTTATATATTCAATTAAAAGTAAGTTCCATTCAAGTTCCACATCAGTCTGTGATTTTCTTTATATAAAACAGCAAGAAAATATGCAATTATTTTCATAAGCATCTTTTCCTCATATACCAAGTGGCCCAAAAGTAGGTATACAGTATAGTTTATTTGCATTTTATTACATTAGGTTTACAGTATAGTTTATTTGCATTTTATTACATTGTTTATTACATTTACATTTGTTTAACATTGTTTAATCTCGTAAGTGCTCGAAATGTATTCCATCAATGTTGCAACATTCATCGAATCTGTTCAGAACACTGTGACACACAGTACGACACAAATTCCGGTCTGCATCAATGTCCATAAATGCTTTAGAGATTAACTCTTTTAATTCATTCACTGTCTGGGGATTCCTCTCAAAAACCTTATTCTTTACTACGCCCCCCAAAAAGAAGTCCATTGGTGTTAAGTCGGATGAACGTGGCAGCCATTCAATGCTGCCAAGTCGTCCGATCCAATGCTGTGGGAAGGTGTTGTCAAGATAGTCCCTTACTGCAGAAGCATAATGAGGAGGTGCCCCATCTTGTTGGAAGAGCAGTTTGGCAAAGTTAGCCCTGGTTCTGAGTTGTGGCACTACCACGACGCGCAACATGTTTAGGTAATTGTTACTATCCACAGTTGTATGGAAGAAAACTGGTCCTACAACACCTTCGCTGGACAGTGCACTCCACACTGTGACACCTGGCTCGTTCAGTTGAGATGTGATAGTCAAATGAGGATTTTCATCTGCCCAATACACACAGTTATGCCTGTTCACGTGGCCTGACAACTTGAAAGAAGCCTCATCTGACCAGATGATCTTATCAAGAAGGTCTGGTTCGTTAAAGATTTGGTTACGCATCATCTCACAGAATTGCAACCGACTGTCTGGGTCGACCTCCAGAAGACCATGTAACAATCTTGGACGGTACGGCTTCAATTTCAATTTACTCATTAAGTGTTGCAGATACATTCTAGGTATGGATAGCTGCTTAGATGCACATTGTGTGGACTTTTTCGGACTGTTCACAAATGTCAGAGCGACTCTCATCTCATTTCCTCTGTCATAGACGTCCTAGGATGTCCAGATTTCAGTGCATTAGCCACTGCACCTGTTGAAGACGATAAATTGTCAGACGTGTTGGTGGAGGAATGTCAGATGCTTCTTGCCATGCTGTGCACACCCGCTCGGCATTTTCAGTCTTCCAGTACTGCTTTAGAATCCACTTTCTTTGTTCTTGACTCAAGTTCGCTGCCATCATTCACAATATCAGTAAAAAAAAAAATAACTAAAAAACTAAACAACTGTACCTACTTTTGGGCCTCACTCCCCTCACTCTCCACACCTGTCCTGTTCCTATCTCCATATTATTCCAGGATGTGTAAATTAGGTGAATTTGCTTTAAGATGTAGATGAAACAAATTTCTCCTCTATTCCTAGTCAGGACTACAATGATTTCCTCTTTCAAATTAAATCTAGAGCAGTAGCTCTGATAGTCTGTCGCAACAAGAGCAACCAAGAGATCATGGGCTCATCTACATCTATGAGCCTTCCGGGACAGGGGGGAGGATCCCAGGCTTTCCCGCTTCTGGGATCGTCCTCCAGCGTGCACACGCCTGCACGTCATCCCAGAAGTGAGGAAGGACGTTCTGGGATGCCTTTTTTTTGTTTTCAAATGGAGACAAGCAACACGGATGCAATTGTGCGCCAAAGTAAGAGGTTTTTTTTTAAAAAACCTATAATATATTACAATACTGTATCTCTGCATTACAAATCCTAAATAGTTGTGGACATGCACAAAGTATTTCATCAAGGAAATAGTAAGCCAAGGAAAAAGCAATTTATTCTCTCCAAACCATCAGTACATTTGTGTAATTCAGCCTTCCCCATCCTGGTGCCTTCCAGATGTGTTGGACTGCAATTCCCATCATTCCCAGCCAGAGAATGTGAAATATTATTTCATTTATTGAAAACATTTAATCCTGCCTCTCCATGGCTCATAAAGGCTTGTATAATTTTTAAAAAAAACATACTTCAATCCAATACATAGGATTACAACAACAACAACAAAAAAAGTGACAACAATAATCAAATTGGACAACAATCAAAACATAAACAGCTAAAACAGCACTAAATAACCTGTTTCTAACATCAAACATCCACAGGCTTTCTGAAAGAGAGAGGTATCACATTGCTGCTGTAAGGCAAGGAGGGAGGAACAGCCCCTGGAACCAGCCTCATTAGGGACACTGTTCCAAAGCCTTGGGGAAATTGCAGTAAAGGCCCTGCTCTTGGCAACAGCTGGCCTGGAGCTGATCTTTATCAACAGAATACTTGCAAGGGGTTTGTGCTTGCTGAAAACACTGAATGCCTTTTCGAACAGGGATTTTCACCCAGTGGGGCAATCCATGACTCAGACATGAAATAGGAGGACACTTGCAAATGGATACTTACGTTATATGGATATCTGGCCTGCTTTTCTTGAAGTGTATGTATACTTCTTAGAAAGCAATATGTTCATTACACACACACACACTTTTCATATGTATGTATATTCAAATCTATATAGCTACAATTATTTTCCTCTTTTTTTGTTTTGTTTTGTTGAAATTTTACCATAAAAATAATTTTAAAAATATGAGAACAGTTCATATATCATGAATTTTTCACAGGAGGGTTGGGTATTCTACTAGGTTGCTAGGAACCACTAGGGTTTATTGACACATTTATCAGTTTTGTTTCTCCCACATTCATGTTGTTGTGATGATGATGATGATGATGATGATGATGATGTCAAGTTCTTCCCACCCTGTTTATGAAGACATGAAATTATTTTTTAAAAAAGAAAATAAAACAAAGTTCTTACCCATTTATACCAACAAAATTCAATAGGTACAGGTATTCCCATCATGAGAGGATCATGTTGTACATATCTACTATAAAGCTGTTAAAGATGAGGCACCCGGAGGGGGGAAAGTGTTGGCATTGTTAATTTAGCTGCACAAATGTGACTGAATACATGGGGATTCAGACCCAGATTTTTAAGAGCTAAATACTTAGGGCGACCATATGGAAAGGAGGGTGGAGCTCCTGTATCTTTAACAGTTGTCTAGAAAAGGGAATTTCAGCAGGTGTCATTTGTATGCATGCAGCACCTGGTGAAATCTCCTCTTCATCACAACAGTTAAAGTTGCAGGAGCTATACTAGAGTGACCAGACACAAAAGAGGGTGGGGCCCCTGCAGCTTTTAACTGTTGTGATGAAGAGGGAATTTCATCAGGTGCTGCATGCATAGAAATGACATCTGCTGAAATTCCATTTTCAGTGCACTGTTAAAGATACAGGAGCCCTGTCCTCCTTTCCATATGGTCACCCCATAAGTACTCAAAGCCCTGGGCCTGGATGGACAAATCTGTCAGTTTTTCTTTCTCCCACATTTCTTTTTCATCTCATATTCTTCCCATTTATGAAGAAATTTGTGGGTTTTGGCAAGTACTTATTTTTTTTAAATCAACCACACCTCTTCTTATTTAGAGGTGAGTCAGGAATGGGTGGTAACTTAGAGGTTTGCATAGAGAAGTTTGCAGGCTGAATCTCTGGTATGGCCCGTTCAAAGACTCAGCCAGTGGATGATGGGAAAGATCTGGTCAACTGCTGCCTGTCAGAGTATGCAATATTGGCCTAGATGGACCAATGGCCTGACTCATGATAAGACAGTTCCCTGCTAGTCCAGCAACTGAACCACTGGTTCAAAATGTAACATGTTGAATACCTTCAATAACTGATCACTGTGAAAAATGCATTCATTCTGTGATTCAACTTCTCTTCTTCTTCTTCTTCTTCTTCTTCTTCTTCTTCTTCTTCTTCTTCTGCCAATAATGAGATATTTCTAGCTTCATAACACCAAGCATTGGTGATTTCTGTTTCAATTTTTGAAGAAAATAAACAAAAATGACTATAGATTTTTTTTTGAGATATGGCTAGAAATTCTATACATGATTAAAGGAAAATTAAGCGGCCATTAGCCAACTGTTCTAAGTAATTTCAGCTTAGGGGCGAGTATAGACTGGGATGTAGCACTTTGTAAACACAGCCCATAAAAGGGTTTGAAAATTCCTACAGATGAGATTTATTCTTTGTACCTTTCCAGTACACTGAAATATTTTATCATTGTCATGATGTTCAAAATTTCCCATTTTAAAAAAATCTATGCCTGCAAGGTTTATGCTGATGATACTTGGCTTATTTAGGAGACTTTGGGAATGTGTTAAATGCGGTTCTATGTGCATACATGGAGAAGGACAATTTGGTTTATTGAGTAAAATAGAACATATATTAATACTGAAAACAATGTAATTTGTGTTTTTAAGAATCTGCCTTGGAATTTGCCCTGATTTATTTATATTTATTTATTTATTTATTTTATGTAAGTATGTATGTATGTATGTATGTACGTATTATTACATTTCTGGACTGCCCAATAGCCGAAGCTCTCTGGGCAGTCCACAAAGCTTAAAACCATAAAATAAAACACTATAATGAAACATAAGATAAAACCTTTAAAGGTTTTAAACAGAATAGAGCCAAAGTAAAACCCAGAGTAAGCCAGTCACCAACCTCAGAGTGTAAATTGTGTCAATGCCCTTCACTAGCAATCATTTATCTTTCAAAACAAAACTCTTCCCACACTAAAGGCCTCTGTCGTCCATGAAATCTCTGATGGCAGATCAACATATCCCTCCAGCAAATGGTTTCCCCACACTCATTTAAATGGTTTGTCCCTAATATGAGTTCCCTGATGTCTGTTCAAACCACTTCTGTGACTGAAGCACTTCCTACAGCGGAAACATTCAAATTCACTCATGTTTATTAAAATGTTTCCTCTCTATGAAACAGGATCCTTAGGTCCATGTCAGGGCTAGAAATGGGAACTCTTGAATCTATGAGTGCCTGTCCCATGAGGCTATCCACTGTTGCAGCAAAGAATTCTCAGGCTCTGGTCTGGCCCCACTCAGCTTAGCAGGCCATTGGATCTTCCTTGGCAGGAAGGGCTATAAAAGTCTTCCTGTTTGGCCTGAGTAACAATTAGCTCCCTGGCCCTGTTCTGGTGTGTTCCCTGGTTCTCTTAACTTCATCCTTCAACTCTGACTCTCTGGTACACCTGCAGGTTCCCCTTCTGACAGCCACTTATAGCCCAACCCTGGAATGGACAAATCAGTCCAGTTGGTGTCTCCTTTGCATTTGTTATCTCACAAATACATTCCATCTTGGGCTGAGCTGGGCGGAGAATTTTGGCTCAGCTGTTTTTGTACATTTTAAAGGGTACTTGGGGAGACAAAAACCTCTCTGGCATTAGGGAGAAGTTGAGCATTCAAGCAGAGGGTGAACATTTACAAGTGTGGGGTGGTACACCTACAGTTTTATTTTTACTTTTAAAAAGCCACGCTGTGGCTTGTCTGATGCATTGGCAGCCCTACGGTGACTGAATCTAGCGGTTTCTGTATTTATTTGATTTATACACTGCCCTTCAGTAAAATTCCATGGGCAGCCTGTATTTCCTACTAGCTTTTGTTATATTGTTACCACCTATATGTTCTAGTATTACTACTGCTGCTACATAGGTGTGTTATGTAAACTAAAGCAAGAGTAGAAATTAGCCCAAGAATTAGCTGCTTAGGGGGAATCCACACAGTCCTTTGGAACGTTTTAAAAAGTATTTTAAAACGTTCCAAATAGGTGCGTTCTAAAAGGTCTTAGGCCACATTACTGAGTACTCACGTTACAGGAGAACACTCTTCCATCTTTAAAGCGGTGTGTGCAGTCACACACTGTTCTGCCCTGTCTCTTTCTCTTTCGTTTTTCAATGAATTTAGGGCAAGGCATTGTGGGGGTTGTAGTTCAGTTACACACTTCCTTCTTAGTTCCTCTGTCATTCCCTAGCGAGTATAGGGCTAAGAACTGTGGGTGTTGTAGTTCACTGGTCCACTTCCTTTTTCTTCCCCACCAATCAACTGCTAAGCATTTGGGCACCAGTAAAGGAAGCACTGCCCCCAGGAATCTCAAACGGTAAGGAAGGACACATTATTTTACTTAAAACGATTTATTAAAAGTGAAACCGTTGTATATAACTGAAGTGAGTTTTAAAAAACCTCAGATATACAACGTTATAGGGAGTGCATCATGTGGCCCAAAGAGTTTTCATAACCCTTATAAAACGTCAAAAACCTCGTGTGTAGATAGGCTCTAAGTTTAAATCAGTAAGTGAAATTCAGCACATCCCATTTTGCTCTTGCAGTGTCTGTTACTGTTTTAGGATTGCACAATCACAGTGCTTTGGTGGCGTTGAGAGAAGCCACACCTGGCAGAATTTCCCCTCCTCTACTACTTAAATATACATATATCTGAAGTGGACTGTACTCCACAAAAGCTTCATCCATAATTAGTTAGTCTGTAAGGTGGCACAAGACTCTTGAATGTTTTTTGTTGCAATAGACCGCTTCCTCCTGGCTAGGCGTTAACTGCCTCTAGTCTAGGGTGACCAGATAAAATCCAGGTCAGGGCTCATGTAACTTTAACAGTTATAGAGAAAAGGGAATTTCAGCCAGTGTCATTTGCATGCAATTAGTTCCTGGTGAAATTCCCTCTTCATCACAACAGTTAAAGGTGCAGGCACTATACTAGAGTGACCATATACAAAAGAAGGCAGCGCCCCTACAACTTTAACTGTTGTGATGAAGAGGGGATTTCACCAGGAACGAATTGCATACAAATGACACTGGCTGAAATTCCCTTTCCTCTACAACTGTTAAAGTTACATGAGCCCTGACCTGGATTTTATCTGGTCACCCTACTCTAGTCTCCTGTCCCTGGCACTTCTATGAGATTTCGCCCCAAGCTATTTTTCCCTTTGTCATTTTCTTTTTTTCAATGCTGTACCTTCTCTGTCCCTTGTTTCCCCCTGACTTTTGGTTTTCAGCCCATTGCATATTCTGTCCCCACTTCCTTCAATCAGTCTTCTGCTTGATCAGCACTCTTGCCTCTCCCTATACCTGCCAACAATATTCTCATGCTTAAGTCCTTGATAGGGCCTTTTTCTTATTGACATTTTCCCTCAGTTCTTTGTCTCCCCTCCTTTTCTCTCACTCAGACCTAGGGCTCATCTACACTGGCAGCCCTTTGGGGAGTGGGGAGGGACAATCACTGAGTTTTCCACTTCCGGGATCGTCCCTCAGGGGCCACACGCCAGTGAATTGTCTCAGAAGTAAAGAGGGACATTCCGGGGTGCCATTGTTGTTGTTGTTTTTAAAAAAGAGGAGGCATTTGCAAAATGGCATGGGTGCAATCCTGCACAAAGGAATATTTTTAAAACAACAACAGCAACAACAAACTCGATGCTGGAAGATGCCAAGTGCCATCCCAAAAATGGCAAAAATGCTCTCCCCCTCACCCCTGATGCCCACAGACTCCGCCTGCACAGCTCCATGCCCGTTTCCTGAGTCCTGCTACTCATGGAGAAGAGGGAGGACCCCGGGAGGGAGAGCCACACCGCCCTCAGAGCTCAAGATGGTCCCGAGATGGGGGGGAAATCCAAGGAGAAAGCAGTCCCAGTTATCCTGGGAGAACTGAGTGCTCGTCCCCGGTTCACCCTGGGATCAGCTGTGCATCATTTGGACACACAGGGACGACCTTGTGAACACCCTGGGATAAATGGCACCCGTCCCCAGATTCCTGCTTCTCAGTCTGGTGCCTACTCTTTTCTCATTCCCCAATCTGGTGTCCTCCAGGTGCTTTGGACTTCAACTCCCATCAGTCCCAGATAGTATGACCAATGGGCAGGTGTGATGGGAGCTTTAGTTCAAAACATCTGGAGGACACCAAGTGGGGGAAGACTGCTCTAGTCTCTTGCCTCTTGGTATTTTTATCTCCTGAGACTTCCTTCTGCTCAACTGTCCAGTTTCCTCAACGTGATGTAGCTCTTCCTATAGGTCTTTGTGAGGGCTTGCCCAACCATTTTTCCCTACTTCACCCACATGTTTGCCTGTTTCCAAATATTCTTTTGTCCACACCTCTGACATGGTACCCATTAGAAATCATCTTGAGTACATAGAGATAAAAGTAGTTAATGTTGCCACCCAAGAAACTTCCTAACTCTGGCATTAAATTATTCTGGTCTTTCAATTCCCCTGTCATGTACAGAGCATAGCCATTAAATAGATACTTTAGTAAATAAGGGCTGGAGAAAGCCAAGGTACAAAGAAACTAATAAATACACAACAAAACTGTTTTGCTTTACAATGTTTTTTAAAAAGAGAGAAGATATAAAAAAAATGCGGAAGAAACAGATGTGTCTGCCAGAAGTTAAATACACATCTGTTAAGGATGCTCTTCTCATATGCAGGGTCAGAAAAATATGTACAAATGTAGCACCTCACTGATTGACAGAGAATCCTCAGTTCTGGCACTGTGAATCTTGTTTTCTTGACAGCACTTTGTTTTAAGGCTACAGGCAGAAAATGTCTTATGCATGTCCTTAAACTGGAAGGCCCTTTGTTCAGGATACTTATACCATTTGCAGATAATGATGTGCATAGCAGTTTCAGCTGTCTGCATATGCATTTTTATGTTTTTTTATGACAGCTCTGCGTACTGAACTAAAAGGCCATTTAGAGCTGTCAGGAACTGACAAGCATTACCCTTTACATTTACAATTCTGTTAGCATGCATTGTCAGGTGGGCTCACCATTCCGCCGACATATGATTTCCTTTGAAACCCATGTATGACTTTAATTTAATACAGCAGCCTTCCCCAAAAAGGAACCTTATTAAGATTTCCTTTTCCATTTATCTTTCACTTTTTCCCTTTTATGTGTTTCTATTCCCTCCACCCCCTTACTTTCCCCCCTTTTAAAAAAAACACTGTTTCTGTTCAGAGATACAAGGAAAAAAAGAAAGAGGAACCCATGCACACAACTAACTACCTGTCTTGGAACAAGGCAAAGGGTATCCGAGGTGTGGTACGATGTAGAATTGATTTTAGTCTCCCCCCTCCAATTATTAAATACTGTTATTGAAATGTCTACATCTGTATTTATGTATTGCATTATCCTATATAACAGGGGAATTTGCAGTAATGATATTATTCACATTATGCAATCTAGAAGAGCAATTGAAGAAAAAAAAAGTATGTTATTTTGTTTAATACCTGAGGGTAGGTTTGCCTGTTACCAGGAAGTTTGAAAATAAAGAAGCTTTCACATAATGTCTAGAAGCCATGAGGTCCAAATTACTGAATAATGTCACCACATTATGCATACATATTGTAGTAATAACAATTCGTTTGTTTCCTCAGATTTTTTTATTGCCACAACGTTCAGGTTATTCTTAGGGCAATTGGACAAAAACAGGTCAAACAATATATGCAACAACAGTTGGTATGCTATTTCTCAGAAGTTTTTCCCTTCATGAATCCACCTCTCTCTCTCTCTCTCTCTCTCTCTCTCTCTCTCTGCGTTCAGTCATTATTTATTTATGCCACTTACACCCAGCACTTCTTCCAAGGAGCTCAGAGTGGCTGCCCACCTGGGACCTGATGGATACAGTTCCCAGGTGGTCTATAGCCCAGGGAGCTTAGCAGTAGAATTGCTTCATGTGCCTTCAGACCATCAGCAAAGATATTGATTGTGTTTGATTACATCCATCCTGCCTTGTAGATCTCCTTCTCCTTCTTCTTCTTCTTCTTCTTCTTCTTCTTCTTCTTCTTCTTCTCCTTCTCCTTCTCCTTCTTCTCCTCCTCCTCCTCCTCCTCCTCCTCCCCTTTTGATTTCATGTTTTGATCCAGTGATTTCATCTTCTACCCACACAAATGAATTTAAGAAGGAACAATCATGCCCCTTCCATATATGGAGAATAGAATCTGGGCTGGGAGAGGTCTCAGAGAAAACATGGTGTATCCCCTTTGCTCCTTCCCCTATTATTTATTTATTTGTTTATTTATTACATTTATATACCGCCCCATAGCCGAAGCTCTCTGGGTGGTTTACAAAAATTAAAAGATTGAACATTAATAAGTCAATATACAAAATTTAAAACCATAAAACATAAACAGCTGATATTTGAAACATTTAAAACTTTTTAAGCCTGGCCAAAAAGTCAGTTAAAACCTCAACTTAAGCTGTTAAAATGCCTGGGAGAAAAGAAAAGTTTTGACCTGGCACCGAAAAGATAACAGTGTTGGCGCCAGGCAGGCCTCATCGGGGAGATCATTCTATAATTGGAAGGGCACCACAGAAAAGGCCTTCTTCCTTGTTGCTGTCCTCCGAGCTTCCCTTGGAGTAGGCACCAGGAGGAGGACCTTTGATGTTGAGCATAGTGTACGGGTAGGTTCAGGTCAGGAAAGGCATTCCATCAGGTATTGTGGCCCCAAGCCATGTAAGGCTTTATAGGTTGAAACCAGCACCTTGAATCGGGCTCAGAAACATACAGGCAGCCAATGCAAGCAAGCCAGGATCAGTCTTATATGTTTGAACCTTCTGGTCCCTGTTACCAATCTGGCCGCAGCATTTTGCACAAGCTGCAGCTTCTGAACCGTCTTCAAAGGCAGCCCCATGTAGAGCGCATTGCAGTAATCTAACTTGGATGTTACCAGAGCATAGACAACTGAAACCAGGTTATCCCTGTCCAGATAGGGACATAGCTGGGCCACCAACCAAAGTTGGCAGAAGGCACTCCGTGCCACCAAGGCCACCTGAGCCTCAAGTGACAGAGATGGTTCTAGGAGAACTCCCAAGCTATTAACCTGCTCCTTCAGAGGGAGTGCAACCCCATCCAGAACAGGTTGAACACCCTCCATCTGGTCAGAAGAACCCCCCACTAACAGCATCTCAGTCTTGTCTGGATTGAGTTTCAGTTTATTAGCTCTCATCCAGTCCATTGTTGCAGCCAAGCACTGGTTCAGCACATCCACAGCCTCATCTGACGAAGATGAAAAGGAGAAGTAGAACTGCATGTCATCAGCATACTGATGACAACGCACTCCCAAACTCCGGATGACTGCACTCAACGGTTTCATGTAGATGTTGAACAGCAGGGGGGACCTGGCCTATAGTTATTAAGATTTTCTGCGTCCAGGTAAGCTTTCTTCAGGAGTGGTCTCACTACTGCCTCTTTCAGACGGTCTGGGACCACTCCCTCTCACAGAGAGGCATTAATCACTTCCCTGGCCCAGCCAGCTGTTCCATCCCTGCTAGCTTTTATAAGCTAAGAGGGGCAAGGAGTAGGGGTGTGCACACCAAAAAATATAATCGTTTATCGTTATTGTCATTTCGGACAAAACAAATTATCATCTTCATTCATATCGTAGGTGAACCGTACCATTTTCACGATAATTATCGTGAAAAAATGATATTTTTGCAGCCCTATTTTTAAAGAAAAACATGCCTATAACTTCTGTATTTTAAAAGTTAGAGGCTTGAAACTTGGTCACAGTGCTTATGGGGTATGCCTAAGTACGTATATGAAATTTGAGATCGATCCCTCCAACCCTTGATTTTATATGAATTTTTTAAAGATCGTTTCCGTTCTGACAGATCAGAATGACAGCTCGCCATGTGCGTTCATTCAGACCTGTCAGAACGGAAATGATCTTTTACAAATTCATATAAAATCGTGGGTTGGAAGGATCGATCTCAAATTTCATATACTTACTTCGGCATACCCCATAAGCACTGTACCCAAGTTTCAAGCCTCTAACTTTTAAAATACAAAAGTTATAGTTATATTTATATGGCAGTCCGATAAAATGATAAAATCGCCCGAAAATTATCGTCTCCGATGATTATTGTAGGTTTTTGTATTGTGTCGTCATTGTTAAACACATGCACGATAACAACCCTATTGTATCGTTATCATACATTTTAACAATACGATACACATCCCTAGCAAGGATCCAATACAGAGGTGGTTGCACGAACCTGTCCAAGCACCTTGTCCACGTCATCGAGCTGTGCCAACTGAAACTCATCCAAGAAAACAGGACAAGCCTGTGCTCTGGATACCTCAACTGATTCACCTGCTGTAACACTGTAGTCTAAGTCCAGGTGGATGCCAAAGATTTTATCCTGGAAGTGCCTAGCAAATATATTACAGCGGGCCTCAGATGGTTCTACCATGTGCTTGGGGCCAGCATGTAGAAGCCCCCGGACAACTCTGGAAAGCTCCGCTGGGAGGCAGATTGATGATTTAATAGTGGCAGCAAAGTATTGTTGTTGTTGTTTTGCTGCCGTCACTGCCCCTGAATACAGCTTGCCATAGGCACTTACCAGTGTTTCATTGCATCCACCAGAAGTTTGTCTCCATATGTACTCAAGCCGTCTCCTGTTTTGTTTCATCACTCTCAGCTCTGGGGTATACCACGGAGCTGTACAAGCTCTACACAAGAGAGGGTGCTCAGGAGCAATCGTGTCAACCACCCGGGTCACTTCTACATTCCACAGATCAACCAGGGTTTCGACAGGAGAGCCAGCCCTATCAGCCGGAAAACTCCCCAAAGCCCTCTGGAAACCATTCGAATTTGGTTTCTGCTTCTGGGGGCGGACCATCTTTATGGGTCCCCCACCTGTGCAGAGGGGGGAAGCTGCTGTAAGTCTAAACCTCAGCAAGTGGTGATCTGACCATGACAGAGGGGTTGATGTAAAGTTGCCCACTTTCAGATCACCATCTCCATGTCCTGTGGGAAAAAATCAGTTCCAGAGTGTGCCCCACTACATGTGTTGGGCCAGTGGCATGTTGGGACAGTCCCATGGTTGTCATGGAGACTATGAAATCCCAAGCCGCCCCAGTTAAAGTGCCCTCAGCATGAATGTTGACATCCCCCAGAACCAACAGTCTGGGGGACCTCAACAATGCACCCGAGACCACCTCTGTCAGCTCATCTAGGGAGTCTGTTGAGCAGCGGGGTGGGTGGTACACCAACAGAATCCCTAATCTGTCCTCTTAGCCCAACACAAGGTGCAAACACTCCAGACCAGTAGTCACATGGACAGAGAGCCTGCAGAGGGAGATGGAGTTCCTATAGACCACAGCAACCCCCCTCCCCGTCCCTCAGGTTTACCTTGATGCTGAACCAAATACTCTGACTCCTCCCTGCTCTCTCACCCAGGTCTCGGTAATGCAAGCCAGATTGGCCGCCTCATCCACTATTAGATCATGGATGGGGGGGGGGGTGTCTTGTTTTGCACCGATCTGGCATTTAAAAGCAGCATCCGGAGACCCGAGGGCTCACCGATAGGGCAACCAACAGACCTGTGGGTGTGAGGGGGACCGGAACAAGGCACAGGCATTAACTGTCTGGGCCGTGTTCCTCTTACCTGGCAAGTTCTCCTCACAATGCCATCTCTCTCTCTCCCTGTCACTACACTGATTGGGCCCCCCTCAGATCCCCCCACTTGGCCCTGTATCCTCCCTCCCAGGCACATAATTGCAAACAGCAGGCAGCAGCTGGCACCCTCTCCTCCCCAGGCAGTAGGCCTCCCTCTCCTGCAGGTGGTGGCCTCAGATCAGGTATACTGCTGGAATGTTCAGTATACTGAAACAGACCTACCATTCCTGGTCATCTATATCTTTTCCATGCCTCACTGATAGGTATTCATCATCCTGCTGCTGTCCAAGCCCCATGCATGATGCACATTCCTGCTACTGTAAAATGCCTGTACCCCAGGATGCTGGAAAGAAGCAGCCATCAGTTGCAGGTAAATGAGGCATGGCAAGGCCTTGGCTTATCAGGAACAGCCAGGTGCAATGTGTTGCAGTGTATTTGTAAAATTTACTCTCAGTTAATCCTCATAAATGTTACATTTATCAAGAATGGTTAAACTGTGTCAGCTTTACTTAAGGGACATAGGAAGCTGCCTTATACTGAGTCAGACCATTGGTCCATCCAACCCAATACTGTCTACATTGACTAGCAGCAGCTCTCCACAATTATAGGCAGGGATGTTTCCAGGGATGTGTCCATTTCCCTGGAGATGCTGGGGACCGAACTTGGGACCTTCTGGGTGCAGTGCAGAGCCACCACTTCTTTCACATCACTTTCTTCAGACAGTCATCTTGATTAAATTCTAAAGTGGCTCAAACAGGATACAACCACATTGGCTCATTAGTACCATTCACATTAGAAATTATTTTCACATCGCACATGATAGTAAGTGGTGGCCACTGCCCTTAAGCCTTCTTAAGTTAGTAGGCGATGCAAAGCAAGGATATGGTGAACCAAAGGAGGTGCTCTTTGTCCAAAGCCACAGAAGAGGTCAGTAGCAGAACTGAAAATAGACCCCTACATCATTGGACCCCCTGGCCCAGCAGTCTAGACAGTGTGATATAACATTCAAGTGGCACTGAAAGAGCAGCATGTGCATAACCCCTTTGATGTTATTATTGATTTATTGGTTAAACTTGATTTTTACAAGGCAAGAGAAAGTTGCATCCCCAAGGTGTCTGCAAATGACATAGAAGGCCTAAAATAATCCTTCTTCTCTCAAAAACAGAAAGATTATCCAAATGTTTTTCAAAACTACTGTTAAATAAATTAGCCTACTTGATTTTTCAGATTACAAGGAGGAAGTGGAGGCTTCAGATAGCACATGAAATGTGAACATGTGGGGGTACAATATATCATGTTTGTGGGGGTTTTGTGATTCCACTGTAATGTTGCAGAGCAGGGGAATAGAGAGAGATGAGGAATTGATATGCCTGTGTGAAACTTGCTAATCTCCCCCGTGTGAGTTACCTTCTGGGTATTGCAATGGAAGGACAAAATGTGGTCTCACAAGGCCCTCTGTTCATCAGCTGCTTGGTAATATCCAAAGCCATTTGCAGTGGCAGAAAGGGAAGGATTTATAAGATAATTCGAAGAGTTACCTCTAATAGTAAACCTCATTTTGTAAACATTATGGCCAGTCCAATCAGCTTCATTATCTCAATGTACCTATTCCATATGTGTACAGCCAAAATATGGTATTTTCCTTAAAAGTATCTTGAGCCTAAGGGCTGATACACGCATGAAGTCAGATGAAGTCATCTGCAAATGATCCAATGGAAGTATATTTTTTAAAAATTCTCTGCCGTGTCTTAAAATTAAGATGCATTTTATTATTTCCTCTCTTGTTTCTGAGGACAAAATGACCACTAACCATGATGTCCAGGGCCAAATAATCTCCAAATTTTATACCTTGAACAGTAAATTCTTCTAATTCCCAACCTATACTTATCAATGGCCTACTTGCAGCTATTAGTTCTTGTACCCACTGTCTTTACACTTTTACTTAAAAAGTCCTCTATATGTCTAACATATTACCCTATCACCTCCTTCACATATTGTTGGCAATCCATATTCTTCCTCCACAACACCTTTCTTTTTCCTAAACTAAAACAGGGCAAATTCTTTTTAGTTTTTCCAAATTAATAGATTGCCCATTCCTGCATTCATTCTAATTGTCCTCCAATTTGAATTAAGCCTCTTTAAATATTGGTGACCAGAGCTAGATATGCTTATTCAGCAGAGGTCTCTTGTACAAGGGCTTAGACAATTCCTTCTTTGCTAGGCTGACCAGATAAAATCCAGGTCAGGGCTCCTGTAACTTTAACAGTTGTAGAGAAAAGGGAATTTCAGCCAGTGTCATTTTGTATGCAATTAGTTCCTGGTGAAATTCCCTCTTCATCACAACAGTTAAAGTTGCAAGCACTATACTAGAGTGACCATATACAAAAGAAGGCAGGGCCCCTGCAACTTTAACTGTTGTGATGAAGAGGGAATTTCACCAGGAACTAATTGCATACAAATGACACTGGCTGAAATTCCCTTTTCTCTACAACTGTTAAAGTTAACGTGAGCCCTGACCTGGATTTTATCTGGTCAGCCTATTCTTTGCAGCTGCTCATATTGTGACACATAGTCATCTCAAGGCCCAGCTTCATCATATAATCATTGGCATAATCATTTTCTATCTCTATCTCAGCCATCCATGAAGTTATTCCATTCATCCTGTATAGCTAACTGATCCTTCAGTATTTATTTATTTATTTATTTATTTACTAGCTGATATGCCCAGCGTTGTACATAATGTTTATAACGTTTATTTGAAAAAATAATAAATTTCTCTGCAACTTATTCATCTTTAGGTTGGTTGTTTTTTTAGTTTTGTTGAGTTAGTAAATTGTCTTGTTAGAATCAATGGAAAATTGTGTTAATAAGAACTGTATTTTAAATTAGAGCTTTGTGATAAACCACATTTTTTGTTTTACCTGAAATACGTACACTTCTCATCGTGCTTTGGCCGGAGAAGCCGCCTAAATTTCAAAAACAATCAGGACACACAACACCCTTTCTACCAGCTAAAAAAGATGCAAACCAAAAAATAAGTTTTCAAAATATCCGAATAACATAGGCATGCACTATACTAGAGTGACCATATACAAAAGAAGGCAGGCCCCCTGCAACTTTAACTGTTGTGATGAAGAGGGAATTTCAGCAGGAACTAATTGCATACAAATGACACTGGCTGAAATTCCCTTTTCTCTACAACTGTTAAAGTTACATGAGCCCTGACCTGGATTTTATCTGGTCACCCTAGAATAACATATAGTAGGGAAGCAGATCTCAGTGGACGTAGGGAACTGTTGTATGCATGTAGTCTGAAATTATTATGAAAAAAGGAAAGCAGCTAGAACACAGGCCAGTGCTAGGCCTGTGAGCTAACTTTTAAACAAATTAAATTCATTTCAAGCCTAGCTCTCTGAATAACATTAATCTTTGAATACATCTGAGTTGTCGTGGGAGAGCGGGCCTTCTTAGTCGTGACACCCTGCTTAAGGATTTCTTTTTCCCAGGTGTTCTAACCTGGTGACTGCATTAATGGCTTTTAAGTGCCAAGTGATTTTTTTATATAAAATATATTTTCCAGGGCCTTTTAACTTGATGAGATTTTCTATGCTGTGGGTTTCTTCCCTGTTATGACTAAACCACAACACTCCAAGGCAGATGCAAGAATTACTGGATGAAGTTTATGATTTTTATGTAAAAGCCTGAATTTACTATTGAAACAGAAGCGGGAATATCCACGAAGGGGATATTAGCCACCGGCCTATAATTGTTAACATCCTCCGGGTCGAGGTTAGGCTTTTTCAGGAGTGGTCTGACCACTGCCTCTTTTAAATAGGCCAGCACCACTCCCTCTTTCAGGGAGGCATTTGCAGCCTCCTGGACCCAGCTGGTGATCCCCTCCTTATTTGATGTAATGAGCCATGAAAGGCAAAGGTCAAGCACACAGGTGGTCGGCCAGACTTGGCCAAGCACTTTGTCTACATCCTTGGGTCTCAGTAACTGAAACTCATTCAATAGAACTGGACCAGACAGTGCTCTGAACACCTCTACTAATGGAACTGCATTAAGCATGGTGTCCAATCCATGATGAATCTGAGAGACTTTATCTTCAAAGTGCCGTGCAAACTCATCACAGCGTGCTACCAAGGGTTCTACTGTCTCTCACCCTGGCCCAGAGTGTAACAGGCCACAAACCACCCAGAAAAGTACTTCCACACTACTTCCCACATCGCAACATTTGCTTTCACGCTTAAAATATATCTTTTTGGTCTATTTTATTCTACTTTTAACAAACAATTGTTCACGCATTTCTAATGTCTAATTGTTCACGTATTTCTGTGAGATGTTGTACTGAGGCAACAGCTCATAGGATTTGTTGTAAGGATCATAGCAATGGCCTGAGGGGGAAAAAACTTGTCCCTCAGATGCCCAAGCCCTCAGACTATGTTCAAGGTCTTGTTGTTCAACCACAAGCCAGGAAGAGCAACAGTTGAATAGAACCAAAACAAACCAATGCTAAAGAGCACACAACTGTAATTGTATGGGGTAACGCCCCAAGTGGAAACAATTATACAAGACAAACTTATACAAATACCCAAATGCTGATAAGCTAAACAAATATTACACATTCAACATATGCGTTACAATTATATCAAGTGATTCCCCCCCCCCAAATACTGATAAGCTAAACATTTGCTACACATACAAGATGTGTGTTAAACATTCAGACGATACAGTAAGCACAATTAAGGTAGGGTGACCATCCGCCCGGATTTGTCCGGTCATGCCCGGGAAATGGGGAGCAGACGCCCCAGCCAGTTAGGAGCGCGGGGCAGGTGGCATGGGGGCGGGTGATGCGGGTGGGGGGGTGGCGGGGAACAGGGGGGCGGCGCGGTTGGGGGGCGGCGCAGCGCGGGGGGCGGCGGGGGGGCGGCGGGGGGGCGGCGCAGCGCAGGTGGGGCGGGTGGCCTGCGTGGGGAGGGTGCCGGCGCGAGGCACTTACCTGCTGGGGCATCCGCTTCCCTCCGGTGCTCGGAATCTACTGAGGAACAGGCTTTGCGGCCTGTCTCTCAGTAGCGCGCCGGGTGATGACGTCATCACCCGGCGCGCTACTGAGAGACAGGCCGCAAAGCCTGTTCCTCAGTAGATTCCGAGCACCGGAGGGAAGCGGACGCCCCAGCTGGTAAGGAGCGCGGGGCGGGCGGCGAGGCGGGGGGGGCGGCGCATCGTGGGGGGGCGGCGTGGGGGGGGCGGCGCGGCATGGGGGGGCGGCGCGGGGCGGGGCGGGGGGCAGCGTGGGGTGGGGCGGCGCGGGTGCATGGTGGGGGGGTGTTTTGCATGGGTGGGGTGGCGGGGGGTCCGGGATTTTGATCCTCAAAATCTGGTCACCCTAATTAAGGTACAACAGGATTTTCTACTAATCAGATAAGGTGCAAGCACCAAGTAAAGCTTAACAGGCATCCAGTAATTTGTCCTGTTTTGCCATGTATTTTGGCTTCTTCAGAAAAACAATTCCATTATCGCCATTTTAACAAGCAAAGCCATGGGAGTATAGGAGTTTGAAAACTTTAAATAGTCCTTCCATCCCATTGTTTTTTATTAAGGCCTCAAAAGAGGTTTTTCTCAATCCCTGGCAAGAGATCCAAACTGCTTTAGCGGTGGCAGGTAATGTGAATAGGTGAACTTCCAAGGAACCTTATAGGCCATTCTGTTAACAACAGAATGTCACCAGGCACCAGTACGCCACCATCGGGAACATTCTCCCAACATAGTCCATCCCTGACCTGTAATAAACTATGACACTGCGCTGTTTCATTATAGTCTTTGTTGTAATGCTTTCAATTACGTATTATTTTACATTGTTCTTACACTACTCTTATATTGGTTTTTATACTGTGCTATATATGTATTGGTGAGAAATACTTACAGATTTTAAGAACATAAGAAGAGCTATGCTGGGTCAGACCGAGGGTCCATCTAGTCCAGCGCTCTGTTCACACAGTGTCCAACCAGCTGTCAACCAGGGACCCACAAGCAGGACATGGTGCAACATCACCCTCCCACCCATGTTCCCCAACAACTAGTGTACATAGGCTTACTGCCTCTGATACTGGAAGTTGCACTTAGCTAGGCTGACCATATGAAAAGGAGGACAGGGCTCATGTAACTTTAACAGTTGTAGAGAAAAGGGAATTTCAGCCAGTGTCATTTGTATGCAGTTAGTTCCTGGTGAAACTCCCTCTTCATCACAACAGTTAAAGGTGCATGCACTATACTAGAGTGACCATATACAAAAGAAGGCAGGGCCCCTGCAACTTTAACTGTTGTGATGAAGAGGGAATTTCACCAGGAACTAATTGCATATAAATGACACTGGCTGAAATTCCCTTTTCTCTACAACTGTTAAAGTTACATGAGTCCTGTCCTCCTTTTCATATGGTCAGCCTAACTTAGCCATCAGGACCAGTAGCCATTTTAGGATATTAAGCTGTATAAAAGTAGTATAAATAAATAAATAGTTCTAGGATTCAGTTCTACACACTAAAGTTGTATGCACACATACTTCTACAGCATAGCTCTCCCACATACAGGCCAGGATGTTCAGATGTCCTACTCTACATAGGACAGTCCTCTACGTAAAGAGCTGCCAGAGGACAGTCCTCTGTTTTAAGGTGTCCTCTGTTTGATTTAGTCCAAATCTGGTTTAAAATCAAAGAATCATGAGGAGAGGGAGAGTAGGGGCCTTGATGTTGCCCATTAAAGCACCTGGATGGTGGAAAACAGAGTTCTTGAGCAGGCATGCATAGTAATCAGTCTTCCCCACTATGGTGAGATGTATTATATATAGTAGTTATTTCTAAATTTATTTATTTTATTTATTACATTTGTATACCGCCCCATAGCCAAAGCTCTCTGGGCGGTTTACATAGGAATACAATATACAATATACAAAAATTAAAACAGCAAAAACATACAACATACACACAATCTGTACATTTAAAAACCACTTCAACACTTCAAAAAGCTACCAAAACAAAACAAACCGAGGCTCCTCAGATATTGCCCAATGCCTGAGAGAAGAGGAAAGTCTTGACCTGGCGCCGAAAAGATAATAATGTTGGCGCCAGGTGGGCCTCGTCGGGGAGATTGTTCCACAATTGGGGAGCCACCACAGAGAAGGCCCTCTCTCTTGTTGCCGACCTCCGAGCTTCCCTCGGAGGAGGCACTCGGAGGAGGGCCTTAGATGTTGAAAGTAGAGTTCGGGTAGGTTCATGTCGGGAAAGGAGTTCCATCAGGTATTATGGTCCCAAGCCGTGTAAGGTTTTATAGGTTAAAACCAGCACCTTGAACCGGGCTCAGAAACATACAGGCAGCCAATGCAAGCGGGCCAGAGTAGGTCTTATATGTTCGAACCTACTGGTTCCAGTTATCAATCTGGCCACTGCATTTTGCACAAGCTGCAGCTTCCGAACCACCTTCAAAGGCAGCCCCACGTAGAGTGCATTACAGTAATCTAACTTGGAGGTTACCAGAGCATGGACAACTGAAGCCAGGTTATCCCTGTCCAGATAGCTGGTAGAAGGCACTCCGTGCCACTGAGGCCACCTGCGCCTCAAGTGACAGAGATGGTTCCAGGAGAACCCCCAAGCTACGAACCCGCTCCTTCAAGGGGAGTGCAACCCCATCCAGAACAGGTTGAACACCCTCCATCCGGTCAGCGGAACCACCCACTAACAGCGTCTCAGTCTTGTCTGGATTGAGTTTCAGTTTATTAGCCCTCATCCAGTCCATTGTCGCAGCCAGGCACTGGTTCAGCACATCCACAGCCTCACCTGATGAAGACGAAAAGGAGAAATAGAGCTGCGTGTCATCAGCGTACTGATGACAACACACTCCAAAACTCCAGATGACTGCACTCAACGGTTTCATGTAGATGTTGAACAGCATGGGGGATAAAACTGACCCCTGCGGAACCCCATACTGGAGAATCCACAGGCCGAGCAATGTTCCCCAAGCACCACCTTCTGAAGCCGACCCACCAAGTAGGAGTGGAACCACTGCAATGCAGTGCCTCCCACTCCCAACTCAGCCAATCGTCCCAGAAGGACACCATGGTCGATGGTATCAAAAGCCGCTGAGAGATCAAGGAGAATCAACAGAGTCACACTCCCCCTGTCTTTCTCCCGACATAGGTCATCATACAGGGCGACCAAGGCTGTTTCTGTACCAAAACCAGGACTGAAACCTATGACATAACTAAGCAAGTGCAATGTTATGTAAAGTAGTGTCCTCTTTTTTGACAGTGTGTAAGCAGCTACCATATGTTGCACTGTTCTGTCGTCGTGGAGAAGAAAGGGATACCTTTCTGCCACCTTGTCTATAGTATTGTCTTGCTTTATGAGCTGTTTCTGGCCCATAAGTGCTGCAGATGTGAAAGTGCTGCAAAGTATGAAAGCAGCCAGGCACCAGATTGCACATCAGCAGCAGGACTAAAAGTCACAAATTAAAGGGGTTCTGAGAGGTAGATGGAGCAAATCTCTTACGTAAACATTATGGTCATGAAAGAACAGTTGCTGGGTAATACTTTCAGAGACGTGTGCGCTTGCCTGATCTCATGCTGCTAGCTGTCCTGATTTTCTCCCAATTTCTTAAAAATAAAATCAAGATACAATGGGTTCAGTTGTTCTATACATCAGAAGCAGATAAATAAAGAATGCAGGGGGAAGAATCCATGACACAGCCTCTGTGCTCAGAGTTATTCCTCCCTCTGAAACGCCATGAGAAACCTCCAGCATTAGAGAATTATGTTCTGGAAAGACTTCGAGAATGCCCAATGGTTACTCGTCACAGATTGCTTAATAAAAGCAAGGCTTTGGCTGTAGGTCTTAGTTCAGCAAATTATGTCATTCGTGTTCACAGAATAGAGCGCTTACAGTACAGATTCTAAATTAAAACTGGTGGTTGAAAATTAAAAGCAGAAAGGACAGATGTGCCTAGAGAAGAAATTTATATTCACATCCTTTGAAACAGCTAATTGTTCTGCCAGGACTTGAAATCAGTTTTTCCTGTGTAGGCCTTGGCTGCACCACACCTCCTCAAACCACAGTTAATTAAAAAGTTACTAGATATTTCTTTCTTTTTCTGTGTCCCGAATAAAAAAGAAGAAGGTTTGATGAAACTCATTCCCAGTTATCCAGAACTGAAATTATGCAATAAATGGTAAACAAGATTTTCCACCACCTTAGGGGATGGGAACGCAATTGACCATTTCCAGCTCAGTGTCCCAGTGTGCGTTGAAAGTGTAATTAGAAGCCTGTAAACTTGGAACAACCCCCTTCCCTATCATTTATAATTAAGTAATACTATTACAAGACAATCTCCAGATATTCTGTTTTCCCTTCAATATGACTGAGAAGGACGATGGTTCTGAAATCTTTCTCCTTCTGAGATCTCTCTCCCTCTGTTCAAGACAGCTAAAGGAAGTCATCTCTACATTGCAAGTTTGCAACAACAATAAAATCAGATTAAATATTGATGGGGATTCCTGTATATTTCTATTCATAAAGAAGGATGTTACCGACAGTTAGGATGCTGGTAATCTCTTCGTCTGTAGGCATCATATCATTGTCATTGTGAAATCACTGAATCACAAAATATTGGTAATATTTCAGAACTTTCCACCAAAATTAAGGAGTCAGGGATTCATGTTCTAGCAGCTAAAATAACCGAAATGGTAATAATGAAATGGCATTTGGAAATAGCGTGAGTTGTTGGACAGGTCAATAGAAGCATTCTGAAATAAACTGACAGCCCTAAATAAGAAAAATAACCATTAGCACCTACATGATGCTTTTCCTAAATGCTCAAACGATGCCACATCCATTATCTCAGTAATACGTAACTGTTGTTTACAGCCTGTGTTCAGTGGGTTGCATTCCCCCTTAAGACTCAGCATTGATTATGATGCTCAGGTGGCAGCTATGGCCAGAAGCACATTTCCCCCCAAGCTTATGCTGGTTCACCAGCTGTGTCAGAATGATCTAGCTACAATAATTCGTCCCCCAGTAACATCCATATTAAACTATGTAATATACTGTGCATGGAGCAGCTTATGAACAGTGTCTGGAAACTACAACTGGTTCAGAATGCAGCTATAAGGCCATTTTGAACAGTCATTCTTCAGCAACTGCACTGGCATCTAATCGAGTTCTGGCCTAACTCACTGTACTGGTCATGACCTTGACCTTGTTGATTTTAGGCAGAGGTGCAGAATCTCTTTCATCCTGAGGGCCAAATTCCTTTTTGGAGAAGCTCTCAGAGTAGGGTGACCATGTGGAAAGGAGGACAAGGCTCCTGTATCTTTAACAGTTGTTTTGAAAAGGGAATTTCAGCAGGTGTCAATTGTATGTGTGCAGCACCTGATGAAATTCCCTCTTCAGCATAACAGTTAAAGCTGCAGGAGCTATACTAGAGTGACAAGATACAAAAGAGAGCAGGGCTCCTGTAGCTTTAACTGTTGTGATGAAGAGGGAATTCACCAGGTGCTATACACATACAATTGACATCTGCTGAAATTCCCTTTTCAGTGCAACTGTTAAAGATACAGGAGTCCTGTCCTCCTTTTCATATGGTTACCCTATCTCAGGGCCCACATGGTGGGTGGATCAAAAGGGGAGGGGCCAAAACAAAACATATTTTAGTTTAAATCTCTTGCTGCCTGAGGAGAGGCGTTTCAACTTTGAAGAGTGCAGGGGGGGAATTATGCATACAACCGAATAATCGGCACTTGGGGGAAAAGAACTCTGGAGGGCCAGAATGTGGCTCCTGAAGGGTCGGATATGGCCACCAGGCCTGAGGTTCTGCAGCCTTGATTTAGGGACTGGATGCTTGAGGAGCTGCCTTCTCTGATATGAATGTCTGTTGATTTCATTAGCTGTGTATGTGTGCCCCTACATGCATTCATTTTGGAGTAAGTGGAAAGGTGAACTCAATGGAGCCCAGTCAATTCAATTTTCATTCTAAAACAAATGCAGTGATTAGTAAGTGGGTACAAATAGATACCGTTTTCAGTAGGGATGGGTGAACATGCAATGTCCAAGTTTAAAGTTCTTCAGATTCCTCCTCATTGCTTGTTCTGCCGCGTTCTCATTCCTGAACACATCTTTGTGTGTATTTGTGTGCATATATTTCCTGTCAGGAAAAATGCACCTTTTCAATTGGGAAAAAATCACATTTTGAAATGTCTGCACCAAAAATGTGTACTTTCCCCACATAGGCTAAAGCATGAAAATGTGGATTTTCAGAAATGCACACTTGCAGAAATGTGCACTTTTCAAGGGGAATACAAGTTCAGGAAATTACAAACAGGCCTTACAGTGATGCCTATCGTAGACAAGAGCTAGATCTAAGTCAGCAGCAGGTTTAAAGTCATTTTTTCCCCAACTTTGAAGAATATGTCTTTTGAAAACTTGGATTACTGGTTGGCTCCAGTATCCCTGGTTTTAACTTACTATAGTTTACATATGCAATATTACTTTTTTGAAAATCATAAACAAAGCTTCACATACAAAGTGTAACATGCAATCCCCCCCCCCCCCGCCGTGCAACAAAAACCAAGTACTTAAAAAATTAAAGGAAAGAAATGCCAACCCACACAAACCACAAAACAATATAGCCAAACATTAGGGTGACCAGATTTTGGAAACCAAAATCCCGGTTCCCCCCCCCCCCGCCACCGCCACCGCCACCACCCAAAACAACCCCCCCAACAAGCCACTCACCCCCCAAAAAACCCAGCCCGGACCTACTGAGTCCTCTGCCGCCGCCGGGCTTGTACCAGAGGCTGCGAGGAAGAGGGCCGATTCTGGAAGTGATGTAATCGGCCTCCCCTGCCTCTTCCGCACGGACATCCAGGCTCCTCGGGGCTCATCGCCATCGCGACAAACCCTGAGGAGGCCAGAGGCCACACAGAAGAGGCAGGAGAGGGCTGATTTCATCATTTCCGGATTCGGCCCTCTCCTGCCCCTTCCATGCAGCCTCTGGCATGAGCCCGGCAGCAGCAGTGGTGGTGCCACGAGCCCAGCGGCGCCCGCACGAGCCCGGCGGTGGAGGTGGTGGCATGAGCCCATAATCGGCCCTCTCCCGCCTGGGCATCGTTTCCCCTGTTTGTCCCCGCTGCCCCCCGGTCGCCCCGGATCGCCCCAGTTTTCCTGGTTAGGACCGGGAAACCCCGGGCGATCTGGTCACCCTGCAAACATACAACCAAAATGTACATTCATAATGCAAGCTGCCCTGGTGCCACTCTCAACCTTTCTGGCCCCAAAGGAATCTTGCATAGCCCCAGTTCCTGCCCAGGGAGCCATAACTCCTCAAGTCTACACCTAACCTGAGGAAAAACCTTAACCCAAATGTACCACTGAACCTTCCCTCCAGCCACTAAAAGTCAATATGCTAGCAGGCTTAGTGGCCCACTAAGTCTGTCAGGCCCTACTAGGCCCTTCCACTGCCCCGGTTCCTGCCTGGAGAGTCATGCCTCCTCAACCCTAACCCTAACCTGAGGATTAGCCCTAATCCTAACGTACCACTGAGCCTTCCCTCCAGCCACTAAAAATCAGAAAGCAAGTGTCCTGGTGGCCCAATCAGTTGTCTGGCCTGTTAGGCTTTTCCATGGCCCCAGTTCCTGTATGGGGAGCCATCCCTCCTCAAATCTAATCCTAACCTGAGGATTAACCCTAACACCAATGTACCACTGAGACTTCCCTCCAGCCACTAAAAGTCAGTACGCAAGTTGTCCTGGTGGTCTACTCAGTTTGTCTGGCCTGTTAGGCTTTTCCATGGCCCCAGTTCCTGTCTGGGGAGCCAGCCATCCTCAACCCTAACCATAACCTAAGGATTATCCTGAACCTTAGCACTGAGAATTCACTCCAGCCAATAAAAGTCAGTATGCAGTCCATCAATTCTGTCCGGCCCTGCTAGGCTACCCTGCCCAGGGAGCCGTGCCTCTTCAACCCTAAACGTAACCTGAGGATTAACCTTAATATACCACTGAGACTTCCCTCCAGTCACTAAAATGAGAATGCAAGTAGAGCTGTGTGCACCTGGCCTCTCGAAATTCTCCACCCTATTTCTAGGCAGAGAAATTTGAGGGAGAATTTCACCAAATTTCTCCAGGGGGAGGCGAAATTTTCCCACAGTTTCTCACAGGCAGGCATCACCATTGGCAAGGGTTGTAGAACAGCTTCTTTCTTTTTATTTTGCCTAAGGGGTTTGGGGGTTGCTACCCCCCCCCCCGCCACTGTAAGTGACAACAGCATCAACTGTGTTGGCAGCCTGCACCCCATTTTGCATCCTCCACAATGCCCATATACCTAGCATCATGTCAGGGCATGGCACGGGGTGAGGAAGGGAATGCAGCCAACACAAAAATAATGGTAAAGAAAAATTGGAAAAAGTTCCGCAAAAAT
Source organism: Anniella stebbinsi (assembly GCA_029215795.1). Classification (NCBI taxonomy): domain Eukaryota; kingdom Metazoa; phylum Chordata; class Lepidosauria; order Squamata; family Anniellidae; genus Anniella; species Anniella stebbinsi. The sequence continues at coordinate 100,643,880 of JARDYH010000005.1, forward strand.
GACTTTTATTTCTAGGGGTTAAGAAAAGAAAAATCTCAGGACTTTTCTGAGAAACATGTATTCTGAGAAATATTGGCTCAGCTCTAATAGTCATTTTTCAGGGTTCAGCACCTTCCCCAGGGGCCTTCCAAATGTCACATTTCTGAGGCGTGATTGCGGATACATCTTGTCTCTAGTGCAAATGCTGGAAATACTGCTACCATAGCAAGTGTGTGTGTGGTGGTGGGAGCTAACACTGTGCCAAAATCTGTCCTCCAATTTCCTTCCCCATGAAAGAGGATTCTATTTTTCTGCTTCATTCTCAGGGCTTTTTATACTTTATTTTGAATGTATGTTGGTGCTGATTTTGACTTTACATAATCACCATGAGGTGGCTGAGGGTACTGACTATATTTTTATTTCTATTGCATATCTCTCTATTGCTCTACAGTCTCCCAGGCTGCCTGCACTTCCTGATCTGAAAAGTCGCTATGGGAAGAAGTAATGTATGATGTCATCGTCTGGGTGGGAAGTGTGGGAAGCAAAGGACGCTACAGGCTGTCAGAGAGATGATTGTACAATGAAAGACAGGACACTCACACACACTCCTCAGCCATCTCATAAGTAAGGAAAGCACAAGAACCCTGAACCAAACCCAAACTTCTTCCCATCCATTGCAGAACTGGGAGGTCAAGGTAATGCTTAAAGTTTTTCAAAGCTATCATTGCTGTTCTCATTTAGAAAGAGGTTCTGGACAGGCAGCTTGCCTAGCTACATACCACACACTCCCATCATTCAACAATTCCATATTTCCTTGCCCCCCCCAACACAGTTATAGGCCAGAACCCCTGAACTGCAAAACTGTTATAATTAGGGATGTGCAGCAGATCAGGTCCAATCCACAATCCTGACCCGATCCGGGCAAAATCGGATATAATTATCTGATTCCAATCCCTAGCATCTGAATCATCAGATCTAATCAGATCCGAAAGGACCCGATCCAGATCGGGAAAGATCGGAGGATCGGACATCGGACCTCCTCCCCCTCCCCTCCTCCCCCTCCCCCCACTCATGCTCCTTACCTGCTGCCTCCTTGCTGCTGTCCACTGCCGTCCGCTGCTTCAGTACTACTGAGAAACAGGCCTTGCGGCCTGTTCCACAATAGAGTGACAGCGCACCAGGAAATCCTTAAGCAGGGTGCCACAACTAAGAAGGCCTGCTCTCCCACAACACCTCAGATGTATTCATAGATTAACGTTATTCAGAGAGCTAGGCTTGCACCTACAACTCCCAGCATACCTTGGGCGGGAGGGAAATGTGGTGCAGAACACTTATCGGCTTTGGCAGCCATCATCTGGAAGTAGCTTGCCATCCTGGGCCTGAAGGGAGAGTGCCTGGGCTGGCACCATCGGCAGCAGAAGGGCAGGAGGTCACACTTCTGGGCCTGTCACCGACGGCAATGGCTAAACTACCCGTGAGACAGCCAGCTCCCTCAGTGTAGTGTGGACTGGCTCAGCCAGACTTCACTTCCCATGAGCTTCAGCAGTAGGACTCCCATTGCGCAAGTTGGGCACCACAGCAAAAGGCATGCTGGGAGTTGCAGTTTTTGTTTTCTGTGGGAGACAAGGAAAATCATGGTGACAGTTTCAAGGTGGCCCTGACCATGCATTGAGGCATAGGTGTACGCAAGGGGTGTGCCAGCTTTGCCCAGGCACACCCTAATGTCTCAAGCAATAAGCACCGAATTGAAGGGGGCATTGAGTAGGGATCCAGAGGGGTTCCAGATGCAGCAGGAATGGTCCTCTGGCTGCCCTCCCAGCAGCAGGAGCAAAACGAAATCGCTCTCCTAGGAGTCTTTCTGCTGGGAGCTGCACTTCAAAGAGGCCAGGAGGAGGGCCCCAAAGGCTAATATCACCTCATCAGCCGCTCCTCCAGACAGTATCACCACAAATGTCATGAGGCAGTCTGAAGAATCTTCCTCTGAGGAGGAAGAAGTGGCAGAGACTGCAGCTTTACCCATTCCCCAGGACTTACCGGAGGAGGAGGAACAGCAGGGAGATTCCTCTGAAGAGCCCCAGGAAAGCCACCCTCTCCCACCCCCTATTTCTAATGAGGAAGACTTGGGGCCTGAAGGAGTTTGTCCAGTAACTCCCCAGCAAAGGCAGCAGCTCAAACGGGCGGAGAAAGCTAAGCCCACAAGGCGAAGCATGAGACTGAGAAAACAGAGCACAGCTGATGCAAGCCTTAAGTAAGATAACGAAGGAATTGCACGCAGCTGTGAACAGGCTCAAGCAACTATAAAGGAGAAAGAAGTCAGAAGCTAAGATCTGTTGAGAACAACCGTCGTCTTCAGCTCTTGACACCCGGCATACTCCTGAATTGGAACCTGTGGACTGAACAACCGGCTTGACTATTTTGGCTCTGGACTTTGGACTGCTCTAATACTTGGTTTGACCTTCGGCTTGACATTCGGACGGTCTGAACTTTTGGCGTGACCTTGGCTATTGGTAATTGGATTTTGGAATTGCAAATAAACCCTTTAAACTGTTAAAGGCCTGGCATTTTTCCCAGACATTCTTAGATAAGGGAGTTGGCAGGCTTCCTATACTAAGAGTCGTAAATACGACAACAAAGCCCCATCAAGGCTGGGGCTTGAGGAGCAACTCCTCATTTCCTTCCCCTCACCTGCAACAGCCCTCCCATGGTCAGGCAAGCTGAACGCAGAGTAGGGCATCAGTGTCTACAGTGTTTAATAAATGAATGAATTAAAATAATGTCTTTTATGATTGAGTATTCAATAAATGTTTGCCTTTAAAACAAAGTGTCCTGGGTGCACATCCTAAAGTACCGTATTTCATTGAATCTAAGACGCCATTGAATGTAAGATGCACCTTAATTTCAGGGCCACCAACATGGAAAAAACTTTACGTCAATTCTAAGACGTACCTTAATTTCAGTACCCCTTCCACCCTTCCCTCCTCTCTCCTCGCCTCACCTCCATCACCATCGCCCATCCTCGCTGCTGCTGCTCCGCACTGCTGGCAGTGCTCACCTCGGCCTCCGAGTAACTATGCTTTGCCAGGCCAAGGCGAGCGTTGCCAGTGGTGCGGAGCAGCTGCGGCGGCAGCGAGGATGGGCAACGGCGATGGAGAGGAGAGGGGGAGGGTTAGGGCCCTGCAAGTCCCCCCTCCCTCACCCTTACCTTGATTGCTGCTACCTCAGCCTGGCAAGGCATCTTTATTGGGTTCCCAGTAACGACACCGTGCCAGGCCGAGGGGAGAGTTGCCAGCGATGTGGAGCGGCGGCGGCAGCGGCAGCAGCAAGGAAGGGCGACGGCGATGGAATGGAGAGGGGAGGGGGGATTAGGGCCCCGCAAGTCCCCCCTCCTCCCTCCCCCTCCCCCATCCCCCCTTACCTTGTTCGCTGCCGCCTCGGCCTGGCAAGGCTTCTTTACTGGGTTCCCAGTAACGACACATTGCCAGGCCGAGGGAAGTGTTGCCAGCGGTGCGGAGCAGCAGTGGCGGCAGCAAGGATGGGCGACAGCGATGGAGTGGAGAGGGGAGGGAGGAGAGTTAGAGCCCCGCAAGTCCCCCCTCCTCCCTCCCCTCCTCCCTCCCCCCTTACCTTGATTACTGCCGCCTTGGCCTGGCAAGGCATTGTTACTGGGTTCCCAGTAATGACACCTTGCCAGGCCGAGGGGAGCGTTGCCAGCGGTGAGGAGCAGTGGTGGTGGCAGCGAGGACGGGCAACAGTGATGGAGGTGAGTGGGGAGGGGGAGGGGGAGGGGGAGGGGGAGGGCCCCGCAAGTCCCCCCTCCCCCTTCGTAAGTCCCCCCTCCACACTTACCTTGATCGCTGCTGTCTTGGCCTGGGAAGGCTTCAGTACTGGGAAGCAGGCCGAGATCTCGGGAGATCTCCCGAGATCGCAGCCTCCTTCCCAGTACTGAAGCCTTCCCAGGCTGAGGCAGCGGGAGAAATCCAGCGATTGCAAGATGCCATCGATTCTAAGATGCACCCCGTTTTTACAGACGTAAATATGGGAGAAAAAGTGCATCTTAGAATCGATGAAATATGGTAATGTGCTGTGCACACCTATGCATTGAAGATGTGAGAGAGAGTGGGAGAAGAAACTCATTTAATTTGTTTTAAAGTTACCTCACAGGCTTAGGACTGCCCTACCTTGCAGCGTTGTCATGAAGGTGAGAGAGGAAAAATGAAATGAATTGAATTTGTTTTAAACTTAACTCATAGGCCTAACATTGGCCTGTGTTCTGGCTGCTTTCCATTTTTCATAATAATAACTTCAGAGCACACACATACAACAGTTCCCTGCATCCACTGAGATCTGCTTCCCTACTATATGTTATTCAGATATCTGGGCAAGGCCTGGTATATTTTGAAAAGTTATTTTTCAGTTTGCATCTTTTTTAGCTGGTAGAAAGGGTGTTGAGTGTCCTGATTGTTTTTGAAATTTAGACGGCTGCTCCGGCCAAAGCACGATGGGAGGTGTAGGCATTTCAGGTAAAACAAAAAAAATGTGGTTTATCACAAAGCTCTAATTTAAAATACAGTTCTCATCAACACAATTTTCCATTGATTCTAACAAGACAATTTACTAACTCAACCAAACTAAAAAAACAACCAACCTAAAGATGAATAAGTTGCAGAGAAAATTATTATTTATCAAATAAATGTTATAAACATTATTCACGGACCCGAGCAACGTCGGGTATATCAGCTAGTGAACTCTAAACTCTGAACGCTACAGATCCACTGATGGCTTTGAATGCCAGCTCTCTGTGATGAATAGATAATTAGGGGGAAATCCTAAGCCCCACACAGCATCTGGGAGGACATAGGATTGTTCAGTTTCTGGGCTTTGAGGTCAGAAACAGGGCTGGGACCTCAGGGCTTAGAAACCTCACTTCTTGCTCTCTCTCTCTCTCTCTCTCTCTCTCTCTCTCTCTCTCTCTTGTAGCCAGCATGGTTCTGGCTATGCCTCCACACTCAGAAATGGCACACAGAGATGGGAAAAGGGAGTGTTCCTGGGGGCAAAATTGGGTGAAATTGCCCATCTAACAAAAATGCAGGGCAACTGGAGATCGCCTCTGCACTCCACTCATCCTGCACTAGATACTCAGCAGCCTCTGAGTTCGGAGGCTACTGACTATCTTCATAAGAGTGCACCCTGAGTTCCTTTAGGATAGGGTGACCAGATAAAATCCAGGTCAGGGCTCATGTAACTTTAACAGTTGTAGAGAAAAGGGAATTTTGTCCAATGTCGATTGTATTCAATTAGTTCCTGGTGAAATTCCCTCTTCATCACAACAGTTAAAGGTACAGGGGCCCTGCCTTCTTTTGTATCTGGTCACTCTAGTATAGTGCATGCACCTTTAACTGTTGTGATGAAGAGGGAATATCACCAGGAACTAATTGCATACAAACGACACTGGATGAAATTTCCTTTTCTCTACAACTGTTAGTTACATGAGCCCTGACCTGGATTTTAACTGGTCACCCTACTTTAGGACCAATTCTGGTTAGGTGTGTTTTGCAGGGAAAGCCTGCCCAAACCATGGCAGTCTCTGCCATGTTTCTTCTGACAGTTTTAGGTGCTTCAATCTTTATTCTTTTGTAAATGAGGAGTATGGGCTTTACTGAACGCCCCCTGTTGCTTACTTGGTCTGCATTCTCATTGCTACATTATCAGTCACAAAACCAGTAAAGGGAATTTACAGAGGTGACGACAGGACAACCAAACTATGTTTCAAGGCATAGCTGTATTACCCTGTGGTCTTTGATTGCATTAGAAACACCTCTTCAGTTTTATGTTGGCTATGCCTCCTTTTAAATCCACATAAACAGCAGTTAAGCTAACAACCTTCATTTCAGTGCTCTGGATACCCCACTGCTTTTCAAGCTATTATTTTAATAAGGCCTATTTTACAATTAAGGAACCATGGGCTTTAAATTACATGTAAAATAAAACATGGAAGTTGAAGCATTAAGTGGGTAGCTGCCTTTGGAGGGTCAGCAGCCGTGCACTGCTGCCTGCTATAAAAAAAATGGAAAGGCTATGGTAGCCTTGCCCAACCTGTTGCCCTCTAGATGTGTTAGAGTTAAACTCCCAGAATTCCCCCAGCATAGCCATGCTGGGGTATGCTGGGAATTGTAGTCCAACACGTGTGGAGGGCACCTGGTTGGTGAAGGCTGAACTATAGTTTACAGAATGAATGTGTGTACCACCTACAGCCTCTTTCTTCAGATTCTTTTAAGAATATGTTGCAGTGATAAGTGTTTCAAGTAGGGATATGCATGCCCGAAAATACCGTATTTTATCGTTATCGGAATTTTGGACCAAAAAAATTGTCGGCTCCGATACTATCGTAGGTTAATCGTATTGTCTTCACAATACTTATCGGAAATCCGATATTTAATTTGGAGCCCCATTGTGCCCTATAGAGCTGGGTGGTTTTTTTTTAGAAAAAATGCCTATAACTTCTGTATTTTCAAAGTTACAGGCTTGAAACTTTGTCACAATGCTTATGGGGTATGCCTAAGTATGTGTATGGAATTTGAGATCAATCCCTCCAACCCTTGATTTTATATGAATTTATTAAAGAAAGTTCTGACAGATCAGAATGACAGCTCGCCACGTGCGTTCATTCAGACCTGTCAAAAAGTTGCAGGATCTTTCAGAAATTCATATAAAATACAGGGGTGGAGGGATTGATCTGAAATTTGGCACATATGTGTAGCAACATGTGCTAGACATATGTATGAAATTTGAGATCGATCCCTCCAATCCTCGATTTTATATGAATTTATTAAACATCGTGCAACTTTATTGAGAGCTGGTTGACCGGGCCTCCCTGCTGTCATCTTGTAGTCTGCTTTTTCCCATAGGCTTGCATTGGGGGAAACGCGTGCATAACTTTTTTATTTGAAATGATAATGACATGAGACTTGGGGAGCCAGGACTAGCAAGATCCAACCTGCAATGTCCAAAAAGTTTCATGTCTCTATCTTTTCAAATTAAAAAGTTATAGGGGGTCCCCTAAAAGCCCCACCCCTCACTGTAACTTCTTCATTTTTAAATATATAAACTTGCTCGTTCTGAAAGGTGAGGCTCGGTCAACCAGCTTTCAGAACAAGCACGATCTTTTAAAAATTCATAGAAAATTGAGGGTTTGAGCAATTGCTCTGATTTTTTTTTTCACAAATGACCAGCCAGATCCCATCTTCAATGTCCCACAAGTTTCAAGTTTTTATCTTTAAAAATGAAGAAGTTACAGCAAGGGTGGGGTTTTGGGGGGAACCCCCTATAACTTTTTAATTTGAAAAGATAGAGACATGAAACTTTTTGGACATTGCAGATTGGATCTTGCTAGTCCTGGCTGGACATTGCAGATTGGATCTTGCTAGTCCTGGCTGGACATTGCAGATTGGATCTTGCTAGTCCTGGCTCCCCAAGTCTCATGTCATTATCATTTCGAATAAAAAAGTTATGCACACATTTTCCCCACTGCAAGCCTATGGGGAAAAAAGCAGACAAATAGATGACACAACGGAGGCCAGGTCAACCAGCTTTCAATAAAGTTGCACAATCTTTAATAAATTCATATAAAATTGAGGGTTGGAGGGATCGATCTCAAATTTCATACACATACTTAGGCATACCCTATAAGTACCGTGACCACGTTTCAAGCCTCTAACTTTTAAAATACAGAAGTTATAGATTTATTTATATGGCAGTCCGATAATCCGATATAATCGGGCTGAAAATTTTCAGATCGGATATTTATTGGAAGTTTTTCTATCATATCATTATTGTTAATTGGATGTCCGATAATGACCTATTGTATCGTTATTGGACATTTTAATGATATGATACACATCCCTAGTTTCAAGCGTACTTTGGGTTGCTGACTGATCATTACAAAGGCTGTTTCTGTATACTGGTATCTGTGATCTCTCAAGCACTTCTTAAAAATCTACACAGATGACCCAATGTAAGTGCCTCTCACATGCCACCTATTAGTCCTTTAATAGCTCATGAGGCTGACTGCCTTGGCACCAACTCCTCCACTATCTCATAAAATGCAGAGTTTTAGGTTACTGTCGTTGTCACTGACGTGGTCTGTTGTGATATGAACAGCAGTTCTTTCTCCAGATGGTTGTAAAGGTTAATGAGGAATTTATGCCGTGCTCGATACATATTAAACTGTATCTCTCAGTGGATGCATCTACCATGGACATAAATTTACTTCTCAAACATATATAGCTCTATGGGTAACTGCTAAAGAATGCCAAGCTGTTATGCAGAACATCACCCAAACGCGCTACTTGTATGTGTAAGTACAGAGTTTGAGTGAGTGGGTAGCATCGCCTCAACCCTCTGTAGAAGTAGCAAACAGCAATCACAGTAATGCTTTTTAAAATCATGTTATCCATTGATTTGTTCTGTATGAACTGAGAAAGAAGAAGCAACAGAAATATTACTCACACACTTTTTAAAATAGGAGACTAATTTATCTATGGAGTGTGTGATAAAGACTAGTTTATCTCTTTGCTGGAGAGTAGTTTTTGCTGCAGTATGTAATGTTGTTGATTATAATTTAAAAAAAATTACATTTATATCCTGCTTTTCTTCACTCAACTTCACTTATAAAGTGCAATATTTAAAATAATAATAATAACAGTCTAAAACTGTGCTATGCCATATATGAAAAACCAAACACCAACTGAAACAGACTTACAAGTCTTATGGAAGGCAGTAACAACCCATGATCTCAACAAGGCTGAGGTGGGGTGGGGGGTAATTCCATAGCTTGGGTCAAAGGCTCTGCTCTATCACCCCTGCCTTAATAACCTCTTTTTAAAAATCAGATTGTAAGTTGTGTTGGAGATCCATTGAGACACACACTGAGGAATAAATCGATAGATCAATAGATAGATACTCCAATGGGCACCCACGTAATCTGCTATGACATCCCAGTGATGCTATTAAACAGTCTTCTCAGGTAATGGCCTATTTTCAAAAGAAGGAAAATTCATGGTGAATGGTCCCTTCCATATGAAAATGCATTAAGCCATTTAAGTGTCTAAATTCAGGAGTTGGGCCAATGTAATCGTCTTCCTCAAGAAAATAACAGAGCAGCCAGTTTTGCTTTTGAAAATAAACACTTTTTGAAAGTGTTAATAAATACAGCAAAATACTGAGCAGCAATGCTACCCTGTGTGGAAATCAATGGAAAACGTTGAATGCCAGCCTGTTCTTCAAGCCTGTGAACTATGGCCCTTTCCACACCAGGCAAAATGACTGGGATGGCCCCAGGCTGCTCCTTGTGAATCCAAATGATGCACAGGGAGTCCCGGGGGGGGGGGGGCAGGGATTTTTCTGAGTTAAGAGAAACCAGAAAAATCCCGATTCTTCCGCAGTCCCTGGAACTTCCCGGGACTGTGGCAGAATGTGCCCACCCCAGGCGCAGCCATGCTTACTCACAAGTAAGCACAGCTGCAAACTATGCTGCACTGTGCGGCTCTGTGCTCAGCAGGGGAGGGGATGGCACCAGTTTTGCCACCCCCAAGAGGACAGGGAGGGGGGTGGGTGACCGCACACGCACAATTTGTTTTTTTAAAAGACTCACCATTTTCAGAGGAGCGCTTGTGTGCTTTTCTCCAGAAAAAAAAAATGGCGGACGTGATGTGTGACGACCTGGGAGGAGCCGGGTCATCGCACTGGTGATGAGGATTGGGTGCGCCGATCCCAGAAGTTGCTACTTCTGGGATCCCCTGCCCTGAACCCTCTACAGCCCTCCAGTGTAGAAAGGGGCTATGAGGCAAACTGTATATTCCATAGGAACCTAAAACGCCTTCTTATAGGAAATGCAACTATCCTTTTCATAAAATGGAGTCTGTGAAACCTTCACAACATCCCCTCAACCCTTCCAGAATACCAATGAACTATTTTGATTCTCTTTATCATCCCTTGTCTAACATGTCAGGATGAGACATTCATCTAGTTCCCTACTGAGTCAAAATCTTGCCCACTCCCTCCTAAGAACGGTGGTAGTGATGACACAGGACTTTTATCTTGTCTTAGTTATAAATGGATCAAAGTGAGACGCAATGGAAGTAGCTTAAGACTTTCCTGATACTATTACTGTACTGCACATTGTGCTGACTTTTGTCAAGGAAAGAGGGAAGCCTTTGAATCTTTTTCTCCATTGGAGCTGGACAGCATGTCTCCACAGCATGCTTCTGTGATGCTCTTGCTGTGTTTCTCTACTAGGGTGTTTCACTCAAGGGGATGGGAAAGACTACCTTAATTTAACCGTTTAAATGGATAAGGAAAGAGGATGATGGTGTTAACAGCCAAGAAAGGGGGGGCATATACCTACTCTTTCAGAACAATGTTCCTCGTGTGGCTAGGACATTTTATGGCGAATAATTTCTGCACCAAAATATGAAGATGTGTATATGTTTCTTGCTGTACTGACTTTTCATCTGTTACTTTCTCTTGTCTTCTCTGTGCTGTTCTTCTTAATTCTCCAGGACAGTTAGCCTCTTTATCTCATGCGGTTTATTGAATTAACTATCTGTTAATTCAGGTTTATAGCTACTGTATAACACCCCCTCTCCAATTGTGTTCATCATGATACTCATTAGGCCTATCTTCTAACATGGTTTTTAACTCCAAAAGAAACATTGACCACAATATTTAAGATATGTGAGCTTAATCTCATCACCAATTGTTTCACAAAAATGCCACTAAGGGTGCAATCCTATAACGTATGCCCACGATGCTTGTAAGTCTCTGAGCTTGGAGGCTTATGAGCATCAAGTGCAAAGCAGGAGTTGCTACGGAGGTGATCATTGCCTCCCTATACCTCCCGATTCACATTTTTGCTAGATGGACTTTTTGCCCATCTAGCTGGAGCATGTCAGAGGGCGAAGGAAGGAGGCTGGAGAGGCCTCAAGGCAACTCGTATCCCAGCCTCTCCCCCTCCCCCTCCCTCCCCACTGGTACACCCCTTTACCCTTCTCCAGTTCCTAGAGCAACCGGTTCCTGAGTCTAAAAGTCCTTCCCCAAGCTGCTATTAGCTCTGATGGTAAGGAAGATCAGGAGTAGGGAGCAGGTGGCTATGTGATGCTAGGAAGCTGTCCTAAGATCTTGCCCTGAAGGAGGTTATACAAACAGGCAGTAAAAACACAGATGAACTGTCCAAGCAGCCAAAATACAACAGGAGGAGCTATGAGAGCCAGAGGAAGACTGTACCAAAGAGCTGGAACTAGTTGTGAGTTTATTTGGCAGGGCTACAAATTTAGGGAATTTGGCATGAGGTAAAAGAAATCATTAAGAGACTTGGAGCAGCAACAATGTTTCTTGAGTCCTTAAGAATTGTCACTGAGTAGTCTTTTAAAAAAACCTAAGTAAATATTAGTCTTCCCTTATGTGTAAAATATCCTTTGAATAAATACCTTGTTTAATAGACACCTGTTCTTTAGTTTTGGTGTCCATTTCACACCTAAGCTTCTTATGTCAACCCACTAGGAGGTTTTAAAATATTTTAACAGTATTGGTGGCAGCAGAAAAGTGTCAAGCTTGTGAAACTCTGAGTTAGTGGCAGAGAGTTTCTTAAACTTTGAAATATAACCGTTTGCTAAAAATAAGTAGTCCCATAGGTGGCATTGCCTACTGAAGGAGGGGTTCCCCATAGGTGGTGGCAATGCCGGAAAAGACAGTGTCCTTTTCAGAAAAAAAAAAATTCAGCAGTCTATAGTGATGTCACAAATAATAGGCTAAGAATAAATTATTATCACCAAATGGGATTGCACAGTAATAAACTAAGCCAAAGTAATAAAACCCTTCAGTACAAGATGTCTTCTTCCACCACAGTACAAACAAGGAGCAGATAAGAAACAGACGGCACCAAGGTTTTGTTCACATGGTTTATATGTAGCAAAGACTATTGCAATTGGGATTGAGCTGAAACCACAGCAATTTTTCTTAAACGTTGTTGGCAGTGGTGAAAAATGCCCCCTTTCAAGTATTTTTCAGACCATCTTGTGAAACTGCTAAACAATTGGCTTACGTTGCTTTCTCTAGTTTTCATTTTCGGGATCAAGCTGCATATACATGGGGTAGAATCCAACGAAATTCTTAGAGTAGACCCATTGAAACGAATGGAATTTAAGTTAGAGTCTAACCACAGCATGCAGCTTCTTACATCGCTCAGGACCACAATACCTGACGGAATGCCTTTTCCAACATGAACCTACCCATACACTATGTTCAACATCTAAGGTCCTTCCCCGCTGCTGCCTGCTTGGTCCATAGTACTGCTAAACAGGCTTTTCGAAAAGCTTGTTTCGCAGTACTATGGACCAAGTGGGCGGCAGCGGGGAAGGATGCAGGTAAGGAGCATGAGGGGGGGAAGGAGGGAGTGGTCCCAAGGGGTCCCCCCTTACCCGTGTCCTTCCCTGCTGCCGCCCGCTTGGTCCACAGTACTGCTAAACAGGCTTTTCCGCCTGTTCCTCAGTACAGCTATGCGACAAGTGATGACATCATCACTTGGCACGTAGCTGTACTGAGGAACAGGCCAAAAAGCCTGTTTTGCAGTACCAAGCAGACAGCAGTGCTGGATGGCGGCGGCAGCGGCGGTGGTAGGTAAGGAGCGCGAGTGGGGGGAGAGAGGGAGGGAGGGAGGGAGTGCCGGCCCAGTGTTTTCCCCCATAGACTTGCATTGGGGGAAAGCTTTCTTTCCCCCAATGCAAATCTATGGGGAAAACACCAGGAATGGTGGTCCAAAATCAGATCAGAATTTCCGATATTTATTGGATATTGGATCTGATCAAATACGGGTACCCCCCGATATGATCGGATCTGTTATTTTTAATATTGGAAATTTCGATCCGATTCCGATTCCGATATTTCTGGCTGTGCACATCCCTAGAAAACAGCATCGAGGGTGTGACCTGCTGAATGTGTAGGTCCAGTGACCAATTGGGATAGGCCCATGTTTGTCATGGATACCATGAACTCCCGAGCTGCACCTGACAAGCCGGCCTTGAATGGGATGTTGAAGTCGCCCAGGACCAAAAGTCTGGGTGACTCCAACACCAGCTCTGAGACTAGTTCTGTGAGCTCGGCCAGGGAGTCTGATAGGCAGAGGTGTGGCCAGTACACAAACAGAATCCCTAGTCTATCCCTGGCCTTCGGACTCAGGTACACACACTTGATGTGATTCAATTCTCGGATTTGAAGTCTGGTCAGGTTAAGATTGTCCTTGTAGACCACAGCTACTCTGCCCCCCCCCCCGCCCACTTTCCCTCACCTGCTCACTAACACAGTACCCAGCTGGGAGAGCCTGGGCCCATGTCGGGCCACTGTCATCTCCCAGCCAGGTCTCTGTGAAGCATGCCAGGTTGGCCTCCTCATCTGTAAGGAGGTCATAGATGATATTTGTTTTGTTTTTAACCGACCTGGCATTGCATAGGAGCAAGGAGAAGTTCTTTGTGTGGCCTGGTTCATTCCCCAAGATCCCCAGGGTAGCAGGGCGACCGGAAGGTAAGATGGATGTTAAATATCTATCTCTCCTTCCCTTGTAATGGCACTTCTCCCTGCAAATTACCTCTTGAAAAGTTGAAAAATGGAGGCTCACCCATAGCCATACATGAGGCAAGTGGCAATCACAAATTGCAGATTGACACTTGCATGTTTTCAGTGCTGTCTTGTACTTGTAGGCATATTTCTCCCCAGAGAAATACACCTCAGATCTACAGTTTTAAATAAGAAACTTGCTGTCATCCAGATATGTACTGTGGCCTACTATTAATTTAATTCCTTCAACTGGCAAAAAAAACTCTCCCTAAATCGCTCATTCATTATTGTTATGTGACACAATACAAATCTTCCTCCATAGTGCAGGTGAAGAAGATATATCATCGTTCCATCCCAATAGCAAACTAGATGAGTCGGCATTGTAAACAAGAACTCTTCTGTCAGTCTTGTTAAACACAGAGTTTTTATAAGGAGCATGGAAGAGTCCAGATCACTAGCCCAAACTTCTATGCAGCAGCCTAGAAAAGTGAATGCTATCACACACCATTAAAACAACCCCAACCCCCCAACTCCCCGAAGAAACCTGTAGTTCCCTTTCTCGGGACTGTAAGCTGAGTACGTTTTCCAAATGGCTAGTTTTCTCTCATATAAAATATAGCGTACCAGGCCTGAGGCTCACTAGGCCCAAGCAACAGCTAGGCATTCCCCTGCTGCATTAAAGAAATCATAATAAATCCCGCTGGTGCTGTTGGCCTGTACTGTGGATTTGTTCAGTACCATCCCTGCTGTTAAATCACAATAATGTAATAAAACACCATATTTGAAAATTTTACATTTCCCCACAAACCTCTTTTCTCATTCACCCTCCCCCTTTTTCCAATCCCCCAAATTACATCATTTCTTCTCTCTCTTTCAGCATGGCATTGTTCTTAAAGCCTTGTGCTCTTTGGTTTGCTTTCTTCATTTTCTTTCGAGCAGTTCGATTGCTGATTGTAGAATACATTACCATTAGCTTCAATCAGCATGCCTACCGAGAATACCACATGCCAGTGTCCACTAACAGCTTGAAATCTTTTATATCTTAAGTGCTCTTTCCCTTCCTCCCCCTCCCACTTCTTACAATTCACAAACTTACCTTTTACCCAAATAGCCTTTTATCTGTATTATGGCAGTTTCTGGGAATGGCAGTTCCGGGAACTGAGGGCGGTCTCACTTCTCCACACACATTTGGTTCATTTTTGTCAGCTGAGCTGCAAACATTCACCACAGGATGTCTGGCTGGGCTGCTAAGGCTGCTTTCCATGTTATAATTTTCATGCAACAAGGTCACACCCAATCTACACTCATGATAAAAACTATGGCATGAGAAGTATGTATCACTCATGTCTGATTGTCCAGTAAACACAAAGCATTCACCGAAACATAGGCCAATAGCATCCAGAACTTCTTTGAGTGTTATTCAGGAATCCGAACTATTTGCAAACCCTTTATGTACAGCTGAACATTTCACAAAACAGGAATAATCCCAATGAAGTCATAAGAAAAGATCCCACTCTGTTCTGTAAAAGATGATACCTGGCCTCTCTACTTGTGGTCCTGAGTTAGTAAGTATAAGAGACCATTCTTGGAGGTGTTATGTATGAACAAAGGATGGAACTGGCTTTTGGATACACTGCTTGGCCCAGACTACTTAAGACTTGGTAGGTTATCACTAGGGATGTGTATCGTATCGTTAAAATGTCCGATAGCGATATGGTATGGTCTTTATTGGACATCCGATTAGCGATAACGATACAATACAACATCCTACGATAATTATCGGAGACAATAAAAATCATCCGATAATTATTGGAATTTTTAAAATATTATTGGAAGGCTCTTTTTCATTTGGGGCCACATGGGCGGAGCTAGAAGGTGGGGTGTGTTTGCTGAGACTGACAGGTTCAGTGACCAATCGTGCAGCAAGGATTCCAGCAGGCTCTGATCACAATGTTGGAGGAGGGCTAAGGATATACCCGCATAAAAACCCCACACTTGGTGTTCCAGCTCTGTTGGGAGTTAGGCATTGAGGGAGGAGGGTGGATTTTGTTGGAGCTCTGTCCTGGGTCTTATTGCTACTTACGGCTGGATTGATTTTGGTGGCGAATTTTTGGAGATTCATTCTAGTCTTGCATCTTTCTGTTCCCTTCTGTGTCTCAGGTTCGTTTGGCTGTTCGTTGCTTGTGTGTTTGAGTTATAATTTATACGTTTTCTGGTTGGTTTGATTGAAGGGTTAGGTTAGCATGAGTGGGGGTGGGGTGGGGGTACTGTGACTGAGTGAGTGTGTTGTTGTCCCCTTCCCTGTTTAACTTTCTGGAAAAATGAAACAAAAAAAAAATATTATATATATATATATATATATATATATATATATATATATTTCTCCCTCCCTCCCTCCCTCCCTCTCTCTCTGTGTTTGCTTGATTGATTGTGAGTGTGCTGGTGTGTCCTGTAGCCTGCTACACAGGATATCACTCACTCCACAATCTGTGTGGTCAAAGCAGCACACAAAGTCACAAACTGTGGGCAAAACATACATTGTAATTATAATAAATAATTTCAATCACTTTGCAGCAGTATGAAACGCGGCTCTAAGGAGCGCCTTGGGCAAGGTGGCTCTGGGTCTAGGAGAGATGCTGTTGCTGGGGGCAATTCTGGGGTGGCTGTCTCTCCCCCAGTGAAATCAAACGCACGTCTTCCTTGGCGCTAGCCTGGCCTGTCAAGCCGCTTCCTGCAAGACGTATTCTTAGGCCACCCCTTTGGAATCAAACCCGGATTCCCTGTTAACAAGGATGTTGTGGAACTACGCAACGCATTGACTTCACCTAATTCCGGTGTAGCAGCATTGGTGAGGGACTTCAGCAGCATCCCTCACACCTTGCCTTTATTTTTTTGCCACTGCTCCATCCAATGTTTCCAGTCTGGACTGCTTTAGTGAGGGACTGCAAAGCAAAAGCATCCCTCACACATTTTATTTCTTTTTTAAAGACACTGCTCCAGCCTATGTGCCCAGTGTGGACTGCTGTAGTGAGGGACTGCAGTCAGTGTATGCATGGCATTCCAGTGACAGCGCCTTTACAGATTCCTGTATTACCGTATTTCTTCAGTTCTAAGACGCCATTGATTGTAAGACGCACCTTAATTTCAGTACCACCAACAGGGAAAAAGCTTTGATTCTAAGTGTGGGGAAATCGCCATCGATTCTAAGATGCACTCCATTTTTAGAGACGTTTATATGGGGGGGAAAGTGTGTCTTAGAATAGAAGAAATAGGGTAGTATTTTTTGTCACTAGGTCCCTGGTTCTGTAGTGGCAGGTAACTTTCGGGGGTCTGCTCTTCATTTCAAAGTTTCAAACGCCTCATGGACTCCGTTAGTGAGGGACTGCATTTTTTTTTGTTGAGACACTGCTCCAGCCAATGTGCCCACCTCTACCCAGAATGTGACTTCTTTATTTCCCTCTGCTCCATCCAGTGTGCCCACCTCTGCCCAGAACGTGACTTTCCCCTCTGCTCCAGATACAGATGGGTGAGTTTCTGGATTCCTGGGAACCAGGGATGTCGTTAACTTCACCTATTTCAGGTGTAGCTGCATTGGTGAGGGATTGCAAAAGCATCTCTCACACCTTGTCTTTTATTTTATTTTTTGCCACTGCTCCAGCCAATGTGCACAGCTCTGGCATGAAGAACTGTCAACCTGCCTGCACGGGGATGGCGGGCGGACTGGGTCATTTGAAGCACGATGAGGACAAAGCGGTGCGTGAGGGTTGTTTTGATGGCATTCGCAGTTGTCAAAGCTGCACATGATATGCATCTGCTAGGATCCTCCAGGTTGGTGTGCTGCAGGAGTATCTCCTGCCCCACTGAGACCCTGCCAGACTACGTCTGGCTGAAAAAGAATGCCCATTCTATTCTGCTACCCCCCAAATGTCCCTTTCCTTTGTACTTAAACATGCATGGCCTAATCTTGAGATAAGCCAGCAGTTATGCTACTGCTAGGAGCAGCATAGTTCCTCCCAGTCTGTTGAGTTCAGTGGAGTGGGTC
This sequence comes from Anniella stebbinsi, assembly GCA_029215795.1. Taxonomy (NCBI): domain Eukaryota; kingdom Metazoa; phylum Chordata; class Lepidosauria; order Squamata; family Anniellidae; genus Anniella; species Anniella stebbinsi. The sequence goes on from JARDYH010000005.1 coordinate 100,661,506, forward strand.
CACTGTGCCAGGCAGAGGAATTTCTTCACAGAGCGTAATTCCTCACTGTCTGTTCAGTTCTGCTTGTAGGATCATCCAGGTTTCTTCGCTTCCGGGGTATCTCCTGCCCCAATGAGGCCCTGCCTGAGTAAGGCTGGCTCTAAAATAAGTAATGCCTGTGCTATTCCCCTACCCCCAAATATCCTTTTATTTGTACTTAGACATGCATGGCCTAATCATTGAGAGAAGCCACTGCTAGGAGCATAGTTCCTCCTCACAGTCAGTTCAGTTCAGTGGAGTGCATCCACTCACTGTGCCATGCATAGGCACAGAAAATAATAAGCAGATATGCTTTTAGTGGGATCATCCAGGTTTCCACACTGCAGGGGTATCTCCTAACCCTCCAAGGCCCTGCCTGGCTAAGGCTGGCTCTTTAAGAAAGATCTTCTACCCCTGCTCCTGTGGTGACACCACAGAGTTCATACGCTGGCGGGCAGACTGAGTCACCCCAGAAGCAACAGGGCAGCATGGTGTGGGACCACTTTGAGGTGGCAGCGGATCCCCGCTTTGCTGTCTGTCGGCATTGCAAGGCCTCTATCAGCATGTATGCTTCTGCTAGGATCATCCAGGTTGCCCCGCTGCAGGGGTATCTCCTGCCTCTCCGAGGCCCTGCCTGGCTAAGGCTGGCTTTTCAAGAAAGGCTGTGAAATTCCCACTTTTGAGAAACATCCTTCCACATCCAACTGTCTCTCCCCCTGCCAATCCTCTCCCCTCATTATTCCTTTTATGATTTAGGGATGGGCCCTCCTCAGCCAGGTGCATCTCCAGATAGAGATGAGTGAGTTTCTGGATTCCTGGGAACCAGTCACCTCATTGACTTCAGGTGGAGCTGCACGACTTCCTTGGGGCTTCAGAAGCCTGGGCTGTCCAGGCGCTTCCTGCCAGATGTGCAATCCACCCAGCACAAGGCTTAGGGATGGACTAGCTTCGCTTTCAAGGATCGGGGACAGATCCAACAGGCCCTCTGCCTCTGTGCCCACCTCTGCCAAAAATAACTGCCTGCCTGCATCAGCCTGCCTGCCATCTGTGCATGGGGATCGTCTTCCTCCTCCTAGCCTCCATTTCTGAGGGGATGCAGAAGCATCTCACACATTGCCTTTTTTGAGCCACTGTGCCTGCCCAGCCCGCCTTGGTGGGTCGATGTGCATGTGCGTTTTCGGCTTCAATACCAACATCAAGAGAAGCTATGTCAAACTGAATTCAAGTATGCTAATACGTTTCTGTGGATATGGCCATTCGTATAACCCTTCGCACATCACAATTTTCATGGATGTAGGGCCAAAATATTATTTCCTAATGGAAAAGACAACATGAAATTAATGTGGTTACAATCATTTTGTTTCCTAAAGCACCTGAGGATTGTAGCAACAGGAACCAATTAAGGAAAACTATCTCCTCTTATTTGAATGAGGGTGAAATGTATACAGTTTGAATTGGGATGGAAATGCAAAGTGAAATCATTAAGAGAATGTGGCAGTCAGCAAGAGAGCATAAAAACATTAGCTCAGGCAAAGATTATTATTATTATTATTATTATTATTATTATAATACAACGTCATTTAGTAGTTGCTTTTCTACAGGAAATCAGCCAGTGGTGGTTCCACATTTTGGGAGGCCCTTGGCTTAGACACTCTCAATGAGCCACCTTCACTACCTCACTGCCATTATTGCCAGCTGTTCCTCTTCCTCATAATTTCTGCTTGCCTGCCAAGCAAAGAACCAACCAGCAAGCAGGCAGTGGCAGCTATCACAACTTCATGCTTGCTTCTTTTCTCAAATCCCAACCCTTGAGGCTGGCCCTGAAATCAGAATGCAAGGCGACTCACAGCAATATAAAAATATATGAAACTGTTTTCAAAATAACATGCTGAAAACAAACAATAGAGACTAGTAAAAGACCCCAGGGAAAGCCCAATCAAGAAAATGCATGAATGTTTATTGTAGATTTTCAACCGAGTCCCACAGACGTAATTGAAAAGTTCTGAAGTCCAGTCACAAGAATACCTACCCCAAAGAACACGTGTTAATATGAATATTTGTCATATGACACTAATCCACAGATCCGTGGAAGATTCTCACTCTCATAAAATGTTCAACTCTGTACTATAACTTCAGTGCTGGCCCTATGGATTGGGCTGCCCCATCCCCTTCTAGGGCCGATACTTTAAATGCCTTGCTGCATCATTCAGAGATAATTAATTCCTGCCTTCATCTCTCCTCACCCCACTCCTGCACTAGACCCAAGGCCATCCCAGTACAATGTGAGCTTCTGGCTGCAGTGACTCACTCTTCTCTAGGCCTGGCTGCCTTTCATTTCTGTTCACCTATCTTCCACTAGTTGGAAAACGTTGGAAGGCTATCCAAAATGACCCCAAACTCTGCTCTGAAATTTAAAACTCAAAAGGCTGATCATATATTTCTTTTTAGGTCATTCTGCCTTTGCTCTGCCTATTTATATTTGTGATTGTGAAGTATGCAGAATTATTTAATATTTACTGCTATTTTATTTTTCTCACTCACCGAAAAAAAGTTTTACTGATGTTTGTTTTAAGACATTGAGGTGCCCCTGAGCTAGTGATAAGAAGGAAATGTATTATGAGTATTGACTCCCCATCCTCATTTCTCTCTCTCTCTCTTTCTCTCTCTCTCTCTCTCTCTCTCACACACACACACACACACACACACACACATCTGCCAGCGATCTCAAGCCTACCTAGACGATCCAATTTCCTCTAGGGATCTGTCTACTGCATCCGCCTCAGGCTTTTCCAGAAGAGAGACTGCTAATTGGGAAAAATTATGTTGCACTACGTGTGGTGATTTTGTGATGCAGACTGTTGTCTGCAGGGAAGTCAGCTGAGGCCCTTCAGACTCACTGCAAAGCTACAAAACCTCAGCAAATACTTGGCGGGACTTAAAACATATTGTTGGCATTCATAGGTTGGCAGATGCGTATCCTTTGTGTATATGGGATGCTGGATGCCTGATTTTAAGTCTGCAGAGTGATCAGCTAACAAACAAGTTATGCTCTTAGAATTAGTAGCATTAAATTCAGCAATGAAAATCCAGGCATTTAAAATGTGTCATGTAGACAATACTCCATCAAGAAGAGAAAGAACTAAATGCTCAATCTAAATTATATGCTTTAAGGTGGATTTCTGCATTCAGCAGGGGGTTGGAGTCGATAGCCTTATAGGGCCTTTCCAAATCTACTATTCTATGATTCTAAACCAAGTATACATGCATGAACAGAATACTGGACTAAATGGACCCTTGGTCTGTTCCAGCATGACTCTTCTTATGTTCTTATCTATTTTTCAAGGAAAAAATGCTTGAAAAATATATTCATAGGATTAAATACCACTTTGCTAGAGTGGACAACTGCCCATGCAACTGAACTTTCCCCTCCCCTCTTCCCTCTGTAGCCCTCTATAACCCCCAATATCTGCTCTAATGAGTACCCCAATCCTCCAGAGCTGATTTGGGGGGAGCATCGGGTGAGAGGGAGAATCCATTCTACTGGACACCATTGGATTTCACCCATACATTTATTCTATTTTTCAAATAAAATGTTAAAAAGTGTGTGTGTGTGTGTGTGTGTGTGAGAGAGAGAGAGAGAGAGAGAGAGAGAGAGAGAGAATGAGCTATTATGTAATTAGTTACAGACACTGCTGGGTTATTCAAAAGCTAGATTGATTAATTGATTAGCATGAGTCCTATGAACATATGGCCTCCCTGTTTGTTTGAGGCATGAAACTTTTATGTCTGCAGTGCGGAATGCCTCAATATGCACAAAGCTTCTTTTCCCAAAATACACCTGTGTTGAGATAAACAAAAGACATAGGTGGTAGGCATAGGTAGACAAGAAAAGGCCAGAATATAGTAGGTACAGAAGCCAATCAAACTTCAGCGCATACCATTACAAAGTGTGATTACACTGAGTGGGTTATTTAAGAGAATGCAAGATATTAAGTTGACGCTCCTGGCAGGGGTTGTTTCTTGGGCTCATCTACACCTGGAGGCCTTCCGGAAGTGGGGAGGGATGATCGTGAAGTTTTCAGCTTCAGCAATCATCCCTCATGGGGCACAGTGAGCTGTCTTGGAAGTAGAGGAGGGCCATCCTGGGGCAAAGTTTTTTAAAAAAAATTATAGGATGAGAGGATTGTGCAACAGCGCTGATGCGATCCTGCACAAAGGTAGGATTAAAAAAAAAAAACACCAAAAACTCGGCACCATGGACTCCCCCCGTACACTTCCTTGCTTATTTTCTAAGCCCCACTACTGGTGGGGAAGAGGGACAACTCTGGGAGAGAGAGCCACACCGCCTGCGGAGCTCGGGATGGTCCTGAGACCAGCAGAAAAAATGGGAAAAACCCAGTCCCAGCTATCCCAGGAAAATGAAGTGCTTATCCCCCGTTCACCCTGGGATCAGCTGTACGTCATTTGGACGCACAGGGACGACCTCGAGACGACCTCAGGATAAACGTCTGGTGTAGATTAGGCCCTTGTTTCTTTCTTGTGTTCTGAACATTGTCACAAAGTACCATGGTACCTATTCTATTCTTTTGTCTTAATGCCTTTTAAATAAATTCATGTGATTTTACTTATAAAGTGACTGTGCCATTCAATTCAGGAAAATGGGCAGAAAAACGAGAACCAGGGATTCGCCTGTGGTATTCAATTCAGGAACATGTGCAGAAAGCCAAGAACCAGGGATTCCCATGTGGGCAAGGTTTATATAGTGACTTGTCTAAAGCAGGGCCTGGGTAAAGCCTCCATGAATGTGAAATAAAAACACAGCTAAAATTAAACTCCTGCATTGGTTATCTTTATAACAAACCTCCAGGTGTGTTGGACTACAACTCCAGCATTCTGGCTGAAGGATGCTGGGAGTTGTCATCCAAAACATCTAGGGGGCACCAGGTTTGGGAAGGCTGCTGTAAGATATGTCAGTACTATTATTTCCATATTCTGGGTGTTGGAATAAACTAAGGAAGAGCAGCTTGCCTAAGGCTACTAAGGGTGCAAAGTGCAAACTGAGCATGTTTAGACACAAAAAATCCTAAACTCCCAGTGTCTAGCTAGGGAATGCTGAGAGCTATAGGATTTTCTTCTCCCTAATCATGTATAGGATTGCGTCCTAAGTGACTTTATGGCAGAGATGAGATTTCAAGTAGGCCTGATTCACAGCACTACCTTGTACAGTACAATTCAATGCATGCCTACTCAGAAGTAAGCCCCATTGAAGTTAATGGGGCTTACTGCCAAGTAAGTGAGTAGAGGATTGCATCTGTAGCCGCTATGTTACTTTAACTCCCTCATGTCTCCTAAATGAGATTGAGATGAGATTGAGATGAGATTGAGATGAGTAGTAGTAGTAGTAGTATTTAATTAATTACAGTTCTGACCTTAACTTCTAAGCACACATGTACATGTCTAATATGCAGTTTTCACACACACACACACACACACACACACACACACAGAGCAGGGATTTGAACCTATGGTTCCCACTCTATCCGGAAACATAATGAGTTGTGTTTGTCAGCAGACACTGGAGTTCACATAACTTTTTGGTTCATCAAAAAATCTTGCTACCAAAAGCTTGAGCAGTCATTGGAACAATCCCATAATTATACCTTGTTCTTAAACCTATTTATCCAGCCTTCCTGATATCTACAGGAATACTAGAAAAAATTATGCAAAAAGAGCATCTTACATCTTGTATTTTCATTTGTTATTATTTATACAGACACACCATTTGATTCATAAATACATACAGTGAGCTAAGAGTGGGATTTACAGCTAAGAGGGCCTAACCAATGCTTCAAGTACTCAGCAGCAACTATTATGAGCTATTTCATGTACAGCTGGAGACAAATGATACTTCCTTGGTTTGTCTTAACTTAAAATTCAGAAGTGTTGCTCGGATTCATTTCTTAACCATCCTGAGTGGGGGATAGGCACACCAGATTTATGGCCCTTTAATACAATCAATTCTGAACGTATCTTTAGACAAATAACTTTAAAAGCAATGCCTCAAGAAATACCTCTATTAATTTCAGCTTCAGTGTATTTTTCTGTACATTTTTTTGAAAGAGAGAGAGAGAGAGAGAGAGAGAGAAGGGGAGAGAGAAGACCTCACTTTAACTTGGCTCTGAAACAAATTCCAACAGGAACATTTTGAAATAAAATCCCAGAAGTGTACAATCCTTCAAATAATTAAACTGGGAGAAAGTCCCCTAAGGGCAGACCAACAAAATTTAGTAAAAAATAATTGCTGTGCAGAGTATTTGCTCTATTTGGACTGAGTATAAGCAGAAGCGCATACACACACAAAACCCTACTGAGAGCAGGAACATTCCAAGATGAAGCAAGCAAACAACAGAACCATGTAACTACCTGGCCACACTGCTGGATTTGTTGTTGGCCTGCAACCCAGAATGTTATACTTCAGCCAGTATAAAATAACAACCAGGCTATTTACAAGGCTCTGCCAAATATTAACCTTATATCCAATTCGCTTCAAACCTTTCAAAGTCTCTAATGCGAACCATACAAGATCGCCATTGCTTTATAGGATTCCGTAAAGACTGCATTATGGGCTGGTTATAGGTTTTAAAACGTTGCGTGTTTATGTAAACATAATGATGTGAGGCATTTTATGCTGGGTAACCTAGCAATTAATTCATTTGTAAACCTCATCTCTCCAGTGCCCCAAGAAAGAAAGAAAGAAAGAAAGAAAGATTAATTTGCTGAAGAAAACAGGTTCAAGTTTACCCTGAAGTCAGGGGACCAAATTACTTTAGCAAGTGGGTTGCGGTTTTAATGAGTTAGAATTTTAAAATGCTTTCTGCCCAGTGAGAATTATTAATGAAAAGAATTGAGAATGAGAAAAACAGATATTGATGATGACTCATTAAAACTATTAAAATGATAAAAGAAATGTAAGTTGGAGGTTAAAAGGAAGTTCGAAGGTGAAATTTCTAGAGTGATTAAATTGACAAAAGTCCTTGCTTTCTGCAATAGGTGAAATGGCATGTATTTTACAAACAGAAACAGAAATCCCCAGTATCTGAACCTTAAATATACACATTTCTTATTATTTCTATTCACTGAATTAGGCCCCTGCCACAGTGTGTAAAATATATGCAGCACATTTACTTGAGTTTTCCTTTACTATAGAAATAAAATGAATAGTTTTGCAATTGTCAAAAATTGGGGGGAAAAGAATTATGCCTTCCATATTTTCAGTGATATTATTATTAATATATTCGGCTATGGGGCGGTATATAAAAGTAATAAATAAATAAATAAATAATAATTTTGTGATAAAAAATTGTAATCAAAATCTGAATGTTCATAATCAAGAATTAATCCCAAGAAGCCCCTTGAGTTTAGAGTATATGACATTCTTATTGGCCATGTTTACACCATACATTTATCCTGGGGTCAGTTTGAGGTCATCCCTGTGCATCCAAATGATACACAGGGGATCCCGGGATCAACCGGGGATGACCTCTCAGTTTCCCCAGGATAAAGTGGATGGCAATTATCACATTTTTCCCTGCAGTCCTGAGACAATCCGGAGGACTGCAGGTGGTGTGGCGCAGGCTCCTGGGTTTTCCTCCTCCCTGTGAGTAGCAGGACTTTGCAAAAGGGCACAGAGCTGGAGGGGGGGGCTCTGTGCCCATGGGGGCAGCAGTTTCGCCATCCTCAAAATGGCTGCTGGCACTTTTCAGTACTGAGTTTTGGGTTTTTTGTTTTTGTTTTTTTATTTACTTTTGCAAAGAATCAGGACCACACAGTTGCATGACCAGCTTCTGCATTAAAAAAAAATGTGGCGCTGGAGCATCCCTCCTGATTTCCAGGATGTTGCACTGGTGTGTGCAGTCAGGGAAAGCCCAGAATCCTCCCCCCATCCGAGATAGCCGGTAGGTGTAGATGAGCTCATTGTCTCAGGGGCCACTGTGACACGTCTTAGTTACATCCCCTTTGGATTACTGTAACGTGCTCTACGTGGGGCTGCCTTTGAAGAGTATTCGGAAACTTCAACTGGTTCAAAGAGCTGCAGCCAGATTGTTGTCGGGGCCAGTTACAGGGAGCATACAACTCCCCTGTAACAACAGCTCCACTGGCTTCCGGTCTGTTTCCGGGCACAATTCAAAGTGCTGGTTATTACCTATAAAGCCCTATATGGTTTGGTCCAGGTTTTCTGGAAGACTATATTCTCCCATGTGAGCCTGCCCATGTGCTGAGATTGTCTTTGTCTCTGTCCCACCAACATCCCAGGCACACCTGATGGGTACGTGGGAGAGGGCCTTCTCCGTGGGTGCTCCAAGGCTCTGGAACTCCCTTCCTAGGGAGGATAGGCTGGCTCCATCTGTGTTACACTTCTGAAGGCAGGCAAAAAATTGGGGTGGAGGAACGGGGCTCCGGCTCTGAACAGCCATCCCATTTATTTTATTTTGTTTTTATTTTCTTTAAACGATGGTGCGCAGAGGTGGTCCAGTGAGTGTTCTGCTCACTGGTCCACCCCCTTCCCTGCCCAGCCTATGGCGACCAATCAAAGGTCACCATCGACTGTGGCATGCCTCCGCAGCAGCTCCAGAGCAAGGGCAACAGACAGCAGATGCCGTCGTCACCTCACCGCAAGCCAAAAAAGTCAGGGTAAGTGCCTGACTTTTTAAAAGAGCTTTGAGGGTTTGTCCCTGGATGGCTTTGAGATGGTGGTTGCGTCATGTAGATGACCTGCCGCCACTCCAAATCCTTCCCGGGGCAAACTGCTCATCAAGATGTACCTTCTGACTAGTTTTCTACATAGATGTTTGTTTGTTTTAAAGCTTGGCTTCAAGAATAGGAGACTGCATATATTTTGGGTTAATTAACATGAGCAAAAGAGAACAGTGCTTTCAATTATCTCTTGTGAGAATGGTGGCTACGGTGGATTTACAAAGGATTTGATTTACTGTGATTCTGGACAACCAATTTTCTAGTAGGCTTCCTTGCTACTTGGGATATGCATACTGCAGACTCAAAACTCATGTGTTCCAACTTCGAAGCCTTTGAGCCATGTGAAATGAGATCATGCAACTTTTTCAGCCCAGTGTCTATTTACTTAGATAAGTTTACTTCAAAGTACATGGGATCCCAGCCTTATTTACTTCAAGGAACATATGTACTCACAAGTACTTTCATGATTGTGGCCTAACATTTTATACCATGTACTGTTCTTTGAAACAGAACGGGAACTTCCCCATTTAGTTAGAAGATTTTCCCCCCTAATTAGGTGTTATTCCTAATTAATTTTGTTAAAGTGAGGCCTTGAAGTATATTTTGTAGACACGTCTTTAATAGCAGTGCTGTTATTTTAACAATGGTCTGCCATTGTTCTATCTCACAAACACACCATCTGACTAAAAGCCCATATTTATTTCCCTAATTTTATAAACATTTAATAGGTCCTTATTAAACACATCAGCCAGCATGATTTAATAACACAATCAGTCTAGAAGTTTGAGAAAATTGAAAACAGGATTTGAATGTAATACAGCCACAATTACCGGAGATTATAGACAATCATTTCCATATGTCTGCAAGGGAGAGCTGCTAATCTCTGTTTGCGTGGAGGTGATTTCCCCTGGAACACTTCCCAGCCTTCAACAGCACTAGTGCTGAACAAATTAGATTTGAAAGTCCCCCTTTTTATGACTAAGGTAATATACTCGGTGTGTTTAGAGAAACACTGAGTTTGTATTTTAACTGGCCTCCAAAAGTTGGGCAGAGACCTTCTTCTCATTTAGTTTGGCTACATTATGCTATATGGTAATTAATTTTTTTCCTACGGTCAATACATGTTTAGGGGGTGCTGTCATAGACACAAAAGGCCTCTCCACCCACAAGGCCCTAAAACATTTGGTGACATCATGATTTTGGAATGCAAAGCAATTAGCTCCAGTCAGAATACTATGTGCTGCTTGAGGCACGGGGACACGTTTCGTATTTTAGAGTCCTCCTAACACTTTACTCCCTGATTTGCGTCTTATGAGGCTCTGAATAGAGGGGTTTGTGTATTGGGAAAATGCAGAATGTAGAAAGTAAGCCTTTTGTGTAACATTGACTAGGCTTACACAGCAGCAAGTAAAACCAGATCTATACTTTCTTAACCCTCTTCGAAAGAGTCATGAACTCTGAACATTCAGCTGACCAATGATTCCAATGTGCTGCATGTTTTTGTAATCACTGCACTTGAAACTGATTCATAGGACAGAGCTATATGTACTTTTTGCATGGATTGAATTTATTCATAATACACATGTTGGAGGAGAGAGAGATCAAACTAGGGATGCTCTAGGATTTCGTTTGCTCCGTGTTTTTACACGAATTGACCTGATACACATTTTCCAGACAAATATACGGATCCGAATGCACTTACCTTTCAGTTTTGCACTTTTCCGAATCTTGTGATACAATTCATGGCTTAAAAAACATTCCAAAATGCATAAAAATGTGTATTTTAAGATAATGTGTGTACAAAAATATGTTTTAAATATTGCAGTGTTTCATGCATTTTTTAAAAAATGTAGATTGATGTGGAAAAGGCCATGAGTAGAAGACAAAGTTGTTTGGAAACACCCACCCGCGATAAACTTTTGTGAATGACACGGGGAAATGGCAACATAAGAGCCTCATCTGCAAATACCCTTAGGGTGCAATCCTATGCATATTTAGACAGAAAAAGTACTACAGCTCCCAGCATTCCCCAGCCTGCATGCTAGGAACTGTAAGACATTTTTTCTGTCTGAACATGCACAGGTTTGCACCCTTAGTCTTAGTAAAGCAAGGGGGAAGGGAAGGCAGGGAAGAAATGGAATTCCTACTGCCAAAAGTACACCAACAGCTGGCCAACTCGCTGGTTCTGTATATATACTGCATGGCTTTGTTTTAAATTAACTGGGCTTATGCACTACACAAGTATGCCAAAACATAAATCCTTCTGCTTTTTTTTTTTTTAAAGGTGGCTGTTTCTCTCGTACTGATAACATTGCTATTGTAATTCTGAAGTATAAAAAGGCAGAAAATGATCACCACTGAGCACACCCGTTTCCTCATGTCTTAACCCTCCAGTGCATTCCAGAGCGGGCCTTTGGACCTTAGAGAGCCTTGCTCACTATCCTCTCTTTCCAGAGCTGAGATGGCACTCCGGAGGGGAAGATAGCACAGAGCTGTATAGAAGACTGTTGATGATAGACATTAACACGTTGGCCATTTCTACACCAGGCTTGTGGCCTGGGATGGCCCCTGGATGGTCCCTGTGAGTTCAAATAATAATAATAATAATAATAATAATAATAATAATTTCATTTCTTACCCGCCTCTCCATTTGGATCGAGGCAGGGAACAGCAGTAAATATAAAATATGATAAAATACATAAAACTAATTAAAACATGGTGCACATTATTAAAATAGCAATAAAACATCCTAAAAACATCCTAAAAACATTCTAAAATTCCACTGGATATGCCTTCAGGAAGAGACTTGTCTTTATAACTTTCTTAAATTCTAAAAGACTGTTAAGTTGACGAGTCTCCTCAGGATGATGCACAGGGACTCCCGGGGGTTGGGGGCAGCCATGGGATTTGCCAAGGATAAGGGATCCCTGGAAGATCTTGAATCTTCCATGGTCCCAGGAAGTTCCCAGAACCATGGGAGATGTAGCCGTCCGTTCCAGGTGCTGCCGTGCTGCCGTGCTTACTTGCGAGTCAGCGCAGCAGCACAAATGGGCACTGAGCTGCACCACATGGCTCCATGCCCATCAGGGGCGGGGGGGGGACACCAATTTCACCATCCCCAGAATGGCGGGGGGGACGGCCCCCCGTTTTCCCACATTTTTTAAAATTAACTTATGTTTTTATTGGAGCACAGGAGTGCTCGTCTCTGATCTTTTTTAAAAAATGACACCCATGATGGCCCGGGAGGAAGCCGGGATGTCGCGCCCTTGATGTATATTGACGATGATGATCCCAGAAGCTGGTACTTCCAGAAGGACCTTTCCTTACCCGGCTTGCTGGGTGGGGAGAGGAGGTTGCGGGCGAGGATGGGGTGAGGTGACGTAGGGGCCTGCCATTGGCAGGCCCAGAGTGGTGCCACCAGAGAAAGGAGGGGTCCAGGGCTATTTAAGGCCTGGGACCCCTCCACATCTCCACAGTTTGCTGCGCAGCTCCCTCCCGCCCTCCCCTGTTGTCAGTGTGGGTTCGCTGGTCGTCTTTTTTGAGGCCAAGTAGGAATTTTTTGCTCACAATCTAACTTGGTTGTGAGTTTTTTCGCCTACTTCACACTGCAAAAGCAGAATGGGTGATAACTAGGTTAATCTGGCTATTTGGTCACTGTTATGGCGGTAGGAGTGGGCATTTTTTATGTTTTGTTAATGGTGAGCATTCACAGGCACTGTTCAAGTGATTGGTAACACCTGAGGCCAACCACTGAGAGCCCTGCGGCATCAGTTGGGGGGGATAAGGCTTACCTTTGGGGCCAACCCTTCTCGTCTACTCGGAGCCCTGCGGTACGAGGGGAGACGACACCGGAAGGCCCCCCTACTCAGATTGTGGAAGCTCAGGGGCGGCGATAGCGCAGGCGCCCCTTCCCGGGCTGAGAATGTCTCACCCGACCCCTTCAATGGCCTGGCTGGCCATGGTAAAATGCCCGCCTAGGATTACCTCCCCCCTTTACTTATCTGTAAATAATAAAGTGGCCCTTGTTTATATCCCAACTCTTGTGTCGCCTCATTATTCTCATCCTTCGCTCCGCAATCGCCCATCCTCCCACCCTCTACACCCCGTTGTGTAGAAAGGGCTTTGTCTTCATGAAGCCAACAGTACTTGAATCAGTTAAAAAGCAACACACACACACAAAAACCCAATCAGATTTCTCCTCTCTAAGTGGCTACTAGTTGAAACAATTATGAAATGTGACCTAATGCTACAATGTTGGAGGGGCACCCTTCCAGCTGTCATCTCCTGCACTGAAAATCGGCTCAGTAGTTTTAGCCTGCATTTTCGTAATCATTATTTCATTGCATCTGGGGATAATCTGAGAAACATCTAACAATGGTGTGCAACTCCAAGGTGGAAAGCATAATCAGCATGGAAGGGAAATTCAGACATGTGTCATGAGTCAGTGTAGGGGACTGCCGTTAATTTTGCAAATTTTATTGTAAGTAATTAACATAATATGTATCTCATTGTCATGAACACAGCAGATGTCACACTACAGCTGGCAAATAGATTGGATGTTAATCTAGATTGTTCTAATTCAGAGTTTGTTACCCGTAAATGTGAAAAACTAGAAACTGGCCTGTGGCAGGGTTTTCAGGAAGGAGAGAAATTGTTTTATGTGTAGGCTGACCATATGAAAAGGAGGACAGGGCTCATGTAACTTTAACAGTTGTAGAGAAAAGGGAATTTCAGCCAGTGTCATTTGTATGCAATTAGTTCCTGGTGAAATTCTCTCTTCATCACAACAGTTAAAGTTGCAGGGGCCCTGCCTTCTTTTGTATATGGTCACTCTAGTATAGTGCCTGCAACTTTAATTGTTGTGATGAAGAGGGAATTTCACCAGGAACTAATTGCATACAAATGACACCTGCTGAAATTCCCTTTTCTCTACAACTGTTAAAATTACATGAGCCCTGTCCTCCTTTTCATATGGTCAGCCTATTTATGTGGATTTATAAAAGAACAACACTGGACTTTTGCTGACTTGTCACTTTAACATGCTGAGGAATAAACCTTTTAAAAATGAAAGGTGAGGTTCTCAAGGGTTTAACAAACACATACAAATTCTGTATATGCTGTTTTAACAAATTGTCATATTTGACTTCTGGGCCTTGCTTGCCATTTTCTGGTTTATTTTTATTAATTTATTATTTCTTTATTTATTGATAGATAAATTGATTGATTGATTTAAATTGATTTTTAGACCACCTTTAAGGGTAGAACCCTCTCTAGGTGGTGTTCAAGACATAATTTTGCAAAGCAAATCCTGCACACTGCATTATCAGAGAGCAAGGCCCAGAGCAACCCCCATAAAACTCTGTATGATCCTTTCTTACCAACTACCCTGTAGTAGGGTGACCAGATAAAATCCAGGTCAGGGCTCATATAACTTTAACAGTTGTAGAGAAAAGGGAATTTCAGCCAGTGTCATTTGTATGCAATTAGTTCCTGGTGAAATTCCCTCTTCATCACAACAGTTAAAGTTGCAGGGGCCCTGCCTTCTTTTGTATATGGTCACTCTAGTATAGCGCCTGCAACTTTAACTGTTGTGATGAAGAGGAAATATTACCAGGAACTAATTGCATACATATGACATTGGCTGAAATTCCCTTTTCTCTACAACTGTTAAAGTTGCATGAGCCCTGACCTGGATTTTATCTGGTTACCCTACCCTGTAGCATCTGGGCTTCACACAGGCATCTGATTAGCCACCTTAAGAACAGAATGCTGGACTAGATCAGCTTTTAGTCTCATCAGCATGGCTCTTCTTATTATATGCCCACCCATACCTGTGGAACAGCTTTCTCTGGGAAGAGCTTGAAATAGAAAACTGGGATAGTCTCTACTGAACAGGCCAGACAAGTTACACCCCTAGGAGGAGGAGCAGCAGCAGCATGCTGTTGGTGGCAGTTGGTGTGTGTGTGTGTGGGGGGGGTCATATTAGAGACCTGTTGGACCCATTGCACACCCTGCTCTCTGAGTGTGCAGGATTGTGGCCATTTAACTAGTTTTATGTTTTTAAACTGCTGCTGTAAAGTATTTTTTCCTTCTAAACATCAGGCACGATAGTTAGGAGAACTGAATTTTAGAATTATTGGGTCAATCCATAGTATTTCAAAAATACAAAATATAGGTGCCAGATTCATTAAAACTGTGATCTTTGACCTTAAGGAGTTTATAACTCGAGTGGTTCCAAATTGAAATTTGTAAAGCATAGAAACATTTATTAAACCATAGTTTGTCTTGTACACACATATACTTAACTACTTTTACACACAGAGAAACACACACCATTCTGGTTGTTTCTGCTGGGGTCAGAGGAGTTGTGATGTTTGTTTCTGGGCTTTCTTTCTAAATTTAAAACCAATGTTGATGAGTTTTTGAAATCGCAAGTCCTTAATCCATGTGTACTCTAAATATTCTTGGAAATACCAAACACAACATTTCTCTCCAGTTGAACACCCAGGATAACTGGTGCTCAGAACTTCTGAATGCAAACGAAAGTTGCACACATACTTGTAGAGATAAATAGACAAAACGATGACCTCCCTAGGAGGCCTGAGGGACAGAAGTAACAGATAGTAGCAGATGGCAAAGTCAGCAGTGCAAGTATTACTGACACCCCTCCCCCATATGAGCACCACGAAAAAACCTCTTCCTTCTAGTGAAGGGATGAGGAATCTGTAGCCCTCCAGATGTTGTTAGACTACAGTTCCCAGCATCCCTGACCATTGATCATGCTGGGAGTTGGAAGGCCTCAGGTTCCCCACCCCTGTTCCAGTTGTCTACCATGCAGAAGTGGTGATGTTGGAGACATTTCATTGCTTTGAAGCATCTACCAAAAGCATCAAAGGCACTTTCAGGAAGGGCAAAGGATGCAGCTGCTTCCTGCCTTCCCATGTTTAAGACTTTATGCTTAGGGACACCAGTCTTTCTGATGATTGTCTCAGCACAATACATTCTCTTTAAATGCTGGCTTTGAGGGGAGGGGTTCGTAATTTATCAAAGAATAGGATTTTGGACTTTGCTGTAAAACTTTTCTTCTCCCTCTATGAAATCTTTATATAGATACACCCTCTGTGTGTGTATGTGCTGGGTGGGGCACATACAGGTACTTATATATATCCCATTATATTTTCCTCTGTGCTTAATACCAGGTTCAGGGAGGGGGCAGTTTGCATTGTAGAATTGGTGGTTCATAGGCAGACAGTTAATCCCCTCTCCTCCATTGCTGCTTTAGCCAAATTGGGCCCTCTGTGCTGCATTTTGGACAAGAAGAAGACATGGGACATCACAGTTTAATTCTTAACTTTGAAATGAATATTTTAGACATATTTGAGCAAGTCATATATCTATACAGTGCATATGTTTTCTATTCAAGAGAACTGAGTTTACCAGCTACCAGTACACCAGTAGTGGGGAAGGTGTAGCCCTCCAAATGCTGATGGATTACAACTCCACAAGATGTTGCAGTGGCCACCAATTTGGATGGCTTTAAAAGAGGGTTGGATAAATTCCTGGAGGAGAAGGCCATCAATGGCTACTAGGCCTGATGGCTATTTGCTACCTCCACTATCAGAGGCAGTATGCCTATGTACACCAGTTGCTGGGAACATGGGTGGAAGGGTGCAGTTGTACCCATGTCCTGCTTGTGGGTTCTTGGTGGACAGCTGGTTGGCCACTGTGTGAACAGAGCGCTGAACTAGATGGGCCATTGGTCTGATCCAGCATGGCTCTTCTTGTGTTCTTAACTCCCATCAGTCCTAGCCAGCATAGCCAGTGGTGAAGGATATTTGGAATAGCAATCCAAAAACATCTAGAGGGCCACAAGTTTCCCTATCCTTGCAGGAAATGGTTAACAAATTAGGCTCTCTCTCACTTAGCGGAATCTTTAATTGAAGTTATTGTAGGATAAATTGATCTATTGTAGTTCAAATAATTGTGATCTCAAACAAACAAATAAAACAACAACTATACTCTGATAAACACGAGTATTTTTAGACATTTTCATTATAAATGGAAAACTATTATTTTTCATTTCAGTATAGGGTGACCACCTGTCAGGATTTCCCCGGATTTGTCCTGGTTTTTGTTCTATTCTGGATGTCAGGGGGGATTTTCTGTTATTTTCTATATTGTCCTGGAAAGACACACTTTCCCCTTTAAGGCCGCCATTAGCATTTTGGGAGGGAATTATGTGCTTTCTGGAGGCGCATCATTTCCCTTCCACTGCTCCAATCAGGACCTTAAATGGGAAAGTGTGTCATTCCCGGAGATTATAGAAAAGGCCCTGATTGGAGTAGTGGGGGGGGGGGCAGAAATGACACACTTTCCCCTCCTCCACTCCAATTGGGGCCTTTAAGGTAGCGGGGTGGGGGATGACGCTTTTTCCAGAGGCCCTGAAAAGTCACTTTCCTGCCCTGCCCACAGGTTGTCCTCTTTTTTGGTTTTCCAAATATGGTCACCCTATTTCAGTAGATAAAGGATTCAAGGAAATTCAAGAAAACAGGAACACTCATGACTTTTAGTAGCTCAAAGACCACACACCTTTTCAATAGAATAGGGGATAAATGCATATAACCATGTTTTTACATGATGACTGTAACTGTCACTTTATATCCCAAATTTAGGAAATTTCCATAATGAAATTACCTACAATCTCTCAAAGCAAGTGCTCCACCCTTAAAGGTATCCTAGAAATAATTTTAGATGATAGATGATTATAGATAGATGATAGATAGATGATAGATAGATAGCAAGGAAGCCTACTCCATTATTCAGTTTTAATCACCTTGGACAGTATTCAACACTGCCTATGTGCTAGTGGGACTGACCGCTAGAGCAATGGGAAGCTAGCAGACCCTGAATTAAATGGAAATAAACTGAAATGCTGATGCAATATTTCATCTGCATCTCTATACAAAGTGTTGTGTGAATGCATGGTTGATGTGAAGTCTCCGACTCATACAAAAAATTGAATTCCGTCAATGAGTGCCCAACTGAATGAAAGACACCTGACAACCACAAAACACAGATAGGCAGATTTCACAAAATTGATACACCCCTACTATGAGGCAAGTTAGGCTGAGAGTCAGTGACTGGGCCAAAAATCACACAGTGAGCTTCATGGCTGAGTGACAACTAAAACCTGGTCTCCCAAGCCCCAGTCCAATACTCTAATGGCTACACCACATTTATTTATTTATTTATTTATTTATTTATTTATTTATTTATTTCATTTCTAACCCGCCTCTCCATCTAGATCGAGGCGGGGAACAACACGAAGTATAAATATAAAAACAATAATAAAAACAATAATAAACCATTAAAACAGATAAAAACAAATACATTATTAAAAACATCTTAAAATTAAACTGGATAGGCCTGCCGGAAGAGAGCAGTCTTCACGGCTTTCTTAAATTCCAGAAGACTGCTAATTTGTCGAATCTCCTCCGGCAGGCCATTCCACAGCCTGGGAGCGGCAGAAGAGAAGGTAATCTGGGTAACACTCGTCAGCCTAGTTCTGGCTGACTGGAGTAAATTCTTCCCAGAGGACCTGAGTGTGCAGGGCGGATTATACGGGAGAAGGCGATCCCGCAGGTAACCTGGACCCAAACCATGTAGGGCTTTAAAGGTAATAACCAACACTTTATACATCGCCCGGAAACTAATGGGCAGCCAGTGGAGTGATTTCAAAATTGGTGTTATGTGGTCACCCCTAGGCGTACCGGTGACCAACCTGGCTGCCATATTTTGAACTAATTGAAGTTTCCGGACTAGGCACAAAGGTACCCTATGTACAGCGCATTGCAGAAGTCGAGCCTCGAAGTTACCAGTGAGTGCACTACCATCTTTAGGTCTTCCAACTCTAGGAAGGGGCGCAGCTGGCGTATCAGCCGAAGCTGAGAGTAGGCACTCCTGGCCGTCACATCTATCTGGGCTGTCATTTGGAGCGACGGATCCAGGAGTACCCCCAAGCTGCGAACACAGTCTTTCAGGGGGGGTGTAACCCCATCCAGAACTGGTTGACACACCTCCAGACCCAGGTTGTGGCCTTTGACAGCGAGCACCTCCGTCTTGTCTGGATTCAGCTTCAGTTTGTTTTTCCTCATCCAGCCCATTACCGCCTCCAAACATTCATTCAGAGGAGACACACTATCCTTAGCTGACGATGTTGTCGAAGGCACAGAGAAATATATTTGGGTGTCATCAGCGTACTGATAGCACCCCGCCCCATGCCTCCGGATGATCTCTCCCAGCGGTTTCATATAAATGTTAAACAGCATTGGGGAAAGGATGGCACCTTGTGGTACACCACATAGCAGCTCCTTCTTTGAAGAGCAGCTATCCCCAAGCATTACCATCTGGAACCTGCCCGAGAGATAGGACCAGAACCACTGAAGCACAGTGCCCCCGATTCCCAATCCCCTCAGGCGTTCCAGAAGAATACCATGGTCGATGGTATCGAAAGCCGCTGAGAGGTCCAGGAGTACCAACAGGGACACACTCCCCCTGTCAATACTCAGGCGTAGATCATCCACTAAGGTGACCATAGCAGTCTCAACTCCGTATCCTGCCCTGAAGCCGGTTTGAAATGGGTCTAGAAAATCTGTATCATCCAAAACTGCTTGGAGTTGGGAGGCAACTGCCCTCTCGATCACCTTGCCCAAAAACGGATTTGATACTGGCCTGTAGTTATTAAGGACCTGAGGGTCCAGGGAGGGCTTTTTTAGAAGCGGCCGTACTACTCTCTTTGTTCACTGTTGCCTCTTCCCATCATAGCCAGTAATTCATGATGTATATGTGTATGTAGCTCTGGATTGGAAGGGAAAAGTTTAGGACTTTCATCTGGCAGCTCACCCATGCAAGCCAAGAAACTGCTTGAGATTTGTCAGCTCTGACAAGTGACTGACTTTAAACGTATAGAGATATTATGAGCTATTTAGACTGAGTGAGTGTTTTATACTGTATGGCCCTTGTGGCAGTGAAACCTCTGACAGCAATTAGCTGAGCTGGTGTGATGGCTATGAATTTTCACTTTGCAGTTCTGATTTTGTAAGGAAGGGAAATTGTCATTTTGGTTGGGATTAAAACTTGACAGAAGTAACTGAGAAGCTTGGGGATAGATGGTGGTGGGAAGCCCATGGCAAAGAGGCTGAAGGAAAACTCAATGGAAGAGAATGGATTACAAAAGAGGAACTTGAAGGGATGCTAGGCTTGATGAAAGGATGGAGGTTCAAAGAAGACTTTTTATTTTGGGGGCAGGGGAACCTTCATTCTGAAGATGTGGAAGGGCTGCATGCTGTTGGAAACAGAGAAAGGAGAAACCCTGGGAGGAAGGACAGTAGAGAAACAGTAATTCAACCAATAATTCATTACAACCAGTAATTAAAGGAAAAACAGTTTCACGACATTGTTTCCCCCGTCCCCCTCCCAACTTTGTCCCCAACTTCATGTCACCAAATCATTTCAGTAATTCATCAATACATTTATTAACAGGAAGGAAGCAGGCAGCCAAGGGGAGCCAAAGGGTCACCCCATTGCTAGATCGAGTTCTGACACCTTGACAGGTGAAATCTATCCATTTGTGGCTTCTTCTCTCATGGCCACATTGGGACTTGGCTACCCTAAAGGGAAAATGAGGGCCCAGAAGCAGTGGAGGAGTGATTGAGCTGAAATGCACAAATTGATTTGAATTACCTATCCATTTCTTGGATCCAACTGAAGATACTTCCTTTGCTCTACTTCAGATTGCCCCAGCTGGCTTTTGCCCCTGTAGAGCTGCACCACAGGTGTCTGAAGCACAGCAACTACTTGGAGGTAGTCATTTGGAAAATTATAAGGAAAGGGTTAAGCACCCTTCCCCTACCTGCCACTCTTCCATTCCCAATTATATCCTCTCAAAGTGGCTTTTCCAGAAAAAAATATATATAGGAGCATCGAGTTACCATTACATGTGTGTAATGTATGTATTGACTTCAGACAGAGACCTTTCCCGCCCTACAGCAGGACAATATTTAACTGAAGATGGTCATGATTGAGCTTGTGATCTTCTTCATGGAAAGAGTATTTGAGCTGTGATCTGTCCTCACTGGAAGCATCTGCATGGGGAAAGGCATAATTATGCCAACAAATATAGCACTTTATTTCAGAGGACTGTCATAATCCAAACCTGAGCATCTCTTGGAAGAATGCCTTTGCTCTTCTACAATATTTGTGTAAGCCGAGGTCTCTATTGCTTTTCTATTCCAGCATGACTCAGTAGCGGACTTCACATTTTACAACAACCCAGTTTTTGATTTTTAAATGGGTTGTTGTGAATGAGCAAGCATGCTGGTGCCTGCGGCCTGATTGCTCCTGCTGCACATGGGAGCAGTGAAACAACCAAGCACACTCCATTCCTGTTTTTTTTGTCGTGATGTGTAAACCAGGAAGTCTGGCTTGTCTCTCCCCTGACAATCTAGAGCCCTAACCCATAGTTTACTGTTGGAATATTTCTATGGAATTGTTACAGAAGAGACAAGCCAGAGTTCCCAGTTTGCACATCATGACAAATACCCCAAGCACAAAGCAGGTGCAATCAGGCAGCACAGATCAGAATGCACACTCATTTACAACAACAAGTTTTTTTAAAACTGGGTTGTTGTGACATGTGAACCAGGCCAGCATAATCTGAGATCTTTTGCCAATTCCACACACCTAACTTAATTAAATAGGGATTGAAATTAACTACAGACCGTACTTAACTTCATGCTCTCATAAATACTCTTTCCACCCCTTTTTATCCTAAACATCCAGCATGAAGGAGAGTTCTGTATAACCCAAAAGTCTGCACACCAATTTAGTTTGTCCTAATAAAGATATTATTTTTCTATCCTTGTCTGTGTTTAAGAAAAAGAATACAAATTAGAATTTGTGCGCTAGGATTACATTTACAGAAATTTGGTATATGTTATATTTTTAGCTGTTTAAATTTATAGGACAGGATTTAAATTTTATAGGATTTAAATTTAATTTGGACAGTATATTTTATATTTTCTTTCCACTATGTTGTTGTCCACCCAGAACCTTTGAGAGGGAGTTTGATATCAAATATATAAGTTGGAAATCTTTTTGCCACTCGGTTTTTGGAACTAGAGGTTTATTTTCTAGTACTTCCTCTTGCTTTTCCTATGAATGTTCTGGCTTGTGCAGGAGGGTATCTACTATATTAATTCCAGAACCCAGTTACGTGTCATTGGTTTAATGGCCTCCGACAGGAAACATGATTTTTTTCAAGTGAAATACTTACTCATAAACTATCCAACAAGGTCAATGCCTGTGCATGTAAATGACAGCATGAAGAATACAGGTGTTAATGAATACATTTTAATATTGCTTCCCGGCTTTGCAGATATTGTACATTTAGAAGCATGTGGTACTCTTGCGCCTACGATCGTTCTTTTGGAAATAAAACAAAATGGGAAGCATCACAGGTATTTTATTTCACTGTCAGCTTTAATAAAGACAAAATGATTTTCCTAAAGGAGTAAAATATCCACACCATTTTTTCCCCAAAACTCTTTTTTTTGTCAAGCTGAAAATTGTATTGAACTGTGTAAGCAAATAAACAAAAACAAAAAAGACATGAGATTTTTATGCATATCTTATTAGCTCATTGCCTTTGATTCCTGCAAGTGATGTCATGGAGCCCAGCTGGTGTGTTATTGCAAATGATTTCCCCTTACTCATGTTTCACCAAGTCATTTCAAGCCCTAATGGAATTACTTTCTCTTTGAAACCAGAGGAGTTCCCTCCCACCCGACTCCGTCTGATTCACCTCTCCTATCAGCTGTAAAAGAAAAGAATCTGTTACAGAAATTGCAACAAATACATTAAAGCAAAAAGTGTTAAGAACAAGCTTTTGTTTCACATTGAATGATCTCCCCACCTTTCCCATTCACTTCTTTGTATCTGCTGTATTCAACCTGAAGCTGCTTACTAAGCTGATATTCCCTCTTTTTCGAAAGCTGAATAAAGAGAATTAAAAGTGCTGTGGGTGAAATGTTTGAAAAACGCTTCTATCATTTATTTTTTCACAGGTGTATGCCCCACCTTTCACCCAAGGAGCACATGTGTTTTATCCTTATAACAGCTCTGTGAAGTGTGTTAGACTGACAGTATCTCTACACTAAGGGGAATCGTGTTGTTTACCTTGAGCTGTTGTGCTTCCTGGTTCTTAGCACGATAGATATGAGCTGATTGCACTGGAGGAGAGGGGTGAAAAGGCAGAAGATCCTGCTGTTTCCTGGGGCTCCTTTAAAGGTTTGAATTCAGGGAGCGCCTCCCTCCCTCCCTGGCATGTGCATAAAGGAGAGGAGGGGAAATCTTGTTTTCTTAAGATAACTTGTGCTGTACTGTTTCCCCCAAGAAAGCCAGGGCTTACTTTTGAGTAGATGTCAGATTGTGCTTTAAGTCTGCTTTAAGTGTGCAACCCTAGGCACACTTATTTGGGAGTAAGCCCCAGTGAACACAGTGGTACTTACTTCTGAGTGGACTCTTAGGGTGGACATATTTGGGAAACTAAAAAAGAGGACACCCAAGGGTGGGTGGGAAGGCGGATTTCTGGAGCCTCTGGAAAGCGCCTCATTACCCCTCTGCTACCTTAGAGGCCCCAGCTGGAGCGGAGGAAGGAAAAGCATGTCATTCCCCCCCACTCCTATTGGGGCCTTTTTTATAATGTCCGGGAATTACACACTTTCCCCTTTAAGGCCCCCATTGGCCATAGGCCTCCAGAAAGCTCATAATTCTCCCTGCCATGTTAATGGTGGCCTTAAAGGGGAAAGTGTGTGATTCCAGGACATTATAGAAAATTACAGAAAATCCCCCCGACACTCAGGATAGGACAAAAACCAGGACAAATCTGGGGAATTCCAGACAGTTGGTCAACCTAAGATTGCATTTAAGTCTGTAACTCTCAGCACATTTACTCAGGATTAAGCCCCATTGAATTTAAAGGTGATATGGGCTTAGAACTGCCTCCCTTTGTTGTATGGAGGTGTTTTACCCTCTTCTCCCTCAATCGCAGACATGGGAAACTCCTTCCTCAGCAAGTTCATAGAGCAACCCCAACGCTACACACTGCTGATTTTGCATCATTAGGATTTATTCCAGCTTTTCTTTGATCTATGTCATAATGGAATAAGGGGGGGAGGAGCTGTGGGAGACATCCTGGCTGAAGCCGACATCGTCAAAAGGACACACAGAGTTCCTGGAATGGCCAGCCATGAGAGTGCTTTATTATGCTCGTGTGAAGAAGCCCTGAGACATAGTGGTCCCCCATTGCCTGATTATGCGCATCTCCTCACAATCTCTTTTACGCCTAATACCTATATACGAGAGGCATTGAAGTGCATTACTGGCTGTATGAAACTCGCTTTAAAGTTGTTGACATGCATGCAAATATTGCTGAAAGTAATGAGTTTTGTCCCGGGAAACTGCCCAAACAGGTTTTTCACCCTTTATTCTCCCCACCTACCAGAATCTCCCACCTTTGGTTTCCTAGGTTACCTGTGGAATGACGTGGTTAACCTGTTTGGCTACCTCTCTCCCCTCCAATATCGCCACCAGCTGAAGTTTGTCCCCCCTCCCAGAACTGCTCAAGAGTAAATGGGAATGTGCCTCAGAAGTTTCCCCCTCCAGCAGCCTTTTAAAAAGTATTTTCGGCTGTCTCTCTCTGCCCCCTACCATTTGCCAGAGAGAGAGGAAGAAAGCAAGAGACCAAAGAGAAGGAGCGAGAGAGAGTGTAGAGAGCCGCACAAACGCACACCCAAACACAGAGGAAGCTGCTTCGTTCCTTCCTCCTCCTCCTTATTTTCCCAGTGAGATCAATTGTTTTCCCCTTTCTCTTTCTCAATCATCTGTTGTTGTTTTGGTGATGTAAAACATTCAGACGTGCACCCACCCACCCAGCAAGCAAGTGAAGGGAGCAAATGTGTGTGTGTGTGTGTGTGTGTATGGATGGAGGCATGCAGGCAAGCATGAAAACACCCTCCCCGTGTCCGCTCCCCTTTCCCTGCTTCCTGTCTCTCAGGAACCCAGCAAGAAGTGAGGGGACGTCTAAGCAGATCACTAATTATCCACACATACGCATGACAACAAGACCATCTGATCGTTAATGCGCCTCCTCACAAAATTGTTTACACGGACATAAGGTGTTCTTACTCCCGCGGTAAATTAAAACTCGCTATTTAACGTGCATTCGAAAATGCGAATAATCGGAGATTTAAAGCGCCTGGACCCCTGATTTGTGCTCCGCTCTTGTAGAGGTAAATTTGGTAATGCACCTTGAAAGAGCTTTAAATCGCTCTTGTAGAGGCACCCAGTGACTGGTCCCGGGTCATCTAATAAGCTTTCTGTTGGAGTGGAGATTTGAAATCTCACCAGTCCAATACCCTAATCAATTCCCAATGTTGCTCTCCACATTATATTTTTCTATTTTAGGGCAGACTGGCTAAAACATTTCTTAGAGGAAAAATATAAAACTAAATATTATCATCAATCAAAAACAAGACTATGGCTGCGTTCGGACAATAGTCATATCTCTGATCCCCCACCCCACCCCATACTGCAAATGCAAGAGCTTCTGCTTCTTTACTGAAATAGGAAAGCCCCTGCAGGTCAGCAACTTCCATTCATGCACCGGAGATCCTGAAAACTGCAAGGAAGTGGCATGAAGACAATTGACTTCAGAGATGATTGTTCTCTTGAGTTTCTTTTGGGATGTACTTCAGGGCTGGCTCCATGCTTGAGGCGGCACTTTTTGGCCACCGTGTGAACAGTATGCTGGACTAGACAGGTCTTCTGTCTGATCCATGTTTTTATGGCTCAATTGGTGGCAATGGTGGGTAGCAACAGCACTGCACCAGGTGGCTTGGAGCCACTATTTCAGTTTCCCAATGGGGACAGTTTTAGGGGTGGCCAATCTGGGTGGTCTCCTGGGATGCCGAGCTGAGCTGAAGGGGGAACCAAGAAGAACTGAGGGAGATGCCAAGCTGAACTCAGTGGTTGTGTTCCTTTTTAAAAAGCAAGGGTTTGTAACCTTTCTTTCAAGGTACTACAGGTTGTTTGGGTTCTAACTACACAAATGATCTTCCTTCAATTAGCTTTAAAGTAGGTTTCCCCCCCCCCCTTCACTTCGATGTTATATGCGCTAAGTAAAAATCAGTTAAACACCGCTTTATTTGAGGCTATATTACCGAGCACTAAGCAGTTAAAATACTGTAATCACTGTATTCATTCATTCATTTATATAAGCACAATCATCATAATCTTCATCATCATCATCATCATCATCATCCAGCTGTAAGCTGCAAGAGGTCAGCTAGGTACCTTTTTATTTATACTTTTTCTTTATTATTTTTAAAGATAAAAACAATGAATATTCTAAAATGAAGAATGTTTACCAAAATATAGGAACTGCTACAAAACAAAACAAAATATTATTAGTAAAACCTGGGATCGTTCTGCTGTGTTGCATAGTGCATTGCCACTGCCCAGAATGTGACTTTTCAAACTTTGGCTTGTGCAAACTGAAGAACAGTGGCCAAGAGAGCAAGGTTTTGAGCAATGTTGTCCTTGATGGACATCCCCCTTCCAACATAAATCCTCTGGTGGAGTCCAAAATTGCCCATGGACAGCACCAAAGGCACTCCTCGCTCAAGATGTGATTTATCCTAGGACCAGCCTGCCTGTTTCCCACCACGCTTCTGACATAACTTTGCTCTGGGGCATTGTGAGAAATTAAAATGGCAGCCCCCTTTATAGTCCACATTTGCCTAGAGCAAGGCTATTTATTTATTTATTTATTACATTTATATCCCGACTTTTTCCTCCAAGGCAGCATACATAATCCTCCTCCTCCTCTCTATTTTATGCAATCCTATGCATGTCTAAACATGCATAGGATTGTGCCCTAATTGATTTATTGTGGGACAAGCTTTTGTAGAGCAGAGCACACCCATGCATTTGATAAAAGTATGTGCCTCACTCCCAACACAGTGGCCATGCATGAAAAACCATCTGCCCTGGGTGAAAGAGCCCAGGAGGCATAGGCAGCAGACAGGCAAAACCAGTGTAACTGAACTTCTGCTGTTCTTGTCTTCCACGTTCACATGAACCAAACATTCTCCAAAAGTGGGAGATTTGTTTCCTTGCTTGCTTTGTTTCGGTTTTGCTTCATTTTTGAGTCCAATATATTTATATATTTATTTATTCATTTATTCATTTATTTATTATTGCATTTATATCCCACCTTTTTTCCTCCAAGGAACCCAAGGTGGCATACATAATCCTCCTCTCCATTTTATCCTCACAACAACAACCCTATGAGGTAGGTTGGGCTGAGAGACTGTGATTGCCCAGTCACCGAGTGATCTTCCATGGCTGAGTGGGGACTAGAACCCAGATCTCTTATATCTTATCTCTTGACTCCTGGTCCAACATTCTAACCACTGCACCACACTGTCTCTCAGGCTCTGTCAGGGAGATTGTGAGAAATGGAATAGGGGCCCCATTTTAATTTCTAATAATAGCCTGGAGTGGCCAAGCTTCCTGGCAGCATGAAGGGGCAGGCAGGCAGGCATCAGTGCAAGTAAATAAATGAATTAAGGAAATTAGAGAGCAATCCTATAGCCTTTAGACACCCATAGGATTTTTTGGATTTGTGGATCCAAGCTCCAAGACAGCACGCCAACCTTGGACTCAGGAGTCCCAGCTCCCCGGCACCTCCCCCTACTAGCCAGCATGGAGAGAACCATGCCGGCTGTTTCTCTGAGGTCGTGAGAGGACAGGGAGTGTTCCATGGATGGAGAGGAGAGGGGATGGGGGAAGTGGGGAGACAACGGCCAGATTGATAACCGGAACCAGTAGGTTCGAGCATATAAGACCTACTCTGGCCCACTTGCATTGGCTGCCTGTATGTTTCCGAGCCCAATTCAAGGTGCTGGTTTTAACCTATAAAGCCTTACACAGCGTGGGACCACAATACCTGATGGAACGCCTTTCCCGACATGAACCTACCCAAACACTATGTTCAACATCTAAGGCCCTCCTCCGAGTGCCTACTCCGAGGGAAGCTCGGAGGTCGGCAAAAGGAGAGAGGGCCTCCTCTGTGGTGGCCCCCCAATTGTGGAATGATCTCCCTGACGAGGCCCGCCTGGCGCCAACATTGTTATCTTTTTGGCGCCAGGTCAAGACTTTCCTCTTCTCTCAGGCATTTGGCAATATCTGAGGAGCCTGGGTTTGTTTTTTTGTTTTTTGTTTTTGGTAGCTTTTTGGAGTGTTGTAGTGGTTTTAAATGTACAGATTGTGTGTCTATTGTATGTTTTTGCTGTTTAAATTTTTGTATAATGTTTTTAATTTTTTTTAATCCTACGTAAACCACCCAGAGAGCTTCGGCTATGGGGCGGTATACAAATGTAATAAATAAATAAATAAATAAGCTATGCCCAACCTTCTCCAGCCTCCATCTGTCCCCCTCAGCTAGATGGGCAAAAACATCTGTCTAGCTGAAAGAGAGTGGGGGGGAGGGTGGATGTGATCCTGCTGCTCCCGCTCTGCATAGGATTTCCATCATCCTCCAAGTTCGAGGCTGATGTGTATCCTGATAGGATTGTGCCCTTAAAGTACAGTAATAATTAATTAAATACATAAATAATAAGCGCAGCTGTTTCTGTAGATTGTGGAATTGACATTTTACTATATCAGAGAAATACTGAAAGAAGAAGCCCTGTTTGCTGTAGACTTCAGAGAGGAAAGAAGCTCCTCACACACTTGGGCATAGAGGGCAACTCTTCTCTGAATGGGGCCTTGCCTGGGATCTTACTTACTAGGGCAAGCTAAGGAATATTTACCCAGCACATACAGTGACATTAGGTATTAAGCGTCTGGATAATAGCTTGGAGCATCTTAAGTAGTGAGATCTTGGCCTGAGTTGAAAGGGTTTTGGCTAGGCTGACCATATGAAAAGGAGGACAGGGCTCATGTAACTTTAACTGTTGCAGAGAAAAGGGAATTTCAGCCGGCGTCATTTGTATGCAATTCGTACCTGGTGAAATTCCCTCTTCATTACAACAGTTAAAGCTGTAGGGGCCCTGCCCTCTTTTGTATGTGGTCACTCTAGTATAGTGCATGCAACTTTAATTACTTTGATGAAGAGGGAATTTCACCAGGTACTAATTGCTTACAAATGACGGCAGCTGAAATCCCCTTTTCTCTGCAACTGTTAAAATTACATGAGCCCTGTCCTCCTTTTCATATGGTCAGCCTAGTTTTGGCATTGCCATGTCCTTTCACCAGAGTACATTGAGAAAGGCAGAGCATGGTGAGTGCTATTTCCTAGGAATGTCAAATAACGAGAATCCATTTCCTTTTCTTCGGTTTCTCACTGGTGGCAGCTGCCTGGTGAGGGCATTTATCAGCTTTGAATATATATGATAACTTCAAAAACACAGCAAAAAAACAAACAAACCCCACAACATCATCATCATCAACAACAACAAAACCCCAAACCCACAGCACAGCAAAATTCATTAATTCATCCCAGCAGTTGATGGATAGTCTGTCACTGTTTATACAGTAGGCACAAGCCTAATTTTCAGGTATTAGCTGATTAACACATGAGTCATAGTGTGTGTCCTGTGTCCAGTAAAGTGGAACATCAAATCTGTGAAAGAGATTAATTGCGAGCACAGATGTTAGTCACAGAATCAATTTGTCTGGGGTTTGAGGGGGTGGTACCCTACAGATCAATAGGAAAAGAGAGAATTAGAGTAATGTGTTGAAAGGAGTCACAGTCTGATCTCTGAGGCTCGTTTATCTGCCTCAGTTGGCGAGGCCCTTGCAGAGAATTTCAGCAGCAGTGACAAAAGACTCAGTTCAGTCTTGCATTGTGCCGCATGGTGCAAACATTGCTGTCCAAAAATTATGAACAGGGAACCTCCCACCAGAGGAAAAATTGGTGGGGAGAAGGTAAAAAAAACCTTTCTGACTCAGATGCTATGCGGCCTCTGACAACAGTCACCTGCACACAAAACGTTACCTAACGTTCAAGGGGCATCTGCAACAAAATTATGCAGTGTGGAGTGGTCCACTTCAAGGTGCCAGCCTGCCAACCTTGGCCTCTGCCAGGGTGCTCCATTCCATTCCACTTCCCCCAGTTTTCTCCCTCCTACGTACACAGGATGTTCATTTTTTTTTCTTAAGAGTTTGTATTGTTCTTCTACAAATCCTGTGGTTCCCTGATATGTCTCTTTTGCATATGTAGCTATTTTGGCTACATAAGGACCCACACTCAGATAATAAGCTCACGATGTGTGTGTGTGTGTGTGTGTGTGTGTGTGAGTGAATGAATGATACAGATTATGACTCTTGGAGCTCATACCATCCAACTTAAAAGCTCTGCCACTAAGAGCTTTGGCTCATATTCACTTATCTAGCAGAAAACATTTAATGCATAAGAAAAAGTGTGAAAAGTGTAGCCCACAAATGTCTGTTGTGTTTGCATGTGGTACATGCACACTTGATAACTGTGGCCAATTATTGCTTCTAATGGCATACACATAATGAATACATTCATGAATAATCATTACATGGGACATTCTAAACTACACAGAGTATTAAATTGGATCTTACCAAATTCAGTGGGGCTTACTTCTGAATAGACATGCACAGGATTGTACTGTACATGTTTGTTTGTTTCCCTCTAAAATAGAATGTTTTCTGTGAAGCAAAAGCATAATGTTTGAGATAGCACTTACTCCCAGAGACATTGGGACTGCTTGAGATTGATCATTAATGGGGAAGGAGGAAGTGCTTTGTAACAAGGAGACTCTCTGCACCTGTTGGGGTATTTTCCGATGTTTCCAATCCATTAAGGTGCGAGATATAAAATATTAAGCCAGCTGTGCACTCCACATATGATTAACTGAGCCAAAACTAAGGTGGGTGGACAAGGGGGGGCGTGCTTGGGAAGAGAGGGAAGAAAAGAGGCATGGCAAATAAAGCATCAATGTTCAGAATAGGGTGGCCATTTATGTATTGCCAAAAAAAACAGGAAGTGCATGATGCAAAAAGAGGATGCCAATTTGTATAATATTTGCATATGCAAATGTATATGAATACATGTACACTGGGAAATAATAACTATTGTTTGAACAGAAATACAAGATAACTCATTGTGGCGTGGAAGGCTGACAGAGGCTCAATTCGGACGACACAATAAACAACTGGTGTGGGGGAAACAATCGTCAGTTGTTTTGACTATTGTGTCATCCGAATGCTGCCATAGTCAACTCAGCGCTGATCCTCATCCACACCACAGTTGATTATTTATTACCATGTTGTGTGGGGAGTGCCCCCTAGGGTTAGCGAGAGGGTTAGGGTTAGTCAACCCACCATTGACTATCGTGTTGTCTGAATTGAGCCTATGTCACCTGTGTAGCTGCTCAGTCAGCCTGCTGTCAAAGTGCTTACTGTTGACGGACAGCTTCAATGCCCTTGCTCTCCCCATCTATGCTTCTTTGGCTTTAAACCAACCATAGAGACACCCCATCAAATACAGACAACCATCAAACAGTCATCTGCAAGCTCTCCAAAGTAGAGACTGTCCTCTGTTCAGTAGGATACCTGGCTACCCTATTTCAGAAGCAGCATGCCTCTAAGTATCTGACGCTGGAGATAAACAACAGGGGATGGCCATCATCAACACGTCCTAAGTGCGAGCTTTGTAGGGCCATCCAATTGGCCATTGCTGAAAATAGAAACATTGGACTGGATGAAGCTTTGGCATCAATCAGCGTGACAATTTTTATGTCTTCATTTGGTACAGAAATGCCACCCTAATGCTATCTCATTAACATGACACCTGAAATCTACTTTGGTAAAATTGTTTTCATCAAGACAGTTACTTTGTCCCACATGCTGGGACTTTCGCTGCCCTTCTTCCATGAGGATAATGGTCAAAAGAACAGACATCACATTGAAAGCTAGAGGATGCTTTTTTTTTATGAAGCCCCAAACAAGAGATCAAATACCAATCCTCCCATGTGATCACATATAAGGTGGGCTTCAATTTGGTGAGCGTCTCTTCCACAACAAACTTAGCACAAGGATATCATAATGGCTACCTACGTATGTTTTAGTTTGTGCCAACAAGAATTGTAGCATTGAGTTGTTTCATGGCAACAGTGGTAAATTTTCCTCTGAAAGTAGACAAGTCAGGTTAAACTAGACAGAATTATAGCTGAATTGCTAGTTCCTTCCAATACACTGCTTTTATGAGAGGGTTTATTGAATTTTTCATAATAAGATCTATTGCTTTTATGTATGAAAGGAGACACTGTATGATGCATTCTTCGTTGAGAGCTGTATCTAAATTAGTTACATGTAAGCATGGAGAACAGGTTCCTCTAAAGCCCATATTTTTCCTCAAGAAAATTGCTCTAAAAGTATTGAGCATAATCCAAAGGTAACCACTTTTCCCTACCATTCATTCCAAATGAAGAGTTAAGCACATACTTAAAATTACCCATTGAAATCAATGGAATTTCACCGTGCTTAATTGTCCCTTCATATCTTTCACTAAACCATATTTAAAACAAAGTTTAGCATTTTTATCCCAAAGCTAAGCCCCTTGCCCTATATCACATTATTTTTTCCATATTTTTTTTTAAATCTAAGAATTGTTATCAACCAAAAGAAACACAGTAAGAGCGCCACCTCATAGGCAAAGTGGCTCTCCAAGTGTTTTTGCCTAAAGGCCCATGATCCCTCACCATTGACTATGTGGGTTGAGGACCCACAACTATCTGGAGGACCACAGCTTGCCCATCCCTGCTTTAAATTCTCTTCAGATTAAAAGACAATAATATTCAATAAAATACACAACTAATTAAAAGCCAGCACACATAGAAAATCCAGCAGACACATAGCAGCATGATGCCATAAAACACACCATCAAGTACAAACGACAGCCTGCCTTATGTACTTTGGGGCTGGTTCCTATTTGCATATTCATTATTTGATATCCGCAGCATTAAGTGATGATATGCATATATAAATGGGTCCTCACAGATATGACACTACAAACAGAACTTTAATATCACCACAAATGAAATATTTTTCAGTGGACTCACTCTACATATTCGGCTGCCAGTCATACAGGTCAGACTATTTGTCTATCTCGGCCAGTATTGTCTGCACTGACTAGTATAACTGCTCTCCAGGGACTAGGCAGGGGTCCTTCCCAACATCTGCCACCTGGTCTTTTAACTGGAGATTGGAGGGACTGAACCTGGGATGTGCTCTACCACAGAGCTAAAGTCCTTTAATCAAATGTATCTGTCTTCATCAGCCCTGGTGGCACAGAGTACACCTAATGCATCCAGGGTTAAACTCACCAAAGCTTTAGCATGGCATGATCAGCACTGTGGAAACTGTTGGTTCAGGGTTTCCCCAGCCCAGGGCTATGCAGATGAACAAACACCTTTGTATGTATGAAAGTATTTTTTTTTAGAGGAAATCAGGATATTCAGGGTGGAACTGCCACAACTCCAGCATGTACTATGACCGTTTCACCACCCATCCGTTACAATGCTGCATACTGGTGACACTCCCACATAAGCCATACATGGAAAGCACCATGGAACTTGCAGTGATCCCCTTACTTAGGCATCCAGAGAAGGCACCAGTCAACTCACAGCAATGGCAGAACAATGAGCCTCATCCCACAACTGCTGTTTAGTAGTATTTAATAGGGATGTGCACTGGATCAGACCCGATCCACGATCCGAGTCCGGTCCAGTGGGAAATCGGATAAATTATCCGATTTCCGATCTGACAGCTGGCTCGGCCGATCCAATCCGAACCGGTCCGAAAAGGCTCCGAACCGGTTCGGCGGATTGGCGGGTCGGCGGGCGCCCACTGGCGCCCACCACCGCTTCCATTGGCGGGCGCCAGCGGGCGCCCGCCGATGAAAATGGACAGCGGGGGGGGGAGGAGGGGGGGAGGAGGGGGGCGCTTACCTTCCCGGCCCGGCCGCTCCCGTCCGGCGGCGGCAGCTACTACCAGCGGGCTCCGCGGCCTGTTCCAGGGTGGCGCGCCGGGTGATGTCATCACCCGGCGCGCTACTCTAGAGCAGGCCGCGGAGCCCGCTGGTAGTAGCCGCCGGCCCCGGACGGGAGCGGACGGGCCGAGAAGGTAAGCAGGGGGTGCGTGGAGGGGAGGAGGGGGCGCGCGGAGGGGGGAGGGGGGCCCTTACCTTCCCGGCCCGTTCGCTCCCGTCCGGGGCCGGCGGCTACTACCAGCAGGCTCCGCGGCCTACTCCAGGTGGCGCGCCGGGTGATGTCATCACCTGGCGCGCTACTCTAGAGCAGGCCGCGGAGCCCGCTGGTAGTAGCCGCCGGCCCCGGACGGGAGCGGACGGGCCGAGAAGGTAAGCAGGGGGTGCGTGGAGGGGAGGAGGGGGCGCGCGGAGGGGGGGAGGGGGCCCTTACCTTGCCGGCCCGTTCGTTCCCGTCCGGGGCCGGCGGCTACTACCAGCAGGCTCTGCGGCCTACTCCAGGGTGGCGCACCGGGTGATGTCATCACCCGGCGCGCTACTCGAGAGTAGGCCGCGGAGCCCGCTGGTAGTAGCCGCCGGCGCCGGACGGGAGCGGACGGGCCGAGAAGGTAAGCAGTGGCGGGGAAGGGGGCTTACCCCCCCCCGGAGCCGTCCGCTTCTATCCGCTGGCGCCCGCGGGCGCCAGCGGTTGGAAGCGGACGGCCCCAGGGGGGGTGGGGAGCGCGGGGGAGGGGGCTTACCTGCCGGGGCCGTCCACAGCGGACGGCCACGGGGGGGGAGGGAGTTAGGCCCCCCCTCACCCACCCGCCGCCATTTTTTCCTCATAGACTTGCATTGCAATGCAAGTCTATGGGGAAAAAAATGGCGGCCGATCCAAAAATTTACGATTTTTGGGTCGGGATCGGACTCGATCCGGTCCGGGGGGCCTCCGATTTTGTCCGAACCGGTCCGTGACAAAATTGGAGGTCCCGATCCGGGTCCCGATCCGATCCGGGGGGTCTGTGCACACCCCTAGTATTTAATGAGAAGAAAGAGGACTCCACAAGCAGGAAGGATAAATGATTGGTAAATTTAAAATGTAGATTAAAAAAGTGGTGGAAGATACACTGTATTTGGGATGTGCAAATACTTTGGGCTGTGGGTATAGGGCATTTGGAAAGGGGGCAAAGTCTGTGTTCATGCGCGTGGCATTGCTACATTCAGATATGCACATTTTAGAATCAAAATAGGGCTTAGCATGCAGAGTGAAAAATTACATTTAAAGAGAATATTTGGAGTTAAAAGTCTACAGATATTTGTTAAACATGGAAACTCGAGGACACTTTGCCAGGGAGTCATGCAAAAGGAATTGATGCTATCCTCTTCTCTACTAGCAGGGCTTGCTCCAAATGTTGGGGGGAGGGGCTGGGCAGGCTGCCAATTGGTGGGCCATCCAACACCAACCAGGTCAGTTCCCAGTGGCCACCATCATTTAGCTCCCCTGGCAGTGGCACTGCTGCAGCCACTAGCCTCTCTCACACAAGCAAGTGTTACAATCAGTCAGAAGCATTGTGGGAGATAAAATAATATGGTGACCATCAGGAACCAATCAGGGCAGAGCAGCTGCTCAGCTTCCAGCCCTCTACAGTGTCACTGATGAGTATGCCTATTTGGGTAGAGGAAGGTAAGGCTGATAGTACAATGGTGCCCCCACCATGGCAGGGGAGAAGGCAGGATTTCAGCACTGTTGAGCTCCACCAGGCTGTGTGGGCCCAGCAAATGTTATTTTATAATTTATTTATTGTATTATTGCATTTTTATCCCCTCTTTTTCTTCCAAGGAACCCAGGGCAGCATACATAATCCTCCTCCTCTCCATTTTATCCTCACAACAACAACCCTGTGAGGTAGGTTGGGCTGAGAGTATGTGACTGGCCCAAAGTCACCCAGTGGGTTTCCTGGCCAAGTGGGGACTAGAACCTGGTTCTCCCAATGCCCAGTCCAACACTTTAGCTACTACACCACAGTGGCTCTCAGTATGGCAGGTTCTGATGCCAGGCCTGTCTATTGGTAAACACCTGGTACAACCTATCTACACTATGACTTAAAATGGGGTTTATGTTATACAATGGGTTTTTAGCAAATAAGAGGGTAGATAAATGTCAATAATAAATAATGCCATGGTATAACTTTCAAGACTTCCCCAGTGAATCATGGGAATTGTAGTTTGCTGAGGTATTGAGAATGCCATCACTTTACATTGCACTCAGCTTGATGGTGGCTACTTTTTGTCTTTTGTGAAAGTAATGAATGTTGTTTCCAATTTTAAACACAACTATAGACTACAATGTCAGAGGTCTCTGGGAACAGGTAATGACTCTTGAATATGTTTTTTCAGGTATAACCTTTTTGTTAGGCAATATTGCACCTAAAAAGCTGTTCCTTTTCCATATAAAGCAATGACTTCGGGTTTGCAAAAGAACAGCTGTTTGGTTCATTTTTTGTCTGCCTGCGGCTGCTTCCTCTCCACAGTATCATTCTACAGGGCAGAGGTTTTGCATACCACAGATTACTTCCAATAGAACATGATTTCTTACTACTGGGAAGCAAAGCACTTTCACATTCTTGGAGAGCATCTTGAGTTCTAAAATCCTAGAAACAGTTTATTTTAAAACTGTCTTTTGCGCCTACTGATATGTTTCATTCTGATTTTATTAGACTATTAGTTCTCAGGTCCTGCAAAGACACTTTAAAATTAATGGTCTGCTTCTGACATATTTAAACGGAAAATCAGAGTACCTAAACTAGGCATGGGTTAGGGAAAATTTTCTTAATTCTATTATTATGGGGTGGGGTCGGGGAGAGAATAATATATATCAAAACACTGAGGCTAAATAAACAATAAAGATAAGCTGTTTTCTCCTTTTCAAATAGTTTTCCATGGTGTAATGTTAATTGAAACCAGATCCTTGTACCTTTAACTGTTTTTTATTATTATTGTTGTCAATATTAATGAATAGTAGAAGGAAATGAGAAACAAGGACAAAAATCAATGTGCATGAATAATTCAGGGCCTTGCATTCAAAATACTGATACATCCTCAAATATAATTGATCTTCAAGTAGGGAACTAGGACAAATTACTAATACTAGGGCTCAATCCTATGCTTGTTTCAAAAGAAAGATGTCCTACAACAACAAAGAGTTGTGGGACTCTTTTCTGTCTCAACAGGCATAAGATTGCACCTTTATGGCTCAAGCACCAAGTTTGTTAACTGGATGCAGTTTTATGCACATTATATATTTACTATAGAACTGAGCAGATGCTTCTGCATTACTGAAAGTGAATATATATTCCATATAGATCTGGGTTCTTTTATCAGTGTATATGCATTTTTCTCCTGACAAATACCAATAGCAACTTTATGTTGCCAGAAATGGGGCTGAGCTATTGCTTCTTCATCCTAGAATCATAGGGGTAAGCTGATACCTATAACATCTAGCAGAGGCTAATTAATCCCGTCTAAATTCAGATTTCAGTACTATAACATCTGCACTAATTTTTGTGTTTTTGATTGTTTGTTTTAGCATTTCCTCTTTTCATGGTGAAATGGAAAGGGGGTTGTTACTACTTTTTCCATTTTAAGTTAAACTACAGAAATTCCTCTAAGGAGTGAGAGAGGCACTGGAGGTTTGCGGTGTCATGTAATTGACCAGGAAACTTCTGTCAGTGGCTAATCACAATAGCTGCAGCGGGGGGGGGGGGGGGGGTGCTACGTACCTTTACATTATTATTTTGTTTTTAGAGGACCTGCAAGAACTTTTAAAAATCTTTACTGAATTGGATGAAATTTGCAGGAATAGTTGCCTGTGCTGAGGGGATCAAACCTGCCAGGAATGCAGGAATCTCTGTATAAAAGTAACCTTTACTGTTTGGGAGCATTTAAAAAAGCATGTGCTTATTTAGCTACAGTTTTATGGGCCATTGTTATGAAAATGACGTACAACATAAAATTGGCCCTAGTTAAAGAGCCTAAAAAATTTCTGAAGGATAGGAGTAGTGTTGTTTTGTGGAAGTGGAGTACTAAATGTTTTGAGGGGTGGAGTAAGTGATTTGACTGGTTTGTCTGAGGTTTGTTTTGGCAATTTGTATGAGAATGGCATAGAGGTGTCACTACGGAAGAAATCTTCAAAAGGGTGTGAAGACACATCTCTTTAATCAAGCTTTTAAAATTATGCAGTTGTTTTAATGGTCTAATGTTTAATTAAATGTGTTTTTTTTGTTTGTTTTAAGGTTTTGTTTTAAATTGATGTGCACCACCTTAATGGCTTTTTGGGAAATATGCAGTGTATAATAACAACAACAGATAAAACCATTTACTGTGATTAACAGCTAGAGCTTCCAGTCACCCTGATGTTTTCCTTCTAAGGAGAGCTTAAGTAAAAATGTATCAATTTTCAGAGACACACTGCCTATTTTTCTGTAATGATCCAAATCCTACATTTTCAGGAATGTTAAGATTTGGATTCGGTCTGTATCTCCTACATCTGTCTGAATCAGCCTGATTCGATTCAGGATTTGTGATTCAGCCTAATCCAAGCTGACCCTTAATATTTCTGCAGGTGCAACAGGTTGTTGAGATTTCAGTTAGTTGTTTAGCTCTGTAGTTTTGAACAGAATTCTTTGAATTGGATACTATCTATAATCCAAACTACTCCAAGTCAATCTGATGCACACTAGTGAG
Organism: Anniella stebbinsi; assembly: GCA_029215795.1. Classification (NCBI taxonomy): domain Eukaryota; kingdom Metazoa; phylum Chordata; class Lepidosauria; order Squamata; family Anniellidae; genus Anniella; species Anniella stebbinsi. The sequence goes on from JARDYH010000005.1 coordinate 100,700,141, forward strand.
TGCTTTGGAGCACCAAAAAAATTGCTGGATTTGTAGAATTCTATATAACTGTATATGAATCGCTTGATTGCAGTGGCTTTCCTTGGGCTTTGATCTAATCTATGTGCACAAAGCAACTGGGGCTTGAGAAAGTCTTTTTGATTAGTGCTGATTAACTCTTCAGCAGTAGTGGGAGGGAACATTTGATCCAGTCCCCTCTTCCGCATCCTAAAAGGCTGATAGGTTCGAATCAAATTGTCTGAACTGGAGTATGTACAGGCAGCCCCAGCTGGTGAATAAAGCAGGAAAACTGGACAAGCAACAACTCTATAGACAAGGGGTGCAGATCCTCAGTCCTGTGGGTCGAATCTGGAAGGCTTTGCCCCCTTCCCTGGTCCCACACCCTTTGCCCCAAACACTGATGGTTTTGTCATTTTTGGATTTTGTGCCTCCCCCCCCACACACACACACACATTCTATAAGGTTAGTTACTCGCTGTAAGACCTTTAAGCTAAAATATAGTGTCTTTTTTGGGCCTCACCTTTTGCCTTCAATTCTGCCCACCACTGGAATATGCCCCCTGAAAGCATGTCTGAAATGTAATTCTGCTTTTGGGCTTAGTGAGATTCTGTATCTTTGGTATAGATCCTAGCTGAATCAAGGCACTCTGAATTTAAAATACTTGATTTCTCACATCACTGAGGTATTTGAAGTTAAATCGTCAAATGTCCACTGTTAACTGTTTCACAAGGTAGGCTACCACCATTCCTATTTTATACTTGGAAAATTAAGGGTGATGGAGCATGCTTTGGGAAATAATATGCTGAATGTAGTCCTGTGTCTTTCACATCCAAGCTGAAATCTCTACTCCCGGATCGCATTGCTTCTTCTCAGACATATGACATTTTCATATAGTCCGGGAAAGAGCCTGGCTCGGTTGCCAATGCAACATCTGTAGCCATGTCATGAATTACATGCACAGGAGTCCAACTGAGACAAATGGGACTTCTGTGCATTTAACTGGGTGCAGGAGCGCAGCCACTGTGTCGGAAGCAGCTAAGCTGCTCTTAAATCGCCCTGAGATGAATGGGATTTATGTGTGCATAACTGGGTGATGGATTGTAAGACTGCAGGTCTGCCCTCCCATAGAAGGGATGCGTGTTCATTCATCAGTGAATGGGCTACATAAACAGCAGGTGTGGAAACAACAGAATGCAAAAAAGCAGCAGAAAGAGCAGCAAAGAGTTACTGAAAGTCTCCAGAAGAGCTTCTTTTCCTTTTCACTTTTTTAAAAACACACACACACAACAGCTTTGTAATTTCAATGTGGTTTCTGACCAACACAGCTGCCAAACCCTATTTTTCAAGATGTGAATTAACTATGTGGAATATTTTATACTTTCCTGTGCTGCTCTTCACCACAGTGTATGCAAAACATCGTACATTTTTGTGGAGTTATTTTCACAAGTGACTATCGCCTCTCCCCTGCCTTTTATTTTTTGGTCCAATTAAATCCAAATGGCATTTTTGTAGAAGATGAAAATATTTAAAAAGAGAGTGTATTTTTTGCTCAGTCCATTGTCAAAGGCTTGCTAACATTTAGAAACATGTGAAGAAAGCCGTTTTTGAAATATAAAATGAAAAGTAGCTACTAAATGAGTGTCTATGGCCACTCCAGCAATGCATTCCTCCTCTCAGCATGGTCTCAGACCCTTTGAAATAATAAATATTTAGACTATTGATTTTAGTCTGAAAGTAAACACCAGTTGCTGGGGAACACAAGTGAGAAGGTGCCATTGAGCTCTTGTTCTACTTGTGGGCATTCCAGAGGCAGCTGGTTGTCCATTGTGAAAACACAATGGCTGAATTCGGATGACACAATAAGCAACTGTGGGGGGAAAACAATCGTCAGTTGTACTGACTATCGTGTCGTCCGAATGCTGCCATAGTCAACTCAGCGCTGATCCTAATCCACACCACAGTTGATTATTTATTACCATGCTGTGTGGGGAGTACCCTCTAGATGAACAACTGTAAAGTTGATTATTACCCCAACATTGACTATTGTGTTGTCCGAATTCAGCCAGAGTGGGATTAGATAGGTCTTTGACCTGATTCAGCTTGGTTCTTCTTATGTTTTCACCTTGGCCTAGTAGGACAAAAGGATGGGTATTTTTTTTCTTGGCACATCCCAGCTCCCATTAAAACACATCAACAGAATGCCCCCAGTCTGTGGGCAGCCTTTGAGAGGTCTTGCTTCAGGCTTCTCCACTGACAGCTCTACTTACTGAACTCTCTGAATCAAAAGTTGCAGAGTTGGGAGGAATCCTGAATTCCTTTGTCAACAAAAGCACTGATTGCAAAGGGACCACTGGAAGGTCAGGTAGACGGACCCCAAACATATAACTATAAAAATAAATAAAAACTACCCTGATTATATGCAGAGTTATCCACCCCCAGATCAGCAAGGATAGTAATCACAAGGAAGTGGGATCCTACATGTAGTCTGCCTTGCTCAATCAGCAACACCATGGAGGGTGGCCAGGTGCCCTCTTTTAGAGAAGACACTCCTCAATTAGAAGGAATGCCAGAATATAGTTCTTTACTTTGAAGGTGTCCTCCATTTGAAGGACTGTCCACTATGAGTCCACTATAAAGATAAGGAACCATCATAAAGAAAAGCTGAAGGGCCTTGAAGTTACCCATCAGCAGCTCCTGAGCAGCAGACGGAACAAGGCACACAGGTCGTCTGGTCACCATCTTCCACACAAGGGTGAAATGGACTATGTTTCTATTTAAATAATAATAATTATTTCTAAATTGGTGTATATATGTCTCTCTCTCTCTTTCTCTTTCTCTCTCTCTGTCTCTCTCTAAATTAGCATATGCAAATATTGGTATCCTCTTTTTCGGTGATTCATAAGCTGCCACCCTAAACACCAGTGTTCAGCTGAAGGATGGGGACTGAACTCACAGACAGCCTCCATGCTATACTGTTGTTTTCAATTTTAGCCTACTTTGGGGTTTACTTCCTGTTTCCCGTTTCAACTGTTGGTTCAGTAAAATTAAGTTTACTGTGGATGTTCATACTACTAAACTCATGAATTGCCTCAAATCTCATGCATTTCTACAACCCTCTCCTCCTCCATCCCAACCATAAAGAATAAAGCAAGATAAAGCAATTAATGAACATGATTTTATTCACTTAGTTTCTGCCTTTGTCCAGTATTCTGATGTGATCCTTTGGTTTTGATTGTGGTTGATTGGTTTTCTTGTGAAAGTTATTATTGCCAAATCTCATCCAGACCCAAATTTTATTTCTTCCCTATAAAAGTATTATGGAATGAAACCAAACCAAACCTAAATTGCTTAGACAATCCATTCATCGTACATACACACTGTACCTTGGAGAAGTCTTGCTGCACTGTCTGAAACTTATTGGATTACTTCATTGCCCTTCTGGAATGAAGATGTTTTGAGTCTGTAGCCAAATAAATACAAAAATCTTAAATTTCACACTGAAATGTTTCCAGGTTTTGGGGAGGAGTCAATGTCCAGATTGTAGAAGTTCATTATCAGCCTATTTTGCAATCCTGTATACTAACAGTGAATCACTTTCATGGAGTGTGAATACTTATGTAGAAGAAATGACATCATCTACGCACAAGAGACTTGAAGCAACCCAAAGCTTTGCAGAAGTACAAAAACATATTTAGGTGGAAAAATTTTCAAGAAGGAGGGGAAACCAAAACACGCCATTGAGAATTTTCATTGAGCACAGAATTTGACTGATTATTGAGGCAGGGGGATATTGTCAGGGAGGGGGTTGAATAGAGTATCCTGGGAACTGGCTTAGCTAACTGGTTGGAATCCTAAATGTGAGCACTGCATACTGAAACATTTTGTTGCAGGTCCAACTTGTACATTCCTATCCATGTAGGTGTTTTTTTGAGTTTTTTTATTATTATTTGAGGAGATACGATAGGAGCAATGAGTACTACACTGATATGAAAAAGTGACCATTTCAGTAATCATTAATAACAATCTCCAGCTGATAAATGGCTGTGGCTCTTTTATTTTTGTGCTTTCTGTTAATTATGAGGAAAAACAAATTAAAAGTGTTCCAAGAACTGCATATGTGTGGGCCAGCCCTTGAATGTTAATTGAGGTTGGCATGGTTCATGGATTAATTTGCAAAAACACTGTTTTGTTGGCCTTAAGCCAACAAGGCAAAACAATGAATTTTTTTTTGTTTTTGTTTTTGACTTTATTCTTATTCTAGTCTGAAATAATATGAACAATGTGGGCAATAATGCTTAACAGCAAAACTACCTTTATTTACTTATTAAAGTTGCCTGGTACAGTGATAAAGCCTCACACCTTGGTTATCAAGGAAATGAGTTTAAATTTGTTTTGCCACCTCCACAGCATGGCTGTAGAATTATCTAATAGTACTTTAATTTCTTTAATTCATTTATATGTTTCTAGCATTTCTACCCCATCTTTCTACAAAATAATTAAGAGCCTTCTAGCAATTAACAATAGTCCTGTCATTTAGATAAGTATGTGTGTGTGGAGGGAGAGTAAGTATATATACCTACATCCCTGAATGGTCTACAGACACATTATATTGTATTTGGGATGGAGGTAGGGAATATGAATTTGCATACAAATTTCTGGGTGAGTTCACCAGATGGGGTAAATATGTTATTCTTCTATACCACCGCACCACTTCCAGGTTATGTAGCAAAAGTATGGAAAGGCAGGAAAAGAAAAGCTCTTGGAGCTTTTCTAGATGACAATGTTAACCCTGTATCTATTTCTGGTTTTGTCACAGAATTTAGGTCAGATCTCTACCCAGAGCTTTTCCTTTCCTGCCTTTCCACTACATAACCTGTAGGTGGTGCTGTAGTATAGCAGAATTATACAGTTAGTGGGGACTGCACTTTGTTTCGGGATGAAAAAAAATACTGAATTTCCCGACTCCAAAATCACCATAAGCACTTTAAAAAAAACAGAAGTGACATTGGAGGGTCACACCATCATCTAAAGCACCCATAAACAACCATGAGTGACGAATCTTTAGATTTTTAGACTCATTGCCAAGTTGAGAAAACACTGGATATTGCAGTGTTGTAAGGGTGCATTCAGATGTATCTAATCTCAGCAGTGAGCCTGGTGTGGAAGCACACTCAACACATTCTGCCTGTTACGACATACAGTCTTCTCTCCTGGATTGAGCTTGGGGAAAAGAGGTTTTATGTGTTAACAGCAGAAGCTGGCTGTGCATAGAACTGATTGGCTGGAAAGTGGTGACATCACTTACACAGGTTTTCAATACTAAAACCTGGTTCTGCTATTTTAAAAGTGTGTGCAAGGTTGTAGCGGGCTGGGGAATAATGTATGTTTGAACTGCAAGCCTGTACACACCTGGAGTAGGTCCCACTGAACTCACAGCTTCATAGACATGCATAGGATTGTGTTAACTGAATACAGTACATTGGAAATAAACAGTGGCCAGCCTGTCTGAAGCATAGGGGAAGGCAAAGAAAGATGGCTGTAGTCAGCACATCTGTCAAATGTATTGCAAAGATATTGAGAAGCTGGACTCAAGCTGTGGGAGATTTTTTTTTTTAGCAAGTCTTGATTTGCATATATGTCTGTACATACCCTAAATGGATTGATACCAAAAATAATAATAAAAATAAAAAGCCACAAGATAGGATGTTATTAGAATGGTTGTGACTGAAAAGATCTGGTGTGATTTATGCAATGAACCTAGGAAGCCATCTGATGTGAAGTCAACAACTGAAGGGCAATGAATAATTCAGCACCTAGATGTATCACATCATCTCCCTGACCATGTTATTGCTATTTTTTACGTAATTGCAAAGTGAAAAATAAATTGATGTCATAAATAAAAACCATGTCATTTGTCTTGAAATGCACTTTTAAGAATTATAGGCCCATTTCTCCCTCCTGTTTGGTGAGAACAATGTGATCTTACTCTATGCAAATATTTTTATTTTTTTAAAAAAGAATGTGTCCTTATTAGTATCCTCTATCGGAAGGGTCAGATCTATGCTATGAGGGAGGTATGAGATTTGTTTTAGTAAGCTGAATTAATAGAGAATGATGCCTCCAATTGGTTTCTTTAGAGCATAAGAACTTAAGAAGAGCCCTGCTGGATCACACCAAGGGGCCATCTAGTCCAGCACTCCGTTTCCACTGTAGTCAACCAGCTATCGATCAGGGATCCACACACTGAGCACTTCAACACCATTGTCCTTGCCATTGATCAGTGGTGCAGACTCATATAGAGAAAAGATGGTCCTTCAGGTATTCATGTTCTAAGACAGTTATGGAACATAGAAAGCTGCCTTATACTGGGCCACACTCTTGGTGCATGTGGCTTGGTATTGTCTACACTGACCGACCGCAGTTCTCCAGAGCTTCGGACATGAATCTTTCCAAGTCCTACCTGGAGATGCTAGGGATTGAAAATTGAGATTGAAACATATGCTCTACCACTAATCTACTGCCCTTCTCCAGTAAGTGGAAGGCTTTAAAGGTAACAACCAGCACTTTGAATTGTGCTTGGAAGCAGCTAGGAAGCTAATATAGAAGGGGAATCACGTGTTCCCAAGAGCTAACTCCAGTCACTACTTTTCTAGACCAACTAAATCCTCTGGGCACTTCTCAGCTCCAGCACATTTTGACTGGTCTTAGCTTCACCTTCTCTCTAACATACTAGAGTAGTTCCCTATGTGCAGCAATATTTTTATCCAAGAATGATCAGTCATACAATTCCCACAACTACCACATACAGTCCTGGAACAGCTTTATAGAACTTTATCCAGCCATTCGTGTAGATCAGGCCTGCGATTCCGGTTCTGTGCTGAGGAGTGTCACAGCATAGCTAGATCACTTTTCTGTCATGATTGCTGTAGGCCTAAAAGAGTTGATTGATTATGGGGAGGAGAGTCCTGGAAATGAAAACATGAACATCCCAATGAAAGGTAGATGTAGTGGACAACCTCTTCCTTGTCCAAAAGAAGTTGTTTCTTTCTTTTTTCTTTTCTTTTTTTCTTTTTCAAATTTAGGGCTACTGAATATTCCAGGCTGGATTCCCATACCCAAAACCGAAACAGATTTGAGGACCATCATTAGGCATTTCAATCAGTACTTTAATTTTAGCACACACAAATTGCAGGTTTCTGCATTAAAGATGCAACATGCTTGAGGGAAACTTCATATGGCTTATGGAACACAGGAAATCCATGCCAATTTCAACAGGAAATTATTATTATTTTTATTTAATCTGATGTTAAAATTTTGAAATGACTTAGGTCCGCTCCCTGCAAAGAGCTATTTAGAATTTGAGTAAGATGAGGTTTTAAAAATTGACATTGCTGCCCTTGACTGGCCAAACCATAAGTAAGATACCCACCTTTCCACCATTTTCCTAGTTGGAAGCAGCGGCTGTCCTTGGAAGAAGACGTTATTGCCAAGGAAGCCATCTTAGGCCAGCTCTGCAACAAGTAGGATATAGCACTATGAAAGTGGTATGAAAGCAGTATATGGAAGCAGAATCTACACTTTGCTTTATAGTGGTATTGAAGTGCACCGACAACTGTTGGGCCCCATGACACATACTGCTTTCATAGTGTTATATAGGGTGACCATATGAAAAGGAGGACAGGGCTCCTGTATCTTTAACAGTTGCAAAGGACAGGGAATTTCAGCAGGTGTTGTTTGTATGCATTCATAACCTGGTGAAATCCCCTCTTCATCACAACAGTTAAAGCTGCAGGAGCCCTGTCTCTTGACCATGTAGAAAAGAGGGCAGGGCTTCTGCAGCTTTAACTTTGTGATGAAGATGGGATTTCACCAGGTTCTTCATATATACAAATGACACCTGCTGAAATTCCCTTTTCTTTGAAACTGTTAAAGATACAGGAGCCCTGTCCTCTTTTTCATATGGTCAGCCCAGTGTTATATCCTGCTTGGTATAGATGTGTCATGGGCTCCAACAGTTGTCAGTGCACTTCAATACCACTATAAAGCAGTAGTGTCGATCCTGCCTTAGACTCTTCATGTAATCATAGAATGGTAGAGTTGGAAGGGGCCTATAAGGCCATAAAGTCCAACCCCCTGCTCATTGCAGGAACCCACCTTAAAGCATACCTGACGGATGGTTGTCCAGCTGCCTCTTGAATGCTTCTAATGTGGGAGAGCCCACAACCTCCCTAGGTCATTGGTTCCATTGTCGTACTGCTCGAACAGTCAGGAAGTTTTTCCTGATATCCAGTCGGAATCTGGTTTCCTGTAACTTGAGGCCATTATTCCATGTCCCGCACTCTGGGATGATCGAGGAGAGATCCTCACCCTCCTCTGTGTGACAACCTTTTAAGTATTTGAAGAGTGCTATCATGTCTCCCCTCAGTCTTCTCTTCTCCGGGCTAAACATGCCCAGTTCTTTCAGTCTCTCCTTACAGGGCTTGTTTAATCATAAACAAGCTTCCACTAACCCATGGATCAACTTTTCTCTTATGGATTACCAGTTGGGTTCAAAATAATTGCTTTATATAGTTGTTTTGGTGTATTCTCTCTCTCTCTCTCTCTCTCTCTCTCTCTCTCTCTCTCTCTGGATATATGTGGAGAGAGAGAGAGAGAGAGAGAGAGAGAGTTGGATTAAAGTGCACTTGAAGTCCATTGTTTAATTTGAAATCTGTAAGTACTGAAAGATTGTTTCTTTTTTGTTTTGTCTTTGTTGTTGTTTTTCTCCTTCCAATAGGTGGGGGCAATCACTCATCTGCTCTTGACTTTGTCCTTCAGCCACCTGAACACAATACTCATGTGAGCAAATGCCATTTCTTTGCAAAATTTCAACTCAACAATGCAAGCTTTTCAAAGAAGAATGAATGCAATCTTTGAATTGAATTGGCAATGCAGGCAGATTAGAAGAAATGCTATGCAGTGCTTGGGACGTGCCATTTTAATATCTAAAGATGATTGCTTTTAGGAAGGAGACAATGGGTTTAGCGCAGAGGTGACAAAATATATTCTTTCCCCCTTCCCTCTTGGTAAACAAACTTCTTTTATATATGAAATGAAACCGTATTATGGAACAGTGATCAGAAAGGAAAGACATAGGCCTGTCATTGTCCTCCAGCTGATAGGATAAGAGGCATTTGCAACCAGGATAGGGGAGCTTGCCAGAGCCTAGTGTTGCATGTTGTGTATGGAGAGGTCTCAGAATTTCAAAGGCATCTTGCCAAGCTTAGAAGAGCTTAGTTAGAATTACTGTTGCCATTGTTATTATATGCTGTTAAGATATATCTTGATCTTAAATGTTCCAGGTGTTTGAGATAGCCCATTTAGAGATATTTTAAAATATGGACAGTGGTATATAAATCTATTTAAATAAATAAAATAGATTTGGATGGTTTAATGCAATCTTCACCAACTTGAGCCTGATACACACCAAGCAGAATATTGCACTATGAAAGCAGCATGAAAGTGGTATATAAGAGGCAGGAGCCACACTGCTGCTTTATAGCGGTATTGAACTGCACTGACAACTGTTGGGGCCCATAGACACATACCATGCACCACTCTCATACCGCTTTCAGAGTGCTATATCCTGCTTAGTTTAGATCTCGCCCTGGAGCCATCCAGATTTATTGGGCTGCAACACCCAGAATTACCAGCCAGTATGGTCATTGGGGAAAGCTGGTTTGAAGGAAAATAAATATAAAGGCTTGGTAATTTCCTTGGAGCACAGTTCTGCTAGTCTTAAAAGCAGGGGTTAAGGAGAAAACTTGCTCAGTCCCTTGCTCCTGTATGATATAAATGCCAAGTTCCCAGGCATTTTCCCAAATATTTCCCAGTGCATACATCATGTCAAAGTGTGTGTCTATGTGTCTGTGTGTGTGTGATTGAGGAGGGGTGTGTGTGTAATTTCTATCCATTAGAGGATGAAGTGTGTGCCAGAGCTTTTAAGACAATATAGGATTGAATATGAGAAAATATGTTCAGTTTATATGAAAAGTTTTCTTGCAAATGCATGCATTTATCTCTTAACACCCTATTGTTGGTGAGACCAACAAGTGCAGGAAAAACCAGAATTGTCAGCTGAGTCTTATTGCAATCCATGTCATATTTTAAAATGTTAAGAACTGTATAATTCAATATAGTTCTAGGTGAGAACAGGCTAATACAAACCAGGAGTTGCTCCCTCATTTCTTTTTCTGACGATTAATTTCATGCAGTTCCAGGAAAAAAGAACTACATTGACACTTTCCTGATGTCTGTAATAAGGTCATTTCAAGGGCACATTTACTGAATTCTGCTTTCTCCCATCTCCCTCCCCTTGCCCCCGCCATCAACACAGTGGCCAAAATTACTCCTCCCTTGACGTGACTTATTTTTACACAATAATCCTGAATTGAGCCTATGCTTTTCATAAAGGTTGCAAAAGGTGTAATTTGTTGCAAAACTGTAAGGAGATTAACCACATTCAGCTTGATATTTGTGATTTCCCCTTTATTGACATACGCGGCTTGCCTTGCTAATACGGAATGGCCTGCCCTAATGTTTCCAATTTGGTGGATGTCTGCAAGGGGGAAAACAAACGCTTAAAGTTCACGATGCCAAGAAAAACACATTGGATTCCACCACCATTCAGCCAGGGATTGAATGAGTGCCGTTCAAATTGAAATAGGACGGAGCAACGGGTTGCTTTACTTAGCACGATATCCAGCTTCTGAATTCATTATCAAAGTATGTTGCTGAGTTTACCAGCTCAAGCCTTCCCCTCTCCAACCCCCTCCTTATTTTGTTTTTATTGATCCTTGCCTAGCCAAGCACTGTGCTCTACTGCTAGGATTATAATCGCCTTTAAGAGAGTTATCAGTGTAAACATTGTTCTTTCCTCAAGCGCAAAGGATGCACTAATTAAAAATATTCCAGAGCCACTGGCATCATTTCCTCATGTTAGAAGACTAACAGAGCCTCATTGCTATTTGTACAGTGGGGAGGAGGTTTTGAAAAAGAAACAATCCAACAAGATCTTAGCTGAGAATAAATAGACGATTTGGGGTGGGGGGAACCCTTCACATTTCAGCCAGAACATCTTCCTATTTAGAAGAAAGGGGATGTATTTGCCAATGCGATTCAAGTTTCTGTTCCACAGGAAGGAGGGGATAGAGGGGATCTTTCGATCTGCAGTACAGCTCACAATCAGCATTCAAGCAATTCACTAGTTCATTTGCCAAGCATATGCTTTGCTTCAACACGAGCATTATCTGATTATTATTTTTTTTGAAGAATCAGAGATGCATAGTGTCAGGTAACAACATGCTCAGGGTAGAATCCTGACCCATGACTAAGAGCTCTGTACTTTGTAGCCATAAACCTTTTAATCCGATAGCTCCTGTGCCATATTAAGGTTGGTATTGTGTGTGCTCTGTTTGGCATCCATCCCAGCTGTATTATAATTAGTGAGCACTACTACAATAACTGATTTTCCAAGTAAATCCATCATTTTCTTCCTAGGTATGCTGGAGAAGGAATATCTTAAACTAAATCAAACCAATGGTCCATCCTGTCCAGTAATCTCTACTACCCTAACTGGCAACAGCTCTCTAAAGTCTCAGGTTACATCTTTTCTGCCTGCTACCTGAGACTATTTAACTTAAGGATGTGTTCCCTCTCCCTTAGAAAATTCACTTCTGCTTGCTTTTTTTTTTTACAGTTCTCAATATTGCTTTTTTGAAATTCCTCTCATGATTCCACTGAGAATGGACTTCCAAATTCACCTACAAAATTAATTTTATATTAATTAACATGACAACTCAAGGATGGCTGAGAATTGTCTTTGGTTTGTTTTTTGATGCAAGCTTATTAAAATTAAATCTCAGTATTTTTCACAAAAGGGATTGAAAGAACTTGAGATATATTTTTTAATGAAATTGAATGTGGGAGAGAGCAAAAGGACGGATTTGTCCATCAAAGCTTTCAGTGCTTAATTCTTAAAATCTGGATTTGAATCCCTGCAGTATTCAGCCACATTTGTGATGCTCAATTAGGGTTGCCTCCTCTCTTTTTTTTTTCTGACAAATGCCCCATTTTCAACAGGTACCTGGCAGGCAAGTACAATATGGTCCTCTCTATGCTAGGAATAGCTATACTTGTTGAATTTTGCCAGTACAGAGGTGTGTGAATTTTGTTTGGTTTAGTGTGTGTTTTTAATAAGAACTTACCAACATTTACACATTTGTTCATAAACAGAACAAAAAGAACCAGACTCCAACTCAGTATTGCCACAGCCACACCAAGCTCAGAAGAGAAATAGAGCTGAATGGCACCAGCATATTAATAACAACACATGCCAAACCCTGAATGATCCTGCTCAGTAGTTTCATGCAGATGTTAAACAGCATGGAGAGAATAATGAAATGCTGTGGGATCCCGAAGCAAAGATACCACTGGATCCCAACGGAGGCTTGTGGCTCCGATATCATATGGGTAGTGAATCTTGGATGTGTGTACCTTGGATAGCTCCTTTAGAGTTTTGACTGGTTCTGACTGGTCACCACTGACATCAGAGTCACCAGTCTCCATTGCTAGATCAAGCAAAAATCCCCCAGCACTACCTTCTGGAAATGCCCATCTAGGTAGGAGCAGAACCATTTATATATTTAATTAAAACTGCTTCTATACCACTTAATATTTTAAGATCTCTAAATGGTTTACATAACATCCATATGATACAATATAAAAAACCAATATAAATTAATAAATACATGGTTTGCACTCATTCGATATGTGTAATTAGTCCAGATAAGTGGATGCTTTTTTTTATCAGGCACTGTTTTCTGATAGTAAAGTGAGGGCCAATCAGTCTCTGGAAGCCCCAATCTACCCCAATGGCCTCCTGTATCAATAAATGAGGCCAAGGATCTCATTTCCCAATTAAAGAAAAATGAAGCACTAGGAATAGATTTTATACCTCCAGAATCACTAAAATCTAATATCAGTTGGTCCCCCCCCCCTTACTGGCTGTTGTATTTACTCATATTGATTTAACAGGGATAATCCCCAAGGCATGGGATACTGCAGTAATTGTCCCCTTATACAAGAAAGGCCCAAAAACTGATCCAGCAAATTGCCGCCCAGTTAGTTTGTTGTGTGTAATTAGTAAATTGTATGCAGAACACCTATATAACAAGTTAATTAACTGGTTGGATGAGGAGAATATCCTGTCAGATGCACAAGCTGGATTTAGACAAGGTAGATCAACTATAGACCATTGCTTGGTTTTGAACCATCTAATTGATAAACATACATAAAAATAAATTTAAAAACACCAAAGGAGCTTTATATGCTGATTTTATTAATTTTGACCCACACCTGGTAGTCTAGGAGGATCATGGTTGATGGTATTGAAAGAGATCAAAGAGAATCACCATAGTTGCACTCCCCTATTTCTCTCATGACTGAGGTGATCCTCTCTAGGGCTGTGCACGGATCTGGATCCAGATCCCAAATCCGGAGCAGATTGGGCTGATGTGGTCCTCCTGGATCTGGATCAGAACCGGAGTGGATCAGGCCCGGATTGGGCCGGATCAGATCCACAATCCGGATGTGATTCGGATCCAGTCACAGCACTCCCTACTGCTCTCCCCCTCCCTCCCCCACTCTCCCTGCTTACCTCCTGCCTCCTCCACGTCATCCCCCATCATCCTCTCTCCTTGCTGTGTGCTGCTGCATTTCCCACTCACATTGGATGATGACGTCACCTGCCACGACCGGCAAATGCAGCGCTCTAATTGGTTATAGCGCCACATTTGCCGCAGTACACAGTGAGGAGAGAGGACGATGGCAGGATGATGCGGAGGAGGCAGCAGGTAAGCAGGGAGAGTGGGGGAGGGAGGGGGAGAGCAGGGAGAGTGGGAGGGAGTGCTGTGCATGGATCCGGATTGGATTCCGATCTGAGTCAGATTGGGCCCAATCCAGACCAGACAGATCGGGATCCAGATTGGATCGGGGAGTCTGTGCACAGCCCTAATCCCCTCCTTACCAGATGTAATCAGCCACAATGAGCAAGGATTGAGCAAACATGAAATCATGCAAATTTACCAAGCATATCCTCAGGCCCCCAAAAAGGAAAATCGTCCAACTAGATAGGACCAGACAGTGCTCTGTACACCCCCATGGCTTGACCTGCACCACCTATGGAGTCCAGGTCATGACCTACATATATGATGTTACCCTCAAAATGTTTTGCATTGTGTAACGAATCACCATAACCAGGGAAGCAAGTGAATTTTGCACCTTGATAAAGTGGGCTTTCCTCTTTTGCCAGAAACCCTTTGGCTACAAAGCAGCTAAGAATTAAATTACAGTGATTTTGTAGCTGTGGGTAGTTGTTGTTTTCTTAAGGAAGGAAAATTGTTGTTACATCTGGTCTGGTTTCTTTGCCAGAGTCTTCATTTAATTGTTTTCTAATTTGAAGAAAACCTGAAATGGCAAAAATACCAGAGATTATTGCTTTTGTCAAATTTCTGGTTCACAAACTATGTTTAATGTGAAACAGTAGATCTATCCAATAAACAGGAGACTCTGAGTTAGAACTGTTGATGATTTCTCTCTCCATGTGTTCTCCTGAACTGCACATTTTCACACATTCATACTTCCTTCATCTTCTCCATTTTTTCTTAAGCATTCAGCCTGATTCCTTTGAGCAAATAAGTGAAGCAGACAATTGTCTATCTAACCTAAGGCAAAAACTTCCTTAACAACAGCCAACTTGAAAATAACTGCTACTTTTCAGATTCCACACTGTCAACAATCTAAAGCAGGAGGGAAAGATGCTGTCTCTTGCTTGTGAGAAAGTTGGATGCAGGGTACAGGAAGGAGATATTGGAAGAGCTCTGCTGAACCATCTAGCCCAACAGTCTGTTTCAAACAGTAACTGGCCAGATGTTTCTGGAAAACCTACAAGCAAGGGATGAAGGGCAGAGCTGGCTTTGGGTTTTTGAAAACCCTTGATAAAATAGCCTTCTTCGTATGCCCCATAGTAGCCCCTCCTCTGCCACCTGCTGAGTTGTCATGATCGCTTGCCCAGCCATGAGCCATGAGATCATTGATTCGGTACCAAGGATCCATTTAGATTGAGGCCTTATTCTACTGCATGCTTAACCATTAATAAAATACTGGTTCTTTATCTGACTATACATTCTAGCCTGAAGAACTGCATTATTGTTCCTATATGAGACACTGCAAACCTTCAGAAACATGGGCTGATGGAGGAGAACACCATACAATCTTCCATCATGAGGAAACCCTGCTCTGAGTCCCCCTGAAATCTAGTGGATGGTGACTGTAGATACGGTCTTTTCAGTTGTGGCACCCTGCCTTTGGAATTCTCTGGCAGCAGTTTTGTTTGTGAAAACCTTTAACCTTATCCTGGTTTTCAGTTTGTTTGAGTATTATTAGGATTGAAATTAGGGTGGCTGTGTGTTGTACTTTAGAGAGGACCATCCTCTATTTGAAGGGATTTCCAGCCCAAGTCTGGTTTAAAAATAAAGAACCATCAGAAAGAAGAGGTGGGTGTTGAAGTCGCCCATCAACAGTGCCTGGACAGCTGGTTGAGCAAATCATACAGGTCATCCTGGGCCTAATCCACACCAAGAAGGATATTGTACTATGAAAGTGGTATGAAAGCTAGGCTGACCATATGAAAAGGAGGATAGGGCTCATGTAACTTTAACATTTGTAGAGAAAAGGGAATTTCAGCCAGTGTCATTTGTATGCAATTAGTTCCTGGTGAAATTCCCTCTTCATCACAACAGTTAAAGTTGCAGGGGCCCTGCCTTCTTTTGTATATGGTCACTCTAGTATAGTGCCTGCACCTTTAACTGTTGTGATGAAGAGGGAATATCATCAGGAACTAATTGCATACAAATGACACTGGCTGCAATTCCCTTTTCTCTACAACTATTAAAGTTACATGAGCCCTGACCTGGATTTTATCTGGTCAGCCTAATGAAAGCAGTATATAAAAGGCTGGAGCCACACCAAGCAGGATATAGCACTATGAAAGGGGTATGAAAGTGGTATATGGTATGTGTCAATGGGCCCTATCAGTTGTCAGTTCACTTCAATACCACTATAACACAGTAGTGTGGCTCCTGCATTTTATATAACACTTTCATAGTGCAGTATCCTGCTTGGTGTAGATTAGGCTCTGGTCACAGTCTTCTCCACTATGATGAGAACACGTGGTGGTTTAAATAGTCAGTGGTTGGTTATTTAACCCACCATGGGTTATTGGGTTGTGTGGAGGGAGTTTTTTAACCAACGGTTAAATAACGAATGCAAATAACCAACACTGTGCAGAGTTGGCTATTTGAACCACCATTGGTTATCATGTTGTGTGGAGGGCACCATTGGTTATTTCCTCAGCCATCATTGGTTATTTCATCAGCCACAGAGTTTCAATGCAAGAGTGGTCAAAGCTGTGGCTGCTGCTCTGGTCTAGCTAGCAGGATAGATTTTAGGCAACAATGGCTGATGGGATACTAGTGGGAGGACTGAGGGGGGAGAGAGGGGGGATGAGTGAGTCAACTGAGCATGGACTAATAGTCAACTCAATGCTGATCCTAATCCACACCATGGTTGATTATTATTACTATTACTATGTTGTGTGGGAAGTACCCCCTAACTAAACAACTGTCAAGTCTATTATTACCCCACCATTGTCTATTGTGTTGTCTCAACACAGCCATACTATATTTATATTTAAACTATAATCATTATTTCTAAATTTGAATATATACATA
This sequence comes from Anniella stebbinsi, assembly GCA_029215795.1. Lineage (NCBI taxonomy): Eukaryota > Metazoa > Chordata > Lepidosauria > Squamata > Anniellidae > Anniella > Anniella stebbinsi. Next base: position 100,716,970 of record JARDYH010000005.1, read on the forward strand.
TAATTTGGCATACATAAATGTATATGCCCTTTCATACCGTTTTTTTGTGATGCATAAGTGGTCAACCTACTGGGATTTTACCTGTTCCGTGGTGTGTTTTATTGTTTGATATATATTGTAGTTTGTTATTTGTGCTTTGAAAGATTTGGCAAAAGAACTTAATAACAAAATTATTTAACATGATAATGATGATGCAGATAAATGTAATGATGGAGTTAGATCAATGGGATCCATTCCTAAATAATTGGGATGAGTTAATTTATAAGGTGATGTGTTCTCTATGGTTTTTATTGTACATATGTAGTACAGGCTGTAAAATAGCAAACTTACATTTTCCACTGCCACCAGTTCCTGCAACAGTGAGCCTATCTTTAAAACCGTTTTAAACTGTTTTAAACTGTTTTAAAGCAGTAGTGTAGATAGGATCACTGTCTTTGGACTCAGGCCACAGTATCACCTTCCCAAGATAGTCTGTAATTGCCAGGTAAGGAGAAAAACATTTTTCTGCAATTTCTCACATTCCAGGACTAGACTCTGGCTCAGTTCGGATGACACGTTAAGCAACGGTGGGTTAATTAAACAACCGTCAGTTGAGTTGATTAACGTGTCGTCTGGAGGGAGACACACAATGCACACACACCCACCTCCCCCACCAGGCAGCCGGCATGGAGCGCAACGAGGGGCCAACTCCAGCAAGCACGCACGCCAGGTGCCCAGTCAGCCACCCAAATGGAAAGGGAAGCACACCAGAAGGGATCCACGGCCAGAGGCGGAGGAAACGGAATAAGCAATACCCCCAGGCACCAAGGAACAAGGAGCAGCCCCCCCACTCCAACAGGGAGCTCAGCAACCCACCCGAAGCAGACCCACACTGCACCGCTACCTCGACCGTCGATTCACCCGGAAGCACAAGGGCCGGGGAACCAGTGACCGCCAAGCCCCCCCTCATCCGCTCAACATGGCCAGATAGCAAGCAATGGCCATGCACTTCCCCAAAACGCACGAAACGCCAAGGCAAAGGGCACCCGTGGGCAACAGCCAACCACCTGCGGATGTTGTGGAAAACAGCCGAAGGTATGCACAACTATCACAAGGACACGAAGCGGCCCCGGCCAGCAACGACAACAACGCCTACACACAGGGCACATTCACAGCAAGCACAATGGACCACCAACACCCACCATCACACAAGCACATGGGACGGGGAAAGCCAGTCTAGGGCACAGACAACCGTCACCACCAAAACACACATCCACCGGCAACATGGAGCCAGAGGGAGAGGGGGCCCGGGGCGACCCGGCTGAGGACACTGGCTCACAAACCCCAGGAGAGGAGAGCAGCCAGGACCCCCCGGAAAGACACAGAGTGCAGCACTGGTCCCAGGCAGAGATCAGGCACTTCATAGAGTTGTGGGGCAGCCCGGAAGCAAGGAGGATCATGGCCACAGCCAGGCACGATCAGCTCTACCCCTGGCTCGCCAAGCAGATGCAGGAACGGGGACATAACCGCAACGGCAAGCAATGCAAGGACAAGCTCCACGGACTCAAGAGGAAGTTCAAGGAGATCATCACCCACAATAAAAGAAGCGCCGTCCAGCCATGCACCATGCCCTTCTACGACAAACTGGCACACCTGCTGGTGGAGTGCCACAACGTCGTCCCGGGACACATGGCAGGCAGCGGGGTCACCACCAACGAGCCGCCGTGCACACAACAACGAGCATGGCTGGCCCAAGGGGCGCAACAGGAGGAGGGCCCCACCACACAGGAACCACAGCCGCCGGCACAGAGGGACGCCCGACGCCCAACACCCACTGGCAAGAAGGTCGTGAGGGTATCAGCCGAAGCATGGCCAGCTGCGGCGAAGCCGAGGAGCCGTCCCGCGGCATCCCAAAGCCCATAGGTGCTTGTGAGGCCACCACCTGTGCCGCCCAGGACAGCCAGCACCTCAAGGATCGTCTCCCCCGCGCCAGCCTCCTCCAGCAGCAGCAGCCCCACGGCCTTCTTATGGCTCATCTGTGCGGACATGCAGGTAGAGGATCCCGCACCCGACTTGCTGGTGCCAGAGACACAGCAGGAGGACGAAGGGCCAAGGCCATCGTGCCCGAGGGCGACTCCCGCGAAGGGTCGTATGGCCGCCACTACAGGGCGAGCGGTGCAGGCAGAGGCGGCACTCCGTATGCAGCTGGGGTCGTCGAGACGCAGCACCACGGTGCAGGGTTTCGCCTGCAGCATCTTGGATGCCGTGACTGAGACGGGGCCAGTGTCACAGGAGGACCAGGTCGAAATGGAGGAGCTCATGGAGGAGCTCATGGAACAACAGGTGTGATGGAGCCAGAACTGTCACCGTCCCAGGAAGAGCTGCGGGACATCGATACCCAGGCCATCAATGACACTGAGCTCGAGGTCGGGGAGGCTGGGCTCAAGGAGAAGATCGAGGGGGCCCCACAGCTGGAGGACGCGCCAATGGAGGGAGCGCCCCCCCTGGAGGAGGAGCCGCCGCCACTGCCTGCAGGCGAGGATGGTGCAGCCCTGGCCGCAGAAGCCCGTTCCCTGACCAACGCGCAGAGGTGTGTCCAGATGCGCAACAGGCGCAAGGCATACTGGCTGCAGGTGGCGCGCCACGGAGACAACAGGGGAATGCATCCATGACCTGTTCACATGCGTGGCGGGCAAGGAGGAGGCCAGGCGCACCAAGGAGCGCGTCCTCACCGTGTGGGCCACGCGCATGGCCATTCAAGCTGTGGAAGATTGCACCCAAGCCATACAGGAGGTGAGGAGGGATGTGCATCAAGGTCTAGAGAACCATGTCAATGGGATGACCAAGGCCATGGCGGCCACCGATGCCATCATCAACGGAGGCATGCGGGGGCGCACAGCAGCCATCAACCGCCAAACCGAGGTGCTCAGGGAGGTCGCCCAATCATTCCAGGGCACCTACCATGGACCCCTGCAGCCCGCCCCCTACATGGTGCCATACGGATACATGCCGCCGCCGCAGTACCTGCCCCCGCCAATGACTGCAGCATATCGGGCCCCACATGCGGCGCCGGCAGCAGCAGGTGCCTCACGGAAGGCAGGGGGGATGGCCATAGGGCAGGAGCAGTGGCACGTAGGCAGTTGGGCGAAGAGGGGCTGTGACGTCCCACCAGACTCCGATGAAGAGGGAGAGGGGGAGAGGGAGGAGGCGGAGAAGGAGGACAAGGAGGGGCGGGGAGACCCTCCCAGGACGATATGGCCTAAGCCATGGTCGTCCTACGGGTCCCTAGGCCCATCCGCCAAGGGACCATAGGGGGATACAGTAGATGATCCTCCCCCAGCCCTATACTCGATAAGGCCCCTTTAGATCCCCGTCCCTCTGGCCGGCGCCTCCTTCGGCCCATTCTGGACGCTCAAGGCCATGTCCATCAGCATCCCTTTGCAACATTGTTGCACACCCTGGATGCCTCTCGTTCCCGGCCCACTCTCCCCTCATTGTAGCCAACTCCCGTCGAGATGGCATCACCCTACAGGTCCATGGGGCTCCTTGCAGGCCGCATTGTCCAATGCCGCAGGGCCCTGCGGCATGGAGGTTGGTTACGGGGCAGTCGGGCAGGGTGCATGGGCGTTGCTTTGGCCTCCGTGTCACTGATGGCTCTCCCTCCCTCCCCTCCCCCATCTGTTCTCACCTCCCAGGGAAATTACGCTCCTTCCGCCGTGCCATCCGCAGAAGGTGGAGGGCCCAAAAGGCATGGCGTCTCCATGCTCTGGAGCTGGCTCTGGGAGAAGTCATACGTCGCATTTGATGTCTGGAATGAAGCATCCGGCATTGCCGCCGTCCGATCAATGGCCGGCCATAGGCCCTTCCGCCGGCATGGAGGCCCTCGCCCATCCCCCTCTCCGTCGTAGCTTAGCCTTATCCTGCTGTGCTCCCCTGGATGGATGCCATGTGGAAGGAGATGCAGGACTTAGAGGACTGGGACAATGAGCGATTCCAGGGGAGCTTCCGCATGTCCCGTGTGAAGTTAGAGGTGCTGGTGGCTGAGGTGACCCCAGTCCTGCAGCGGGAGTGTACCAACATGCGCCTGAGCATTCCTGTTTCTTATCGCCTTGCCCTGATGCTGTACCAGCTGGCGTTCAACATGGGCTACCTGCCGCTGTCGACCATCTTCAGGGTGGGCGTCTCCACTGTCTGCAAGATATTCCGTGAGATGGTGAGTGTGCTGAATGAGCTGTACCTGGCCGACGTCATCCGGGTCAGGGCCGAGAAGGACAACATGCGTGGCTTCCATGCCCTGGGCTTCCCGTGGGCGGTGGGGGCAATGGACTCGACCCACGTGTGCATCCTGGCCCCCCCTCCCGTGGCAAGGAGTACTACAACCGCAAGCATTTCTACAGCATGGTTCTCCAGGCAGTGGTGGATGCCAAGGGCCACTTCATGGACGTCTATGTGGGCATGTCCGGGCGGAGCCACGACATGGCTGTCTTCTGGAACTCCCCCCGGCTGCCAAGCTGACATCGGGGCGTTTCCTGACTTCTGGCCCCGCTTCTGTGTGCGGCCGTGCAGTGGGTCCGCTCCTCCTGGCTAGCCAGGCCTTCGCCCTGCAGCCGTGGCTGATGGCCCCGTACCGCTACCCCCGCACTAACGTCCAGCGTAAATACAACTACTACCATTGCCGTGCCCGCCTGCCCATGGAACGTGCCTTTGGGCGTCTAAAGGAGCGATGGCGCTCCCTGTTTAGCTTGCTGGACTTGCAGGCTGACATCATTCCGGATGTGATGGTGTGCTGCTGCATCCTGCACAACATCTGCTAGTCCTGTGGGGACGTGTTACTGGCCGAGCACCCCAATCTCCCCCGGGCTGGTGAGGATGCCGACGCCATCGCTGTGCACGGGCGGGACATTGCGCTGTTGCCGGGCCCCGAGAATCCCTTTGGGGAGCGCCGCACCCGTTTGGAGGCATCACGGGTGCGTGAAAGCATCAGTGCCTGGATCTGGCCCTGCTAACCCCACCCCCTGTGCGCGTCGGCTGTGGGGTTCCATCTGTGGACTGGCATCTTTCCCTGGTATGCCACCCCTCTCCTCCTCTTCCTCTTCGCCTGTTCTGTGGCTGGCTTCCTGGGGGGGTTGGCTCAGCTGTCCCCTCTTCACCGCTGTGCCTTCCAGTCGCCTTCTCCCTTCCCAGGGCCACCTGGCCTTTCCGTAGGCTCTGCCCTTGCTTCGTAGTGGCCATGTGCCTTATTGCCCATGTCTGAGCTCCCTGCTGAATAAAGTTTTGCAAACCACCCCACTCTTGCCTTTCCTGTATGTGCAGGTGGATGCTCTGGGGGGGGAGGTGGTTGTGGCTGGGGGATGGGGGATGTGGGTCGCCCTCGCGGCTGCCGAGTCTCCCATGTAGGGTGGGCAGGGGTCACTCCCTGGGGCTTGGGTGCCAACGTTTGGGGTGCAGTGCTGGGTGCGGCCGCTGTATTAGTGCGGCTGTTCCTCCTGGCTGCCTCTTTGCCCAAGGCTGCTGTGTTCTGCCCATTGCCTGAGGTGGCCAATGGGGTTTGGGAGGCGTGTCCTGCATCGGCTTCAATGGCGGCGCCCATGGGTTTTTGGCCGCAGTGTGTTCTGGGATACCTGCGGGAGGACTAGCAGAGGTTGGTAGGCGGAGAACATGGCGGCCGAGCTGTCAGTCAGAGCCGCGTACGTTATTAACAACCGGGGTGTTTGCCGTTCCGAGCAGCGCTGGCTGCAGCGTGTCGTCTGTGGAGCTCTGCCTGCCTAACACACCGTCAGTACGTTATTTCCCCTCCGTTGCTTAATATGTCGTCCGAACTGAGCCTCTGTAGCCTTATGTTGATATCAGGAAGGCAGGAGCTACTGTTCCATTTAAGGAGAATTAAAGAAAACATTTTCCCCCTCTTGAACAATGCAAGGTCTGAGAACTCATGGTTAATTGGAATGGCAGGCAGCTCGGTGGACTACTGGAAGATGTGCTGCCCAGTGTGAGGTACCGCAAAATCGCAGCTATTTTGCTTTACATTGCCCGAGCCTCTCTCTTTTTCACAGCCAGATTTGAGCTGCACATCACATACGTGAAACCCAGCACTGGAGAGAAAGAACCAGGACTCAGGGTCTGAATGTAGAGTATCCAGCAAGCACCGATAGAAAGCACAGCTGTTGTTAAAGAGAAGGTTTTTTAAGAAGGGGTGGGGGAAGGATGGGGAGCATGACTATCCCTCAGGGGCAAAGGGGCTGCTGTTGCACCAAATGCCAGCAGCATTTCAAACCTAGGCTGAAGCTATAAAATATGAAATGTAATGAATAAAAGTTGGCAACCACCCATGTGGAGCTGTCAACCTAATAAAAACAATAGTAACTGGCAGCTGGCATTTAGGTGCTCTGAGATGGCAGCTAGGAAATTTCCATAGCATAAAATTGTTCTTTCCTATCTTTTGGGAGCTTTTTCATCTTTTTTTTTTTTTTTTTTTTGGTGGGGAAATGGGATGGGATACTGGAGTAAGTCCTCTCTCTCTCTCTCTCTTTCGCAGTGAACAGAACAACAGAATTTGTGCAGTGAAGTTCATATGCATTGGATTTTTCTAACTGTATTACCCAGATTGAGATACTAAATCTGTTGATTCTCTCAGTACCACAAAATGGCAGATGCAAATACAAAAAAAAAAAGTAAGACGGGGTGGGAACCTTGGGCCGAGGGGCCAAATCTGGCCCTTCTAGGATTCTAACCAAACACTCCATGGTTCCCCCAGATAGCAATACCCCCTTGCACTGGCCCCACCCCTTGATCATTTGGTGGCTTCCCAGCTTTTCTGTAGTTTTTCTCTTTTCTAAAAGATTGAAATTGCTCTCATAAGGCTTAGTTACCAGCAGTAAGAGCTTTAAGTTGCAGTATGCTGGTATTTTTGTATTTGGCCACACCCCTTAAGCTTTTGGTCCCACCCCTTTTGCCTTTAGCCCCATCCACTACTGAAAGCCTTTCCAAATTTGAATTCGGCTCTCAAGATAAAAGAGGCCCCCACCTCTAATGTAAGATGTGCATGAAAAATAGATTACACGATGTACATTCTTTTTGGTTGGTGCTAACAAATAATATATATGAATATCATAAAACAAAGAAGGACAATATGCTACAAAATGAATTAAGGGAGTATCTATCTTCAGCCACACATATTCTTTCACATAAAAAGGAGGACTAGAATGGTAAAGAGTACATTTCCCCTACTTTTCCAATAAAGATAGGGCCAGCCCAAGACATATTGCTGCCTGTGGCAAAAGATAAGATGGCGGCCCCTCCCATTCCATGTTCAAAAGCTGACTGGACTGGTAGTTGAATCTTTCTTCAACATTGACAATGGGTCAACATCCTCCACTACACCTGAAGGCAGCAGGTCTAGAACAGTTCATGTGGCCCACAGCTCTCTCCTCTACACTTTGTTGCCACCTCCCAGCATCTATCACCTGGGGAGACTGTCCCATTTCACCTAATGGTAGAGCTGGCTACAAATTAGGATGAAAATGGTAGACCCTTGACTGAAAGCCATGGTAAAGAAAGCAGTCCTCATTCAGGCTACATTCCCAGTCATCTATTCCAGTTATTATGAAAATGCATGTCAGGTACACCTATGTATCACATGCTGATAAAGAGGGTTGTTCAAGTGGTTGTGAGGGGAGCAATTCAAAAGGATGTTATTCCAAGGCTATGAGTTACAACAGCCATGCAGGACCTGAATAATCCTGTTGGTTCAGTGCAGTTAAGGGTTTCTTTCGTAAAGCATTTGAAACATTTTGCCTACCGTATTTTCCGGCGTATAAGACGACCGGGCGTATAAGACGACCCCCAACTTTTCCAGTTAAAATATAGAGTTTGGGATGAGTTTGGAGGAGCAGAACTGAGTGAAGCAAAACCACCCCTGGTTCCTCCAACCTCTCTTCACGTCAGTAGTCTAATTTAGGCTGTGCAGTAAGGTAAGGTAAGGGCCCCCCTCCTCCCCTCCGTACGCCCCCTCCTCCCCTCCTCCCCTCCGTGCGCCCCTTCCTTACCTTTCCTGGACGCCTGCTCCCGTCCTGCGCCGGCGGCTACTGCCAGGGGGCTTTGCGGCCTGCTCTAGAGTAAGCACGCCGGGTGATGCGATCACCCGGCGCTCTACTCTAGAGCAGGCCGCGAAGCCCCCTGGCAGTAGCCGCCGCCGGCGCCGGACGGGAGCGGGCATCCAGGAAAGGTAAGGGCCCCCCTCCTCCCCTCCGTACGCCCCCTCCTCCCCTCCTCCCCTCCGTGCGCCCCTTCCTTACCTTTCCTGGACGCCCGCTCCCGTCCGGCACCGGCGGCTACTGCAGCCCCCCTCCATCCATCCTATACCCGCCGTATAAGACGACCCCCGACTTTAGAGACGATTTTCCAGGGTTAAAAAGTCGTCTTATACGCCGGAAAATACGGTATGTCCAGATTTTGTTTGAACTTTGTCCAGAAAAGTTCAGCATTCTGGGTCAGATACTAAACTCTTAATGAAATCTTGGCTCCATCACAAGGCACTGAACTATCTTGAAAAACAAAGCAATGAGATCAATTTGTGTCCTCAAAAGCAATTCAGACTTTATGTTTTTAGTTGCACTCGTAAGATTTTGTTGAATATACTTCTTAAAATGTAATGTCAAAGAGGTGTTTTGAAACCTACACTATAACAATACACCTATCATCAGAGGCCTAGGAGTGGATGTAGTTTCCTGTCAAGTGATCACCCAGCTTTTCTGCCATATAATGTGTGGAATGAATCTAAGAATTGCCTTGTAACCTGGGCTTGCTTGTTCATGGGAATCTGATCCAAAATTCAGTTCAGGGAATCTGAACTGAAACAAAACTATGTCTATTTTTATTCTTTAAAAATGCCTTGTTTACCATGGTTGCCCACTGACTTTTGCTGTCCTGATTCCAACCTAAACATCAACTCCTGAGTTATTGGGATCAGTAGTATTCCTGCCTGTTGCGTGTGGGACTACAGGCCAGGATTGGAAATTTTAAAAGAAATCAAGCGTTGTGCAGACTCCAAATATTTGCTTTTCTAAGAATCTCTGAACTACTAATTTTATGATAGTCATTATACATGGCATTTTATATCATGCCATATCTTTGTGTGTGTGTGTGTGTGTGTGTGTCCCATACCTGCCACTGGAAAGAAAAGAATACACCTTGGCTTTGCTTCTTTCTGCTCGCTGATGAATAAACAACGTGTGAGTCTTCCTCAGCCCTCGTTTCCCTGTGGGTTAAAAAGTATTTGTTCATTTTTATGAATGTCAGCCTCTTGGTATTCATAGCAAACACGCCATTGCCCCTCCAGTCTCCTGACATTCCTGGTAAACAGACACGTCTTTCAGTAAATGATGATCACCTCGGCAGAAGAGAGAAGGCATCAGGTTACAAATATTCAAGGGCAGAGTTAAGCTGCTCCATAGAAAGGAGTGAAGTGAAAACAGAAATAATATTGTAATTCTGGGGTGGCAACATGCAGCCTGTGGGGGTACACATGGTCCCCTAGGCACTTGTATTTGACCTACTACTGCTTGTTAAAAGTACAGGTGATCTGAGATGAGTTTTAACAAAGTACATCTCTTGCCCTGTTGGTTATGACAGCTTGAAAATACAACAGCAATAATATTGCCTCCATGGGATGTTTGTTTGTTTGTTTGTAAAGGGAAGGCTCTGTGCATATCTGTGATGTGGGAATCGACAGGTGAAATTTCCACCACCATGGAGATACAGTGATGGGGGAAATGATGGCCTACTTCTGTTAAAGGCACAGAGCTTTTGTACTTAAGAGGCTGGGACCCCTATGTGGCAGTGCAACATCAAGTATGGTATAGCTAGAGTGACCAGATACAAAAGACGGCAGGGCTCCAGCAGCTTTAACTGTTGTAGTGAAGAGGGAATTTCACCAAGTGCTGCATGCCTACAAATGACACCTGCTGAAATTCTGTGTTTCTAAACAACTGTTAAAGATACAGGAGCCCTGTCCTCCTTCCCATATGGTCACCCTACACAGGACACATCGAATTTTCTACCATAGGATGCAAAAATGGCATGGTTTAAAAGGGGATTAGACAAATTTATGGAGGGTATCAATATTATGGCCAGGTCTACATCTTGTGTTAAATCATTATGAATGTGGAATAAAAAGCAGGAAATAGCACTCTGAAAGCTGTATATGGAATGTGGATTGTGCCCCGACAGTTATCAGTGCATTTCAATACCGCTATAAAGTAGTAGTGTACATCTAGTCATGATGGCTCTATATTATCTCCAGTATCAGCAGTAGTATGCCTCTTAATACCAGTTGCTGGGGTACAAGAGTGGGAAGATGCTATTGCACTCATGTCCTACTTGTGGTAGGGTGACCATATGGAAAGGAAGACAGGGCTCCTGTATCTTTAACAGCTGCATAGAAAAGGGAATTTCAGCAGGTGTCATTAGTATGCATGCAGCACCTGGTGAAATTTCCTCTTCATCACAACAGTTAAAGCTGCAGGAGCCCTGCCCTCTTTTGAATCTGGTCACTCTAGTATAGCTCCTGCAGCTTTAACTGTTGTGATGAAGAGGGAATTACACCAGGTGCTGCATGCATACAAATTAGGGGTGTGCACGGACCCCCCGGATCGGATCGGGACCCGGATCGGGACCTCCAATTTTGTCCCGGACCGGTTCGGACAAAATCGGAGGCCCCCCGGACCGGATCGAGTCCGATCCCGACCCAAAAATCGTACATTTTTGGATCGGCCGCCATTTTTTTCCCCATAGACTTGCATTGCAATGCAAGTCTATGAGGAAAAAATGGTGTCGGGTGGGTAAGGGGGGGCCTAACTCCCTCCCCCCCCCGGGGCCGTCCGCTGTGGACGGCCCCGGCAGGTAAACCCCCTCCCCCGCGCTCCCTACCCCCCCTGGGGCCGCCCGCTTCCATCCGCTGGCGCCCGCGGGCGCCAGCAGATAGAAGCGGACGGCTCCGGGGGGGGTAAGCCCCCTTCCCCGCCACTGCTTACCTTCTCGGCCCGTCCGGCGCCGGCGGCTACTACCAGCGGGCTCCGCGGCCTACTCTCGAGTAGCGCGCCGGGTGATGACATCACCCGGCGCGCCACCCTGGAGCAGGCCGCGGAGCCTGCTGGGAGTAGCAGGCGCCGGCGCCGGATGGGAGCCGCCAGGCCGGGCAGGTAAGGGCCCCCCTCCCCCCTCCCCCCTCCGCGCGCCCCCTCCTCCCCTCCACGCACCCCTTCCTTACCTTCCCAGCCCGGCGGCTCCCGTCCGGCGCCGGCGCCTACTACTTCCAGCAGGCTCTGCGGCCTGCTCTAGAGTAGCGCGCCGGGTGATGTCATCACCCGGCGCGCCACCCTAGAGCAGGCCGCGGAGCCTGCTGGGAGTAGTAGGCGCCGGCGCCGGACGGGAGCCGCCGGGCCGGGCAGGTAAGGGCCCCCCTCCCCCCTCCCCCCTCCGCGCGCCCCCTCCTCCCCTCCACGCACCCCCTCCTTACCTTCCCGGCCCGGCGGCTCCCGTCCGGCGCCGGCGCCCACTACTTCCAGCAGGCTCCGCGGCCTGCTCTAGAGTAGCGCGCCGGGTGATGACATCACCCGGCGCGCCACCCTAGAGCAGGCCGCGGAGCCTGCTGGGAGTAGTAGGCGCCGGCGCCGGACGGGAGCCGCCGGGCAGGTAAGGGCCCCCCTCCCCCCTCCGCGCGCCCCCTCCTCCCCTCCACGCACCCCCTCCTTACCTTCCCGGCCCGGTGGCTCCCGTCCGGCGCCGGCGCCTACTACTACCAGCAGGCTCCGCGGCCTGCTCTAGAGTAGCGCGCCGGGTGATGACATCACCCAGCGCGCCACCCTAGAGCAGGCCGCGGAGCCTGCTAGTAGTAGTAGGCGCCGGCGCCGGACGGGAGCCACCGGGCCGAGAAGGTAAGTGCCCCCCTCCTCCCCCCCCCGCTGTCCACTTTCATCGGTGGGCGCCCGCTGGCGCCCGCCAATGGAAGCGGCGGTGGGCGCCAGTGGGCGCCCGCCGATCCGCCGATCCGCCGAACCGGTTCGGAGCTTTTTCGGACCGGTTCGGATTGGATCGGCCGATCCAGCTGCGGGATCGGAAATCGGATAATTTATCCGATTTCCCACTGGACCGGACTCGGATCGTGGATCGGGTCCGATCCAGTGCACATCCCTAATACAAATGATACCTGCTGAAATTCCCTTTTCAATACATCCATTAAAGATACAGGAGCCCTGTCCTCCTTTCCATATGGTCACCCTAACTTATAGTAGGCTTCCTATTGAAGTATCTGCTCAGCTGTTGTCGGAACAGAATGCTGGACTAAGTAGGCCTTTGGTCTGATCTAACACAGCTCTTCTTCTGCTCTTATTAAATGGGGTGGTCCTCTTTGCACCTTTCGTAGCTTCTATTTGCAAAATGAAAATATTGGGTTCTTGAAAATTGGTACCAAACATTTTGATTGAATAAACTTATGAGAAGCAACATTGGGTGGAAAACATACCAAGTGTTTTAACTTAAGAGTCTGCTGACATATCACACTATGTTGTTATTATCATTATTTTCACTTCCCCTTTGCTTCAAGTACTGAGTATTGAAAAAGTACAAAGAGTTTTCCAGATTGAATGATCACACACTTTCACATGCAATGGTTATTTTCCATTTGGAAGCAAATTTCTCATTCAGAAATTTCAACCAGCTCAATGTTATCTTCAACCTGCTATCTCACAGTACTGAAGTCAGGTTCAGCATATCACTGTTGTGATCATTCCCATTGGAAAACACAAACATCAGCTGGGATCAATTCAAATATTTTAATGCACTCAAATTGTTACCAGTTGTTCCATATGTTTTTTCCTCTTTAATAAAGAAAAAGGGGGAAATGGAAGCATAGCCAAATTGGTGACAAAAAGGGTTCTTCTTTCCCTTCATATCTTTGGTCTCATGCTCCACATCTGAATCTGGATTTGGTCTCTCTGGATATCTCCTTGTCATCAACACGATTAACGATGGTTTCCTTATTTGGGATATTAGAAGGGCTTCACTCAGTGCCAGAATCCTTTGGAAGATGATCACTCTGAGTCAGCCTAATGCTATAGCAAGATGTGGAACAGCTGTAGCAGTGATACCTTGGCAAGCCACGGTGAAATTCTGAAATGAATAGCAAACTTCAGCTTGTCGACTGTGTACAACCTTTGCCTTAACACATGGGTCTGCACATTCACTGGAGAGCCTGCTTTCAGGATCTAGTACCTGCAAACATAAACACGCATATGCAGGCGTTTTGATCCAAACCGATACTTACGCTGTGCAAGGGATGAAGGAAGGAAAATCGACCTGAACGAAGAAGAGTGACCATGCCAGGTAGGTGCATCAGGAAAACTAAGAAGCAAAGAAGCAATCAATGATGGGTTCAGCTTTTCCTGGTTACTTCTGCATCCCTTATCACCTGATGTTCAAGTTTCTGCAGCAGTCAGAAGAACTTTTTGAGAAGCCTTTTTAGTTTTGAGTTCAACCTGATGAACTGCTGGTCAAGGCTTATAATGTGACTATAAGAATAGAACAGAGGTGAGGAGCCTCAGGCCTGTAGGCCAAACCTGGTCCTTGGCAGTTCCCCATATACATAACTCCTTCCTCTAGTTCCACTCGCTTTCCCCTAACGCCAATCATTTGGTAGTTTCCCAGCTTTTGTGCATCTTTCCCCCATTCCAAAAAGTTAAAATGGCCTCTCCTAAGGCATAGCTGGACAGGATCTACACTACTGCTTTATATCAGTATAGAAGTGCACTGACAACTGTTGGGGCCCACAACACATTCCATAAACCATTTTCAAACTGCTTTCGTAATGTTATAGCCTGCTTGGTGTAGAATTGGCCTTGATGGAGCTTTAAACTACAATATGCTGGGGTGGGGGGTGGGGGGTGGGGGTTTATATTTTGGTCTTTTGCCTTTGGCCCTGCCATCTTTGCTTTCAGCCCTGCCCATTACTACAATGTAGCCCTTGAGAGCTTCTCAAAATGGAATTCTGCTCTGAGATTGGTCTAGAGGATATACAGTGGCTGCCTTTGAAGACCTTTTAAAAAAGGTTGGCTTATTTCACACCAAATCGGCTTTTCCTGGTTTAAATTCATGCATATTGTCTGGCCAGGAGAAGACTTGCCATGTGTCCTGGTCACAAGAAAACTTGCATACATAATCAGCAATGGGGTAATTTGATAAGTGTGTGGCCCAGGTGTGTGATAAACCTATTTATACAAAGAGTCAAAATAGGCACATTTAAAATGGGTAGATAAAAAAAAAAACCAAACGTTACTCTATTCAAAAAATATCTAATAAAAGATGAAGTCAATCAGCCTTAAATGTCCACCCAAACTCATAGGCTGAAGCAATGCATTATTTCTAGAAAAAGATGTGGAGATTCAAACTTGTCTACACACAGAGGCAATGGCTGAATTCGGACAACACGATAGTCAATGGTGGGGTAATAATCAACTTTACAGTTGTTCTTCTAGGGGGTACTCCCCACACAACATGGTAATAAATAATCAACTGTGGTGTGGGTTAGAATCAGCGCTGAGTTGACTATGGCAACATTCGGACGACACGACAGTCAATACAACTGATGATTGTTTCCCCACCCCCAGTTGCTTATTGGGTTGTCCGAATTCAGCCAATGTATATCTAAACCCACTTTATGCAATCAACCATTGTAGGACTTCTTTCTGTCTAAACATGCATTACAATGCACCCTAAGTGGGGTTTTGAAGCTGGATTTCCCACCCTAACTCTAACTCTCATATAGGATCCAAGCAGAGACCACCAAAAAGCAGTGAAAAGGTTAATCTTTCCAGGACTGAAGCAAGTTTGGATGGCTAGCTAAAGCAGAATTGCCTGTGCGGGTCTCCACATTTCTCTAGGAAAATTCTTATTTTCCACCTCACTTGGTACAAGCAAACACTTGTAGGCCTGAGACATTGTGGTCCATGTAGAATGGAATGTTGATCTCCTGCCATATGTTTGCAGATCTTAGCTTTGAAATGTGGGCACAATACCACAAGCTGTCAAGTTGTGTAAAAACTTAAGCAAAGACAAAAACATAGGGTAATATTTACCAGATGAGACTTCTATGTAATCTTGTTGGAATTTTGGGAGTATCCAACTTTCATGGATTTTGAAATAAGCCATGTATCTTTTGTTTCTACCCATTTTCCCTTATGATGAGGGAAAGAAAACAAAATATTAATGAAAATGAAGCATTTTATATGGCCAAACAATGAACTCACTATGGCATTGGGAGCTTCAGATGTATGCATGTTTTCTTCTCTTGGCTCTTAGAAAAGAGGAAGCAGGAGGTATGTTTCATTCACCTCAGTAAAGTTTATTGTTAATGTCATATCTGCAATATATATTACTGAATTTACATTAAATATTATTGTATTATGAAGTTCCATTTTGTTGTGTTTAATATAATAAATTTAACACTGAATTTGTTGATTGGTGCATTTTAAAAACAAGAATTTAGCATTCCTGAGAAATCATAATTCCCTTTAATAGCAAAATTGAGTGGTGGAATGGCTATTAGTTTTGAAGAAAAGTGGGGCCACCCAAAAACAAGGTAGCTGTTGTGGTATACAGCCTAGATATAGGCTGCATTCGGACAACACATTAAGCAACTGAGGGGGTGGGAAACAATCGTCAGTTGTGTTTATTGTGTTGTGTGGAGGGTAACATGCTGCTCACAAACTACTGATGGTATGCTATTCCACCCAAATAAGCAACTGAGAGAAACAACTGGCTTGCAAGTTGTTTAGCTCAAAGCCAGTTGTTTAAAGTGTTGTGTGGAGGGGTGAGTGTGTTAATAGCGTGTGGTGAGTGGGTTAAAACACAAGCCCATAGAGGCAGGTGGCAAAAGCGACCAAAGCAGCGGCTGCCACTCTGCTACAACTGGTGCAACTTGCAGAGGCTGCTGGGATAGAACTGGGAGGACTGAGGGAGGAGGGAGGGTGGGGAGAGAGGCAGGGGCTGTGTCAGTCAAATGCTGGGTTGACTATTAGTCCACTCAACGCCAGCTCCAACCACCCACAGTTGTGTAGGAATATGTTGTGTGGGGAGTAGCCACAAAATAACCAACTGTGAGTTGGCTACTCAATCCACCATTGACTAATGTGTTGTCCGAATTCAGCCATAGAGTAGGGGTGGGAAGCTACAACTCCCATCATCCCCATCATTGGTTATGCTGGCAAGGACACATGGAGAGCCACACATTCACCACTGCTGGAATACTGAAATATTTAAGTTTCTAAATTACTCAAAAAGGTCCTGGGAGCTTCCAGGAACTGCGGAATATTGCAGACATAGAGCTAACAAAGTAATAGCATGCCGTCACATTGTCTGGAGAGTAAGGCCAGATCTACCCCAAGCAGGATATAACACAATGAAAGTGGTTTGAAAACAGTATATGGAATGTGCCATGGGCCCCAACAGTTGTCAGTGCACTTCAATAAAGCAGTAGTGTAGATCCTGCATAAATGTCTAGGTACACTTCATTGATTTATTACATTTCTGTACCATCCAATAGCTGAAGCTCTCTAGGTGGTTCACAACATTAAACACTAAATAATATGCCAGTCTTTGCTGTTCCTTTTGTGTTTGTGTGTGTGTGTGTGTGTGTTTATTTGGGGTGGGATGTGTGGGGCTATGCTGCTGCCTAATCATAGCTATGCTAAAATCCTGAATTTATGGGCAGCCCTCATTTCTGTCCCTGTAGGGGGGGCGTGCAGGTCTGAAGGATCTGTGCATTGGGCTACTGTGTGAAATTAGCAATTAAGTCTATGGTTGAGGGCAATTGAGCCATAGAATGTTGTAGATCTCAGGGAGAAAAGAAAATGGAGGGAGAGAGCAGGTACTAGCTTGCTTCAATCCCTTACAGCTTACAGTAACTGGGTTTACACACACAAGGGTTGCTTAATAAGCCACAGTGTTATATTAACCATCCCCACATGTGCAGTGCGTGTGCCGCCCAATGTCCCTAATTACCTTTGCCAGGTGTCTTGTTAATGAACCATCCAGAACACACGTTCTGTTGTAGGATTGCTAGATGGTTTGTTGGGTTCTCACATAACAAGAAGCTGCACCCAGCCAGGGGATTTAGGGAAATCAGGTGGTATGCCAAGCATGCAGAGGGGTGGTTAACAACCCACCATGGTTTTTTAACCACCCTTGTGTCATGCAAACAGAGCTAGTCTTAGAAGCAAACATTAGGGTAAGGTGGATGCATGGCAAAAGGTTAAAAGGCTACTTACCCCCTTACTATTCTCCCCCCCCCAACCTGCCCTTGCCCTGCCCTATCCATCTATATAGGTCAGTGCTGGCATTATGTAGCACAGTGGAGTAGATTACAGAATAACGCAAAAGGAAAAAGGTGTTCCATTAAAGCTCTAGACAAGACTATAAGCTTTCTGTTCTAGGCTGGATGGAACCCTGAACAGGAGCCCTCCAGATGTTTTGGACTCCAACTCCAATCTGACCCAACCAGCATAACCGATAGTCAGGAATGCTAGCAGATGTAGGGTGACCAGATTTCGGAACCCAAAATCCCAGTCCAAAATGGCCACCCAAAATGGCTGCCCAAAGGGGGCGTGCCCCCCCAAAAACCATTTTTTTTTTGTAAGGCCCATGCAGGTAAGTGGGGGGGCCTCCTGCCTCCCGCCTCCCGACTCCCACTCCTTACCTGCAGGGGCGTCTGCTTCCCTCCAGTGCTTGAATCTACTGAGAAACAGGCTTCGCGGCCTGTCCCTCAGTAGCGCGCCAGGTGATGACATCATCACTCGGCACGCTAGTGAGGGACAGGCCGCGAAGCCTGTCTTTCAGTAGATTTGAGTACCGGAGGGAAGCAGCCACCCATGCAGGTAAGTGGGGGGGGCCTCCTCCTCCCGCCTCGCGCTCCTTACCTGCAAGGGGCATCTGCTTCCCTCCGGTGCTCGAATCTACTGAGAAACAGGCTTCGTGGCCTGTCCTTCAGTAGAGCGCCGGGTGATGATGATGCAAAGCCTGTCTCTCAGTAGATTTGAGCACCGGAGGGAAGTGGATGCCCATGCAGGTAAGTGGGGGGGGGCTCCTCCTCCCGCCTCACGCTCCTTACCTGCAGGGGCAGCCATTTCCCTCCAGTGCTAGAATCTACTGAGAAACAGGCTTCGCGGCCTGTCCCTCAGTAGCGTGCCAGGTGATGATGTCATCACTCGGCACGCTACTGAGGGGCAGGCCGCGAAGCCTGTTTCTCAGTAGATTCGAGCACTGGAGGGAAGCGGACGCCCCGGCAGGTGGTAGCAGGGAGTCCCCCCACCGGAAACCCCACCACCAAGCCACCCCCCCAAAAAACCCAGCCCACACCTACCGGGTCTGCCGCCACTCTCTGCCGCTGCCGCGTGACCCCCCCGCAGCCCCGGTTTGCCCCACAGCCCCCCAGTTGGCCCTGATCACCCTAGGTTTCCCAGTTAGGACCGGGAAACCCCGGGTGATCTGGTCACCCTAGGCAGATGTAGTCCAAAACATCTAGAAGGCACCAGATTGAGGGAGGCTGTATAAGAGGCGGCAAACACACATTTTCTTGCATTGGTCCCTACTTGACTGCTGCCATTTTGTTACGAAGTACCACTTTTTGAAGGTCTCCAGTGTTTTATGTTCACTAGACTGGCTCTAAAGTATATTTTCCCCCTTGGTGGAGAGTCATTACTAGAAAGCCTTCACAGCTCCATAGTGCAGTTCAATTTGGGACTGAGCTCCAGTTTCATTCCCCACCCCAACCCCCACTGTTGGACACCTGACTCTCTAGGCTCATCTTCCCATGCCTGGCCTCCTGTACTCCTGTAGCCACTTCCTCTGAAATCTAGACTTTGCTTTGCGGATAAGTTTGAAAGGCACATGATCTTCTGTCACCAAGCAGCCTGAATGCAGGTGTCAAGCCTGCTTGGAAGCCGGACCCTTTTCTGTGTAAGCCATCCAACTGGTAAGTTGTTTGTTTGTCAGGGATGTTTCACGCACTGTTAAAAAAAGAAAAAGGAAAGTAGAGCATGTGTGTGCTTGCGCTTCCAGTGTTCTGTAAGGTGTGAAGAGGGAATTGCTCCTCTCTCTGTCCTGCAGAGAAATGGATGTGCCACTCACATATCAACCCCACTATAGGAGTATTCTAATATACTGCAGTCTTTCCCAAACTGCACCAAATGGATGTTTTAGATTACAATGTCTAGCATTCCTGACAGTAGTAAAGGGTAGGACCTCCCATCAAACTCGAAACCACGCCCCTTTTTAGAAAGTGACAGTTGCGCCGCCCCGGAAGTCCCGCCTTAGCGGGACTGGAAGTCCCGCCTTAGCGGGGCCGGAAGTTCCACCCCTACCGGGGCGGGAAGTGAGCTCATGGAACAGCGTGTCATGTGACCATCCCTCCCCCAGGTGATCACGTGACCCCATGGTTCATTTGACCCCAATACCATTTTTGGCGGGGTTTGAAACCGCTCCCGGATTGGCCCAGGGGGGTCATGTGACCCCTCTAACAACTCCCCAGGCTACCGCGGACCAATAGGAAGCGGTTGTAGAGCTGTAACTCCACCCCCTTTGGCACAGTAACAAAAGAAGCCGTTCTTGGCATGCCCAGACAAGTTTTTCCTGCGGGGAGAGCATGGCGGCAAGTTTTTCCTGCGGGGAGATCATGGCGGATCCTATCGACCTCTTTGCTTTTTCTAGACAGCGGGCATCCGTGAAGCCTAGAAGGGTGCAAACTGTGCATACGCCACCAGTGTCTCAGAATACCTCTGCTT
This sequence comes from Anniella stebbinsi, assembly GCA_029215795.1. Classification (NCBI taxonomy): domain Eukaryota; kingdom Metazoa; phylum Chordata; class Lepidosauria; order Squamata; family Anniellidae; genus Anniella; species Anniella stebbinsi. The sequence goes on from JARDYH010000005.1 coordinate 100,736,778, forward strand.
TAACTGAGAGCATACCCTCATACGTGGGACCTGCGGGCTTTTCTTCTCCACTGGCACCTGTGAAGCTTCAACCCAGAAAACTGTTTCCTGACCAACTGACATCAGGGCAGGATCCTGAAACTCCATCCTTTGTTGCTTGGCTTAATGGCGCTGTTCTTACCAAAAGAGCCCCATGGGCCGAAAAGAAAACGGAGCCTGTTGAAACTGTTAATGGCTGTGGTCTTACTAAAATAGCCCCACAGACCGAAGAGAAAATGGAGCAGGGAAATCCTACCACATCCTGTTCTACCTACCAGCCACCCCTGGAGACTGCTGAAGCAGAGACAGAGGACACACCGGTGAGTGTTTTATGTCTTTAGTAAAATGTTCTTAATTGGTTGTATAGTGGGCTTTGATTGTGTATAACTAAAAACTTTATTTTTACACAGATGCGTGATGTGCTTGGAGCTTTTGAAAACTTGAACATCGACGCTTCAAAGACTGTCAACATTTCCTGCATTTCGTGTGTTCCTCCAGACATGGAAATAGAAGAATGATTTTCTTTGGTGATTTGCAGCAATAAAAACGTTTTGTTGTTAAACTTACGCTTCCATTCCTGTGTGTTAACTTACAAATATGGCAACTCATGAAGAGATCCTAAGAAATATTTATTATAACCCTGGGCATGTTGGGAGTTTGGGTGGAGTGAACTCCCTATTTCAGGAGGCCAAAAAACAGAGCAAAAAACTCTGCAAAAGAGAAGTTACCAAATGGTTGTCAGATCAGGATGCTTACACGCTGCATAAACCAGCCAGGATCCATTTTAAAAGAAATAAGACAATTGTGTCTGAAATGGATTCGCAATGGCAGGCCGATCTAGTTGATATGCAGCAGTTTTCTCAATATAACAAGGGTTACAAGTACATTTTAACCGTTATAGACATTTTGTCTAAATATGCATGGGCAAGGGTTCTAAAAGACAAGACAGGCGGTCAGGTGGCCGCTGCTTTTAAAGCTATTTTCACACAAGATGGAAGAGTCCCTGTCAAAATACAGACTGACAAAGGCAGGGAGTTTCTAAACAGAACAGTGAAGAATCTATTCAAAAAACAAGGGGTACACCATTTTGTTACCAGCAATGAAGTCAAAGCAGCAGTTGTGGAACGCTTCAACAGAACTTTAAAAACTAAAATGTGGAGGTATTTCACAGCCAACAATACATTCACATATATAGGTGTGTTACCCCAATTTCTAAAAAGTTATAACCATAGTTTTCACAGAACTATAAAAACTAGGCCTGTTGACGTTAATCAGTCAAACTCCTTGGCCGTTTGGAGAACCGTTTATTTGGACGGTATAAAAAGAAAGCCTGAGTTGGCATATTTTAAAAAGGGAGCTCATGTACGCATTTCTAAATGCAAGGGTGTCTTTGCTAAGGGTTACGAACAAAACTTTACCACCGAGTTATTTATAGTGGATGAAGTCATCAAAAGATCAAAGAGACCTGTATACCAGTTAAAAGATTATGAAGGTGAGGTCGTGGTGGGTAACTTCTATCCTGAGGAATTACAGAAAGTTAATGCCAAGGAGGACAGGACATACAGGATTGAAGAAATCTTAGCAACAAAAGGAAGGGGCAGGAGAAAGCAACATCTAGTGAAATGGTTAGGCTGGCCTAGCAAGTTCAACAGTTGGGTGTGCGCTTCTGATCTTTGTGAACCTGTATAGAAGAATGGGCGATAGTGGGTTTTACGTTACCTTACCCAGCAATGCCTGTGCAACGACTTTTCCAAACAACAAGATTTCAGCATATACTATTCAATTAGGTAAAGTTTTGGAAATTCCCGGTTTTTGGGAAGTTGGCCTGGCTGAAATTCAATATCCCCATAGCTGGGACACTCTAAATAGAGATGCGGGCTTTGAAATTGCTAGTACGGAAACTAGGTATCGCTATTTTCTGCGACGTGGCTATTATGCAGACATCCCTGAGTTGCTTGAAAACATGAACAGCCTTATACGAGGTGGTCCTAAAGTAATCCTGGACTACGATACTGTTTCTAGAAAAGTTAGTCTGCAAGGAACAGAACAATATTCCTTTCTAGCTAGTGCAGAACTGGCCAACATATTAGGCGTGTTTCCTGAACAGAATGTTAAAAAATTTCCTTTTCCTGCTGACATTACTGGAGGTTTTAACACCTTATACATTTACACAGACATTGTGGAGCACCAGATAGTTGGAGATTATTATGTGCCTTTACTGCGCTGCATACCCGTGCATGGGAAGGACAACGAATGTGTCACCATTGGCTATGAGAAACCGCACTACATCCCTGTAACCAAGGACCACATTGACACTATCACCGTTGAAATAAAGAATGATCAGAACAAAAACGTACCATTTCGTTTTGGTAAGGTGACAGTGAAGCTGCACTTTCGCCCTCGGAGAACCTTTGTAGTTTAAGAAATGGCTATTATGAAAACATATGGTGATACGGGCGTTTATCGTAATTATTATAAAGCACAGGCGGGATACGCCCTGACAGGATACCAGGGATCCCCTGTTATGTATGGAGCAGGGCTTGGTGGGGTTTTTAGGAGCCTTTTCCGAATGGCTGTTCCCCTTTTGAGAAGAGGCATAGACATCGTTAAACCCCACGCAAAAACTGCTGCTCGTAATATTGCTAAAGATGTAATCGGTCACGTTACAAAAGAAGTGTTTAACAGAGTGAACACACCACAACAAGCCGGGTCAGGGCTCATGTATATTAAAAGGAGGAGGGCTCTAAAAAGAAAAGCATCACGGGTAAGATTGATTGGTCCACCATGCCCCTTTAAAAGAAAAGCGCAGAGAGGAAAGAAACGCCAGAGAGGGAAGAAAAGCCACAGGAGAAGAGTTGTAACAAAGAGGCGTCGGCGTTTTCCAGCTAAAGGAGATATTTTTTAAACCATAGCTATGGCTTTTATCCACTGTGGCTCTGAAGAATGCACTAAATCTGAACTTGACCTATTCAACATTGGACCCACGCAGACCAGCATTGAGAGAAGTCTGTATATCGAGGTACCCCCCTTGTCAGCCATTACAGACACAGCACCCCTGGATTTCTTCATTGCAGGAAATGGTGAGGATTATATGGACTTAAATAACACATTGCTCTATGTGTGTTGCAAAATTGTCAATCCTGACGGAACCAACCTTGCAGCAGACGCTAATGTAGGTCTGGTGAATTATCCAATTGCATCCATGTTTAGCCAGCTGGATGTGACGCTGGGTGATAGATTAATAAGCCAGAGTAATAATTCATATCCATATAGAGCCTATTTTGAATCTGTGCTGAACTACAGCGAGGATGCATTGGCCACGCAATTCTCTGCAGGCCTGTTTTACAAAGATACACCGGGGGAACTTGAATCTGGCGACAGGCGTGGGAATAATCTTGGTTTTAATAGAAGAGCAAACCTGACTGCTGAAAGCCGGAAAATAGACCTGCTGGGACATCTCCATGCTGATATTTTTTTTCAAGAAAAACTGCTGTTAAACGGCGTTGATCTGAAGATCAAACTTACTCGTAGCAAAGATACATTCTGTTTGATATCAGACAACGCCGCTAGGCATTACAAATTACAGATTTTGTCAGCCTCACTTTTTGTTAAGAAAGTGAGAGTTGCCCCAGGCGTGCGGTTAGGCCATGCCGAGGCTCTGTTGACTGCTAATGCCAAGTATCCTGTGGATCGTGTGAGTATGAAGGTGTTTAGCATTCCAAGGGGGAGCCGTGTCGCCAATCAGGAAAACCTATTTTTGGGGCCATTACCGAAGCAGGTTATTATAGGCATGGTTGATAATGATTCTTACAGCGGATCTTACCTCAAAAATCCTTTTAATTTTAAACATTTTAATATTCATTTTGCGGCCCTTTACCTGGATGGAGAACAGATCCCCACGAAGCCGTTCCAACCTGCATTTGAAGAGGGGAACTGTGTAAGAGAATACATGAGTCTCGTACAAACAGCTGGAAAACATATGAAAGACAGGTCTCTTTTAATTAACCGTGAGGACTATGTTCGAGGCTACACACTTTTTGCCTTTGACCTGACCCCAGACCAAGAAGGTGGAAGCCACTACTCTTTGATAAAAACAGGAAACCTCAGGGCAGAATTTCGATTTAGTAGAGCCCTGGCTGAGACGATCAACATGATTGTGTATGGGGTTTTTGACAATGTGATAGAGATAAATCACAGAAGAAATGTCCTGTTTGACTATATGTAAAATGGACAGTACAGAGTTAACGCGCATCCTATCTTCAAATCCCTTCACTAGACCGTCTTTCTACGGGGTGTTTCCCTGTGACATGCTACCCAAGGCAAGGATACAACGGCTGCCAGCCTGTTTGGTGGTCAATACCCACCCCCACAAACTACCAGGAGAACATTGGTTGGCCATCTACCTGACCGACGATAAGGTTGGCGAATTTTTTGATTCCTATGGGCACCCTCCTAGCCACCCACGGTTCCATAAAACCATTATGAATTTTTTAAGAAGAAATGCCTGCAAGACTGTATTTTAACCCAGACAACTGCAAGCCTCAGAATCTTCAGTTTGTGGCTATCATTGTTTATTTTTTCTGCAGCAGCGTTGTAAGGGTTTAACATATAAACAAATTCAAGATTTGTATTCTCACAATTTGGAAAGAAACGATTGGATGGTGGAGCGTTTTGTAAAAAACAAGAAATACATGCCCAGACCGGTGTTAAACATGTTTCAACCTTGCCAAGGCTGTATATCGTACCGTGACTTTCATAGCTTTTAATTCACAATAAAGAACCCTCTAATAGGGATTAAAAAGAGCCTTTGCTGTCAGTGTGTGTTTGTGTCCCCCATTTACCCTTAAAGTAGATAGTCATATCGCAAATTACCATTTTACATTTTTATTTTAAGGTCTAAAAACATAAAAAGAAAAAATGCTCTGATAATATTATAAGTTGAGCCAGGCAGGGGTGTCATGTTTTCTTTGCTTTTTAGTACGCTTGTGAGAAAGGTTAGGTGAGAGATCCATTGCTGTTGTTGTTGAAAAGCGATTGTCTGCCTTTAGCGAATCCAAGACTTCTCTATTAGCAAGACTACCCACTACAGATGTTGGAATATTCAATTCAGCCAGAGACCTCATAAAAACATCCCAGCCTTTAGGTGCACGTCTGGTTGTCAGGGTATGTGTCTGCATGACCCCCTTAATCAAATCGGTCATATTGGAGCCCGATATAACACTCCCCTTGTACACAAAATTACCCTTCTCATCCCACGAAGAAACATCTTTGTTTCCCTTCATTTTGTTTAATAGGATTCTTGCATTATTTTTATATCTATCAGGCAGGTTGTCTATTACTTCCTGGTAGACAGGATCAGAAACTGCTGATGGTTCCACAGCGTTCTGTGGTGTCTGAGGCAGAAATAAAGTTAGGTTTTCTTTCTCTGCCTCCCTTTGCCTTACATGTGTTAGATATTTTTGAAGCAAAGAATCATAACGTTTGGCTTTTTCATATTCAGTTAAGTCAGACCTGCTGAGAATCCCTTGCATTTCAATATCTAATGAACTCATGGTTGCAGTTCTGATGTTCTCCTCCTTCGGGGTTGATGCCTTTAGTTGTTCTAGTTGCTGGCTTGGGACCAAATACATCTTTTCAGCATACTCCATTATCGGTTGGATAAAAGGCCTGTGATTAGAGGAATTGCAATACCTAGTAATGGCCCCAGAAAACCACCTGATTGCTTCACCAAAACTTTTTTTCTTTTCAGAGTGATTTTCTTGTTACTCAATTTTTTAATAATACCCCGCTTCTTTCTTAATACGCGTACCTGTTGAGGTGATAGAGGAATGTTGCCTTTTAAAGTATTGAGTGCTATTTCTGAGATGGCCGCAATCAGGTCATCAGATGCTGAGCATAAAATAGCTTTTCTCTGTTGAGGAGGCGTCTTAATAAGATGCTTTAAGAGCGGAAGGTTTCTTTTTAAACGGAGAGACATGTTCCCTCTCTGTGGAACTTTGCGGTAATACATAGTAAAACGCTAAAGGCGCCGCTTTTTGTTACCACCTGTTTTTTTCATGATGTACACTACAGGAAGGTCTGGAGGGAACAGGCCAGTTCTCAGCCGGTGATTATCGGGTGTTGTGGTATGTAAATCCACCACCAGATAACCATAAGGTTTGCTTGTAGAATCAGCAAAGGCTTCTAATAAGAATTGGCTGTTTTGTGGGTACATCTGGCGAGCTAAAGTCATTATCTGCAATTGATCTCTAGGGTTTTTGAATAAGACCAAATATTTAGCATTTAGAGTTATGGTGCGGATACTTTTTCCCTTGCAGAATATATTCTGAGTTATGAAAAACACACTCAAATTCCTGTGATGTACATATTGAGTAAATACCCTTTCAACTTCACTATTGTCACATACACTCTGCATCAAATCATCTATCACAAGAAAGCTTACTTTATTGAGAGAAAACAAAACTGTATCATCAAATTTTTCAGGCAGACCTTGCACAAAATGAATAAATGGGTATTTACACATTAATTCTTTGTACAAAGGCTGCCAACAACCATAACACCACACAATATTTTCAGGTACAGCTGAAAAAACAGAATTAGCATTGTCCAACATTTGTTTGATAAAATAACTTTTCCCGCAGTTGCTAGGTCCTGCTAGAATAGCTGAAAATGGATGTTTCCAGCGTGTATCCATATTCAAAAACCATAAGGCAATGTTTTAAAACCTTGATGAATGACTCTTTTGTCATAGACCACTTTTTGAGTTTTTCTGACAGGTTTTGATTCAAGAGTCCACCTGCGTTTGTTCCTTACAATACCTGGTTGTTGTACTGCAATCTCACGAGCTGGTCCCTGGTCCCTGTCTGAGACGTAGTCAAAAACCAGATCTTTGAGACTGTTGAAATTAATTTTTTCACAATTAGCAGTGTTCAGTGTGATCCCTTTGACCTTGATAGTAACATTCCCCGAAACAGTTTTATAGCCATAAGATTTTGGACCTGCTGACACGTACTCTGTGATAAATTGATCTGCGGGTAGTTCACTTGTGAGGTCTCCTAAGTAATCACCAAGAGGTGGCATCCATTGCCCCTCCTGGCTCACAAATATCACAGAATCGGTATCGTGGTACAGACATCTTTCTTTCAATTTGTCTAGCAAATTGTAGAGCTCCAGACGCGCATATGCTGTTGTAAAGGCTGCTATGAACACATTTTTCCTACCTATAGCCATAACCCGGTCTTCAGAATGCTTCCATGATACACAGACAGCCTCATCATCAATAAATTCACACATTGAAACATCATAAGCATCAGAAAACAGAAGCTGAAATAACTCATCTGGGTCTCTCACCAACTGTGTGTTAGGCAGATTTGTTCTCTGACCAAATTTACCCCACAGAGAATTTAAGAATAATTTTGCAATTTGCCTCTTTGCTGGATTCACCTCAATCTGATTGGGTCGCAATGCAATCCCTTCATGTTGGAGATAAGTATCAATATATTGCTTTTTATCTTCTGCACTGACACACCACTGGGGGTACCCTGAAGCCTCCTGTTTCTGTCGAAGATGCATATCAATATAATCTGAAAATAAGTGACAGGACTTATTTTCAAAATGCCAGACTTCGTAAACTTCCACAACCTTGTAACCCTTTTCTATAGCGACATTCAATTCAATAGTACACCATGTTCCTAATAGAGCTCTCTCCTCATCTGAATGTTCACATTTACCCTGCTGATGAGTTTGTGCACAAGTTTTACACAGGACAAACATGAGCTTGCCACTAACCTTAGTAGGGAGAACAGGAAAGAAAAGACCCCGCGGTGGGTAAATTTTAACTTTTGCAAGGCCAAAGTAAGCGGACAGAGGCTTAAAATTTTCATAAATTATTTCAGGGTGTCCAAGAGGGTATGCCTTGTTCTTGTTTACATAAGGATACAGACTTGTAAAATCATAGTAATGAATCTGCTCCCCCTCTCCAGGTTTATAATACAGAGAGATAGCATTAGTACGCCCTCCAAAGAGGGCATCTCTAGGTTCGAGGGGTTCTGGAAAATTAGCATCAAAAAGAAAATTTTGGAGTTCCGCATCTGTTTTTAGCATTTGGTGCCACTCGTGTTCCCAGATGGCTTTGACTTCAAATCCCATAAGTTTCAGCTCAGCAGTCCTTTTTTCTGTACTGTTGAAAAGATATTCAAATGGTTTACCGAGCAAAGGGTTCTGAGCATCTGGAGAATAACACATTACACAACCATGCCAAAAACACCCATGAAATTCAAAAGCTGTTTTCTTATTGTCTATTATTGCATAACCATCTAGAAAATAATTACCAGCTTTGAATTCTCCACCCTTTAACGCGTGGCGAATCTGAATTTTGTATTTGTGTTCCATGTAGCACAACCATTGAATTGATGGGGTAGAGAAGCGTTTAAGAATGCTATGGTAATTATCTGGTGGTGGGATAGCTATGCAATATTCTTTGAGAAACTTAAATTTGTACATAGCAAAACATGTACTAGCGAGTGTGGGATATTGAAAAGGATCTATAGCTAGCCTCTTCCACACAGATTTCCTACCCTTGCTTATCATTCTAATGGTTTCAGTCATTTCCATGATTTCATGCCTGTACTTGGTACAGGCTTTCTCCAAAATATCAACATCTTGTCTGCAATAAAGTGCTAGCTCCTTCTGCATGTCAAAGGTTTCAGACCTGTTCTCTTCATACCAGGCTAAAAAAGATGCTCTTTCTGATGGCATCATATGAGTCACACCATAGTCATTTTCTTTAGGCATAGGCCCCACATAATTCCAATTCTCAGGTTTGTTAAAATAATGGGGAAAGTACCCTTTTGCACCTTCAAATCCCAAAGCCTTTGGTAGTTTAGAAAGTGCCATGGGGAGATGAGAAAGGGAATCTATAAATTTGATTTTTAAACCCTTAACAGTGATACAGAGCAATTTCCCTCCTTGAGTAAGAAGATCTACGTCAAGTTTTTGCTGTATAAGACCACTAAGAATAAAGTAACCATCATAACCCTTTGAGTTATGCGCAATAAATGTGCAGTCTTCAAACTGCGTACTATCTGTGAACGTCTGAATAAATTCAGACAGACACTGTTCACCCTTAAATTCCCATGTTTTGCCTGCCAAATCCCAGGGGATTACATTTCCGTGCGGTTTCACACTACGTTTTTTATTCTTACCAGAAGCTGGTTCAACTTTAAAGCTTTGTAATGTTTCACCTGCAAAAGCTTTTGCAAAACAGTAATTAGGAACGTGAAAACCTGTTGATTGGTGGGCTTCAAAATCATAGAACACATATTTTACAGATACCTCTGGTTTCTTAAGGCTTGTCATGTAACACCGATGCTTTTCATCACCCGTACTAAATCCACCGCATATTTTGCAACGTTTGCCTGGACAACGATAAACATCATGATTCAATTTCTGGTATGATTCACAGTTTTTGCAATACTGTCTAGGAATGCATTGAACTTTTTCTGCAAGCGCTAGTTCTTGATGCATGCTTAAACAGGTCTCAGATCTACAAGTTCTCTTGCATCTGTTACATCTCTGTATTTTAACAACCTTGGTTGCACAATCGGCGCTCAAACATAATCTGCAATGGTAAAGACACGTATGGGAATGCGAAAATAAAGTTGAGCATGTTTCGCACACATTCTCTGAACCAAAAACAGCCCTCACACTGTGAACCCCATAATAATGTTCATCAAGAAGTAACATTGTATAGGTTTTATTGTATCTTAGCCCTGTTGGTTTAAATATTCCCCAACCTTTCTTGGTGTATCTTATTACTTGTATGTTGACTCTCAAATGGTTTTCAATCAGTGAAACATCACTGAGAGCCACTTGCTTTTGCTCTGACCAGCCAAGATCCTTGTGCAACTGTGCAGCAGCTATCAATAATTCTGCATCTGTGGGGGTTTTCTCCGCCATTACAGCTAACAGGCCCCCCACAAAGCAGAGATTACTGTCTGTGTAATTTAAATCTACTAGGTGTTTTCTTTTTCTAAGTATGATTTTGCTACTAGCAATAGAACTAATTTTCCGCCTTTTACTACCTCCCCTGGGTGCTGTCACTACTGTTACAACCAATCTTAGACTTGTGTTCCCACATATTTCCGCATTGCTTTGCAAAAGATTACTAATATGAGATAGAAAGTCATCTATATTTAAAACATCTCTGTGCCTTTTAATTGAAAAGAGTGGAAAATTTAATCCACCCCCATCGAGGCGTAACTGCACAAAGTCTTCTGGTGAAATTCTACGATTGACATTATCAAGTATGTTTTGTATTGTGCTATAGAGGGCTAAAACTGCTTGTGAAAATGATGGTATACGTTCTAAATTAACAAATCTGAATTCTTCAGCGATATGCAGTGCGTTGAACGCCCCCTGTCTCCATTCCCAGTGTCTTACGCGCTCCGCATAGACCTGCAAAGGTTCACTATCCTCTTCCTCTGAGGAATCTGAGGTATGGGGGCGTTGGCTCACAGAGTTAGAATCGCTGGATGCTACAGATTGTTGTGTGTCCTCTGGAGAGGGTACCTCTGGAGCCACAGCATCCTGGACTGTTTCAGAAAGGGGAGTGGCTGTATGCCGTTTCTTTTTACAGACAGAGAGTGTTTTTTTAGCTCTATTTACTATTTTAACCATCCTCCTCTTCCAATATGGGAAACGCTTGTTTTTAATATGCCCTTTTTTAAAAAAACCTTGACCGCCACCCCCTACTTGAACATATTTAAATGAAATATGGCCACGAACAGAACACTTTTGGCGACTTTTAATATTCTGAGAATGCTCTGGCAATGTACCCACAATGACAGGACTACTAATCCTGGACATGGTCTCCTCAATCCTAGTTTTCAGCACCATACCACATTTTTCTGCAATATTAAGACTTTGTTCTAGACAGGCCGCCAGCTGAACATATGACATTTCTTCATAGCGTGTTGACTCTGGTTCATTGTTTGCAGACAATAGGCCATCATCCATTCTCTGCTTCTTAGTTTTTTGTTCCATAACAGGCTGTGCCTCTGCACGATCTCTTTTAATTGGTACGGATCTTTTATCTAAAACAAAAAATAGACAGAACAAAAAGGGTAAAAACATACACCCTTGTTAGTAAATTACAATCCCCCCCCCCTTTCACAAATCCTAAATTTCTATAACATTGAATTGGAAATTACATGTACAGCTGTGGAAAAAAGAATTACCAGCTTTTTTGGTGCCCGGTTGCTTTGCAGCTTTTTGGATCTCAGACTGGTTTGCGTTGCTGTTTTTTTTCATTTGTGGCTCTGTAACAAATAATTATACAGAAATTTATATTTTTCATATAGACCATATACAAAAACAAAAAGGGTGGTTAAACATACCCCCTTTTGTTAGTGAATTACAACCCCACCCCACCCCCTTCACAAAGCCTAAATTTCTATAACATTGAATTGGAAATTACATGTACAGCTGTGGAAAAAAAAGAATTACCAGCTTTTTGGATCTCAGACTGGTTTGCGTTGCTGTTTTTTTTCATTTGTGGCTCTGTAACAAATAATTATACAGAAATTTATATTTTTCATATAGACCATATACAAAAACAAAAAGGGTGGTAAAACATACCCCTTTTGTTAGTGAATTACAACCCCACCCCACCCCCTTCACAAAGCCTAAATTTCTATAACATTGAATTGGAAATTACATGTACAGCTGTGGAAAAAAAAGAATTACCAGCTTTTTGGATCTCAGACTGGTTTGCGTTGCTGTTTTTTTTCATTTGTGGCTCTGTAACAAATAATTATACAGAAATTTATATTTTTCATATAGACCATATACAAAAACAAAAAGGGTGGTTAAACATACCCCCTTTTGTTAGTGAATTACAACCCCACCCCACCCCCTTCACAAAGCCTAAATTTCTATAACATTGAATTGGAAATTACATGTACAGCTGTGGAAAAAAAAGAATTACCAGCTTTTTGGATCTCAGACTGGTTTGCGTTGCTGTTTTTTTTCATTTGTGGCTCTGTAACAAATAATTATACAGAAATTTATATTTTTCATATAGACCATATACAAAAACAAAAAGGGTGGTAAAACATACCCCTTTTGTTAGTGAATTACAACCCCACCCCACCCCCTTCACAAAGCCTAAATTTCTATAACATTGAATTGGAAATTACATGTACAGCTGTGGAAAAAAAAAGAATTACCAGCTTTTTGGATCTCAGACTGGTTTGCGTTGCTGTTCATTTGTGGCTCTGTAACAAATAATTATACAGAAATTTATATTTTTCATATAGACCATATACAAAAACAAAAAGGGTGGTTAAACATACCCCCTTTTGTTAGTGAATTACAACCCCACCCCACCCCCTTCACAAAGCCTAAATTTCTATAACATTGAATTGGAAATTACATGTACAGCTGTGGAAAAAAAAGAATTACCAGCTTTTTGGATCTCAGACTGGTTTGCGTTGCTGTTTTTTTTCATTTGTGGCTCTGTAACAAATAATTATACAGAAATTTATATTTTTCATCTAGACCATATACAAAAACAAAAAGGGTGGTAAAACATACCCCTTTTGTTAGTGAATTACAACCCCACCCCACCCCCTTCACAAAGCCTAAATTTCTATAACATTGAATTGGAAATTACATGTACAGCTGTGGAAAAAAAAAGAATTACCAGCTTTTTGGATCTCAGACTGGTTTGCGTTGCTGTTCATTTGTGGCTCTGTAACAAATAATTATACAGAAATTTATATTTTTCATATAGACCATATACAAAAACAAAAAGGGTGGTTAAACATACCCCCTTTTGTTAGTGAATTACAACCCCACCCCACCCCCTTCACAAAGCCTAAATTTCTATAACATTGAATTGGAAATTACATGTACAGCTGTGGAAAAAAAGAATTACCAGCTTTTTGGATCTCAGACTGGTTTGCGTTGCTGTTTTTTTTCATTTGTGGCTCTGTAACAAATAATTATACAGAAATTTATATATATATATATTTTTCATCGAGAGCATATATAAAACCCCTTCCAAAAGTTACGCTACCTGATTCATTTTCGTCAGTAAGAATAATCACCACAGGGGCTTCTTCAGTAGCAAGATCTGTTTTATAATTATAAAGAAAAACATTTTAAAAATGGATTACGAAAATACAAATTCCACTACACACACATGCAAAGCACACACATGCAAAGCAACACACATGCAAAAGCAACAATGTTTTACCAAGGTTTTTCCCTTGTTGTACCGCTGGGGCCTGTGGTTTTTTAAAAGGCATTCTATCATTTCTGTTCTCCCCTGTTAAAATAAAATAAAAAGCCGGAGTTTCAGTTTTCTTTAAAATCAATTTGTAGACATGTTTTTACAAAATATTAGAAAATTACTACATATAAATTGCTTTTACCCTCAAGAGGTCCTGTTTTCTTAAAAGTATATTTTTTTTGAAAGGTTCTGTAAAAATAATGCATATATTAAGTATTATCATAAAACCACAAGTTTAAACTTAATACTTTTTATTAAAAACAACTTACTCTGGTCTTCATGTTCCATTTTTTTCTGCTTAGATTGATTTGCTGCGTAAAAATAAGATGGAAAAATAATAAATTAATCATTTTGATATTGTACAGTAGAGGGAAAACATGCCCCACCCATGAGCCAATGGTTGCCTGGCCAAAAAAGATAACCACACGGCTCCACCCAACACATGCAGAAAGGATGGCATTTTACAGATAAGAAAAACCGTTGTATTTTGAAAGGAAAAAACATTTTTCAGCACGATGGATGATCAAACCGCTAATATAGTTAGTGGTTATATGAGCAAAGTTTGCGGGCAAATACCAGAAAGAACACGAGAATGCAAAATTATATCAATTATTGAAAATACAGCCTCTTTAATTCAAGATGATGTTGAAGAATTGATAACTCCACTCATAAATCAGCTTAAAATACAAACTCTGGCTGAGGCCATACAGACTTTTACAATTGTGATGAATTATGAATTTGCTGATGGTAAAACTAACTGGGGCAGAATTCTAACAATTTTTCTGTTTGGGGGCGTGATTGCAAAGGAGCTAAAGACGAGCGAAAACTGGGAAAATTTTGCTAAGTTTATTACACAATATATAATCACCACTAAAACAACGTGGATTCTTGAAAATGGTGGCTGGGTGAGTTTAACATTTTTAAAAATTCTTTGCTATGTGGCAGTATTGGGTGGGGAATGGGAGCATGAAGCTATTGTAATAATGTATTTAAAATACAGCTTATAGTATTCTGGCTAAATACTATTTTTTAATTCTTATTTCCAGGAGCTGGGATTTCTTGATAAATTTGAAGAAAAAAAACCATGGATGTCTCTCTACAATTTGACCAAAAAATATATACTTTGGGCCTGCAGAAATTATTTTTCCCTAAAATGGTTAATATATCCTGCATAACAGTATAAAATAAATATTCTGGAAACTTTTGGCTACTTTTTTTGTGGAGTTTAAAACACACATAACATCACTGAATTTAAAGGGACTTATATTCTGGGGGGGGGGGGCACATGGCACAAGCAATAGAAGGACTTTAAAACACACACACATAGCCTCATTCTAGGTATAAGTAGTTAAATTGTAATAATAAGCCGCCTCTCCCAAATGGCTCTTGTGCCAGAAAGGGTTAATTACTCACAGTGAGCTGATGAAGTTGCTTTGAGATGAATTTCAGTGGGAAAATGAGGGATCACCCAAGAAACCACATTTTTAAAACATATTGTATGCCATTATGGGCCCCGCCTCAAAAGAATATTATTGGCCCATGTGATAAAATGGCTGCCCCACCCAGGAGCCAAGGGGGTGCCTGGCCAAAAAAGATAACCACCTGGCTCCACCCTTCACAGATAACCAACGGTCTTTTGCTTATCTGTAAAAGCAACATGTTAAGAAAAACTGATCCATAGTGCCCCCATGTGGCGGTTAAACTTTTAAACAAAACTGTCTGACTTGCTTTTAATTATTATTATTACACACACCTTTTTTACATTGAAAACCCAATATATTACATTAAAAACTCAATATTGTACAGGTATGCCTACCACATGACTCTTTTATCACCTTTGTTTAAGCTAATCAGCAAAGACCTCTGGCTCTCTTGCTCAATTGGACCTATGAAAGCCAGAGATTTCTACCCATCAACCTCCATCTTTTTTCTCAACACAGGAAAGAAAAAAGAGACTACTGTCCCATTTCTTCCTCTAAAAATCCATTTCCCCAGAGCAATCTTAAAAGACACACAATACAGAAGCTCCATTTTAAAAAATACAACAACAACACGGAATGGAGCTAATACCAGGCCTGGCCTGGTGCACCATGCGGCTCAGAAAGAGCCTTGGTGAAAATGGCCACCAAAGCTGGGAAGCCATATTTTAAAAAATGTACCCATCAACCTCCATCTTTTTTTTCTCAACACAGGAAAGAAAAAAGAGACCACTGTCCCATTTCTTCCTCTAAAAATCCATTTCCCCAGAGCAATCTTAAAAGACACACAATGCAGAAGCTCCATTTTAAAAAATACAACAACAACACGGAATGGAGCTAATACCAGGCCTGGCCTGGTGCACCATGCGGCTCAGAAAGAGCCTTGGTGAAAATGGCCACCAAAGCTGGGAAGCCATATTTTAAAAAATGTACCCATCAACCTCCATCTTTTTTTCTCAACACAGGAAAGAAAAAAGAGACCACTGTCCCATTTCTCCCTCTAAAAATCCATTTCCCCAGAGCAATCTTAAAATACCAACACACAATACAGAAGCTCCATTTTAAAAAATACAACAACAACACGGAATGGAGCTAATACCAGGCCTGGCCTGGTGCACCATGCGGCCCAGAAAGAGCCTTGGTGAAAATGGCCACCAAAGCTGGGAAGCCATATTTTAAAAAATGTACCCATCAACCTCCATCTTTTTTTCTCAACACAGGAAAGAAAAAAGAGACCACTGTCCCATTTCTCCCTCTAAAAATCCATTTCCCCAGAGCAATCTTAAAATACCAACACACAATACAGAAGCTCCATTTTAAAAAATACAACAACAACACGGAATGGAGCTAATACCAGGCCTGGCCTGGTGCACCATGCGGCCCAGAAAGAGCCTTGGTGAAAATGGCCACCAAAGCTGGGAAGCCATATTTAAAAACTCTCCATCCTCTCCCCCACAGCATCACACACCGAGATATATGCCCCAGTCACAAACAATACAGAAGACACATTTTAAAAACCAAAAAAACCTCTCCATCCCATCCCCTCAATATTATCAACTGCCCCCCACACACACACACACAATACAGAAGCCACATTTTAAAAAACACACATAAAAGCGAAGGGAAAACACAAAAATACAACAACAACACGGAATGGAGCTAATACCAGGCCTGGCCTGGTGCATCATGCGGCCCAGAAAGAGCCTTGGTGAAAATGGCCACCAAAGCTGGGAAGCCATATTTAAAAACTCTCCATCCTCTCCCCCACAGCATCACACACCGAGATATATGCCCCAGTCACAAACAATACAGAAGACACATTTTAAAAACCAAAAAAACCTCTCCATCCCATCCCCTCAATATTATCAACTGCCCCCCACACACACACACAATACAGAAGCCACATTTTAAAAAACACACATAAAAGCGAAGGGAAAACACAAAAATACAACAACAACACTGAATGGTGCTAATCCCAGGACTCGCCTGGTGCACCATGCGGCCCAGAAAGAGCCTTGGTGAAAATGGCCACCAAAGCTGGGAAGCCATATTTAAAAACTCTCCATCCTCTCCCCCACAGCATCACACACCGAGATATATGCCCCAGTCACAAACAATACAGAAGACACATTTTAAAAACCAAAAAAACCTCTCCATCCCATCCCCTCAATATTATCAACTGCCCCCCCCACACACACACAATACAGAAGCTCCATTTTAAAAAAACACACATAAAAGCGAAGGGAAAACACAAAAATACAATAACAACACTGAATGGTGCTAATCCCAGGACTCGCCTGGTGCACCATGCGGCCCAGAAAGAGCCTTGGTGAAAATGGCCACCAAAGCTGGGGAGCCATTTTTTAAAAACCAAAAAACTCCCCATCCCTTCCCTCCCCACCTCAGTAAAAAGATGTTAAGCATCGAGAAATGGGGTCAATTTTTTAAAAGCACAAACCCCCATAAAAAGCAACAAGGAAAAACACGGAATGGGACTGGAAAGTCAATGCACAGTTACATTCCCCACAATATTATCAAAACTGCTCCACACACGCCTCCCCCCCCCCCCAGCTCAAAAAACCATGCATACATACCTTCAAAAAATTTTGAAGTTATATCCCTTGTCCAGTCATCCCAAAAATCTTCCAGAATTCCATGATCGGATCCGCCGTCCCAACGAGCCATCCTTCTCCTAGTTCACCATGAAGGAACGTGTGCGAACCCCTTGGCTTTCTTTCTCCAACTAATCTTCCCTCCCCTCTAATGTGCCCGCCCTCTGCTTAGCGATCTCCCTATTGGTTGGTTTTCCCGCCATCTAACTATGTCTTCCGATTGGATGTTTTCCTGGCCATCTGACTAGCCTCTATTGGCTAATTCTTTTTGAATGAGCCAATGGCTGCTTTTATGACTCCCCCTTTGTCTGTTTCCCCAATCTCCCATGTGTCTCTCCAGCCATGTGCTGATGTCCGCCATGCCCATTGAAAGATAAACACATCTTCTCCAGAAAGAAGCAGCCTGCTTTCCCAATGAAGTGAATAGCACAAAAGCCAAGTAAAAAAACATTTACAGAGGTTTGCTTTTTTTACCCCACAAAAGCAAGTTGCATCCAGTATCAGAGGCTGACCAGATAAAAGTCGGGTCAGGGCTCATGTAACTTTAACAGTTGTAGAGAAAAGGGAATTTCAGCCAGTGTCATTTGTATGCAATTAGTGCCTGCTTTTTTTATTATTTACACAACAGTTAGCTTTTTTTAATTACAGCTATTCAGCACAGAGACAAACCCCAAAGCATGTACAGAGTTTTGTTTTTAACGAAGGCACAGAGATGGGAACTGTAGTCCAAATTTTTTATTATTTACACAACAGTTAGCTTTTTTTAATTACAGCTATTCTTACATTTTTAAGCAGTTAATTGGCATGTACAGAGTTTTGTTTTTACCCAAGGCACAGAGATGGGAACTGTAGTCCAAATTTTTTATTATTTACACAACAGTTAGCTTTTTTAATTACAGCTATTCAGCACAGAGAGAGACAAACCCCAAAGCATGTACAGAGTTTTGCTTTTACCCAAGGCACAGAGATGGGACCTGTAGTCCAAATTTTTTTTTTCCAAAAACAGTTAGCTTTTTTTTAATTACAGCTATTCTTACATTTTTAAGCAGTTAATTGGCATGTACAGAGTTTTGCTTTTACCCAAGGCACAGAGATGGGACCTGTAGTCCAAATTTTTTTTTTCCAAAAACAGTTAGCTTTTTTTTAATTACAGCTATTCTTACATTTTTAAGCAGTTAATTGGCATGTACAGAGTTTTGCTTTTACCCAAGGCACAGAGATGGGACCTGTAGTCCAAATTTTTTTTTTTCAAAAACAGTTAGCTTTTTTAATTACAGCTATTCTTACATTTTTAAGCAGTTAATTGTACAGCTGAAAAAACTGCTTATAGGGCTTATTTTTAATAACTTCCATAACGTAGTTTAACATGCGCTCATCACTTTTTTTAAGCATTTGGTTCATATGCTTTAAGGAATTCTGGGCTCGGCCAATTTTCGTGATCAAAATTAAAACTTTATCAACTTCTACCTGTGTTAAAAGTAAACAGTTCAAACTATATGCTATTAAAATTACAATATGGAGAACGCTCTTGAAACATATTTTTCCACATACAACTCTAAGTTTTCTTGAAATGACACTTTTTGGCCAAGTTAAGCATTCATGCGAGGATTGTCCTTTTGCCTCGATTTGGCAACCGAGACACGTGTCCCTGAGATATTTATTTAAACAATGTCTAAGAATCCCAAACACAGCACTTCTCACAATACACAGCATCAATTTCCGCTGTTTGCGCGTGGAAGAGGTATCGAAATCAGCGTGTGGCAACCCTAGGATACTCCTCATGAGAACATCTCCTGACTGATCAATGGTAAGATCTGATTCCTAAAAACAATTTAACACAATATTAGAAATTAATCTTAAAAATACACAATATGTTTTCATATTAAATTTAATATTTTTAGAAAAATGATTACATACCTGTCTGTGATCATCTCCAGATATGGTCAAATCCACAGCTGCCATTCCCCCTGTATTTTCTGAAGCAGCACTATTCAAGGATGATACCTATAAATAGAAGTACATACACATATTGATACTGATAGAAAACTCTTGCACACACACACACACACACACACACATGCTGAAATAAAGATGTAATTTTTACCATGGGTAAATTCTCTGCTGAGATGAATTCCAAAATATTGTACCACATCTGTGGAGTCTCGACGCGTTCCTGGCGGGGACCAGCACATGGCTGAAGAGCATCACATGTTTGGGTTGTCTCGTCTTGCTCCTGGTGGAGATCAGTATATCGTTGGGGTATCTCGATGCGTTCCTCGTATCGAAATTTACTTGGAGGGGAAACATCCTCTACAGAACTGAGATGCCGCTTTCGAGGGTCAATTGTTGTGCTTTTCCCTTGTGCAGTTTTTGTCTGTTTGTACTGAATTTTCACAGGTACAGTGGCCGGTGTTGCTGAAGTGCCTCTAGGTGTGCTAGGATCCATGATCTCCCCGCAGGAAAAACTTGTCTGGGCATGCCAAGAATGGCTTCTTTTGTTACTGTGCCAAAGGGGGTGGAGTTACAGCTCTACAACCGCTTCCTATTGGTCCGCGGTAGCCTGGGGAGTTGTTAGAGGGGTCACATGACCCCCCTGGGCCAATCCGGGAGCGGTTTCAAACCCCGCCAAAAATGGTATTGGGGTCAAATGAACCATGGGGTCACGTGATCACCTGGGGGAGGGATGGTCACATGACACGCTGTTCCATGAGCTCACTTCCCGCCCCGGTAGGGGTGGAACTTCCGGCCCCGCTAAGGCGGGACTTCCAGTCCCGCTAAGGCGGGACTTCCGGGGCGGCGCAACTGTCACTTTCTAAAAAGGGGCGTGGTTTCGAGTTTGATGGGAGGTCCTACCCTTTACTACTCCTGACCATTGGCCATGCTGGCTGAGGCTGATGGGAGTTGAAGTCCAACACATGCAGAGGGCACCAGATCGGGGAAGGCTGGTATACTGTAAGCCCTTTGTCAGCAAATGTGGAAAGTGCCCTTTCTTCTTACCCTCTAGTTAGACTAAAGGGTTTACAGTTTATTTCATAACCAGAGAGACTGCACTTGGATGCTGTCCACAGCAATGCTGCAACTTTGTTATTGTTTCCTCTTTCATGAGGGCTAGGGTTCCCACGTCAGCAGCAGCCCATTCCCTGAATTTTCATGGATCAAAACCTGAGAGGCAGATCTTTGTGATGTCACAGGGGCTAGTCCTTGTGACATCACAAGGGCAGGCCCTTCAGTAACAATTGCAAAATGATGTGGGGGGGGAGGAGGGAGAAAATGTGGGTTTCCTGTATAACTTAAATACCCAAGAAGAATTATGTTTAATTATTTATTTTTACAATAATGAACAAACTAAATTTGCAGTCACAGAAATATTTACACAGTGTTTAAAATGTATACATAGAATTAGAAATGCATGCTATGAACAACTGTGGTTGCTGTTTTATAAACTTGAAAAATTGGACACACTTCACTTCACAAAGCTCTGTTTTAACCAGGGGGTGCTAACATGGGGTTCCTGACCTTGTCCATATGTTTTCCATGTGAGAAAACACCCTTTCTACGTCTGCATTACTTACTGGGATGGCAATCACAGCACCACCAGCCAGTGCAAATTATGCAGTCTGATGTGTTTCAGTGACTGTGCCCATTTCTGGTCCAGAGGAAGATGTAGTTTTCTCACCTCTAGAAGGAACTTTTGAATTCAGTTGAGCTCATCAAAAAGATCTTCTACATTAACCTTCTGGGCTCCAAGGTCAGCATCAAATGATCTCATTGGAAATGTTTTCCAGTTGCCCACCAATTTGGATGACTTTAAAAGGGGGTTAGATAAATTCCTGGAGGAGAAGGCTATCAATGACCTGTATACACCAGTTGCTGGGGAACATGGGTCAGAGGGTGCTATTCCACCATGCCCTGCTCGTGGTCCCTGGTTGACAGCTGGTTGGCCACTGTGTGAACAGAATGCTGGACTAGATGGACTGTTGGTCTGATCCAGCATGGCTCTTCTTATGTTCTAATGTTCTTAGAAGCATCAGTGACAATAGAAAAAAAATGAATATATTTTTGTTCTTGAATAGCCACCTAGTGCCCACGCAACATTTTCAACTGATTTGGGTCCAAGCATGGTGTGAGCTTTATTCCACCACATGTACTTAAGTAACTGTGCTGATGCATAACAACCTGGTACACATTGGCAACACTGAGAGCCTCTGAACTCTGCGTCTTTGAAAGGAAGGAAAATAAGGGAGCATTCTGCCTCACTGTTCTTGAGTTTTTAATGTGAATTTTGCTTTCCAGGTGCTTCTCTGCTGCCTTAATGCCATCATAGTTAACTGTAAAGTGTCTGCAGTTGTGATGTAAACGTTCACAAGCCATTCTTTAAATTCATTGTTGTGTCTCCAATTGTCTTGAGATGTTGACAAATATCTTGTTGACCTCTCTCTTCTTGACTGCAGGAATCTGTTCCCCTCCTTCAGGTCACATTTTCAGGATAGAGATTATGACTGAATGCCCACGTACCATCACTTGTACTCTTACAACACAACTTCACGTCGCAGGGGTTGGGCAACTTCAAATATTTCTGAGTCAGGCTGTAGTCTTGCACATATTTACCTGGAAGTACATTTAATTAAACTCAATGAGACTTACTTTGGAATAGACCTGGATAGGCTTGCACTGCCAATGACATTTTTGGATACTAATGCTGTTTTAAGGTTTGTCGTGATAAGCTAACCTCCCAGAAAATTTCTAGAATTTCTTGCAGGAGAAATTGCTGAAAAGTCACTCCATTTCCACAAATTCATAATGTATCCATGACAGTTGGGCACCATTTTCAGCTTAGCATTAAGTGGGTCAGCTAGGGTGGCCAGATGTCCTATGTTGCAGAGAACAGTTCTCTATCTGAAGAGCAATGAGAGAGCAGTCCTCTATTTGAAGGTGTTCTCTACGTGGTGAGCTGTCCAGTTCAAATCTGGTTTAAATTCAAAGAATCATAAGGAGGGAGAGCAGCAGGGGCCTTGAAGTTGCTCATAAAACACTTAACACCTGGAGGTGTTAAGTAGGGATTTGCACGCCCAAAAATATCATCTCGTATTGTTATCAGAATTTTGGACCAAAAAAATAATAATCTCCAATAATATCGTAGGTGAACCGTATCGTATTGTATTTCCGATAATTATCAGAAATCTGCTATTATATTGTTTCTACATTTTGCCCTATAGAGTTGATTTTAGAATCAGAAAAGCCTTAAACTTCTTAATTTTCCAAGTTACAGGTTCGAAACTTGGTCACAGTGCAAACTGAGTGTTGCTAGTCATGTGTGCCAAATTACAGAACAATTGGTGCAAGCGGTACTTGGAAATAAGTTGTCAAAATCCACTTTTAGGTGGCATAATTAAGTGCTCCTTTTTCAAGAGATGTCGTCCTCATGGGCATCTCAAGGGGGACTCATCTGTGCCCAATTTTAGATGCACAGCTGTAGCTGTTACTCAGAAGTAAGCTCTCAACAACACATGCACTGTTTTTTTCTGGTGGTAATTCACTCCATGCTGCTGCTGAGAAATCCTCATTTTTAAAGAGCTAGTCCTTAAAGTTAATTTTAACAGGGGGAGAGACAACCATCCCAGAACTGCCCCCAGCAGCAACAGCATCTTTCCTTGATGCAAAGGCAGAGCCACCTCACCCAAGGCGCGCCTTAGAGCCGTGTTTCATTATGGCAAACAAAAATGTATGTTTTGCCCACACTTTTTGAATTTGTGTGCTGCTTTGGCCACAGATTGTGTATGTGTAGTGCTACAGGACACACATACAGGCTACAGGACACACCAGCACACTCACAACCAATTAAGCAAACAGAGAGAGAAAGAGAGAAGGAGAGAGAAATTATATATATATATATATATATACACATGAAAACAGGGAAGGGAACAACAACACACTCACTCACAGAACCCCCCAGTCATGCTAACCTAACCCTCAATCAAACCAAGAAACAGCACACACACAAGGAACCAACCTGAGACACAGAGGGGAACAGAAAAAAAGAAGCAAGAAGAAAAATATACTAGAAGAATCTACAATTGCCACCTAAATCAGTAGTAACTATAAGTAAAACGCACAGACCTCCTCCAAAATCCACCCTTCTCCTCTGACTCCTACTCCCAACAAGATGGAAAATCCAAGGGTGGGGGTTTTATACTCAGACCTCCTCCAACATTATGTTTGGAACATGCTAGAATCCTTGCTTCATGATTGGTCACTGAATCTGTCAATCTCAGCAAACACACCCCACCTTCTAGCTCCGTCCATGTAGCCCCAAATGAAAAAGAGCCTTCCGATAATACGATAAAATTCCGATAATTATCGGATTATTTCCATTGTCTCCGATAATTATTGTAGGATTGCCTATCGTATCGTTATTGTTAATCGTATGTACAATAAATACCATATTGTATAATTATCGGACATTTTAACAATACGATACACATCCTTAGTGTTAAGCAAGAAACCTGAACAAACACACCGCTTACCTAGTCAGTCTTTTCCACTGAGGTTAGATGTATTGTATTTCTATTTAAATTATGATAATTATTTCTAAATTTGCATCTATAACATAAATAAATGTGTGCAAATTGGTGTCCTCTTTTGTCTTCTTTTTCAGAGGTGCATGTCCTCTTTTTTTGGGCAATGTGTGTAAGTGGCCACTATAAATGTAGCTGGCCCAAACTCAGGTTCACCACTGACCCCAACCTTCTCACAGTTAGGAGGGGGTAGGTTTTTGATTGTGATGTAAGTTGCATGTCAATGTGCGTACATACATGTGCATGCGTATGTGCACATGAGCATGTCAGGTCTCCTGAGGTGACACATTCTGACAAACTGACACAGGACACCCAAATCAGTAAGACTTCTTTATTGCAGGAAATCCCATGGTAAAAGCTGAATGGTTAATAATAATAATAATAATAATAATAATATATTTATTTATTACCTGCCTCTCCCAACGGATCGAGGCGGGGAACAACATTAAACATAAAATACAAAACTGATTAAAAGCACATAAAACATCATTAAAATACCAATAAAATACCAATAAAACACTTTAAAATTCATCTGGGTAGGCCTGCCGGAAGAGATCAGTCTTTATAGATCTTTTAAATTCCTGAAGACTGGTGAGTTGGCGAATCTCTCCCTGCAGGTCATTCCACAATCTGGGAGCGGCAGAAGAGAAGGTCCTCTGGGTAACGGTTGTCAGTCTAGTTCTTGTTGACTGTAGTAAATTCTTCCCAGAGGACCTGAGCGTGCGGGGCGGATTGTATGGGAGAAGGCGATCCCGTAGGTAACCTGGACCCAAACCATGTAGGGCTTTAAAGGTAATAACCAACACTTTGTACTTCGCCCGGAAACTGATTGGCAGCCAGTGAAGAGATTTTAAAACTGGTGTAATGTGGTCACCCCTAGATGTACCGGTGACCAACCTGGCTGCCATATTTTGAACTAGTTGAAGTTTCCGGACTTGGCACAGAGGTAGCCCTATGTACAGCGCATTGCAGAAGTCGAGCCTTGAAGTTACCAGCGCGTGCACTACTGATTTTAGGTCTTCCAACTCCAGGAAGGGGCGCAGCTGGCGTATCAGCTGAAGCTGATAGTAGACACTCCTGGCAGTCGCATCTATGTGAGCTGTCATTTGGAGCGATGGATCCAGGAGCACCCCCAAGCTGTGAACACAGCCTTTCAGGGGGAGTGTAACCCATCCAGAACTGGTTGACACACCTCCAACCCCAGGTTGTGGCCCTTGACAGTAAGCACCTCTGTCTTGTCTGGATTCAGCTTCAGTTTGTTTTTCCTCATCCAGCCCATTACCGCCTCCAAGCATTCATTCAGAGGAGACACACTATCCTTAGCTGACGCTGTTGTCAAAGGCATAGAGAAATATATTTGGGTGTCATCAGCGTATTGATAGCACCCCGCCCCATGCCTCCGGATGATCTCTCCCTGCGGTTTCATGTAGATGTTAAACAGCATTGGGGATAGGATGGCACCTTGTGGTATACCACATAGCTGCTCCTTCTTTGAAGAGCAACTATCCCCAAGCATCACCATCTGGAACCTGCCCAAGAGGTAGGACTGGAACCACTGAAGCACAGTGCCTTCGAGTCCCAATTCCCTCAGGCTCTCCAGACGGATACCATGGTCGATGGTATCGAAAGCCGCTGAGAGGTCCAGAAGTACCAACAGGGACACACTCCCCCTGTCAATACATAAGCGTAGATCATCCACTAAGGCGACCATAGCAGTCTCAACTTTCTCAAGTGGTTACACACTTCAGAAATCCTATAGCTGATGGTTGGTAGCTATAGGCTCCAAGAAATTCCAAAACAGTCAAAAGCTAATCACTACTACCGTGACGAGATCCCTATCAACATTGTTTTCCCTTTGCCATCTCCATGGTTCTGAGCACAAGGGAAAGTCAATCCATACATGGGTTCCAAACCCAGACAAGGGAAGGGAATGATTCCTGGCATGATCTCTTAGGCAATCAAATTCTTGAAAGGCCAAACAAGCCACCCAAAGAGAGCTAGTCCAACCTCGGATCATACGTTGGTAACTCAAACAGAACATGGTTAAGCCTAAACAAGAACATGGGGAAGGTAAACCCTCAGATGCAAGAAGTTCAGTGACACAGCTTTCGCACAGCCCATTCCTTGCTGCATGAGTCCACGCAAAGGAGAGAAAAGGAAGTCCAACAACCAGGGATCAAACCCATTCTGCCACTGCACTGAGCCGATAACAAATAAAAACACACAATCCACAGCAAACGAGAGTTCATGTCTTTAAAAAGCCTCATAATACTTTTCCTGGCAAATCCTTAATAATTCAAAATTCCACTTAGGAGAGAACATGTGCAGAGTGCCCCCGGAGTCTCAGACGATGATGGATCCAATCAGGGAGGTTTTCCAGGAAATGCAGCACAGATATTTCTAGCAAAGGCTCCTTGCCTTTACACCAGCTTAAAAAGGGAGGTGTTGGCCTCCTCCAGGTCACTTGACAAACAGGGGCTTTGGCCTTTCAGCAGTGCCCCTGTCCAAACAGGGCAGCACTGCTCAGCCCACCAAGAAGACACTTCAATCTGGGTGACCCTTTTGCAAACTTTCACCCTTATCAGTTTCTCACAGACAGTCTTTTGCCCAAGGCCAAGACAAGCAGGTGGTTTAAGGGGAATAACGGCAATGTTCTGAGAACATTGACAGAGATCTATTCATACTGATCATAACCCAAAATGCATGAGGTTCTCATTAGCAGTTGTGAGCATCTCAAACGTGATACTCAGCCTCGGAGCATCATTATAGCATAGAAGCCAAATATGAACTTCATTTGTCCAGGCATTCCAGAGTTTCAAGACATTCAGAACTGGAGTGTTCATACAGACACAGAGTGGACCGAAAATCATTATGTCTTTAGGAAAATAAATACATAGATGCGAAGGTCTTTAAATGTGATCTTTTGGCTTGGATGGATATAGTTGGGAGCAACATTCTGTAGGGCTGAACACATAAGTATTCACAATCTTCTACATTGTATTCTGAGCAATGGAATCTGCTGGGGGAAGAATGTTCTTCTATGTTCCTCTCCATCCCTTCATACCAAAAGGGTAGGTAGGTCTTATGCCCCATTATCCCTTTCTTAGATATTATATGGGTTGAGAATAAAGTAAGGAATTCTCTGTGATGGCCACTACCATCTGAATTCCCTGCCCAAAGAGATCCATCAAGCTTTCTGCCCCAGAGTGAATTTTTTTGTATGCCCCAAAGTTTACCCCAGTTATTAAACTATTAGAGTCATTCCTACTATTATTCATTCTATCAGTACATTTTATGGCTTTCTGTGTTGTATTTTTACGGCGCTCTTATGGGATTTTTGAATGTTTGTCAGTGGCTTTGAGAACTGGCAAAACAACCAGGAAGTTTAATAAGAAAGTAAATGTGTTCTATGACTGACCTGTACCCAATGTATGTATAATATGAACCCTGGATTTGGGCAAAACCTGAAAAAACAAGGGACCTCCAAAGACAAGTGGGACCTGCAACAAAATGTTGCAGCGTAGAGTATTCCTGTTTACTGTTCCAGTCAATCATCTGTATCTTCCTCCATGACAATCATTCCATTCTCCCTTCACCTGGTTTTCAGTTTTTTCCCCAAGAGACACACAGCATTTTGTAGTGACTAATCATGCTCAGTGCTCACTGAGCTGTTTTCACACACACACATACACACACACACACACACACACACACACACCGCCACCACTCTTAAAGCTTTCTACAGATTTTTCATACTTCTGCAAGACTTGGGGTTCCTCCTGGGTTGCTGATACCTTCCTCTTGTGCATTGATGGTTCCATTTCAAATACATAAGGATCCAAACTCATCTCTGAACTTTGGAAATAGAAGGGATAATGATCTAGGAGGCTTGTGATAAATGAACATTGGGCTGGTAATGTTTTGTAAAGATTTAAAAATAACTCTTTAGAACACAATTCATGTCATTGTATGCTACTATGTGGACACAGAGAGGAACAACGGAGAAAGGAGGCATTAGTGCATTTCCTGTGCACACGGAATGGGAAGTTAGAATGCCATGGAGGATTTGATTGTCTTCTTTATTTTAAAATTCTATGTGATACTTTAATTTTTTTTTTAAAAAAAATAGACAAATATATTTCTTCATTGAGTCTAAATTAGTTCTAAAGATGGGGTGGGGGCACTCTATCAACCTGAAAAATGGAAATAGCAAATGTGAAAAAAGAAATTAGAGCTATTTAATCAATCATGGCATTAAGGGAAACACAAGGTTAAAAAGAAGGAGGATTGAGAAAAACACATATAAGGTGCCTTTGCAAAACTCTAATAGACATGCCAGATCCCTTTTCAGCAGTTGTGGTGCATATTCTTGGCAACAGTTCAAAGAAATGAAGTGTTCTTTTTATGGGAATTGTCTTTCACACACAAAAAAGTAATTAAGGGAATAAAAGAATATGATGTATTAGAAAATGGGAGCCACAACAATCTCCCAAGTAAGCTGCCATGGCTAATTCTTCGTAACACTCATTTAACCACCTTCAAACGCACACACATTTCACATGTACCGTCCCTTGGAAGAATTCTCTCTAGTTCTATCCCATCCAGCCGAGAGCACGTCAAAACCTCTAAGCACATATTGTGTGTCCTAATGACCAATCTGTTTCCCTAGCAAAGGGAAAGGGGATGGGGAGGTTGGTCAGAAAGCACAAAGGGACAGAGAGTTTGCTATTTATAACTTTTATAAGGCCCTGTAAGAGGAGAGCTTGGGAACTGGGCGGCTGATTGTGCTTCCTCTGATGTGGACTCTATTGAGTATTGGAAGGAATCCTATTACTGACCACTACAAAGCCCTCTGTGGTTTAGTTAAGAACACATTCTTCGTGTTGAGAACGCTGCAAGGAAAGTAATACTCGCCTGCCAAAAGAAGTGGTGACTTTGTCATAAATAATGCAATAGGAGCTCCTTATGAGTCTCACCAACAGATCATTCGCTGCGATTAGAAGGTCACGGCACCTCCTATTTAAGCCATTTCAAGTGCCTTGGAGAGAGTAACAAGTGTCCCAGGTACTTTTACTTGGAAGTATACTCCACTGAAATCATTTCACCCACCCCAAAGCTACTTCCAGGGACTGACTGACTGACTGACTGACTTATTTAGGACTACAGACTGCAGCCCACTCACTCCACAGAATTGCCATTCTGCATTGTGGTCTTATTCAACTCAGGCTCTTTCAAATAGACCTGAGGTACTGTCCACATTATAAAAACAACAAGGGCCTAATCCACACTAAGCAGGATATTGCACTATGAAAGTGGTATTTAAAAGGCAGGAGCCACACTACTGCCTTATAGTGGTATTGTAGTGCGCTGACAACTGGTGGAGCCCATTGACACATACCATATACCACTATCATACTGCTTTCATAGTGCTATATCCTGTTGGTGTGGATTAGGCCCAGGAGTCTTGTCGCACCTTAAAGACAAACAACTTTATTACACCGCTTATTGACTAGAGTCCACCTCAATGTTCATAAAAGTTTATGCCACACCAAATTTGTTAGTCCTTAAATTGGTACAAGACTCATTGTTGTTTTTGCTACAAAACAGACTAACACTGGAAGGTGTCTGCATTACATTTGATGGGTGAGGAAAAGAGCAGAAATCTGACCTATATGAGGGCTACTTTATACACAGTATTTATTGACATGGAGTTCAAGCAGACAATGCAATACCCATAGCAGCTGCTTAGGCTTAATTTGTGTACTCAACAACAAATTATACATCCCATTTTAAACTTGATAGTGAGCCCTTCAGTGTTTCAAGAGCCATAAATACATGCCATAGGAATAGGCTGACCATCTGAAAAGGAGGACAGGGCTCATATAACTTTAACAGTTGTAGAGAAAAGGGAATTTCAGCAAGTGTCATTTGTATGCAATTAGTTCCTGGTGAAATTCCCTCTTCGTCACAACTGTTAAAGGTGCAGGCACTATACTAGAGTGACCATATACAAAAGAAGGCAGGGCCCCTGCAACTTTAACTGTTGTGATGAAGAGGGAATTTCACCAGGAACTAATTGCATACAAATAACACTGGCTGAAATCCCCTTTTCTCTACAACTGTTAAAGTTATATGAGCCCTGTCCTCCTGTTCAGATGGTCAGCCTACGTAGGAATGAAGCATAAAAGTACTGTTTTATGGGGTGGTTGTTTTTAATGGATAATTGTAGTAGGTGTTTTAAATTGCACATTTACAATATAGAATTGTATATTGTATACAATATATTAGAGTGACCAGATAAAATCCAGGTCAGGGCTCATGTAACTTTAACAGTTGTAGAGAAAAGGGAATTTCAGCCAGTGTCATTTGTATGCAATTAGTTCCTGGTGAAATTCCCTCTTCATCACAACAGTTAAAGTTGCAGGGGCCCTGCCTTCTTTTGGATCTGGTCACTCTAGTATAGTACCTGCAACATTAACTTTTGTGATGAAGAGGGAATTTCAGCAGGAACTATTTGCATACAAATGACACTGGCTGAAATTCCCTTTTCTCTACAACTGTTAAAGTTACATGAGCCCTGACCTGGATTTTATCTGGTCAGCCTACAATATATGAGCCTTCTTTTTCCTCAAAAGGCATCTAAGAATAATCATAATCCACAATTTTATCTGCTCGGTAAGTAACACAACAATTTTGTACAGCAGCCTCAAGCCTTAGTGTCCCATGGGACATTAAGGCATGTCCACAAATTATCGTGTTCTTATATTTTACCTACAATGGCTCCCCCTGCCACACACACACACACACACACACACACACACACACGAAGAATACTGGGGAGTATAGCTTGATGCAGGTGGTCAGAATTCTTTGTATTGGAAAACCCTGTCTTCTCTAATAATTACACTGCACAGGTTTACCTGTATAAAAGTGTATAGCACAGATGTGCTGTACAAGTAGGCTCTGACCTGACATGTGAGGGCTGTAGTGCAGTGGTGGAATATGTGGTTTACATTCAATGGCTCAGTTTCAATCCTTGACATATCCAGGTAGGGCTGTGAGGAAAACTCTACCTGAAACCGTGGTGAGCTGCTGCCAGCCAGTGAAGACAATACTGAGGTAGATTTACCAATAGTCAAACTCAATATAAGGCAGCTTCTTATGCTCCTGTGCTCTGAATCCATTAGACAATTTTGTCTAAAGTCACCACTACAGGTGAGTCAGATCCCACCCATGGTGTCTTCATTTTGGTTTTCTCCCACCAGCCTCCTACTTGCTATCTGTGCAACAAATTTCATGTGTCCATTTTATCACAGTGTGCAGGAGCTATAGAGTTATTACATTCCACAGCACCCATCAGAGAAGCAAATAGCATTAAAGTTGGCAGCTCTTTTGTGTTTCTTCCTTTGCCCAGTTTCCCCCCTTCCCTCCACTGCTAATAATGTGATTCTTTCCTCAGCCTCAATTTACTGCCACACAACCTCGACAGTTTGAACAGAGTTGCAGGACCATGGCACCTGTGTAAGGAAATGTCAGCACAGCAGGAATAAAAGGCTGTTTCATCTCAGCAATTGTTCTCTGCTGAGCATAAAACTAACGCAGAACACAGCTGGTGGCAGTAATCTATATCCATCAGATTTGGATAATAATACCATAGGCAAGCTCATTGTGTTGATTACAACAACAGTCATCTTGGGCTTCACCAGAGGCTGAACTCAGAAACTCCAAAGCTAGCAATCTGTAGAGTGCAGCCTAAAGGATGGGCCACCTGAGCCTCAAGAGCTTCCTGTCAATGTATTGTAGGTTGAGGAATATATAACTGGCTGAAAAGGCTGACTAGATCCCAGAAAGGAACAGCATACAATGGCAAAAGGATGATGATCTCCATGGATATTGATCAACATGGTTAAGCAATGCATCCTTGTTAGGGTGACCAGATAAAATCCATGTCAGGTCTCCTGTAACTTTAACAGTTGTAGAGAAAAGGGAATTTCAGCCAGTGTCATTTATATGCAATTAGTTCCTGGTGAAATTCCCTCTTCATCACAACTGTTAAAGTTGCAGGGGCCCTGCCTTCTTTTGTATATGGTCACTCTAGTATAGCGCATGCACCTTTAACTGTTGTGATGAAGAGGGAATTTCACCAGGAACTAATTGCATACAAATGACACTGGCTGAAATTCCCTTTTTTCTACAACTGTTAAAGTTACATGAGCCCTGACCTAGATTTTATCTGGTCACCCTAATCCTTGTGTAGTATTCAGGCAGTCCAGGGCCCATTTTTGTCCCCTGATTTCCACCCTCCCCACCCCCGCTGACAGTCCAGAGCAGCAATGGACCACCGAAAGGGTCTACGTTTGTAGCTTCAGAGCACTAAAGGGATTTTTAAAGGCTCAAAATGACTGCTCTGGGTGCCATTTTTATTTTATTTTTACAATTTTGCGGGGCAGTAGGTGGTAGTGGGGGCTGCACACGGCCCCTGGGCCACATATTTCCCACCCCTGACTTACTGGGTTGTATTCAATAGTGTCATTCTGCTAGTGCAATGTTTCTACTGCTTACATAAGAACGTGCACAAACCGTTGTACAAGTGCTTTCATAATTCATTACGATTCCTTTACCCTGGGTGTGGGTTGTGCTAGTCGGTTCTCTATCATGTGGAGAGCTGCTAGCAGAACACACAACTACTAATGGAATAAGGCCACCTTTTGTATGTTTTCTTCTAGCTTTGCATTATATAGAAGCAATGGTGAACCCACTTGGGAAGTTGTTGTTAAATGGAGTTTTCCATTATACTCATATATATCCTATACTTAGGGTGACCATATGGAAAGGAGGACAGGGCTCCTGTATCTTAAACAGTTGTATGGAAAAGGGAATATAAGCAGGTAACATTTGTATGCATGCAGCACCTGGTGAAATTCCCTCTTCATCACAACAATTAAAGCCACAGAAGCCCTAACCTCTTTTGTATCTGGTCACTCCGGTAAAGCTCCTTCAGTTTTAACTGCTGTGATGAAGAGGGAATTTCACCAGGTGTTGCATGCATACAAATGTTACCTGCTTATATTCCCTTTTCTATGCAACTGTTAAAGATACAGAAGCCCTGTCCTCCTTTTCATATGGTCACCCTACCTATACTTTCTGCATATCACCTTGACTTGGGTGGTGTTAGCAACAAAATGCTGGACTTGATAGTCAATGGAAGTATTCCCCCCCCCACACACACACAGAATAATATGGGAAATATTGGGAGCTACCTGGGAGATGCTCAGCTTCTGAGTCAGGCCAAAAAATGTGCCAGTAGTTTCAATTCAGCCTTATTTTGACTCCCCCCCCCACCACGTTTTTAATGGAATGCCAGTTTCTTGCTACCTGAGCTAGAACTTGAGCATGAAAAATTAAATATAGAGCCTATCTACACATGCAGGATAAACCATGTTGAAAACGTTTTGAAAACTGTATATGGAGTGTGTCCTGGGCCCCAACAGTTCTCAAAACTGTTATAAACCGTTTTAAACCGTTTTAAACCATTTTAAAGCAGTAGTGTAGATAGGCTCATGAAGTCATAGAACTGTTCAGGATTCCTGGAAGCTATCTATATATAATGGCAGAAATCACATAGCACTATAGAGCTAAGGATGAACTGGAAAACGCTTCCTGTTCCCATTTGAAAGATACTGCCATTTTGGAAACAGTAATAGAGAGAATCTATCACTTTTCTTTAAGATAAGACCTGCTTGCCTGGCATCAATTGCCACCCAAATAGCCATGTTCAATTCAAAAGAGAAAGTGTAAATAAAACTGCATTTGGACAGTTACCACTTGTGTCCTGGCAGAATTGTAGTACCCACCCAGAAGGCTCCTATGTTTACTGGGGAAAGGATCATATAAAAGTCTGCCTCTAAGCTGAATGGCTATTTAAGCCACCATACTTGCCTTCTCTGATATCCTGTCTTCAATTATGAAAAGCTGACATTTTTTAAAAAAGGAATAAGGTTGATTTAAACATGCACACACACACACACACACACACACAGAGAGAAAATAGTTTAGGCTGACCAGATAAAATCCAGCTCAGGTCTCCTGTAACTTTAACAGTTGTAGAGAAAAGGGAATTTCAGCCAGTGTCATTTATATGCAATTAGTTCCTGGTGAAATTCCCTCTTCATCACAACTGTTAAAGTTGCAGGGGCCCTGCCTTCTTTTGTATATGGTCACTCTAGTATAGTGCATGCACCTTTAACTGTTGTGATGAAGAGGGAATTTCACCAGGAACTAATTGCATACAAATGACACTGGCTGAAATTCCCTTTTCTCTACAACTGTTAAAGTTACATGAGCCCTGACCTGGATTTTATCTGGTCAGCCTAAAATAGTTGTATGCTGCAAAGTGCATTATTCACAGTTATTGGCACCCAACTAATTCACAATATGACATCATGACCTCAACAGGATACGGTTGTGAGAATGTTCCGTAGTCACAAAGTACTAGCGATCCTTTGCTTTCAGTTCCCAGCTTGAATAGATGAAATAATGAAAATGCCCCAAAAGATTAAGCATTCCTTCCAAGAGAGAGAGAGAGAGAGAGAGAGAGAGAGAGAGAGAGTTGTAAGTAAACAGTGGTAACACAATGCACTTTAGAAAAAAGCTGGGTTTTTCTGCCCCTTGCTCTCCTGAAAACTTAAGCCAATTTTGGCAGGTATTGCTGTATTAAGTGGTCAGTCGCTCATACTGGTCACACACTGTTTTATTGGAGTCCTGACAACAGCAAGAGAAGAGACAAAATTAACCCTTTGGCACTAAAGGCTAAGAGGGACTCTATTCCTGGCAGTGGTGAATGCATCAAGAATCTGAAGCTCTCGGCCTCCAGGGGTTAATGGCAATCTGTTGCTGATTTCCCCGGACAATCAGAGTAGCAAACAGTGGTCTTTTTAATGAGCCCCTGAGGACAATGCTGGCATACAAGGCTGCAAAGATCTGGACAAACCAGGGAAACATAAAATGAAAACAACCAAGGACGTTTATTTTCCTAACTCATCAGTTGCAAACAAAATTTTCATTTAATAAACCATGAAATGATTCACAGAGTTTCTGTGTATTATTGTAAGCACAGCTGGGTAATATAAAAATTGCTTTCCTTTACTTTGTTACTTAGGACAGTATTGGGTTTTCATCCAAGCAAAGCTGTATTTGTTTGTCTTCAATGTATTTATCATTTTACTTCTTCTGCATGTTTTTCTGCATTTCATCTTCAATGACTACTCTGCCTGGGCTCCTTTGATGGATCCTCCTTAGGGCCAAGGAAAACTGTAGTAGGCAGGAGTAGTAGGTCCTGCTCATATTATTCCCAACACAGAGCTGCTGTGATGCTAAAAATGTCAGCAGGTGTTTCTCTCTGACGCTTACATTGTGTTTAGGTCAAGAGGGAAGGAGGAATTATGAAGGAGACAATGTTGTTTTTATCCTGTAAACCATCCTGAGAACTTCTTGTGATAGGGAGGCCTAACCAAAATATTGCTTATAAATAAATAAAATCCAATGGTTCCTCTGGCCATATTTCCCCCTAAAGTTTAGCTTATGGAACTTGGAGAAAATCAACACATTCCTGTCTCTCTTCTGCAAATATCCTGCACTGCTCTTGTGAGGAAATAGCAATGCTAGATGATTCCACATTTTTTTTTTGCTTTCCACTTCCACACACCCTACCCCCATACAAGACTAATACAGGCAGGCTGTACTTGCAAGTCTAGAGGATCTAACTGTAAATCATGTTTTATACCAGAGGTTTTCATGGTTTCAAGCTCAAACATGATTAGCATTCTAGATTGCAGGAACCTTAAGCCTGACAAGCCATATGAGTCTAACATCTCACAAGTGAGGAACAGGAATTGGTGGGTTGTTGTTTTGTTTCTATTTTCTGTCTCTCTATATAGCATCATTTATTTGAGTGGATAGGTTAGGCTCCTCTAATATTCCTTCTACAGCTGGCATCAGTGATTACTAGAAGCCAGCATGGATTTGTCAAGAACAAATCCTGCCAGACTAATCTGATCTCATTCTTTGATTGGATAACCTCCCTTGTGGACTGTGGGAATGCTGTAGACATAATATATCTTGACTTCAGCTAAGCTTTTGACAAAGTACCACATGACATTCTGATCAGAAAGCCAGCTAAAAGTGGGCTAGATGGAACAACTATTCAGTGGTTCCACAGTTGGCTATAGAATCAGACTCAAAGAGTGCTTATCAATGGTATCGTCTCAAACTGGGGGGAGGTAACGAGTGGGGTACCGCAGGGCTCAGTCCTGGGACCAGTGCTTTTCAACATTTTTATTAATGACTTGGATGAGGAGGTGCAGGGAATGCTTATCAAATTTGCACATGACAATAGCTAATACCCTGGAAGACAGAAACAAACTTTAAAGTGATTTTGATAGGCTGGACTGCTGGGCTGAAAACAACAAAATGAAATTTAATAGGGACAAATGCCAAGTTCTAGACCTAGGAAAAAGAAACCAAATGCACAGTTACAAGATGGGGGATACTTGGCTCAGTAATATTCAAGAAGGAACTTGGAATTGTTGTAGATCACAAGCTGAATATGAGCCAACAGTATGATGTGGCTGCAAAAAAAGAAAATGCTATTTTGGTCTGCTTTAATAGAAGTATAGCTTCCAAATCATGTGAGGTACTGGTTTCCTTCTATTTGGCACTGGTTAGGCCTCATCTTTAGTAATGTGTCCAGTTCTGGGTACCACACCTCAAGAACGATGCAGACAAGCTGGAGCGTGTTCAGAGGAGGGCAACGAGGATGATCAGGGGTCTGGAAACAAAGCCCTATGAGGAGAGACTAAAAGGACTGGGCATGATTAGCCTGGAGAAAAGAAGACTGTGGGAGATATGACAGCACTCTTCAAATACTTGAAAGGCTGTGACACAGAGGAGGGTCAGGATCTCTTCTCATTCATTCCAAAGTGCAGGACACGGAATAATGGGCTCAAGTTACAGGAAGCCAGATTCTGGCTGAACATCAGGAAAAACTTCCTGACTGTTAGGGCAGTACAACAATGGAACCAATTACCTAGGGAGGTGGTGGACTCTCCTACACTAGAGGCATTCAATAGGCAGCTAGACAGCCATCTGTCAGGCATGCTTTCAGGTGGATTCCTGCATTGAGCAGGGAATTGGACTAGATGGCCTTATAGGCCCCTTCCAACTCTACTATTCTATGATTCTATGATTCTTTGATCTTATTGTCCTGCTGTAACACCTGCTTCTTTTTCTCTCTCTCCTTTCATACAATAAACTATTTGGGAGTCAAAGATCCTGTTTCAGTGCAAGGAGTTAAAGTTGATGGCCTTAGTGTTCCAATCCATTCCTTAGACTTAGGGTGACATCAGATGAGTGTTTTATCGCATGCTCGCTACTGCCCACTTACGGATGTTCATGCATCCTTTAGACGATATCCACCTCCCACACGCCTCCCACTCCTTCCACTCATTTTTCCATCACAAAAGAGACCCCTTTTAATCCGACTTTTTTTAGAAAATGGAATGTGCCACAATCTCCTGCCATGTGCAGGAAAGTGGCATGATAAAAACGGCCCCTGAATGGGCCACATTTGTCTTTGTTTGATTCCTCTTTCTTCTCTGGGAAGAAAAAGAAAGTAATGAAAGGTAACAGTGGGGGCGGAGAAGCGATGGTAAGGAAACACGATTTCCCCATGTGATGATGCTCTTAGTAGTCAGTATTTAGGACTTGCAGAAAGACAAAACTTCATCTTTTCCCTCCCTAAGCAGTAGGATGTTTCAGAGCTGCATTCCAGGAATTTCTCCAGTATTTGTCTATTTACAAATATTCATCTTGAACAGGTACCAAGCATGTTGGCGCATGGATAGGCCTAGAATGCAGCATCTTTCCCAAACATACAATAGCCATACCATAGCAGCTTCTGCAACTCAGTTCCAAATTAGGGAGACGAGAGAGAGGAAAAGGTTTTCTCTCTGGCCATCTGTCACGTCATATGAAAGCTAAAGAGAGGCTTTAAATGGGCATTCATGCTAACAGAATGCTAAAAGAACAGTGTGGCCTGCAGTAACAGTAAGGCGAAGCCCCTGACATGACAAGTACCACACTCATAACAAAGTGTTATGTGTTTCACTAGTTACCTGCAGGTAATAATGCTATGTAGTGGGTGAAGAAAACAGCTGGGAATAGACATTGCTGCCCATATTGGAAAACAGATGGGAAGGAGGTTCCTTATTCATACCATTGAATACTAATGGAGATTGCATCCTTAGGTATGCTTCCAGATGCACATCTACATCTGGATGTTCATTCACATTCCTTCCATCTCCGTTGATGGAGATGCTAGTCTCCTGTATCCATACGTGGAATCTCCTTCCTGAATTGGGGAATAGATCTCTACACTGAATAGTACTGAAATAATGGTACATTGGCACATCTCAAATGTCTATCTTTACATGCTTTCCCAAATGAGCTCTTGAAAACTTTCTGGTTGACTATGTTCACCTTTAATTTAATTTTTAAACGTATAGGAAGCACAATTGTGGAGCTTCTCATTAGCTGTGGAATCTTATAGTCATAATTTTGATACACAACATTACTTACCAATTAGCTTGTCTTGTTCATTTAAATTTCTTCGCTCATATTTTAATGGGAGCTAATGATGCCTTTGTTGACTTATTTAATGTTATGTAAATGTGGCTATAAACTGTGAAGGGTTTAAGGAACAGCCTTGTTTTTGCTTACTCGTCAGTTTTTGAAGTGCGCATCGGTATTCTCACAGGCTGCAAGCATCACGTTGATGGAGAAATGCAACTAAAGAGAAAATAATCATTATACTAATAATTTTGGGAAATAATCAGCAAAAGCTATTTAAAGGGTGAAATATGATTTCCTTCTTTGCAAGCAGTCAACTCTAACAGTACAACTGTGCAGGTATTTATGGAACTTTTGTCAATTTTAATAATCTCTACTTGGAAACTGTTTAATAGTAAACACTGGATTGGAGAGGAGATCCATAGAAATCCCATTGACTGTAGTTAGTAATGACTTGTCCCATTGATTTCAGAGGGTCTGTTCTAAGCTTGAGCAAGTCTGGATTCAACCCATTATATGTAATGTGCAAACACAGATGCCTCACCAATCTATAACACTTTTGTCTGTGCTGAATTTTACACTGGCATTGATTACAAACATGGATAACTCATATGTGGGTTACTACATCATGGTGGAACTTCCTTCTACTGGGAATTCATCAAATGGGATTATTGCTCCATACATGAACAATTTTCAAAACCATGGAAGGTCTTTGGCTTGGGCTGAGCAGATATTGGTTAACTCTTCTAATTTAATAGAGCATTCCAATATAATAATGGATATTTTATTTCTAATTTCATTGGATGGGATTTTAATGTTGGTATATGATTTCAAGGACTTGAGGAATCAGCCTAGCAATTCAACACATAATTATATGAATTAAAATATTTAGCCATTTCTAGGCTGGCATTTCAGCTATGTCATAATTCATTTTAAATTATATATTTTATGAAATGACCTTTGTAGAAATTATATACCTTTTTGATTGTATTTAGTCTTGATTAATATTTATATTATCTTCTCAAAGTTGAAAAATTCAATTTCCCCTCTTTTATAGTGACTTTTATTAATCTTTTCCCTTTTATTGTAAATTTTAACAA
The DNA here is from genome assembly GCA_029215795.1 of Anniella stebbinsi. Classification (NCBI taxonomy): domain Eukaryota; kingdom Metazoa; phylum Chordata; class Lepidosauria; order Squamata; family Anniellidae; genus Anniella; species Anniella stebbinsi. Next base: position 100,776,480 of record JARDYH010000005.1, read on the forward strand.
AACAAAACAGAAAACAAATCATGAAAAGAAAATGGAAAAAGAACACAAAATTACACACATAGAAATATCAATATTCCATCAAATACAGCATTCTTTTAAAAAAGTGTGTGTGGAGGGGGGGAGATTATTCATAAGATTATGAGCAATTCAATGTTTTTTAACCCTGTAGAACAATGTATATACTTTGTTTTCCATCCCTCAGTATCCAACTGTTTTTGCCTGGATAACTGATGGAGAATATATTTAATATGTTCCGAGGCTATGATTCATATGTGGTGGAATCAAGATTAAACTTTTTCACTTATTGCTAATTTCTAGAAATGGTTCAGTAAAATGCTATGGCAAGGGACATGCAGCCTGTTTATCTCCAGTTTCTCTCATCCAAGTATAATAGCTTGAAACTGCATTCCAAGCATGTGGTGAAAAAAACTAAGTACTCATTATTGCCATAGGCACAACAACAATGAATATATACAAACAGCACCCATACAGAGCTATAGTATGCTGCCAAATAATATGGGTTCTAGCACAATTTGCACCAAAACAAGGGCCCATTTTTTACCATGGGTTATTTCTCAGAGGAGTAAGAGAATCTAATACTCAGAAATAAAAGATCATGGGTGTGTAATTGTCTCTTGTCCATTGAAAATACTTACTATTTCTCACTTCACAATTTTGACAGCAGAAGCTATTGCGTAGTGAATAAATAATCCTAAAATAATCTATGCTAAAAGTAAGAGTTCTAAAGCAGCATATAAAGCTGCGTTTATTATATATTCTATTTAACTACTTAAGTGCTATACTACTGTATCTACATTTTATTAGCATTGTAATGGCTCCAATTACTTCTCTGCACTTTTTGGTGTAAAAATATAACCCCCCGCTTCCTCTTTCTCGGATCTCAGGAATCCTGTTTTGGGACACCAGGTCAGGGCTCATGTAACTTTAAGGGAATTTCAGCCAGTGTCATTTGTATGCAATTAGTTCCTGGTGAAATTTCCTCTTCATCACAACAGTTAAAGTTGCAGGCACTATACTAGAGTGACAATATACAAAAGAAGGTAGGGCCCCTGCACCTTTAACTGTTGTGATGAAGAGGGAATTTCACCAGGAACTAATTGCATACAAATGACACTGGCTGAAATTCCCTTTCCTCGACAACTGTTAAAGATACATGAGCCCTGACCTGGATTTTATCTGGTCACCCTAACTCTGGGAGACAGTGAGTTGTGCGCTGATGGGCAATGGAGGGTGCACAAATCCAAAGCTAATTTACCATTGCCTGCAAACTGTTCTGCAAACAATCAGGCCAGGGCAGGATCTACTCTACTGCTTTAAATCGGTTTATAACAGTATTGACAATGGTTGGGGCCCAGGACACACTCCATATACAGTTTTCAAGCTGTTTTCAAAGTGTAAAATCCTGCTTGGTGTAGATCTGTAAGATGTAGGCTGCGCTGTATTACAAATTAGGATTTCTCTATTTTTGCAAAAGCATAAGTGTTCACAGAAAGAGGTTCCTTAATATGGGTCATGTTCACTGCTTGTGTAAGGTTTCAGAGATAGGTTTAGGGGAGGCACCATTGCTTAGGGTGACCAACTGTCAGGATTTCCCCGGATTTGTCCTGGTTTTTGTTCTATCCTGGGTGTCAGGGGGGATTTTCTGTAATTTTCTATAATGTCCTGGAAAGACAAGCTTTCCCCTTTAAGGCCACATTAGCGTGGTTGGAGGGAATGACGAGCTTTCTGGAGGTGGGTTATTTCCCTCCCACTGCTCCAATCAGGACCTTACAGGGGAAAGTATGTCATTCCTGGACATTATAGAAAAGGACCCGATTGGAGCAGTGGAGGGGGGAATGACACACCTTCCCCTCCTCCGCTCCAATTGGGTCCTTTAAAGCAGTGGGGGTGAATGACATGCTTTCCAGAGGCCCCGGAAAGCCACTTACCCCCCACCCCACTGAGGGTCCTCTTTTTTGGTTTCCCAAATGTGGTCACCCTACCATTGCTCAGTGGTAGAGCACATGCTTTGCATACAGAAGGTGCCAGGTTCGGTTTCAAGGATGTCCAGTTTAAAGCTGCAGGAAAATATGAGAAGGAAAACACCTCTGCCTGAAATGTTGAGGAGCCACTGCCACTCTGAGTAGACTAACAATCATCAACCTGGTACCCACCAGATGTGTTGACTACAACTCCCATCACTGCAGTCAGTCTATTCAGTAGCATGATGGGAGTTGTAGTCCAGCACATCTGGAGAGCACTAGGTAGGGGATGGCTGGAGTGGACAATACTAACCTCCCACTTATCATCTGCATGGCAGCAAGAAGGGAAGACTCCACAGGTGCTATACTACTCTTGTCCCATCTCTCTAGATCAGGGCACTGAGTTCAGAATTAATGCATACAAAAATGCCATCACTATTGGACCTGAAGTTTTAGGGGAGAAAATATTAATGGCTACAGGCATTTCTCAAACCTAGCACAATTTTACCTAAAGCTTCTGGCAAAATTAAACAAAGTCTAAAGTCTAAACCAAAGTCTAAAGCCGGGGTAAGCAATTTGAGGTCCTCCAGAAGTTTTGGTATACAACTCCCATGATCCCTCTCCATTGGCTATGCTGGATATGGCTGAAACTTCTGGAGGGCCACAAATTGTCCACCCCTGGTCTAGCGAGACAGCGTGATATAGTGGTTAGACTGATGGACTGAGAGACCAGGGAGATTTGGAACCTTGAGCCAGTCACTGGCTGCATTCAGACAACATGATAGTCAATGGTGGGTTAATAATCAACTTTACAGTTGTTCATCTAGGGGGTACTCCCCACTCAACATGGTAATAAATAATCAACCGTGGTGTGGATTAGGATCAGCACTGAGTTGACTATGGCAGCATTTGAACGACACGATAGTCAATACAACTGACTATTGTTCTCCCCCCCCCGCCAGTTGCTTATTGTGTCGTCCGAATTCAGCCACTATCTCTCAGCCTAACCTACCTCACAGGATTGTTGTGATGCAAAAATGCCAGAGAAAACCATGTACACCTCCCTATGGTCCTTGGATAAGGGGCAAGATAACAAAGGTAATAATAACTGAAAAATCTGTTTAGAAAGCTGACACTCTGTCAAAACTAGACCAATATTTTTTGTGATAAAGTGAAATAAGAGCACTATCAGTTATCTTTAGTAATTGATCACTATTGTAAAGTAAGAAATTTCACAAATATTTCAAACTTTCATTCTCACAAACTATAAGCTCTAAGAATGTATGTGCCAGGCACTGTGCAATTATTATTTTCTTCATTATTCTCATAGATATAGCTAGTCTTTGTACAATATGCTCTCTAGAGTATTAAATAGCTCCATGTTTCCTGATTGGTTGCTGTGTTTCATTTCCTTTTAAAAAAATAATGGGGCTTAAACTGCAACAGCTTATTCCTTGTTGAATGAGTTGTGGCCCATAAGTGAGCAAATGGCATTTATCTAAATAAATGAAATATTCTTCTGGGCTCAACAAAACTGCTTGATGGGCTGAGACTAATCGCTAGGAAATGAATGGTGTTTGTTAGTGTTTGGGGGCAGGCAGATTCAGTTCACATTAGTATTTTCCAGTGAGCGCCAAAATAAATGTACAAGCTTCTAAGTTACAGGGCTTGTTACTGTTATCCTGATGATGGGTGGAAGGGAATACAGCATTATGCAATGCAAGGGGGTTTGAAAAAAAATTGGCATGTAAATCGACAGTCTCCATCACATATTTTTAAAAGGCTTAGTTATACACTGGACATTCTTTGATGCAAGACAGAAGAAAAATGAGCACACTGAACCACATTTTTCTGAAGGTGCTATGGTTTTCAGTACAGCTACAGAATTTAGCAGAGCTGCCAAAACATCCCTAAGATGAGCTAAATCTGGAGACCTCCTGATATCAGGGCTGAGAAATCTCCTGAATTCCATAGCAGTGTTCAAACTTCCTACAATTCGGGGACTCCATATTGGCCGCATTCAGCTATCACACTAAACTATGGCTTAGTAATGAGCCCAGCCTCTTCCTTGGCTCATGCATACACCCTCCCCTCTCTTCCTCCCACATGGCTGGGGGATAAAATTCAGAAGGTTTTTTTCTTCCCCCTTTGATTAGCCACAGTTTGTCACATCCCAGCTGACTAACTAAGGTTAATATTTACTATGATTAGTTTCAAACAAGCCAACTTCAACCCATGGCTTTTGAAGCTGGCTTGTTTAAACTAACAATCATTAATTTTAACCACACTTTTGGGTCCAGACAGCATGGCAAGCTGGGGACAGGGCTCCTGTGGCTTTAACAGTTTCATAGAAAAGGGAATTTCAGCAGGTGTTATTTGTATATATGCAGAACCTGGTGAAATTACCTCATCATCTCAAAGTTAAAGCTGCAGAAGCCCTGCCCTCTTTTGTACATGGTCAAGAGGACAGGGCTCCTGCCACTTTAACTGTTGTGATGAAGAGGGGATTTCACCAGGTTCTGTATATATACAAACAACACCTGCTGAAATTCCCTGTCCTTTGCAACTGTTAAAGATACAGGAGCCCTGTCCTCCTTTTCATATGATCACCCTAGTTAACCAAAAGTGGAAGCAAAGCTCTTGAATGCCTCCTCTCAGCCCTGAAGGACGGCGAGAGGTGAGGGGAGTGAGCAAGCCAGGAACAGGCTAGCTGCATTCATGTCTCACTAAACAAGGGGTGGGAACATATTTTTCTGTAGTGCTTCATGCCTAGGCTGACCATCTGAAAAGGAGGACAGGGCTCCTGTAACTTTAACAGTTGTAGAGAAAAGGGAATTTCAGCCAGTGTCATTTGTATGCAATTAGTTCCTGGTGATATTCCCTCTTCATCACAACAGTTAAAGTTGCAGGGGCCCTGCCTTCTTTTGTATAGGGTCACTCTAGTATAGTGCCTGCACCTTTAACTGTTGTGATGAAGAGGGAATTTCACCAGGAACTAATTGCATACAAATGACTCTGGCTGAAATTCCCTTTTCTCTACAACTGTTAAAGTTATATGAGCCCTGTCCTCCTTTTCATATGGTCAGCCTATTCATGCCAAATGTGTGTGGAGCATAAGCCAAAAGTGGGTGTGGTGAAAGCCAAAAGTGTCCCACAATCCTCTTGAGCAGATTTGAGGGGGTGCAGAGGGAAGGAGGGGACACAGAAGCAAGTGATATCTTTCCACTGGGGGAACAAGGTTTCCGTATCATGGTTGTAGACAACCTTTTACAGGGTCATTTATGTTCCTTTTAGGGAAAAGACAAAGGCGGGAAGTGAGACATTCTTCCTTTCCCCTACAGACTCTAGTTCCATTTACTTAATTATTATTTACTTAAGGCCATGGGTTACATATCAGCAGACTGGAATCAGTACATTGTCAACACCCCAGCCAGCTCCCTACTTTTAAGCCAAGTAGAGCCCAAGCTGACATTATAGTTGGCATAATTACACTGGATTATGGGTGCCACTTACTTCTTGAGACCCAAGATCATCCAACTTCTCTTTGATTGTGTATTAAATCTGATAATGCCTCTAGTATTGTAAGAACATTAGTATTTTAGAACTATAGAAACTCTATTATATATTGCACAATTAAAGAAATGTTAGTTAGCTGTCAACCATTGTGACAATAGGCCTCCCAGCTCTAGCGCTAATGATGTTGCACTAGAATAGACCAACACTTGCACAAAGTAACTAGTGCTATGGGGAAAAGCAGTATCGTGGTGGCAGCCGATTTTGGCTACACACATTGCCACCTTTTCCTGGTGAGCTACATAGATTGCACAAGCATTCAGTTAAGATGGTGCCACGTCCATAGAGCAGGCGCACACCATTGGATCCTTCCCAATTTCAAAATCGGTAGCTGTTGTTTTAATCCATGGATTGATCTAACTGATCAATTGATGAATCTGATAAATGGACTAAATGCTGCCGTCCTAGGGAATCAGAAATGTAAGCCCAGTGTGAGTGATATGTCCCACTTATTGCACAAGGGTGTTTGCTGTGTGTACCCTGTAAACAGATTTTGTAAACATTTTAAATCGATGTGATTTGGCACCTATTGTCTGGCTTCTTCCTGAAACTTCTTGAAAGGGGCTCTTAGTGACAGTCGTGGTGAATGAAGATATTTTCTATTAACAAAACAGATTTGGTGTATGAAATGACAGTTTAACAGTGAGAAGCTTCAAAAATATTGCTCAAGAGGGGGAAGCAGTCTGCATAAACTCCATACATGGAAATAGGTTTATTATTGCTACAGATAGAGAAGGGCAGTGTCTCTGGTCCACAGATCTTTACGGGTGAACAATTAGCACTGCCTTAAATGCTGCAGTAGCATACTTGGAAGAGCAAAGTCTTCCATACAAAGACGTGTATTTTTTCACAGAGAGCATCTCGCACCATTTAGTCTCTTGTTTTGCCATATGCCATTGACTGTGACATTCCACACATTAAGAAACATGTTATTTCTTTGTTTGTTTTGTCAGTCTTAGATATTCTCTGGAGGAAAATTATATCAGTGTTTCAGTGAAATAGATTTAATTTGTTTGTGACTTTTTGTCTATAGAATCCATCTAACTACTTATCTCTTGTTACCTCTCAGTCAAAGGTTCTCCATCATGTTAACATTTTAACAGGCGGGAAATTGTACTTGATTTCTTTGAACTCTTCAGATGTTTGTCCAACCCTGTAGATATTTATTTTTCTGTGATGATGAGAAGGGAAAGAAATGGGATTGAAGGTTTATAGAGTTAGCTGAGGTTCAGCGTGATTTGTTCCCACAGAAAGGGGGAAATGTTCAAGCGACTGAGCTCCTTTCTAAAAAACAAAGAAGTAATATAGCTATGCAGCACTAGAATATGTACAATAATATAATGATGACATGCTTTCAAAATGTGTGGTTTAAAGGATCTCTTATTTTGCACCACCATGCTCTGGCATTAGCTCATTCAGGTCCTTTGGGGAGTTTCATCTAGGGTTGTTTAGATAGAATTCATCCTGAAGAGATCACAAAAAAAGCATGAGAGTAGATCTAACTGGATGGTTTCCCACAGTTCACACAACGGGAGATGATTTCTGAATGGCTTTCTAAAATTTGGAAGGGAGGAACAAAAGATGACTAAGGGGCTTCTCCTCTACCTGTGTTATTTTGAATCAGAAAGATGTTTTCAATGGTTAAATTACTGACTTTGGTATAAGCTGCCTAGAACTCTTTGGGAATAAGGTAGGGTATACATGTTTTAAAATAAGACATTAGTAAACTAAATAAATAGTCCATTGACATTTATGCTGTGTTGTACTACAGGGCTCGATTTTGTCCCCGTGGGACAACGTCCACAGCCCTGCAGACCAAGGCCTCCCCCAAATGACCACCCAAAGAGCAGTGGGCGATGAGGAAAGCAGGAGCAAACTCCATTTTATTGCTGCAGTCATGATGGTGCTATAATTTAATTGAGTTTATAATGCAAAACTGCACATGCGTGGGGTTGGCAAACAGTTTTGTTGTTCTAATGTGCCAGGAATGTAGAAGCATTTGTAAAGCATGGAACAATCGGGACAGGGTGAGGGACAGAAATGCAAGTTTATTTTATTTATTTACTATTACATTTATATTCCACTTTTTTCCCTCTTGCAAGGAACCCAGGGCAGCTTACATGGTTGTCCTCCTCTCCATTTTATTCTCACACCAACTCCATGAGGTAAGTTAGACTGAGGCTGTGTCTGCACCAGCCGTTTATTCCTGAATAATTTCACAGTTATCCCTACTGGGCCACATGACATTCACCCACTCCCACGGAGATCTCGGGTCGACCCCTCAGTTATTCAGGAATATTGCTAACTAGATTTGTAGGGCCTTTTCCCCTCTCTCACTTCAATCCTGACATCTGCTGCTGGTGTGCTCCCCCTTCCCGAAGCTGTTGCTGGTCGGCGTGAGTTCCCGGCTTGGTGAACAGCCAACCCGCTGTCAGGGGCATGTCCAGCCATTTCAGACTTGTGCGGGAGCGGGTGTCTGCCATTTACAGTACATTTTTTGATTGGTTATCAGCGTGTTTTGGTGCTGACCGTGTGTTGTTGTTTTTTAACACAAATGTATCATGTGCAGGAGTGAATCTTCGACACAGTACCTATACCCCCCCCCCCTGCGTTGCTGTGTGTCTGCAGTGGTGTGCATCTCGGAGGAGTTATTAAAAAAATAATAATCTGTGTCCATACCCAGCTGTCCAGTCCCTCCCACTTCTGCTGATGTACATTTGGAACCGCCGTCATGGGGCATACATTCTCCCACAACAGCTCTCCTTTACTTGTGGGAAACTTCCCTCACATGTGCTCCGTGAGTGACAATTGTGGAAGCAGGAAACCTCGCAATTATCTCTCCTCCGTTGCAAAAGGGCTGTAGGTGCAGATTAGGCCTGAGAGACAGTGCCTGGCCCAAAGTCACCCAGTGAGCTTCATGGCCGAGTGGGGACTCCCAAATCCCAGTCCAACACTTTCACCACTACACCACACTGGAACTCTGCTGTGTGCTTCACAACTGAAGCAATACACCTGACTGCCTACAGGAAGCACCCATAAGACCAATACATCAGTGGTCTCAAATTTCTTAATTGTACCACTGTTTGCCCCCAACCCCTGCTGTTAAATATTTATCTGAAAGCAAGGAGTGAAGTCATCTGCCCAGCCATTCGTAGAAACGGAATGGGGACTAGATCATCCCTTGACCTGATTGAACGCAGCAGTTCTTAGGGTCTGCCATCCAAAGGCTTGGTCTACCATCCAAAGGTCACCTCCAACTCACTGCTACATTTTCTAAGGGATGCTGCCAAATATATTGAAACGTAATACAGCCAGTATGATAAAATCCCACCATGAAAAAATGCAAATATGCTAAGCATAATTTAATGGTTTTATTTTTAAAAAATCTAAGCTTAATCTTCCCCCCTTTCTTTCATGTGTAGGAAGACTATTCTCATGTGCTATACTCTGATTTAAATCAGTGAGCTGTTATGATAGAAAATTTCCCCCTCACCACCACCCCAGCTCAGTTTAAAATTATTATGGATTTTTTGTTGTTCTTCTTTATTCATCATTTATTTAATTCATCTTTCCAAATACACCTTTGACCACTAGGTACAAATTTTGCTCAGACATCACCGCATTGAAACTGACAGTCCCTTCTCATACGAGAGTGGTGGTTAGTGGGGGAGGGCGGCGAATGCTCTTCCAACATCATTGTGAATTGCTCTATGAAGTCATAGTAAGGTTATTGGTTGTGATCTTCTGGGTTCCTCTGGAGATGACTTTCCCCAATTTTGCATTTATAGCATGCCCTATTCCAACTTTGCTGGCTGGGGATAATGGGAGTTGTAGTCCAAAATGCCTGAAGGGTACCCTGTTGGGGCAGGCTGTACTATACTTTCCCAGATGCATTTCCCAATCTGACCTAGTCCGAAAGTTCATCAGTTCCATCTATATTTTTTTGATGTGTCAATGTCTCCTTTTGCCATTTTATCCACCCACCCCAGGTTTGTATCATCTGCCGATCTGATGATCACTGAATTTACATTCTCCTCTGCTGTTAATGAGTATATTGATTAACGCTGCCCTCAGTACCAATTCCAGTGGGAAAACAATTGATACCTCCCTTCGTTCATTCTGACACAAAGCCATTGATGATAACTCATTGGCTCCGAGTGTCTGGATAGATTTCTATCTGCTTTTGTTTGATTATTAACTAAACAATGCCGCTCCAGTTTTCCTGTTGCATATTCTGAGTAATATGCATTGAGGTTTAGGAAATGATGATAAAAATCTAACAATATATGGCCTGGGTGCGGGGGAGGGGGAGGGTGAGATAAGTTGTGCTTCCCACACTGAATGCAGCTCATTTGGGCTCCTGAGCTTTTCACATCTCTGTGTTCAACTGATGGAGCTTGTCAACCTCACTGCATCTGCATGCTGGGAAACGCTCTACCAGGTGTATTTCTCCTTAAAAGAGACCCATAAGGAGAGATGGGATAGGATAGAAAAGGTAGCAGGTTGAAAAGCCAGTGTGGTGTAGTGGCTAAAGTGTTGGACTGGGAGTCAGGAGATCTGGGTTGTAGTCCCCACTCGGCCATGGAGACCCACTGGGTGACTTTGGGCCAGTCACAGACTTTCAGCCCAACCTACCTCACACGGTTATTGCTGTGAGGCTAAAATGGAGAGGAGGAGGATTATGTACGCCGCTTTGGGTTCCTTGGAGGAAAAAGGTGGGATATAAATGCAATAATTAATAAATAAATAAATAAAATAAATATTGGACTCAAACATAAAGCAAAACCGAAACAAAGCAAGCAAGCAAATTTCCCACTTTTGGAGAATGTTTGGTTCATGTGAATGTGGAAGACAAGAACAGCAGAAGTCCAGATATACTGGTTTTGCCTGTCTGCTGCCTATGCCTCCTGGGCTCTTTCACACAGGGCAGATGGTTTTTCCATGCACTGCCACTGCATTGGGAGGGGGGCACATACTTTTATCAAATGCATGGGTGAGCTCTACTCTACAAAAGCTTGTCCTGCATTATTTTTTTCTGTCTAAATATGCATAGAATTGCACGCTTAGTCTTTAAGGTGCCACAAGCCACTGTTCTTTCTGATGCATCAAAATGCAGCCTCCCCCAATGTGGTGTCCTCCAGATGGTTTGGACTCGAACTCCCAACATTTTGGACCATTGGCCATGCTGGCTGGAGATGATGAGCGTTGATGTCCAAGACATCGGAGGGGGGGGGGGCACCAATTTGGGGAAGGCTGCATCAAAGTCGCATGGCTGCCCTTTTGGAATTAGCCACAATAGATGAATGCTATTTTACAGCAGACAACCTAAGTTCTCTTCCTGACTGCATTAGAGGTGACTTCTGGTTTTGAAGGTGGTTACTCCTTTTTCCCAATCCCTTTTGATAGACACAGATATTTTTATCAAGTTGTTTCCTTCACGTATTCTGAGTGACAAACTATCCATGGGGGAGCTGCTGTCAGAAATGACTTGGCGATAGACAGAGCTGATTAGTTCTAAATGAAGTTCTGAGCTGCTAGTACATGAAATGGAACTTTTCTCTTTCTCCTTTCTTTTCCTTCCTCCTCCTCCGCTCCTCCTCCATTTTTCAGGGGGAGTAATTCCCTTCTTTCCAACCTCCTTCTTCCTGTTTGAATCTAAGTCACAGTTACCAACCCTGCCTCTCTCTTCCCCGCAGAAGTTAGTGGTTCCTTGGATGTTTACACCAGATAAAAGCCAGTCATTTGCCTCTGTCATGGTGTCACTACTAATTTCCACACAGTCAAAGCTGCTGCTAATTTATTTACTGAACACTGATGCCCTGGTAGCAGAGGCTGCCGCTAAAACTGCTTTCTGGCCTTCGGCTTTTGTTTGCTGACAGCCTGATTTCCCAGTAGGCCATTTCCACCTGTGTTTCTGTTGTTTTTAGCGCATGTCTTTCTTTCTTCTTCCCAGTGACTGTCTCCCAAATGGCTCCTGAAGGCGTTTCTCATCTTCACATTCTCTCTCCACCCCCTGCCCTCGCTTTCTCTCTCATCCTCCTTTCTCCCTTTCCAGCTGTAAGGACTTCGAGCTTGGCTTTCAGTCTCGCTGCCGTTAGCAGTTGTCTACACTCCCTTGGTCCCCTGGGGCACTAATTTTTGTTTCAAGGACAAGATTCAAAAGAGTTTGCAACACACAGGTTGCAGGGTGCGCCTTCAGAAGTACCTTCAAATAGGCATCAGAGATTTGAATATAGAAGCTCCTGCATATCAGTTTTAAATTGTAATGAAGGCCTATTAAACAGGGTAGGGGGTGGGGAAATCATTCCTTTAAAAAGGAAAAAGAAAGATGCATTTTTCTAAAAGTTTAAATTTTCCTTTTCCTACTCCCTTGACACTGGCTGGAAATAGAAATTAGGAGGACAGGCATTTCCCTTTGAGTTCATACATATCAAAGGGAGAGAGCTGTCAGGATGGAAATGATTCCGCAAGTGGTCAAAAGGATCTGTAGAGCTGCTAGTGAATAAATTGATGGAGATGTTGCAACTGTATATAAAGCACTCTCACACACACATTGTGGTTAAAGTGAATTGAATGTAGGATGTACACCAATGATTATACATACATTCATTTAAGGGCAAAAAGAAAAAGTCCAAAGCTATTGCATAAACGGGGATCTTTTCATGTTCTCTGCTTGGGAACCATGTATGTATATTGCCTGGGTGAATATATGATGCATACTTGTTTTTCAAAATCTCCAGCATCAGTTAGTGATTATCCATATTATCTGTGCAAAATCCTCACTCTGTGGTGTTCATTTGTGCACATTCCCTACATCTTCCTGTGAATGTACACAATTGTCAGTATTTATGCAAAACTCAACCCACGTGAACCACAACATACACATAAACACACACACACACACATACACACAGAAGCACATAGAATTAGTACAGGGGCGCCGAACCTCTCACAGCCGGAGGGCTAAATTCCATTCTGGAGGAGCTCTTGGGGGCCGCATTCCGGTGGTGCATTACTAAGAGCCCTAAAGGCAAAAGTTGCAGGAGGGAAATATCAGCATATTTTGGTTAAAGGTTCTTACTGCCAGTAACTCAGCCTTAGGAGAGAGACAGTTCAACCTTTAGAATGGGGAAAAACTGCCCCAAAACTAGGAAGACACCCAATAATAGTGACTGGGGGAACGGGGTTAGTACAGGGAAGGGGGAAACCTTGGAGGACTCAAGAGTCAGGTTTGGCCCCTGGGCCTGCAGTTCTGCACCTCTGTATTAGTACTTCAAACCATATGCAGTCCCAATCCTATGCATGTTTACTCAGAAGTAAGTCTCATTACGTTCAATGGGGCTTATTGCATGTAAGTGTGCATACAATTGTCACCTTAATGTATCATATTATATAATACATTACATTGTACAATATATGTTGTATAATATATATTATAGTATACAATATATCCAGTTTCATACAGGTGGGAATAGCAAAGCTTACAAGGAAAGTTAGGCAAGTGTCAGAGTTAGACACATTGTGGCTGCCCGATCTGAGTTGGACACCCCCACGGGACAGCTCCTGCCATAGTGCCTTCATTTGGCCAGTAAATCCAGATCTACCTTCTGCTAGGTCCTGGGACAGGGCTCCCCATGTTCTCAGAGAGAACACAAAAGACATTATTACTGCTGGTATTATTGCCAATGTTCTAATGTACATTTTCAGTTCCTTTCTTCATCAACATGTCAGAGGTTTTCCAACAAAGACTGTGTGTAAAAGTAATGCAAACTGTGTATACTATAAAGATTATTGTTCATCTTCCTCTTAAACTATTATGTCACCATGAAAAAAGTCCTTATTGTATACTGTGCGGCTATAGATGACAGTCTGCCGTTTTATTGTAACTTTACCACAAATGTGATTTTTGTACTTTCACTTTTTTGTATTAAAGTTAACTGTTATTGAAGAGATCAGAGTTAATTATCACTAAGGAGATCACTTTACCTATCAACCCTCTTCTGTAACCCCTCTAATGCTGGCAGAAGCGCTATGCTAATCAGTTGTTTAATTTGCATAAATTACGCATAGAATGATACTTCCCCCCCTCTGCATGAAAGTAGATCGTTGGCAAAAACTCTTTAGAGGTAAATGGAGAAAGAGTAATGCTAAATTCAAGGTTTTATCAACAGGATAAAACACAAGTAAAATATCTCCAAATTTTATGGTTGTATTATAAAACAGATATTGCAACTTACAGGTATAGTAGACCTTTTACAAATACAGCCTTACTGATTCTCACTATTGGAGGAGATCAACAGCCCTATTCAGGAATTCTAATCCCCCAAATGATGAGCATCACTAACTCCCCCCCCCCCGTCACCATTCCCATCACCCTCCATGAGTTAGGGAGTGAACTTCAGTATGCTCACCAGGTGATTTAGAACCATGGTAGGAGTGGATGGGGGCTAGCACACATATCTCTCCCTCATGCAATTCTAATTTCTGGAACAGAGGAAGGATTGGATTGCCAGATTAGGCCTTAAACCAGGGGTGTTGAACCACTTTCAGACCTAGTGCCATTTCAGAGAGACTCTGGGGGGCACATTCCACTGGTGGGAGGGGCCAAAGGCAAGGGGCAGGGCTAAAGGCAAAAGAGGCAGGGCAAATACTAGCATATTTTAGCACAAACCTCTTCCTGCCAGTAACCAGGCCTTAGGAGAGGCATTGCATTTCAGAATGGGTGAAAAAACTGTGCCAAAGCTATGCAGGGAGTATGATCATCTGAGGAAGCCCAGTGGGTGAAATTTGGCCCATGGGCCTGAGGTTCAATACCCTTGGCTTACATATTCAAAGAATGCATGTAGACTGGTACAATTCAGAATGCAGATTAATGAGCAGGGGAGTCCTTGCCTTGCAGCCCAAACCTCCCAAGCAGCTAAGCTGAACTAAAAGCATAGCGCCATACTTTAGAATTATACTGCAGCTCGGTTGCCAATCATTTATCTCGAACATGAGATTTTCTTTTTGATTCCAAGTCTTCTAATTTGGGACTTTAAGGAATCCCTAAAATCAGAAACCTAACTATGAAAATGTGAGCAATAGTAACACTTTGGCTGGTCGAAATAATAAATGTCAGAAGGTTGTTCTGTCTTGCGCAGTAGTCATCACTGTGACTTGTTTTCATGTGGGAAAACAAGTCCTTTAGAATGAATTACTAAGATGACCTTTATTTTCTCTTAGTACAATTTCTTATTAATATTTACTAGTCAGGGTTCCTGTAGATTTCACGTGCACAAATCTATGAATTTGAGTTTTGGGGGAGAGAGTTAAAACAATGCGTAAATTACAGAATATTTAAGAATGAGAAAGAGAGAGAGAGAGAGAGAGAATTTCTGCATGTTTATTTTAAATTTGCTAATTGTGGTGGATCACATAGGAGAATATGATCAATGATATGGAATCCTTTTCTTATTAACAACAAATCATACTGTTAATAGGCCAATGAAATTAAAGGATTTTGAGGGAAAAAAGGAATCATTACCTTGTTTTCATACTAATGAGCCACATATATTTAGGAGAGAGCAAAACTCTTTACATACACAAAACTTTTACTTTCATAGACCCTATCACCAAAAGGATATCTAAATGTCATGTCTTCCAGAATTTAAGAAAGACATAAAGACTGATCTCTTCCTGCAGGCCTACCCAGTTGAATTTTTAGATGCCTTTTAATAATGTATTAGTTTTATATGTTTTTAATAATTCATTAGTTTTATATGTTTTAATCAGTTTTATGTATTTTATGCTGTTTTGTATGTTGTTCCCCGCCTCAATCCAGAGGGAGAGGCAGGTAAGAAATAAAGAAATAAATTATTATTGTTATTATTATTATTGTCAAAAATGTAGATCTTTCACACATTTTGGAGAATTACGGATTTTCTTGGCACCCAAGAGACAAAGTATTCTGTAAATGTGGGCCTCAGTCAAGTAAGATCTGCCTTAGTAAGTGCTCTTCTGGTAATAACCTGACTAGAATTGCCAGTTCCTCCTCCCTCAGGGGCTGGTCAAATTACAAGGTAACTCTGGGTTCAGTAGAGTGCGTCTTTGAGAATCAGATCAACAACATACAAGTGTAAAATTAGAACTAATACTCCATCTAATCCAGCATTGTAGACTCCAGTCAGATGGCCCTGGAAAGCTTATCAGGAGTTGCATATTGTCCACATCTCTTCCTCAGACATATATTGATATATATTGGGCATGCCATAGCACCATGGTAGAGTACATGTAAAATGTCCCAGATTTGATCCCTGCCATCTCCAGGTAGGGCTGGAAAAGAATCCTGCTTGAAACCCTGGAGAGTTATTGACAGTCAGAGTCAACAGTTCTGGGTTGGATGGACCCATGGTCTGACTCAGTGGAAGGCAGCTTCCTACATTCCTAACACGGATGGTCCATGTAGCCATCGTGGCTCATAACTGTTGATAGATCTATTCTCCATTAATTTGTCTAAAGAAAGAGAAGTACATGAAAAGGCCTCAAAATGATTCTGAAAAATGAATATCAACTGGGATTTTTGATAAAGATGCATTTTTTCAGCACCATTTTGAGCCTTGCCTCTTCTTTCGCTTCTGTTGGTCCTTCCCACCCCTTTAACATTTGCAATAATTCATCTAATCTTGTGTCCACCATCATATCAGTGTGAAGAGTGAATCACTAAATATCAGTAGGCAGAAGCCATTCATGGAAGGAAAAGAGAACAGGGTGCATAAAAAGATGTGTGTAAAAGATGCTGGTGATATTCCAAACTACATGGCTAACTGAATGAGGAAAGAGTACCAATGCCTAGAAGCTAAATGATTTGGTATAGGGAAGGTACAATTATATATATCTAACTTCTGAGATGGGATATAGGAGAGAAGGGGAATGTTATGATATACCTCCCAGTATCTGGGAGGTATATGATAACTCCAGTATCTGGAATGGAGAAATGGGAGCCACCATGATCATTTCTAGAGTTTTGCTCCACTGGATGATTCAGTCTTAATCCTTCTGCATGGCTCATCAAGCAATGCTAATAGCATTGTCTTTGTCAGGCAGGTCAAGAGCTTCTGAAGACTTCACAGGTACATGTTCCGAGGCTGATAAAAATGATAAATAGTTCCCCAGCCATGTGATTACATAGTGATAGCCATGTTCATTCACCTGTCTATCAAAAGAACTGCATTTAAAGTTTGAGCTCACCTCCCATGGGTTTAGAGTACATAGATGGAGCGTTAGTTTATGCTCCCCCCTCACATTCTTCTCAAGAGTGGGCTAAGTGCGGGGAGGTTAAACAGGAATCCCTTTTGCTTAGACATCCATTAGCTAATGTGTGCATAAGACCAGCACTAAGTTCTGTTTATTCCTTAATACCATTAAGGAGCACCTGCTGCGCGGAAAAACTCACCTGACAAATAAGAGTGATAGTTGAAATAAAATATATATTAAGAGGTATGAGAAGGTTGCTACATTTGTTTAATGCTCAAAGGGCATAACTGGAATTTGAAGAGGAGCAAAATGTTACACATTGACATATGAGACTGAGCACATGGCTGGAAATATAACTGCTAGATGATTCAGGGGTAGAATCAGCAGTGGAGTGCTTTTCATTTCAATTTTGCCATTCTTGGTTGATTTTCAGATGGAAGGAGGGCAGAGTGGTGGACAATGGGAACACTCTATTTCAGGGATCCCCAGCCTTTCTGAGCCAGGGGGGATATTTGGAGTGTAGAATGTGTATCATGGGCACTCTCACAAAATGGCTGCAATGAAGGGGTGGATGTGGCCAGAGACAAAACACCAATTTCCCAGGAGGCAAACTGGCAAGGCTAGAAGACAATAAACTTGCCCAAGCATCTAAGTATAATACAGAGGTGGTTTCTGAGTTCCAAAGGACAAGTCCATTCTTTTGAACCAACAATTTTGTGCTGCAACAACTATTTCCTGGAAGGAGCACTTCAAAACAAAGTACTGGACTGCAGTCACTCACAATTTTTATTTTATAAGAATGCTTCCGGGGCCTTTATTCTTGGAAATAAGGATGGCTCAGCTCTGGAAGTACTTTACTTTGGAGTATGCTGGCCTCCCAGATTTTTTTTAAAAAACGTTTTGTTTTTTTTAAAGTTAAAACTATTAACAAAACCAGGACAGCTAGTGGGTGCCACTAGCTGTTTGGTGCGTATTAGTAATTGGCTTTTCCCACTAAGCCTTGTGTAAAAATCATAATTACACTTAAAGACAGGTTGTTTCTTCTAAACATCGGCTGGCTAGTTGTTACAGATGAATCTGCAAATTCAGTATATTAAATTTGCACCACAAATTGAACAGGTATGCACTAGCCGATGGTGCCAGATGACTCAAGAAAGCACACCAAGAAAGAAGCAAGTAACCATAAACACTTGTATTTCAAAAACGAACCCTTTTGTCAGTGTCTTGAGTGCCTTGTGGCCCATCTCTGAAGATTGGCATCACAAACGCATGTGATGCCTCCCTGTAGCTGCTGGTATTTTGGGTGCATTCTGATATGGTGATCACTTTTATGGCTAACAAATAACCATGTGCTACTGCTCAAAAAAGAATTATCTGGCCAATTTCTAGTCTTCCCATCCCACTGCAGCTATGAGGCGAGAGTGTGCTTTCTGCGATGCAGGTTTCACCTCCAAGACTTCCATTCCTTGGGCTATGGCTTTGGGGTGCAGTAGTGATGGGCACTGAGGGAAGCTACTCCCAAATGGTTCAATACCCACATACTAGACCCTAGAACAAACCAGTTTTATAATCCTATTTGGATTTTTGTCTTTCTTATTGCAAAACAATGCTTTGCATGAGCTTTTGTGTTTAAAAATGTTCTCCTAAGTATTTAAACCACCTAAATTTTGGCTCATGCATGGGTTCCATTTTTAATGCATGCACATTAACAGGATTCTAAATAGCAGCACGATGTCTCAAATTATCACTATACATCAAAGTGGCTCTTTGGGAAATATGGTGCCATCTTTAATTTGATAGTTCATTCACGTTTGCAGTTGCTGTCCACTTGCACTAGAAATCCAGTCATCAAGAATATAATAAGTTGTCTTAGTAAGCATCTAGTTCAGAAGAAATCTTGGCATCTATCCAAGATAAAAGTCTTGTGGAAATGTCTGGCAAAATTTCAGTGCCGCCAGCCCTTTATTTTGTTAGTGTGTCTCTAAACAAATGTAGATCAAGAGCCTGGCGAAAAGTTACACTCACCACATTCGAGTAGCCTCAGCATGTGTTGGCTCTGCCAGCTGAGAAGTATGAAAACTTTCCCACCAACAGACAGAGAAAAGTTGAGGTTCATCAGACGACCATTTTATCGCACACTCTCTACTGCCCACTTACGGATATGCGGGTGTCCTTTGGACGACAACGACCGCCTCCTGCGTGCCTCCTGCTCCTTCCACTCATTTTTCTGTTGCAAAATTGACCCCTTTTAATTTGACTTTAAAAAAAAATGGAATGTACCGCGATCTCCTGCTGTGTGCAGGAAAATCGGCGTGACAAAAACGCCCCCTGAATGGCCCACACGATCTTTGTTAACTTTCTCTTTCATCTCTGGGAAGACAGAGGAAGTAATGACAGACAAAAGCGGGGGCAGAGAAATGATGGTAAGGAAATGTGATTTTTTTTGCCCATGTGATTGCGCTCACACACACACGGGGAAGAAGTAGTTAATGGCTGGCTCTTTGCCCCTGTTCTAATTTTCTCTGCTGCCACCCGCTCCCACCCTCTAGGGAAAATGAGCCACTAAGAAGAGAGATAAGGGGAATGACAAAATGGATGGACCAAGGCAGCCAGTAGCTCATCCAGTTTGAATTCTAGGGGGACAGAGTAGAGGGGGCTTAATGACATTCACAAGCCCCACTCTCCAAGTCTCCCCAGTTATAACCAAATCAATCATGGTTCCCGAGCCTTCTAAAACAGGCAGACTGTCAGAAAAAGGAAGGGGGCTGAGCCCCCTTGTAGTTCAGTTATTGAGTTCATCCTTCACCGTGTATGTATGTGAATTCATCTCCTCCCATCTTTCTTCAACTACCAACATAGGAACCTTCAAAATTCTCAACGGGCAGAGATCAGTCCTAGTGCATTTGATCTACTGTGGACAGGTGTAAACCAGGCTCTTATATGTACCCCTCCCTATTGCATTTACAATTCTGCAGAGAGAGATATTGGCATGTAAGAAACCAGCAAGTTGGAAAAAGGACAATCAGATAGAAGATGTATAGTTTTGTGTCACAGCCGGATTTATGGGACACGGGGCACCCTGTCTTGCCTTTGTAACCCTCTTGAAACAGGTCTCTCTTTTTTGTTTCTTGCAGTTTGCCTTTCCATAATTGGATTGCAATGGCAACATTTATGATGACAGTTCATCCTGGTAAGCATATCTGAACCCCGCATTCCATTTCCATTATTAAAGGTCTTACTAATGTGTAGCTGTACCACTTTTTATCAAGAAGACCTGTCAGATAAGCTCAGGCTGAATCAGGACAAACAGAATATTGCTTGTTTTGGATAAACTAGGAGGCTGTCTGTAATCTGCTGTTTGATGTGTAGGAGCAGATTTAGTTTAAACTGTTGCAGAGCAATGGGATTATCTAACCATTATACCTCAAGAGCCAGTGTGGTGTAGTGGTTAAAGTGTTGGATTGGGACTTGGGAGATCCGGGTTCTAGTCCCCACTCAGCCATGAAGCTCACTGGGTGACTTTGGGCCAGTCACAGACTCTCCGCCCAACCTACCTCACAGGGTTGTGGTTGTTGTTGTGAGGATAAAATGGAGATGAGGATTATGTACGTTGCCTTGGGTTCCTTGGAGGAAAAAAGGCAGAATATAAATGCAAGAAATAAATAAATAAAACATTATCAACTGTCTTAGAGCCGATCTACACAGTCCTTTGGAACGTTTTAAAAAGTATTTTAAAACGTTCCAAATAGGTGCGTTCTAAAATGTCTTAGGCCACATTACTAAGTACTCACGTTACAGGAGAACAGTCTTCAGTCTTTAAAGCGGTGTATGCAGTCACACACTGTTCTGCCCTGTCACTTTCTCTTTCGTTTTTACAATGAGTTTAGGGCAAGGCATTGTGGGGGTTGTAGTTCAGTCACCCACTTCCTTCTTAGTTCTTCTGTCATTCCCTAGCGAGTATAGGGCTAAGAATTGTGGGTATTGTAGTTCACGCGCCCACTTCCTCTTTCTTCCCCACCAATCAACGGCTAAGCATTTGGGCACCAGTAAACGAAGCACTTCCCCCATGAATCACAAACGGTAAGGAAGGACACATTATTTTACTTAAAACGATTTATTAAAAGTGAAACCGTTGTATATAACTGAAGTGAGTTTTAAAAAACCTCAGATATACAACGTTATAGGGAGTGTGTTATGTGGCCCAAAGAGTTTTCATAACCCTTATAAAACATCAAAAACCTCGTATGTAGATCGGCTCTTTCTCTCCTTAACTAGCAGGCAAACAAACGTCCAGGGAAAAGCGAGAGACCAAGACTATTTTGTTTATGTGACTAAACTGCACTGGTTCTTTACTTGAATGCTGCTTTTGAAAGGAAAGGATGGTTTGATGCCTTTTTAGACTACAGATATACACAGTTAGGCAAATAACCTGGGTGGGATCCAGTACTGTCATTCTGCCAGCTATTGTTATTCTGTCCCCCAATCCTCCAGAGTAGATTTGAAGGGTACACAGGGTGCTGCAGTGCGGAGGTGAGGACATGCAAGTCCTGCTACACATGCACATCTAACATCACTGGATGACTGCACTATCAAATCCTGAACTGCCAGTTTCAAATGGCCATCACAGATCAATGCTCACTGTCCTGGGGCCAGCTCCTACATGCATGCACATCATTTGCTTTCTTGTTAGTTCATCACACAATGCTGGATGATTGGCAGCTGAATGTCCAAGCTTACTTCACTGCAAATTATTGTGTCAGAGATGACAATGGTTGATACAGAATTTCCATTCTGGGATTCATCTGTGATGACTCACTCACTTGATTGCATTCACCAAGTGATGAGCATGCTCGGGTGAAGCAGTCCATAGGTTGTTATCACCTGATATCACTTCAGGAGCAGTGCTTTGCAATGGGCATAGCTGACATATTCAGCTGACAGTGGGGTAAGCCAAAAACATTTTGCTGCCATTGTGCTGAGGCCGCCATCATCACCACAATGGGCAACACGTGAACAAAACTTATTGCATCATTCAAACACTATTTCCTGCCTTTGTTATCTCCAGACCTCCCAAATTCTGCCCAACTTTCTGCCTGATGTAGCCTGGTCTGTCTGGCACTGATTGAATTTTCAAGTGAGGTACTTAGTTGTGTGAATCAAACAAAAAAAAATGCAAAAGGAACAGCATTTGGAACATTCCAGAAGCTTGGGCCTATAGACTCAGGACCTTATCTCCAGCAGCTATTAAAGGTAAGGTTGGACACAGTATATATATATATATATATATATATATATATATACACACACACACACACACACGGCTAAAACCACAAATTCAGTTTGCTAAATGTTGGCACTGACTTCCTAGTATGATAGTCAGCCAAAGGTCACTGAAGGTCATTAAGTTGTGAACTGCTGACAAGAAGACTCATTTAAAATTTAATTCTAGACATTTGCCAGCAGATACACAGATGGTGTCACCAAGACAACTTGAATCTATGACTAAAAAACCAAGAGGCATGTTGGGCTAATGATCGATGGCAGGAAGAAATTGGAAAGGTTTTGTATACTGTATTAAACACGACTGTGAGTGAGTCTTGGGACATTCATCATGCAGAGCATATGCTATACTGTTAAGGTATAGCCCCCCCCCCCCCATGTTGAATGGCTGTTTATTCTGCAGGTTTTAGTGCACCCACCGTACATTTAGGCAGAATTGTACACTTGCTAGCTCTGGTCCGTCTTGTGAATAGTTCTGGAGTAAACCTTTATTTTATTTGTTTGTTTATGTCTTGCACAAACCTGTATATCAATTTACAATAAAATTATAAGAGCAATAATAATAATAATAATAATAATAATAATAATACAATCAGTTATAATAAATGAATCAGAGCTCAATAATAACACTATAACTATGCTGGCTGGGTCACATCTCAGGGAAAGCCTGCATAAAGGTGTAGGTCTTAGCAGATGTCTAAAGGTCAAAACTCTAAAGCAGGTTTACTGTCTCCTTCCACCTTTTATCAAAGCCTTTGATGGCTAAATTCACCAAGCCCACACATAATTTAAATTGTTTTAGTTGGTTTTACTGTTTTTAAATTCTATACTAATTTTAGCTTATTAATGGTTTAGTTTGTTTTTAGCTGTGTATATTTATGGTTTTATACTGTTGTATGATTTTTTTCTGTATGCCGCTCTGAGATCCTTGTGATATAGGATGGGATACAAATGTTTAAATGAATGAATGAATGAATGAATGACCAATATCAGCAGGGAGCACATTCCAGGGCTGTGTGTGCAAACCTAAATGCATCACTACAAGTACTCCTGAGGTGAGTACTTGCAGTAAAGCATGCAGTAGTCCCAGAAGTGCTCCTTCTGAAAAGGGATGAGATGATCCCTAAGATAACCTGGCCCAAAATTCTTTAGTGCTTTAGATGTTAACAACAAAAACCTTAAAATTGTCCCAGTAGCTTATTGGCAGGCTGTGCCGTTCTTTTAGAAGAGGAGTAATATGTTATGAAAAGAGGCCCTTGTTAATAGCCTTGCAGTTGCGTTCTGAACCAGCTGCAGCTTCCAAATCAAGCTCAAGGATAGCCTCACACAGGGCGCATTACTCAAATCCATTTGTACTTTGAATTTAACTTCTTGTCTTTCTTTTCTGTAAAATGGATGCTTGTTACCTGCGCTACATTAATTAGTGACACATTTGGATTGTGGGCTGCTTGATACCGTAATACTTTGGAGCTTCTTCATTTTTTAACCTATGATGACCAGTCATATACTGAATCAGACCGTTTGTCCATCTAGTCCTGTAATGTCAACACTGATTGGCAGCTGCTCTCCAGGGTTTACCTGTAGAGTCCACAGGTTGCAAAGTATGTGCTTTACACAGAGCTTTGTGTAGATTTTGCACACAAAGTCTAGCAGTTCAGAAATGTCTTCTGGTGATGAGTTGATCAAATCACCACCACAGCTTTCAAACCATGACAGCCATTAGACATTTGCATGGATGGAACATCACTACCACTCCTAAGAAGCCATGTGAATTGGTCCTTCTTTTGGAAATTAGGACAAGTGGGGACCCACAGCTAAATGTTGCTATTTATCTCTGGGTCCTAAAAGAAGCATTCAAGCCTAGAACAAGAAGCCTTTATTTTATTTGAATTTATTACATTTCTATTCTGCCTGATATCCAGAGCTCTCTTTGGCCCAATGGCCAAAGTTGTCACTAGAGCTTTGTAGTGCTGTTCAGGGCTTGTATGGGAGGAAAACTTTTTCTGAGGTGGGGGCTGGGACAACAACATTGTTTTCCTTCCATCCCATTGAACTTCCTCATTGTTCTACATAACATTGTAGTACATCAGGCCTACCCAGATGAATTTTAAAGTGTTTTATTGGTGTTTTATTGGTGTTTTAATGATGTACTGGTTTTATCTGCTTTTAATCAGTTTTTGTATTTTGTGTTTGGTGTTGTTCCCCGCCTCGATCCGTTGGGAGAGGCGAGTGATAAATAAATATATTATTATTATTATTATTATTAGGTGTCACGCTGGTACTTGGTATTCCTGTACCAGCCCTTCATTTCTATACAGCTGAGGGGAAATTTGTGAAGGAGTAACCACCTTCCTAAAATTATCCAGTATAAGAATGTTTTCTAACCTCATGAAACACCAGTCCCCTGATTCTACTACACCCTCCCCCTTAATACTATAAATCCTTGGAGGCTCAAAAAGTCCCAATGTCCCATCAGTTCTATCTTCCTCACCCGTCCAACTCACCATCATCATTCCATAGCTCAACTGCCCTCAATATTTTGAAGGTCCTGGAAGTCATTTAGCAGAGGCATTAAAAGTATTTTTGTTTACACACTAATGGTCTTCACACCTGAATTATCCTCTGAACATGCAAAAACTACTATCTTTTTTTTGGGGGGGGGGGGGCAGCCCAATTTCACTTCCAAACTGAAAAGCATGGGCCCACCCAATTTCAGTATGAGAGGAAATTAAGGCTGGCACAGTAATTTAGAAACTAGTTTTTCAGACACTGTGGATATAGTACAAAGCTAAGACACTTGAGAGTAAGCCCCATTCAACACTGTGGGACTTACTTCTGAGTAAATATGCCTAGGACTGTATTATAAATCCCATGGATTTAAACAGAGGGTTTCAACTCTCTCACTTACCTCTCACCAATTGAACTAAATTATATTCATTTTTCACATTGAGGATCTCAGACCTTATTACTGTATTATTTGATCAATGCTAAAGATCACAGATGTGATTCATGGTCCTCTGAAACTTATGGTGCTTCCCAATATTCTTCTATGCTGTAAAACAAATGGGATTGTAGACAAGGAGTCAGAGATTGGGAACATGCCAAGCACCCACATCCCAGCAGGACTCCACTGACTAGAACTCTCCTCTTTACCATTCCAATGTGTTTGTTCACCTCCTTGGTCCAGGCAATGGTGGTGGTGAGAAGAGCGGTAGATGCCACTGCCTACTTGCTCACTGTTCTTTGCAGTGATGAAAAAGAGGCACAAAGCAAGAGCAGCTGGTGACAATGGCAGTGAGAAGGGAGGGGCCCACTGAAGTTGTCTTGTCCATGGACCGGCACTGCATGGAGGTGCTTTATACTGTCTCAAGACTATTTGCCAATGTAGGACACTACCATCTACTTTGATTGGCAGCAGCTCTCTTAGGCTTCCTGGATCTTTCCCAGTGGGAGATGCCAGGGATTGAACCTAAGGCCTCCTCCATACTAAGCATATGCTAAACCACTGAGCTATGCCTCCTCTGTCTGGAAAGCATTCTTTAATACTGAAGGCTCTGGGCCAGCCATGAATTGACCATGCATAGACCAAACCTCCCATGATGCATAGCAAGAGTCTCCAGACTATGGTTATTGCCTTCAAAGCTGCAAACAGAAATGGTCTTTCTCCTTTAAGAGTTCATACTAAACAGCTCTTAATACACTTTTCACCCCCATTTTTGCTGCTTCATGTTTTGCAAGAGAAGAATGGAGAAGGCCAGCGTATTTGGTTGCTGCTATTCTTATATGCTGCTGTTTCATTGTCTGTTGATTTAAAAGAGCCAAATGAATAAATAGACGGCCAGGAGCTGCACTCACAGACAGGAAGTAACTTTAATTAAATATTGTGAAAGTTGAAAAGTTTTTACAGCTTGAATTTCTGCAAAAAAATTATAACAATCTCTACAGTAGTTAGTTTTCTCTAACAATAGAACTGTACAGTGTTTGTGTCTATTCCAAAAAGGTTTAGTTAAGAAGGTGAAAGATTAGTCGATTCAGAGATGACTTGTCCGGTACAATGGAGAGGAAATAGGCGTCCTTCACACAATCCAGCCAACTTGAGGCTTCACTTAGTAAAGATCAAACATGATCATTTGCACTTAAAGCCATATTCTGTAAAGAGCGGCATCTTTAAGAATCATGTAAAAGCCATAGGATCTATTTGGGGGCAGGGGGACTTTTAAATATAAATTTCCTTTTATTGGTGCACTATAAATACTTGGACAAAGAAACAAATTCTACATATTGTCAAAGAATCTTTGGACATTGAAGGAAAGGGCTATACATGTATATGACTTTATATGAATGTCTAAATAGGTGCAACTCTTTCTGAATGGGGTTTGTTGGAGGGCATCACTGGACAAAATATGGCTTTAAATTTGATTCCATTGCAGTGCCATTGCTTACTATGTGAATTAGAATAAATGTTTGGACTATAGAGAAGCAATACATTGATATTCCTTATATTTTCCAGTTTCTTTACGTGTGAATGTGTTCTTATTGTTCTATGGGGAAAAACGTATGGATTTTTCCCCCTTTCTGTCTCTCCCCCCGCCCCCCTCCCTTCCCAAAAGATCACACAGTGACATCTGAGTGAAATCCATTGCAAAATTCATACAGGAAGCATGCACAGTTGCAGCATTGTTGCATGTCTAGAAAAAAGTCACATTGTCTTAAGGTAACAAAACAGTTCTTTTGTGCTTTTCAAATTTCTTTTTTTTTTTCTTCCTTAGAATGTTAGTGATGATTGACAGTTCTGGTGCGCAGTACAATGTACAAGTGAAATGAATATGATTTGCATTGTTAAGGCATCCAATCTGCTGGTTTATATTTATGTGAAAGACAGAGAAATATACAAGCAGACAAGAAAGAAAGTATTTTCATTGATTTCTATGAAGTATCTCCCCATATTTAATGCACAAAAAAATGCGTCACTCCAAAGGGGAGAGATTCCATGCATATTAATAGAGTAAAACAGCATTAGATTTTTTTTTTATAAGCCTCAAAAGCAAAGGATACTTTTTAAATCTACGTAACTAAATGCTACAAGAATAATATGCTACTTTTTGCCATATATTGGGAAAAAACCTTCTTAACTTACAAATAATACAAAAATAGACAATGGCTTTTGAGTGAAAATAAAACAAAAATGGAAGCATGGTTTAAAACAATTACTAAAAAACCCTATAAATGAATTGTATTAAAATCACATTTCAACAGCTAATACACCTGTGAATGACCAAACAAATTAGCACTTTTCACATAGCAAACATACACAATAAAATAAACGGGGATGCTGCAGGGAAAAAGCAATGTACAAATTCCAAAGATAAATACATTATTTATATGGATATTTTACAAAATTCTTCTTTTTTAAAAAAGCTTTTCTTTAATTCATTTTGCAAGCATGTGCAATCTTAAAGGTAGTGAGCTCATTTTGCAAAATATGCAATAATTGTTGTGTATGTGTGTGTGAGTGAGAGAGAGAGAGAGACTGAAAAACTGTCTTAAGACATTTAATTGTATAAATAGAATAACTTTGGCCAAAAAAAATCACCCAAAAAAATCTACAGTATTTATAACTACGTACAAAATGCAATAGCAAAGAAAAAATAGATCAGGTAATGCATCCTTAAAGGTTTGCTGCACCTTTGCCTAAGAACACTTCCCACTAAAATCCTAAATTCCCGTGCAGGTTTATTTTTGTAACCTTCACATACCTCTGTTTCTTCCATCATCATTTTATGTTTTATATTTCTATCAAAAATGCCACTACCTGATGCTTAAGAGATTATGGTGCAAACCAAAATGGCTGACTGATACAAAAAGCAATTGCAGCTCAAAATGGACATGTCCTTTTGTGTTTAGATGTGTGTGTGTGTGTGTGCTTCAGGGCCATTCTCTGGGATGGCGGGCTGAATTCTGCCTTGCCCTTGAACCAACCCAAAAAACACAGAGGTAAGAGAAGATATTTCTGTTGAGGATATGCAAAAACGTACTTAAGTGGCTCACGTTTGTGCCTTTATCCTGATCGCATCAGATCCCAAGGAAATTTGTACACATAGATGGGGTAAAATTGCACGTAGGGAGACCACTCAGTTGGGAAAGTTTGAGATAAGCTAAAGATAGTGAGCCATGCTAATCTAATTCTGCAGTTTTCAGTATCATATCCAGAGGCACTGGGTTTCCAAGGTAAAGATGGGATATGCATGTCTTTAACTACACTTTTGCTAATTTTCTGTCTTGTATTATTTACACAATCACCTAAGTTCAATATTGTAAGGGGGTGTCAAAAAATTCTCATGGATTCTAAAATGAAATCCTAATGAGTGGTGCGTATGTGTATGTGTGTGTATAAACACACACACACACACACCAAAAATGCAACACATCGGATAAGTGAACTGTCGCTGGATAAGTAACACATCTGAGCCAACCCATGACTGGCACAGCCATTGCTCTTCTAAGGAAAGAAAAAACAACCCCCTAACTGGCACTTCTACTTCTGTTCCATAGAAACTCATTTTTAAGTGTTGCCACTTTATTTTCCTTCATTACAGCCTTTTCTTTTAAAGAGTCTCAAAGTGGCTTTTAGCAATGGCGCCCCTTCTCTCCATTATGATTTGTAAAAGACAAATGGTGACTGAGTTAAACCAAACCCAAAAAGACACAAGTGGATTTTTTTCTTCATGACGCAACATAAATCTCTCTCCCAAGTACTTGGGATGGACAGCTCAAATTAATACCTTGCACTTGCAGACTCTGGGTGAATTTCAGCATGATTTTGCAAGGACAATAATTGTTTTCATTTTATTTTGTTTAAAAACTTTGCAGTTATTGTGAGATTCTTCTGTTTTTCCCTTTAAAAAAAAAGGCCTGAGTTAAAAGTTCCTCTCTGGGACTTGTGTCAGACTTTGTTCTGAAGCAGAATCCAACTTCTTCCTTAGTTAATTCTTCAAGGCAATTCATTCACATGGGGGGAACTATCATGCCAGATATAGCTGTTAAGGGGGACAAGGAAGAAGAAAAAGAAGGGTGTTAAGTCACTTTGTGCAAGACAACATTTATTCCACCTATTTAATAGCATTTTATTCATCGCTACTGCAATGTCAACTTACATATTATATTGGATGAAAGCTTAGGAAGGAAATATAATATCTGGAGCAAGGCAGCTACCCTAGAATAACTTATTTCAGCTGTATAAGTCCAGAAAATTAAAGAAGTGCTTGTGAGGATACATCTCAAAGATCCAGTCCAAGGCACATTTATTAGTCCCATGTAAGCAAGTTAATATGCTTAATAATTCAAAAGAAAGATCAAAACTATTAACCTTAGTCAGAAATTGAGAAGTAATATTGACAGTCATTGAGTATATTGCAATATAAATTCTGTATAATTAAAATTAAAATTTAATATTTTTTGGGAAAAAACACATTTGTTGATTGCTAAATATTCCATTTAGATGTTTAAAAAGACAGGAGTGAGTAGGAAGGTTACCTGCCCCATTTATAACACATGGATGGGAAGTCATTGAAAAAGAAATTGTGGTAGTCCCCTGCAAAGACTAAAATGTAGAGCCCCATCAGATTGGGGAAAATCGTGTTTCCCTGCTGTTGCTTTGACTCCTGCTTCTGTCCCACAATAGGGATAAACAGCTTCCTCTTTCTTCACATGGGGAAGAAACAGGAAGCAAACAACGACCACATGGCCCATTCCATGGGTATTTTTATCATGCTGCTTCTCCTGCACACGGAAGGAAATGGCAGCATGTATCGTTATAGTAAAAAAAATGGATTTTCTGGGTCTTTTTTGACAGAAAAAGATTGGAAGGAGCTAGAGATGTGCGGGATGCAGATGGCGTAGTCATTTTGGCTAGTAACAAGCATTCTATAAAACGCTCATCTGATGACGCTCATAGTTGCAACAGTTTTTGATCACATAGAAAAGCTCTTGACTGCAAACAGCAGTAACTTTGGCAGTCACTCACAAACACAAGAGAGCCTCAAACTATAGTTGAACAAAATGCAAAAGGAGAACTTATTCTCAGACTGCAGAAGTAAAACTTATTTATTTGGACGCAATGTGTTTCAGAGACAAAAGCTCCTTTGTCAGGGGAAATCTTATAAAATGCAAATACTGAAAATGGGCGAAGCCAGCTTGTGCTGTGATTCACGGCCTTCTGAAACTTACGGTGCTTCCCAATATACTTCTGTATTGAAGAATGCTATGCAAATCCAATGGAATTGTATACATGAAGCTGCCTTATGTGGTCTCAATAGAGATGTTCGTCGCTGGGAAATTCATTTCAGTTTTGGCTTGATGGGGTATGCGGCATGTACAACTCGCTTTACATATGCAAGCCAAACTGCAGGCTGTTCCTCGAACTCCAGGAATTTATTTGCAATTTGTATAAATTACTGAACAATTTGCACAAATTATGGCCACATTTTATGCGAATTATGCAAATACGTCTGTATTTTGTGTAGTTTGCACAAATTCAGCCATAAATTGTGCTAATTCAGCCATAATCTGAGCAAGTTGCTCAGAACTATGAGCAAACTAGACATCCTGCCCCCCATGTACAAAATTCCCAGGAAATCTGAAAACTGTCCCAACTCGCTGTAGTTTGAGTTTGGCACCAGAGCAGGAACAGAAATGAAGTTCAGGGGCCAAGCCTAGGAAAACTCTCCAACGGCTACTGCCCAAACGGATTTCTCCATCCCTATTCAACACTATATGGCAATAAGGGACGTTATTGTCCACTCTGCTTTAAAACTGATTTGAAGCAAGTTAATGGGCCAGACTTTATTTGTGGCACAAGTTTGGGGCAGGGATGATTCCCAAATTTTGAAACTGGAATATATACAGGATAGTGTTGTGAAAAAGTGGTGAGCTCTGCCACCAAGTACTGCAACAGCTCTAATTCATGCAGAAGCTGAACTACTCTCAATAGTGGATCATATCCATAATGCTTTTTTAAAACACGCACACACACACACACACACACACACACACACTCAAATAGATAAGTTTCTATTTGATAGTTCAAATAGATACCTTCAAATTAGAGAATGTTAAAGACTAGGCTCCCAAATACCACAAGGTATTCAGGTCTTATTCTATTTCTTCACATTTTCACATTCTCTGAGACAGGATTTTTGAACGGTGTCCGACAGAGCAATAATTTTACATTTAAAATTTTCACGGTGGTTTTGGATGTATAAAAATAACCACTATAGAGTCTTTTACTTGGTTACCATATTCTCCTCAAGTTCAGATAAGCCTTTCTGGCTATCAGTTTCCATACAATGCCATTGGCCATGACTGTTGGCTGATACCTTTCTCTGGTCCAGCATAGATATTTTGTGGAATTGCTGAGATGGATCATCTTCCATATTACACCTTATTTTTGTACCCGGGACCTAGTTTTAAGTTTTAAGTTTCACACACACATAAACACCAACACACACTAATCCCAAATGCCAATTAGAGCATAGTTCAGAAATCCCACCCCCTTTTCATTAATTGTGCACGGAGGTAACTCATATTCATTTAAATTCAAATTTGGTTTACATCCAACTGCATGGCATATCTGTTGATGAAAATCCAATCCAAGTAGAAGCAGTGATGTGTGCAAACATTGAACATATGCATCTCCCGGATTGTGCAGTTAGTTTGCAAGCCTGCTGCTGCCATGATATATATGTGATGATAGCATGGGAAGTAGTCATGCTGTGAAGCCAACCAGGGCAATTGGAGCTTGCATAAATGACCACTGCTATGCAGAGTTCCCACCACATGCCAGCAGATTCTCACCAGCAGTCACACTAGCTTTAACGTATATATCACATTCCAAATGTATACATTACAATCAAAAGGTGGTGCTTGTGACAGACAAATAAGCTTATATTCAAGTGGAGCTCAGGGCATGAATAACCCAATTCAGTCAAAAACAAGCATCCTTTAATTTAAGCCAGTTCACAGTCACACTGACTTCTATGGGACTAAACTAACACACATCAAATTATCCCAATATAACTGATCTGTAGATCAGGTTGTTTGCACATGAGACCTAGGAGAATCTGCAAGGAGAATCTAGTCCCACCCCTTCCATGCAATGCCAAAAATGACCTACTGCAAGCAAATACATCATCACAGCTGGGAGTCACACATGGTTCATGGTAATGGTTGCGACAAGACCACCTCTTTCAAATGCCAGCCACATGGTTATTTGTGAAAAGACATAAAATGAATGCTGGTCTTTAGATTGATGCACTTCATAGGTGCATGATTTAAAATCGGAGCAGCCATCTCAAACATCTGGGCAAGTGATTTCTTGGGGAACAACTCAGATCCATGACCGGTTCTAATTCATTGTGCTTTAATTACAGCTGCAATAATTTGATAAGAACCAAGCCAAAATGAAAGACTTGCAGACATGGTGGGGGGGGGGGAGGAAGTGGGAGGGAATGTTTTCTCCACAAACATCACCATATGTGCATGAATTACAAGACTAATCAGCAAGGGGAAGGCAGTTTAAGCAAATGGCAATGACTAAATGAAGGAAAAGAAGAGAAGACAAGAATGCAAAATACATCTACGTAGTTGGAGCCAGGCATCCTAAGGATGTGACCTGTTCCAGTATCAAAAAAGCCATTCCCCTAAAAATAAATCTGGTGTCTCTCGCCTTCTAGGGGATCCTTCAAAAAACCATTATAGTGTGAATGAGGTATTTTCACACAAGGAGTTTCTTTAATCTCAGGTGAAACTGTGATCAGATGAAGATTATTTGGTAGAAAGAATACATCTTATAACAGGTCACAGGCTATATGTTGCTATTTACCATTAAAAATGTTTGAATTTAAAACCCAACAATAGCAACAAAGATTGTTTTAGTCAGATGTTGAACAGCTGTCACTATGTCAATGTTTTGGGAATGTTCTGGATATTTCAAAATTGAAAGACTTGTTGGAAATTTTGGCACAGAAAAGAAGTGATATACTTCGTGAGCAAGTTAACTTTTTTGGATGAAATTTTATTAACGGCTAGATGTCTTTGACCCTGGTACTTCAAAGTAGGGCTCTACATGGCCCCACCTTCCACCTTTGTGAGAACTTCGTCCTCCAACAAAGGTGTGAAGAAAACTGTGAATTGTGGCACTTTCTGTTGGGTGAGATACTTAACATTTGATGAGGTGGTCGATTTCTTTTCCACCTCTTCTTCTTTCAAACAGATTTACAAATCTGTTAGCAATGGTGCTGGGAACAATACTAGGTACTGACATAGTATTGACACTGTATGGAAAATGGGGGTATTCGACTTTTCTTCCATACAATATCGCTGGGAAACATGCTATGTTACCTCTGCCAATCTTAACAGATGTTTAAAGCAACTGACAACCATCTGCTGAATGCAGCAGCTTGCCTTTATTTAAAGTTTTCCCCCCACAAAAAGTGGGGAAAGGTGGAAAAACTGCCCATCAAATTATAAATATTCCCCATTCCAAACTATTGTCCCACCTCACCTGAACATCCAGCTGCCCTCCTGATCTTTGCAATGTTTTGCTCTATTCTCCACCTGCTCTCGAAACTGCTGAATGTTCAATTGGCAGAACATCCGGACCATCCCTTTTTGAAAGATTATCTTTCTCCATATCAGCCTGCCCATTTACTGAGGCCACATTCTGAGGCTCTCAGAAAGTGGGTTGGCTTCCACCAACTAAGGTGCAGTGGCTTACAGGTGACAGCTGAGAAGACCTTCCTGGAGGGGGCTTCAGGTTGTTAAACGTTCTCTCCAAGGAGGATGCCTTGATGCCTGCACCATACAAAGATCATTTATTTCCCGAGACTTTAAAAACAACTTAGCTTTGAATTGATTTATCTTATGCTGCTTTCTTCTGTTGTTTTTAAGATTACTGTGGTATTGTTATGTTTTATATTGTTATTACTTTATTGATTTATTTGATACATACTGCCTCACGCTTTGAAAATTTCTGCTTGAAAGATGGGATAAACGTTTATTAAAATAAATAATATTGGGGGGAAGTTGTAAAAACACACTGTTGGAATATGTCTTTATAATTTTTTTAAAAAAATAACAAGCAGTATTTTTTTTAAAAAAAACAACCAATGACAAAACTGAGGATTAAGGTTTGAATCACAGCAAACATTTTCACATGGCTACAGCCATAACAGTGTTCATGACACCACAAGCACATAATACAATGACCAAAGGAGGAAGACCTTTCTAATCAGTGAGGCAGAGCCAACCTTACCATTAGGTAGTCAGGTAATTTGTCATGAAAAGGCAGTATGTTATTAGTTTTACATCTGCATATTATTGTATTTTTAATGCTGGGGAGGCACTTATGGAATTTTCTCTGTCAGGTATGTGTGAAAAGGTGCTGCCTTTTCACGCACAGGTTAAAAATGGGTGTGCGGACAAGCTTAACTCCCCATCACCTCAACCTTTGATCTTCCCACATTGAGCAGGGAGGTTTGAATTGGTCATTTACTTGAGCATAATTAGAAGCCCCTGAGCGATTGAGACCTCAGATTTTATGCTGTATTTTCTGGTTTTAATTGTTGTGAACTGTCCAGAGAGCTTCGGCTATCAGGCGGTAGAAAAATGTATAAATAAAATACATGGAGCAGGATTGCTGCTGACACAAAGGCTTCTACTCACATTCAAGCAAACATGAGTAGAAACCACTTCAAACTTTCTCCCTCAACATGGGAAGGCTGGGGCCTGAGCAGGCAGGGACATGGATGCTGGGAACTGGGCTTGTGTGTGCACTTACACATCCTCCTCACTTTTTATGTGAGCAAGCTGAATGCTGCCTAGAGCTTAGGCTTCACCATAT
This sequence comes from Anniella stebbinsi, assembly GCA_029215795.1. Taxonomy (NCBI): domain Eukaryota; kingdom Metazoa; phylum Chordata; class Lepidosauria; order Squamata; family Anniellidae; genus Anniella; species Anniella stebbinsi. The sequence goes on from JARDYH010000005.1 coordinate 100,811,445, forward strand.
ATATACGCTGAAGGAGGGAAAGTTACTGATGTCCCTCTATGTTGAAGGAAGCGGGAAGATTATTTTGACTGGATTTAAAATTATTGGTCAACGTAACTAGACCAGCTCCATCTTCACGAGGCCGAAAAAAGAAAATAAAAACTCAAGAGCCTATTCGCTTGTGTATGCAGCATTCAATTTCCTTTGTGGAAATTGTGTCTGTATCTTGACAGCAGAAGCTTCAACTCCCCGCTCCCCTTCATCCTATAAGGTAAGATATGCTAACTCAGAAGCCCTGCAGGGCAAACAGCAGGTCCACCAGGGCAATGGGGTAAAGGATTGGGAACCCCAATCCCAATTGCAATCCATGGCAGGACTTCTGAAAAACTCACAAGAGACCCGAGCCCACACAAGATCTGATCTGAATGTCCTGTAACCGGTTTAGAGCGATTTCCTGATCCCTATCAAAGTACAGCACTGGATAAGGAATCCTTATATCAACCTCCCCCAACATGGTACCTATGAGATGGGTTAGACTAAAATTCCCAGTAGTCTAATTCACTGAAGGCTGGCAGGGTGGAGAAAGCTATCCCACATCTTTATCTCATCCACTTACATACACATAGGTAGTATAACAGTAGTCAGCTGTTGGCTCCACAAAATCTGAAACCATTCAAAATACTTTGAAAACAAAGAATCCTTGTAATGATATAAGTTTTGGGGATTGTGCCTGGGGCATTTGCCTTAAGCACATTTGTATTTTTTAATTATTTTTCCTGCTCTTTGCAATTATCTAACTTTTTTCCCTTAGACATTGAACTTCCATACATTTGCAAAATTGGGGGTATTGGAGGTTAATATTGGGGGTATAATAGGCTGCTAAGGCTTTCTGGTGGCCCAATCTGTAAGATGGTGACGGTGTACTAAGATTTCTGGGCAGTTTTATACCTTTGGTTTTAGGAAACAGGCAGGGGTACACAGACAGGGAATTAGGAAAACATTCTTTGTGTCTCCCAATGCAGAACCTTGATCATCTTTCGCCTACTACAGCTTTTCCCAGTTTTGTCCGTCTGTTCTAATTCACCATTGCTAAGCTATCAGATATATAGGAGCAACTGTTAGTGATGTGAATAAAAGCATTTTTGCAGATTTTCTGTACCGGCCATTTGTGGTAACTCTTCAATAATTTTCTAAGCAAAGACGATACCTCCTTTTAGGCAAGCTTAACATTTCACAGTAGATAAATGCAAGAAACTGCACCAATGGAAGAGAAATGGCATAAAATATACTACACAAGTAGGTTTCTTCTTCTTCAAAGAACAGCTATCATTATTATTACCGAAGAAGCCTAATACTTCTGAATTAAATTACAAGTCAAAAGGCAGAATGACATTCTGAATTTCTTCCTGCTTAAAAGGTTTCATATTTCTATTCTGCCAGGGCCTTATCATGCTACTTTTGTACTTTAAGTGCCTTGTGTAACGAGACCACCTAGGCTTTTTCCTAGTTCAACGTGAAATTGATTCTGAAAAGGGAAATATCACCGGATTTTCCTTCCCCAGAAACCTGACAAAAGGAAGATTTAAAAAAACAACAACAACCCCATGAGTGGTATTATTTTTCTCCTAATTCATGTGAGGATGCTCTATCACAGAAAAAGAACAAGAAAGCAAATATGTACTTTATGTCTTACAAACTAAATGGTTAAAAACAACAACAGAGAAGAGTTTGGTCGATCTCTAAACAATGCAAGCACAACCTGATTGCTCAAGAAAAAAAAGCCAGACACCCCTTTCACACAGCAGTTTACTTACGCAATAGCACTCAACAGGTCATGCCTTTCTGAGCAGTTATTGCATGTCTTGGGTGGCGTAAAATGGCACAATGCTGAAAGCAAAATCTCTATTAACTCATTATAAATATTCAGCTGTGCCCTAAAAATATCCTGCCTATCTTAGTTTCACACTCATACTGGAAGACTGAGTTGCTAACAAAATTATGATGAAAGCGGATGTGAGCATTCTGTCCGAACATTTCAAATTGGGATGTGATATATGTAAATGATTAATCAGCAATCTCTACTACTAGGGATATGTGACAGCTGTCCCTTTATTTTTATAGATAAGTCTGCCTGCACTTCACACTTGGGATACTCATCCGCAATTGTTGCATCACAATTATCATCATTGTCACAACTATGTATTATATATTTCTCATTCAAAAGCATGGCAGTATCAATTAATGCAGATTTGCATCACTGCTATGTATTAGATGAACAATTGATTTAATTGTGCAACATCTTGCAAATTAAGACAAAAGTTGTCATGTTGACCAAAATCTCTTCACCAGGCAAAATGTTACAAACTGTTACAAGATGATGCTACTTTGACTTCATCATCAAGTCAGATTTTTTTCCTCCCTCTGCCTTCCCCCCCCCATACCTGCTTTTTACAAAATCTTGCCTGTTGAAGAGATCTAGAGATCGTGAAAGCTTGCACAATTTTCCCCCTGATCTTTTGGTTGACCTAATAAAGGAATTACACTAGTATGAATTTTGTAATGCACCAATTCAGCTATCACTTCTTTCCTTGAGTTCGACATAAATGTTCCTCATATTACTGCTGCAACCAAGACTGTAACCACTGGATAGAGCCATTTAAATCTTCCATTAAATCAGGAGACAAGGCAACAGCAAGACCTCCCATATATCTGCAGATCATTGTCCTGTCATTCCTTCCCATACCTGCTGTGACAAGTAGTCCTGGTGTGCCTTGTGTCCAATTTTAGGGGGGGAATTTAAAGAGCTGTAACTACAAACCAGGTTCTGAGGTGGCTGCCCTAACGCAGGACTATTCAACAGGGCATACCTGTCCACAGGCCAGCCAGGGTTCACTTGTTGATCAAATATATGGCTTGTTTCTCTCATCACAGCCATATTCAACAGTGTGTTGGACTGACACTGTATGACAGCTATGTGTCTCCTTTTTATACTGACTCGTGTCTACACCTTTTTAACTGCTGGGAAATTTGTTGACAACCTAGAATGCTTTCCAATTTAAACTGTAAATCCAAACCACCAGGAAAAATGTTACGGAAGTGAATGTGTTCTTATTTTCTTTGGGTGCAATCTTTCCAGCACATCTTCCATGCAATCTTCATTCATTCCTAGTGAGGCTTGCATAAGATTAGTTCTCTGCAGATTGCGTGTTTTATGGTAAAAGAAACCACTGCAACCTGTTTTATCCTAAAGATTTATGTCCTGGATTTTTCAGCTTCTAATGCACTGGATATGGCATTTATCTTTGGGCATTGTAAGTGCCTTTTGTTTAGAAATAAGTGATTTCCTTGCTGCTGATACATTGAACATTGATAATGTTATTTGCTTTGTGGTTGCAAAGCTGGCATCTCACTCTTGGTGGCATATGGCATGATCCAGAGAATCCTGGAAACATTAGAAACATTTGACATAGGCTATTCTTGAATAAAGCTTATGTCAAATGGCTTTAGGCAATGGAAAACATTATTTTCTGTTTGTCCCCCACTTTCTCTGAAGATAGACAGACAGAAGAAAAGGAAGAAAATCGCACGTCTGGATGAGCTACAGCGTGAGTCAGTAACCCCTTCCATCCTTGGCGCAGTTTGAGGCAGCTGGTGATTATAAGAAGCCTTCTTGTCTAAGTGAGCATGAAACTGTGTACTCCGCTCAGTGCTTTAGAGTGCAGCGCAGTAATTATGAGGGAGGGTTAAGCACAGTAGGGCAGCCATACAGCAGGCCAAACAGTGAAATGGGGAATTCTGCTTTTATGAAATACATGGTCCAGAGATGTTAACCGAATCTTTCATTTCATGGGTGTGCAATCCAAAGCCGATATGAGAAATAATTTTACAATATATACATTACACCCTCTTAAAATTGAATGTGGACATTATATCCTACATTCACCACTCCGGAATCAATTTTAGATATGGAGTGGTATATAAATATTGTAAACAAACAAACAAACAAATAAATAAATAGATATGTATCCAGAAATTCTAGGCCAACACAGGGATTTAATTCAGTGCTGATAAAGTGTCAGCTTTAAGTAAACATCTCCATTAGAAGCCAAGCAATATCATTTTGAGGGTGGACTGAAAACGATATTATGAGGTGGTATGTGGTAGGGCAAAGCCTACATAAGGCATATTTGAATGCTCTGGAACAAGTATTTGGCAACACTGGAAATCACCTGCTTTAGGGAGTATCACTACAGGCACTCTTGTTGCATTTAATTTTATTTACATTTCTCCCTCACTGTCCTGGAACTAATTTTGACATTTTTTCCTAGGTATACAAGCTGTCTTCTTCTCCTGAAATTGGAGACAAAGGCAAAGAGTCAAAGGCCGTGTGTACACCAACCATTTATTCCTGAATAATATCGCAGTCATCCCTACCGGAACACAAGACATTCACCTACTGTTGCGGTGATCTTGGGTTGACCCCGCAGTTATTCAGGAATATTGCTGACTGGATTTGTCACGGCTTTACTGGCTCTCTTGCTACAATCCCGACATCCACGGCTGGTGTGCCCCCCCTTCCTGAAGCTGTTGCTGTTCAGCATGGGCTCCCGGCTCGGCGAACAACCAACCCGCTGTCAGGGGTGTGTCCTGCAGTTTCGGATGTGTGCGGGAGTGGGCGCCTGCCATTTTTGGCACATTTTTTAATTGGTTATCAGCGTGTTTGGGCGCCAACCGTGTGTATTTTTTAAAAAAACATGAACATATCGATGCACAGGAACGCATCTTCAACACAGTATGTTGCTGTGTGTCTGCGCTGGTGAGCATCTCTGAGGACTTCATTAAAAAAAAAATCCGTGCCCATACCCATCTGTCCAGTCCTACCCACTTCTGCTGATGCACATTCAGGACCACTGTCATGGGGCACATGTCCTCCCGCAATGGCTCTCTTTTAGGTGTGGGAAACCTCCCTCACATGTGCCCCTGAGCGACGATTGCGAAAGCGGGAAATTTCGCAATTATCCCTCCTCCATTGTGAAAGGGCTGTAGGTGTAGATTAGCCCATAGAATTGATGAACTGGTTGTGTAAGCCTGAAGGATATTTATTTTCAAAAATATGTTTGCACAGAGCAACCTCCTTTTAAAACTACTTTTAAAACAGGGGAAGTTAAAAAATAACAACGAAGTATGACATATAGTGTTTGTGTGGTGTGTGGGTGTGGGTGTGTGTGAAAAAACTACTCTTTTTCCTTTCTGGTTTTTTTTAAAAAAAATATCAGAAATTTTCCTGGGTTAGGGGCAAGTCCTTGAATGAGCCTATGCATCTCTTTGAAAATTAGCATCTGATTTCATTTTTTTTCTTAATAAGTTCTGAATTTGAACCAATATACAATTACAACATGCACCTTCTACGTACGTTGCTGCAGTGTGCAAATTAACTAACAAAAAATAACTCCCAGGGAGAAGTCTTGAGTTTGATATGTGACTTCATGTTTCGCTCCACTTAAAGTGGATAAAGATAAAGTTCCAAGATGAAATAAAGCCCCCACTTCATCTTGAGACTCTGAACTTGCAGACACTGGCCACATTCGGGCAATTAGTGGGGGAAACAACCCAGTATGGGTTCTTTCCCCCACCCCCCACATGTGCCAGTTGTATGACTGGCATTTCCCTAATTACCCATGCTGCACCATGCCACATACCGGGTTCGGATGACACAGCAACCTGTGACGTGGTGCAGGTAATTAGGGAAATGCCGGTCGCACAGCCAGTACCTGCGAGGCTGGGGGAAACAGCCCTACTGCATTGTTTTCCCTGCTGATTGGCCAAACTCAGTCCCTGATCATCAAATCAATTTTTTTTGTCTATTATTATTTATTTATTTATTTATATCCCACCTTTTTCCCCAATTCTGGGACCCAAGGTGGCTTACAAATGAAAACATGTACAGTTAAAACAAATAGTGATATACAAAAATTAAAAATATAATTAAACATAGTACAATTTAAAAATATTTAAAACATTTTAAAACATTTTAAATACACATAATTAAAATATCCAAACTATAAGCAGTACATCCACAAAGGTTTGAACTACTTCCCAAAGGCCTGCTAAAACAGAAAAGTTTTAGCCTGCCTCTGAAAGCACACCAAGGAGGGAGCCAGTCTAGCTTCCCTGGGAAGGGGGTTCCAGAGCCTCGGGGCAGCCACTGAGAAGGCTCTCTCCCTCGTTTCCACCAGGCGTGCCTGTGATGGTGGTGGGACGGATAGAAGGGCCTCCCCTGAAGACCTCAGGGGACAGGCAGGCTCATAAGGGAGAATACGGTCTTTCAGATATCCTGGACCCGATCCATATAGGGCTTTGTACATCATAACCAGCACTTTGAATTGTGCCCGGAAACAGACTGGAAGCCAGTGGAGCTGTTTTAACAGGGGAGTTGTATGGTTCCTGTAGCCAGCCCCAGTCAAAAATCTGGCCGCAGCTCTTTGAACCAGCTGAAGTTTCCAAACACTCTTCAAAGGCAGCCCCACGTAGAGTGCATTGCAGTAATCCAAACGCATTACAGTAATCCCTATCCTACCCCCATCTCCTTTCTGTAACATCTTGCCTGATGAAGAGTTCTACAGAACATGAAAGCTTGCATTTTTTTAGAGTGATCTTTTGGGCAGTATCCAATAGGGCACTGAGCTCCTGCCAATTTTGATGCACCCCACTGACTCCATTCTGCACGTGAGACCCACATAAGGGAGCTCTGTTGACCTGTCCCGACCCAGAAACAAGTGTTTTTGCTTGTTTCGGGGTTTCCTCTGGTTAGCATTAAATCTCTGTTGCACAAGCAGTGAGTCCTGGCTGCACAACGGAATTGGTGGGAGGGGCCACTTGCTAATGGCCCCATTGGATGCTGCCCTTTTGTTGGTGTAATAAAGGTATTACACTACTATGGTTTTGGAATTTTTCTTTTGTCCAACGTTAATAGCTTTGCTTCCCCCCGCCCCCATTCCACTTACGTGGATTACGTATTTGTCTGCTTTAGCGGTTGAGTATGTAGGATCAAACAGTCCCCATCCATGATACTGTTCCATGTCTGACTGCTACCTTTTGGAGAGCACTCTGCCCATTTTAAAATTCTGAGACACCTTGAAAACCCACTGGGAACTCAAACACTCTCCAAACAGGACTCTAACAGCTGAGTGAAATCAAAGTGCAGAACAGTGCACTCCCATTTGAGGAATCATGGCAAGGGCTTCCCTGCAGGCTACCTAAAACACACAGATATGCTGGAAATCCATATTCACGTGATTGCTCTAGATGTGAGTTATGGAAAGAGGATGGACTAATAGAAAAGGCATCCACTAAAGATGGCATGACATAGAAGCAAAGATCGCCAAGAGCTGAAGAGGATTTCAAGGGGACACAGTACTGTTTACAAGATAAATTAGCTTACATCCAGTACATTAATCACAAAGAGCTATTATTAGGCAAGGTAAAGAAGGTGGGAAACCTTACATAAATGTAGTATGTGCCACATATATTTAGCAATACGTTCTCATATGAAAACCAAACTTTGCAATGGTCTGGTTTCTGTGATGGCCCCCACAAACGTTGGTGCTATTAGTAAAGATTTTGCACATGTGGACATGACAAAGGAGAAACAAAATCAAAAAAAGGAAGGGAAGATTGACTGACGTACTTCAGGAGAAGGCCAGACCCTGGAGAGACCCTGCAGTGGAGTACTTGCTAGAGTCCACAAAAGACTGGTCTGATAAAAGACAACAACAAGGAATAAGAAAGGAAAGAAAGAGAAAGGCGGGTGTTAGTAAGCTGCAATATCACTCATTTTAAGCAAACACTCAGACCATGCTTTTAAAGACACAGCATCTCAGTTCAACAGGACAATATGAGCAGGCTGCTTTGCCAAGCAAGGGAATGAGGGTATTAGTGACTCAAGGAAATTATAGCCTTACACCATATTCTAGACCATAAAAGACTTATCACCCTTCTGACAAGATGCAAAGAAATAAAGTGCTATAAAATAGTAACATGCCAGGATTGGCCTACCTTGCAGGCTATTCCCATTGGTGCTGGTACAGGTGGGGGGAGGGGAAGTCTGCGGTCTAACAACAGGGGCAAAAGCACTCTTCTGTTTCACCGCTGAGACCATGTTGGCTGGTGAGAAGGAGAAGATCCCGGAGGAGCTGCTACAGTTAGAAGGGAGACTAGTGGAGGAAGCCATTGTTGGGCTGGATGGCACGACTGGAGTAAAACAAGAACAAAGAGGGAACATTCTTACCAAGGTTTCAAACAGAAATGGCCACAGGACTGAGTTCAGCAGCAAGGTTTGCTTTACAGATGACCTGAATGCTTGATCCTTTGTTCTCTGACCTTCTGAATGCCACTTGACATTAACTTCATGGACTGGGCTTATGACAGTTCCTCACTGCAGAGTTAAGAAGCCCAGGTCATTTGGAAGGAAACCACACCATGGCTTGTTCCCATACCATTATTGCCTCAAGAGAAATTTGCATGGGAAGAGGCTGCATTATGGATTTGTCCCATAGAACCTGGGGGTTCTGATATTATCTCTGAGATGCAGGAGGAAAGTGCAGTGCAGCAATTACTATTCTGTGAAGGACACATCAGAAGGTGTCCTGAAAAGCATCCCACCATCTCACCTCACTATGGGTCATCTAATAATCCTCCCGGTACTTGTGCTTCCTTCCTCATTAAAACTCTTGCCTGTGCTCATTCTAATTCTTCCATTTCTATAGTAGTGGCACAAGAAATGGTGCACCACACAGCTCAGTCCAAGAGTCAAATCCTAAAATCACAGAAGACGTTGAGGAGTATTTTCAGGTTGCGTGAAGCTCTATACAACAGAAAATGTTAGGTTGAAATGGTGATACTAAAACTGTTTTGCGTTTTACAGTATTATTTTAGTACCCAATAAATCTCATGATTGAGGATGCAATTGCATACACACCAACCTATGAATTAGGCCGAATGACTTATTTCTGAGTAAGTCATGCACTAAATAGGATCACACTGTAAGGCTGCAATCCTGTGCACCCTAATTTGAAAATAAGTCTATTGAATCCAATGGGATTTACTCTTGTGTAAAAACGCATAGCATGTGGCTGAAATCCTATACATATGTACTTGGGAATAAGGTCTACTGAACACATTTGGACTTCTCTGAATAAACATGCATTGGATCAGGTTGAAAAATATATTTTCCAATCATTTTTGTTGGCCATTTGAAAGAAAGAAAAACGTGTGATCATCTTCATTCTGCCAATTATGCCTGAAAGATAATAAGATTTCTGGAGTAGAGTGAAATGTGTCCGTGCATTACCTCTCAGTCATGTCACTATCACAATGGTACCAACATGTGTGTAGCTATCTGGTTCGCTTCTGGGGCACTTCCAGACGAATAGCTCCTAGCTCTACCGCTCAGAAAGCATTGTGCAGTTATTCCATCTGTCCCTCCTTAATGGATGTTTGGCGATAAGAAAAAACACAGAAGTCGTGGGAAACCATGGGAGGGTTACCAATGGGAGGCAATGTCATCTGGATGCCATGTAAAATTCTGTGAATGAGGTAGGGCAATGGCATGATAAAAGCCTTGTCTGGAAGCATCCTTGGTCCCCTGGACCAGGGCAATGGTGCCAGGTCAGTCTTGACTTAAGTTAGCCTGACACTGGCGCTTACAGCTATTTACTAGTGTTTATGACAAGACCTATAGTTTTACATTTCCAAGTAGCTTTATTGACTCCAGCAGTTGCATCATTTGATTGTGAAAGGCAGATATACTTTTTAAAAATCCTTCTGGTGTCTTATATAAAGGCAATTAATGTTTTGGCTGATGCATTCATTATCTAAGTTTAGAGTGGCTTTCTTTTCTTAAAATAGTGCCAAGTTACTCCAGAATTATTGGCTTCCATGTCTATGAAAAAAGAGAAGACCCATACGTTGGTCAAATTACTAATTTTTTCTTCATCTTTTTAAGAAGCGGTTGATGTTCAGGATGATGAATAATTAAATGGCAGGGGAATGAAAATTCAAATCCGTTGAGCTTTAGATTATTGTTTTATTTGCATTTCTGTAGATAAAAATCACCCTCTCAGAATCTCTGTGCGAGAATTTGATATCATATTTGTGAACACTGAGGAAATCAATTAATGGAAATTAAACGTTCAAAGTTTCACAGTCTGACAGATACAATCTTGGTCTAAAGTCACTCAGTATCTGCAAGCACTTGTTAAGGCAGAGCAATCAAAGCACCTAAATTGAATTGCTACTATACAGCAATTAGTTTATTGATTTAATTAAGAATGCCACCTTTCTAATTCTCAAGCCATGATTGAAACATTTTCCGATTGAAGATATTTGCCATTAACGGGGCAGCAGGATTCACCAGGAAAAATCTGAAGAGGATGGCAGCAATAATAATAATATGAAAAATAATATAAAGGTAGGAGGAAGCACTTCAAAAGGTGAATCAGTCCAGTCCAATACATGAAATAATACATCTTTCCAATACATATGAAATAATGTATTGCTGAACTATTTTAATGGTCCAAAGAAAAGGGTTTAGATCAAGAAATCACCATAGATTATCATTTCAGACTGAACTAATATATCCATTAATTCAGTGTAATAGTGTAGAGAGTTTTGATTGTTATTACACTGCTATCAGATGTCTGTATCCAATGGAACAGACGCTGCTGATGGATCTAATTTCCCATCCTCCCTACAGCTCCCCAAAATCTGCTCTAGAGGGTGATGCACATTGAGTCAATATCAACCCATTAAAAAGTACACAGAACCTGAATCCCCATTATCAGGTTCCTTTGGAAAATATGGATCCCAATCCAGAGATCCCCATATGTTTAAATATTCTATCAATGGTACAATTCCTTCACTGAAGGCTTTGAAATCTCAACCTCATCCTGTGTACGGGATGAGAGGCCTAGATTTAGCCTCCCCTTTCCATCCAGGCTATTGGTATTATCAAAGCTGAAAGCAGTAGGCATCTCTTTGTCATTGCACATATGATCCTAATTCAGCAAGGGGAATTGCCTGTGCAGTATCCTTTTCAGCGCTGGTCCCCTGATTCCAAAGAGGATCATGATTCCTGGAAAAGGGTGTCTGATGATGTAACATTTTGAAGCTCAGCAGGTATGGATCTGATTTACCCCTAGACAGAAGATCCTTGGAAGCTCTATAAATGTCTGGCCTTTTCAAACTAAAATTAAAATATATATCAATATATCAATATCTGAAGTACATAGTGTATCGGGAAGTAGAAAGCAATGCCAGGAATGATCTGGAGAAATGACTTTATGGCATAAGTATGTAACCAGTGAAGCTCTTTCAGCTAGTAAGCAATACGAAAGGCCTGACAGTGCAATCCTAAGCATGTTTACTCTAAAGTAAGCCCCACTGAATTCAGTGAGACTGACTCCCTGGGAAGTGCATCTACAATTTCAGCCTTAGGCCAGACCATTCAGTACAAGTTGTGCAACATGCATAATACATACTGGCATAGGGAGAGTTGGCAGCAGATCCATTCAAGAAGGTTGGAGATCCACCTAAATTGGACATTCCAGCATTTCCGTAGCCGTTCATGCTTGTCGTGACGGAGTTGTAGTTTGTCTGCTGAGGGGTAGTGCTTGGCACATAACCATGAGGCGACACACTGCTTGAGTTACGAGTAAAACCTTTTGCAAAAAGTTAAAAGGGTACAACAATTACTTGTCAATAGAGAGTTAAACTCAATCGCAAAATATCCCAAACCTTGTGATTCTAAAACTGAAGGAAGCTTCAGTATATATGCAATTCTGGTGAAAGAGAGTTGGAGCACAGGTCCCTCACTGTATAAGTTTCATTTACAAATAGTTTATTAAATGTTTATTATTTAGATGCCTTCTCTAAGTGCAATACAAAATTGTTACACAATCTCAACACAATAGAAATCCAATGCAAATTCCAGGAGCAAAAATCAGCCAACCCTAGAATTTAAACCACAGCATGTAACAAGAGTTTAAAAGGTTTTTTTTTCAAAGCCTGGGAAAACAGGAGGGTTTTAGCCTGGTGCCAAAAGGAGAGTAATGTGGTCACTAGGGATGTGCACTGGATCGGACCCGATCCACGATCCGAGTCCGGTCCAGTGGGAAATCAGATAAATTATCCGATTTCCGATCCGACAGCTGGATCGGCCGATCCAATCCGAACCGGTCCGAAAAGGCTCCGAACCGGTTCGGCGCGCTACTCTAGAGCAGGCTGCGGAGCCCGCTGGTAGTAGCCGCCGGCGCCGGACGGGAGCGGACGGGCCGGGAAGGTAAGCAGGGGGCGCGCGGAGGGGAGCAGTGGCGGGGAAGGGGGCTTACCCCCCCCCCGGAGCTGTCCGCTTCTATCCGCGGGCGCCCGCGGGCGCCAGCGGATGGAAGCGGATGGCCCCGGGGGGGGAGGGAGCGCGGGGGAGGGGGCTTACCTGCCGGGGCCGTCCACAGCGGACGGCCCTGGGGGGGGAGGGAGTTAGGCCCCCCCTCACCCAGCCGCCGCCATTTTTTCCTCATAGACTTGCATTGCAATGCAAGTCTATGGGGAAAAAAATGGCGGCCGATCCAAAAATTTCCGATTTTTGGATCGGGATCGGACTCGATCCGGTCCGGGGGGCCTCCGATTTTGTCCGAACCGATCCGTGACAAAATTGGAGGTCCCGATCCGGGTCCCGATCCGATCCGGGGGGTCCGTGCACACCCCTAGTGGTCACCAGGTGAGCTCCCCTAGGGAAAGCATCTCCTAGCTTTGCAACCACCACCTTTAAAGTATTTAAATAAGTGTGTGTGTGATGGGTCAGAAATGGCAGATGATGTTGCAAATAGCTATAAGATATGACAAAAGCTTTCATAACTTTCTGTTAAATGTCTTTAGTGCACGGTCCTTGCTTGTTAAAACCAAATCTAAAATGTCAAAACTGAATCAAATAATTGTGTTTACAGTTCTTCAGATACTTGCTTGGCAGGGGCATGAAGTGAGAGGCTAATCTCAATGGAATGTTTAGTGTTTTGAAACAGGGATAGACTTAAGAGGGAACCAACTTGGGCTATCGGTACAAAAATGTAAAAATAAAGGAGACTACAATGATTATAGGTCTACTTTTCAGAAATGTATGTTGCTGTAGGAGTTGTGCTCTAAGGCAGGTATGGGCAAAAGGTAGACTTCCAGATGTCTGGGACTTCAATTCCCAGAAGACCCTGCCAGAATGGCCAATGATTGGAAATGCTAAGAGTTGAGGTCAAAAACATCTGGAGATCTTTCTGCTTACTTCTGTTTTAAGGCACATTCAATAGGTATTGTGGAGATTTAGTGGTCTAGAAAAATGGGCAGCCTATTAAAATAATAGATTAGACTGGAGGCAATTGTCTTCCCAGCAATGCAACTGCAGACTTTAACTGGTTTCTGGAGGTCATGAAACCAAATATGTGGCAATGAATTACTATTGGGGCCCTTACACCTGATCCTAGGCATCCTAGTCCAGAGTGCCTGGCCACATAAGCAGGTGCTTGGTTTCTATTTGTGATATATTATAAACCAGTACACTTCTGTTACAGTGTGTTTCTAATAGAAATATTATGGTGTGGAAGTTCAGCCTCAGACCAGACTGTTTAACTGGAAGGACTTCACTTTTGGATTCATTGACCATGACTCAATTAAATATGTAATTTATCATGTACCCTCTGTGTTAACATTACACCAAGAAAATGGCACTAATGTTTATCTGAACATCTGCTTATGCTAGTGGATCATATGTTACCTGGACCATGAGCTATTCTATGTATTACTTTAATAAAAATAAGCAAACTTAGTGAAAGAAATATGCATGATGTCATTTATTAACCATGTCCGATATCTTATTCCCCAGGCTTTTTGGTTTCTGTATCTTATATATAAAACCTAAGAGTGAACAGTACAAAAATGTAAAAATAAGGAAGACCAATTGTTGTAAACCACCCAGAGAGTTTCAACTAAAGGTGGTATAGAAATAAATAAATAAATAAAATATATCTCACACACCACTTTTGCCTGAAGAGAAAAAATTTCTTCTTCTCCATCTTACCCTGATTGGTGGCCTGTGAGGCTTCTGAGACATTGACTGCTAGCTGACCACTAAAGGAATTCACACCCATCATTCCTGCATGGACTGATGTATTGGCAAGGGCTGGGAGTTGGTTATGATTGCGAGGGACGCTGTAGAGTGCTTCTGCAATATCGGCTGCTCTTTTCAGAATTATTTCCTGCGAAGAGTTGAAAGATGTAACAAAATAATTAAGAGACACTTCGCTGACCAGTTAACGAGCCTACACCAATGTAAGTGACCATTCAATGTATCACCCCATAACAATGAAACAAGACTTAATTATCACCCATCATTTGTGGGTGTCTACATGGGGTCACTTCCTCACAGTGCAAGATCACGTCCTAGAATTAATGCATATTGAAGATCCTAAAGAGTAGTCCTTGAAAGACAAAAAGAACATTTAAGCATCTGTCTTCAACTCAAAGGATTTTCCCCATATAGTCCTGTGAAATTGAGACCTGGCCCATGACAATTATGTTGGTCTTTGCTGCCAAAGTCATACTGAGGTAAAGTCTCCAAAGAGAGTGCCTAATTTGCTTATTTTATTTTGCACTGAATTTTATGCTAAATGCAAATATTTGTAGTCATTTATACATTTTACGTATTTATACTTTTAATAGAATTTGAATATTTATGCTCTGCAATTTATATTTGTTTTGAGGGTTAAGGTGGGATTAGTTCATGGCAGCATTTAGCAGACTTTACCTCAGTATGACTAAATCCAGTTTTTTTTGTGGTGTTTTTTGGTGTTTTTTAAATACCATCAAAGAGATTGGGATTTCACCAATCAAACTTCACTAATGGAGGAAGCTCCTCAAGATCCAACCGATTATGGCTTTCTCATTTGCCTTTCTCTCGAATTTTATACTGCATCAGTATGGCTGTGTTGGTTACCCCTATAGTATAGATGCCAGAATACTTAGCCTTGAGAGCTATGCAATGAAGAATGGATTTACCTGGTTGTTATGTGGCATACCATAGAGTGCTTCCACCAGATCAGCTGCCCTCTTGAGTATTACTTCCTGTTATAGGGGGAAAAGAGATGTGTTCTTTATGTGTTCAATAAATTGTACACAGAAAAAGGCATTTTTCATCATTAACACTCAATGTTAACTTCTGCACACAATAGTCTTAAAAAGCAATAGTACTTAGTGAACTCAAAATACTGTTAAATCACAAGTTCATCCAGTTCGCAAACAGAAGCTTAATGAAGTTAAATGGTGAAATTTGTTTGTGCAGCAAAATAAGATCTGTCAGTCAATTGTCTACTGTCTACATGATAAGCCATTTGTGGGATTATTACAGAATAAGATTTATAGTCATTTGTTAGATTGCTGGAACAGCACTGATTCAGGGCATTTTACAGATCTCTCCAATCTGTTTATTTGGTTCTTAATTTATATTACAGAAACAGTGACCTTATCAGATCAAGCACATTATTCAGTTATCTCTGGAATGCAGTTGATCTGATAACAATGTAATGA
The DNA here is from genome assembly GCA_029215795.1 of Anniella stebbinsi. Lineage (NCBI taxonomy): Eukaryota > Metazoa > Chordata > Lepidosauria > Squamata > Anniellidae > Anniella > Anniella stebbinsi. The sequence continues at coordinate 100,827,048 of JARDYH010000005.1, forward strand.
CCAACTTCTTGGGCTCATCTTCCTTTGTCATGGGCAAGTACCACAACCACATATTCAGGCTGGATAAGCATTATTAAAGAAAAGAAGGGGTTTGAAGACAAACAGCAATACTGCAAAGGGACATTTCTGAACATTTTCATCATAGAAATGCCATTTAGAATAAATGCTGGTGGGGTGGAGAGGTACCAGAAATTTGGGCATAACCCTACGTTTAATTTCCATGGTAGCTCACTTCTCCATCTGCTAATTTGTTTAGGAACAATTCAGTAACATCTCTCTATGCCCCGTCACTTGCTATAGCCCCATGCATTCAAAGTTGACATCCACGTAACACGATGTTCTCCTTTTTATTTTTAACATGTAAAAACTTGGTGATCAAGAGTGGACATAATAAAATATATATTTTAATTATAGACCATTGGACCTCTTTCTACATTACTGTCAATCCTGCACTGATTTCCAGTGGCTCAACACAAAAGCAAAAAGGCAACTTTTAAAAAAATTCTTTAGATCCTGCAGCATAAAATAATAACAAAGCCAAACCCAAATATATTTCTGCGGGTGGCTTACAACACTAGAGGTAATGTTTTTTAACTGACATTTCAGTAAAGTTAAAAAGTTTAACTAGGGATGTTTTATATACTAGCTAGATTTTCTATCCAAAAGAAGCAGTAATGCTCAATTTTCATATACTATAGTCTCTGATCAGAAAATAGAGATATAATTGCATTCATTTTGCTGTCACCATAACCTCTTCAAAATCCTCGAACAACTCTTCAGATGACAAGCTTTTAGATGCGTATTAGCATTTTTTCAATTTAAAATTCTCTACAATTCTCTGCAATATATGATAAAATAGTTGTCATACTGCAGTTGCTACTTATGACATACATGATGTCCTAAATTTTAAAATGAGATGAGAATGTGTGTGTGTTTTGAATCCCCAGTAAACATTTATCATTCCTTAAAACCATTGCATATTCTCCCCTTCAGGATGCACAATTCTATTACTTTCACACATGCAGCCAGGTGCATTATATAATTGATGGTTTCTGAATCGATACATTTGAGACTATTTCTGAAGAGATCACTACCTACAGCCTTTGCCCTTTCTGAGCATCTTGACCAAGGTACTAAATAATTTAAAAGGGTATGAACTGAATGCACACAATACCCATATGGAATCAGGCCATGCTGTTTTAGCGGAGCCACTTAGAATGTCAGTAAGTCCTGCCTGCCTTGTAAAAGATTAAAATTCTAGAGTAGGAAAGAAGAGCTGCTTGGCAGATTTGACTTTTCCAGTCCAGAGTGAACTAAAACATCTTGTCCAGGCAAAATGATTTTGAAAATGTAAAACTGTCCAAGGCGAAATCAAAGCTAGGAATGCTAGGACTGAAACAGTTGCCATAACGTTACTGTAAAACATACTTGTACCAAATTATTGTTGTTGGTGTTGTAGCAAAAATGACTAGTAAATCCTTGTCCCTTAGTATCAGTTTTGAATTAAAAAAAATATTTTTCTTCAAGATTGAGCAGTGATAGCAGGCTGCAATTCTCAACCTATTTATCCTAGAGCAGTTTAATTCACCTAAATAGAACTCCTCAGGGAAAAATGGTTTTTGGACTACTGCCTTAATAAAATTACACAAGGCGGGATCCAGAACCATCATTCCAGCAGCAGCAGGATACCACTTGCTGAATGGGACTTCCCTGCTGAAGTCCCCACGTAGCCTCCAAATCTGGAGCTCCATGGGGGAAGAATGGTCAGGGAAGTCCCATTCTGCAAGTGGTATCCTTTTATTGGTAGAACAACAGTTCTGAATCTAACCCACAGAAATCTATTTTCTATTTTCAAGGAACAAGCAGTTACTTAATAGTAAACCACAATGAAACACAAAAAGAAAAGAACCCTAGTTTTCCCACATAGTTTATTACTGGCGTATACTGAATAAGTGCCATTACAATTTATAGCTAGTCAGTGTTTGGGGTGTCTATCCTTTGTAATAAGCAATTGCCTATACATTTCATGCTTTCTTAAACAACCTCTCCACATAATAACACCTTTTTCTGCATGTGATACTTTTAGGTTAGGCATGGCAAATGTTACACAAACACTCTTTTGTCAGATAATTTGAAGCTTTTACTCTAAAGATGATCATAGCGTCTGTATTCAGATTGGTCTTTAATAAAAACACACGGTAATAAGTATAATTTGAAACACTTGCAATTTCCGCTCAGTTACCATGGCTAATACCATCATTACTTCAAATACAAAGCAGCACCAAAAAGTATTCTATAAGTTACTGCAACAGACCTTGCAAGGTGCTTGAATTGCGGTGACCAGAAAATTGTTCTCACCTCCGTGTCATTACGCTCCCAGTGAACCAGCCCCCGAGCGTGTTTGTGTTCAGGACCTAATATATTGCCTTTCAATCAGAGCTGAGAGCCACTGAACACATAGACAGAACATGACGAGCAGGTCAGAAAAGCAATAAAGATTTTACAGAGCTGTCCAAGGTGCTAAATTTACTCAATAATGGGTTTGGCACCATAGTGTTAACCTCTCATTTACTACCAGTTTGAGAGACTAAATTGAAGTAGCTGACTTCATTTACCTTGAAATGTATATTTTATGACATTATGTAAGTAGATGGAAAGGGCACCACAGCTTTAACAATTTAAGGGCTAAAGCATGTTTAAGATGAAGCCTGGCTATTTATTGTATATTGCACTTAAACTATATGGAATATTAAAATGCACTGATTAAATTTGTAAATGGTATTATAAGAAGGATAGCTAATATAAAAAAGATATATGCCCTTGAAAATGAAAGCGATATTGTGCCATGGAAAGCGTGCATACAGACACAGATGCGTAGAAAACTCTTCTCTGACTTAGAGAACTTGTCCTTAAGGAGGCACCAGTGCAGCGTAACTAAATTTATATCTATGACCGTTTAACGTTTTGTTCTTGGATAAAAGTTAAAACACTCTGAAGTGCATTAACAATGTTAAAAATGTAACGTTTTCAGAAGCCATTCAAGCATTCTTCATTGAAACATCGTAAGGCATAGAATGTCATTCTATGTGATAGTTTTCCATCTCCTTCATGTAGTCTATGGGACTAAAGATCCTGTCCACATCTCTTTTTCATCCAATATGTTTGCATTTCAAACAATTTAGGCTGTAATTCTATACATATTTACCTGGGAGAAAACGCTATTGAATAAAGTGGAAATGGGTAACCAGGCACAGGATTGTGCTGTTAGTCTTAATGATGAAGGCGGGAGCCAGGCAACCATTTTAAATAGAGACCATAGTAACACAGAGGCATTATCCCATGATGTTTATACTCATTTATTTTGTCTCACAATTGACTGGTCAAACAGATTTTTCAGATCATTGAAACATTATAAAATCCCTTAACAAAACCTGCATGGAGATAATGGATGTACAGTGTAGCCTATTTTACTGTCCCTTTAACATGACTGGCTATCAGTTATTTTTTCTCACTTAAGAAAAAAAAATAGGTTCGTAGTTTTGGAGTGTTCATGGATCCAGCATTGTCACTGGAGGTACAGGTGGCATCAGTAGCATGGAGGACCTTTTATCAGCTTAGGCTGATACACCAACTAGGACCATATCTGAATAGCGATAGTCTAGCCCTTATATAAATCTGTGGTGTGGCCACACTTGCAATACTGGGCACAGCTCTGGTCATCGCACCTAAAAAAATATATTGTTTAGCTTAGGAAAAAAGGTAAGTAAGGGGAGACATGATAGAAGTGTACAAAATTATGCCTGCTATGGAGAATATGGTCAGGGAGGCATTTTTCTCCCTCTCCTTAATAATAGAACCTGGGGGGTTCTAGTATTATGAAGCCATTTGGTGGGAGATTCCAGACAGATAAAAGAAAATACTTCACACAGTGCATAGTCAAACTATGTTAATCACTACCACAAGACATAGTGATGGCCACCAATTTGGATGGCTCTAAAAGGGGTTATACAAATTCCTGGAGGAGAAGGCTATCAATGGCTACTAGTCCTGATGCCTTTATGCTACCTCCAATATCAGAGACAGAAAACCTCTATGCCACTTCCATTGTCAGAGCAGTAAGCCCATGTACACCAGTTGCTAGGGAACATCAGTAGGAGGAGGATGTTGCACTTATGCCCTCTTGCGGGTTTCCCATCGACAGCTGGTAGGCCACTGTGTGAACAGAACGGTGGACTAGATGGACCCTTGGTCTGATCCAGCATGGCTCTTCTTATGTTCTTTTCTAGTGCAAGCGACAGTCACAACACCTTGTGCAATGGCTTGCAGAACAGTTTCTCAATGGCTTTTGCACAAGCAGAATCAAATTATTGGATTTGACACTTACACAAGGATAAAAATGGGGTTTCTGCAATCACTAGAAGTTCTGAAGTAGCAGAACAACACTGGACAGGACCCAATATGTTTTAGTATGTTTTTATATTGTATGGTTTTAAGTTTTTGTGAAATTCCCAGAGAGCTTTGGTTATTGGGCAATATATGACTGAAACAAACAAACAAACAAACAATTGTTAGAGATGCCTATTAGGGTTCACCAGGGAGCAATGAGGCCACAGAGCATGTGCAGTGTTGAAGCTGCTTTCATTTTATCATGGCCTGGGAGAAATTTCTTAGTCAGCCCCGCCTGTTGCAAGAGAAACCTCCCCAGAAGTGAGAAAGTCTGTGGCCTAGAGCTTATCAAATAAAATTGTTCCGAATTTCATTGCTAGTATGTATTGGGCCCTGAAGGAAAATACTAGATATGATCTCATTGATAGGAGCTATTCTTCAGAAAAAGAGGATTCAAGTCACTTGTTACAAAAGTTACAATACAATACTGGCCTCCATTTAAGTTTTACTTAAAGTATCATTGAAACATTGAAATAGTAAGCTAGATGTTTTATTTTATTGAAGGATGAAAATCTTAGCCAGCCCAGCCAACAGAAAGGAGACCTCCACAGAAACAAAAAGTTCTGTGCCCTGGAGATTATTGATTAGGATTATTCCTAATTTATTGCAGGTCCAAGCTTCAAATAAATGCACCAGAAGCAGAGGAAGCTATCATTCTGGCCATGGCATGTGTCTGTCCATGCCTTGTTCTCCACCATCTTTATCCTATATTCAGGAAGACTAGCATGGCAAGGTGGTCCTTGGTACATGTGCATTCCTTATCAAAGCTACCATTTAGATGTGCTCTAACATGAGCTTAAATCCAAGTGCCACAGCCATAGACTTGACTAGGTCAGGTCACTTTAAATGCCAGCATCTTCTTTCAAGAAGGAGCATGATCTAAAACATTTAGAAATTTATAAAAAATATGTTTCCTTTGGTACACTGACATATGTTTTGCTATCGTACAAGAACTGTGTTTGTTTCCCCCCATGACTATTCTGTAAAGGGTTTTCCATCTGAACAAAGCAGCTTAGACATTTCTGAAGCAACAAAACCTGACTAAAGTTAATATCTAATTTACAGACAAGTTTGTCAGAAAAGATCCATTTCCATACAAATGCTTTAAAGAAAATTGCCTCTTTTAATATGGAAGTGATAACTACCTCAGGCCAAAATAATAATAATAATAATAATAATAATGATAATGATATTAAAAGATTATTCTTGTGTTTAACTTTCTAAAAATTTGAAGAACAATTAAAGGGAGAAGAAAGAAAACTCATAGCTTACTATGTTCTAAAAAGAAAGAGAGAAAGACTCTGGCTCAATTCGGACAACACGTTAAGCAACAGTTGTTTAATTAAACAACTGTCAGTTGGTTAGTTCAACGTGTCGTCCGAATTCAGCCACACAACGGATAGACAACCCACAGTTAGTTAAGCGGGAGATTTAAACAACAGAGTTAAACAACTCACTTGCGAGTTGTTTAAAAGTTAGTCAATTGACTAATGTGTCATCCGAATTCAGCCTCTAGAGGTGCGTGGGTTAAACAACTGAGGTGAGTACATTAACGCAAAAGACTATAGAGGAGAGCGGCAAGAGCAGTAGAAAGCGGGCGGTTGCAACAGATCGCTGGTATTGCCGCCATAGCAACGAGGATGCCCGCCTCCCCCACCAGGCAGCCGGCACAGAGCTCAAAAAGGGGCCAGCTCCTGCAAGCACTCACGCAGGGTGCCCAGTCAGTCACCCAAACGGAAAGGGAAGTGCACCAGAAGGGCACTACAGCAAAGGGGGGGGGACGGAATAAGCAAGAAGCCCAGGCACCCAGGAACAAGGGGCTGCCCCCCCACACCAACAGGGAGAACAACAACCCACCCAAAGTAGACCCCCCACTGCACCGCCACCTCCACCCTCGCATCACCCAGAAGGACGAGGGCAGGGGAAGCAGCGACCAGAGAGCCCCCTCTCATCTGCCCAACATGGCTGGACAGCGAGCCTTTGCAGGGCCCCGAGAACCCCGTTGGGGAGCGTCGCGCCCGTGCGGAGGTGTCCTGGGTGCGTGAAAGCATCAGTGCCTGGATCTGGCTGCGCTACCCCCAACCCCTGTGAACGACAGCTGTGGAGTTTCATCTGTGGACTGGCATCTCTCCCTGGTATGCTGCCCCTCTCCACCTCATCCCCTTGGCACGTTCCATGCTTGGCTCCCTGGGGGTGTGGCCTCGGCCGTCCCCTCTTCACCGCTGTGCCTTCCAGCCGCCTCCTCCCTTCCTGGGGGCAACTGTCCTCTCCGTAGGTTCTGCCCTGGCATAGTGGTGCCCATGTGCCTTATTGCCCATGTCTGGTCTCCCTGCTGAATAAAGTTTTCAACGCCACCCCACTCTTGCCTTCTTTCCTGTGTGTGCGGAAGATGTTCTAGGAGGGAGGTGGGGGGGTTGGGGGCTGGGGCGTTGGTGCCAACGTTGGAATTGCAGTGCTGGGCGCGGGGTGCGACTGTTGTATTGGTGTGGCCGTTCCTTCTGGCTGCCTCTTTTCCTGAGGCTTCTGTGTTCCGCCCACTGACTGAGGCAGCCAATGGGGTTTGGGAGGCGTGTCCTGCATTGGCTGCAATGGCGGCGCCCATGGTTTTCGGCCGCAGTGTATGCTGGGATACCTCCTGGAGGACTAACTGAGTTTGGTAAGCGGGGAAAATAGCGGCCGAGCTGTCAGTCAGAGCCGAGTACATTATTAACAACCGGGGTGGTTACCGAATCTTTGCAGCGCCTGCTGCAGCGTGTCACCTGCAGATCACCACCTCTTTAACACACCGTCAGTGGGTTATTTCCCCTCAGTTGCTTAACGTGTTGTCCGAATTGAGCCTACATCTAATCCAGGGTTAGTAATAGAACTAAGAAGTGATCTGATCCCAATAAGTTCCTTATATTATGTATTTGAATCCTTTCTCCAAAAAAGCTATTGGGATTGTTGACACATGCACCCAGAAAGCCAAATGCTTCAATTTCTTTCACTTAGGTGTCTTTCCATACATAAATGATGCATAGAATCAGATATAAAAGTGACTTCAACAGTCATATTTTGTGAGATACAATGCTGATGCAGACAAAGAATGATTACTATGACAGGAATATTGTTGGAAGTTTGAGAGTTAAATTCATATAAACCCTATATCTACTTTAGGGTTTCTACTACAGAAAAAAGTCCAACTTTATTTGTTTGGCTTTTGATGTGGATAACACCACTGAGAAATCATCAAAGCATGAAACTTGCTTTTAAAATGAATTATAATCTCCTATATAAATGCCCAGTGCTTTGTTGGCTGAACCACTTTCCTCAGAATGAAAACCATTTTCCATATATGGTTCACTGGGGTCAAATTTCATCATGACGACTATATTTTGTGCCCCTTCTTAGGAAGATAATGCTGCAACATTCTCGTTGACCTCTGCTTTCACATTATGTTGAAATGGGTAAACAGAACGGTGCATGTGGACCCTGAATTTAAGTGATGTTTTTAAAAAACCCTTCAGGAAATGATTTGTTACTGGCAACATGTTTATCTTACTATCTAAGAAAGAGCTCACCACTAGATTTGAAGCTTATCAACCACCTAACACATCAATACACTTTATGGGGGAAAGCTGCTCCAGCAAGCCATGATGCATTCATTCTTATGTGTCATCCAGGTATCAGACCATCTTCTAATGCTCTATTAGTATTGAACTGTGACAAAGATAAGAAATTGAGAAATCATTTTTTTCTGCAAACGTGCTTAATGAAGATGATGTCATTTATAGTTCCCATGCTTTCATCTTTAGCTGATAGGCTCTGGCTCCTAGTTTCTTCTTTCATTGGTTCTGTAAACCAATACCCAGTAATATTCTGAATACAAACTCTGATTTGGAAAAATGACAGCCTTGGAAATTTCAGTTTAAAATCATAAATTTGCAAACCTGTGTACATACACTTAGGTTGCAATCAGTTCCATGGAACTCATGAGTGGGACTAATTTCTGAGTAAACATGAATTGCATCAGGATGCAAAGCTGTATGTACTAAAGCTAATTCCATCAGCATACAAATTCCATCCGTTTTAGCCAGCATAACCAATTGTGAAGGATCATGAGAGTTGTGGGCCAAAACATCAGGAGGGCAACATGTTGCCCACCCTTGCACTAAAATAATGTCCCCCTCCATTACGTTAGGGCTTGAATTGGCTTCTGCCATGTGAGTGGTTTTTGTTTCAGGTGTTGGGCATAGGTTCTTTTTCAGAAAATGTTTGAGTTCAATATAACAACTCAAGTATAAAGATGCATTCCAGTAAACAAAAGTCACTTAACTGAAGGAAACTAAAGTCTCTCCAAGCTGTAATAGTCTCCACAATTCTTCATCCAAACTGAAGATCAGAGCTAAGAAAAACACTCATGCATGACCTTGCCACTTGCTCCACATTGAGCCAAGCTTATTAATAAAATATAGTAAGCATACATGAGACAGCAAAATCTTTGAACACTGAAGGGTAAATGGCATCAAGCCATGAATATAGTACAAATCAATGAGAAAGGCATATCTTGATCACAAGGGTGATAATGCCACAGCAGGGAGGTGAAAATCTCATTCACAGAATTTACCAATGAAAATACTGAACAATGATAGTACTTAAGACTCTTGCATGTGCCTACCTTCCAAAATATTCCCCCAATGCAATTTGATACTGCTTTGTCGAAAGCGGTCTCCGAAGCATGAAAAACGGAGGTAGGAGCACACAGCTCTGTTCCACATGCCATTTATACTTTCTGAAATTGCTAAGACAACATGGCAACCCGTGCTGGGGAAATAGCAGTTCCGATGGTGAAGGAGGTCTCAGCGTCCCTGATAAGTGAAGGGGGAGTGGGGGCTTGAGCATGCATGGCATATTTAATATTGACTCTAACTATAGGCAAAAATCCAAGCAAGTAAATGCAGTCTCCTGGAAAGATATAGTGCTTACATGTCCCTGACTTTTGAGTATGAGATATATGCATGGCACACAAAGGAAGGCTGGGAAGCAATATGGAAGGCACACATGGACCTCCCATTCCTTGCAGTAGCCACTTTGCAGACACTTAGACACTCAAGGTGCTGGGGGATGAGGAATGACTTCTCTGTGTTCAGGTGATGTGGCTTAACTCAATGGGATAAGCCCCATATGGGCTAATCAACTGTACTTGAACACTGCTATCAAATATTTACCTATTCTTTTTACACAAACCCTTTATTGTTCAAAGTTATAATAAGAATGGAGTGTAGATTTTTAAACAAATCAGACATCAAGGAAGATCTTCTGGAATATAAATCTCAGATTAAGAGAAGAGTCTTGTTAGAAAGTGCTGTTTTTTAATGGGGCTTATAACAATAGAAAAGTGGAAAGGTGGTGATGGTCTGATCTGTGGTGATATTTTGCTACATTTTTCTCAGCTGGAACACATAACAATGCTGAAACAAAGACTGGAATAATGTTGGGAGGTTTTCATATTGGAGTGTTTAAAAAAACCCACCCTGCTCTGTCATAACCCCTACAAATGAGTACATTCACTTACATTTTATCAGAGGCATAATTTTAAAAAAAGTCTCTAGGAAGGGGCATTCTCATTACAATAAAGGACCACTTCAGACCCAATTGAAATGAAAAGAAAGTGCAACAGCTTACATCTAGATACCAAGTGGTAATTTCTAGGGAAGCATAAAATGCCAAATGTGTAACAATTATGTTTTATAACTCTTTGTTCAAAGGACTTAATAGTATTTTATTGCACAGAGAGGCTTCAGCTCAAGCAGACCTATTTTACTGGAGTGCTCCCTGCCTTGTGTTGTTAAAGCACTTCATCAACTTTCTTTCTTATTATCAGCGAGAGAAAGATATGATTAATTTTTGAACACATCTAAGCAGCCCTAAAAATCTGGCGGTAACTAATTCCACCAAGCAGATGTCTTGAGCAGTTACCCAAACCAATATGTTAAATTTCCTCAGAAATATCGGGGATACACAATACCTGGTATTAGCCACAATAGAACCTAGAGTTGTGATAACTATCACCACATTTAACATTACTGTTTTGTCTATTCTCAGTGGTGACAGAGATGGTCATTCTCTCATAAGTATATGTTAGGGGACAGGAGATGGACTGGATTTTAAAAGACCTATTTTACTCATTGGTCAGCTGAGAAATCACAACACTGTTGACAGAATTTTTATTGCTTATTTTTAATTTGAAATAAATAAACAAACAAGCAAATAAGTAAATAAAACAACTGAAATGAATTTTGATCAGCTATTCTCTGCTGGATGAGGTTAAAATATAGTTTAAAGTTTCTTGAGCAATAGAAAAGACCATGATATTTGAAAATGAAAACCAAGACATGCCAAAATGACTGCAAATATTTCTAAACCAGGCAAAAACAAATTGCATTGCATACTGTATGAGTCAGATCACATGCTCCTTCTAGCATCTATGAGCATGAATATGTCTTTTAGACATGGTTACGGTAAAGGCAGACTACATATATATATTTGTTCTAAAAGACAGCCTGAGTTTTCTTGCTGTTGTACTTAGAGGATGTTTACTGTCTAAAGGAGTTATATCATTGTAAGCAAAATGATTGACTTTTACAACAGAAATTGGGGGTGGGGTGGCGGGAAGCCTGGTTATTGCCTTAATGAAAAAAAAATCAATGGAAGTAAAATGAAGACAAGAGATTTTGTCTGAGTTGTAGTTAATACTACTGAAAAACTATGGATATTAGAAGGTCAACAAATAAATTAGTCCAAGTGTTATGAAATGAATGATTTGGCTTCAAATTGTATTGAGTGCAAATTGCTCACTGCCTATTAGACCAGGTAATTTTTACCCATGGTTCCTCAATTACTGTTCCATAAGCAATAATACAGTAGTAAGAGCTGCTACTTCGATCGGGTGACCTCTAAGAAGCTGGGCTGGGACAGCTGAGTTTACAGTGATGGATCACTAAGCTTGGCCTCCAAGTGGTCCCTTTCCTTTGTGGGAACTCTTATAAAAGAGACATTACTACATTTATTTCACCAAAATGGTCCAGTTTTCAAGTGTCAGCTATTAAGTACAGATTGTGAAGTCCTACGTTTTGTAGAAAAGAGTTATGACATTGGCATTGTATTGTTTCCTGCACACTTTGCTAAATGACATCATGGTAATAAGAATGAAGATCTCTTTACCTTCCCATTGAAGTATGCTAAGAGAATTATGCAATGGCCATGTTTCACCTGGGAAAGTAAATCATACCTTACATCTTCATAATCATAAGCAGATAACGATGAAGCTGTACATGGCTGTCCTAAAGAAGCAATATTACAGAATAGCTAAAACTTATTCCCATTTCACAAATGGCAAGAGGGAGCGATAAATGCTTGTACAATCCCTATAGGTTTGAGCATACCTATTTTAAGAGATTCCTTTCCTGACTGGCAATTCCGAAATACTTAATTAGTAAACACCAGAGTGTTGCAGTAATTTTGTGGGAGGATACTAAATCTAGGACAATGGTGTGAAGCCAAAGGGATGGCATTTAAGTCAAGGAATCATACCAGGAGATTTAAAAAAATGTAGTGGCATATCTTGTGCCATTGTGTAAGTCATGATGGAGTTAATGAAATGGTTACCACAGATGAGCAAAATCTTTCTCTTTAGAATGGGCTTTCCAATTATGTTAAAGGATGTTTTGAGCATGCTAAGGCATAAGGCTGAGTGGTAAGTTCTCAACTCAACTTTGTTTTGTCACAAAAGGGGGTTGGGTTGGGATGTGTGCCTGTGAAAGTGTTGTGAAAGCCACCCTTGGCACACCGTTCGTGCACCTTCCTCACTGCCTGTTTGTGATCACAGTGGCAGGAGTGAGCATGTTCTCTGTTCCTGTTCTGCTCCTGGGAACCTTTTTCTTCTTTTTTTTAACGAAGAGAGACCAGGAAGCACTGTCTTCAGTCTTTTGGTTTCGTATGTCATCACATAGCCAAATCTCAAGAAGCCAAATCAGTGATGGTAATGTTTCCTGCTCCCACTTTGGCATAGAGGTATTTTAAAAGGGGGTGAGGAATGAAACACGGTAGGAGTGCTGAATACAGTCACTGCCATTCAAAAGTGGTGTGATCATTACACCCTCCAATCACAGGGCTCCTTCCTCAAATTACCAAAGGTTTGCAGCCTATGAACAGGACAGTGAAGCAAGGAGGGGGTATTTTGACTCAACCTACTGAGAACTCTCCATCGCTGAATAAAAAATAGCTCAGAACTGCTCTCAGCTGGTCAATGAGACAGGAGAAATAAATACTATACCCTTACCAGTATTTATGTCTTTGAAGTAGGAATTGCTTAAAAGCCCCTTGGCTTTAGCTTTGGCTGCTGTTTTTCCTTAAGTTTCAGAACATGTCAGAAAGGTGTGTTGGGAGAGAAACTAGAACCAACTGATCAATTGTGAAAAGGTTTTATTTGCTACTTTGTATGGAATATGAAAGCTGAAGGTTTTAGTTTGAAGATATAAAGTTGTTATATATTCAAAAACATGGTTATGTTCCATTTGATTTTTTTTGTATTGAAGGAAACATGACAGTAGCTATTTTTTTATTGGGTCCGCCATTTTGATTCCCTTTAAACCACCTGGGGGTTGTCTATATGCGGGGAAAGCCACACAGTGGCTGCAGATCTGAGCTGTGTCAGGTAGACAATGCAGGCACAGCTTTGCAGCCATCGTGGGGCTTTCCCATGAAGCTGTACATTGAAAAAGTTGGGGATCAGAGTGACGTCAGTATGATGCTTCTGTCATCTCGCGTCACTCTGGGGCCAATCAGGGGTCAATCCGGGGGTGGTGCCTGGTGGAAGGTGACTGGCGATTGGTCACCTTCCACCAGGAAGAAGGTGAGGGCAGCTCCAGTACCCAGATGGCCGCCCAGAAACTTTGTGCTCCTTCCTCAGCATTGGGATTACCTGACGCCACCACAGGAGAGAGAAAGCACGAGGTCTCAGAGGGAAGTCCTGCCAGCCCAGTGCCATGAGGACAGCCCCCTAGAATCAGTAAGTTCAATCAGAAAAAAAAAATCCATCATAGTAAACAGAAATGGGGTGGGGGGTTGTTCTAACATTCATAAAATTGGAAAGGTTTCACCAGTGTTTCTGCAATTCATAGGTGCCAGAAAGAAGTGTTGGTTTTACATACCCTGAAAATGTCAAGACAATTTGTGAAATATTGAGGAAGAAAGAGAAGTTTAAAGAGAAAGGGCAAAGAAACCTTCCTCTGTCAAAAATAACTTTGAGAATTTATATACTGGCAGTGGCAACCTTTTTGCACAGAATTTGTGAAAAAACGAAAGGGTTTTCTCCCTGTTCCTTATGTATTGAGGACCACATAAAAAGGACTGAGGATGAGTTATTATGAGCTAAGGTTAAATTCTGGAAGAGGGATTTCTAAGCTAGGGGAGTTTCTGAAATTCTTTCCCATCCTTATCTGTTAATCACCCAAACTTAGACACTCCAGCCTTGCAGTTTATACATAAAGGACTCGGGATCTAGAGGTCATTGATCTAAATAAGTCAAATAGGACGGTAAATCAAAATTAATATTGCTTATAGGAAAGCTAAAATATTTATTTATTTTTCTAGCTACTTATTATATTTTAAATCCACCCAATAACAAATGTTCTCTGGGTGGCTTACAAACAGTTAAAAGAATAAAATACCAATAGAAAAGCTAATAAACAGTGAAAGAATTGAAAAGTTAATAAACTGCTTTTGATTTTGAACTAGCTCAGAATTTATGAGTTTTCTCAGTGAACATTTTGAAAAAGAAAATCATCTGTTTTCAGAGAGTTTCCTGGCTCACTGATGGTACTGTGTGAATGAGCATTACCACATTCCTGGGAACTGTAGTTTGGTTTCAGCAGCCCTGGACCCATCCCATAGCATCAGCTAGGGTGGAGTTCCATTGAGTAAGCAGTAAGCATTTAACATTTACAAAAAAACACTTTTGTGAATGCACCTACAAAGCAGCTGGCTGTGGGTGCCTGATCTACTGATCACTCACTAAGCTTGCCCAGAATATATTTTGACATTCTGGGCTGGAGAATGTCCCAGAGAAATCTATTCGCAATATAGCCAAGCACTATTAGCTGGACCAAGTCATATACTAAACCAGTTAATTACAAATTTCAGGAACGGCACTATAAATAAACTGGTGCTCACCAGCAACTTGCCAAAAAATATGTTGACAGGAAATACCGTTTTTCAGTCACACAAGGGAAAACTCTCACATACACCAACGCGAGCAATGGCGAATCTCATCACAAAGCAACATAGTGTAGTCACTTCTACCAGAAGCTTATGGGGGTCTCATTTTCCTGCTACCTTGTGTCTGTTATGCTTTCTTCTTATTCTTATTAAATGATACAGTCAAGAGCTGAGATAGGGCAAGAGCATATGCATGTGTGGTGGGTCATTTTGACTCAGCCCTTTGGGTGAGAACATAGTATACGTCTAATTTAAACCGGCTCTGGCATTGCTGCAACTGCAGAAAACAATTGGGGACAAGAAGAAATAATGGAGTGCAGTAGGTGTACATCAGCAGTGGAAATGGGGAGTTCTTTGCAAGTTACATACTATGGGCCAATAAGAGCTTCCACTGGATTGACATGTGTATGAGGTCAAGTAAAAGGTAGGTAAAAGGTAAAATATATAAAGCTGAGGCTATCCTTCTTTAATAAACTACCACTTGATCTCTGGTGAAATATGCTCTATGCACATACCAAATGCTCCACCTTCTCCATCAGGTTGCTTTTCACGCTGGACTTCTCACATGTAAGCAGGACCATGATGAGTACCACTACTTTGACAATGCATATGCCAACAACTACCCACCCCCAATTCAGATTGGATCTGTGACATGGGGTGGTGGTGGAGTTAACTCTTCCTGCTTATGCCATTTTCTTGATGAAAATACTCTCCTCAAAGCAACCATTTGCTCCAGAAAGAAAGCTGCTATTTGTGTTCTCCAGGGCAATGGTCAACTTTAGAACTTTAGAAGGTCACTACATCAGGAAAATGCTACAATGGGAAAGGTTTTATCATCCACACACACACCATGTTCCTAATTTGGATCTGGATCCAGGCCTAGTGACTATTTTTTTCTTTCCTAATCAAATACATATTTAAATGTGATAGTGATTAATTAATATGTTAAAGGCAAGACTAAAATGGACTTGGATCATGTATCTTGCAATAAGAGATGCAAAAAAGCACTTTGAGGAGCATATCACTAGCAATATCAAAGCCAACAATAACGAATACTTTAAATATATCAGAAGCAGGAAACCAGCTAGAGAGGAAGTTGGACCACTGGATGACAATGGAGTTAAAGGAATACTGAAGGAGGACAAGGAGATTGCGAGAAGCTGAAAGAATTACTTTTATCTGTCTTCACTCCAGAAGATACGGAACAGAAACATGTGCCTGAGCTGATGATCTCAGGAAAAGGAACTGAGGAACTGAGGCAAATAAAGGTGACAAAAGATAAAGTCTCAACCTTACTGACAAATTAAAAGTTAATAAATCACCAGGTCCAGATGGTATCCATCCGAGAGTTCTTAAAAAAATCAAATATGAAATTGTTGATCTTCTAAACAAAATTTGCAACATGTCCCTAAGGTTAGCCTCTGTACCAGAGGACTGGAGAATGGCAAATGTAACACCAATTTTTATAAAGGAATCCAGGAAGGATTCAGGAAATTATAGGCTGATTAGCTTAACATCTGTTCCAAGTAAATTGGTTGAAAGCATTATTAAAGATAAATTAGTAAGCACATAGAAGGACAAGCCCTGCTGAGAAAGAATCAACATGGCTTCTACAAAAATATGTCCTGTCTTAAAATTTTTTTTGAGAGTGTTAATAAACCTGTGGACAGGGGTGATCTGGCAAACCTTGTCAAAAGCCTTTCAGAAATCCAAATAAACAAAGTCTCTCACCAAAGGCTCCTGAGCAAACTTAGCAGTCATAGAATAAGAGGACATGATATAAATTTTGATTTGTTTGGCACAAAGGCTTTACAATCCTCAACATAGCACTTTCATACAGTTAAAAGGAAAAGCAACAAAGAAGCATATCTACCGTAAGTGTATATAACCAGTATCCTTATTGTAAGTGGTCCCCTCAACAATCTACGCATGCACTCTCAAGGAAAGCTTGGCGGATTTTTTTTGCAGCTACTGCGAACATGGCTACTTTCCTTGTGATGGTAGTATTATGGTCTGTCAACAAATCACAAATGATATTTGCTGGCTGCCAACCCGCTCTTATTTGCAAAAGATCTCCTAAAAAGCGGGAACTGACAACATTATACAGAGGGCAATAGAGCAGATAGTGTACCACGTCTTCCACCTCCTCACTTCCACAAATGCACATCCTTTTACTATACGGCAACCTTTTGTACTTCCCTTCCAAAAGGGCTGTTGGCATGGTTTGGAAGCGGAGGGCTGTAAAGGCCTTTCCAATCGCCGGAAATGTCAGCTCTTGAAGGTACCTAGAGAGGTACTGCCCTCTTTTGATAACACTATACCAAGTGGAGAAGGTTTGATGTTGACTAGCCAGGATATTCCCAACGGCGTCTGTATTGAATTTTTTTTGTCTTATGGGGTGGATGACAAAAAATCATCCACCCCATAAACGCAGGCTAATTCCTTCCAGGTACGCACCCATCCCCCTTTAGCAATCTGTTCTAAGAAGCACAATTTCGCCAGATTATTATCCTCCTTTCCCTGTATCCTTTTACCATACAATACCATTGCTTTATGAGTTCTTGCCTTTACCGAGGGCAGGTCAACTTCTAGCCTCAATAGTGGTGTGGGAACCCCCTGCGGGAGGGCCAATAGCTCTTTTAGAAACTTATTCTGAGGGATCTCCAGATGAGAAGCCAGACCCTGTCCCCATAGCTCCACCCCGTAAAGCAATTGGGGGAGGACCTTGGCCTTAAATAGCTTCAAAATTGGTACCACCAGGGAATATAAGAGGACATGTCTTCTTATGGATCAGTAACTGGTTAAAGAACTCAAAGCAGAGTGCAGGAATAAAAGGTAAATTCTCCAAATGGAGGGATGTAGATAGTGGGGTCCTACAGGGATCTGTATTGGGACCAATGTCTTTCAACGTATTCATAAATGATCTGGAATTATGAATGAGAACTTAAGAGGACAAGCTTGCTGATGACACCAAATTATTTAGGATGGTTAAAACAAAATGGGATTGCGGGGAGCTCAAAAAGGGTCCCTCCAAACTGGGAGAATGGGTATCCTATTGGCATTGCAGTTCAATGTAAGCAAGTATAATGGGATGCACATTGGGGCAACTCCCTTATCAGTAGAGATAACAACAGCTTGGAGTATTTACCTTAGAAAAAGGCGAGTAAGGGGGGACATGATACATGTGTACAAAATTACGCATTGTTTTGAGAAAGTACATACAGAGACATTTTTCTCCCTCTTTCATAATACTGGAACCCAGGGTCATCCCATAAAGCTGATTGGTGGGAGATTCAGGAGAGATAGAACACATAGGTAAACTATGGAATTCACTTCCACAAGATGTAGTGATAGCCACCAATTTGGATGGCTTTAAAAGGGGACTGGGCAAATTCATGGAGGTTAAGGCTACTGATGGCTACTAGTCCTAATGGCTATATGTTACCTCCAGTATCAGAGGCAGTATGCTTATATACACCAGCTGAGCAGGAGGATGCTGTTGCATTCATGTCCTGCTTGTGGGTGTCCTGTGGACAGCTGGTTGGCACTGTGTGAACAAAATGTTGGACTAGATGGACCCTTGGCCTGATCTACTATGGCTCTTCTTATTTTCTTATGTATCTCCAAGAGTATGTGGATTTGTAATTTTGAAAGAAGTATCTCAGGTGCTTTTTGGTACACTTACACTAACCTAATAGGATGGGAATTAATACACCATGAGCATCATCAGATGAGTGTTTTATCGCACACTTGTTACTCTCCACATCTGGATGCTCGCGGGTCCTTTTGACACTACATCTGCCTCCCATGCATCTCTCACTCCTTTTTGCCTTCTGTCCATTACAAAATAGACCCCTTTAAATCCATTTTTTAAAAACAGCCACTGAATGGGCCACATGGCCATTGTTTACTTCCTCTTTCTTCCTCTGTGTGAAGAAACAGGAAGTTTCTTAGGACAGAAGCGGGGAGGAAAGTGACAGTAAGGAAATGCAATTTACCCCATCTGATGACGCTGCATAAGTCAGAATAGTTGAAAACAAACATCACAATCCTATATGTGTCTACTCAGACATTGATTTCAATGAGGCTTACTCCCAAGTAAGTGAGACAGTATAGGAAGAAGCTGTACCTCAGTACTAATGTAGAGTTGTAAAAGTTAACCATGAGAAACAGGGAGCTCACATCATAGTCTAAAGTGATTGAACAATTGGTTCGTCTTAGGATTCTTCTGATCTCTAGTGTAATATTTCTGGTCACTGCTTTCCATGATGAGAAATACAATCCTAACCTCTTATTTTAACTTTATTTTAAGCCACACATCTTAAAGAGCAAGAGATAAAGAATCACTGATAAACTTTGCTTCTTGTTGTAAAACGTCCTAAAATATGTAAATTAATAAAATAAATTTGGGTGTATGACACTCAATTATTTATTTTATTCATAATGAGATAGGCAGAGAATACACTGGTCAAGACTTGTCAAGGAGCCAATAAAGCTGGATATTCCTAGTAAAATCTAGCCTCTCAAACAATTTTTCAAGTCTATCCAACAGGATACCAACTTAAAGCGTCCTAGGCAATGAGCTGTTACACAAATAAACAAAACAAAACAAAAAACACCAAAACACCACCAAACGTGACCATACTGACCATAAGGAAAACTCCAAAATCCATATAGTATAATACTTTTATTAGGTCAATCCAAAGATCACAAAAAATGTGCAAGATCTGGAGATCTTGAAAGCTCATATATATATTTAGTAATCCTTGAGTTGGCCTAATAAGGTTATCGTGCTATTTGGATTTTTCATTGAGATTCCATTTACTCTTTCATGCTGCTGCTCAGCTAGTGCTCCTTACTGATATCTGTAGAGGACTAAAGACCATAAATGCAGCATCTAAATTGCTCATTGCACACACGTAAAAATTCTAAAACAATATTAGTGTAATTAGAATAGATTGTGCAGCCTGCAGTGACTCCTGCTTGTATTTGTCACTCTGCTTCATTTATGATAAATCACTAAGCAGGAATATTCTGTTAGGAGGGAGATTTTCTGTTTCATTTCTCCAATGAGCAACAGAGTGCCGCCACGTGACTGGAGTCTGAATTTCAATTCCAGCCGGTGCACAGTTGAGCGAAATAGCATTTGGCACAATGCAGAGTACAACTGAACCACTAAATGGCTGATTTACTAAATTATTATTGGATGAGCCTTTGCAGTGCCAACGGAAAGTGCATCTCTTCATGGTGTGTTCAAATTGTTCTGTGTTTAAATATTCAGCATGAGGCTAATGTGAACTGATGAAGTGAAACTACAAACATTCACTTTCAATATAGACAGAAAGACGGAGATGCAACATATCATGTGGCCCTGCGGAGGTGAAAATGATTTATATTTAAGGATGCTGCTGCCAACTTCCATTACTTTAAGGTGCTCTTAATTAGCCTGGTGTTTGAATGAGTAATTCTGAAAAAAGGGGAGGGAAAACACACACAGAGGGCAACAGATTTGTTGCTTACTGAAGCTACAGAATTCCAATGAGGTCTCCTTCAAAGCCCAGTTTCAGCCAAAGGTTTTCTGCCAGCATTGTTCTACGTCTTGTGCAGAAAGGCCTACCTTCTAACAAAATTCAGAGGAGCCTTCAACAAATGGGTTTGTAATAGAATGCTGGTTTGTAATTATATGGCTTCTGAAAGGGAAAAGGATAATTTCTTTACTGCCACCTGCTGGAGCTGGCAATAACCCTTTGTCATACTAAAAGAACAAGCATCCTCACTTTAGAGGACAGTTACGGCAAGCATTTAAAATACTGCGATCCGAGATACTTACAGTAGATTAGAATTTTTTATTGGTACTGTGTTGCCATAACAACATAAAGGCAGCAGATGACTTAAGCTAAGCTTGCAAAGCAAAAGGCTGCTCATCTGGCAGTTAAAATGAATACAGTTCACTTCACAAGTTCCCCATATGGACCCTTAGCGTATGGTAATGAGGATACCATATGGTGAGAAAAGAAATGCACAGAGAACAATTGTGCTCCACTGGATGAGTGAACTGGGTAGGAAGTTACGGGAAAACACAGGAGAGAGCTTCGTCTGTGTGCTCTCTAGCTCAAGGGTTCTTTCAGAAGGGAGATTCTTCTAGTCTTCCCTTAATCCACTTCTTAATGCATACATGTATGGATGTGACAAAGAAGCATACTGAACATTTTGCAACATCATTTATCATAAACTGTCAGCCGTGTTTACAAATCAGCCCTGGATGATCTTAAATAACAGTAGTTCTTAAAAGGCAACAGTGCTAAGTTTTAAGACAAAGTGCAGGGTAATGTAGGCACTCCTGACAAGTAGAAACATTAGTGGTAATCATTTTAGAAATGCTTGCATCTTTTTACATGCATGTTTGGCTGTAAATAACACTGGGATGTACAACAGCTTTTCACAAGGTACGTGGAAAAACAGAATAAATGTGATTTCTATTTTCCAAAGGATAAAAAGAAAGAACTGTTTGGAATCACAAAAAAGTGTTTGTCACACACACTGTACAGAATGTAGGACTAACCAGATCTTCAACCTGGTAAGACAGCATGCTAAGGGCTGCAAAGTCAATTTTGTACTACACATGCTTCATAAAAGATGAATATAAATGCATTAGTTAGACACGGTGAGCTAAATTAGAAGGTCAGGCAGGGCTGGAAGGGCTGAAAAATCACACAACCAATGACTGTAATTACTCTTTTTTTAAGTCTATTAAGTGGTGTTGTTCTATCAAGGCTCAGGGGTATAAGACATGAAGTACAAGATAAAGTAATGTGTATTTATTACTCCCAAAGGATCAATTTACTAGATATTTTCAGCTCCATGGAGCAAAATACACAAATGCAGCCTTTGTTGCTTTCGTCAAAACTATGGTATATGTGTATTATATTCAAAAGCTCTATTGCTCCTAGAAGAACGTTTATTTATAGGATTAGTATCTTTCCATTTGCTTCATCATCTCATTGTGTGTATGGGTAAATATAAGAAATTTAAAATCATTGTAGTGAAATGAGTATTCAGTTCAATCAAGGGGAAGGACCACGGCACATTCTTTGCATGTAAGAGGTCCCAGATTCAATCCCTAGCATCTCCTGGTAGAACTTGAAAGACCCTTGTCTGAAATCCTGGAGAACTGCTGCCAGTCAGTGCAGACACTACTGAACCAGGGTTGATCAAAATCATTTTTAAAAAAAATTAAATTGGATTTTTTCCTATTTAAATTGGATTTTAAAAAAATAAATAAATCAGATTTTGAATTTTTCTTACAACAGTTAGTAAAAAAAGCACCAGTCAAAGAGATAATCATGAATACGAATTAAAATCATCTAGTCCAACCCTCTGCAATATGCATCCATGAGAGGTGCCTATCCAGCCTCTTCTTAAAAACCTCCAGAAATGGAGAAGCCACAATCTCTGTAGGTAGATTGCTCCACAGTTGTACAAACCTTACCGTTAGGAAGCTTTTCCTTATATTTAATTGAAATCTAGGTATCTGTAACGTATAGCTATTATTTTGGGTCCTTATTTCTGTGGCAATGGAAAATAGTTCTTGGTCATCCTCCCTATAGCACCCTTTTATATACCTGAACATGGCTAACATGTCTCCCCTCAGTCTCCTTTTCTCCAGACTGAACATCCCAAGTTCCTTCAGCCTGTCCTCATAGGGCATGTCCTTAAGTCCCTTTATCATCTTTGTTGCACTCCTCTGAACCTGTTCTAACCTGTCAATGTCCTTCTAGAAATGGGGTGCTCAGAACCGTACACAGTACTTCAGGTGTGGTCTCACTAGTGCTGAGTAGAGAGGAATAAGGACTTCATGCGTCTTTAAGAACATAAGAAGAGAATGCTGGATCAGACCAAGGGTCCATCTAGTCCAGCACTCTGTTCACACTGTGGCCAACTAGCTGTCGACTAGGGACCCACAAGCAATACATGGTGCTACAGCACCCTCCGGCCCATGTTCCCCAGAAACTGGTGTATATAGGCTTACTACCTCTGATACTGGAGGTAGCACATAGTCATCATGACTAGTAGCCATTGATAGCCTTCTCCTCCAGGAATGTATCCATCCCCCCTTTAAAGCCATCCAAACTGGTAGTGAATTCCATAGTTTATGTGCTGTGTGAAGTACTTCCTTTTATCTGTCCTGAATCTTCCACCAATCAGTTTCATGGGATGACCCCAGGTTCTAGTATTTTGGAAGAGGGAGAAAATTGTCTCCACACCATGCACAATTTTGTACACTTCTATCATGTCTCCCCTTAGTCTCCATTTTTTCCAAGCTAAATAATCCCAGCTGTTGTAACCTTCCCTCATAGGGAAGATGCTCCAGGCCCTCGATCATTTTAGTTGCCCTTTTCTACACTTTTCCAGATTTGATACAATGCTTCTTCTAATGCTACCCAGCACTGCATTAGCCCTCCTAACAGCCATCTCACACTACTGACTTATGTTCAGATTGCTGTTGATGACATTTCATTGATTTCACTCAAGTCAACCCTGTACTGAACTAGATCAACCAATGGTCTGACTCAATATGGGGCAGTTTCCTATATATGACTCAATTCTTTCATGTGTGGTCTAAACCTACAGACTGATTCAAGCATTACACCAGCCACTGAAAAGCACTTCCAGATGCTGGTGCTCACAGGGCTGACCATAAAGAACACAGGGAGCTGCCTTACACCTATTCAGTCCATTGGTCCATCTAGCTCACTACTGTCAACACTGACTAGCAGTGGTTCTCCAAGGTTTAATGTAGGAATTTTTCCAGCCCTGCCTGGAGATGCCAGGGATCAAATCTGGAGCCTTCTGAATGCAAAGCATATGCTCTACCACTGATTTATGGCCCCTTCCATAAGATTCAGCTTTATCCCATGGAAAGTTTCAGTCTTCTTGCAGATGGCTGGTTCTGGCATAGAGGTTGTGCTGAGGCAAAGCCAATAGTTTGTGATAAGCACTAAGCCAGTATTACATGGAACACCAAGTCCCAAAATAATTTTTCAGTTGCTTTTACAAGACTGACAAAACACATCAATAGGCCCTAGGTCTTTTGCCTTTAGGGAAAAATTGTAAAAGCACAGGCAATATAGCAAAGGGATCCATGTCATGCTTGCTCTCCTTCATATATTAAAGTTTTGCCATAGATTCTAAATTACACCATCTGCTCTAATCATTTGCTGAGTAAACACTGACCCACTTAGAAAATGCACTGGAATGTATACATATTTCTGCTGACCTTCAAAAAGGAAAGAGCTCTTTGCCAGCAATGTGAAAATGGCTCTAACCTTCAGCTGTCAGAATGTCACCGTTTCACAGTTATCCCTGATTTTGGACTTTGTGCACTAACAAACTGGCCACCTTTGAATACCCGGGTTCAGTGTAGTGACAACTGCAGCCACTCCATGAAATTTAAACTCATTTTATGAAATTTAATTGACATTTAGGGATCAAATTCCACTGTTTTACCAATTTGTGATTTATCAAATTGTTTGAGTATATATTTAGAATTTAACTCACTGTGAAAGGTATGCAAAGAAGTATTACCTGCTGACCTCTTTGACACAGGAAGATGTTTCCAAGGTCATACAGGGAGGAGGAAAGTAAACAAGTATATTTAAGAGCCAAACTAGACAAAATGCCATTCACTCAATCAGCCCACAGTTTACTTTTAAGAAGCTATTCACTAATTGTGTAAATTGTATTTCCTTTTGATTAGCCCTAACACCACTGGTGAGAGCCAGTGTGGTGTAGTGGTTAGAGTGCTGGACTGGGACTTGAGAGACACGGGTTCTAGTTCCACTTGACCATGAAACTCACTAGGTGACTTTGGACCAGTCACTGACTCTCAGCCTAACCTACCTCACAGGAATTTTGTGGGGATAAAATGGAGAGCAGGAGGACCGTGTAAGCCACCCTGGGTTCTTTGAAAAATAAATTAAGACCAATCCTTACAGAATTTAATAATGGTCTGTTAACATCAATGTTGTAACAGAAAATATATTTCTGTATATCTTTCCCCCGCTTAATATTTCACTTTGGAGTAAGATCTTTCCCACAATTCTTCTTCTTTCCTCAAGCCACCAAACATTAAGAATTATAGCACATGGTCAAACAAACTACACGTTCTAGAAATAATCCTAATGACAGTCCATTATTTAAAATTGGTGCAATCTAAAAGATAAAGACTTTTAGAAATTAACTACTCTCTATTTTGCCACCATGAAGTAGCCAAAACCATACCAAAGAACTATCCTATTTAACAAGCTAGGTTTTCTTCTAGAATGCATACTCACAACATCTGTTATTATTATTCTGGAGCCAACAAACAATAGAAATTCAGCCATTAGTGACAGATGCCAACCTTTGCTGTATTCTATTAATGAGTCTTGAACTTCAGATCCAACTTCAAATTCTTAATGTGTGTTCATTGTGAAAACAGAAGTGCATGTTCACTTGTTTGTGGATTCATTATAAAATGGATCAATAACCAGGTTATTTCCATTGTAAATAATAACCCGGTTCAGGCTATATTAAAAATGTTGCAAAAACCATTTTTTCACTTTATTTATCCATAATAAAATATTATACTGAGGTATCCTAAATGTGATATACAACAGTTATATCCAATGCCTTCAATGCTTTGGTACAGTGACAGGACTTTTGCATTTCCACATCTAAAAATACTTTAGTATCTCCTAGCACATTTTTTGCTGAACCAGTTTTGCACACCACTTGTGTGACAGGATATAGTGCTTCTGGGGGCAAGCCCTGAAATGAGCAGAAATGCTCATTTCTGGAAGAGGGAGGTTGCTGGAGCCCTGTTCCTTCCAGAAACAAGCATTTCTGCAAATTTTGGGGCTTGCCCCCGGATGCACTACATCATATTGTGCAAACACAAGGGGCAGCTTGCAGACTGGGGCTATCTGCGTGCGGAACAGCTTGATTGGATACTACTCGTAGATACCTTGAAAATGATGGCTGATTCAGACATGACATAGAACTAGAGTTTTCAGAAGCACACTTCTAAATTCCTATTCCTAATAGAATATCCAAAGCGCAAATAAAGATGTCATGTATGGTAAGATCTGTGCATTTGAGATTGTGAAATCTCAGCTGAGGCAGAAACTCCAGAGGTTATAGTAGACATGGTATTCAGTAACTTCTGTACTTACTGGTTCTGCGTGTCATAAGAAGCAGCCCTAGGGCTGGATGGTGTGTTTGTTTTTAACATTACTGATTTGTTTGTCAGCAGTCCTAAAATCAAAGGATAGCAACCTGGAAACCTTTCTGAGCATCCACATTGGACTGGAAGATATCTTCATACCTTTCCCCTGAGATCTTAAGGGCTTATTTGCCCTCCAACATTTTTGCCACCTCACTTAGCCTAACTAAACTAGTCACATATAAACATGGCCTAAATGCCAATTACCAGCAGCTTCTCAATAACTGTACATATGGAAAAACTGACATGTACAAGTGTCATTCATTATGATATTATGCTGTTTTTGCCCCCGCAACCCAAATACCCTTGCATAGACATGCAGGTAAAATATCATGGGTGAAAAGGCCTTAGAAGCTATGTAAGCATGTTCTTATGTCTGAACCTGGACAACTTGTGGTTAATCTTAACTCTGGTTTACTTGGGGGGGGAACACCTTTAAACCTTGGGAAAGGAAGCCAGCTTATTTTAACAAACCGTAGTTAAGATTAATCCCAGTTTGGGATTCAGATGTAATAACAAACTTCCAATTTTCTCCTTGTGGAGACACTGTAAGAGAATGGAAGTGGTAGCACACAAGCCTGAGACTCAGGCCAGATCTACACCAAGCAGGATATATCACTATGAAAGTGGTATATGGTATGTGTCTATGGGCCCCAGCAGTTCTCAGTCCACTTTAATACCACTATAAAGCAGTAGTGTGGCTCCTGCCTCTTATATACCGCTTTCATACCATTTTCATAGTGCTATATTCTGCTTGGTGTAGATTGGGCCTCACTGCAGCCCATTCCTATAAAGGTACACAATCATTTATATTTCCATCCGAACGCAATCACAGGTTCTTCTCTGCATGATCAGTAACCCTGTATTTTTGCAGGTACAGATTTTAGCTTGTACATTTCTAGACTCTGTAGAGAAATGCTAATGAACATGTGCAGGTCAAAAGAAGGGACAGTAGTGCAATCCCACGTTCATTATCCCCAGATTACATATCTAAGCATTCAAAGACTTCTATCCTGCCCTTCTAATGCATTCACAGAACAGCTGACAATTTATTAAAATTTGTATCACAATCCCATAATAAAACAATATAAAACCAAAACTAATAGAAGCAGGCTCAGCAGCTCAAAGCCCTAAACAGGGTTCACCATGTAAAACCTCATGTGCCGAGCAAGACAAAAAGCTTGTTCAAACTGCGGAGGCTTTTGATCAATTGGTGGGAAACGCCAAAAGAAGGGGGCAGGTGAAATGCATGGCGCAATGTATTCCATTATCTGGGTTGTTTGAATTGGGTTATGCTTGTACTGATTCACTTTCTTAAATGAATACATAACAGATTGATACACAGACAACGTATCAATGTAGAATCAATGCATGGATGGGATGTGAGATTGGAAGCACCTAGACGCTGTTAGAGTAATATTTGCCCTGCTAAAAGTGCAACATGCAGCTCACATGTAGATATACAGCTTGTATATGTGCAGACTCAGGGCAGAGCAGCTTGTCTATGTATGGGCACTGGGAAGGCATGACCCCACTCTCCTCTCCATGCATAAATGCTCCGTTTGAAACAAAACAATGCTGTTACAGGCTTAGTCATTTAAAGATACACACATGCACACCACTTTTTGCTGACCTTTGGCAAGCGCTCGGGGTCACCGGGGTGCCTTGGGATGACTTTCTGTAACCTCTGGAAACCATAGTCAATGGTGGGTTCATTCAGAGCTGAAACAACAAACAGAATAATTATACAATAAGCAGTAAGGCAAGATGGAGAGTGTATAAAATGGCAATGCTTTGGAATATCTGGAAACTATCACAGCAAACTCTCCCCTTGCTCTTTTCCACTTAAATCAGCAATGACTGTGAAGTTGTGGTTCAAACGCTGTTTGAGGTTAGATGTGAGGCTTTGGTTGAGTATCTGTGACAAGATGGCAGCAAGTTTTGGTCTTTATAAATAGCTTTTAAGTAAGAAACAATTATAATCCTGGAAGGCTTGATAAAATTCATTTGGTAAATGCTTTGCACCTTCCCTTTCAAGTGTTCCATTGTCATGGTGTTAGAAGGAATCCTTTTTGATTGTGGAAAAGAAGAAGAAAAAAGAAAACAAAGAACCTCTCACACTTCCACAATCTATTATGCATTTGATCCCACTTATAAACAGAGTCATGTATATTTTCCTTGTGAAGTACATGATGTGCTTTTAAGAAGAGAAAGGAGAAAATAATTCTGCCCTACTGAAGTCACCAATGGCTGCTGCAAAACTCACAAGAAATAAAACCATATGAAGGACCAGAAGGAGGGTAAAAAAAACCAACAACTGCATGAAGCCAGTTGCTAATTGTTATTGTGTAGGTTCCACTGGTTGAACATCGCTGCCGAATGGCAAGCACTTTCTGCCAAACAGTTTAAAGTAGTAATAGTGATCAGCGGTGTAAAAAGACTGTAGTCAGTCACATTTTATAAAGGATGACCTGAAACTAAGGAAAAATGACTTGCTTAACTTTTTTTTTATTTGTTTAGTTTCAAAGCGTATATCCTACTACCCCTTCAAAAAAAGGCTTACAACTGTATAAATAAAATGAATGCATAAAACTCATTAAACAACCACCAGAAGATAATAACATCATAAAACATTAAAAGTCAACTAAAACAGCTCTTACATCTGTATAATGGGGAGAGAAAGGTTTTTCAGTTGAAAGCCTTCCTTTACGTTATATAGCACTGTAATTTGAATTCAGAGCTGCATATAAAATACAACTGATCTTGATGTCTGTTCCCAAATCAGCTCAATGTCCTTCACGTTTTATACGATATTAAAAATTAAGGGTGCAGTCCTATGCATGTTTAGACAGAAAAAAAGTCCTAGAACTGGCTGTTTGGGAAATGTTGGCAGTTGTAGAAGTTTTTTATGCGTAAACATCCATAGGATTGTACCCTAAATTGACAAGCTATGTCCAGGTATAGATGGTGTAAATCTGGTGCTCACACGCTGTGGCTCAGTTCAGACAACTCATTTCTCAACTGTGGTTTTAGAACTCCATGGTGGAGCTTTTACACCACCATTGAGAAATGTATTGTCTGGCGGGAAAACTCCACGCAACAGTGGAGTTTTTGAAAAAAAACACTCCACGCAGAATATCCACACTGTACAGAGGAGAGTTCCTGCACAACCGTTGTGTTGCATGTTATATGGCAGGCTCCATGGAGTTTTCCATTGCATTGAGTTGACTTTTCCCACTGGCAACAGAGTTCCCTGGCAAGAGTGGCGAAAGCAGCAAGTGCCACTCTAGGAGAGACACCGGGATTGGTTTTTTTGTAGCAATGGCTGATGGGACACCATCGGAAGGACCGAGGGAGGAGAGAGGGTAGAGGAACTGTCAATCAAATGTTGTGATGGATTTTACTCAACTCCACGGTAGCCCACAGTCACACAATGGTGGAGTTAGAACATGTTGTATGGGGAGTACCTCCTAAAAACTCAACCGTTGAGTGGAGATTTCACACTGCGTTGACTAACGTGTTGTCTGAACTGAGTCTGCCTCAAACATAGACTAATTGAGCATGCCACTGTCTTTCAGTTTCACTTTTTCATCATTAAAATAGGAAAATCCTTAAATTACAATGCTGATGATAGGATGAACAAGATAGTGGCTGTGTTTTGACAACACGATAGTCAACAGTGGAGTAATAATCAACTCAACAGTTGTTTATCTAGGGGATACTCCCCACAAAACAATATAATAATCAACCGTGGTGTGGATTAGGATCAGTGTTGAGTTGATTATTAGTCAACGCTGAGATGACTCACTCATCCCCTGCCCTCTCTCCTCCCACTAGTATCTCATCAGCAATTGCTGCCAAAAATCTATTCTGCCAGCTGGACTAGAGCAACAGCTGCCGTTTTGACCACTCTTGCCTTGAGACTCTGTGGCTGACAAAATAACCAATGGTGGCCAAGAAAATAACCAATGGTGCCCTCCACACAACACAACCCACGCTGGGTTAAATAACCAACTGTTGACTAAACCATCGTTGCTTATCGCATTGTCTGAACCCAGTCAGTGACTGAGTGCCACTATTTTGTACATTAAAGCTGCAATCTTATGAATGGCTGGGGGATGCTGAGAGTTGTAGGGCTTTTTTTTGTCTAAATATGCATAGGATTACACCCTAAAAGTTCTACAAAGATTCTTAAATCAGCCTGAAGCCTGTAACTCCGGGGGGCCATCTTCACAGCAACGTACTGAGAATTGCTTTCAGCTTTTTTCAGTTTTTTTCCTGAAATCAGCTGTAGTCCATTAACAGCATACTTGCTGAAAAAAGCAGACAAGAACCCCTCCCAAACCAAACACTTTCACAGGTCGTACTGCACTATAATCCACCTTACTTTGGGGTGGGGTGGGCAGAGTCCTGCCAGTCAAAATAAACAACATAAACCAGGTATTGAAGGCTTGGTCCCTGCCCCACCCTTCCCCTGTTTGTAAGAGGTATCAGGCATTCAGAGAAAAGGAACAGTGCCTTTTTTGTGGAAGATTCCCTACATGCCACCAACAAGTATGCTTGCCAGTATTTCTTCACAGAAATGACAGTCCTATGTCCCAAGTGTTTACTTTGGAGGGGTGGAGAACGAAGGAAGAATAAATGTATCTACGCAGGCTACTGCAAAACAGTGGAAAAGAACAACAACGGGGGAAAACAAGGAGCCCCACCCCACTCCATGACCAAAATCACAGCCAGGTGAAAGACACACCCCTGGGCACACCATCATGCCAGACTGAATCCGGAAGACTGAGGCTCACAGCAGCTGAACCATATGGGACCTGCATTGGGGGGGGGGGGAGCTGACTCAAAGTACTCTCCAAAAATACACCTTTTTTCAAGTAAATCTGCAGGGTTGCTGCGGATTGGCAACAATGTCTTGTGTCGCAAATGGCCCCAAACTGCTCCCCCTCTGCATTAAGTTGGTTGTATAGATTTGCTGCACGAATGTGGATTGGCCCAAATTGCTGTAAAGCCGAAGACCACTGTAATGTATGATGAAGATCCAAAATAACCACTTTTAAAAAATCTTATCCCATCTTATAAATAAGGGTAATATTGAAATAAAAACGAAGGGAGGAAAATCGGATTCTTAATAGTGTTGCATTTTTTATTTCATCAAGTTTGGTACATCTTATGTCACTGCTCAGCTATATTTTGGGGCATGATAATCCTCAATAATAATTCAGAACCAGCTTTGTCATAAAACACAGTCCACAGTTACCATTTTCCTGCTTTCCATCACTATCTTTCTGTGTTATTTAAAAACAGGATTAGCTGCAGTCCAGAGCAGAGTCTATCCTTTGGACCTTTTGCATCAGGGTGTTGCTGTGTTTGTAATTTAAACTAGACATTTGCAATCCAAGCAGACAAATATTCCAATCTGTACACCAACCCCACATGAAATAAATGGGATCCCTATCACAATCACTCTGGTGAAAGTCTGGATTAGCTAGTTACTTTATATAGGTGAATAAATGGATTCATTTATAGACTCTTGGAAGTTTTTGTCATTGTTTTTGATGAGAGATGGATTGAATGCAACCTCCTCCAATGAACAGAAAATGTGTTCCTTCATTCCCCAATGTCCTACTATAAAATGTTTTTTTTCCATAGATGGAAAAAAATATCAATAAGAATTTTAAAAACTTTTAGACTGAGTAACAGTAAGTATTTGTGTTCTTGACATCCATCCATACATTAAAACAAAGTTAGCACATACCATAGTTAAATGCATTCCCATTACCCTAAATTTCAAAAGTACATTGAAAGTACTACCGACTTTAAAAAACTGTATTAAATTCAAATAGGTCCCAAGGCTAATGGAAGCAATTTGTGTACCAACCCAAACTGACTGGCCTACTTTTCAAAATACAGGTATGATAATCTCATGGTTTTAAAAGGACATTTAAATTGAAAGACTGTGAATATAGTACATAATTATACCAATAGCACCCTTTAACTTGTCAGCTTGTAAATCTAAAAGGCTATCAATCATTTCTAAAGAGGAAATAAACCTTAAAATTCTTTGATTGACTGTGCTTACTTTTTATGTTTAAAAAAGAGAGAGAGGGAGAGAGAGAGAGAGAAAGAAAAAAATGGATTAAAGTGGCCAGAAATCCATTTACCAAAGTACATTGTTTTACATAGGTGAGTAAAAAGCCAATAATTACACCTCCAAAAGACATCTAAATCAAAGTAAGTACTTTCCCCTCACTTATGTATTTTAAGTTGTGTGGAACTTCAGGCAACTTTTTTTATTAAAATACTTTTCTAAATGCAATGCTTATTGAAGTACCTAATAGAACAGCGTTTTCATTTACGGTAATGTAATCATTTTTGCAAATATGCGATTTAAGCCATTTTCTCCTATCTAAACAGTAAACTTTCAACCTGTCTCTTGTGTGAATTAACTAAAATTACACCCAGGTGTACAAAATCTGTCTATCTATGCTAGTGTATGAGTTAAGGCACAATATTTATTATTCTTTCCATTTTATGAATTACTACTTAAACCCTTGAGGAAGAACTTTCTTTCAGATTAGACTTGAACAGAGTATGCCTTGGAAGCTCTTTATGCAGTGCGTTTCAAGTTGTAACTCATAAAAATCCAACACAGTTAATACATGAAAAATTCAGACATCAGGAAAGATCAGAACTGGGGAATGAATTATTTTCATGTTTGCAAAACTGCAACTTATATTTTCACTTATTTCACTTTAATATCCTTTAGAAAATGTTTCTTGTAAACTAAATGAGTTTACAACAGATTGTTGGACTTTCTATTTTTTAAATTTTGAAATCAGAATTAAAAGGATTGTCTTTCTCCCCCCCCCCCCCCCCAGTATTTCACATAATGAATTCCTGCTGTATCAATAAAGCTTTGATTGTTAATTGAATGATGGTCTGATATACGGGAGAAAGGAATTTGTATCTCCAGCCCTACTGCCAACTTACAGCAGAATGATCGACACTTAATATCAGCAATTAAAAGAATCTGTTCAAATATCATATGAAACTCATAGCTTGGGCTAGTTTTGGGAAACTCATTCATATGCAGGGGGAAATAATTGAATTAGACACATTTTAACGTTATTATCTGAGGAAAAATAAACACACTACATGGAAGCATTTTGGAGATACCTCAGAACCTAAGACAAAAGACAAAATTAGATTATTTGTTTCCCATGCATTGGTGGTTTCATTTATTTATTTATTTCTCTCTCTCTAACTTTTTTTGTGACTTCTCAGACATTTTTTCCCATTACTTTATTTGACAGCACCCCTCCCCCAAGTCAGCTGGTTAAAACACACACAAAGGTATGATTTTGGCTATATGATTAGCAATGAAGTGACAGCAAGCCTTTTTCTTTCTCCCCAATCCCTACCCCGTGATATGTTTCAAGGGTAACTTTTCCCAAGGGATAATATTTTGCAAATCTGGGATTTATCATACCATAGCATAAATAATTATGGTTTGTTCAGAGATATTGGTGTTTTGGGGGAAACAACAGCTGTTGAGTTTTTTGAATAAATACTTCATATATTGATTTTAGTTTTTTGCTTTCTTCAGATTTGTAAGATCTACCTTTAGAAAGAATGTCCCACGAAGTATGGCAAAAATAAAGGACAATGAACAAAGAAAGGAGGAATGATAATTCACCTGTGAACTTTTAAAGTGTAATGCCAAATTGTGGGTTGTGTAAATTACTGTACCATCCCATCCTTGGCCTTTGGGATATTTTTAAGAGAGGCTTGAGGGCTGAATATTCATGACTTTTCCTCCTTCTCAGAGCATGCTGTTAATGCTGATATGGCCCTTCCATGTGTGAGACCAGCAGCAATCACCACACTATTCCCTTTCCAAAAATGGCTTGTTGGTCTCGGGTTACAGGAAGGGATGGTTAATTTTACCTAGCTTTAAGATACCAAAGTCCCTATACAATGGGCCTAAGGGCTACAGTTCATTAAAACCTATGTCATAATACATTTGTTAGTCTTGAAAGTGCTACAAGACTTGTTGTTTTTTGTGATTTTCCACCACTATTGAGAGTTGCTCTGCTAACACAGATAAAGCTTTAGGTTAGGGTAGGCTGACCATATGAAAAGGAGGACAGGGCTCATGTAACTTTAACAGTTACAGAGAAAAGGGAATTTCAGCAGGTGTCATTTGTATGCAATTAGTTCCTGGTGAAATTCCCTCTTCATCACAACAGTTAAAGGTGCAGGCACTATACTAGAGTGACTATATACAAAAGAAGGCAGGGCCCCTGCAACTTTAACTGTTGTGATAAAGAAGGAATTTCACCAGGAACTAATTGAATACAAATGACACTGGCTGAAATTCCCTTTTCTCTGCAACAGTTAAAGTTACATGATCCCTGTCCTCCTTTTCATATGGTCAGCCTAGGTTAGGGGTACTGAACCTTTTTCAGCCCAAGGGCTGAATTCCATTTCAGAGGAGTTCTCAAGGGCCACATTCCATTGGTGGGCAGGGCCAAAGGCAAAAGGGGCAGGACCAAAATGCCAACATATTTTAGTTTAAAGCTCTTATTGTCAGTAACTAAGCTGCGGGAGAGTCATTTCAACCTTTTAGAACGGAGGAAACATTGCACAAGAAACAGGGACACCAACTAACTATCTGTGTTTGGACGAAAAGGGGTGGGCCCATCTGGGGTACTCAGGACGGCCAAACTGTGACTCCAGGAGGGCCAGATATGTCCCCTAGGCCTGGGGTTTGGCACCACTGCTTTAGGCTTTTCAGACTGGTAAATTTAGTTCTTCATTATTAAATATACAACACCTGAATTAGAGCATATAAATATGGATGTTTTTAGCAGTCAAATATCAGCAAACTCCCCAACAACTGTATATATTCTGCACTAATCTCTTCCTGCCCAGATGCAAGACCATAGTCTGAAGACAACCTGGCAGGATCTACATTACTGCTTTATAACAGTTTATGACAGTTTTGACAATTGTTCGGGCCCAGGACACATTGCATATTCCGTTTTCAAAACATTTTCAAAACGTTATATCCTGCTTGGTGTAGATCTGGCCCCTGTCTGCCAGGTGCACAGCTCACCCTGAAAAAAAAGGATGCAATTTATGCATAATATCTCTTAATCTTATACCTGTTTTCTAGGTGCTTCTTCACACCCTTCTAGTTATTAACTAAGGGCAATCCTCATGTTTTGTGTCTCATATAGAGGCCAAACCAACACAAAAACAAAAACCATTTCCACCCTGTGGCTAACAGCACAGATATGTCTAACCAATAGCACTGCTTACTACCATCCATGTAGCGAGCAGCACTATACATTGCTATCTATCTATATGGGAAAATTGCTTTTCCAAACAAGGGTGGCCAGGTGTCCTACTTTGCAGAGGATAGTCCTCTATTTGAAGAGCTGTCAGGGGACAGTCCTCTATCTTCTTGGTTGCCCAGACAAAGTCTGGTTTAAAGTCAAAGAAGCAGAAGAAGGAGAGGAAGGGCCCTGAAGTTTCCAATTCAGAGTAGGCACAGATACAGGTTCCCTCCCTGGGCAGTCTCCCTCACTATAATGAGATCTTAGTGATACGGAAGCTGCCACCCTATGTACAAGTCATTAAATCAACAATTTCAAACCTTTTGCTACCTTGACAAAAATGTTCTCAAAATATATGGCCAAAAAATATATATATCTCAAATTTTTTAGGAAAACCTATGCCCTTACTTATCTGACCATTTATCTTTCTGTACGCAGTAGCAATTCTGCAAACTGAACCACAAGATTGATACAGCAAGTTCCCAACCAAGCACCTTTGTATGCAAGAGGACTTTAATTGGTCCACAGGGGAGCATAAAAATCCACTTCACACACACATCATCAAGTGAAATAGTATATTTTGCAAACCTCACACGCAAAGAAAGTTTTCTTTCTTAATTAAACGTCATTGAATGAAACCATACAAGCATTAGGGCTATTTTTGTTGTGGTTGTTAATATGTTTTACTCTTTATAAAGCTTCCTTTTCATTAAACTCCCCCCTCCCACAAGTGTTTATTCCCACTGGCAATGGAAAATGGAAGTGGGCGGAGCAAGTCCTATATCGAGATGCTAGGCTTGGTGTTATAGAGGCTATTGCAAGGCTAACTCAGATTTTCCCTGCTTTTATGACTTTCTGTGTCCCTTTCACTAAAACATATTTCTGTGAATTTAATTTCCTTTTCTTAATGGTATTGCGGCATGATGTCATTCTTTACTAGAAATAGAAAGATATGTAGCTAATAAGAAATGTAAAATTTCGATTTTATAGCAACTTAAGAGTCTAAATAAACAGCCAGTACATTCATCAGATTATAAATAACATTTCACAACCAAATCAAACTACAAAACTAGCACCTGTGTCTCTGGCTTCTTCTGGCGACTGCTCTTTATTCGAATTAAAGGTGCAGCGGGGCCAGTTGTTGAGGCAGACCTGTTGTCGTCAAACATTATTGTACACATGCTGTGCTACATTTGTAGATATATTCAACACCATCCAGAATCTGAGTCTCAAAATGAAATGTCAGTGCCAATTTTGAGCACTCAAGGAATGCAAAGTGTCAGTGAAAACTGAACTTTTAAAATTGCAGTGTTTATTGAGACTGTCACATAGGCAGCCATTACTAAAGCACATTAGCGACACTCTCTTCTTCTTTATTTAGGACTAGTAGATGACCATGACTGGGGTCTTCTGCACATCCACAAACACAGCTTCCCATTATACTTCCCTGGAGATTAACCTACATGAACCAGATGATAATGTGCAATCACAGGAGTAGGAACAAAGGAGGTCCATCCATGCTGAGCCTGCATGATTCAGGGAGAGTTTAGTATAACAAGCAAATCCACTTATCTCTGCCATGGGACTACTGTAATCCTCCTGTCTTTTCCTTCACCACTCCCTGTGGGGTGGAGGCAGAGACCTCCAGCCATAGCAGGTGAGGAGCAGGAAAGGCAGATGGTGAGAAGCACAGCACCCTGGATGAGAATACACAGCTCTCAAACCTCTCCTGATCATGCATCTGGTAAAGGAATCCTTTGTGGGTGAAGCTTTGTCAGACTAGTTTATTCATTCTTCCTGTCAATGGAAGACGTAAAAAAACTTCACTGAATTTTATCAAGTATGGAGCAGTTTGGTTCAATAATATTTTGGGTATTCACAGAGGATATGATACCTTTAAAACAGATTTTGAGATTAAATTATGGTACCTGTAATTAACTACATCCAAAATAGGTCTAAGAATTTGTTAAAGTATCCGCTGCAATATGAAGAAAGAAGACATGACTGTAAATTAACCTGGAGGAAAAGTGTTCTTCAGAGATAGATAGATAGATAGATAGATAGATTAGATAGATAGATAGATAGATAGATAGATAGATAGATAGATAGATAGATGAGAGAGAGAGAGAGAGAGAGAGAGAGAGAGAGAGAAAGAGAGATGTGTGTGTATAAACACAGTTTTAATACTTGAACATAATATGTTGTGGAATTTCAAAAAAAGTATTTTACTGGGTATAATTAGCCACACATCTATTATCCCTACAGAAGGATGGATCCAGGATCTGCCTTCTGTGAGAGAAAGGGACCTTTCACTCAAGGAAGATCCTTCCACCCCATTCTGGGGGATACCAAAGCTCACCCCATTCAATAGGGTTCCCTGACTTTCTGTGTAGCATTTTCAGGAGACTGCTGTGAGAAAGAAGGGGGTATGGAAGTCCACTTCCACTAAAACAGTCGATTCATTTTAAATCTAGATTCAACCCAGAGAAAGTTACACTTATATCCTCCCATAAACTATGAATGGCCTGATCTGCTACCATCACAACATAAATAGAATGATGTTAACTCCATCAAAGCAAGCTGAAATGTACAACTAGGACATCCGAGGAAGGGGAAAATATGACAATTCTGGAGCAGTGTATTCCTGGTTATTGCCTACAAGTTTCAAGAAATCAAAGTCTGATTCACATTGAAAATGAGGTTTTGGCTGCAAGTAAAAATAGAAAAAAACTCCTGCAACTCCTAAAATGCTCCGACCAACCATGCTGGTTAGAGGATGCTGGGAGTTTTAGGACATTTTTCTATCTTAACATGCATAGAAATGTGCTCTTCATTGTACAAACATTTTGGCTAAGAATGATTGTTATCTATATTGAACTAATAGAAGACACAACTTCTCATGTATCAAAATATACAGCTATACCTTTGTTGATTATGTTTATTGCAACCCACCAGGGTCTGTTCAGTTTGCAGATTACGGTAGTCAGTTCCTTCCCTGATATAGCTACTGGGGATGCATGCATGTAGCCATACTAAAAAAAAATCATGGTAGTACCAATCAGCTCTTTAATTGGAACAGGAAGCTGGCTGGTTTAGTACCCCTACGCTCCACACAAAATTGCTGATCAGCATGATAGATTATTTGACTGGGCTATGTGCACACATCCCTGGCTACTGCACATGCACACATCTGGATCTTGTCCAAAATT
This sequence comes from Anniella stebbinsi, assembly GCA_029215795.1. NCBI lineage: Eukaryota > Metazoa > Chordata > Lepidosauria > Squamata > Anniellidae > Anniella > Anniella stebbinsi. The sequence continues at coordinate 100,865,570 of JARDYH010000005.1, forward strand.
TAAAAACATAAAATGTATATGCTTAGTATAGAGACCTATTGGGAAGAAACACTCTAAAGCCAAACAATCACATAATAAATGGAGCACAGTTATTAATAGCTATTGCTTCATATCCAAAATCTTGCATAAACGTTTTGCTGGATCAAACCAAAGGTCCATCCAGTAGAGCGTTCTGTTTTTCCAGAGCCAACCAGCTGCCTGTAGAAAACCCATGGGTAGGACATGACTGCAATAGCACCCTCGTACTCATGTTCCCCAGCATACTGCCTCTGATACTGGAAACAACATATAGCCATCAAGACTAGTAGTCATCAATAGCAATATCCTCCATGAATTTGTCCAATCCCCTTTTAAAACCATCCAAATTGGTGGCCATCACTGCATCTTGTGGAAGTGAATTCCATAGTTTTACTATGTGCTCTGTGAAGTACTTCCTTTTATCTGACCTGCATCTCCCATCAATCAGCTTTATGGGATGACCCCATGTTCTAATATTATGGGAGAGGGAGAAAAATGTCCTCAGTCCACTTTCTCCACACCATGCATAATTTTGTACACCTCTGTCATGTCTCCCCTCACTTGCCTTTTCTCTAAGCTAAACAGTCCCAGATGTTGTAATTGTTCCTTGTAGGGGAATTGTTCCAGCTTCTTGATTATTTTAGTTGTCCTTTTCTGCACTCTACAATATCTGTTTTTTTAGGTGCAGTGACCAGAACTGTGCACAGCATTCCAAGTATGGCAACACTACAGATTTATGTAAGGGCAGTATGATACTGGCAGTTTTATTTTCAATAGCTTCGGCAATTGGGCAGTATAGAAATGCAATAAATAAATAAATCCCTTACTAATTATACCTAACAGGAAATTTGTCTTTTTCACAGTAGCCACACTGAGTCAACATTTTCATTGAGTTGTCAACCACAATCCCAAGATCTCTTGGATAAAATTTTGTGTTGTACAAGTATTTTGGATATAAATGCCCCAAATGGCTTCTAAAATGTATTTATTTTCAGACATTAATTTTAGTTAGCAGACTGTTAGCACACTGAAGGAAAGCAAGGAGAAGAAGAATTTTGAACTGATAATTGATAATAAAAGTATTTAAATCATTATAACTAAAATAGGATGACTCATGTTGCCAGCCTTTAAGGGGAAGTTGTATAATTCTAGAGCTTTTTGTAGACTCTAAATTCAACACCAGCAATATTCCTTACACCTATAATTGTTCAGCTTATGTCCCAAAGAGTTTTGACAATAACTGTTATCAGGAGAGGGAAATCATAGCAACCTGTCTGATAAACATGTTTCCCTGCCTTCACACCCTGGTGAGCACTGTGACACTCTACTTTTATCATCTAGTGTGTGCTCAGAATGAGCTTAGAACAGCAATTGCCAGGAATAGGCAGGCGATAAACTACATTGATTTAACACATCTTGTTTTCAATCATGCTCGGATTTTCTGAGCACGCATTTTTCCTGTACTCTAGCTTGTAGCTTTTATCTGACGAGCTGATCCCTTTTCACTGGAAAATGAAAAGGTCGCACAATAAGACACGGTTTACTGGAACTCCAACATGCACCGGGGAAAGTATTTTAGATAAATACTGGCAGACATAGTGGAGCTGAATTTCAACACCACAATTGCTTAACAACAATACTTATTACTTGCCTAGAACAAGCCTACAAGCACCTTATGGCTCACAGTAGGGGAGAACACCAAGTTAGATGTGGCAGCTAAAAAAAAGCCTTCCACAAGACTGTTTAAAGATGTAGTGCTCCTTTAAACTTTTATACCTAAAGTAGGGAAAAAGTGATACTCACTAGCTCATTGAGAAATACACAATAAGGCATTTCACAATATATGAATTCCCAGTAAAATGGAAAAGCTATTTTTGTGAAATTATAAGATTAAAGAAATAAAATCCAATTAATGAATTCTCCATGGCAGAAATCCTAAAAATGCTTACTTGGAAGTAAATCACATAGATTACTTCTGAATAAACATATTTAGGATCAAAGTGAAAGTCATGGTTGAATTTGTATAGGAAGCTGCCTTATACTGTCAGATTATCTGTTCCTTTAGCTCAGTATTATCTTCTCTGGCTACCAGCACATTATCAGGCAAAGGTCTGCTTACCTGATCCTTCTAACTGGACATGGATAGAACTTGGGATTTTCTTTATGCAAAGTATATGCTCTACCACTGAGCTATTGTCCCTCCCAGAATTGTCTATTAGAAAATCTAATGTCAGTTTTTCCACTTACTCAATATAGACAGTAATTTTTCAACAGACACATCGTAGTAACCATTTCCCACAGAGGACATCAACAAAAATCAATATGTTAAAGCCACCTGGGGTGCAATCCTATGCATGTTTAGACAGGAAAAAGTCCTACAATTTCCAGTATTCCTCACCCAGCATGTTTAAACATACATAGGACTGGGCCCTAAATTACCCCACAGAGGGTACCTCTAAACAGACACTTTCCATCGAGTTGGCTTTGCACTGGTGCCAGTTGGGTTACATGATGCTGCCACCAGTGCGAAGTCATCCAGGGTCAAAGGCCATTTGCACCGCTCTAAAAAAGTCAGGCATTTACCCCGACTTTTTTAGAGCGGAGCGGGCTGGGCAGGGAAGGGGATGGAGCAATGAGCCATAAGTTTGCTGCACCGCCTCCACAATCCTCTCCCCATTTAATTTTTTTAAAAAACAACAACAACAACTTACCTCCGAGTAAAGGAGGCCGCCGCCCCAGCTGCCCCTCCAGCTACTGCTGGGCAGGCGCGGGCACGGCGGCAGCGATGACAGGAAAAACCGCTGTGGCACTCCTCACTTGAAGACTGGTGGAAGGAGCGTCAATGCGCAGCATAGCACCTGCTGCCGCAGCTGCGCATCAGAAGAGGCGCCATCAAGCTGAGAGCCAGAGGTTATAAACTGGAAAAGTCAACATCTTTGCCTTTTCCAAACTTATATTATGCCACCTCTGCTACCTCAGTAATGCTGGCCCTGGCTTCATTGTAAGGCATGGTTGAACTTTTGCAAGGATAGACTTGCTCCCTTGTTACATTTCTCTTGGAAGATTCTGAGATGAAAAGTTCAAATCATCAAATTGCTGCATGCCAGAATGCCCCTATCCATAGAATCTTCCAAGGGAAATGTAATAAGGGAGCAAGTCCACTCCCACAGTGGTAGAAGTCAGGACTTCCAATGAAGTTGTTACCCACCCACCCCAATTGATGGGCCTAGAAAGGTGGCACAACATGAGTTGGATAGCAAAAGGACAAGGCATTTGAAACCTCTGACAAGTAATTTAGAGATTCATGATTCAAAGTCAGTGGCGCAATATTACACCTTGATTGCATTTATCAGAGCTTTTCTAGGGCAGAGCAAATGACTGGATTGTGAGCCACTCACTAAACTCAGGATGACATTTCCACTGCAAATCAGTGACAGCTTATGATTCTAAATGTTTTTAAATGCACTGTGATTGATATACAGGGGTGTGTGAGCGTGCAAGTGCATGCACACCCAGAGAAAAGAGTTAAGATGAGCTTCCGAGAAAGGGGCATTCAAAGTGTGAAGCAGCAACAATGTTCTGCTAGGAAGGTTTCACAATCTCTGGTACAGAATCCTGTCAATCAACAGCGACCACCAACTAGAACAGCAGAGTTCTCCCCGCCCCCACTTTATTTATCAATGTAGGGCTCAAGTGGATCAGAAAAGGGGGTATAATACTTCACTCTCATCCTCTTGGAGAAGCTTCACATATGAGAAAAGAAGGTTCATTCAGCCTTTTCTTCCATCTTTCCACTCACCCTTGGGTGTGGCCACCCCCTTGGTGGCCAAACATCAGAGAAATTTTCGTTAGTCTATCTTGCACTGGCCTTATATGGAACTTCACAGATGACATATGCTCTCTGTGTTTCCTCCCCCTTCTCATGAGATAGGTCAACTTCCATTAGGAGCTGTGACTCTATTGTAAAGGAAACACATCCATCGCTCCTCTCTGACTACAACATCTCCTCCATTGATGGCAAGGCACCTGGAGTAATAGGCCTGAGGTTGCTTTGACATGCCCACACCTTCTCATTCCATCAGAAGAGGATCCACAATCCCTACATCATCATCATCATCATCATTATTATTAATTTTTTATTGCATTTATATACCACCCCATAGCTGAAGCTCTCTGGGCAGTTTACAAAAATTTAAAACATTGAATATTAAAAAAAGATATACAAAATTTAAAAAGCATAAAACAGATTATAAATACAATATCCATTTAAAACATCTATTCTCGGTCAAACAACAACAACAAAACCCTCAACATACACTGTTAAATGCCTGGGAGAAGAGAAAAGTCTTGAGCTGGTGCCGAAAAGACAACAATGTTGACGCCAGGCAAGCCTCGTCATGGAGATCATTCTATAATTGGGGGGAGCCACCACTGAAAAGGCCCTCTCCTTTGTTGCCATCCTCCAACTTCCCTCAGAGTAGGCAACCGGAGGAGGACCTTCGATGTGGATCATAGTGTACAGGTAGGTTTGTGTCGGGAGAGGCGTTCCGTCAGGTATTGTGGTCCCAAGCCGTGTAAGGCTTTATAGGTTAAAACCAGCACCTTGAATCGGGCTCAGAAACCTACAGGCAGCCAATGCAAGTGGGCCAGAGTTGGTCTTATATGTTCGAACCTTCTGGTTCCTGTTATCAATCTGGCTGCTGCATTTTGCACAAGCTGCAGCTTCTGAACCATCTTCAAAGGCAGCCCCACGTAGAGAGAATTGCAGTAATCCAACTTGGAGATTACCAGAGCATGGACAACTGAAGCCAGGTTATCCCTGTTCAGATAGGGACGTAGCTGGGCCACCAGCCAAAGTTGGTAGAAGGCACTCCATGCCACCGAGGCCACCTGAGCCTCAAGTGACAGAGATGGTTCTAGGAGAATCCCCAAGCTACGAACCCGTTCCTTCAAGGGGAGTGCAACCCCATCCAGAACAGGTTGAACACCCTCCATCCGGTCAGAGGAACCCCCCACTAACAGCATCTCAGTCTTGTCTAGATTGAGTTTCAGTTTATTAGCCCTCATCCAATCCATTGTCGCAGCCAGGCACTGGTTCAGCACATCCACAGCCTCACCTGTTGAAGATGAAAAGGAGAAATAGAGCTGCGTGTCATCAGCATACTGATGACAACGCACTCCAAAACTCCGGATGACTGCATTCAACAGTTTCATGCAGATGTTGAACAGCATGGGGGACAAGACTGACCCCTGCGGAACGCCATACTGGAGAATCCACGGGGCCGAGCAATGTTCCCCAAGCACCACCTTCTGGAGCCGACCCGCCAAGTAGGAGCGGAACCACTGCAATGCAGTGCCTCTCACTCCCAACTCAGCCAGTCGTCCCAGAAGGATACCATGGTCGATGGTATCGAAAGCCGCTGAGAGATCAAGGAGAATCAACAGTCACACTCCCCCTGTCCTTCTCCCGACATAGGTCATCATACAGAGTAGCCATGTTGGAGGTGACAAACACTTAGAAATTCACCCATTTAGCTGGGGAGGGAGGTGTTAACTGACCACATTTTAAATTGATGCTAATTAGTTAATTAGATTAATCCATTTGATTAACTGATTGATTAGATTAATAACATTGCTGTCCCAAAAGAAATACAATGCAACACTGAATCATTGAAATACATAATAAAGCAAACTTATTTCAATGCAATTACATATTCATTGCAGACCAAGTTTGTTCTTGTGCAACACAACAGAAGTGCATTTTCTACTTTTATGCTTCTAGGCCTGAAAGTTTGTTGCATGAAGAAAGGTAGCATTGCTTTCCATTTTCAGCAGTGATCCATAACCGAAGAGAAGCACTTGTTTTATTTACTGGGGGAGGGTGGCGTTCTAATAAAATATCAGAAATTGCCTGTTTGTCAGAAGCGGAACACTGGATTAGTTGGACTGGTGGTCTTATTTGGGATGGCAAATCCTGTTTCCTTTCAAAAAAAGTTGTCCTTATGTTGCTTAAAATATACAGAAACTGAATTATTTTTTCTAAAAAAAGATAGCCAAATACTTTTTGTTTTATGGAGGCAAAGTCCTTGGGGGATTGTTTAAAACCCAACTAATATTCTTGAGTGCTGAAGTTTGCAGTGTTGCCTTTTACACTATCAAATGTGTGTAAAAACACTTACTGATAGATAGTTCTTATCGGTTACACATTTGAAGAAGCTAAGGAGAGGAAGTTATTCTGTCTAAATATCAAGAATGACTTATGCTCTAGGGCTTTTGGTAAGTGGATTTTCAGAGTGCAGCATTTCAAGAAGAGACATATTTGTACAAAAAAAGCTTCCTTGGGGATAATGCTTTATTGAGGTATTACTGCATTCACGGTGACACAGAGGCTTGGGGGTAAAAAGCACATTTGAACCTAAAATATGATCTACAGGTTCATTAATTAAGCTGTTCAGCTCCACAAACAGTAGAATTTAAAAACAATAGCAAGAACTTCATCTGGGTTGAAGTCAATGAGACCTTTGTCACTGCATACAGCTATGGAATTCCCATCTAGGGGCCCTCTAGAAATCCCCCTTATATAGGTTCAGTTCTTTAAGGTGTCCAATCACCATTTGTCATGCATTTCACACACTGATACAGAGGGATGATTCACACGTGCATAGTCATCCCTTGATGAATGGGCCATCATATATCAAATACTTCATACCACCTCACATTATCTCAGATTCAATGTTGTCCAAAAAAGTAGATTGATTCAGATGCAAATCATCAACTGTTTAGTAATCATGTGGTGAGAAATAAAGTGATGTCCATTCTTTTCCTCAAATACAGAGGGAAGATATTCCAACAGCCCCAATATGATAATTACCACTGTTGCATGTTTAGACTTTGTTTCACATCAATTATGTATTTTCTTCCATTATACAACTTCATCATAAATACAACCTTGAGAAAAGGATCTTCCAAAAGAATTCTAATGACAGTCAACTTTACAACTATGGTTCACTATCACCTTGAGAATTATCACATCCAAAGAATTGCCCCTACTCTTGCATATTTCACTAAATCCTAGATGCAATATCAGGTGCCACCACCTGTGCAGGAACTGTAGATGAATATGACAGCCTGTCACCAAAAGCTGGCTGGGTGCGGGAGGGGATCTTACCTTTTCCTAAATTTGCCTAGATTTTTACAGCTCAGCACCACCATAGGGTGAGTAAGGCAGAGTGAGGGAGGGCAATCAGTCAGCATTCCGTAGGGACCATAATTCCATCCATCCATCCATCCATCCATCCATCCAATGAAATAGATTCATGTTGGGCTTTTGGGATAGAGTAGCCTTCCCTAACCTGGTGTCCTACAAATATTTTAGACTACAACTCCCAGGATTACTGATCATTGCCCTTGCTGGCTGGGTTGATGGGAGTTGAAGTCCAAAACATATGGAGGGCATCAGGTTGGGGAAACCTGGGATAGAACATTTTGCTAGTATACTGACCATCCTGGTATCTGAGGTTTCTACAGTGGTATCAAATTTGATGTTGAGGTTTGTTAGGCTTTAGTACTGAGAGATTTGACCACCAGTTTGAAGTTTCTCAAAGAAGATCAGCTGGACCATCATGAACACTCAATCTATACCTGTTTCATAAACTCATGTATGAAACAGGTCATACTCTATGAGATTTGTTTGAGATTAAATGAGTATGATTTGTTGGCAGGAGAGTTGGAGTTGCCGCTTAGTCATGGACAGTTTCCATCTGATGAAGCTTGGTATCATTATTGCTCTACTGCTCTTAGCCACAGTAGGAATGAAGAAAATTCATATGGTCTTCTCCCAACAGATTTAGATGGAACAGGTTTTCAGATAGCACTCAAGGTTTTTATTGGTGATATTGCAAGCTATTCTTTCAATGGACTACAATGGTGAGTTCACCTCAGTTGCAGATGTAACTGATAGTTACACTTGTCTAGCTCCTTGATGATGAAGTCAATGAGAAGTAGAATACAATGAAACATTTGGACCATAACTCAGTGGTAGACTATGTGCTTTGCATGCAGAAGGTTTTAGCTTCAATTTATGGCATCCCAGTGAAAAATATTAGATAGCATATGATAGGAAAGACCTTTATCTGAAACACCAATTGGAACGCACAATATTGGGCTGGATGAGCGAATGGCCTGACCTGATAGAAGACACCTTTCTACAGTAAGGATGGTGGATGGTGGCTAGAGCACAACTGGAGAAAGATGTGGGATTAATATTCAATCAATTCTGAGTTAGAATACAGATGGTTTGACTGCCCACTGGACATGCCCTTCGACATTGATACACCCACTGATCATGCCCCCCTGTAAGACAGTATGTCTGGTATTCGTGTAAGAATGTATGACAAATTTGTTTCAGCCTATTTTTGAACAGGATTTACCCAGTTATCACCTTCCGGACTAAACATTGATTTGGACACAGTATGTGGTTGAAGTCTGTACATTTCCAAGCTTTCAATGTGATTCGCGCCACCCCCCAAATGCATTCAATAGCATGTGCACGTCTGAAAAATGCACATGAAAAGAGCTGCACTTTTGAAAAATGTGCAAATACACTTTAATCAATGGGAGAGGTATGCCTACATTTCAAAGATACGAACATTTCTACATAAGTGTTAAACAGGCCTTAAGTGCATATAGTTGAATATTTGTAGGGCTTCTATTCCCAACTGGGGCTCCAATGAGATTAAGAGCCTTATGTGCATACAGGTGTATGCAAATAGATTCCTTTAAAATTAAAGCCCAACATATAGCTACTCTTGGAGAATGGGCAGTGGGTAATTAAGTGTAAGGTAGGGGTGAGGAAGCTCAGGCCAGGGGACAAAATCTTGAAGTTTTCCAAAAAGCCACACCCTTCCCTCCCCAAGCACTGGTCTCCAGGCTTGTGCACAGTTCCCCAACCCCATTCTAAAGGTTTGAAATGCGCCCCCCCCCCCAAGGTTTAATTACTGGCAATAAGACAATAAGCTAAATTTTTATATATATTTTGGCCCTGGCTCTTTCGACTCTATTGGGTTTTGACCATGGAGGTCTTCCCTGAAATTGTATTCTGCACCTTTGGTATAAGCTAGCAGACATGATCCCATTCCTCCTCACATGTTCACCTCAGTCCATTAATCCATAATATTCCTCTGAATATTATGGATTAATACATTGCAATACCTCTGGGTTACCTTAAAACCAACCAACTAACCAAGTCTTGAGGTACCTTAAACACGAACAAATTTATCATGGCATAAGCTTTCATGGAAACTGTTAATTTCATCAGATACATCCATAAAACTTGTGCCATAATAAATTTGTTCAACTTCAAGGTGCTACAAAACTCTGTTGTGTTGGTACAACAGATTTACACTGCTATGCCTCTGGAAATAGTTTATATTAGTTATTGTCCCATTCTGTGGTTCCCTCAGGCACGAGGGGGAAGCTGGTAACATCTGCTGGCAGTTAGACCAAAACATAAAGAAATCAGGACCTTGTAGAGGTCCTGCTACTGGAAATCTCTCTTACTAGGCAACAGGATGAGGATGTCTCAGTGGGGAGCTAATGCCAACTTTAAACCTTTTCTTGGCTGACAAGACTAGTAGTGTGGTCAGCTTCAGCCCTCCTGGAACAGCTGCCTAGATTGTTAAAGGTGCCTCACTTGATTTTGTAGCCTGAGATGTCTGAGAGGCTGGGGAGAAGGAGTTGGAAATTACTTGGAAGAGGCCAGTCTTTGCAGTGTTTTCTTTTTCTTTCTGGTAAAGAGAAGCTAAGAACAGACTTGTGAATCAATTATTGCTACCATCTCCCCCTCTTAATTCTGCCCTTTCTAAAATGGCAGCTATGGGCAAATCTTTTCACAGCCGCATTCATCTGAAAGTCTTTGGGGAAAATACATCAAGCAGTATTATTTATCAATAGTTACACTGAAATGGGGTAGGGGCAAGGAATGAACTGGATAAGCATGAGATTCAAGATGAGCAAGGTTTATACTGCCTAATATCTAACCACCAATCCAACTATGAAAACCAAGTTCCTTAACAGCACTCCCTTTATGGGGTGGAAAACCTCTTAAAAGAAGTATAGATATACAAACAGATAATTGTTAAATTATGCAAGTGATGATACAGTATCCTAAATACTCCCATGGGCTGGACCACAGACAAACCAACTTAATATACTTGCGTATAAACATTTATCAGCATGAGCTTTTCTCACTCTGACTGTTATTGCAATATTTTACATACATGCACACACAAACGCTGTGACTATCTTCTGTCTCAACTGGGCTCTTGGTGAGAAAATATTTGATTTATTGCAGAGTTCTCATTTCTCTATATTGCAAATAAAGTATAATTTGATTAAATGTAAATGAAGCAAAAAAAAAAGTTACAGTCTGACACAATTTATCGTAAGAAATGCCTGTCATTTGACTTGGTTTTTAATTCAGAAAGGGAATCTGAGGCTGAATGTAAAATCTGAAGGAAGCATAGCAAAATTTTAGGTTACTTAAAAAACAACAACTGAGCTTGAGCCTAGAATAACTTCTTGCAAATGTTTATTGCAATGTATACCCTACAAACAGTGGTGCCTGGTGCCCATTGAAGTTGATGTAGCAGAAGTAGGCGAAGCTGAGGAGTCTGCTCCACAGCAGGAACCCATTTCTCAGAAAGGGCAAACTGAGGCATACATGTGATCCTAAAAATCATGAGTTTAAAGCAAAGGTTTAGAGGAAGTGTCTCTGAGGCATGCAACATTACAAAACCATTCCTTTGAACTCACATTTGTCTGCTCCGCCAGCGAGGGGAAATTGAGACAAGTTACTTTTACATCATGAATGCTAATCAAGGAGGGAGAGCCACACAGCAAAACAAAAGAATTCCTTTGGACCCACATTTTGCTGCTCCAGCAGCAACCTCTATTGCACAGAAAAACAGTTAGAGAGAAAAAAAGGACAAGGGGAGAAAATAGAAAAAAAAATCGATACCTGTACTCTCACACTCAGGCTGCAACCCTATATCCATTTACCTGGAAGTAAATCTCATTGAAATCAGTGAGATTTAGGCAGGATCTACACTACTGCTTTAAAAAAGTTTGTAACAGTATTGAGAACTGTTGGGGCCCAGGACACACTCCATATACAGTTTTCAAACTGTTTTCAAAGTGTCATATCCTGCTTGGTGTAGATCTGGCCTTAGTAATGAGTTGACATGTATACGATCGTGCTGTCACAGGCCTTTCCACACCAGGCAAAATGCCTGGGATGGCCCCAGGCTGCTTCCTGTGAGTCCAAATGATGCACAGGGAGTCCCGGGGTGGGGTGGGGGAGAGCATGGGATTTTTCTGGGAAACCACAAACCAGAAAAATCCTGATTCTTCCGCAGTCCCGGGAACTTTTCGGGACCATGGAAGAATGTGCCCGCTTGCCCTGGGTGCTGCCATGCTTATTCGTGAGTAAGCATGGCAGCACAGATGGCCACGGAGCCGCAACACGTGGCTCCATAGCCATTGAGGGGGAGCCAAGTCCGCCATCCTCAGAGGGCCCTCTGATCGCATGTGGTTTATACAGCCCTAGAATAAATGCAGATGGCCTGATTCAGATCAAGTCCCTAGTATATGCTGGGGCTGGGGGCTTTAACCCTTCCCCTCTGGCATGTTACTGGGCTCCACACACGTGTTATTTATATTGCGAAATTGTGATTCCTTAAAGCAAATGGATGCTTTTGCAATATAAACTGGAGATGCGCCCCCACCCAATCCAGATCAGGACCATGGGGAGAGTGTTAAATTCCCCCAAACCCACCACTGCCATGCTAGACGATGATGGCCACCTCCCACTTCTTTTGCTCATGTTTCCGTTGCAAAATGGACCCCTTTCAAACCAACTTTTTTTAAAAAATGGAATGTGCTGCCATCTCCTGGTGCATGCAGGAAAAGCGGTGCAATAAAAAACGGCCCCTGAATGGGCCACGTGGTCTTTGTTTACTTCCTCTTTCTCCTCTGGGCAGAAAGAGGAAGTTCTGAGGGATAAAGGGGGGGGGGGTAGAAGCAACAGTAAGGAAACATGATTTCCCCGTGTGCTGATGCTCAAGGTTTGGTTTTCCAGCGGTCCCTCCAAGTAAGGCCTCCATGTTTTCCAGGCTACGGAGAAAGTAATCTGTGCTTGCCTGCTGTGTACGGTACAACAATTGAAGCTATAGAGAAGCTCAGCTAGCTGGCGGCTCTATAATCAGCAGAGACATGGCCAAGCCAGTGGTGACTGTGCTGTCAAGAGACGTAGAAGAAAGGGGACGTACACACTGGCCAATTTGTTTTTTAAAATGATTTTTTGTCTTTTGGGAGCGGCAGGACACCGACCCACTCAAACAGGAGTTCCCACTGCCATTGCCTGTAATACTTTACAATTAGAATAAGATAGAATAAATACACATGTTAAAAAAATCCATGCCTTGGATGCCAATATAGTATGCTGAATACTGAATTAAATTAAATCCACAAAAAGATAAATGCTTGCCTAACAACGTATGGAGCAATCCAAACACCTGCATTGTATCCCTACCTACCTCCAGTCCTGGGCATGGTCAAAATAGGCAGCCTAGTCCCAGACCTCAGGCATATTTGCCGTTGAAAGATCACATGACACAGACTCCAAGCATCAATCACTGGGGCTTCTTGCAACTCCTTAGAACAGTGTCAACAGCTGCCAGCCACAAACAGGAGGCCAAAGGGCTCCCAGCCTTTGGCTGGAAGCAGTTATGGCTGCTCCTATAGTCACAACCTCATTACCAGCTGTTGTACCAGAACTGGGTAGTGTAGCCTTAGATGCTTTCATACAGCCATCTCAGAGTGCTGTGGTAGATACGTATTCTTAATAGTATCTCTGCACCAATGCTGCTTTCCATATTCCTTCTAGGATTCTCTTTTCAACATACTCTTTGTTGTCCTCATACTAATCCTCACAAACATCTGACACATGCACACTCGCAATTCTTCTGCTTGGTATTGCTGGCTCAGAATAGGTGTTTACTTTCAGTAATGCTGCATATGTGATATGATGGCCATGTGCTCACACTCTTACACACAACAATAATCTTCCAGAGGGTTAGCTGTTTTAGCCTGTTACTGAGCCTATCTACACTACTGCTTTAAAACGGTTTATAACAGTTTTAAACTGGTCAATAATGGTTATTAACCGTTTTAAAACTGTTACAAACCGTTTTAAAGCAGTAGTGTAGATAGGCTCACTGTAACAAGAATCTTGATCAATGGGCAAAAAAAAAAAAAAAAAGAACCCCAAGAGGGGAAAAGTCTCTGCGTGTTTTATGGGAGGGGAAGGTTGGGACATATTCATGCGATTATTGGAATACCTGAAGTTGGTAAAGGTCAAATAAACTATGACTCCCCACCCCATTCTAAAGAAAAAGGAGAACTCATTTGTGAGTCGTGTACGGTGAAGGGTTGAATATGCATAACATGAGTTAACAAAATGGAAAAAGACTGATGGGTGGAAGTGGAGCAATGACTCATACACTGTCAGACATTTGTCCAAACTAATCTTTGGCAGGATAGTAGTTCCTTAATTAGTATAGTTTTGGCAAAAAGAAACCAGTAAGTTCCATCCACTAATGATAAAGCAGAAGTGAAATTTCAGATGGAGACAAATGCTTGATACATTTTAGGTCTCATTTTCTTTAAATGTTGATACATTTCAACCACACTCATAATTATAGATGACCATATTGTAGCTATTTTATTGCTGCCCTTTCCCTCATAAATTTTAATTTTGGAAATGTTAAGTGAAAAATGTAGTTTCCATTTCCTACAAATTGCACACTATTTGGTTTTAACAAGAAAATAGAAATAATAGCGAATTTCTTTGCAGTGAATTTACAGTATAGATGAGACATTTTCCCCTTTCCCTTGCAAGAATACTAAAGTTAAAAAAATCTAAAATGCAAAGTTAAAAAAGTGCTTTTTAAAAAAACTTAGCATATTTCAAAATCTTAACAAATTAATACGATTGTTGTTGTCTTTCCTGTTCTGTTTTTTCAAGCAACAGCCTGAAACAAGTCAAGTTGAACACATACTACGGGAAATCCTGTAATAATAAGATGTGTACACAATTGTCATGATCTGTCAGAATAGGTCTAGCTGTTAAATGGATCTCACTGAAACCATACTGAAAAACTTACAGAAATATTTTAGAATAGTACAATCCAATGCAAACTTGTTTGGGAGTTAATCCAAAAGTTCTCAGTGTGATTTACTTCCAAATCAACATGCAGAGGATTTTGATGTAATTCCTCTTAAGATTCTCTGAAAGGCCTAAACCACTACGCTTGGCCAAATGACTTTGTGGCTCTGGGAAGCAGTAGTGGAGATACGCATGCCATAGTCAGCACTCTGCAAGTGCACAGTTGCTGTGTGGATAGTTGCCCCTGTTGACATCAGCAACTTGCGACTGATTTGGGGTGACTATCAACTCAACAACTGTGAACTTATGAACATAGGAAGAGCCCTGCTGGATCAGACCAAAAACCTATCTAGTCCAGCATTCTGTTCACACGGTGGGCAACCACCTGCCAGCCAAAAGGTACTTGCTGCCATAGGCAGGGTAAAGCGGTTGCCTCAGGCGGCAGATGCTGGAAGGTGGCAGCAAGGGGCCTGAGGAGAGAGCTGTGTGCCTTACAGCCTGTCCTATGCTCCCTATGGGAGCCCACTGTCTTCAGATTCAAAGGAGTATGCTGTCCCATCACCAGTGTTGTAGAAACAGTCTAGTCAGCTTTTGTACATGAAACAGAGAGGGTGCCATCTTGTTCTTCATTTCAGGAAGCAAAATGTCTTGGGCCAGCCCGTGTGTGTGTGTGTGTGTGTGTGTGTGTGTGTGTGTGTAATCCTAGAGTCAGCTATGGTGGGCCCTGGCATTTGCCCCACTGTGCTGGGTGGTGATGCAAGGCCTGGATAGAGGACTTCCTTCCTTTATTTATTTATTTATTTATTTAACTTATTAGGCATAATCTTTGCTGGGATAGCATCTAAAGCAATGTATAAAAGGACTGATTAGGTAATGATGGAGAATAGTGAATGAGTACACATGCATATACTTTTCTAGATCAGAGTGGGAAGACTTCTGGCTTGTGGCAACATCTATGGGTTTGTTTGCTTTTTGCTAGAACCTCAAGATGCACCAACCTGAGTCAAGTGCAAAATAGATACACTATACATGAAAGACTTCTGAGTTGAAGAATTTGTTTTGAGTGCTAGAACTGAACTGAGTTCAAAATCATTCAAAACAAAAATCCACTCAGAGTTACCCCCCATCCCAAGCTTTCTTTATCTCATCAATATAATTTGAATGGTGGGAGTTGGGAAATTCTTATTGGTTGACTGCAAATTACCCATCAGATCCCAGTCTATCTTCTACCAACCTCTATTCTAGATCACACCCAATATTTCCAACAAATAACTTAACTTCACAGAAAAACGACAATTTTACTGAAATGCCAATTCACTCACTGTGAATAGACTATGGTCTTCTTTCACATTTACATATTCATTTTCCTTAGGAACTGGTGACAGCTAAAGCATGGCATTTCCAAGGAGCCTCTTGCAATTCATAGGTCAATCAATACTCATTGACATTTTTAGAAGTTTTTGCCACTTAAGGACAACGTTAACTGACTATGGTCACATTTTCCAATAATTATTGTTGTGGTACAGCTCTGGCGGAAACTCTAGAAGGGCTCTGTCACAAATTATCCTGTGGTGGGAGCCACAGGGTTAAGAAAAGTTTAGGTTTCTGTTTAAGGAACATCTCTGTTCAGAAGACTAGAAATGCAAGTATATTATATCAGGTGCTGTTTTCATATCTCGGGCAATTTTTCTTCGATTTTCATCTTTCCATGTTAACTTGTGGCTATTTTCTTTTATAAAATCCCATCTGATAAATTATTTATTTCTAATTATTACATGTAGTGCTTTTGCAGAAGTCAGCAAATAAACAAGAAAACAGTACTGCACAAAGTGGTGACTGTATAATCATTATACTATATTGTTACGTAAAACTACTTAGGTGAACCTTATCTAGCATTCATTCTCAAATTAAACAATGCTTTTTGGGACATACACAGCCAGACTTTTTCAATAGTTATCATAAAGGTCAATATCCGCAGGGCAATGTGATCTTGTCCTGCTTACCACCATCACCATGCACCATGTTGCCCCAAACAAAAGTCTATTTGGTGTACATCAGAAAAAGTTTTCCACATGTAGAGATGTGCATGCAGAGCGCTCCTACAGACAAAGACAGATGACGGGCAATCAAGGTCCCTCCTCACTTATAGGAGCTCTCTGTATATCTATCTGTATATTGGAGAACAATTTCTGAGAAATGGACAGTCATTGCCTGGGGGGCAAGGTGGAGGTAAACACCGATGGCAGTGCAAGAGGCTAACTTGTACAGCCCCTTGCCCCCCCCTGCACACACACTCGTTCAATGCGCTGAAGGGGCTGTGCATATCCCTCTCATAGGTACGAGACTCATAGGTATTACATAGCAATGGTTAACAAATGTTTTAAACTTGTATTTAAAGCAAATGGTAACTGATCATTATTTCTATTATGGTAGTGATAAGGTGCATCGAGGCTAAAAAGAAACCATACTTTGCTATACAATCTCCCTTCCAATAAGATTGGAATAAAATACAGATTTAAAGACTGGATACCTGTATAGAAAGGGGGACAATGGAACCGTAGCAATTGGTGTGATAGTCAAACAAATCCCCATGTCACCGTCCTAATTACTCAGGGTTGAAATAAGATTCAGGAAGGAAAGAAAAGGATTTGTGTTGTCATAAGTGCTGGTGTTTTACAGCAGACCACTGTGGTTTGAAAGCCATACTGTGTTGTGATTATTTTGAGCAGGGGTTCCTCTCTCTCTCTCTCTCTCTCTCTCTAACAATCCTATCTCTGCAAGGCCCATGTAACGAGGCAATACTATCTCTGAAATAATGAGCAAAGGAATGCAGTTCCAATCTCAGGTGCGATTTCACACACTAAAGAACCAGATCAATATGACCAGCAGCAGGCCGCTCAATATCCCCTGAATTATTGCTTCATTTTTCTTCTTATTATAGATGAGTTGTGTTATTATTTTCCTCAAATCGATATTTTACAACCTTTTTTATCCGTTTCTCCATAAATTTTGTGATTACTTTAAACTGGGAATTCCGGTACACTAAATAAGATGCAGTATCTGAAAGGTAGTGAGTGTGCCAAAATGTTTTTTTTTCTTCTTTTTAACAACTCAGGCACTATACCAAGCTGAAAGGGGCAGGTTTGTCAAAACGTGAGTGGAAAGTTTTTCACCAAGATATGTTGAATTGGATCTTGGAAATGCAAATTGCTTTGAAAAATCAAAGCATGAGCTTGAACAGATCCTGTGTTTGAAACACAGAGAATTGGGATGCACGATGCACCTAAAATTTAATTCCAAGCAAAATCTGCCTCTCCGCCACCTCTGTGCATGATCTCAGTTAAAGGGCCAACATAATTCACTGAAATTGTTTCTTACAAAGCAGATAATTCTGTGCACCTTAAAATGATTTAATTAGCTTCCAGAGCTGTCTCCTGCTAAGTGTTTAAAGTGTCTGCAAATCAAATCATGTTAACTCATCTGCTGCAGTACTCTTAGTGTGTCTTAACAAAAAAGTGTCTTCTTTAGACATTAATGGAAACTACCCACAGACCCCTTGGAGAGGAAGCAATATAAGTTAATTACCCAGTGATTTGGGTATTACACTGAAATCCCATACTGTTTGTATGGTGGCTTACCTCTCCCAAATCCGACAATGCACTTGGCTAACATAACAATCTTAGAAAGTCAATAGGTGTTCACAAAATTCATCTAGGATAACACTTTATTTATTTATTTATTTATTTATTTTTTGAGGCATTTATATATCAGTTTTAAGATATAACAGCCTTACAAACCAATGATATGATCAAAAGCATAAAGTGAGATGTTAAGTACTACATTCAGCATCCAATTTATCGGCGAATCACACATTCTAACTAAAAAAGACACCCTCTATTCTTAATTGCCAAATATTTACAAGATGTAAGCACCAGGATTTTAATCTGGCATGTGGAAAAATAATACATGTGGCATACACAAGCAGACCACTTTTTCTTTTCTTTTTTTTCTACCAAAGGTTTATGAGCTGTTCAGTAATAATTGCAGTTAAGAGTATGCTTTAAGGTTCATTACAAACAAGTTCTGATGAGTTTTTAGTAAGTATTTCTATTATCATTTAGAGAGCATTTTTACAATCTAATCCTATGCTCTAAAACACAACAGCAATGTAACACAGGCCTAAGCTACCAACATAAACACAAGGGAACAATTCTACCGTCACACCAAACCATGTAGGCGCATTTACAATGGTGCTTTCAACTTAAGAAGCCATATCATAGTTTGAGCTTCCAGAGAGAGAGCAGGAGAACCACATCTTTTCACTCCATCTTCTCCTGACTTCTCTCTGGTGCAAAATACAAACACTTTGCTCCCATCTCTATGGTGCAGCAACCTCTGGAGGTGGAGCAACTCCCGCCTCCATGTTGCACCTGCCATAACTATGATTTGCCAACAGTTTATGAAATCAGACATGACATTGAATCACAGTTAGTAGAAACTGTGTTTTTGCAAACTAGCTACAAACCGTAGTTTGATATCCTGGTTTGTCTGTTCTTTGCAAATAGTGTTTTGTAACTAGCATAGGCTTAGATTTAACATCCAAACCATTATACTTATACAGGTGGTGAAAGACAGAAGTCATCGACACTGATGTCCTAGGACAGGGAAATGGCCTTGTATGGCACAGCATCATGAAGTGGTGCAAACCCCTCCCACCATCCCCAAAACAGAATAGCTGCTTCAAAAGATCCCTAACACAGAGAAGCAACAGTTCCAAAATGATTGTATGGTTTGGCTGTATGTGGAAAAAGGGGTGAAACGGCAGTACCATAGATCCCAACAGCCATCACTGTGTGCAGTCCTCTGGAGCAATCTTCCTAACCCAGTGCCCTCCAGATGTTTTGGACTGCAACTCCCAGAGAGTTGAAGATGAACACATTTGTAGGGAACCAGGTTAGGGATGGCTGCACGAGTGAAACCCTGAGCCAGCAAGAAGCTGAAATGAGGTAAGTTGGAGATGCATGAAAATGAGGAAGTGATGAACTGCTTGGATCCCCATCACTTTCATTTACTAGCATCATGGCTCTTAATGCATCATGGCTCTTATTGCATCATAACTGCTAATACCAGGAAAAGAACCAGGCTTTCTTTGCACACATCAATATGGTTCCCATTTTGACAGATGTAGAAATCAGGCTGAAACTAGCTTACTATAAGGACTGATTCCTTAACCTGTCTTGTTGTGTAGGGTGACCAGATTTTGGAACCCAAAATCCCGGTCCCCCCCGCCAACAACCCCCCCCACTAAGCCACCCCCCCCACCCAAAACAACCCCCCCACCAAGCCACCCACCCCCAAAAAACATCAGCCCAGACCTACCGGGGCGGGTTCTCTTCTGCTGCCGCCGCCGCCGGGTCCGCCGCCGCGCCACCGCCACCGCCGCCGGGTCCCCCACCGGCTTGTAAGGCCAGCGGCCGTGCGGAAAAGGCAGGGGAGGGCCGGATCCGGAAGTGACGTAATCGGCCCTCCCCCGCCTCTTCCGCGCGGCTGCTGGCCTTACGAGCCGGCGAGGGACCCGGCGGCGGCAGCAGCGCGGCGGCGGCAGCCCCGGTGGCGGCAGCACAGTGGCGGCCCCGGTGGCGCGGCGGCGGCCCCGGTGGCCCCGGCGCGGCGGCGGACCTGGCCACCCCAGCAGGTAAGTGCCCTGCGCCTCACACTCCTTACCCGCAGGGGCGTCCGCTTCCCTCCGGTGCTCGAATCTACTGAGAAACAGGCTTTGCGGCCTGTCTCTCAGTATCGAGCCGGGTGATGACGTCATCACCTGGCGCACTACTGAGGGACAGGCCGCGAAGCCTGTTTCTCAGTAGATTCGAGCACCGGAGGGAAGCGAACGCCCCTGCGGGTAAGGAGCGTGAGGCGCGAGGGAGGGCACTTACCTGCTGGGGCGGCTGCTTCCCGGGCTCCTCCGCCGCCACCGCCGCCGGGTCTACCGCCGTTCCTTGCTTGCTGCCACCGCCACGTGACCCCCCGCCACCCCGGTTTGCCCCCCCGCCCCCCAGTTGGGCCGGTTCACCCCTGGATTCCCGGTTAGGACCAGGAAACCCTGAGCCATCTGGACAGCCTATTGTTGTGTGGAATGAAACATATCTGGGACTTCCCAGCTCTCACCCAGGCCCAGCTTTCCAGCAGCTCCTGCAAATGAAGCTGTTGGCAGGATGAACAGTTTCCTTCTAGAGTGCTTTTACAAAGTACGTCCTTTGTGAATCTGCTTGCTTGTCCTTGAACCTCTGTTTCTCCATGCTATGCAAAGTTTCTATGAACTTTCCTTTGAATTCTAATTATGGGCCGCCTGTATTATATATGTAAGACCCTTTACAAAGGAGCTGACATCAGGTTTTAAAAGGCTTCATTTATACATCACCAATCGTTGTGATCTCTGGGGTCATTCTGTTCCTTGCGCATCAAAGCTGTTGTTTCGTTTGTGCCACCAACCTTTCCCATGAATTGCAATTAGGTGTGAACTCCAACCCACCACTCAAGAAAGGGTGGAAGTTCTCAGGTTCATCGCAAGGCACAAAGAGGGCAAGCAGCTTGAATACATTAGCCACAGGGTTATATCACTATAGTGTAAAAAAAGTAATTAATTGCCAGAATCATCCTGTTGATCATATATATATATATATATATATACACACACACACACACACACACACACACACACACACACACAATCATGTGTGTGTGTGTGTGTGTGTGTATATATATGCACACACACATATATGTTAAAGGTGTTAAATCCAACTTGATTTTAATTTGGAAAAAAATATGTCATGTCTCTAGCCTGCCAGAATGCCATCCCATTTACTCTAGAAACCCTCCAATAATGTAAGGTGTAGTAGGGACTAGCTTTGTTATCTATTGGTCAGAGGAAACTTTGTAGATGCACAGAAACACTCTGTTCA
The DNA here is from genome assembly GCA_029215795.1 of Anniella stebbinsi. Lineage (NCBI taxonomy): Eukaryota > Metazoa > Chordata > Lepidosauria > Squamata > Anniellidae > Anniella > Anniella stebbinsi. The sequence goes on from JARDYH010000005.1 coordinate 100,886,774, forward strand.
TTATTTCTCCAGAGGCAGAGCCCCGGAAGCAAACACAGACCAGATTAATCCCAGGCATTTTAACAACCAGTAATTGATAGAGATCCAATATTGTAAATTGCATGTGCCGGCAATTAAGACTTGGTACAACTATCTGCATTTCCAGGATTTTAAAACCTAAAAACTTCTTAGTTCTTCTCTCTCTCTCTCCTTTTTTTTTTAACTAAGCGAGAGAGTTTTGCCACCACCTTCAAGTGGCAGCCTGGCTGCTCTCAACAGCCTGGCCATGTTCCGGGGGCAGGATGCGCCTGTGAATTATATTCCATCATAAAGTAGCATCATACCCACAAACATTCTGTCCCAGCAGTGCCAAGATTTTTTAAAATAAAAAAGGAAAACGCTTGGCCACCTTATATTTAAAGGTAAGACCATCACCATAAAAATTCTTAGAACTGACCCCCGCAAACTGGAGCATATTCCCATACATACACTTTTGAAGGGGGCAAATGGTTCTGTGAAAGCGTATGTGTTTGAGTGTGGTTGGGGAGTGGGATATTTGGAAAGCTTGAAACAGAAAGCATTTTCTCTGTGATAAAAGTACAACCGCTGCTTGATCATCTATTACACAGCTACAGCCTAATCCGACACACTCTTATTTAGAAGTAAATCCATTGTTTTCAATGGGTCATAATCCCAGAAAAGTGCTCATAGAAGTGTATGTTGATTAGAAAACACACATAAGCAGCTGTCCAGTTCCATATACAAACTATTACTTATTTTTAAAGTTGTGCTTCTCCAAATACTGAAAGGCTAGCTCCTTTAGCATTTAACTTGCAAGTCCTTCCTGTCTGCTCTAGCAGAACAATTATTTCTTCATGTTCAGTTTCTGTTCCACATAGAGATACAGAGGGGAAAGAAAAGGGATTCATAGGTGTTTTCATATTCTTTAATTAACCCTACATCTGCTGGAAGTCAGGGTTTCCTGGTGGTAACCACTAGTACCAAGTCCAGGTGCAAATGAACAAACAGTTCAAATTGGCAGCTTCTAGTGCCAGAGGTTAACCATGATTTATGTTCACCGGAAGAAAGTGAAAGATTATGTTGGCTGAGTTGAAGTGGTGGAAGAGTAAAGGGACAACAAGGAGTATAACCGAAAGACATGGCATTTCACAGTACTTTGCTGTTCCACCTTGTTGAAAGAAAGAATTAAGCCCATTTCAAGAAAAGCCAATAGTCTTTTAGGTCTCTATTCAATTTCAGAAGTTATTACAATTCAGAGCTGTTGATCAGCTGTCATATTTCTGAACTAAATAATTCTGCAGCACTGATGTCTAACATTTCCAAAGGTCCACCAATTTAATATCCCTCAGAAGACACTCACATTTCAATGCAATAGACTGCAAAATGTGCAAAGATACACATTTATTTCTCTGCACAATTTGCAATGTAGTGCATTACACTGTGGGTCTTCTGTGGGACATTAAATTTGAAGACTTTTCAGCAATGTGTCCTGCAACTTTATTTAATCCAGGAATCAAAGAACAAAGATGAGAACAAATGGTAAGAAAGCTGCTCTCCCGGTGCCCCTTCAGTAATTAAAAGGTTCTTCCGCACTGTTTTAGGATAACTATATTTTTCTCTCTGTCATGGCTCTGGTGCCATTAATAGCTGTGGGACAAGCAAACATTCTGTAAGTGAAGCTTTGCCCATGACTGCATTGTATACCAAGAAAGCTTTACCAGCTGACACTGACTGAATTTATGCCTTTCATTCAGCTGTCAAGGGCACAGGGGCCTTGAAAGAAAAAAAATGTCTATCAAGGAAGCTTTAACTATGAATTAACAAACTATAGTTTGCAAAAGAGAGGCAAACCAGGATCAGAAATATGGTTTTAATTGACAGATGTTACTCATTTCCTAGCTGATAGCAAACCATAGGAGGCACTATGAACTGAGGCATTTTGACTTGTGCAATGCTACATGGAAAGTTCTATAATGGAGAGTTTGGAATATACTTTTCCATATCCAAATATTAGTGCCATGTTTATTCTCTCATTCGTTCAAATAAATGAATATGCTGCCCTTACTCGCACCGGAGGTATTATTGTGCATGTCATAGCACTGTGGAGATGTAGAACAGGCTACAGAATGGTAACTAAATTTGATTTGAATAAAAATTACACTTGTTTGGCTCTTTTGATATCAGCCCTGAGTGTTATCTATAGCAGTGTTTCCCAATTTGTTCATTCAGGAAATCCTTCAGAAAAAGGAGTATGATCCATCTTTGAGACCCAGGTTTTCATGACCAGTAAGTGAACTCTCATATACCAACTTCTGCTGCATTGATCTTAACAGCCACTAATCACAGAAAACACCTTATTACATCACTGGGAATCACTAATCTGTGGTAATCAATACACCTTCTTATAAGCGGTGTACAAATTATGGCATTTGCAGGTCAAAATCAAAATAAACTTTCTAGTGAAAACCTCTTCAAACCTCAGAATAAACTGAAGAGTTGGGCATGTTTTAAATATTATTTCACATAACATCTGCTTTGGTTATAGAAAAGCTCCCTATTGCATCACTGGGAATAATACTAATAATAATACTAATAATAATAATAATAATGTGCCCACTCCTCAAAATGCAACATCTTTATATATCTAATTTAAATCATCAGAATATTTTTCACTGAAAGTCCTTTGAGAATCAGGCCAAGTTTTTTTGTTTGTTTTTAAAGTGGGTAATAATATACCAACAGCAGTTCTAAAATAACAATCAGATATAAAATCCCAGTAAGACCAATCAAATAGAGCAAAGTTTGGAAGCGAGGGAGTGAAAATGAGAGCATTTGGGTAAGAATAAAGGGAAGGATTTGCAAGATAAATTCCAGTGACCCTGGGGGTCAATTTATTGTGGAAGCTGCAAAGAAAAAATGGTTTATTGGCTATGAAGGTCAGATAACAGTTATACCACATTAAATAGTTTAGAAGATCTGAGGGTCTATGGGATTGCATGAAAATTGCAAGAAAGGCTTATAAAGTCTAGTTTACGTCTTTATTGTTAATAGTCTTCTAATCCTGCACAGCAAATTTATAGTTTAGAAATGGCAACACATCTTAAAGATTAAAGGTATGTGACAAACAGTTCATGTCTGTTAATAATCCAATCACATAGCTTAGATTGGGCTCTTATCAACCTTTTCCCCCACCTTATGGTTTCATAGGTAGAAAACACTTTATATCCCCTATTACATGAATGATGAATTGGACCATTGGTTATGGGCCGTTATTTGCTTGGCCGTAGTCAATATGTTTTCTTTGGACAGGGATTTCAATGATTTATTTCTCTTCTGGCCTTATCACTTATTCACTTAGGGCAGACAGGAAAAAGTCAAGGTTGTAAGGCCTCAGGCACATTTAGACTTATAATATCAGGGAGGCTTTTTTATTTTAAAAAATGTGGAATACCCTGTGCTTCATCTGACTTCATTAGGTAACTAGGAAAAAAGTGCATGTTTGTTAGCAAGTAGGGGTGTAGAGTATTTAAAGGAATATGTTCAATGCACTACAGTCTTTAGTTTGATTAGCTGTAATTGCATTAATTCTGCAGATGTCATACAAGTACAAGGTATATTTTACTGATAGGTTCTACTGTACTGCACTGTACTGATAGCATTTAATTCAACTGTCAGCTCTTCTAGTTACATGAAAACAAAGTTAGATTTTTCTCTCTTTGGACTTAGTGTGTTCTGATCCAACAGAATAGTTACATTTCTACCTGGCTGCAGTCATTGCACTACTAACTGGAGGGCCAATTTCAGAAGGTGGCACTGAGGGGTGGGGGGTGGTAGTGCTTGACACTTTGGTATGACACAGAGTCATGCAGGATTCTCTTCCCATGCTTTTTATCATTTACATGAAACAAATGGGTGAGATCATCCGGCGTTTTAGAGTTGGGTGTCATCAATTTGCTGATGACACTCATCTCAATCTCTCCTTTTCATCAGATTCAGCTGAGTCAGTGGAAGTGCTGAGCTAATATCTGGGCTCACTAACATTCTGGATGAAGGTCAATAATCTGAAGCTTCATTTATATATACTGTATGATAGAGGTGCTGTTGGTGAGTGATTGATTTGTTTCGGAACATGGTCTTCAACCTCTTCTAGATGGGGTTGCACTTTCCCTGAAGGATCAGGTTTGGAACGGGATGTTCACTGATCCAGTTTCACCACTGGGCTATTTTCCCAGGCTTTTAAATAATTTATTCCCCTTGAAATTGGTTTGTAGCACTTCTATGTGGTTTTATTGTGTAGTTTTAATGTTGTGTTTTCACAGATTGCGATAGTTGAAAAATCTTTTGTAGGGGAGAAGGGTGCCCAACCTTTTTCATCCTGAGGGCCATATTGGGTGTGTGCTAGGGTGGCAAGGGCTAAACATATATATGCACACACAGAGACACACATTCACATACAACATACAACTCACACACATCACATATCATTCACTCAACCTATGGGCTATTTCCCCCATTCTCTCCATCCCTTGCCATCTATCTTCCCCTCTAATTTTTTTTCATTTCATTGTAACCCATTTTATCTATTCCATCCTTTCTATGATGTACAATCCCACCCCCTATCCAATTCCAACTATTTTGTAACAATTTTCTTATAATGAACACTCCCCACACTCTCTCCTTCCTTCGCTTCAAAGTCCATTTGATTTATTGTTTGTTTGCAAATGAGCACTTTGCTGCACTTCCCAGCAGTGCCAGCAGCAGCAGCAGCAGCAGTATACAGGCAGATGGAGTGGCAGGAAATGATCTGGGAGATGCTCTCAGAAGACTCTATGGTTCCTGCCATACTAGAGCATTCCCCAAAACAAGGAAATAAGGAAGACAACATCCTTGAAGCTCCCGAGCATTCAAACACAAAAATGGATTACTAGTAGAGGCAGAGTAGGAAACATTTATCACTTGGTAAGTCTTTTTTTAAAAACCTAGGTTAAGCATTTACTTGTTCATGCGTTTATCTTCTTTTGATAAAGGCTGTATTGCCACATGCTTTTCAGCAGCAGCTGCGGTTCTTGGGATGCTGCCAGCCAGGACTTGCACCCCTGCTGTATGGTATGATACACATTTTATAATGAACAAAAACAAACAGGCAATACCAGTCCCAAAGAAGCCAAAAAGAGAACCAGAGAGAGGTAAGAAAAGGATGGTAAATAGTAATAAAGATCTGGGATAGCGACATACCCAGATCTGTAAGGACCTAAATAGAGAAGAATCTCATTAGCAGACTTTCCACATTTAAGGACTATTTAGTTGTTTTTATTTGAAAATCATTGGTACTCTTAAGGTTTTTAATGTGAAAACCAAGGCAGCATGATTTTGAGCATCTTCAGACAAGCATTTTATCACATGCTTGTGACCGGCCACTCATGCATCTTCGCGGGTCATTTTGACGACACAGCGATCCTCCTGCGTGTCTCCCGCTTCTTCTGTTGTTTTTCACACTACAAAATAATACTGGGAAAATCTGTTTCTTTTTGGCTCTGATGATAATTGGCCATTTCCTGCTGTGTGCAGGAGAAGCAGTACAATAAAAATGCCCACTGAATGGGCCACGTGGTGGTTACTTGCTTCCTTTTTCTTCCCCATGTGAAGAAAGAGGAAGCTGCTCATCCCTATTGTGGGACAGCAGCAGGAAGCAAAGCAATGGTAAGGAAATGTGATTTCCAACCCCATCCCCGTCTGAAAACGCTGTTTGTCTAAATGCTTCAGTTATGTTTATCTGACGCACAACAGGAGGAAAAGCACAAAACTGAACAGCCTTGTCTTCACTGCTACTTTTAAAACTTTTTTGATTTTGGAATCTTGCCCTCATACCCCACTCAGTAACAGATGAAAGTTTGTGTCAAAGACAATTAACATTTGCTGGTCTCTGACATAACATACCCCATTATTCTCAGATATTAGAGTTTTGCATTTTATTTCACAGTAATTTCCCATTGTTCTAGTGAAACTGGCTTTTTGTCTTCATTCAAACAAATCAGCTATTAAGTCATTATTAAGTATTCATATGAACAATAAAAACACAGGGTGGGACAATGTAAAGTTAATGAGGTTGTGTATTACAACATCCATTCCACTTAATCATGTTTCAGAACTAAATATCCATGCTGTTTTGGTCAAGAATAGCTGGAATAAAGATTAAGGTGGGGGAGGGGAATGCGATGGTGGGATGGTACAAGACTCTTGGCAGTTAGGGCTAATCTACACCTACAGCCCTTTTGCAACCGAGGAGGGATGATTGTGATGGTTCCCTGCTTCCGCAATCGCCGCTCAAAGGGTACACCCGAGGAAAGTTTGCTGTAATGACAGGAGTGCCATTGCAGGATGATGGCACTTCCGCATGTGGATCGGGAGAAGTGGCCGGGGCCAGGAAGATGACATGGCTACGAGGGTTTTTTTATGAATCGGGAGGGATGCACATGAATGAAAAATCACAGCTATGCAGGGGGTGGATAGGAGGTCCAGCGAATATGCGATGCTGCGCAGAGATATGTTTGTGTTAAAAATAATAATAATACACATAGTTGGCGCCAAAACATGCCTTCCCACTTATCAATCAGTAGCGATGAATTCCCTTTTTTTTTCTAGAAGCCAGGAGTACTTCAAAGCAAAGTACTGGTTTCCAGCTTCCCAACATCTTTAATTTGTAAGGCGTCTCTGGGTCCAAGTGGGAGTTTCTGGAGAATAAAGATGGTGGGTGGGTGGATACCAGTATCTCATTTTGAAGCAGCCCTTTAAAAAGAAATGAAATTAAACAATATCAACAACAGCCACCACAGGCAAAATGGAGCTTTTCCTAGGCATGGAAACAGGTGTTCATCCACAGGCACCGTACTGCCTACCCTCATATTGGGTACATGGATTAGTCCTAATACTTAAGGAAGTAAAAAGCCTACACACACAGGAGATGCTACATGCTCAAAACTCACGAACGGTTGGACCTACTATTTTTTTTTAAAAAAAACTTAATTTAATTAAATGATTCCATTAAAATCTCTTTAACATTTCTATAAAATATTAAAATTCATTGCTACGTACATATATACCCGCTCAACTGGAGGTTTTACCCAAACCCAACAGTCTGAGTAATCACCCCCAAAGAACTCTGATTAGAAACCAGCTCTGCAGGCATGCCGTGTTAGTGCCCAATGATATTCACTCTATTTCTAGACAGCCCTGGATGGGATTGTCTCCCACTCAACCCTTCAGATGAATCTTCTGCAAGAACAGCCTGAACCAGCCAAACCTGTCAACTTTAGCTGAAAAACAGTTTTACTTCTCTCCAGTGACTTTTGTGACAGGCCAAATCCATGCACAAAAGGAGTTCCTGTCAGAAAGTACATGTGTGTGTTTGTAACATAAACAGTTTGTCTCCAAAGAAGGGAAGCAAAATTACTAGTACAATTAGGGGTGACAAAGAAATCTGCAACAGAATCAAATGAGTTCAAATTTCTATGAATCTGAGCAGCCGATTTCACAACAAACTGTTTTTTTTCTGAGGCACACAGATTCCATGGACTTGTAGACCATTATTTTACTTTCTGGAATTTTACGCAAATTTAGTTGTAGAAAAATGTGTAAAAAACCCCAAAACAAAACACTGACCAAAAATGTGTTTTCCCCCTTAAGCTAAAGCATGAAAATTTGCATTTTGAGTGGATTTGCAAATTTTTGCATGTGCGGATTTGTGGAACTATGCATTTCTGCAAATGTGAATTTGCACAAATTCAGGAAATAAGAAAAAAATTCCTATCCCATCCATGAGCAGATGATGGAATGACAATCCACGGAATGGATTTTACAAAATCCATACATCCTAAGTACAATAATTCATTTATCCATTCTGCCAAACTGTCAATGTAACAGCATTCGTGGAAGATTGAGGTAAAATAATAATAATAATAATAATAATGATAATAATAATAATAATAATAATAATATAGTTATACAAATTTTAAACAGCTCATTGTTTTGCACTAAAGTTGATCATTTTAAAGGTTTACAGAAAAACATGCTCTGCTAAAGACTGGAAGTATCTGGTTTTTCCTATATTTAAATACCTTAACATCTGAATATTAATTGCTTTGTTTTCCAAGTGACTATGAAATGCTTTGGGGGATGGGTCAAAGAAATACATCTTAATAAATCCTCTCATTGAAGTTCATACTAGTGTATTTCTTATTTTAAAAAATACTTTAAAAATGTAACATTTCTCCTTGTGTACAAAATCTTGATTCATTAATGGAACACGCATTTACAGATCAAATTTCTAAGTTGCTGGCAGTTAAATTAAGGGGGGAAACCTAAAATTAATGGGTTACTAGGCATTTTCTTCTGAGAATTTAAGCACTTAACAGTAAAGGGAGGAGAGGGGAAATCAGTTTACAGCCAGGTGGCTTGAGGGGATATTTTGCTGAACGCTGATTAAAAATAATTTCTTCTAAATGAGACCTAACCACAAAATGGGGCCATTAATGGATACGACATTTTCACCAGAGAGGAAGGTATGCCTGAATGGTTCTTGTACCACCCACAACCCCAAATTCTCTTTCCTCTTTTCTTTTCCCCTCTGTCCTTTTTCTCATTCTCAATTGCAGGGTAAATAAACACCAAGTGATGCCTCACTGTTTTCAGCCAAAAACGGAGGCCAAACTCCTCTGAGAAAACATTTGGCCTCTGTGGTTTTGTAAAACGTTCCAGAACACTGAATTCACTGACAAACACTGTGGAAAAACTCCCATCTACTGGAACGCTGCTATGGAATGTTACAGTATCAGAACTTCCAATTGGTCCATTTCCTGTAGGCCCATAATGAGACTTGTTTTAAAAAAATAGGGGGCTATGTGGGAGTTAAAAGAAGTTCTCATGGGAAAAATGTATGGCAAGAAATTCTAGCTTTAAAAGAAACAGCTAATCTGCTAGTTTGATTGTTCTTCAAAATTTACAATGAACTAATAATCCTAATTAAAACCACTTGGCCTAGTTCTGTAAAGCATCATAGCGTTTTCTATGCTTCGTTTGTACACACCACAGTCTATTATCCTCCCCTCCTCGCCCTTCTACTGATCACAAACAAAGTGCTGACTTTGTCAGGGCGGCTGAGCTAATTTTGTGAACTCAGTGTGAAACCTTAGCTAAACAAAATTGTAGTAATTTTCCTTAATTTGTAATAGTGATTGGAGTGCAAACGAAATTTTCCTCTTGGGTCAATCCTATAATTTTCAATTAACTAAAACTGATCGGCAGGCTTGCTCCAATCCTGCATTTTGTTTAAAGGGCTTGGAGGCATTTCTGAAAGTGAGAAAAGTGTGTGTGTGTGTGTGTGTGTGTGTGTGTATGCACATACTCCCATAAACACACCTTTTTTAAACAAAGCAACCATTTAATGTAGATTGTCCAGATCCTTGCTATGTTTTATATCTGGCGTTGGCAAGCATTTTGGGCCATGGGCACTTTTGGCAAGTTCTCACACAACACACACACACACACACAATGGCTGCCATGGAAGGTGTGGCAAAGGACAAATAACTTACTTAAAAAACTTAAGTACAAGGCAGAGGTGTATACAACACACTAAATTATTCCTTTGAATCCAGTTTTCTGCACCAACAGAAACCTATTTCACTGCAAACCCAGCTGTCAGTAAGAAAATGTGTTAATTAAACAAAATATGCAGGAGGGATATGACACTTTGGAATATAGCGAAGAAAGGTGCCTGGGGCGCATTGGGCAGGTTCCAATGGCGCCCTTATGCAGTCAGTCAGATATACCCAGCCCAGTGTGCATGCAGCTGGCTCCATCAGCCCACTGCATGTGCGACTTCTACTACTGGCAGCCACGATTTAGCACTTCTGGGGGCAATCCTCAAAACAATGGGAAGTATTCATTTCTGGGTCATGCACACACCAGGATAAGGCCATGCAAGGGCGCCACTGGATCCTGCCCATAGGTGCCCACAAGCACCATGTTGCCTACCCCTATACTATACAACATTGTGAATATTCGCCAACAAAAACAAAACCCCAAAGCCCTGCACTTCAAGTTGCTTCACTTCAGGATGGATTCTAAAAAGACCCTGGGCAGTTAATCAAAACTAAATCCCATCGCAATCAGTGGGTGTAGGCAAGTCAAGTACATGGGGAGCTGAAATGCAAATCCTGAGGCAGATATACGAGACAGTTCACGCAGAGATTCAATGGGGGGGGGGGGCTAAGCATCTGAGCAGTGAAATCCATTCAAAGGGGCTTTGGAACAGAGACACAGACAGGTGGCAGCTCAGTAGTGGCCATGGGAGTAGTGGAGGAAAAGGAAGGCTTACAGGCAGAAACATCGAGGGCAAGACAATCACAGCCAGAAGCTGGATGTTGCCCTGGCAAAGACTCAGGCCTGACCAGGAGCGTTTAAAGGCTGGCGAGGTTAGGAGGAGCTAATGGGATGCCTAAGGGATGGTCAGCACTACTACTATTAAGGGGTGCAGTCTTCCAGCACTGCTGCTCCCCAATCTGCATGCAACCAAGTGTGTACACAGTGGCATTCCCAGTAGTTTACGCTCTGTGGGTATAAATGGCTACCCATGATAGTGGGTTGCTCCCTAATCCCTGCATGCTCAGTTTAAAGGGTGTGAATTATATATCATATTTCTTTTCCATAGAACAAGAGTTTAAACTGAGATATCAGACTTCAATATGAAGCCTAAGAGTGACTCCAACTATGAAGTAAAAAGCATAAACCAGAGTAATTATCTGGAAACTTGGGGCAGAAGTAAGGAGACACCAATGTGTGGAACAGCAAAACACAAATAAAGCAAAACATATCAAGGCAGAAATGGGCAACATTAGGCTACATCTGTAGCAAGCCAGGATGCTACACAATCATTTAGGAAATGATTTATACTACAGCGGTCGTGAGAAATGGGGAACTTTATTGGGCACAGAAGAAGAACGGATAAAAGTGGGCTGCAACTGTGATAGAGAAGAGCTTGTAGAGAATTAGTGGCACTGATCTAACCCCTGCCAGGTCTAGCAACCCTGGCAACCAGATGGGATCTCTGCACTATAAAGAAGTGGGAAAACACACACACACACACACACACACACGTTCTATAGAAATTAAACTGTGTCCATTAAGCACAGTGGGACTTACTTCTGAATAAACATGAAGAGGATTGCACTGATCAAATAAAAATGTCTCCTACGGCCAACTTTCAATTAAATATTATTTTAAACCATATTATGTTAAGAATCTGTGGTCCTAAGTATGTGGCACTTTCTAGCAGAAATTCTAAACCCAGGTTATTCAGACACCCTCCTTCCCATATCATCCCTGTGTTCAGCAATGCATTATCTCTCTGTAGTTCTGGTAAGAGCATCTGACATAGCATGGGAAAGCTGCCAAACTTTCTTCTAAAACAGAGTCAAGATCAGTTGTTCAGTGTACTAGGCTTATATTTGTACAACTGCTTTCATATTGATATATTGGGCTGTATTAGACAGAACAGCATCACATTTTCACTGAACATGTGATCTCTCAGATTTATCAAGGAGCACATATCTGTATCTTCAAATGTCTTTTGGCGCCACCATCCTTGTCTACCTACCTATTTTTGGTGGATAATGTTATAAAACATACAGTTGATACAATCTTAGTTCTTTCTTATCCAGCTATAATGGATACTTTTCCATTTGTACAGCCTGAGAATATGGACAGGATTGGGGAGGTAAGATCTACCACATGTGTGTTTGACCCTTGCCCTCCCAGGCTTATAAAAGTTGCAAGTGGGAGGGGGGACTGGCTGAGTGAATGTCTCTCTACAAGAGGGTATGATTCTAGTGTGTCTAAAGGGGTTGATGGTGAGACCTCTGTTTTATTTATTTATTTATTTATTTATTTATTTTAAACTGAACCCCTCCCTGGATAATTTCTAGCCAATCTCCAATATTCTATTCTTGGGCAAGGCACTTGAGAATGCAGTGGAATCTCATTTTCAGAGGTTCCCGGATGAGGCAGATTGTCTAGATTAATCTCCATCTGACTTTAAACATGGTGATGGGATAGAGACTGCTTTGCTTGTCTAGGCAGATTATCCATGCTGGGAACTGCAGAGTGAGAAGGAGTCTCTGTTGTTTTTGCTGAATCTTTCTGTGGTTTTTGATATAATGAATCATGGTATCCTTCTGAACCATCTGGGTGGGATGGGACTTGGAGGTACTATTTTATGGTGGTTCTGGTACTTCTTGGAGGGGCAATTTCAGAAGGTGGTGCTGGAGACCTCCAACAGGCTAATGACAACCAATACTACTATCCTTCTTTTCCATCAACATCCAAGAAAGCTGTTCCAGTTGTGAATCAGTGTCTGATGTAAGTAATGGACTGGATGAGGGCAAATAAATTGAAGCTTAATCCATATAAGACAGAGGTGCTCCTAGTTAGTCAAAAGCAGATCAGGGAGTAGGTGTTCAACCTGTCTTTACACTTCCCTTGAAGACTCTGGTTTGCAGTTTGGATATATTCTTCAGTCTTGAATTTAGATGCTCAGGTTTCAGCAGGGCCCGGGAACACTCTTGCACAGCTAAGCCTGATGCACCACCTGCACCCGTTCTTGGAATGTTGGATATGGCCATAAGACACAAGTCTTGTTATATCACATTTGGACAACTGTAACGTGATCTGTGTGGGGCTGCCTTTGAAGATTGTTCAGAAATTTCAGCTGGCTCAGAATGCTAGAGACAGATTATTGACTGTGGTAGAATATGACTCCCATGTTACAACAGCTTAACTACCTACCAGTGTGTTTCCAGGCACAATTTGTTGTGCTGGTTATGACCTACCAAGATCTACATGTCTTGGATCCAGATTACCTGAATGGCCAAAGTCTCTCATATGAGCCTGCCTGACTTGTTAAGATCTTTCTTTCTGTCCTGCCAACATCTGAAGCACATATGATGGGAACCCGAGAAAGGGCCTTCTCAGTAGCTGCTCCCAGCTCTGGAACTACTTGCTAAAGGAGGCCCAGCTAGTCCCATTTCTGATGAGCTTCCACCAGCAGTCAAAAACATGTTTCTTTATTTGAGCCCATGAGATGACTTGTAAATATGCTGTAATTGGTTTTAGCTTGTTGTTTTTATTCACCTTAGTGATGTTTTACCTGCTTGACTTTTATGTTTTTTAACTTTGCATTTTATTGTTTTATTATGCTGTATTTTATTGTTTTATTTCATTTGATTATATTTAATTGAGTTTGTATTACTCCTGTTAGCTGTCTTGAGCACCATTTAGTGGAAAGACAGGATACAAATTTAACAAATAAATACATAAATAAATAAATAAAATAGTGTTCACTTTCATTATATATCTATACCTGACCCTCTCTTCATGTCTGGAAAATAACAGAACCCATAGTTTACTTATCGCATTTATATCCTGCCTTTTTTCCTCCAAGAAATTCAAGGCAGCATACATAATCCTCCTCTCCATTTTATCCTCACAACAACAACCCTGTGAGGTAGGTTGGGGTGAAAGTCTGTAACTGGCCTGAAGTCACCCAGTGAGCTTCCATAGCCAAGTGGGGACTAGAACCCAGATCTCTCACAGTCCAACTCTAACCACTGGCTACAGTTTGGTTCTAAAAGATGTGTCACTAAAGGACCAATCAACATAACTCTTTTTCCAGTGCTAGGTAATTATTCTTAATCATTCAACCTGGGGAGAAGATGACATGGAACTGAGAAAGGGCTCCCCTCATATTTAGAGCTTGTCAGCCAGCACATAACTAGAGAAACTTCCTGTTGAATACATGTTTGGGTGTTTCACAGTACACAGCTTCATGTAAATATCATTTTGTAAAAGGGAAAAATATATTTGTGATGGAACACTCAGTCAAAAAGAAGCAACATCAAAGACGGTGAATGGACACACCTTTCCCCGTTATATTATGTGTTAAAATGAAAGCAGTCTTACCTGTGTAGATGAATCTTCCAGGTGTACCCTTACAAAACTGCTTGGATTTGTAGGACAATGTAACTTCCACCACGCCAGGGATGTGTCGGGGCGGTGTTTGAACTCTGATTGCATGAGGCGTAATAAGCTAGAAGAAAATATAAGAAGGGAGGGAATCTGTTAGATGCAGAAGAGTTCTTTAATAATACATTCTTCTCAGATCACATAAACAAAGCTTTGGAACGTGTAATTAACCTGTCAGTGTTTGAATGTATTCTTGAAGTAACCAGCATAAAAGCCAATGACAACAATATCTGCAAATGTTCATCTTCCTAGCCATAACAGCCATAATAATATTAACTCTGTTTTCATACATGGCAGGCATTTACTTCTGGATACAAAATTGCTTGTGCCATCCTGCACAAGCAATTTTGTGCAGGATGGCAGCATTTGAACGTACTCAACTTACAGATTCATATTCATGTTTCCCAAATGATTTCCATTCGGGCCCCAGCATATGCCAACTTCTTTGGCAAATTATTGCAAGTTAACAGCAAATCATAGAATGGAACATGTGCTTCATGTCAGAGAACCACCCAGCCAAAATAAAGCCCTTCTAAAGTTCTATGATGTAGATGGGAAAGTAAAGCATGTGTGTAACTCTCCCATTGAAATTTATGCAATTTTAAAGTGCTTACCTTTGGCTGGATTATGCTCAAAGTATGTAACAGAGCTTGTAAATATTTTCCCATCAAAATGGCTTTTCCATTCACTGACATAAAATTATTCTTTAATTGAACTGATTTTATAATTTCTGCAACATGTTTTTAAATATGAAGTATCTTTACAAATTCCAACAATCTTTTCTCTAACATTACACATATTTTCTAATGTGACTTTGATTTTGTTATTTTTAGAAGCCACTGTTCTTGCCTTTCCAAAATTCCTCTTACCCTAATTATAATACAATTATCAATACTGAAGCTCTGAAGTAATGACATTTGCAATCGTTCATCTGTTGGAAGTATGACACACATTTAAAATGGTTTTCCCTTTCAAATAATAAGGAAATTAATAAATATGCAGCAAGGGCCAAAATTAGATGAACACAAATAAATAAAAATCCAAGCCTTGAAGGTAAGCCAGGTGTTTTACCTGCAGAGCAGGAGGAAAAAGTACATGCTGGGGGAGCAGTCAGACATACCTTATCCTAAGGCACTTCATTTTCCAAGCACTGCCTCCAGAACCAATACAACTCTATATGCCAGCCCTGCAGCTGTCTTAAGTTACTTCAATCCCATTGCGGTCAATGGGACGGAAAAAGAATAAGGTGACCATCCCTACCACTCTACCCATAGCAAAACAGCAGGGCTTGGGATGTGTGGTGATTGTCCCACAAATGGTTCTTCCTCCTCCCCCACTCCCAATGTGTCAATGTAAGATAGGATTGCTTTGCCCACGATGGCTCAGCCATGAGGAGGAGTCATGGCTCAGTGGCAGAAGCTAGCAAATGCTTTGCATGCAGAGAGTCTCAGATTCAATCCATGACATATTGAATTAAAGGGATCTCAGGTAGCACAGCTTGGAACGTTCTTCCCATCTTCCTGAGATTGTGGAATGTCACTGTTGGTCAGAGTAGACAATGCTGAACTAAGATGGACCAATGGTCTGATTCACTGTAAGAGAGTTCCTTATGTATATTTGTGTGTGGGTGTAAGTCAGATGTATCTTCACAGCGTGTATAAGTCTGTCACCAATTTAATTCTCTTTCAACGTTATTTCATGCATCTTCCAATAAAAACATGTTAGTTCCCATGAAGAGACTGACATATTTATGGGACATTGTTGCAGAGTGTTAAGGTTGGAGAGAGTTCAGCAGATTTTCTGGATGGTTCTTTACAATCACTTTCCCTCATCCTTTTTAAGTAAATAAGTTAAACAGAAACTATCTTTTCAAACGCACATGGTATTTTTGTCCAGTTATTCCCAGGTATGATGTATTATTCTTAAATTCATTGACTGCACACTGAACATCTGACATGTAGGTCATTTTCTTCCGCTGGTCTGGGAAAGGGGATAATCTAAAAGCTGGTCTAATATGAAATGTGTATAGTGCGGCTACTGCTATTGCCTTGTCTTCTCTTTTTGCTTCCTCGGTTGAAAACATGAATGCACTCTTCCAAATCTTAGGGGCCCTCTTTCCACCATGCTTCAGACAGAGATGAGTAGGTAGCTTCAAGCAGTAGCCATTAACCATACAGGCCATTGGCAGGCTAGCTGGCTGCTCAGAGAAGGAGCACCAAACACTGTGACTCCCAGCCAAAGCTAAAACCGGCAACCAAAATAATACTGATTAATTTTTCTTTTTTAAAAAAAAGCCCTCCCAAATCCTTATGCATTGCATTCCAATCTTGCCATGTCTTTGATTAATAAGCAGAGTTGAAATCAGTCTCATACCCTGCAATGGGCTAGGTAAAATTACTTCTCTTTTTTAAAAAATAAAGATCACTAGTTTATGGATTGCCTTACTGCACACATTTTCATTCCTTTTTCTACTTCTTTTTCTTTACATCACAATCAAAACATCTCAAATTTAATAACTGGAAGAAGAGTATAACAAGTGTTCTGTGTATTCTAGAATCCTGCCCATTGGTGTCAGGGGGGGAAAACCCATCAGAGAATCTCTGTTTGTTTTTTAAAGTGTGTTTCTAGTCTTTATGGTAGGAAATATATTAAAAGTGTGTGATCCTCAAGTAGGGATGAGTGGGTCTCTCCCATCTTTTCTGTAACTAGTTGAGAGATTTCAATGTCCAAGCACTGCATACAACTTCTGCTGATCAACTGTAATCTTTCAAATTTTTTTTTAAAAGATAGTCATGCTGATCAATGAGAAATTGGATTTTCAGTTTCACTAGTACTAAATATATAGTTAATTGCATACTTTCCCCTACCCCCGCCATTGCGTATTGTTATGCTTCCATCAGACTTTTCATTTTTTAGGCACCAGTAGTGATAGGTGTTCATCATTAGGAACTTTCTGCCTTATGAAGTCACTACAGAAAATGCATGTCCTGCATAGTTGTCATTCTATCATGCATATATAGAGTGCTTCACTCTCAAAATTGTTGGAGGGGTTTGGAGGGGGGTTTTTTGGTGTTGCTTAGTATGTGTGGGAGGGCAGTTGGTGCGAGTTGCTAGACTCATCGTTCCATCATCCATGATGCAATGGAACATCCCTCTGCGGTAACAACCTACCACCATTCATCAAAATTCAAGTATTTCCCTGTGAACTTGCCAGTTCATCTGTAAACATTGAGAAAACTGAAGTCGTCTCCAACTAGACCATCCTCTCCCTCACCACAGGGCCACCTACTAGAGACAGGCAACACAAAGGCCTTCTCTTGCACAACCTGGACTGTCTCCTTACACATCACTATCTAACATCAACTGCTCTCTGGTAGGAATCCAGGGCAAAGAGACGCAGTTGAACACAACCTGCACAATGATTCTGTATTGTTTTGTTTGAAGTGTATGTTTTTTCCATACATCCATTGCATTCTATAATGCTGTGAGCTGCTTTGAGGACTCCAGTTGAAAAGTGAGAAATAGATCTACTAAATAAATCAATAAATACAGTTCTTTAAACATGTAGGAAATGGGAATCTGGATTGGGGCTGAATTTAGCAGCCCAGGCCCTCTCTCTTCTGCAATTCTTTTATGTAAACTACCCTAATATGGCGTTCCAGTCATCTGCTTCATATAATCTCTCTTAAATCAGTTGCGGAATGAAACAGATTAAAGGTCGAGCTACAGACCTTAAAGATAGCAGGTTTGTGCTTGGTATCGTTTTAAAATCCTGAACATTGTGGTTTCTCCATCTGTATCAATACATTAATTTTGTACATTGCTAATTCTGTATCTATTTTGGTTATTTTTAATCGATTATGAACTGCTACTTCTTCCTGTTGTTCTTGTATGTTGTTATTAATTATATGTGTTAAATATTCAATATTGTTAGTCCTAGTTAATTTGTCTTGAGTTACCAAAGTGTTGCCAACTTGTTAAGACTTCAGTTTGGTCACTATGCAAAAACAAACATGGTCCAACAGCACTACTGGCCTGTTGATTGACACTACCGCACTTAAAGTTTGGGCCAGTAGTTTGCTGTGCAACCTGTGTAATGTAAAGAAGTACAGAATTGCCATCGTTATGAACTTGACAGCAATTTCCTGCAATCTTGCCAAAGACTGACTCGGAGGCTCTTTCAGAAGAACGACAAGACTTCTTTATTTTGGCCCCTTTTTGGCTGCTAGGTTGAAGCTGTTAATTGGGCTGAGACTTTGTAATTTATCCAGTCTGACATTATCTGGATGTTTTACGTGTAACTTTATTATTGTAACATTCCCTTAACTCTATGGATGGGCAAGGCTCGCATTTTAAATATAATGGAATGAATTTATGAGCATGAGTAATTCCTGTAGCTGGAATCATCAGGAATAAGTGATTAATCCACATAAACATAACAAAACAAAGACTTGTATATTTCAGAGTATTTTTTAATGTCCTTGCCTTAACCTCTGGGGAATAACTGGCATGGGTCTTGATGTTTAAAAGACTAAACAGACTGAAGAATTGATTTTCTAGGACATTTGGATTCAGACAAGTATTTAACTTATCTCTTAGTTCCTTGATTGATTTATTACATTTGTATCCCACCTTCCTTCCACTGAATTCAAAAAGACAAACATGGGAGTTCCCAGGCAGTCTCCCATCCAGGCACAGACAAGACCCTGATCTCCTTAGCTGCAGCAAAGCTGTTACCTAGAATCATAGAATCATAGAATGGTAGAGTTGGAAGGGGCCTATAACGTCATCGAGTCCAGCCTCCTGCTCAATGCAGGAATCCACCTTAAAGCAGACCTGACAGATGGTTGTCCAGTTGCCTCTTGAAGGCCTCTACTGTGGGAGAGCCCACAGCCTCCCTAGGTAATTGGTTCCATTGTCATACTGTTCTAACAGTCAGGAAGTTTTTCCTGATGTCCAGCCGGAATCTGGCTCCATGTAACTTGAGCCCATTATTCAGCATTCTGCACTCTGGGATGACCGAGAAGAGATCCTAGTCGTCCTCTGTGTGACAATCATTCAAGTATTTGAAGAGTGCTATCATGTCTCCCCTCAGTCTTCTCTTCTCCAGGTTAAACATGCCCAGTACTTTCAGTCTCTCCTCAGAGGGCTTTGTTTCCATGTCCTTCAGACTGTGCCTTGGGAGCACTTTTCAGAATGCTCCGTTTCTCTAGCCTAGAGGATGTGAAAAACAGCATAGCAGCTGTGATGTGGGATGTTCCCAAATTAATCTCACTTCACTCATGAACTCACAAGGTGGCTTGAAGCATGCCATTGTTTTTGCAGCTTCAATCCCTCATCCGCAATATGGGAATAACTAGAAGCCCACAGCCAAAGTTTGGACTGGTAAAATCCAACACAACCAAAACACTTCCAAGCCAGCCATCTGATCAGCAAACTATGGGAAAACCTTTGGGCTAGTTCAGACATATCTTCATAAACCTGCATGGTCTCAGTTTTACTGGCCTGTTTCTCTTCCTGCTCTAGTCTGTCTACCTCTGTATCTGGTGCAAACTATCCGTCTGTGTCTCCCACACACATAATGGCCTGATTTGGATGTAACACTAAATACTATGTGCATGAGCCTGAACAAGCCTTGTGCTCCCCCTCTGCCCTTCAATTCTGCTGGCATGGCCACAGGGGGACGATTGGAAGCATCTGCTATAAAACGAACCAGAGTTCTACTAGATCCAAACCCAGGGAACTCTAGTTCATTTAAAAGCACAAGTAAAAGCTTCCAATTGACATACCAAACAAGGAAAGGGAAAGTGGGAGCATATGAGCCCAAAATGCTAAATAGTGATTTCATGTTACAACCCCAAATTTTTACTTTCTCTCTGTGTGTCTCTTGCCTCCTCTTTCTCTTTCTTTTCTCTCTCTCTCTTTCTCTCTCTTTCCTTCTGTCATTGAGGGCCAAACAGGATGTGACTTTTGTCAAGTAGTTTGGCATCATATAGCTGAGTTTTGTTACACAAATAGCCAGCACAGGCGAGTGGGTACAAGTGGAATTTCAGACCATGGATGGGGGGTGGTTAGGGACTTTAATCCTTTGTCCCCACCATCGTCCCTGTTGTAAATTGTGATAGGGATGGCAGCCAACGGAAGCTTTCTTCCCATAGTGTATAGCAGGGGAGAGCAGGGTGGATTCTGAATGGAAAAGGGTTGGGGCAAAGGGATAAAGCCCCTCTCCCCCGATGTCATGGCACTGATTCAGCTACTCCACCCCATGTATTGGCTATTTGCTTAACAAAAAAACAGAAACGTGAACTATATCACAAACAACATGTTTCATTTGGCCCTGGAACACTGGAACATATAAAGACCCCTGCTGAACTAGACCAAAGGTCCATCTAATCCAGCATTTGGTTTCACACAATGGCCAGCTAGATACTTCCAAGAAACTCAGGCTGCCTCTACACGAGACGTTTAAAGCTCTTTGAAGTCTCATTAAAAATTTTGCCTCTACAAGAGTGGAGTGTAAATCGGGAGTTGAGGCGCTTTATCTCTCCGATTATGCGCATTATCGAATGCGTGTTAAATAGCGACTTTTATTTTCCTCCGGCCGTTAAAGCGCATTTTGCCTATGTGAACAAGCGATTCTCTGCATTAACTACTTGTAAAACGCATTTCAAACAACCGGTAAGGCCACCAGTTGTGCGCTCAATTACCTCTTGCGTACAAGCATTTACGATAAAGCGCTTCAGCAATTATGCGCATAATCGGCTAACCAGCCGTCAAACAGAATCCATCTAGAGGGGGTCTCACATGCAGGTCATGAAAGCAGTAAACCTGCCCTGTTGTTTGTCCACAGCATCTGTCATAGTTATACTATCTCTGGAGGAGGTTGCATTTTATAGCCATTGACAGACATATCCTCATTGTATTTGTATAGCTTTAAAAACACCCTATATATTTTATTTATTTAAGTAATAATTGTAAATGTTTGTTATCATCATTATTAATATTTTAAAACAAATCACAAAGAAAATTATAACTATCAAGAATTAAATAGAGACAGGATGGCAGATTTTTTAAAAATGAAAATTACAGCATAATCCTACACATTAGGGTGACCAGATAAAATCCAGGTCAGGGCTCATGTAACTTTAACAGTTGTAGAGAAAAGGGAATTTCAGCCACAGTCATTTGTATGCAATTAGTTCCTGGTGAAATTCCCTCTTCATCACAACAGTTAAAGGTGCAGGCACTATACTAGAGTGACCATATACAAAAGAAGGCAGGGCCCTGCAACTTTAACAGTTGTGATGAAGAGGGAATTTCACCAGGAACTAATTGCATACAAATGACACTGGCTGAAATTCCCTTTTCTCTACAACTGTTAAAGTTACGAGCCCTGACCTGGATTTTATCTGGTCACCTTACTACACATGTCTACTCAGAAGTCCCTCTGAGTTCAATGTGACTTACACCCAAGTCTCATTGAAGCATTAACAGGTACGTTTAATGCCATCTGAACTTCCATGCCTTTAAGCATTCAGGAATAGTGTCTTTCAGGAAGAGCACTCAGCTCACCTTATAACTGATGGTTAAAATATTGTCTTGGCTTTAATTCCAAGCTGTGAAATAATCAGTTCTTGGAACAGAAATGATTTATTTGTTTAGGATGTTTTCGTAGGTACAAATTATATACTATTGGTGTTTGTGTATGAATTACATCATCCAAGTGAATAAGGCATAACCTATTCCTTAGCATACACACAAAAATGTTGTCAGACTATTCCTGAAATCATTTTCATTATGGCAGCTGAAGATTAATTGAAAGCCCCAGCCTCAAGTATCTGTATTTCCGCACACAATTAATGTGACAAATTATGTTTTGATGTACTTCCCTGAGTGAGAAAGGTTGTAATTATGTTAGAGAGCCTATAACTGAAATGTATGTTTAAATAATAAATATGTGTTTCCAAAATCATTTTAAATCTACATATTTAACATGCATCTCCAGTCCTCAAAGTGCTGTGCCAGCAAAAGACCTATTTTCTTCAATGACACTCCCACCAGTGCAGAGTTTTAAGAAAAGCCTTGATAATCAGCTTCCATTTCATGCCTATAAATACTGCAATTACAAAGCTTGAATACATGTAAAATAAATTAAAATTACAATATTTACATTGTAAATTGCTTTATAGTGTGCACATTACAACAGACTATTTCAGAAATGAACACTTCAGCTGTGTTCCTCATTTCTTTATTCTTGCAAAATAAGCTTCCTATCTACCTTGGAGTGGGGGATGAATAAAGGTGTTTTTGGGACTGATTTGTTCTGGATTGCAATGAAAATTGAATAAAATATATTTCCGTCTCTTTTACGTTTATGTCTCACCCCATGTCAAGATTTTCAATAGGATTTTAAAAAAGAGAGTGAGAGAAAGGAAATATAACAAGTTCAGATATTGGGTGTTTTAGTGAAAATTAGAGGCCTAAGCAAAAAGATACAAAAATCTTTTATTTTTGAAGTGTGACAAAAACCTGACTGGCTAGCTAGATTCATCAAAGCTTTTCCCAAAAGTCAAGGTATCTAAGCTCACATTAAAATACGCATATCCTGCACCTCACAGAATAGTGACCTTATGAGAATCTTGGTTATCTATGCAGCACGGGTAAGCATCTCATGCAGCCAGTGTCATAGCTGTCCAGATCTTATCTGTCAATCAAACCTCTATGAAGACAACTATAAGAGGATGTTTCATAGCTCACATTTTTATGGACCCTGCTGTAAAATGATCCATCTCACTTTTATGAAAAGTGAAGATCCATAAACGAAGAGGTGCAAAACTACTGTGGGCTTAATACTTCTTTACCAAAAATCAGTAAAAATGTTCTCTTTACTTTTGTTGAGCTGTGTTTTTCCTTGAAAGTGGTTTTAAAATGGAGCTGGCTCATTACATCCATGGAAGATTTGCATAAATATTTCACCTAAAGCATCCACTGTGACCATTTTAATGCTAAGAAACTGACTTTGGTGTGGACATCACTCATCAACACTAACATATCTTTTTAGTAATAGTTAAGTTGATGGTGCATTCAAATGAAATCACTATAAAACTATGGAGGAATGTACCAAAGCCCTTAAGTAACATTTAACTGAATGCTTAGGTTTTTGAGGGCTGATTCAAATACACAAGCACTCACATGGTACAATCAATTCTTGCACTTGTACCATCTTAAAGTAGGACATATAAACATAAGCCTTATATAATGAATTATGTTACTGGTCTATCAGGCCCAGTATTGTCCACTTGGAAAGAAGCAGCTGTTGAAATGATTTTGTCATTCCCTGCACTGATACATAAGGAACTTTTTCCTTGGTAGATGCTATGAACTGAATCGAGGTCTAGGATCCTCTGTATGCAAAGCATATGCTTTACGATTTCAGCCATGGACTCTCCCTTGACTGTATGGCACACTTGTTAACTCTTTTTAAGCCCCTTTCTCATTGTGGGCAGAAGCCAATGCTGAGCAGAATCCCAGGGGTTGTGGGATGGCATTGGGGGCAAGACCCGACACTTGCAGAATGGTGGTTTTGCACTTCCAGGGCAACCCTAAATGAGTGGAAATGCTCATTTCTCGAATGGGGCAGGTCGGCAGCTCTTGCATATGGGAACTCTGCCAACCGGCCCCCTTTCAGAAATAAGCATTTCTGCTCATTTGGGGGCCTGTCTCCAGAAGTGCTAAACAGGCGCAGAATGGAATTGGAGGGGCTGGCCACACACAGACCGGAATTGGTGGCCAGCTCCACTTGTGGATAGGCAATATGGAATTCCTACCTGAGTCACAGTTTCCCCACCCATATTGACCAACATCCACAGTTTTGCTACTCTTTCCTGCCACTTGAAAATTGACATATTTTCTCAAATCCAAACTCAGGGTGTGTGTGTGTGTGCTTGTATGAATTTGCCAGCACATGAAAAAACCCCTCCACATGAAGCTCTTACACATCAGAGGAAATTGTAAGTTAGAAGCTTTTTCTCTATCTAACATATGGGGAGATTTCAATGTAAGAGACATTCAAACAAATGATCCACTATGCGTATGTTAATGTGTGTGTATGTGAGAGTCTGGGGGGGGGGGGGGTGAGGACATACCACATGAGCACATAGGTATAGAAATTGTCTCGAAAGGTGCTATTTTCAAATCACTTTTTGTGTTGCAGTCCCATTATAGTCAACACAACTATTATAGTTGTCTCATCTATGATGGCTGAGTAAATATGGCCAAAAATATACCAGCTTGTAAAAAGGGTATAAATTGATCAGCACTAATAATAAAAAAAAGAAAATAAAGAAAAATTCCACTGAAACAGTGAAGAAACACATTTAAAAAAGATACGGATATAGTGGCATAAAGTACATTAAATCGGTCGGGGGAGGGGGAAGGGTTAAGATGTGTCTTATTTATCAGACAACAAAAGCAGTCCTGTTGGCCATTAGAAAAAATAAAAAATCCAGTTTAGTATAATACCTTTATTTATGCCACCTCAAGGTCACAAAAAATGTACAAGCTTCCAAGATCTCCAGATCTTGGAAGGCAATGTTTTACAAAAAGCAGAGGTGTGGCAATGGGGATAGAAGGAGAAAAAAAGGCTAACTTGATGTTGAAGCCATAAAGTCTTGCATGGACAGTATCTTAAGATGAAATGGGGAAGGAGAATTTGCAGGCACTCAAAATGAGCTCTATCAGGTTATGTGATGGTTTCAGGTTTCACCTGGAACTGCCACTAGGACCGCTGGAAACAAGAAGGAAGCAAACAATCCCCCTAAGACATTGACCATGCAAACATTATGATTTCAACAGTGTCAGCCTTTTTTTTCCCTCTTCCCCACTTTGGGTTTTTGTAGCATCCTGCCTGTTGAAGAGATCTGTAGATCTTAAAAGCTTACATATTTTTGCGACATTTGAGTTGGCCTAATAAAAGTTATTACACTAATAAGGATTTTGGAATCATTCATCAAAGGTTCAATGTTCAGGTTTTTTATACTTACTTGTATCTGAGACTACCAGTGGGTTCACTGGGGTGGGGGGAGGTTCCTTATGTTAAGATTTGTTTTACAGAATTTCCATACAGATGATTATTTTTAAAATATTAATGGATCTCATAATGTAATAGGCCACACGACACCAGATATGTGCCACTGTTATCTCCAATGTCATATTTGTATAAACTGGGAGGAAATTAGAAAGTATTTCCATTGTTACTGCAATAGAACAGGGCCTACAAGGGAAAAAAGCTAACTATAAACTAGACAAAGTTACTGGATATTAATGTGCAGACAACACCTACCTCACTCCAGACCAGCATGGTGCCGAATATGACCTGTAACCCATCAAAGAAATTGTCTCCTATGATGATGACAGTGGCACCTCCTGTAGTCCATCCTTCACTTGGACTGATGGCTTTGATACATGGTGTAGCTGCTTTCCAACACACATGAAAAAGAAGTATTCGGCTGTTAGAACAAGATTTTAATGATAGAAGACTTGTGAAGGGTGGGAGGAAGCTTTGATTTTTCCCCTCTACTAACATGAAGATTCTAGATCTCTTTCTCTACTTTACGCATGAGAGAGATCCCAGACCAGATCTTTGAAAAAGGAATGCTTGCCCATTAAATTTTTATTTTGTTTCCATTGTTTCTCATGAAAAAATAATTGTGTTTGGCAGCTCAAAGAAAGAAAATAGCAGCACTACTGGCTGAATCACTGAATTAATGTCTGTACAAAACATGATCTTGGGCTCTCTTTGAGATCTGCCATAATAGAGCTCAATCTTCCTTAGGTGGACCTGTTGTGTCCAACACATTTGGAGGGCACTAAGTTGAGGAAAGCTGTTCTAAAATATTCCTTATGTCAGACAGCCATATTATCTAATTATGGGTTGCTTTTTAAAAATGATTTTGATATTTTGCAATCATGAAAATACACAATATATACAGCATTGATCCAACGCCATATAGCAGTACTTCTCCACGGTACTCAAATGTGTGAAAAAATTGATAACTTTTAAAACATGTCATTATTTCATATCATGAAATGAAGTAGTAGCCCTACTGTTATCATGTATTACATTGGCCTGTCTTTCTCTCCTGTGTTAGACATAACATGTCCTTTGACGAGTCCACAGTTGCTTAGTTTATCTAGCTGATTAACCTTTAAGGGAACAAATATAAATCTGAATATTCTGGATCAGATTTGTTAAATGGAATGTGTACAAGAATCCATGAATAATGCCAGGGAAGTTCTGCAGCCTAGTCACAATGGGCTTGTGGAATCCCCAGGGTGTATGTTTGACTCACATGAAAAGGAGCTGGGTTAGGATCCCAATATATATGCTTTATACCCCTTCCCTACTAGGCTAAATTGTTGTGGGTAGACTCGGGGATGGGACAGGGGATGGGCAACTGACAGTCATGTAGTGTGCCAAAACACACACAAAGAAAACCTTCTGTATGGGAAACTATGTTTTCCCAGGTGTTTTCAAACTCAACAGATTTTTATATCACTTACAAACACAGAGCAACAATCTTTGACTTGTAAAAGGAGCACCAGTAACTGATATGATCATATAGGCCCAGGATTGTCCCTGCCTCTTGAGAGGTTATGCAGGCCCAACTACTCCTACAGGGTTCTGCCCAAAAGTGAACGCCTTCCCTTCTATCTCTCTCACATGGCCTGCTAGTTCTGAGGCCTCCTCCTGGGATTGCCTCTTTAAGCTGCCTTGAGTGCTGTGTTTCTTGGTAGAAAAGTGGGGTTCAAATCAAATAGATAAATAAATACCAGTACACAACAAAACCTAAACATTATATTTAAAAAGAGGCTGGGCAGGCCGCTGTTGTCAAGTTAGGGAGCTTTCCTCAGCTTGGCCTATTTAAGCTAGTCCACTAACTATTCAGATGTCATTACTTCCGTGAGGCCAAAGGTGGTGGAACATCCCAAGTCTTGGCCCTTTGGGACTAGCTCAAGGATTGCACCATTTTTTCATGTTGAGACTGGGGCAGGATCTACACTACTGCTTTAAAATGGTTTATAACAGTAGTGACAACTGTTGGGGCCATATTCAGTTTTCAAACCGCTTTAAAGTGTCATATCCTGCTTAGTGTAGATGGCCCCCCAATTTCTTGGTTTGGGTCTTTTTGCACTGGCTCAGAGATAATTCCCATATAACACAGCAGTCTTCATTGCCGAGCTGCAGACTGTTCCCAAATTTTTTTGCACATTCACTGGGGATGGGGAAGTTCTGCAATTTCTGAGCAAATTTTGCAAATTATGGCTGTACTTTGTAAAATGTCTGCAAATTACAGACCCCCGGCCCAATGTGCAAAATTCCTGCAAAATCTGCAAACTGGCCCAACTCACTGCAGGTCGAGCTGGGTGCCGCAGAGGGAATCAAAACGACGTCTGGGGGCCCGAAAACTCATTGAACATGCCCCAAATTATTTATCTGAACTCCCTAGGCTCAAGAGCTTCCCTGGATAGTGGCTTGTGTGCTAGTTCACCGCCTGCACAACTGTGCAAAGCCTTAAATGTCAGCCTTTTGAGGTTTTCACCAAGCAGTGATTAGTATCCAGGATGAAAAATAGAGAAATAATTTTGATGTTTTTGTCTAATTTGCCTAGCAGTGTTATGAAAGAATCTATCTTAACCAATATGTGAACTCTGACATAAAAAGCAAAACTCTCAAAAATTCAGCTCGGCCCCAGGTCGAAGCATGCACACACTCTTCATAATCAAGAAGATACGTGCATTTTACAGTACTAGGTGTCCACAGTGGGAAGGGCATGGCATGGAAAGAAGGGTGATTTGGAAAACAACTGTGGGTGCTGGAAAAGAAGGAGAGAGGAGAGAAAGGACTGGAGGAGAAGAGGAGGACGTGGCGGCGGCGGCAGCAGCAGCAGAGTTAAGGAGCGCAGCTGAGAAGGAAGTTCAGGGAAGGCAGCAGTGTGGCGAAGAAGTGAAACAGGCAGAGAGAGAGAGAGAGAGAGAAAGAGAGAGAGAGAGAGAGAGAAGCCCTTGGATAGAGAGGAAGAGTGAACCATCACAACAGAAGCCAGCAACAACAGACCGAAGGAACAGACGGAAGCAACTGGGACAGGAACCTGTTCTTGGTCTCACAACAGTAACACTGGGCATTTTAATGAACTGCGGTTTAAAGTTCGCGTTGTTCATATTTATTTTATACAGTTCTATTTGTTCTTCCATTTTTATTGTAATTCATCCGAAATGCTAAAGTTCAGTAAATACTGTTAAATATTTAGCTGTTTGTCTGGTCCGGGGTGCTTGCAATCTGCCTCTCTTTATCCTAATTATAGAAACCTGAGACATTAGACACACACTTTTTATAATCAAGAATATATATTAGTTCGGTATCCAGATCCAAAATATGTACTTCCACAAGAGGAACATGCCAGGGAGTCCTGTGTTCAAATCCAATTTGAGTAACCTTAAGCAAGTTATTCCCTCTTAGTTTTCGTTAATGGGATAATACAGATCCACTCCACAGAGTGGTTGTAAAGAGAAAGAATTATTTAAAACGTACACTATATAAATAGAAAAATTGTAATAGAGCAGTCTTTATTTGCTTCCATACATGGGTTTCATTTGGAAGGTGCTGCTTAATAGAGAGTTGCTTATTGAAGTGTGTGAAATAATGAGTCTTGAATGTTTGTTTGTTTTTCTATATAAAAGGAAACAAAGCAAAATAATTTAAGTAAAAATGTATCTTGGAATAAACATTTTGGATAGGCAATGAAAATTGCACTAGTTATATTAGTTACATTTTAAAAAAAACCTAAGCTTTTCCTTACAAGAATTTTTAACGCTACAAAGTATTTCTGACAGAACTAACAAAATTGGGGGGGGGGGGGGAGGTGGACAATAGAAGAGAATATTATAATGTAGGAACAATTGACCAAAGGATCATGACAATTACTTCTAGGAACTGTCGCTTCAATAACTGAACATCTGTGTTTTGTTTTGGTGTAATCTTAAATAGTAGACACAGAATTCCAAACTGAATGTACATTTAACAGCAAGATATTGATTAATTTCTTCATGGTGATGAAAGATGACAGAATATACTATTTCTGCGGGAAGGTTCTGCAGGAAAGGTAAACTAATAATGTAAATTAGACATAGAAAAAATCCCATAATCCAGAGAACCATGGAATGATAAATTATATACTCGTAGTAGGGTGGCCAGTTACACACTGCCAAAAATAAAAAAGAGGATGTATGTTGCAAAAAACAAAAACAAAAAAGAGGAGAAAAGAGGACACAGGGTTGCACACAAATTGCACATGCTAATTGAATATATATATATATATATATATATATTCTACGTACAGGTGCAAATTTAGAAATAATTGCCACAATTTAAATACAAAAATAATATATCTCGCCATAGTGGGGAAGATTCTGACCAAGTAACCTGCGGGCCTGCTCAGTCTGCTATCCACATGCTAACTGGTGTTGGACACTTTCAAGGCACCTGCTATCCTTTCTTGTGGTTCCTTATCTTTAAACCTGACTTGGACTGGGCAACCCTTCAAACAGAGGACAGTCCACATATAGTGCCCCTTAGCGTAAGAACGTAAGAAGAGCCATGCTGGATCATACCGAGGGTCTATCTAATCCAGCACTCTGTTCACACAGTGGCCAACCAAATGTCAACCAGGAACCCACCATAGCACCCTCTCACCCATGTTGCTCAGCAACTGGTATATATAGGCTTATTGCCTCTGATACTGGAGGTAGCCCATAGCCATCAGGACTAGTAGCCATTGATAGCTTTCTTGTCCAGGAATTCATCCAATCTCCTTTTAAAGCCATCCAAATTGGTGGACATCACTACATCTTGTGGTAGTGAATTCCATAATTTGATTGTGTGCTGTGTGAAGAAGTCCTTCCTTTTATCTGTCCTGAATCTCCCACCAATCAGCTTCATGGGATGACCCAGTGTCAGTGTAACCTCTTAGGTAGGCAGGAGGAGGGCAGGACTACCAAGAGGGAAACTGGCACTCACCCCACCCCACCCCACATAACTGTCATGGAGAGCAGATAGTGCTGAGCATCTGGTAGGTGAGAATGTTATACGGCGGAAGAATATCCCAGGCTCAGTTGTAGAAAATATTTTCTGTACACAGACCACACCTGGTGAATCAAAGCATTTTTTTTTATTTTCTGAAATTGTAAATACTATCGAATTTTAATCATCATGCTTGTTGAATAGGCAAAAAAATTAAATAAAGTTTAAATAGAAGGGCATAAGGGAGAAGGTTAAGTTTGCTTGTCTAAAAAACAAGCCCTGAAAATTACTTCTGGGGAAATGCTATATCACGATTTCTGATAAGAAAATATGATCCACAGTTTTCATATATCTATCTTTTCTAACGTAACAATCCAGGCAAGATATATTAGTCACCAAAAAGAAATGTAATTAGACCACTCTGAATACTGAGCAAGCAAAAGGAGTGAAATTAAACACTGCAATGCAAGCAGCAGGCATTTGTGGTAGTGCTAATATAGAAAGCTTTCTTGGTTATGGTTGGAATTAATGGTAGCCAAGCAATTCTTCTCTAAAAGATGTAATTGCCAAATACACCAGCCATAATCTAATTTTAATTTTAACAGACTTGAGCACATTCAACTCTGTGATGGATTTTGGCCACTACCTTGGCTTTTCCATTGTACATCAATGAAGTCTGGAGGCAACAGGGTTGCTCAATTGCAGTGCCTCACCAACATGCTGTGGCACAGCATGAATTAGACCAAAATTATGCATATGTCCAAAAATTTTTTTAAAATTCAGTTTGGAAATTTGTTAAGGCTGCCAAAAACAATGAAAACACCATCTCCAGTAAGGCCTTTTGCCTATCAGGACAGGCATGGTTGGGCAAAGGCCAACCCCACAGCAGGGGCTCACGGACAAGAGCTGCCTGGACTTGCTCGTCCTCCTCACCATTGCAGCCTACTTGTTCACCTGCTTCTCACTCTGGCCGAGACAGTGATGGTGGTGAGAAGGAGGAGCAGCACTGCCTATTTGCTCCCTGGCTCTTGGCCTGTTAAGCAAGCAAGTGGTAGCAATGCTAAGAAAATGAGGAGTGATAGCAGCTGGTAACAATGGCGGTGAGAAGGTAGTCTCACTGAGGGAGGGAGCCCATTGAGGGTCATTTGCCCAAGACTTGCCTCAAATATCCGGAGCTGGCACTGTCTCCTGTAATGTGTGGCTGTGGTGGTTGTTAGCATTTATGTAGTTACAATCAATTTAGTTTAGGTTTCACATATGGTCTAGTTTCTTCTTTAATGATTTTGAGGCTCCTAAAAACTGGAGGGCCTGGATTCATGCTAATCTGCTTATCAGGCAATCTGGTCCTGTTGCCTTTTTAAGATTAAAAAAAGAAAGAAAAGAAACCCTCTCTATCTTACAGAATCTTTTTCTTTAACATGAGCTAACATTAAAAAAAACCTTATAATACTAATGTCATGGAACTGCTACACACACACACACACACACACACACGGAAGTAACTTTAATATGTTTAACTTGGATTCAAGGTTCACTCATAAAACCATGTATTAAAACTCCAGAAAGAGTCTTGCTTTTCCCCTCTAAGTTCAACTGATAGGCGCAGGGCTTACAGCTAATAAAAGCAATGTTTAAAAATATCGTCCCACGTCCTCCAAGGAATCAAATGCTCTGATTAAATCAGAGCATGAATAAAATTAAGGTTGCTTCTCAATTACGCACTTCTTGATGGTACGTGCACACACCCCAACGTATAAGCTAAACATTTTTTTTAATGTGCTGAGATTCGGCTAATGAGCAGTATAGAAATGCAGTAAATAAATAAATGAATAAGTCTCTGTTGGGGCTAAAAAGTGACAAATAAACAATTGCTCAATTAACACAGTGAAACTTGCAGATTTCCCACTTCTTCCCTGCCAAACAGAAGATTAGTGGGAGGAAAGATATGAACAGACTGGTTCTACCTCTTTAACAAAAGAAGGTCCACGTAATGCAAGGTCTCAAAATTTGAGCTAAATTAAGGGCCACACAGACCAATAAGCACACACAATTGATAAATGGAAGCGGGGACAGGCTAGCCTGCAGTCAAGGAAATTAAAATTCAGTACAAAAGACATGGTTTTGGACATCATTTTGGACACGTAGTATAGAAACATAGGAAGCTGCTTCCCTATGAGGAGGGGCTGTAACTCAGTGAAAGAGCACATTCTTTGCACAGAGAAGGTCCCAGGTTCAATCCTTGGCATCTTCAGGTAGGAATAGGAAGGAATCCTGCCCAAAACTCTGGAGAGCTGCTGCCAGTCAATGTCGACAATACTGGGCTAGATGGATCAATGGTCTGATTTAGCATAAGGTAGCTTCCTATGTTCCTAAGCAGATTATGAACCACCACATCCTTTTCAAACTACTTTCAATGGTGGCATTATAGCTCAATGGTAGAGCTGCAGCGCCGCACACACAGAGGTCTGATTCAGTATAATGCAACTTCTCATGTCTTATATTGAGTCAAATTATTCATCCATCCAGCCCAGTATTGTTAACACTGACTGGCAGCAGCTCTCCAGGATTTCAGGCAGGATTCTTTCCTAGCCCTACCTAGATATGCCAAGGATTGACCGGAACCTTCTGCATGCAAAGCATGTATGGAAATCATGTATTCGATACTGATCTGGGAATAGAGGAAGCCGCTTCAGTGGTGAAAGGATATAAGACAGAGGCTGAATTCGGAATACACGATAGTCAATGGTGGGGTAATAAACAACTTTACAGTTGTTCATCTAGCGGGTACTCCCCACACAACATGGTAATAAATAATCAACTGTGGTGTAGATTAGGATCAGCGCTGAGTTGACTATGGCAGCATTCGGACGATATGATAGTCAATACAACTGACTATTGTTTCCCCACCCCCAGTTGCTTAATGTGTCGTCCGAATTCAGCCAGAGTCTATATTAACCAAATGGAAAAACCAACATTGTGAGTGTTTCCTGAAAGACAGGTTGCTAATAGGCAAACTCTCCACCTTTTCAACCCTACTATAAGCTAAGTCACATGACCATTTAGGGCCAACCATAATAAGAATGGAAATAGCAGTTGTAGGGGCCCCTAAGCATCAGCCAAACCACAATTGATTAAGCATTTAAACCTTTTCCCTGTTATGTTCTCAATGACCCTCCAACACACACTTGAATATCCAATGGAAGCTTTCCTCCCTGTGCAAATGGCAAACTCAGGGAGATGATTTTTATTGGGATTATAGCAGTGGAAGAAAGGGTTCAACTTTCCATCTCCACCCCTTCACAGTCCTACTGCTCAGGCCCTACTGCACCTATTATTATTATTATTATTATTATTATTATTATTATTATTATTATTTAAAAATGCCTGGTTTCGTCCTTAATTTAAGTGACCTATCAATAATTTGCCACAAGAAATTGCCAATTTTTGCATCGCTACAGGTCTTGTGACTACAGCTCAACACATCCTGATTCAATGCCATATCTAGAAGTTTCCCATTAGGAAGACTTTCCCAACCTGGTATCCTCCAGATATATTAAAACAACAACTCCCATAATTTCCAGCCAGAGTTTCAATCCCAAGACATCTGGAATGCACCAGGTTTGAAAAAGCAGCCATATAGACTTACAACTTGGTATGTGCACGCCCGGAAATATCGTATTTTATCGCTATCGGAATTTCGGACCAAAAATATTATCATCTCCGATAATATTGTAGGTTAATCATATCGCCTTCACGATAATTATCGGAAATCCGATATTTAATTTGCAGCTCCATTGTGCCCTATAGAGCTGATTTTTTAAAAAAAAAATGCCTATAACTTCTGTATTTTCAAATTACAGGTCACAATGCTTATGGGGTATGCCCAAGTATGTGTATGAAATTTGAGATTGGTCCCTCCAACCCTCAATTTTATATGAATTTATTAAAGAACGTTTAAGTTCTGACAGGTCAAAAGTTGCACGATCTTTCAAAAATTCATATAAAATACAGGGGTGGAGGGATTGATCTCAAATTTGGCACACATGGGTAGCAACATGTGCTAGACATGTGTATGAAATTTGAGATTTATCCCTCCATCCCTCAATTTTATATGAATTTATTAAAGATCCTGCAACTTTTTGACAAGTCTGAATGAACGCATGTGGCAAGCTGTCATTCTGATCTGTCAGAACTTAAACAATCTTTAATAAATTTATATAAAATCGAGGGTTGGAGGGATCGATCTCAAATTTCATACACATACTTAGGCATACCTCATAAGCACTGTGACCAAGTTTCAAGCCTCTAACTTTCAAAATACAGAAGTTATAGGTCTATTTATATGGCAGTCTGATAATCTGATATAATCGGGCTGAAAATTATCGGATCGGAAATTTATCGGAAGTTTTTCTATCGTATCGTTATCGTTAAATGCATGCACAATAAAGAGCATATCGTATCGTTATTGTACATTTTAACTATATGATACACATCCCTACTTACAACCTCACAAGCATCTCAAAGGATGTTTTTTTATAATGGCAAATTAAAGAGAGATGACTATACCATAATATTGTCTAGCATTATTATTAAATTGTCTACTATTAATAATTATTGGAAGAAATATTTAACAAAGGCTAACATTTCAAGTACCATATGTGAAATGTACAACTCTTGATAATTTAAATTTATACCCACTGTATCTTACTACTAATAATTGATATCAAAACAATTCTCTCTTATCTAGAGTTGCAGCAAAATGTTTCTTAAAGCCAAATTTTGAGGTGAATTTGGAGATTCCCGCTCAAGCAAAACACCCATTCCCTGCAAGAGAAGTTTTAATACGACTAGTGACATTGCTTGGTGATAGAATGGCACTCATATGCCCAGGATGCCACCAAGACTTCACTTAAAGCAACAATTCAAGTCAGATTGCAGGTACTTGTGCCTTCAAAACATTTGAGCAATTCTGGTGGGAGCAAAATGAGTTCTGATCAAGCTAGGGTCATTTCTCAGGATGTTTTTAAAAAATAACATGGATTACTAATGAAGTAAAATAATATTTTTAAGATTGAAGATATCCTTTGCATTGCCAGGTCTGCATGCTAGAACAAACAAATGCATCATCATCATCATCATCATCATCATCATCATCATCATCACAATAATAAATCTCTCTCTTATAGGATGTTGCTAGGTTTTCACAACACTTCTGAACACAGCCTGTGGCTTATAGAGTATGGCACAGAACCTCCAAAAAGTTTTTTGTTATTATTATTTATTACTGCCATGTTGTTGGTGGGGTTTTCTCCAATTTTTTCAGGCACTAAAGGTAGACGAGAAATTCCTCCCTTCAAATGGTGACAATAAAATTATTACCCTGCCTCAGTTTAGCATAATGGTTCAGAAATGCTCATAGCATATTGCAGACTTAAAGTGGAAATTATTAGGTAGCTGTTCTTTGTTATAATAATGATCACTCCACAAATAAAAGCTCTTCTCCCAAAGGTACTGCAAGGCACAAAATGCTAATTCTGAAGATTATGTGCACGCTTTTATTAAATATTACTATGCCCTGTTCTGTTTGAGGGCTTCACTGCTCTGATTGTTTTATGAGTGCCATGTTAATGTCATTCCCATCTCGCTAGCAGCAGGCACACATTTTAGCTTTTGCAAGAGAATTGATCAAAGGCTACGTGCTGTGGGAATTGCTGAGAAAACACGGACAAGCGGTAAAAATCTAACTGATTAATTGGTTTAAATTTCATTTCAGGGTGTTGAACTTTGGCTTGGGACTCTAATACTACACTAAGAGTCAGGGCCTAATTACCAGATTTCCAATTTGCCTCAGCACAATGGTGAAGACAGAGGAAAATGAATACTAAAAATAATTATAATAGGGAGGGGGAACCCTTTTCTGCCTCCGTACTTATTTAACTGCTAATGCTTTTTGTGAGCAAACAATTTTACCGGGGATGCCCCCTGCATCGCCTGCTGGGCCGCCAGAGCATCTAATGATACAAATAAATTAAGAAGCTACTGGCAGTGTCAAACATTGTGATTTGTCGAATCGAAGGGATCGTGATTCAAATGCCCGCAAACATCCTATCAAACCCTTCAGCAGAAACTAGAATTTATCAGCAATGGGCTTGTGTTTCACCCTCAAAGAGAGAAAAAATCTATTTCATTGATATAAAACAAGGGAAAACAGTGCTTACTTCAGAGTTTATGGGTGGCCTTGGAAATAAGGGTTAATTGAACTCAAAGGTGCAGGCTTACTGAGGCAAATTAGTGGCTTGTATAGCTCTCAGCAAGATTCTGCCATTGCTCTTATTTAGTCCTTGTAATCTATTTGTGCTATGATTAATACACAGTTTATGCCAGTGTCTACAAGACACTCACCTCCCTAACCCCCTTCTCCAGTATTCATCATAAAATATTGGGTTAGCTTCCATATTCTATAGAGGAGGCTCCGGCAACTATAGAAGCAGTCCAAATAGAGCTAAGATGTTCTCTGTGTTTGTGTGTGGGCAAATGCAGTCTAACTGTATAGAATCAGTTAAGCTAGGAAAAATATGATGTAGCCAATAAATGACATCTTTCAAAGTAAAGCAAGAATTGAGGGAGTGACAAACAATTCTAATTAAATCAATTTGGTTTGGATTTAAAATGTTCTTACAAGAAAATATGTCCAAAGATCTCCAAGCAAACCAATGAAAAGACTGTATCTCAGATTCCTTAGAGCACTGGAAATTCACAATCATGTCTGTGTGTTGTCTTATAGTTTGGTGTTTGGTCTATACCAGTGGCCCACAGAAACTATGGTCCACCAGATGTTGTTGAACGACAATTCCCATCATACCTGACCACTGGCCATACTAGCAGGAGCTGACGGGAGTTGGAGTCCAACAACACCTGTAAGGCCACAGTTCCCCATGCGTGGATATCTAGACAGTTTTGAGAGAAGTCGCTAGGTAACGTGGCAGTAAACCAAATGGCTCACTAATATGTTTTGATGACCCAATTCTGTTTGGCAGAAATAGCAAACATTGTATAGGTATGATGCTTTTCATGCTCCTAGCAATCAAGCAACATAATGGATGGCACCATCTCCTGTTTCCTAAACAGCCCTCTGTTCCTTATGTACCTCCAATTCCCTGCAAAATAAGGATTATACAACCAGGTTCCTCTCCACTGTGCAAGAATAGCTGTCGTTGCACAGCTATTCTTCATATTCCTGGGGGTTCTTATAGTCCAGTAATGCTAAGAACATATGAAGAGCTGTGCTGGACTAGACAAAGGGCCTATCTAGTCCTGTTCCCACAGTGGCCAACCAGATGCCCATAAGCAGGATATGAGCACAATGAGAGTGGCTATTAACAACCTTATTCTCCATGAATAAGTCTGATCTCCTTTAAAGCTGTCCAAATTGGTGGCCATCAATACATTTTGTGGGAGAGAATACAATACTTTAACTATGCGCTGAGTGAAGTACTTCCTTTTATCTGTCCTGAAACTCTCACCATTCACCTTCATTTGATGACCCTCCATCCTCGTATTATAAGAGAGGGGGTTCTTCGTCTCTACATTCTCCACACCATGCATCATTTTACACTCCTCTATCATGTTCTTCCCTTATTTATCTTCTTTTGCAAGCTAAAAAGCCCCAAGCATTGTCACCTTTCCCAGGAGTTACTCCAGCATAATGCTAAATATTTGAAGAGGCCAAAGTAAAGACATATAGGAAGGCACCTAATACAGAATGATACTATTGATCCATCTAGCTTAAGATGTCTATGCTGACTAGCAGCAGCAACTTTCCAGGATTTAGGATCGGAATCCTTCCCAACCCCACCTGGAGATCCAGGAATTAGACCTGAGATCTTTTGCATGGAAAGTACGTGTTCTTCCACTAAACTATACATCGTATTCCAACATAGAGGTCTCCACTCAATGATCTTCAGACGTTGATCTCATTGCTCCCAGTTTACTTCATTCTTCTTTGGCCACTGACTAGAGTTGCCAGATTGTAGCTGGGAGAATCCTATTTTAAGTGTGCAGCACATGCAACTCTTGTTGAAAATCATTTTGAATTATACATCTAAGCTATGGAGACCTGCAGAATTCAATAAACATGAGGTGGGCTATTGTCTGCCCAGAATTTGAAAAGCAAGATCAGTGGTCCGCTAAGGAGTTATCAGGGAGTTGCCTGCTCTTATCTGCACTTTTCTATCTGTGAGTGTAGTCATGAATACTGGTAAAATATAATTACTATATATTCATTTGAAAAGCTAGACATAAATAAATTCAGAATATGGAAAATGTTGATCAAAGCTGGGATTTGACATCTCCGAGGAGTGCACCTCAATGTGGCCTGCATTAATATTTTTTTCTAAATAGCGTGAAAATAAATTCTATGGCTTTACTGTAGAATTTTATTTGTCCATTTGTGATCATTAATTTAACTACCGAAGTAATAAAATTTGTAAAAAATGTTCCCAATTTGTAAACAGCACATCACAGTTCAGGGGGAAAAAACCATTCTGTTTTATGTCATCCCCTAGTTAAATGCTAAAATGAATACTTATTGATTTTTTTATTTTTATTTTTATTTTGCTCCAGCCAATCTATGGCTGCGAGAAAGATAGAATGAAAAAGGTTCTGTTATACCTCTTTTGCCTTCACTCCCAAAAAGGCAGGGATATCAGTTACTGTATTTTGAAACGCCCCAGGAATCTAACTGTGGAGGAGGATCTCTACTGATGATAGAGATCACACAAAACGTTAGGGAGGACTGAAGTGAACCACACCTAACCCAACTGCCCAAATTTGGCAAGGGCTAAGGATTGCACAAGAAGTCTGTTCTTATGTCAAAGAATATCCTTGGCAGAATGAATTAACGTGCTTGCGCTGGGTGTTTGGTTAGCTGCTTCCTTCCTTCCCTTCAGTCAGTGGAGGCTGGTGGCTCTGGTTTCAGTGGGGTCGTGCATCTGCTCTGGGTTTCAGTCAGAACTCTAAAGGAGCTATCCAAGGTGCTGAACCCAATTCATAAAGTGGGTTCAACACCTTGGATAGCTCCTTAGAAGTCTGGCTGGTTCTGACCAAAACCCAGAATGGATTCACAGCTCCTCAAACATAGAAGCCACCGACTTCTACTGCTTTTGGTGTAAAACATTATGGGACTAGGGAAGAGGAGGGAGAAACAACTTAACATTCCTTTGGCCCTGAAGCCATACAGCTGGTGGGACACTTTAAGCTAGTCTTCCCCAACCTGGTGCCCTCCAGTTGTTTTGGACTACAACTCCCAGAATTCCTGTCCACTGGCTATGCTTGCTGGGAATTGTGAGAGTTGGAGTCCAATACATCTGGAGGGCACCAGGTTGGGGATGTCTGGCTTAAAGAAATGCAAGGTGGGAAAGGGCCTGGAGGTTGCGCTTTCTTTGAGCCCAGTTCTTAAGTTTTTTTCTGTTCTACCCTAATACCCTGGAAGACAGAAACAAACTTCAAAGTGATCTTGATAGGCTGGAGCGCTGGGCTGAAAACAACAGAATGAAATTTAATAGGGACAAATGCCGAGTTCTACACCTAGGAAAAAGAAACCAAATGCACAATTACAAGACGGGGGATACTTGACTTAGCAATACGACAAGTGAGAAGGATCTTGGAATTGCTGTAGTTCACAAGCTGAATATGAGCCAACAGTGTGATGTGGCTGCAAAAAAAGCAAATGCTATTTTGGGATGCATTAACAGAAGTATAGCTTCCAAATCATGTGAGGTACTTGTTCTCCTCTATCTGGCACTGGTTAGGCCTCATCTTGAGTACTGCGTCCAGTTCTGGGCACCACACCAAGAAGGATGCAGACAAGCTGGAGTGTGTTCAGCAGAGGCAACAAGGATGAGCAGGGGTCTGGAAACAAAGACCTACGAGGAGAGACTGAAAGAACTGGGCATGTTTAGCCTGGAGAAGAGAAGACTGAGGGGAGTCATGATAGCACTCTTCAAATACTTGAAAGGTTGTCACATAGAGGAGCGCCAGGATCTCTTCTCGATCATCCCAGAATGCAGGACATGGAATAATGGGCTCAAGTTACAGGAAGCCAGATTCTGTCTGGACATCAGGAAAAACTTCCTGACAGTTAGAGCAGTATGGCAATGGAACCAATTACCTAGGGAGGTTGTGGGCTCTCCCACACTAGAGGCATTCAGGTATGCTTTTAGGTGGATTCCTGCATTGAGCAGGGAATTGGACTCGATGGCCTTATAGGCCCCTTCCAACTCTACTGTTCTATGATTTCCTCAAGAAGATTTTCAACTAATTCTACTTTATACAAGATGGCTGAACCACACTCACTCACAGGGGTTCCAAAATTGTTAGGGTTCTTCCCTACCATGCAGAAAGCTAATATTTGTAACACGTATAGATCAAAGAACCCTTATAGCAAGAAATCTAAAAATGGCAAATTTCTACATCCCTTCCACAAAACAAAAGAGTCAAAGTGTACCCCAAAATAGTTAAGGTCGTTCAGCATTACCTAGAAAGCAGAGCTCTGTTCCAGGTAAGTCTAGAAGATGGAAATAGGATCTACATAGTAACACTGTTCTTTTCATGGTAATGATTGATAACTGACTGTAATTATTTCAATGTGTGAATGTACTAACTCAGGTTTGCTAGCAAATGGTTTACACACTACACAGTTATAAATACAGTAAATAGACCACATGCTAATCTGAAATCAAACCATCCCACTTCCTCCCTTCTCCTTTCACTTTGCATACTGCATTAAGCATATACAATGACAACTACATCAGCAGTAGAGAGAAGTTGCTTCAGCACTGTAAGTAGAACTGAGATGGCTAAAAGAACCCTGTTTATTAAACAGTAAAAGTAATAATAAACAAACTGCTATATAAAAGGAATCAACAATTAATTATCCACTCAGTTAATTGCAATGTTTGTTGCAACATCTACTTGCTGTGACACTGTGACAAATTATACAGGGGGCTTGTTTAGATTCATTTTGGTCAGAAAACCACTTCTGGAGCAATTCTGCTTGGAGAAACTGCAGAAAAATGACATATCAGAAGAAACCAAAGGAACCTTTTAAAAATATAAACAGTTTATACAGATATATAAGGAAATTGTTGGGAGTGAGGGACAGTAATTTGGTTTCTACAAATAAAAATTCAAGTACTCCAAGATCTCTTATTCTTATTTTGATTTCTCTTCTAAATAAGAGGATATCATTTAATGCAATTTTCCAGAGCCTGGGAATCATAAAGTCAAACATGTCTACTGGAAAATCTGTGACGTTAATCTTGGCCTAAGTTGTATTTTTAACAGGCACTGAATTTGTGTGTTGGATAATCCAGATGGCCATAGAGGAATCATCCTGATAGGATTAAACCTTTGTGCTGAACTCTGCTCCATCTGTTCTCTGAGGTTTGCCTCTGCCTATCGGAATATAAATTTGCAGCCTCCGTGTGTTTTGCAGCATGAGTAACAGCAGCACTTTACACACATACACACACAACTGCACACACATACATACACACCCTTGAGCACTTATTAGTAATGTGTAATAAAGGTAGCTTGAAGTTTACTGCCAAAGAAACATATTGGATTTATTATTCATCTGAAGAACAAAGTGCATAGTATCTAAATTTGAACAACAAAAAAGATGTTTGTTGTTGTTCAGGGACTTGTTCAATTCATTAAATCATAATACCACCATAAATTCACAGATGAAGGTATGACTGCTCATGAAGCCGATAGACCCTTAATCTTTGAAAACTATTATACGTTGCTAGAATGCAAGATGCAGTTTTACTTTGACACATGGAGTGTTAAATATTCCAAATCAGTGAAAAGCAAACAGCAATAGTTGCAGTTATTTGTGTCTCAGTCTGGCTGCAGACTGGAGTGGGGTGGGGAGTTGGGAAAAGGAACCTGGCTGTATACAAGGAAAACATTTTTACTTTTATCCTTCATCTTATCTCTATGAACTATCAATTAGCATCATAGATTCCCGTCATATACGGGAAGGATATAGATTTGTCATGTAATAAGATCCAATTTAGGCATTCTCATGACAGGTATGCCACTGAAGTATACCTGAGGGCTAAGAAAAGCCTCAAATGTCCTGACTCTGATCCATAAGACATAAGTAAGAGATATGACTGTTCCCTAAAAGTATGGAGAAGAACTAATGATGAATAGGTTGAATAGTTAGGAAAACCTGCAAATTAATGTATCTTAGACAGGAAAGGGGTAAAGACAAGTAATTATCCCGTTGATACCAATAATCTAGGGATGGGTTTAGGAGTGCAATATCACGCTTGGACTATCTTTGTGATGACAGTAAGACAGCACTGCCAGCAATTTAACCCAGCATTGTAAATAACTAGCCTGCAAAAAACAATGACTAGTCAGCTGTGGGCTGACGAAAGAGGACATTGCATTTCCAGGCTGGGTGTGGAGGAGGAGCCATTCCTCCTCTGGCATCGCAGTTGGTTTCTGGGCTCAGAGGAGAAATGGAATGCTCCTCCTCCAGCTCACACATTTGCCTTCGTGCAGTTCCTTGAGTCCTTTCACTACCAGGCTAGTGCTTACATGCAAGGCAGAGTTAACCAGAACAGTTTTTCAAGCAGTGAGAAAGAATTCCTCATTTTTGTCGTAGAGGAAGTCTTTTTCCTACTCAGTATATGTCCTTGTGCTGGACCATTGCAGTATTTTCAACTGAGTAACTGGAAGACCTTTGTAACATTATTTATTATTATTATTACTGTTATTATTACATTTGTTAAATCATTGTATTCATTTTTTCCCATTCAGCTATGATGCCACCCAAAGCAAGACTGTTGGCAATATAATGTGACCTTTCTTAGAATAAAGTCTACAGCCTGGAACATGCAGAAAGGCTACATTCAGACATAAACATTAAGCTATGGTTTACTGCTACATGAATGAGCCTCAGGGTCACGCACTCTCCTGTCCAGTGGAGGCTGGTGGCTCCAATTTCAGTGGAGCTGTGAATCCATTCTGGGTTTTAGTAGAAACCAGCCAGAACTCTAAGGGAGCTATCTGGGGGTGCTAAAGCACATCCCCCCGAAATAGATTCAGCACCCTGGATAGTTCCTTTAGAGGTGTGCTGGTTCTGACTAAAAACCAAAAAGGAGAGCATCCAAGTCAGGACAGAAAAAAGGAGAAACAGTTTCTAAGGCTGCAAGAAATTCTTTATTTCAAAGCCCAATGTGTTTCGGCCTGTATTCTTTCAAAGGCCTTCCTCAGGGGGGTGTTAAAAAATGTCTGCAGAAATACTTCTAGCAAGGTGATTGCCTCCTATGATAATCAATGGCGACTGACATTTTTTCTGTCCTGGTTCTGACTAAAACCCAGAACAGATTCACAGCCCCATCAAAATCAGAGCTACCAGCCTCCACTGCTCCTTTCCTTTTCCCCACCACAGCTGGAAATCATGGGAGATTTGTTCATGTTTATAACTAACCATGGTTTGTCATTATGTTCAAACCCAGAACTATGCTTAGTTTTAATTAGGATGTGTCCAAACAAGCCAACTTCAAAATGTGGTTTCCAGTCCTAGAGATGAGTTCGTGACAAAATCTGAATTGGACCCTTCCGATTTCTAACTCAGCCTCTTAGCTACTACACTGTACCTGCTCTGCTCTTATGATACCTTTCAGCCTTACATAACAAGCATGTCTGATGTTGTGGCTTGAAATGCAGAGTTGAACAGAGTATTTATCATAAAGGTTATCTTGTCCTTCTGCCAGTGGCAGCAATACTCTTAGGACCAGTTCACACATGGTCTTGATCTTTAGCTTACCCATGAGTGAACCTCAGGCTCATGTGTTCTTCCCCCCTGCA
This sequence comes from Anniella stebbinsi, assembly GCA_029215795.1. Taxonomy (NCBI): domain Eukaryota; kingdom Metazoa; phylum Chordata; class Lepidosauria; order Squamata; family Anniellidae; genus Anniella; species Anniella stebbinsi. Next base: position 100,930,812 of record JARDYH010000005.1, read on the forward strand.
CATGTAAATTTTAATTCATACATGCAAATCTCTACACAAGTAAAATGTGCTCATGTGATCCATGTGCCACAAAACAGTGAGAGAGCTTGCATGACTGGTGTTATTGACACAGGCATTTACATGAATAGGCCCTTGTTCACATTCAAGTTTTAATATGCAGCAAGGAGGAAACGAGAGCCTAACAGTCAGTAAGGTTACAATCTTAAGCACATTAGCTAGGAAGTGAGTCCCACTGAACACAGAGGGACTTACTTCTGAGTAAACATGCACTACATGCCACATTTCTGAACAGATTCTGAGATCATCAACATGCCTGTGAAGCTACAGTTATTGATCATCCAGTTCTGCAGAGTCAATGGAGCCTTTATGCTACGTGGCCAGATTTCAGAAAGTTTACGTTTTAAACAAACGAGTCATTCTTTCAGACTGTGGAGGCCTATGGCTCTGGTGTTAGTGGGGCAGTGACTCCGCTCTGGATTTGAGTCAGAACCAGTCGGAACTCTACAGGAAGTATCCAAGGTGCAAAGCACCTTCGATATCTCGTTTAGAGTTCTTACTGAAACCTGGAGCACTTTCCCCGCCCCACCGACATTGGACCCCCCCAGCCTCCACTGACTTCGGAGTTTGTTCCAATTCTCAATATCTTTGCCCAGAATATTGGAAATGTTTCCAGAGCAATGCACAACTCCAAGGAGAGGATTATGTTCATAAGCATTGTGAGAAGGTGCTCCTCCTCCTAATTTTACTAGTAAGAAATTGTAAGACTATTTGTATAAAAAGTGTAGCATCTTAATGGCTGGTTTCGGACGACACATTAAGCAACGGGGCGGGGGAAAACAAGTGTCAGTTATGTTGCTTATTGTGTCGTGTGGAGGGTTACACACCACACACACACAACTGACGGTACGCTATTCCGCCCAATTAAGCAACGGAGAGAAACAACGGAGAGGAACAACCCCCCTCTCTCCGTGGACTATTCCGTTTGGAAATAGAGTTCTGCCGGCTGGAGCAGCCAAAACCCCCCAGCTGCTCTATACAGCCAACAGAACTCGCGGTGCATGCTGGGATACGGCTGGAGGACTGAGGGAGGGGGAGGAGAAGACGTAGCAACCAAGATGGCTGCCGGAACTTTCAGCTGCACAAGGACCGAAGTTGCAGCATGTCGTGTGTGGAGCACCGCCTACTTAACGCACGGTCAGTACACTGTTTCCCCCTCCATTGCCTAATGTGTGGTCCGAAACCAGCCATAGAGTAGCTCTGTATAAAATGTAATTGATGAAATAAACACGGTATGTCTTCACTGCATTGCATCACTGAACCGTACATCCGGTAGCCAAGTGCATTCTTAATCCTCTGATTTTCAGATGCTGGGTATGAGTGACAGGATAAACTGCTTTATAACTGCCCTATGAGTTCTAGTACTGTCAGAGATGGACCGCTAGAATGGCCCCTTCTGGCTGTTCGTATTCTTAACATAGTTTGCCATCCCTGTAAGATTTGTACTTTCCCTTATGAAAAATGTATAGTCAGTACCAGGCATTTTGTACCCCCCTCCCCCGCCCCTATTTTTGGCGGCTGCTATTTGTTGAAACGAATATAGAATCAAAGCAACTGCCAAAGAGCCTCAAGTAATTTCACACAGTACAGGGGGGAAAGCAGGAAGGAAAAAGCACACAGCCCTGGCCCTTAAAAAAAGAGCCATTTAAACTGCTTGTCAGTTGTCAGTTTGACAAGGCCACTTGAATATATTCGGGAGGATTTGCATAAATGCTCACGGTGAGTTCACCATGGCTGCTAGCGCTAATGGTACATAAAGTAATTTAGTCACTTCTCTTAGGCATCCTGTCAGAGTGATGAGCACCTCCTCTTTGCCTTGTTGCATATTAGATCATTAGATAATAAAGTGTTAGAGCATGCAAACCGACAGGGTCCTCAGCACTATAATTTTGAGGCTACTACATTATCCTACGGGAGGGAGGAAAGGAGAAACCAATTGTGCAATTGACTTTAAATTCAAATAAATAGAATCCCCCCAGGCTGGAAAATTACTTTGAAGTGGTGCTATTGATAAAACTTTGCACATGTCTATGGTGAAATCTGCCCCTAACTGAGCAAGATTTCACTTACACTTCACTAGTAGCTTATTTACTGTAGTTAATTATATAGCAGAAGCACAAGATTTGAGCTGTACTCACAACATATGGCAGTGTAGTACTAATACCTTTATTTTACACTAGTGGACCTGTGAGTTCGTCCATTTTGTGCTGCATGGTTCTTCTTCTCTTCCCCCCTGCCCCCATGTTCTTTCCTCACCCTTCATTTTTGTCCCATTTTACATACGTCCAACTTGCACTTGATGCCCCCAACATGAAGATTGCTCCAGAGGGCCTCCAATGGTGACTGCTCAATGTAATCTTTGTAAGTTGCACAGCATCTTGCCGACTAGATTGTTCTCTTAGCTGTTTACATATCACCTACATGGCTTCAGGAGGAAGTATTTCTGTAACCTGTAATCACACAGTTAAGGAGAGTGCCAATGGAGGCTAGTGACTCCAGTTTCGGTGGGGCTGTTAATACATTCTGGGTTTCAGTTAAAACCAGACAGAACTCTAAAGGAGCTCCCCAAATAGGTTCAGCATCTTGGATAGCTCCCTTAGAGTTCTGGCTGGTTCTGACTGAAAGCCAGAATGGATTCACAGCCCCCCCGAAATCGGGTCACCAGTCTCCATTGACACTGGCCTTAACTGTGTGAGCACAGTTTACAGAAGGACCACCTCCTGAAGCTGTGCAGGTGGCATGTGGTCAGATGCTTCCCCAGTGTGGTTATAGATGACACAAGAAAACCCTTTTAGTACCTACTACATGGCCGCAACATAGTTCCCAACTGTCTTAATTCTATTCGGAGGCTCATATGCAGCAATCTATATCTACATATTCCCAGTGTTTTTCATTTCTCCTTCATTCAATGAGGATTACTGAAGGTAACTGCCATGTTTCTGAGAGTTTATGATTTTGGAAAAGAACACAACTAAATTTCCTATTACAGCATGTCCACAGTTCCCAAATGAGGATAGCTGGAGAAGTAGTTCTTGAAGCTATGAATAGAGCAGCCTACAGGGATACAATCAAAAAACACATTGCATCACAGCAAGTAATCACTGCAGGTAATAACTGCTTTGGTGCATGCTTGTCAAAATATTACCAAAAGGAGTTAATAGCACCAGGCTTACAACAATAGCACAGGGCCTAAAATCACCTCAGAGATCTGATATGTGTGTGTGTGTGTGTGTATATATATATATATATATATATAAATATATATGTATATTTATATTCAGAGATAAAACTGGTGCTTGGGCATATGTGCATGAGAAAAGCTGCTTGATGTAGTTTAATTTATCACATAAGGCTTTACAGTAAGCAGGTTTATAAGTTTATTATAGACACACACAGAGAGAGAGAGAGAGAGAGAGAGAGAGAGAGAGAGAGGTATACACACATATATATCCGCACACATACATATGGAAAGAATCCACACCCCTGGAAAAGAAAAGGTCACTCTAGTAAACTCACATGCTTAAAGATATAATCTCTTTATATCTGAAATGATAAATTTTAACCTTTTTTTAAAAAAAAATCTACTTCACCAACATGGCTCAAAATGTGCATAAAATGTTTGCCGCAGGACAGAAGAGACTAGGGCAGCCTTCCACAATCTGGTGCCCTCAAATGATTTGGACCTCAACAACAGCCCCAGTCAGCACGGCTAATGGTCAGGAATTCTGGGAGATGTGGTCCGCAAAACACCTAGACGGTACCAGGTTGAAGAAGGTTGGACTAGGACCTAGGTCTCCAGATATCTCACATCCATAGCATGAAGATCATTTTTGGGCTGGGTAGGTGGGAACATAAGCACATTCCATCTTTGAGCCCATACTGATTCATGTACATGAGTTTCTCTGTATACAGTTTAATGTATATAGATAACTTTAGAAACAAACAAGCAGATTTTTTTTTAAAAAAACTGCTATTATCTGAGTAAAACCGCAATAATAGTTGCAAGCCATTGATTACTGTGGTTTACCCTGCTTGTACCACACTATGCTTCTTAAATTAGCCCTTACCTGCTGTTATGTTTGAAATAGAGAACATTTACTTGAGCAATGTATTTATTAATGCATGGGCATCAAGGAGAACTCTATGGATGTAAAAGCCTGGTCTTGATTACAGTGTGATAGATCACTAAGGAGCGTTCCTTTTTTCTGTCTGACAAGTGGAGTATAAATAGAAAAGGGCAGGATAACTCCAAAGTGTGCATGCTTCCTGCCACATGAAATGGTTAGAACCAAAGTGGGAGACAGAAGGGTCCTCTAGCAGCTGACATCCTGTATCAATTCACTCAATCCTGAAAGGCATTTCTAGAAATAGTTGATAGTAGAGAAATGTAACAAAACCAGGTATCTAGTACTCCCATAGGTGTGCGCAAGTGGTGTGCTGGGTGTGCCCAGGCACATCCTAATGTCTTAAATAATAAGCGCTGAATTGGGGGGGGGGGGGGCTTGAGTAGGGCTCCAGATGTAGTAGGAACAGTCTTCTGGCTGCCCTCCAGCTACTCTGCTGTCGTTGCCCCAAACACTGCACTGTTGCTCCCAGCAGCAGGAGCGAAAAGAAATTGCTCTGCCAGGAGCCACTCTTCAAAGATGCCAGGAGGAGGGACCCCAAAGGCTAATATCACCTCTTAAGCCCCTCCTCAGGCCAGTGTCACCACAAAGCCCCACCAATGCTGGGGCTTGAGGAGCGCCTCCTCATTCCCCCTCCCCTCACCTGTAATGGCCCGCCTGAGGCCAGGCAAGCCAAAAGTGGAGTAGGGCATCAGTGTCTACAGTGTTTAATAAATACATGAATAAAAATAATGTCATTTATGACTGAGTATTCAATAAATGTTCACCTTTTTAAAAAAATAAAATAATAAAATTCCCTGAATGCACATCCTAATTAAATGTGCTGTGCATGCCTATGAATACTCCATTTTGTTCTACTAGTAACCACACAAATGGATATATCTGGAAAGAAGCTCACAGTGTCCTGGATATTCAATGCGCAGACCAATCTTTCAAATATGGTAGGTTTGAATTATGAGCCTTTGACAATATTGTAAGCTTTCCTCTGGAACTTTGACCCTATGACCCTATGAGTGTTTGTTAGTGCAGTGCTAAAAAATTCTCAATGGGATAGAAATTCAAAGAAGAAATGTCTGAGAAATTTTCACAGGTTGGATTCGGGGTTCTTGTGCTTACTTTACTTATAAGGTGACCAAAGGATATGTGTGACTGTCCTGTCTTTCGTTGTACAATCATCTCTTTGACAACCTCCTCCTTCAATTATGATCAGGTACTTCATCCCATAGGGCTTTTCAGATCAGGAAGCACAGGCAGCCTAGGAGGCTGCAGAGCAATAGAGAGATGTGTAATAGAAAGAAAAGAATTTGCACAGAACCCTGAGCCACCTCGCAGTGATTAGGTAATATAAAAAAAGTCACACAAAGAAATTTCATGGACGAAGAAAACTTTTAGGAAATTGGAAGACAGGTTTGGCACATTACTAGCTCTACCTTTTCCCTGGAGCTGGATGCAACACTGCCCCTATTACACCTGCTACTGGGTTTTTATGGAAGTAGCAGTATTATAACCCACCTGCATTAGTGATATGTATCCACAATCACCACTCAGAAATTTAACATTTGGAAGACCCTGGGGAAAGTGCTGAATCTTGAAAAGTGTCAAGTAGAACTGAGCTAACATTTCTCAGAAGACTGTTTCCTCAGAAAAACTCCTAGATTTTTCTTTAACACCCCTAGATATAAATGGCCACTTTGCAGAATTATCTCTACATTTTATGCATCTTTTTTGGGGCGGGGTTCTCTCTCTCCCCCCTTCACAATGCCCCAGAATGACGCTAGGTATGGGGCATTGGATACAAATCAGGGTAAGGGTGCCAATACAATTGCTGATGCTGTCACTTGTGATGGCAACACACACACACACACACACACACACACCCTTAGGAAAAAGAAAGAAGCCAACCTTTACCAATAATAAACTCTGTGAGAAACTGTTCTGGAGAAATTTGGTGAAACTGTCCCCCCCCCCCCCCCCCAATGTCTCTGCCCATACTTAGGGTAGAAATTTCGAGAGGCCATTTGCACACAGCTCTAGTGTTTGTTTAGAAGTCTCAATTCTTTCAATTGAACTTGAACTAGAAAGTGTGCATATAATTGCAGCATTAGCTTAGGTTAAGCAGAACTTAGAGGCTGCTTTTAAGAAAATACAAAGTTATCAAGGCCCCTGAACATAGATTTCCCTCGTCACATGTTATTCAGTCTGTAGAAGACTTGCCACATTATTTATTATGACCAGAGAAGATGGCACAGAGAAAACTATTTTGTTTTACCACACTTCAACCCCATCTTCCTGTTGCTGCTGCTCCCATTGAGAACAGCATATTCCCAAACCTGTGGAAGTCAATGGGCTTTCAACTGTAGGCAGGATCAGCCCAAGCTATGTTGCTCTCTGAGGTGAAGGATAAGATGGTGCCTCCATCTTTCCACATACAGGAACTGGCCAGACTGGCAGCTGAATACTACATGAGCACTTCAACATTGGCAAGAGAACACTTCAACACTGGGTGGAGAACAGTGCCCTCCACAGGCTGGGAAGAGTGGCAGGCTAACTTACAGGGCTCAGGGCAGGGGGCACATACAGCTCTGTCCTCCAACACTGCACCACTCTGCCTGGTGTCTACTTAGTGCCAGTTCAAATAAATGCTGCCACACAGCACTAGTACTAGCATGTGTTTCATGCACACATGCATATGTGCAATGCATGCAAGAGTGGGTAGACTGGGCTGGCTGGCTGGCTACCCACTCGATAGTAGACTTTCCTGCGACACATTAGGAACAGAGGACAGGTGTGAGGTTGAGAGGCAGCCCAGTCCAGCAACAAGTAAACCCTGCTGCAACTGGAGTGCTCCCTTAGAAGGATGGAAACAGACGGGGAGAGACGCCAGGATAAATGGGCTGGGGGGCTGCTGCCGCACTCCCTAATATCCGCCATCTGATGCAGGCACCTCAGTCTAGTTAATGATGGGGCCAGCCCTGATTGTAGGCTACTTTTCTAGCACAGTGGACTCTTGGAAAGGTGAACATTAGCCAATGGCTTCCAGAGTGTTTAAGGACACAGACCTATGCATGTTTAAACAGAAAGAAGGCCTACAACTCCCAGCATGCCCCAGCCACCATGCATAGGATTGTGTACTAAAGTAAGTTAATGGAAAGCATTAAAGAGTGGCTATGGAAAGATAATGGCTTAGATCCATCTTTAGAAGATAACTGTAGAACTACAAAATTTGGGTCAACTAGTATAAGCTGTACTTTCATGGCAATCACTATCGCTAAAGTATAATTTCCTTCCTTTTTTCTCCACACATTACCTCATTTCATGGAATGAAAGTATGGGAAATATTTAAACTAGATAGCTTTACTTTAAGTGTGAGAATAGGAATATTTCCAACCTGAAGGAATCTTGTGCTATCCTAATAATTGGTAGTTATTCAAGAGGCCTTTTTGAGGGGGACAGAAATGTCTGGCCTTATCCTTAAAAAACAAAAAAAGCAGTTTTTGGTTTTGTGTTAGGAGTCCAAGGAGGAATGAATATATATTCTTTGTATAGCTTTGCTTTTTGCTAATTAATAAAATAACAGTTTGCACATTCCTTAGTAAAATCAGGCAAAAAAATATGACAGTGGTTTGTTTATTAAATTAGGTTGCTGGCAGGGATGGAAAAATCTATAGTATGAGTTATAGCCTAAAATGGCTCATGGTCTACATAAAAAGTTAAAGCTAAATAAATACAGATGTAAGTTATGTTTATATAATAAGAAACACTGCTGAGCTAAGAATTTTAGGTTAGAAAGTACAAACTTGTGGACCTGATTCATTATGAATTTACCAAATTTACCCATGTGTGTAGTTCCAGAAAATATCAAGATGGTTATTTTGAATATGTGCAAAGTAAAATGGCAGGGTATAACAATATTTCAGCCTAATACTGGGGGAAGAGAGGATTTTTGTTCACCATTGCTTCATCTAATAATGGAAACGCATGTTTTCATTCTGTAGATTTTTTTTAATGGTATTTCATTTCCTTGGGATAAATCTCAACTACCTTCTTTTGAAACCAACCAATCATCCAGTGGCTCCACGAAAAACGGTGTAGACTTTTATCAACACATGCTACCTCCAGGAGAAATTGTGGGACACCACTCTGGAAAAGATCCACCACAAGAGAACCCGGATGAGCCTCTCTACATGGCTTCTCTAATAACACAACCTATACATCTTTACTCTGAAGGAAGGCCCACTATGTTCAATCATACTTACTCCAAGTTCTATGGAGGTGGGTTTGATGAATCTGTGGCTGAGGAAATACTACCTGTCCCCAGAAGACTGGGGACAGGTGTTTTTCTTTTATTTTTTCCTCTCCTGTTTTTAATCCCCACCCCCATTCCCACTGACAATAGTGGGAGGGACAATATTACGCCAACTCCAGGATGGCATAGGTTTTCTCTCTTGTCAGTGGGGAATGAGGGAGCTTTGAATCCTCTGGGTCCAATGCTCCTCCAATCTTCTCCTGACACCCCTACCCACCCTGCCCATTACAAGTAAAACTCCACCAGTACATCTACAGAGCTTTCTGCTTGAGCACCATGGGCTCCCCAGGGGTCACAAGTGCCACAGGAGCAGCACTCTGCAACATCCTACATTCTATTGGAGGCTACTTGACAGGATGTAGGATTTGCAGCCATAGTTATCCATAGTAAAGACAGAGTACACAAAACAATACTTATGCAAAATCTGGACAACAAAAAAACTTCTACTTGGCAGAATGAGGGTGGGGTTTTTTTTACACATTCATTTTATTTAAGTAATATTGACAGACTATGTTCAGAAGACTCTCCTAAGACTTCAGAATTCATAAACATTCAAACAAAAACATGACTTCAGTAGTATTTTATTTTTGTGATGTACACAAGCTCCTGAATTATGAGCCTTAGGCAAAATTTGTTAAGCTTCCCTCTGGTGCGTTAAGAGCTTGAAACCTACTATTTTAAAAACTAGAGGTTTGAATACAGTTAACAGGCATTTAACAACAGCTTCCACTATTACGTGACTACTGAAGCAGGTTCGCTTAGATCCAGAGAGGCCTAATCATGTACGGGAACAAGTTCCCACCTGAAGATCTACTGCAAGTGCAAAAAGTTTCTATGTGGTGGAGTGGGGGGTGTTGATGTTGAACCTAGCACCTAATGTATGTCTGAGCACCCACTCCTGCATTCGGAAGGTTCTCCAACCAACAACGTTGTCAGAGGTCTCCAAATCTGATAGCACTGCTACCTAACAAAAGAAACATGAGTCAGCAGCACTAACCCCCTGTTAAATAAGGATGAGGTGTTTGTACTCAGTCCAATGTGCCCTCTTTCCCCTCCTGCTGCCTTTAAGATAGATATGTACAGAGTGGGGAACTCTGCAAGCACAGAAAAGTAGTGGATTCAGATGTCCAGGAGCCACACAGGAGCAGCTTAAAAGCTGACATCATGGCACCTGTAACTGTGGCTAGAGGCGGTCATCTGAATCCACATTTTTAAATGAGGGAGGTAGGAATCAGATGGTAAAATCAGCCAGGCAGAAGAAAAGTGTGTAGGTTTGGGTAGACATCATCAGCCCTAGTCATGATACTTCACACTACTGCCTCCAGGTGTTTGGACTGCAACTCCAATCAGCCCCACAAGTGGCATATTCAATTGTCAGGGATGATGGCCTTGAGCTCCAAATCATCCAGGTTGGGGAAGGCTGCACTAAAATATGTATTCTATTTTATAGACTAAACTGGAAAGAAGTCATTATGATTAATATACGATAAATGAAATGGTAGTGATGCATTTTCTTGCCCTGTACAAGCATTTTGTTTTCATTTAAAAAGTTTTTTTCTAATTCCCAGCAACCTAGTGAAGTAGTTTACTACTGACAACTTAAAACCCAAACCAAGCCTCCCCCAGCCTGATGCTTTCCAGATGTGTTGGCCATTGACCATGCTGAATGATCAGAGTTGTACCAGAGGGCACCAGTTTTGGGGAAGCTGTCCTAAATCATTTGGGACTGGGGTTCCTGAAGGACAGCCTGCTCCTATAATAACTTGCCTGCATTCCCAAGCCAACATCCGAGACTGTTGCTGTTCTATCTCTGTAAGAGGGTAGCTTGACATTCATGAGGAACATGACTTTTTTAGTGGTGGCCTCAGCCTATGGGTTACGTCTCCACTGAGATACATTTGGCATCCTTCTTTGTCTCTTTTAAGAAACAGATAAAGTATTCCTCCTCTAAGGAGTTCTCAAGGGAGATATGTGCATATGAGTATCATGTACCATTACTGCTTAGATTTGATTGGTGTGTATTTGGGTTGTTGATTTATGTAGTTTTGATATTTTTATGCTGATTTAGATTTACTGGTCATGATCTGCATTTTTATAATTCTATTTTATGGTCTGTGAGCTATCTTGGGGATCCTTTTTAAGGACGAATAGCAGGCTACAAATATTTTAAATAAATAATAATCATAATTTCTTTTTTAAAGATGGTGGAATGGGGGAAGGAAATAGTGTTTTACGCAAGGCTGTTTTGAATTTCTGGGTTCTTAAAATGTATTGAGACAACTACAAGAAAGTACTCTATGTCCTAATCTGGCTCAGAGTGATGGGAGGGACACGTGAACATATTATCATAGTATTTGCTCTGCAAGTCAGTTTATTGAAACCTGACCTCAGTTCTTTCTGGGTCAGTTACTTGAAACATAATCCTCAGATGGGTCATGTAAGTGCTTTCTTGTGGATCTCTGAAAACAACCTAATACATTCTCCATGGGATTGTTGGGGGTGGACACCCCATCCCTTCATCTTACTCTAAGACTAAACCTAGTATGAAAATATCCCCCAAGCAAACACAAATGTTGGACGATGTGCAGTATTTCTTAACATTTGACTACTTTGTTCAAGACTGTTTCTTCAAACAAAAAGGTGGGTTCACACAGCCATGTTTCTCATGTAACCACTGTAGCTATGATACGATAGTTAGCTATGAAATGACACAGTCAGTGACCCTTACATTTACAGATTTGTAGGGACTCTTCCAATCTCCTATTCTCTGTGAAAATGGGCATTGCCAGGAACGTAAAGAACACTCCTTGTCTAACAGAAGGGAACTAAGTAGACTTCGTAAATGTAAAACATTCTGGGTTATATCCAATGTTAGAGTAGACCCATTGAAATGAATGGAAGTTAAATAAATCACAACTAACTTAAATCCATTTCATTTCAATGGGTCTGCTCTAAGTAAGACTAACATTGGATTCAACCTTCTGTGCACAATGGAACTCTACAGAACCTGCTCATTGCCTTTTCAAATATACAAACAATGGCATGTATCCACTGTTAGTCCTGCTTAGAGTAGAGTAGACCCATTGAAATGAATGAGACCTAAGTTAGACTAGCATTGGATACAACCTAATAACCATAGAATAGGTGGCAGGTGCTTTGACATAACAAGGACAGGTGACAATAACTACTGCAAAAATTGGTTGTGTGGAACCACCCAAATGGGTTGAACATTTTGCACCAGCTTTGAGCAAAGTACTCCTAAAAAACAAGTAAGTTAAGTAACTGACCCTTTCATACTATGATCCCACCAAGACAACAATTAAGAAAAAAACAGGGGAAAGCAACAACCCAAGGGACCCACAGTTAAAGAAGCAATGGCAACCAACAAAAAATGCCTACCATGTTCCAGATAAGAAGGCGTACCTTCCGAAGGATCAAGCCTTCGAGCCCTCCGCCCATGCTTGGAGTTGTTGTGCACAAACATGTTATCCGACACTGCCAAGACATGGCCGTCCACGTTGACTGTTGTAGATACCACAACCTGTGAGTGGAACAGTAATATAAGGAAACACTTTAATACAATTTAAAATCAAATAAGCACAGAGTGTAATAAACCCAGAATCTTAAATAACAGCTGGAAGCTGCAGAAAATTGCACAGCTATTTCGCATAATAACTAGCGCTTAGACTGTACGACTCTAACAAGAGGTGCTATTGATGAGTGGGTCTTTGGCATCATAGGCTTTTGATGTCATTTTAAGTCAAATTGCACAGTTTGTAGCTGTATGGCAGAACATACACTGTTAACCATCATTTTAACAAGAGCAGCTTTATTAATTTTTTTTTTTAAAGAGCTGGCTGCATTTTGCCGCACATCATCCTTCAGCATGCACGCCAGAGTAGATAAAGCTGTTGTCATTGCAAATTAGAATTGATTAAAAAACAAAAGAAAAACAAAAGTGTGGTCTGTGAAGTTGGGATGAGAGCAGCTGTATTCATCATGCTGTTATAGCTGTAGCTGCCAGGGTGTTTGCACTTCTCCAAAATTCCCCTGAACAGGGTGTGTGTGTGTGTGTGTGTGTGTAAAGAGGCATTTCAGAGCTTAAATGAATAGTGCTTTTCAAATCCAAGTAGCCATTTTCTTTAGCAAATAATCAAGTTTGAATCTGCACACTTTGCAAACTTTGACTTCTAATTCATTTAAACAACTAAAAATGGAGATTTTGCTGTAATGTGTAGGGCACATACAGAATCATAAAGTCACAGACTCAGCTGAAAGCAAAAATATGGTTTGCAAATACACAGATGTTCAGCTAACATATTCCCCAGCAAATTTCAAATGTGTTTCCGATTTAAAGCTGGACACATTATGCAACAAATGTAATTGAAACTCATTATGATTGGGGTGCATCCCTTTTCATCCAACCTGTTGCCATCCAGATGTGTTGGGCTACAATTCCTATAATCCCCCAACCAGTATGGGGGTTATGGGACATGTAATCCAATACATCTCGAAGACACTAGGTTGAGGGAGGCTGAACTAAACGACCTCAAGTTACCAAGGAAGGTTTTTTTTAAAAAAAAAAAATATAGGATGCCCAGATGAATGTGTGTGTGAGGCAGCCATTACTTATGCAGATTTCAGATAATGATATATTTAAATGATGTGGGTACTTTGCCAACAGTTTTCCGAACTTACGGTTAGAAACTACAACCCTTGTTACATGGGGAGCCCAACTCTATATGATAGGTATTTGTCTTTTCTGGCCTTAAAAATAAGGAGAACCCCCATGGGCTGCCCAAAGCTTCTCAAGCGTTAGGAACACAAGGTTGCTATGGTGTTCTTCAGGATCAGACAAGGAGCTGATGTTATTCCCAAAGAAAATCTCTTACCTGATTACTATTGTAGTGCATATGGGCTGTATTTCAGCACCAGAACAGTCATATTAATACATAATTATATCCTGTATTATAATTGAACAGCAAGGTGACAAGGGATTTATTTATTTATTTAATCTATCTATCTATCTATCTATCTAGAAATGGTTCTCAAGGCATCCACGTTCTTCAGCCACCAGAACATTAGGGCATAGGACTGGGTTGCAAAGAATTATTGTGGCCTGTCTCAATGACATTAAGAACTTTTGTTAGGTACAATACAGTAAATGAAGACCAACAAACCCTACAAGACAATTTTTGCTACAGCAGGTAGCCAATAGATACATGCAGATCAGACTCTCCCAACATGATGCCATCCAGATGTTTTGGACTTCAACTCCCAATTCTCAATTCTCAGATTCTCAGGAATGTTGGGAATCTGGAGGGCACTAAGCTGGAGAAGGCTGATTTAGATCAGGGGTTGGCAAAGGGTAGATCTCCAGATGTCTTCAAGGTTTCTCCTCAAATTAATGGGTCAATTTCACAATGTTTGGTTGAGTCATTGTTTCTCACTAGCTCTAATCAAACAAAATGACAATGCTTCCAGTTCCACAACCTCTCACTGAGTACACTACCCTGATTACAAGCCTGTTTCTCATGAACATGTGCTGCCTTCCAGAACTTTGGCTAAAACAATAAGAAGAAATGACCTACACTTCTCCTTATACTAAACAAGGAAGGGGGATTAAAAATTGAAACCCACTGAGATATGTTTATTCATGCGACCTCTTACAACCAAATATAATAATTTTCTGTTAATTGCAGTTTCAGCTCCCACCTCATGCTTCAACATGTGAAACAGCAATCAGCCGGCTCCTGTTTAATCCACCTATTATGTTGACTAATTAACTTTGCTCGACAGTTTATTTCTTCCTCCATTATCAGCCCCTGTCAGCCACAAGCACAGTGCCGCAAAGGGGGACCTCGGCCTCTTTGATTGATCACCGATAGATTGACATGCAGATTAATTTAATTAGAATCACCTCACTTGAGAAATGAAAGACAATGGCAAGGGGGCTAATAGATCTGCTCTTATAATGAGGCAACCCTCCAGAGCCAAGGAAGAGGATTTCTGATTTATTTTGCAGAATTCCCTAGTCGCTCCAAAAGGCTCTTGCTTTAATTGTTCTTGGTATTGAGAGGCTTTAGCCTCTGAAGAGGTGAAATGCTTTACAAGGATTGGCAAACATTGCTTCAACTCTCTAAGGAAGGCGCTACCCTCTCAAAGTTGCATGAAGAGGAACGTTTGCTTGCAAGAATTCCCTTACATTGCTTGAAATGGGTAAAAGGGGGGAATGAAATGAAACTCTCCAAATAATGCTTTATTAACTTTAATAAAAAAATAAAAAACATGTTTTGTCAGATCTTGACCTACAACTGCTTCGTCAAGCAGTTCCAGCCAAGCAATCTCCCCCACCCCGCCACTATCAAACTTAATAAGGCCTTCAAGATTGTGAACATAAAATGATTTGTGGCTAGGAATAGACTGTCAGAATGCCACTGGCTCATTTCACTGCATGTTTTAATAGAGGGAAATGCATTAGGTTAAAATAGGGTCAAAATTATTCAAGAAGTTTTAGAGACTAGAATGCTAAAGAAAGCACCAGATATTGTAGATTAAGATATATATTTTTCACTTACAACTGTTCAGTGAAAAATACACTCTAAAGTAGCATGTTAGAAGGATCTTGATATTTTCATATTATATACTATCCACTGTTTAAGTCAATTTCAATCTTTCATATAACCACAATCCATCCCATGTGGAAAATGTGTACATGGGTAGACGACCCAGATAGGGCCATGCAAAACATTATGTATTGACCCCATTAGTGAAAGAGAAACCTCCCTGCTTCATCAGAAAAGACTGTAATAAGTGATCAGACCAGACTTCCCCAACCTGGTTATCTCCAGATGTGTTGGGACTACAACCCCCAATATGCGCACCCAGCGTCACCATGCTGGCTGATAATAATGAGATGCTATGAATCTACCGTAGAGATGGGGAACATGTGGCCCTCCGGATGTTGATGAACTGCTTCTCTTATGAGCCCCAGTCAGCATAGACAATGGTGAAGGATAAGGGGAATTCCAATCCAACATCTGGAAGGCCAAATATTCCCCACCCCTGATCTAGGAGCAATATATCAAATGTACTACTTGCAAGAAAACACATCAATGACTCACTGGGTAAGTTAAGAGAAAAGTTTGATAAGTGAAAAATAAGGGTTCATCATCTATCTCTATGTGATAAGAATTGCATCATTCTATCATTGAAGTTAATTATAAATAGCATCTGAGAGAAATCAGGATTTTGTTCCCATGTAGTAAGGTTATAGGTCCAAGGATATATCTTGCCATGATGAGCAAAGTACAACCTTGCCTAATCAAGTTCACTGAAGAATGCTACCAATATTTCAAAATTATTATTTAATTCTATAAATCTATAACAAAACAAAGCAGAAACCACAAACAAGTTGCAAACATTAAGAAGTACAAATCGCATACTTCATAAAACCCAATACATTCCTACCAACACTTTTCGATTGACCCAATAGTCTAAAACTACCCATTATAACTATAAACATATAATTTTATGAAATCATTACAGTGGCATAATAGCCACTAGAGACCATATATCAGAAAGACTATTTTATTTTTCCTCTGTTGTTGTACTGCGACACACAGCTGCAATTGAAGGAATTCGTCTCCAAGACCATGGCAGCCAGGATGTAAGGACTGGCTTGTCAAATACAACTGTGAGGATCAGGAGGGGCCTCTTCTCTCATGTTTTTTTCCCTTCCTTGACTCAGGACGGATGGCTCAAAAGTCCCACACAGGCCTTGTTCGGACGACACGATAATCAATTGCGGGGGGGGGGGGGGGGGAATCAACCATCTATTCTGTTGATTATTGTGTTGTGGGGGGGACACAACTCACAGTAAGTTATTTTGCTGATTTAAACAATGAGGAAAAACTGCAGGCTGCTCCGTTGCTTATCCAGAGACCTGTTGGTTAAGATGTTGTGTAGAGGGCTCCATTGTGTAATCTCTCCCTTCGAGTGGACTATTCTGGAAGGTCATAGAGTTCTCCGGCAGGAACAGCCGAAAGCACCCTGGCCGCTCCTATACAGCCAGCAGAACTTCAAATGCATGATGGGATAGGGCCAGGAGGATTGAGGAAGGAGGGAGGGAGGAGCACAAGCAGCCCCGAAGGACGCTGGGACTTTCAGCCGTACGACAGGGGAAGGGGCAACATGTTGTGTGGGGAGCACTGAAAAATAACAAACTGTCAGTTGCCTCTTCCCCCCTCCATTGCCTAATATGTAGTCCGAACGTGGCCAACATGTGACACTATCCACCCCATCTACCTCAAAGCACTCTATTCCCTCCAGTAGCTAGTCCACCTACCTGATGAATGGAGGCCACAACCAGCTGGATTGCTCAGACAGGGACAACTTCCACTGAGGAAAGAAAACACAAAGAAGCAGCTTCAAGAACTGGTAACTTCCCAACACATTTCAAGTCTGTCTTTGTCAAGGGGAAATTCTCACATTTGCTCCTTCATGAAAACTGCTCAATAAAAGCTGCATGCTGCGGTTACCTTAAGCAGACTGCTTACAGAACAAATATGAGAATTTTTCCTTGACAAAGACTTACTCAAAATGCACTGGGAATTTAACAATCTTACAACTGTTCTTTAATGTTTCCTTTCTTCTGTAGATTTTAAAACATTTTTGAGACCCCAGGCTTTTACATAAAGACTTCCACTGCCTGAGAGTTCTATACATACTAAGTTTACAGGACAAAAAAGGAACATTCTAGAGTGCTTCTGAGGCACATATCCTAAAAAGTTAAAGTGCTTAATAATTATTTTGTTTGAAAGAAATTAAATACAAATACAAACAATTCTATTAGTTGAGTCCTGATCCAATAAAAGAATATGTAAATAATTTTGCTCATAAGAGTAAACAAATAGCAAATAACTTTAGTTACCAGAGTAATCTCACTGAGATCAGTTACTTCACTCTCCCTGCCCACAACATCTGCAAGATCAGCCACTCAATCCAACCCATTCATCTTTAAAAAATGTTTTGAATTGCATAACATAATCTTGCTATCTAGTTCCCTTGGACAGAATTTGATTTACTACAAAGATACAATACCAGGGTGGCTCTTTTGAAGTCGTTAGGAGAAAAAACTATAAAAGGAACCCCCTAGAGAAACTGTTTCCAGGGTCAGGAAATGTGAAAAAATAAAAGTGGTTATTTGGTGGTCTACTTTAAGAAATGATTATTCATAGTGCACCTGTAAAACAAGCAGAAACACACTACTGGCTGCTTTAAGAAAAACATTTTAAGTAATCAAAAAAACTATTATTATAAAGAGAAATGTAGTTAACATACAAGGTGTTACTTAAATATTAATATTTGGCGACAATGAAAAACTATATAATATTTTATTTATTGACTGTTTTTTAAAATTTATAATATCTACCACTTTGCTTTACTTAATGCACCACCTAGAATTAATCTCCAGCTTTGCTAATGCAGAAACTGCTGTTTCTCTTCATCTTTTGTTCTCTGATTACATTTTCAAAATTGGGAGAATCAGCCATTATGTTTGTCCCAAAAGGCCTACATGTAAACTAAAACATGTATGACACTCAAGGTGCTCTAAATATATTAGACTACAACCCCATGGTGGCTGCAGTTCATAGGGCATTATCTGACAGGGCTGCTCCACCTCCATTGGTTCCACTCTGCTCATGGGAGTAAGCACTTGCACAAGGGGCTTTCACACTTCTAGAAATTGCCAGGAAAGGAGGGGAAACTGTCATTTACGGATCGGGACAGGTCAGAAGAGCTCAGAAGAGCTCCCCTCTGCGAACTCTGCTGAAAGCCCCATTGCACAAGCAGTCACTCCCACAAGTCCATGGGCACAATAGGATACTAGCCATGGAAACTGAAGTCCAAAAGATCTGAAAAGCACCAGATTGCCTGTAACCCTTCCTCTATACCATTTTAAGACTCTGACCATGCAGACTTCGTGACTTCAACATCAAGTCAGTCTCCCTCTCTACCCCCCCCCCCCTTTTTGCATTTTGAGCTAAACATTATGGCTTAGCATGCCATGTGGTGGCTACATAACCACGATTTAAACATGCTCACTAGCAACTTGCTACAAAAGGGTTAGCGGCCTAACCATGGCTTAGCGTGTGGTCTGATCAGGCCCATTGATGGAGCACCCTTCTAAACAGCACTCACTAGTTTATGGATACATGTCTGGCTGGGGGATGCTGGGAGTTGTAGAACTTTTTTCTGTGGATAGGATTTTACCCTTAGTCTTGAATAATCCTCGAATAAAGTCAACACGACTTCTCAGAAGGAAATGGGCTCCCAAATATGGTCCATATGTGTTTTGGAAAAAAGAAACACATTTTAGTTGGTGAATTAGTAGGATGTGTTAAGATCAAAGCACACGCAAAACTAATTTGTAAAGGAAACAACTTTTGTTTTAGCTTTTAAAAAAAGAAACTAAGAGGTGTAAAGTATGCAGAGAAGCAACTTTAAAAAAAACACAGGCAAATGAGGGGAAAAACATATTCCAGTTTAAAAATTGATTAATGAGGTGCTGACAAACTCATATAAACATGGGGACGAACAGGCCTGCCAAATATCAAACCTATCCAAATGTTGTGAAGAAAACACAGTTTTCAATTTAAGACAGAAAAAGATTTTCAGATTTAGCATCAACCCTTCATTAATTCTCAATTTAAACCTTATACAGAGCATTGGAGGTTAGCAGACAGCTAATTTTAAACGTTTTGTTAAAATTGAGTATCCTAAATTTACTGCCATTTGGATTCCAGTATATACATTCTCCTGCATATTGCCAAATAGTTTGGTTGCAAATGCTCTGGAAGCTAGTTTAAAATCTTTTGGAAAAGGAAACTGGAGGTTTGGAGCACTGAGCCTGTTTATTTGTTATGGCGCATCACCTAATATTTCAAGATTAGGAGTTACGTTACTCCTCATTTTTAACCACAGCCCATTAAGTTTTGCTAGCCAATTAATTTATGGCCTGTTCCTGTTATTTTCAGTAATCTCCATTTTACTGGAAGTAAATTTATATTTTTGTTTACACCTCAAAACTACATGTGGAAGAAAGTGTAATGACTTCAGATAGCTTCAGATAACTCCTTGCAGCACAAATCTATTATTATGTTGGTAATACAAGTCCCAGCCCCAACAAGGTATTAAAAGCCTGGCCTAATATTTTGGTAGGTGCTTGAAGCTGGCTGTGCGCACTGCTAATTGGCTGTCTCCTGTGTTGTCATGATCCTATCCCCTTACACACACACCACCTCCAACAATTCTGAATTTTCCTTTTTTAAAAAGGGGGAGTTTCATTCAAGAGATTTCTGAAAAAGTATACTAAAGCTAATTCTGAACCAAGCCATCAGTAGTTTTAATGGCACATCTCTACACATCCTTAGGAATTAATGGAAAGTGCCGATCATGGTTTCATAATGGCCTTTTCAGTAGTGATCTTTACAACGATGCAAGGAATAGGCAGTACTTCCATATTAGCATTAGACATAATTCACTCATTCATTTATTCCTGAGGATCCAGATGACATTTCCCCCCACTTCATTGTATTTCCATCTTTCTCCCAAGGTGTTGTTTTAAATTTACACCATTTGTAACAATTTTGGGAGCTTCCATTGCAATGGCAATGCAGTTCTTTCAAGTGTGAATTGACATATAACTATGGTTTGGATAAGTAACAGGTCCACCTCTCTCCATTATCTGTCCACCCTTCCATCATTACATTCTCTAATAACTTAAGAGCCCTGTTCAGGCATTCTGTGATCATTGCCAATCATTGGCAGCATTCAGACAACACGATAATCAATGGAGGGGGGAGAGGCAACAGTCAGCTGTGTTGATTATAGTGTCATGTGTCAGGCAACACACAATGCACACACAACTGACAGTACGCTATTTTGGTGAATTAAACAACGGGTGGAAACGACAGACTGCTCGTTGCTTATCCCGAAACCCGTTGATTAAATGTCGTGTGTTGGGATTTCCCCTCTCTCTGTGTACTATTCCAGTCAGTCATAGAGTTCCCCTGCAGGAGTGACCGAAACCCCCCGGCTGCTCCTATACAGCCGGCAGAAGTTGAAGTGCATGATGGGATAGGGCCGGAGGACTGAGGAAGGAGGGAGGGAGCAGTACCAGCAGCCCAGAAGGACACTGGGACTTTCAGCTGCACAACGGGGGGAGGGGCAACACGTTGTGTGTTGGGCAGCAGGAAAATAACACACGATGAGTGTGCTATTCCCCCCTCCGTAGCCTAAAGTTTGGTCCAAATGCGGCCATTGTGTAAAGAGAGAATGGGATGGTGTGCAGTCACATTACCTGCTGGCCCCAACCCTATGTTGTCTCTGCATTGGGGAAAGGTCTGAAATTGCAAAGCCTGCTGAATGCACAGGGGCTGTCCCCAACAAACTGGAACTCTGTGGCTGGGTTC
This sequence comes from Anniella stebbinsi, assembly GCA_029215795.1. NCBI lineage: Eukaryota > Metazoa > Chordata > Lepidosauria > Squamata > Anniellidae > Anniella > Anniella stebbinsi. Next base: position 100,951,775 of record JARDYH010000005.1, read on the forward strand.
AGATGACACGATAAGCACCGGGGGGTGGGGTAAAGAGTTAACCATCCATTGCATTGCTTATTGTGTCATCGGTGCACTAATTTCTGGAATTAAGCAACAGTGAAAAACAACGGGCTGCTCTGTTGCTTATCCGGAGACCTGTTGGCTATTATGTTGTGTGGTGGTCTCTGTTGCTGATTTTCCTGTGTTGCGTACATTATTTCAGAAAGACATAGTGCCCTCTGGCAGGACCGGCTGAAAGTGCCTGCCCGCTCCTCTACAGCCAGCAGAACTTGTACTGGCTGATGGGATAGCCCTGGGAGGAGGGAAGGAGGAGGAGGAGCAGACTGCCGAAAGGATGATGGGAGTTTCAGCTGCGTGACAAGAGCAGGGAAACATGTTGTGTGGGGAGTACTGGCAAAATAACACACGGTGAATTGGCTATTTCCCCCTCCGTTGCCTAAAGTGTCGTCCGAACCCTCCCAACATGTTCTGCCTAGACTTCCTGGGAAAGCAACTCCTTCTTTCCATGCAATAACAGCTACAGCATTAACAATTAGAGCTTTTTGCAGTGAAAGGGATGGGTGGATACATTTTACCAGAAGTTGCAGCTGGCAGGAGTGAAAGAAACTTTCGTGGAGAAAGCTGTGGGTAGATGAGTTACCCCAACAGCTGCCACTGGAAAGAGCAATGGGAGCATTTACAGGAAGCAGCTTCCATAACTGGAAGAAGCTCTAATTATGAGGGCATGGCTTTTCCAGTGATAGTGTACACAAGTGCCCTTTTGTAGAAAAAAAAGGGGGAGGGAGAAAACCTCTCTCTCCTTAGAGCAGTAGCAATAGCTGCAGTATCAACTTTTAATAGTGAAATGGGGGGACCGATAAAGTTCCCTGAGCAGCAGCAGAAAAGTATCCACTGTATGGAACTAAACATTGCGTAATTTGTACTTCATACGGACAAATCTAATGCAACATCAGGAAAAATAAACAAATAATTAAATACAACGTTCTGTTGGTGCCTGGAAGCATCTAAAAATACCTGAAGGTCTTTCAGTCTCTTTCATTAGAGCTGCCTTCCCCATCCTGGTGTTTTGGACTTCAACTCCCAGCATTCCTGACCATGCTGGTGGAGGCTGATGGGGATTGAAGTCCAAAACATCTTGAGGGGACCAGGAAGAGAAAGTCTGCCCTTGGAGGGTTAAAAGAAAAAAGGAAGAAATCTGCATAATCAAATGCTAATAATGTGACATACACCATCATGCTGCTGGATAAAGAATATATATATTCTATATATATATATATATATATATATATATAATGTGGGGTACCTTTCAATCTCAGAATTTAGCTCCTTTCTACTTACCCATCCCTGTTACTTAATATCTGAATTAGAAATACAGAGTCATTCTTGAATTTAATTGCAACAAGCTCCTTGAGTAGTATCCAATGTTAGTACTATGTGAAGTAGACCTGTTGAAATGAATGGGCCTACTCTAACACTGGCTAGCATTGGATACTACCCTTTACTTCCTGTTAAATCTGGATTGAGGTGAATGAAGTTGAGATGAGGTGTCCAAGGGGACAGGAAGGTAATGGGCTGAAAGATGGGAGGGACAGAATGGACCCTAGAAGAAGGCATAAATAGCGGGCTCTAATCCCACCCAAGGGGGCTCCCATAAGAAACCAAACCCTTGCCCTCCTATTGGTGTGTGGTATAGGAAGGGCTCTGTGTAGGGCTGATAGAGTCAGGAAACTTAGGGAGCCCTCTTCGTTTTTTCAAGATGCCTTTCTTACCTAGCCAAAGTAAATATATAGCATCAACAGACAGGCTTGTTTTGTTTTCTGTAGTGTTCAATCAACAAGTCCAAAAGGAAAAGAAAGAGAGAGAAAAATGTAACCCAACTGTTATTCATAAAAACAGAAACCCAATGTCACTGTATGCATTTCTACATATTTTACTGCCACACTGAATATTAAAGCATGAGGGGTGATTTGCTCTGCTGAAAGTGATTAATTTCTTTAAAATGCTAAGGTCACGCTAATTGACATGACCTGTGTAATTAAGCAGTCTCTGTTTACACATGGAAAGCTTGACTGCTGTGAGGCTGGGTTTGCCTGACAGAATGTCTTTACAAGTCAAGAGATCAACAACCTCTCTTATGTCCTACCTAGTCACCTACACAAGCTCCTGATTGCTCTTCTGACAGAACACGCAGGAGCATTACCATATGAAAATCAGTTTACATCTTGGGGGAGTTGCAAACTGGCAGCACGTAGGTAAGCATGAACTGTTGCTTTGACAGGCTTCGGCCCTGGCTGTTCACGCTAGATTGCCCTGTTTGTGAGAGAATGCCTGACTAGAGGACATTCTCATGGAATCACCAATGTTTAATAAGTACGAGGCAGTATCAGGAGAGACTGATGAAACACAGATGGGAGGTCCTAAAGACTTCTGTATCGAAAATGACGAATTCTATATGAAGAGAATTTAGGTGGCACAATACTAGCTCACTTACTTGGGAACTGGGTTCCACAACTCCAGCAGCATATACAGAATTCTGAAATTCTGAAATGTTAGTATCTGGGGAACTTCGGCTGTTAGTATCTGGGCTCCAGACGGTGGTGCTCGGGGAACATTGCTCGGCCCCGTGGATTCTCCAGTATGGGGTTCTGCAGGGGTCAGTTTTGTCCCCCATGCTGTTCAACATCTACATGAATCCGTTGAGTGCGGTCATCCGGAGTTTTGGAGTGCGTTGTCATCAGTACGCTGATGACACGCAGCTCTATTTCTCCTTTTCATCTTCATCAGGTGAGGCTGTGGATGTGCTGAACCAGTGCCTGGCTGCGACAATGGACTGGATGAGGGCTAATAAACTGAAACTCAATCCAGACAAGACTGAGACGCTGTTAGTGGGTGGTTCCGCTGACCGGATGGAGGGTGTTCAACCTGTTCTGGATGGGGTTGCACTCCCCTTGAAGGACTGGGTTCATAGCTTGGGGGTTCTCCTAGAACCATCTTTGTCACTTCAGGCGCAGGTGGCCTCAGTGGCACGGAGTGCCTTCTACCAACTTCGGTTGGTGGCCCAGCTACATCCCTATCTGGACAGGGATAACCTGGCTTCAGTTGTCTATGCTCTGGTAACCTCCAAGTTAGATTACTGCAATGCACTCTATGTGGGGCTGCCTTTGAAGACGGTTCGGAAGCTGCAGCTTGTGCAAAATGCAGCGGCCAGATTGATAACTGGAACCAGTAGGTTTGAGCATATAAGACCTACTCTGGCCCGCTTGCATTGGCTGCCTGTATGTTTCCGAGCCCGATTCAAGGTGCTGGTTTTAACTTATAAAGCCTTACACAGCTTGGGACCACAATACCTGATGGAACGCCTTTCCCAACATGAACCTACCCGAACACTACGTTCAACATCTAAGGCCCTCCTCCAAGTGCCTCCTCTGAGGGAAGCTCGGAGGTCAGCAACAAGAGAGAGGGCCTTCTCTGTGGTGGCCCCCCAATTGTGGAATGATCTCCCCGACGAGGCCCGCCTGGCACCAACATTGTTATCTTTTCGGCGCCAGGTCAAGACTTTCCTCTTCTCTCAGGCATTTGGCAATATCTGAGGAGCCGGGGTTTGTTTTGTTTGGTTTTTGTAGCTTTTTTTTAAAGTGTTGTAGTGGTTTTTAAATGTACAGATTGTGTGTATGTTGTATGTTTTTGCTGTTTTAATTTTTGTATATTGTTTTTAATTGTTTTTAATCCTATGTAAACCGCCCAGAGAGCTTCAGCTATGGGGCGGTATACAAATGTAATAAATAAATAAATAAATAAATGAAATACCACCATGATAAAATAAGTACATGCCACCAAAATGTCAGATTGTGCTCTACAGATTGTGGAATAACATGCATTTTGAATTTAATATTTGCAAAAAAATTTGATCAAGGCATATTAGTAGACCTCATGAAAGTGTTTCAATTTTTATTGCTTTCTACCATGAAATTTCCTTGCCCTTATAAAACAATAAAATATATCTTTTCCCAGTCAAACTTTGGAGACAATGGTGGTGTGATAATAGGTAGAGTGACCATATGGCTTCTGTATCTTTAACAGTTGTATTGAAATGAGAATTTCAGCAGGTGTCATTTGTATACATGCAGCACTTGGTGAAATTCCCTGTTCATCACCACAACAGTTAAAGCTGCAGGAACCCTGCCATCTTTTGTATCTGGTCACTCTAGTATAGCTCCTGAAGCTTTTAACTGTTGTGATGAAGAGGGAATTTCACCAGGTGCTGCATGCTTTTGATATTATACTGTTTGCCTCCTTGTTTTTCTGGTCTATGGACCGTAAATAAAGCTGTTGTTGTATTTATTCAACTGTGAAAGATACAGGAGCCCTGCCCCCCTTTCCATATGGTCACCCTATATTAGAGGGGCTTTGGGAAAGCGGGAGTGGTGGTGCAGAGGGAGGCTCTTGATATTAGAGTGACAAACTGTGGCATAGGGACGTGGGTTTTTAAAGGTTTTTAAATGCCTTTTTATTACTAAAATTAGTCATACATTTTTCTACGTTAAAGATTAAAAAACAACGAAAACACTGCACAACTAAAAAAAACATTTATATACTTATACTGTATATGTAATAATTGAGCTTCCAGTGTTCAATACATCTTTGTCTTTCTATTTTTACATTGACTATCTCAGTAACTTTAAACATTTGTCAAATGGGCCACGCATTCATTACCCATGCCTTTCTTGTTGGGGCTTGGGACTATGCCAGTTTTTAGCAACCACAATTTCAGCTGCAGTCACTAATTGGGAAATTATTAGTATATAATGAGAGCTGTTCACTCCTCCACTTAGTAAACTTAATAATATGTTTTCTGAATTATATCGTGAAGAGAAGGCCACAAAGAGGATGTAAAACCAACAACAAACTTAATAAATAAAGCTTACTGAGGACAGGCCATGTAGCATGCTTCTGCAGGCAATGCTGAACAGGAACTGAAAGCACAGTGGCAATGAGCTGATTCCTGAGCCATCCACTTCCTGGTATGGTATGCCAGGACGGTCAAGATACTGCATTGTCACATGCTTTTATCTCTTTTGATATTTTATTCTATTCCCAGTACATCTTTATTATTGAAGTTTGGATCAAATGGTGTCATTCCACCAGTGGAAGGAAAACTGCTGGTGGAATGGATTCCCCTTCAGCCCTGCAGCCTCTTATGTGCCTCCCACACATAGGAAGGTGGAATTGCAGTGGGAAAAAAGGACAGGAAGTTCTATTGCATGAACAGACTTCTGCTTGTGCAACAGATCCAAGCCTGATAATGTGTACTCACACACACACACACACACACACAGAGAGAGAGAGAAAGAGAGAGAGAGTTTTATTTAATTTTTGTAAACTGTCATGAAATCAGCGATAAGAAGCTGTATATTGAATGTTTTAAATAAATAAATGAATAACTACTTTGCAGAGGGTAAATTTCCAACAGCTGAATATTACAGAACCGTATATTTTATCCAACATATAGGGAACTAGGAAGCACCCTATAAATTATTATATAATGAATCTCTTTCATATTGTACAAATTGAATTTGCTGAACCTTTTGTAAAGTTGTTGTAACAATCCAATCATACTTTCTAATAGTTCTAGCAAGCATTTTTTCCAAGTCAGCTTAAATCACTCTTGCCTTTAACATTGCGTAAATGGGGCCTTTACAGCTGCCATTTCCACAACTTTGAAAATACGCCATTTCCAAAGCGCTCATTGTGCACAACAATGGTGGTTCCGGATGCGGGTGGGCAGCCCTGCAGTTTTGTCGGGTGCTTGCCAGCCACAAAGAAGCTTGTGCAGCGCCACAAGTAGCGGCGGGCAACAGCTCGGTGAGCTGAATCAAGGGGGGGTGGGAATCTGCCAGATTCCCGGACCTAGGCAGACGCCCACGACATCCCTACTCAGAGGAAGAGCTAGAGGCTCCAGAAGCCCAGGGCACCCCAGACTAGGGACTGTCACCAGACCAACAGGAGCCTGAGTGCTTGAGGGAGATGATTGCAGGGCCATCCCTGTCAGGGGACAGGGATTCTCCCTCTGAAGCAGAGGCTGAGTAACTCCCTGACCCCCGGGAGCATCGTCACCTCAAGAGACAGGCTAGTAGGACTCCTGTGTGAAGGAATGCTCACGTCCAGAAAAAGTCTCCTCAGGCAAAAGAGGTAAGGCTCTGGAAAGGGAGACTTGATTCCTGCAGCTCAGCTCTGGGTGGGGTCTAGTAGGCTTTCGGCTGAAAAGCCTTCACTGAAAACCCAGCCAGTGTCAGACAACTTCCTCCATCCAGTCGCTGTAATGTGACTCTTACCTCTTGAACAGTGCCTTATTTATGACTGATGCTCTGTTTCCTGACCTTTTGGATTGCCTAACGACCCTGCTTCTGAACTGCATAAAGTACCTGACTGGTTTACGTGATTGACCTCTTACTTGTTATCTTGCCTGCACCTGCTTAGGGACTAGAGAACTCACGGGGGCTTGCCCCAAGAGTTTGCTGAGCCCTGCTCAGCCAGCCCTGTTCCTGGGAGCAGGCCTGGATGAGCTCTTGGTGAAGCGCACTTTCCAGGCATACCGGGGGAACTGTGCATGTCCTGGATACCCCAGAAAGCACATTTTGTCTTTCCCCCCATGCCAATTGTGGCCTTAAAGGCCCTCTTAAAACCTTGCAATAAGAGGGCCTTTAACGCCCCAACTGGTGCCCATCTGGCATTAGAATGGAGGAAGAAAAAATGCAATTTCCCCAGCCTTGGGGAAATTGCATTCCTCCTGCCAATGGGCCCCTTAAAGGCCATGTTAATAGGCCCTGTTTAAGACCCCCATCGGCGTGGGGCAGGGGAAAGAGCCTTGGGGAAATTGCATATTTTCTCCCTCCACTCTTGTCATCCCTCAGCCTTGGAGAAATTGTGTATTTCCCCCTACTGCATTAATGGTGGCTGCCATTAACACAGTAGGGGAAGGAAAAGGGGAAGGAACTGGAGCGTTGGAGCGAAAATCTGCTGGGCATGTCCACCTGATCCCGTGAGGGCCATACACGGGGGCATCCGCTGACCTCATGGGACCAGGTGGATTTTCACCCCAATGCTACTCCTGCTGTTGCCTGATCCTCATTGCCTGCATGCCTGCCTGCCTATGTTCTGACTTCTACCTGGATTTAGACCACCACTGTTGTAGCCTGAAGCCCATTGGCTAACTACCCATGGGCTTGAGTGCTTGTTGACTCCACTGCGTTTAGAGTTTACTCAGAAGTAATATGCATATTTGTTCAGATTAAGTCCCAATATGTTCAATGGGGCTTTCTCCCTTATAGCAGAATAAGTCTGCATGTCTACTCAAAAGATCAGTGGGGTTCATTTGCAGGTAAGCAAGTATAGGCTTGCTCTGCAAGAGTGTATAGAACTACAGCCTTACAGTGCAATCCAATTCATGTCTACTGCGTTCAATAGAACATTCCCAGATAAGTTTGAATTGGCTTGAAATTTTTATCTCATAATTCCCCCATTACAATTCATAAGGAAAACCTAGATAAAAATGTGAAATGTTGATTTCAAATATATCTACTGGTTTAAAATAGTCCCAACCCTATCCCATGCTTGTATATATAGATTAGGAGAGAGTATTAATTCTGCCTTTTTGTCCAAATAAGACCAATGTCTTGCTACTATCTTGTTATATATCACACCACTGAGTTCGTCCATCTAAATCGATTTATTGTTTTTACTCTTGTGGCATAATAATATAAAAACAAAACTGGACAGGCTGGATTCAGCCAAAAGGTTTACGTATGGACAGTTCACATGGAAGACTCAAGCAGTGCACTGCAGCAACCATGTATGATGGCAGAGCCACCTGAGTAGCTGCACTATCAAGACAGGGTAAGTAAAGCTGTTTCCTAAATGGGAGCTCTTAATAACTCAGCTCTAAAGCAACCTTGATCTAGGCATCCTAGCTGATTTGGATTATTATATTTCCTATTAAGCCTGGAGTTACTCCATTGACAATGACACAGAAATGGTGAAGATTAGCCAGAGCTAATCGAGTGGATGTGGGTTACCTGCTGCTGAAAGCTGTGTTCACAGACACTCCCCTCAATGCAGTCTAGGTCATTTGCAAGCAATGGGTGAAATACCATTCAGCTTGTCTCTTTCCCTCCCCCCCCCTCCCTGCAGCCTCTCCAAAGGGTCAAGGTAACCTACAGAAGATTGTGAAATGTGGCTTATTGTGCGGCAGTCGGGAGAGGGGATCACCTGAAATCTGAAGGAGGGATCTTGCACTGGCCACACGAGGTTCCCTAATTGAGTTGTAGCTCACGAGCCATATATAGCTCAATAAATCTCATATCTGTTTCCATGGGACAGCAAAGAAGCAGAATTGTCATACACCTAGTGGATTGTGTTCAAACTGGTAGGTTACAAGTTGTGCTGGCCTGAAATAAGTAATAAGCAAAATAAAAATTATCCTAAAAAAATGTAGGCAACAAAAAGCACTGTTTCCAGCTTATGGAATTAAAGTTTGCTGAGGACTTTAGAGTCTGTTTCCCTTTGGGACAGTCCCATAATCTTGCATTAGGTTCCAACCTATTGAGTTACTCTCACAGTGCTTGTAAGAAGTGTTTTAATGGCAATTTTCTAATCTTTTTGTAATTGTTAATTCCCAGGGTGTCAACCCCTTGTGAATTGCTCCAAAGTCTTTTGGGAGGAGGGATTTTAAGCCCAAAGGGATATAATAATAGGATGTTCAGATTCAGTTTTTAGAACTGAATTTCTAACATTTCTGATTGGGGAGCAAAATGCAAGTCATTGCAATTTTTAGCATCCCTGACACCTTCCTTGTTATCATTGTTATTGGCCCAAAGTGACACAAATAATCAGATAAATGCATCAAAACACACCAAAAAATGATAAAATACCAAAATAAACAAATGCAAAATATAACTTTTGCTGAAATTCTTCCTAATCCACATATTCAAAAGGGGAGAAGTGACACTGACCTGAAATCTCCGCATGTCCCGAGGGTTTCCTGCATTTTTTAGGCAGTTCTGGTTACATTTAAGAAAAAATTTCAAGAAGAATCTGTAGGGAAAAAGATACTGTGCTTAGTATACCAGCTGATCATAATTTGTTCAATATTTCTCTTGCTTATCCAGCAAATGATATTTAAAATGATCTGCCTACACATAGTGCATGGATAAAAACTGCTCACACTCAGTTCTAATGCAGCAGTGTAGTAAGCCATGGATATATTTAAATTTATTTATTTATTTCAAAAGATTTTAAAGCTTCCAAGGTGGTATTTAGCAAAAATTTAAAGCATAAAACATAATATAACAAGAACAATGATAAAATCAAAAGTAACCATTACGACTAGATAATGCTGTATAGGCAAGTGCTGCAGTAGAGTCCTAGTTCAAGTATAGGTCAACGTAAACAGGTGAGTCCTTACGGCCGTCTTGAAGACCTGCAATGATGGGGCCTGGTGGGCATTAATTGGAACAGAGTTTCACAATCGGGAACCCACTACCGAGAAGACCCTATCCCTTGTGCCCGCCAACCTAATCGCTCTTACAGGTGCGCACACAATGAAATGCTAGTCTCAGAATGTGGGTAGGTTGGTATGGGCAAAGGTGGTCCTTCAAATAACCTAGGCCAGATCTACACCAAGCAGGATATAACACTTTAAAATGGTTTATAACTGTTTATAACAGTTATAAACCGGTTTAAAACCATTATAAACCATTATAAAGCAGTACTGTAGATCGCTTCCTGGACACAAACCATTTAGGCCTTTTGCTATATGACAAAGGTAAAGGAAAAATAAAGAAGCCGTTTCCATGAGATCCATTGACTGGCAGTCATAACTAAAGTATTCTGGAATTGTCAATTTCATGTTGTTAGATTTTCCTGCAACTTGAGATAGTTGTGCATTTTGTTGCACAAATTGGTATATTTCTCATTGTCACATAATAGTGCTGGCTCCCACATACTATAATGTATAGAATTCCAAAATGTGTTTATAAATGAACAACAATTCTATATAGGATAGTGCAAAAACCTTAAACGATACATTTATTTTATTATTACATTTATATCTTGCCTTCTTTCCTGTTACAAAGAACCCAAGGCAGTTTATATGGTTCTCCTCCTCTCCATTTTATTACTCACAATAACCCTGTGAGGTAGGTTAGGCTGAGAGTCAGTGACTTGCCCAAAGTCACCCAGTGAGCTTCCATGGCCGAGTGGAGTGGGGACTAGAACCCGGATCTCCCAAGTCCCAATCCAACACTCTAACCACCACGCCACACTGGCTCTCAAGGTGAATTTGAAGCTTTATTCTCTCACTCTTGCCCTGCATCTTTTGTTGCAGTTGCAGACCACTGCTGCTGCTATGTTATAATACATATTCATAAAAGTAAAAATGGCAACTTATAGCCCCCCTCCCAATTGTACTACCTTATACTACCTTTTAAAAGCACAAGGATGATGAAGACAAGCATGCTAGTGGCTGGCAATAACAGTAGCAGCTGTTAGGCTTCAACTCTTGAACTCTAAATCCCAGACCAGAACACTACTACAATTAAACAGAAATATTAATTCCTGCCCTAATACTAAATTAAGTAAGCTAGTTTTCTGTCAACCTAATAGGTGGGATCCAATCCAAACACGTGTGCACGGAGCTGTAAAGGTGGTAAGTACATAAGCTCTTTCAAAAGCTGAACCCCCCCCCCCCCAATCAGCTGTTGGTCAGGCAGGAACGCTGAGCAGAGAAGACAACCCAACCAACCCCTTCCAAAAAGATGATTTGAAGGATTTCAGCATTGTGTAAATAGCTATAAATAGCCTAACTGGTGACTCAGGAAGTGGAATCAGTGGACTGGGACTATGAATTATACATGGTTTGACACAGAATATAAGGAATTATACTACAGTGGCCTTAAATTGATAGGCAATGACCCCATAACTGAGGTCAGTGTCACCAAAACCATTTTCTCTTTTTGCTGCTGTTGATAAGGAGTTCTCTGATCCAACTTCGCATGAGTAGACTTTTGGGTTAGATCTACACTGCTGTTTTATAGGGGTATTGACGTGCACTGATAACTGTTAGGGCACAGGAAACATTCTATAAACCACTTTCATCGTGTTATTTCCTGCTTTCTATTCCACATTATCCCAAATACCGCAATAAATATCATTGTTGTGTACTATGAGATATAAATGCACAAGAGGGATCTAGCATTACCATGATGGGATTGTAATGACTTGACACAAGGTGTAGATCTGCTCATACAATGGAGCTGCCCCTTCCTCTCTTCTTTCCCTACATCTCCCGAACCTGCTCCAGAGGTCCTCCAGAGCAGATTGGGGGAGGGGATGCAGAAGGAATAGGGATTTATTCCATCAGTAAATCTCCATTCTGGATACAACCCAATGCTTTTAAGAAAGGAAGGAAAGAGGATGATAGAGTATTTTAAAACTTGGATCCCATGTTGTAGGCTGGGCTTACAGGTGAGTCCCAGATCTGAAAAACGATAAGAACTTAACTATTAAGAAATTAAAGTAAATCAGCAAACAAATAAATAATATAGGTATTAAATAAATTCTTTTTTAAAAAAAACAGCACTGAATACTCTAGGGGGAAATTTAATATCTTAAATAGAAACACAACTATCTTGGACAAACAAAAACATAAAAAATGTCAGCTGTGAAGGTCCTCATATGTGTTTTCATTTAAGAAATGTGCCAGCAAGTGCAGGTTTTCTTTTAATTAGAGCTGTCACCTTATTAAAATGTTGCAGTCAATTAGTTGTGTTGCTTTTAACTGATTAATCAATCTACCGACTACTTAAAAGAAATATTACAGTACCTCCATATAGGTTACATTCCAGGGTCATTACTGAATAGGGATGTGCAAATCAGCAAAACCTCAGCTTGTCAAGGTTCTCCAAATTCTACCTCGAAGCTTGTTCCAACTCATGTCTGTATCAGATTGCAAGTTTTGTTTTTGTTCTTTTCGCATGAAAACTTATGCAGACATTTCATGGATTTTTTTCTAAAAGCATGCATCAATTTTGTGTATTTTTGAAATATCTACATTTTTTGCCCATTGATTAAGATGGTGCATTTTATGGACGGATGGATGATTTCATGTGCATTTCTCAAACAAATTCATTGCAAGCTTGGAAATGAACTTTGACTAGAGATTGCATTTGGGTCTGAGTTCAGTTTTACGATGAGAAAAGTGGACAAATTCTGATCACAGACAAACTGAACCAAATATCTCATATATCCCTAATACTGAATCACAGAAATATTATGAATTACTTTGAAAATAATTTTACATATACTAGAGAAGAAAACATATCTACCTAGTATTGTTCACAAGGCTTTGCAATCAGGACACCGCTTACAACATTATTAATAAATCTGATTTAAAATCTAAATTTAATCTGTAATTAATTCTGATAAAATAATGGGTTATATTGTCTAAATTATATTTATTTATTTGGTCTGGGGAGGGGGAACATTGCCAATACAAAACTCAGTGAGCTACATCCATAAACACTCATGTGCAATCAGAAACAAATAGGCAACTGAATCAAATTTGTTATGAAAACTTAGGTGGTAATTAATAAGTATTTCAGCAAATTAGGCATGCCTATCAAAAGAAAAGAAAGACAGAACCTGAGATTTAACTTTGTTCATGGAAGTTGCAAAAATGCTTAAATGCAGAAAAATGCTACGTTCCTGACTATGCACAAATCAGTGAAGTAGTTCCATGACCCTGACACATTTCTTCAAGAAGAGAGGCTATATTTTACAAGTCAAAGAGATAAAACCTGAAGAAAATGTTTTCCTCAGTGTTTTGCATCAATGGACCATAAAAACCAGAGCACAAGGAACAGTTGGCTATAGATTCTAGGCCTCTTCGACAAAAGTTTTTTAAAAAATCAACCTTTTTTAAAAAAATTAAAATAAAATAAAACAAATCATGGATCAGTCTTAACTAAAACTTGAACATATAAATAAAATCCCAGCATAACTAGGGAATCATTACATATTTGGTATAACTGTTGAATCAACATGTACAGGCCAATTTGCATCAGGCATAATCCATCAAGAGCTTCTTGTGCACAAGAAATAAATGCCACTGAAATAAATAGGAACTGTGTAAGACTATGTCTGTAGCTCTCACACAGCTCCCATTCATAAAAATGTACATTGACAGTAAAAATATTTATGTTTGGTTTTATCTCTTATCTCAATGTTAAAGAGGCAACAGGAGCATTAATTATGAACATAAACCTTGGAATAAAACTAAGCTATTTTGCCAATCTAAATCTTTATATGACTATTGTCCATTTGGTAGAGAAAAAGGAAAAGGATGGTTCACTGAAAGTTTCAAAATTCATAACAAAGCTGTTATCATTTTGATCTAATTTTCTTCAAGGATCTTCATCTCCTACAAGGATTTCCATATCCTCTAAACTCACCAAACATTAGCAAACTCTTCTATAATATATCTACTAAGATTCATATACAAGTTTGTTGTTGGTAATAATGTCAAACAATTTTACATGCAGGTAGTGACCCTAATCCAACGGATGTTGTTCATTGCTAAATCCCATGCAACGCAACAGAATTTCAGTTAATCTCAGTTAACTTCAACAGGACAGTCACAATTGTCTTTACCTAGATGGGGCGGTGTTTTCAATAAGAGATGAGGAGAGTATTGAAGAGGGGATCTTAAAATACAACTGCCAAAATGGGAACTCCTTCAAGGCCTCTCCGTGCTGCAAATGATGCTCCCCACAGCTTAGATTAGAGAGGTCTCATGCAGTGTCTCCTGTTATACAAAAAGCTGCATGTAGCCGGAAATCATGGCAAGTCCTATCATCCCTGGCTGCAAATGGCATCCCACATAGCTGTGAAGAGATTCCAGGGCCTTTTCCTGTTAAGAGAGGAGCCCTGGGCTCTCTTATACCTCCCAATTTCAGGGTGTTTTGTCTTGCAGAAAGGGTACCAGGGAAGAGGGGGTGGCAGATAAAAATCACATTTTCCAGTTGGACATTCAAATCAATCTTCAAAGCTTTTTGCATTTTTAATCAGATTACTCAAAAAGCCTTATTCATTTTCAGGGTGAGCAAGAGGGGCAGACGACATTCTTGATTTTGAAGCTCAGTTTCATCCTAGATAAGCCATTTTTTAAATTGAAAAATGACATTAACACATGCAAACAAGCTCATTTTATATGACTGAAGCCATATAAATTCTTATATGGCTTAATCCCCCCCCCAAAAGTGGGAAAAAATTGTTTGATAGACAGAATCTAAGTTGATCCTGATATCTGATAGCTTCAAGTTGGCACCAAATGCTCCATGCCGCTAGAAATGACACCTTTTAAGAGGTTTCTTATTTACTGGAATAGTAACACCAGTAATATTTATTAAGGATTTAAATGGAACCTGGCCCCAACCTACATGTTTAATGTAATTAACATACCAGGGCCAGATCTACAGCAAGCAGGATATGAGACTTTGAAAACGGTTTGAAAACTGTATATGGTGCATATCCTGGGCCCCAACAGTTGTCACTACTGTTATAAACCATTTTAAAACAGTAGTGTAGATCCTGCCCTGGTCATGCTAAGGAAACAGGTTCAAACTACAGTGATCACCTTTGCATTCAAGGAAATAAAATAAAAATAAATATGTCTACCAATTTGTGTGTGTATGTCATATCATATGTATGTGCATACACACTCTCACATATACACAACCTAACCTTAATGGTGTTTTGTTGCCTGTTAAAAGCCAGGCAGTTGCTGATTTTTTAAATACTTTGCTTAGTAGTTTTTCTTGTGGCTCTTTAAAAGTGGTGTTTCAATTAATTCTTTACATCGCCCTGTGATTTTGTAATGAAGGGCAATACATAAATATTTTAAATGAGAGAGACAGAGAGACACAGAAAGAGGGGGGGCACACACACACAGAGCAGCCATAGCACAGCACAGCTGAAAAGGGGACTGGATGGCTTTGTTTGTTTACACTAAAGGGAGGCATAAGTTCTCCTATCAAATAGAGCCTGATACCCAATAGCTTTAAGCTGGCACTAACTAGTGTTTGTGCGTGGGGGGGGGGGGGGGGTTAGTTTTCAAAGTCTGTAATGGCCAGCTGTGACAGCTTGAATCTGAATGTGTAGAAAGAACTGTCAGCACAAATCCTGGCATCTAAAATCCAGACAACTGCTTGCCACCAAAAGGTGGTTTGTACTTGTGCCAAAGTGGAGTTTGAGAGACAAGCAAATAGGACATTAATTCTACCAAAGAAAATGAAATGCGGCCAAGGGGGGGAGGAAGTTTAGGATCTTACATTTTGAGGATGAGCACTTGATGGCTCTCCTGTCAACAGTTCGTCATTTAGCTCACCAGCTATGAAGGGCATGGACATTAGATCCCTCTTGCCCTAAGATGGCCCTGCAGTGTGGAATGCTGGCAGAATCCTGAGATCAGTCTCCTGCCTGCTCAGATGAAACGCCTGACCATCTGTTAGGGGGCAAAGATTTCCCTGTCAACTGATGCCTGCTCAGAGCCTTCGACAGGCCCTTATGTGGCAAAGTCTCTCAGAAGCCCTTATTCTTTGGGGAAAAGGCTGCTTTGCCCTAGAGGTTTGCTGGGGAATTCTTCAGAGTTTTCCAGAATGTAGGAGCCAAGCAGCTGACCACTCTGGCCTGCCCTTCCCTAAAGGAATAGATTACCAAGAAGGGGAGGTGGTGGCCATGGATGTAATAGTTAAAAATATCTTTGTTCAGAGGCAAGAGTGTGTTTTAAACAGCCTATGCAAATGTAAAAATGATTTCTCATGCTAGCTGTATAAGGCATTCCTGAATGTCAGGGGCATGTGTATGTGCTAATGGCCCAGGCAGGCTCTTTGCAAACAGGGAAAGCTCAAAGACACTTTCCTTCCACTTTACAAAGTTCTAGCCTTTCCTTCCCCCTTTTTCTTTTTAAATAAACTACTTGGACCCAAAGCAGTAGAAAACAAGACATAACATAAATCAGATGAAAAGCAGCATCTGCAATTTAGGCAGGATCTATACTACTGCTTTATAGTGGTTTATAATGGTTTTGACAACTGTTGCGGCCCATAACACATTCCATTTTCCGTTTTCTAACTGCTTTCAGAGTGTACTATCCTGCTTGGTGTAGATCTGGGATTGGATATGTCAAATGGGAGTAGATTTGGAGATATCATGATGAACGTGGAGACGAGGATTATAGGATTCCTTTTCATGGGATATTTCCCACAATGTGTTTTGTGTGTGTTCATGGATAGCCTTTATGAGACATATCTAACACTGTCCTTCTGTTCACAGAAGGCTCTTTGATTCTGTAGAGTGGGGTAGGCAACTTCTAGCCCTCCAAACGTTTTGGCCAACAACTCCCATAGGTCCTAGCCAATATAGCCAATACTGAGGGATGTTGGGAGGCCAAAACATCTACAGGCCACATGTTGCCCACATCTACAGCAGAGACTTCTGTGAACAAGGGAGAAACAGAGGTGATATTAGCCCATCCATCCTTTTTCCTATAGCCTCGATGCCACCTCTGCCTCTGTTCTGTTTTCCCAAACCTCTACAGCAGATCGGGGGGAGGGGTACAAGAGCTGCAGAGGCTAATAGGAATAGTTGAAAATCACCTCCTCTACCCCAGTTTGTTCACAAAAACCTCCGCAGGATGAAAAAGGCATATCAATTAAAGTTAATTTGGACCTAGTATTGGGTGACACAAATTCTTTGATTCCTTCTGTGAATGGAAGAACACCACAGGATACAACCCATGTATCCACTGGATATAACCAATGTGGAAAAAGACTGGGGATAATAAAAATAAATGATAAAATTATGGTAGGGATGTTTGAGGAATTTGATCTGATACACACCTCCCAAACTAATGTATGGATTAGAACTTAGTTATCCACTGGCTCCTCAAGTTCATGAATGTTTTTGTCTCTAAAATGTATTAAAATATGTTTTTAAATGCATTTTTCTAGAGAGAATACGTTTAAATGTTTATTTTGAAAGCAAACTGACAATAAATAGAACAATTAGTTTATCTCTAAATTGTAACAGTCACACGGTGGGGCAGGCTTTGGGAAGTTCACCCAGTTTCCATAAAGTTGGCCAAATGTTCTCTCTATTTTTATATTAATATGTTTTTTTTATTTTACAGAATAGCAAAGCTGTCATTACTACAAAGTCAAGAAAATGTAACCGTTTTGATATCTCTTTTTTCATGAAGATTTTCTCCCCTGATTCCTTTCCACAATCATCATTCCCCAATGACTTACAATCAGTTTTAAAAGGATAAAAGGAGTTCTAACAAAGTAATGTAAATTTGAACATTAATACCATTTGGGGAAATAGGGGTGGGCAAAAGCATTTGGGTTAGATTCCAGTAGATTTATGTTCAATTAGAGAATGATTCTAGAAAAGACAGCCAAATTGCATCATATTTTTTTCCAATTTATCCCTCTTGGATGGACATCTCTAGTAGGGGTGTGCATCGGATCGGATCCGATCCACGATCCGAATCCGATCCGACCCAAAATCGGGAAAATCCGATCCGATCCGATCCGGACAACCTCCGATCCGATCCGATCCGATCCGATGAGGTCCGATCCGGATCGGACGCCATTTTGAATGCTTTTTCCCATAGCCAAGTATTGTTTTACAAAAACGCCTATAACTTTTTCATTTTTAAAGATAGAAGGATGAAACTTGGGCACATTGTAGACTGGTTAGGGGTAGTTATCTGTGAGAAATTTCAGAAAGATTGGTGCATGCATTTTGTGGCAATTAATTTTTTAATAAATACCCAGGAATGCCTATAACTTTGTCATTTTTAAAGTTACACACATGAAACTTTGCCACATTGTAGGGGGTACCTTGGGACCTATGTGTGTGAAATTTCAGAAACGTAGGTGCTTGTCTTGTGTGGCAATTAATTTTTAGAAAAATGGGTAGTAGTGGGGTAAATACAGTTACGCCTCCCATTTTTTTATTTTTGAAGATACAAACAGGAAACTTGGGCACATTACAGGTACCACTTGCCTTGATATGTGTGTGAAATTTCAGAAACATTGGAGCTTTCCTTGTGTGGCAATTAATTTTTGAAACAATGAGGAAAGAAACACCTATAACTTTGTCATTTTTAAAGTTACACACATGAAACTTTGCCACATTGTAGGTGGTACCTTGGGACCCATGTGTGTGAAATTTCGGAAACGTAGGTGCTTGCCTTGTGTGGCAATTAATTTTTTAATAAATACCCAGGAATGCCTATAACTTTGTCATTTTTAAAGTTACACACATGAAACTTTGCCACATTGTAGGCGGTACCTTGGGACCTATGTGTGTGAAATTTCGGAAACGTAGGTGCTTGCCTTGTGTGGCAATTAATTTTAGAAAAATGGGTAGTGGTGGGGTAAATACAGTTACGCCTCCCACTTTTTTATTTTTGAAGATACAAACAGGAAACATGGGCACATTACAGGTACCACTTGGCTTGATATGTGTGTAAAATTTCAGACAGCTGGGTCCAGGCATGTGGTGGCAAGGTATTTTTGAAACAATGAGGAAAGAAACGCCTATAACTTTTTTATTTTAAAAGTTAGAAGTCTGAACATTGCTCACTTTGTAGATGGGTTAGGGGTAGATATGTGTCAGAAATTTCAGAATTATAGGTCCAGGCATTTGATGGCTATGGAATTTTTAAATTACATGTTTCAAAAAAATTTCTACAGAGGCCAGGTCTTCCCCTCCCGCTTCCCGCGAAGAAAAGGAAACACTCTCTCGTCTCGATCCCTTTGATCCTTGCTAGTAGTATCCATTACAGGGCTCGTGTTTCCTTTCCTACTTTCACTTTTCACTTTGTACTCAAGCAGACACGAGCCCTGTAATGGATACTACCAAGGATCAAAGGGATCGAGACCAGAGTGATCCTTCCTTGCACGCATGGCTGCAAAACTCAGCTAGGCTCAGCCGTTCTGCTTGATAAGTGAAAGTAGGAAAGGAAACACGAGCCCTGTAATGGATACTACTAGCAAGGATCAAAGGGATCGAGACGAGAGAGTGTTTCCTTTTCTTCGCGGGAAGCGGGAGGGGAAGACCTGGCCTCTGTAGAAATTTTTTTGAAACATGTAATTTAAAAATTCCATAGCCATCAAATGCCTGGACCTATAATTCTGAAATTTCTGACACATATCTACCCCTAACCCATCTACAAAGTGAGCAATGTTCAGACTTCTAACTTTTAAAATAAAAAAGTTATAGGCGTTTCTTTCCTCATTGTTTCAAAAATACCTTGCCACCACATGCCTGGACCCAGCTGTCTGAAATTTTACACACATATCAAGCCAAGTGGTACCTGTAATGTGCCCATGTTTCCTGTTTGTATCTTCAAAAATAAAAAAGTGGGAGGCGTAACTGTATTTACCCCACCACTACCCATTTTTCTAAAATTAATTGCCACACAAGGCAAGCACCTACGTTTCCGAAATTTCACACACATAGGTCCCAAGGTACCGCCTACAATGTGGCAAAGTTTCATGTGTGTAACTTTAAAAATGACAAAGTTATAGGCATTCCTGGGTATTTATTAAAAAATTAATTGCCACACAAGGCAAGCACCTACGTTTCCGAAATTTCACACACATGGGTCCCAAGGTACCACCTACAATGTGGCAAAGTTTCATGTGTGTAACTTTAAAAATGACAAAGTTATAGGTGTTTCTTTCCTCATTGTTTCAAAAATTAATTGCCACACAAGGAAAGCTCCAATGTTTCTGAAATTTCACACACATATCAAGGCAAGTGGTACCTGTAATGTGCCCAAGTTTCCTGTTTGTATCTTCAAAAATAAAAAAATGGGAGGCGTAACTGTATTTACCCCACTACTACCCATTTTTCTAAAAATTAATTGCCACACAAGACAAGCACCTACGTTTCTGAAATTTCACACACATAGGTCCCAAGGTACCCCCTACAATGTGGCAAAGTTTCATGTGTGTAACTTTAAAAATGACAAAGTTATAGGCATTCCTGGGTATTTATTAAAAAATTAATTGCCACAAAATGCATGCACCAATCTTTCTGAAATTTCTCACAGATAACTACCCCTAACCAGTCTACAATGTGCCCAAGTTTCATCCTTCTATCTTTAAAAATGAAAAAGTTATAGGCGTTTTTGTAAAACAATACTTGGCTATGGGAAAAAGCATTCAAAATGGCGTCCGATCCGGATCGGACATCTGGTCCGATCCGATCCGACCAGCCTCCGATCCGATCCGATCCGATCCGACCCCCCAGGTCCGATTCCGATCCGCTATCCGATCCGATCCGGGGGGTCAGTGCACATCCCTAATCTCTAGGTGTAGAATGGGGCACAATGTGGCTACCAGAACTCTAAAATAACACGCTTTGCTATAAGTGACAATGAGAGGAAAGTATCCCATAATATGGTGATTTAAGGCTTCAATCCTATATACATTTACCTGGGAGTAAAGCCCATTGAACATAGCGGGACATCTGAGTGAACATATACAGGATTGTAAATGAGGATTCTAGCTTTAATAACAAAACTAAATCTAAGCAAACACCAAATTCCACCCAAATTCTCTGGGCTACAAGCAGCCTAGTTTCAAAAGACAGTGCCACTGGTAGCCAAGAGGCTGATTTTGCAAAAATGGAAAGCTTGACTGGGGCCAGATATCGATCAATGGTCTCATGACCTCTTGACCCTTGCAGTTAATGACAAAGTAGCCTTGATGAAAAATGAGAACAGGGATAAGTTTTAAGATATTTGGCAAGGCCTCTTTGACCTCTTTGGGTATTGAGAAGGGGGGGGGGCTCTGCTTACCTGGTGCAGCTGATGGGAAAATCTCAGAGACACTCCTACCCCATTTTCCTTCCCCTTCCTGTTTTTTGCTTGTTCTATTATTCTCTCTTCCACTACCATTCTTCTTATTTCTTTGTTAATTTAGTTAAATGCATCTCATGTGCTTTGGGCATCCTGGGGTGAGGGTTGTGGGAGGGTGGGAGGCACTTAAGAGGGGCCTTTGGTCTTATGAAAAAGGACTGGATGGGTTGAAGGGATTACATTTAATATGGACCAAATGTTTGGGGACACAAGTTCTTTTATTGTACTGTTACATTTCCAATAAAATGTGAATTAATAAAGAATAGATTAAGGTTTCAAACAGAGTATTTTTGTATCATATGCATCTTTTCCAGTCTTTTGTAAGATAAATGCTGGGGAAGTGATGGCTCTGTTTATAAGTAGGGTACTCAGGGTATTGTGTTCCTTCCATTTCTTTAATCACAATGCTATAATGTCAGCCACACACATCCAGGGGGTAAACAACCACAGACACTGGTAATGTTGAAGAATAAATTCCTCCAGCAAAATAGTTATATGTAACTAAGGAATGGGAAGTGATTGAACATTGCCAGAACACATGATGGATTGGGAGGAGCCATCCTTACTTTGTGCCACTGTGAACCACGGCTCAGACCAAGCAGCATCTGCTTTTGATGCTAGGACTTGATCTTGGAACAGATGAAGCGCTGCTTCTCACGTCTCCTAGCAAGTGCACATTGCATTTCCTTCTCTGCCATGTCTCAAGGATTAGGGGGATGCCTTCTCGATCAGGAGGTGGTGTTTCACATTTATTGCAGACTAGAAATTAAGCACTGGGGAGAAGAAATGGCACCAATGAAGTCTCTTTACCATATCAAGAGTCAGGCCTGCCAAAGAGCAACCTGCTTCAGGAGGCACCATGATGAGAGAAAGGTGAAGGCAGGAATTGGTGTCTTAATAGTGCAGCAACTTTTGTCATAGTGGGCTGGGGGAGGGGAAACCATTTGGTTTCTGCTTCAGGCAGCAAAATGTATTGGGCCATCACTTATTATCAGGTGCTCAGATCTGGTAAGGCTTTGGATCCCATCAGTGTAATTGATTTCATCACGATCAGCCTTGCTGGAAAATATGGCATAGATCCAAACACATGTGTGGGATACTGGGAATCCATAGCATGCTGGAGCCAAGGAAGAGCCCTAGCTTCCTCCAGCAAGGGCCGTGATCATATCAAAGTCTCATCATTAGAGCTTAAGAATTTGAAGACCCCCAAAAATAAACCAATAAGATGTCTGTTGCCACTGCCATAATATCTATGGAGGAGGCGGGGGGGGGGGGGTTGGAAAGGCAAAACCTACATTCTTCCTGCTGAAGAAAAGCACGTTTGTTACTAATACATTAGAGAAATTGAGAACTGCTCATCAATGCAAAAATATGATAGTGATAAGGCTGCCAGAGTCAGTGAAACCTGTGTTGTTTCCACAGAGCATGTGTCCACTGGAAACTTAAACCTGTCTAGAGTAAAAGGAAATGTACTGGGCTACCTATTCGAAGTTTGAGGAACATTAGGAAAGAAAACAATTCTGGAGTTTGAGGAATTCTCTCATGGAAGATTAGTGTCCAGCAATATTTTCAGCTTAGCACCTCTCTCAGCTTCAGGTATGGCTGACCCTTTAAGGAAAAACGGAAAATGAAAGCTGTTTGTGTAGAAGACAGGTATGTGTTGCGTTTTTACGTTGGAAGCTGCATAGGGAGAAATTACTATTCCAGCAATGGCTTTAAGCCCACAGAATGGGTGCCTAATAATGACACAGTAATAACGAGTAGCAAGAAGTGGGGAAGAAAACAGGAGGGGTTCTCAGGAAAATGGGTGCATATAAACTTATGGCTTTTCTACATGAGAAAATTATTGCAGGCTCATGATTGGTCACTCATGGAAGTTAGTGAGTCCTTTAGATGATGTAATCAACCTCCAAGATGTCTTCCGTGCTTTTCTTCCTTTCTCCCACTTTCCAAAAGATTGGAGATACCATGAAAAGGGATGTTATTCTGATCTATCAGCTGTGAGAAATGCCAGTGTAGCACTATAATGCCTAATAATGACAGTGCTATCTCATGATGTAAACATACAGAACTTGCCACAGAAGGACTTTCCTTGATTCAAACCACATGTCCGCTGTATAAAGGAGCACATCATAATCCCGTAAAGAAACCAAAAGCAGAAAGCCCTGGTGATGTTGTGGTTTTTTTGCTTCATGTAGAGAAGCTCTACGTGGAAACACATGCCATTACCTTGTTACTATAAGAACAGAATGCCTAAGGCAACCTTTTCCAATCTGGTGCCCTCCAAATGTTTTGTATTACAACTCCCAGGATCCCTGACCATTGGCTATGCTGGCCAGGGCTGATAGGAGCACCAAATGTTTGAGAAAAGCTAGTCTAAGAGATCATAACTCTGGACATATACTTGCTTTACTTTTTTCAGACTATAGCCATCCAATGCACTGTTTTTTCATGTAGACCATTCCATGGCCAGTGGCCAGTGGTAAGTAGTTTGAAACAATGGGAGCCCAAAATTAAATGCTGCTAGGTAATTGAAGAATACATTTCAAAACACTGAGACTAGAAATTTGGTATAAAAACCATCTGTCATTCCCTTTTAAGTCAGCTTCCAGTATTGCAAGTATTTTCCAATGAATTATTATATCTATAAGTATGGGGTAATGTCAAGCTCCTATTTACAAAAGATCAACAGAAGGATTATACAGATATTTATTAGCATGAAATTGTACATGAAAATTTACCCACATGTTCACAGCTAGCACATGCATCACCATTTGTGCAAATTTCAAGATCCTCCCCGCCAATGTGCACAAATTACAATGTGCACAAGTGCTGGAAACTGAAAAAAATGCACAAAACATTCCCAGAATCAGAGGGGAGAAACCACTACAGTCCGCCACTGCTCATTGGAACAGAAACACTGTAAAATCCCACCAGGCTTAAGAGGAACTGAATTCCCAACATTGCACATCACTAGTGGTAACCAATGGTACAAAAATGGGAATGGGGCAAGGGACTAATGGGGCTAATTTGGGCTCCAGGGGATTCATAATCTGTGAGGGAGGGGCAGCACAACAGCAAGAAAGGTTCCAACCCAGCTCTCAGGACCTTAGCCTAAGATGCCCTGAAGTTCAAAGTACTCACAGATAGGAATATATAAGCCCTGTACCCTCAGGCCTTTTCCGGATAAAGCCCTGTATTATCATAGAATAGTAGAGTTGGAAGGGGCCTATAAGGCCATCGAGTCTAAACCCCTGCTCATTGCAGGAATCCACCTTCCCACAGAGGTCAACAGTACCCCATTTCTTTCATGGAAAGTAGAGTGTCACTGCCAGAAGTCCAAAGTGTGGCATCTCCTGAAGATCCTATCAGTGCTCACTCCTGCAATCACCAAGCTCTTTCTGCTCACCAAGCTCTGCCTGCTAAGTCACGTCTGAGAGACTGAGCCGGTCAGAGGCTGCTAAGTGGCCAGTGCGGTATGGGTGGATGAGAACTCTGAGAAGCCATCTGTGTGTAGAGGAGAAGGAATCTGTGTGCTTTGTGTACAACAGTCTTCTGCTAGTCTGGTGTGTTGCATGCCATCTACAAGACAGGAGGATATACTACATTGGAAGCTCAAAGGGGCCAAGCGACCCACCTGATATTTATTTCTCAGGCTAACGCTCCAATTTATTTGCGAGAAGGCTATCAAGAGAAGGTGCTGGAATGTGCACCTTGTTGTTGCTTAATGACTGGTATACACTCTAAACTTATTGCTCAGACGAGCAAAATGGCTCTGTAGGGATAAGCATGTGTAATCCTGGAAGGAGCACTACTGGCTAATGAATGAAGTTAATGGGCATTGCAGCAGCTGGTTTGTCCACTTCAGCAAGTCAGCAGCAAATGCACTAGGAGCCTGGTGCCCAGCTGACTAGCACATAGGACATATGTCTCATTTTTCCAATAGGCACCCTGGTCTCGGATGGATGATGGGAGAGATAGGAATGAGGCAGATTATATTATTTTACACACTTTCTAGTGAAGGCCACAACTGGCTTCAGTGGATATAAATAATATTTCAGCACTGTAAATAGTTGGAAAGAACCCACCTAATCACTGAAGCAGAAGCTAATCTCGCCAAGAGGCAGCCTTCAACTACTCAGAACCTGTTTCACCAAAGTTTTCAAGTTGCTTTCTATAGGCATCCGTGTGCTCTGTGCACTGGAGCACAGCGCATCAATTTTTAATCTTGCAGCCTCTCTCATAACTTCCTCAGCTACCTACTTTCAAGAGTTACAACACTTCACAGAAATTCAGACCATTTCAGAAAATGTGCCAAGGTTATATCGCCATTCCCTTCTAAGCGGACAATATTCCCACAGAAATCCTTAGCTTTTCAGAGGAGAAGAGGTTCCACAACAGGTTAATACTGTACACCAAGAGAGAACCTCACAAAAGCGGACACAGAAATAGTTCAGAGGTAAATATGCCTTGTTCCCCCCTAATTCAATCTTGCTTCCAGTAAAATTAGGGGGAAACAAGGCATATTTACCTCTGAACTATTTCTGTTTCTGCTTTTGTGAGGGTCTCTCTTATTTTTACAATGATTTTCTACTTAAGAGGTGACATTTTATTTCACGTAGCAAGCAGTGGGCTGGAATGGTAGAAAGGACAGGCATTTTTCTTCCCATTTGCAGAATCCATATGTTGGACTAGAAATTGTCTTGTTCATGGGAACCCACTGGAATGGCTTTTTGGGATACTGTAGTAGAAAGGACTGGAGCAAGAAACTCCCCATTTCTAAGCAGAATGTGATGTATGCATTATTGGATCAAATAAAATTTCATTACTTTTAATGCTGTGATGCAACCTCAGTCCTTAGTGATAGATCCACAAATAAATAAATAAATATTCCACAAAATATTGCTCAATGCCCCACTTCCCACGAATCAAAGAAATATCTAACACAGCTTTTTACTGGTCAGTCTTATTGGGAAAAATGAATGTGGAAGACTTGTGATTTGATATGCACAGTGAGCAGATGGGAAGCAAGCAAGCACACACCCAAGGTATACCAAAACAAACAAACAACATTTTTAGGGGTGAACAAATCTGTCTATTTCACTTTCTCCCACATTTGATTTTTTTTTTATCTCAAATTCTTTCTGTCTTGAATATGAAGGACACATGAATTTTGGTAAATTCTTATCAAAACCGAAATGAAACGAAATTCTCATTCATCTGCCCTAGACAAATCAACAGGTACAGCTATTCCCAGCACGGAGAGGACCTTGTTGTACCTGCTTGCTATGTAGGTGCTAAAGATGAGAAGCCCGTCAGAAAACAGAGTTGGCAATCCTAATTCAGTACTAACATGAAATGCACAGAGACTTTTAAGAGCTATGTACTCAAAGTCCTAGGCCTGGATGGACAGCTAGTTTTGTTTTTCCACACAATCTATTTTTTATAATTTCTAATTCTTCATTTAATCTCAGATTCAGAATGTTTGAATTCTGGTACAGTATAATAAAAAGTGACTGAAATAAAATTCTCACCCATCTCTAGAGAAGACAAGCATTTTATACAGTCAAGGAATATGAGAACAATACTCACTTGGAACAAGTCCCATTTCATGAAGTGCCGCTTAAACCTGAAGCTATGAATTTATACTGTTGATACCACAATGATGCAGGCAAGCTTACAGCTTCTGCCTTCATATACTTTAGCAGTGGATACATTCCGACTATGCTTTCCTTTTCAAGCTCCATAACACTGCTCTTTGGGAACTTAGGAGTCATTGCTTAGCAGAGTTGGTGACAGGCAGCTCCAGAATTAGAGTACTTTATTATCACATTAGTACAGGGAAAAGTCACATAATTAACAGAATTTATCCTCATTTATTCAGTAAAAGCACTAATATTAAATCAATCTGCCTGTGTTTAATTACTTTCACTTACACTATTCCTTTTTTCTTACTTGACCCTTCAAGTACTAGAGTATAGAAATGTGTGAAGTCTCCTTTTTAATTCCACTTACTAGACGCTATTCATCCAAATAAGCATAAAAACAGCACCGGGGTCTGCCACAGTTCACAAGCTGCCACTGAGTTAGCAGTCATGCCGGCATTACACTTGTGCTAGAAGAACCTCTTTTAAATGATGACATATAACAGAATTACCATTAATTGTAATTCAACACGAACATCCAAGTGCCTGTTTATCTCTGGGTAAACTACACTTACAGTAGCCTGAGTGGCTGAGAACATCAGGAGCACTTAAGGATGGATTTGCACATGGAGCAGAATTAGGTGGAGACGTGATGGGAGAGTCCTGAAGTGCTAAACTTGACTGCACCACTTCTGTGTCAAACAGAGGCTGGTTACTTGTGGCCTTCCAGATGTTTTGGTCTACAAGTCCCATCGCCCCTCACCATTGGCTATGCTGACTAGGGCTGAAGGGAGTTGTAAGCCAAAACACCTGGAGGGCCACAAGTTGCTCACCCCGATGAAAGCAACAATTAAATAAACCCCAAAACCCAATCCCAACCTAAAAGTAGAAAACTAGCACAGCAAGGAGAGGGCAGAGACTTCCAGTGGATGTGATAGTTTTCTACTCGCAGAATATTTTATTTATGCAGGAGAACAATAAAACTGTATTTGCAACTTGCAGCCTGAACTGATCCAACCCATTCTACCACTCCAGGATCCATTTGGATGCCTCTGCAAAGCTATAGTCCCTTAAATGAAATGATGGCCTCAGCAGAATCTACCTACCTTCCCTTGGCCCTAAAAGCTTATGGCATGAAACAATATATTATACTTCTGGGCAATGGAGGGTTAATTGGTTGGGTGCTGTTTATTTCTTTTATTGTTGTGTTTCTGGTTGTTTTCTTTTTTACTCAAGGTGATGTTTCAATGAGCTCATCTACACCTGCAGCCCTTTGGGGAGTGGAGAGGGACAATCACAGAGTTTTCCATTTCTGGGATCATCTTTCAGGGGCCACATGCCAGTGGGTTGTCCCAGAAGTAAAAAGGGGCATTCCAGGGTGCCATTTAAAAAAAAAAAAAAAAAGAAGAGGAGGAGGAGGAGGAGGAGAGATTTGCGCAATTGTGTGGGTGCAATCCTGCATGAAGGTACACTTTTTAAAAAACAATAACAACAAACTCGGTGCCGGAAGATGCCAAGCGCCATCCCAAAGATGGCGAAAATGCTCTCCACCTCACCCGTGATGCCCATGGACTCCTCCCACATAGCTCCATGCCCGTTTCCTGAGCCCTGCTACTCGTGGGGAAGAGGGAGGACCCCGTCAGGAAGAGCCACACCGCCCGAGGAGCTCAGGATGATCCCGAGACAGCGGGGAAAAACGGAGAAAAAGCAGTCCCAGCTATCCCAGGAGAACTGAGTGCTCATCCCTGGTTCACCCCAGGATTAGCTGTGCATCATTTGGACGCATAGGGACAACCTCATGACCACCCTGGGATAAGCAGCAGGTGTAGACACGGCCAACGTCTCCAGGGGAAGAATTTACATGTAGGTCCAAGGCCAATTCAAACAATACACAATACGGTCTTTCCTGCACTGTTTCTTTACACTGCAAGTGGGGCATCACACGTTTGAATCTTCATCCATTAAATAACAAATCCTATACATGGAAAATTAGCAGATCAGATAAGAAGCTTTCCTTCTTTCTGACATGCTAAGTTTTCTGAATGTAGAGAATGGCTACTTGTAACATATGCTTTTTCTACATGTTTGAATCAGTGTTTCTAATGTTGGTTCACAAACCTTTCTTCACCACTCTTTCAAAACTTTTAACTACTTTAACTGCCAAATTATAAATGTACCTCGTTTACACAGCAGAAAATGTAAATTTCTAAAATCTTTGAATTATATGTGTGGCTTTATTTCGTCCTGGTTCCAGTGGTGGTAGGCTCTCTCCCCGCCACACCCCAAAATCACAGGACGTTGTTTCTTATTTCTTTTTATGATTGTTTTAATTAAGATTAATCTCCATGTTATTACTGTTAGCTGCCTGGAGCTCCATTTTTTGGTGGAAAGGTGGGATATAAATCAAATCAATAAATGATTTAAAGTTTCAGAGAGAAGAAAATAATTGCCTGTTCCCACTATAATGAAGCAGCACAACTGTGCATACTCATCTGGTTGAAACAAGTGCAAGCAGAAAAAACAGGAACAATGTAGAGTTTCCCAGTAACATGGTTAACTTTGCGGCATATAGGATGAACTGAGTGAAGAGAGGCAGGGAATGGTTGCCAGAGCACAAGAACAAGCCAGTTGAGCCAACATCCTGCAAGTGTGGTAACCAAGTATGGATTGGGGCTTCTAGTTTCTCAAACCTTTGCATCTCATTTTTAACAGGAACATTTTTTTTCCTTTTAAAACTGGAGCAGTTTCAATCATGCAAATACTACTTCCAGTTGTGCTCATATTTTGTACAAACAGCTCACATCAGTAGATTAAACCAACCTCTGTTCAGCAGTGCTAGGTAGTCGTCACCTGACAAACCCAAAGACAACTTGATGAAGTTCCTATGACATACAAAAACGCTACAAACAGAGCATACTTTTACACCATTCCATAGTTTGCAGTTAAGAAACGCTTCATCCCCTCAAAATATCAGTTGCTTAATGCCACCTATTCATATATTTAGCACACATTCCTGTGTGGCTTGTACAGCCGCTGACAATATGTGATCCAATGCCTGGGAAGCATGGCAGAGCCAGCCAGTTCAATAAAGATCAGCATCTTGCATCAGCCTGGGGGAAGGCTCCAACACAGCAGTGATTTGTTGCTGCGCTGTGACCAGAGCTAAGCTTTCATTCATTGGGTTAGGATCATCATTGACAAACAGAGTGTCAAACTGGTTAAAAGCAAAACCACTACCAATTCACAAACCACCAAATCTAAAGAGTTAAGAGCCAGAGCAAATAAAAAACTGAGAAGAAGAATGCTGTCTGTTGCACCAGCACTCCAGGAGCAGTGGTTTTACTCTGGCATCACAGGCATGTAAATCTGCCACTTGTAGGCAGATCTTCCAGTGCAAATCTCCAAGACTGGGATATTACAAAACACGCACACACACACACACACACTTACATACATACACACTTATTGTTTTAAAAGATGCTTTAAAATATGGTAATACGATTTCTTTTATCCGGAGTATTTTAAAAATCAGGATCCATATAGTGGATGCCTTAAAACTGAGGGAAATCAGATTTAAAAACAAACAAGCCCACCGGTCCCACACAGATGTTTGAGCTGTTCAAAAACGCTCTACTGAGAATTTAGCAAACTTTTTTTTTAGACTGGGCTAGGAAATAATTAAAAACAAGAAAGGCTTTACCCACATCCAAATGACATTTTGAAGGTCTGAGTTATTGACCCCTCCCTTGTCACCACATCATTATTTCAATTTAAAATCACTTGGTTTATGTACTCCCCCCACAAACCCATTTTGATCTGCTTGTGATTAACCAAAACAAGGATGCAGGAAATAATAAAAGGAAAGAGTTTCAGAAAGAGAAAAAGTATCAAAAATTGTTTGGCATTCTGTTTCCATTGATCACTGTTCTTATTCAGGCACAAATTAAGAAACAATTCACGAATATAAGTGGTTCTAAATTTCTCCATTCCTGGACAGCAAATTTGTACTACGCCTGGAGCTTGGGAGATTCTGCAACCTTCAAAGTACAGATGGTTTGAAGTCACATTCATACCGCGAACTGTATGCAAATCAAGAAATGGGTCTTGCCTGCACAACTTGTAACACAATCAGATCCCCCTATTGCTTATTGTACGTAATAATTAGATTCTGAGACATATCATTTTTATCCAGTTGTTGTCATAGATATCAAAGCCAGATTTAGCTGTTGGGAGAAAATTCTAGTCAATGTATGATTTTGGGTCAAATATGAGGATTTTTCATATTCTTTCACTCTATGAACAATTGAGCACCTAGCTCATATTTTGAAATCTGAATGGTTTGCCTTCTGGTTGTCGTTTTTCCTCTTTCGCCGGTGATTCACAATTTTACCAGCTACTAAAATTTGTTTGAGTTTAATATCTGAAGAGATGCCTATAATGTCTTTCAAGTAACAAGGGCAGGATTCATTTCTAATCACTCCTAATAATCTTCTACCATTTCAGTTCAATCATCACCAAGAATCAACCACTTTTTTGCCAGTTTGTGCATTGTGTCTCTTCCCATGGCATGCAGTCACGTCTATAAGCAAAAGCCTTTCAACTAATAACATTTACATCGCTGTCATTATATTTGTTTCCACATTCTGCACATAGCACAAGTTAAAGGCCTCTTGGCTTCAGCTGTTCCACTGTGTCAGTAGCAGAGAGAGTGTGAGATGCATTCCAGAGACTAGGGATTAACCTCTGGGATGACACCCAGTTTCAGCCTTAGCTGCATTAAATCCCCACCAAAGCTGTAACAGCCATGGCTGATTTAGAACCTAAACTGTAAATCTTCTCTTCACACTGTCTTTCTAAAAGGATGAGTGGAAAGATTTGCCCATCAGCCAATTGGGGATATTTTACATAAAGAGACCTACCTACAGGTATCAACATGGTGAAGGACTGAGGACACCTCTTTACAGACAAATGTTTCAGCAGCAGCAGCATTTTAAAAAAAGCAGCAGTATTAAACAAACAAATAAAAGTGGGAGAGGGAATACTCCAGAAACCTTGTTCAAAAAAGTATTTTCTCCCCAATCTTACACTTAGGAGACTGTTAATACCATAGGGAAAATGTGAATATATTGTGTCTTAAATCTGGAATGCAGTAAAGAAAAGGTTGTTAAGATATAATAGCATGAAAGCAGGGCCACAATGCTGCAATGATGGGAGATCTTGAAGGAGAGATGCTGTGATTACAACACATGGTGAAGACAACATAATCTAATAAACCTAGGAAGAGTCTGTTCTGTCCCATAGATATGAACAATCCTTGGGACTCATACATTTGAATGAGGCCCGTTTTCTGCTTGACACCCATTATACACATTAGCTTCCTTGAGTTAACACTGTATGGGACTTACTTTTAAGTAGACTCGTCCACGATTGTACTGTTAATTAACCATCCCACTTTCTCTGGTTTTGGTCTGGAAGATCAAATTGTGCGTTCATAAGTTTTTAAGTTATTTTAAAAAGACCACTGAGACTGCTGAAAAGGGGCTGTCCAAAAAGGCCGGGCACCTCACGTTCTCTACTCCTCATGCTATGCCCTGGTACAGTCAGATTGCCTGGAGAAACCTCTGCCATTAAGTACACTGGCTGACCTTGAGCCAATCGCTTTCTCAAACTAATGCATCACACAGGGTTGTTGTGAGGATTAAATAGGGGCGGGAAGACACCAAGTGCAATGTCTTGAGCTGCTTGGAAGAAGGGTGGGGTCAACACGTAATACATGAATTAAAAAATAAATACAATAAAATAGGGTGACCAGATAAAATCCAGG
Source organism: Anniella stebbinsi (assembly GCA_029215795.1). Classification (NCBI taxonomy): domain Eukaryota; kingdom Metazoa; phylum Chordata; class Lepidosauria; order Squamata; family Anniellidae; genus Anniella; species Anniella stebbinsi. Next base: position 100,984,236 of record JARDYH010000005.1, read on the forward strand.
TCAGGGTTCATGTAACTTTAACAGTTGTAGAGAAAAGGGAATTTCAGCCAGTGTCATTTGTATGCAATTAGTTCCAGGTGAAATTCCCTCTTCATCACAACAGTTAAAGGTGCAGGGGCCCTGCCTTCTTTTGTATATGGTCACTCTAGTATGGTGCAGGGGCCCTGCCTTCTTTTGTATATGGTCACTCTAGTATAGTGCCTGCACCTTTAACTGTTATGATGAAGAGGGAATTTCACCAGGAACTAATTGCATACAAATGACACTGGCTGAAATTCCCTTTTCTCTACAACTGTTAAAGTTACATGAGCCCTGACCTGGATTTTATCTGGTCACCCTACAATAAAAGCCTTTTGCCAGTATAGCGGTCATCTTCTGAACTTGAAAAACAAACTGGATAAAAGGGACATTTGTACATACAATTGAAACAGCTACACCTATCTTAAAGGTTGCAAGCTGTGTGTCAGTGCGCGTTCCAAGGTTGATTGAGGTGGTCATTGGTAATATGCCATCTCACAGACCTCAGGCAGCTGCAGTTGCTGTCTCCATCTTAGTTTTCCCAAAATGCAATGCCCTGGAAATTCCATCATCCCCATGACACTGTAGATTAAAAAAAAAAAAAAAGCAAGGAAAGGTGGCTGCCACAAAAACATGGCTGCCCTGATTGTTTGTTTTTATCTTCAATGTTAGGGAATGAAGGAAATGCCATGGCACTGCATTTTGGGAAAATCAAAGTGGCGACCACAGCCAGAGCCGATGGCAGCCTGAAGGAAAGGCCCCAACAGGCATCACCATTGCCAGTGAACCCCAGCAGTTTATTCCTGGCAGCAGTGGGTCCTGGCAACTGCCCAAAGATGCCAGGTGGTGATGCCAGGCCTGCTTCAGGTGAAGAATGAGGAAAAGTCTGCATAGCTCCTCAGCGCAGGAATAAAATGGGTTGTGAGCCACAAACTGCAATTTTACAGCATCCTAATGCCGCTATTCTGTTTTGTATTCTCCCCAGAGAAGAGCTCCAGTAGTTTGCTGTCCTATTTGTTTTCCTATTTGGTTCAGTGCCTGGAAACCAAAACAAGCAGTTGTAAGTCCAGAGAAGGCAGCGAGTTGTATGGGCAGCTCAGCAGCGAGCCCTGAGCCTGTAAGGCCTGCAGCTGGAAGGCACACCCATTCCCGGTTTCCCTCCCTTTTCCTGCCTCTCCCTTGGCTGCAGCATCACAGCACGAAGGAGGCAGAGGAAATCCCCCAAATGGGAAGTGCTAGGGCACTATCACTGCCAGGCCACCTAAGCTGAGGGTTGCCCATGGCAGCAGGACTTTGCCTTCCCTTCTCTTCCTCAATTACATGCAGATTTGCTTTCTTCCCTGCTCCCCACACTTCAAGTTGTGCCCTAAGGGAGCATGAAGGAACAGTTCAAGAGGCTCAAATCCTCCATGCTTTCTTTAAGGGTTTTTTTTCTTTTCTTTTTTAACCGTTCTAACCAGTGGTTTCCCCATTGTTTGGAGCCACTTAGAGAATAAAACTCTCACTTCCTTTGCAGCAGGGAGCCTTGGCAATGAGGATGGAATCTCGCATGTGGTGACTATTTTAAGGGTTGCAAGGAAGGGGTTGTATGTGGAAAGGCCAAAGTGCTTCATCTGAGCAGTGTATATAGTCAGAGCAGAGCAGCAGGGAAACATGTCTTTATTCCTGTTTTAAAAGGATGGCTAAGTTCCACAAGTTGTTAGCTGTTTTTCCTCTGTGGTATTTTTTCTTCCCTCCCAAGAAGGCATACAAGAAATCCTGGAAGGGGGGGAGGGATATATATTATTCTAACAAGCTGTTGTTCAGAGGGTGTGGCGTTTTGTTGTTGGCTTTTCTTTCTTTCTTTTTTGGTGCTTTGTTGTTCAAGTGATGACATCTTGAGTTGTTCTGGATTCAGTTCATATTATTTACATTGCAGGCACATTGCAATTTTACAGTAACAAGACATTGGGAGAGTTTAATTAGTCATCTCAGAAACAACATCTGCAAGACTTCCACATCTGGATTCTCTAGTGATGATGGGAGAACAAAAGTAATCTGTCCACACCATTGTGAGCAATTTAGCTGCAATCTCAGTAGAATGTCAAATGAAGCTACAGGTCTCAAAGACCACGGACCTCCAGAGATGGCTGCAGAAGCTTACTTCTCTTACAAAGAGATCCAGGGTTCAGCCAACCCACAGGTCCCGCAAGTCAAGGTGCATATTACCCAAAACTGGCCAGGTGATTTTGGTACCTGAGGCAGAAACTCCCACAAGAGCCTTTCCCTGGGAGTAAAAATACAACAATAAACTAACAATTTGCTGCCCTTTTACAACACTCCAAATCAGCTTCCTGAATGGTTGAGCAGGCTCATAGGGAGTCATCGCCTCTCAAAAGAGGGCACTGCGCCTGCACAGATAGAGCTGAAGCATTTGGTAATGTAACATAAACAGCAAGAATATTGCCAGCAGAGACAAGCAGTGGAAAATCTCGTCAGCTGCATGTCAATAGCCCAGTTCACACATCATGACAACCCACAATGTTTTAAATATATATATATATATATGTGTGTGTGTGTGTGTGTGTGTGTGTGTGTGTTCACAGAAAAGACACTCCAGATCCAACCCAAAATATTGTATTCATCACATTATCAGGTGACTAAAAGGTTCATAAAACAATTAAAATCATAAAATGATCTTGTGCATATTGAATTTTTAAGGGTGTTACCTGTTATTGTTGTTTTATTGTATTTATTAGGGATGTGCACTGGATCGGACCCGATCCACGATCCGAGTCCGGTCCAGTGGGAAATCGGATAAATTATCCGATTTCCGATCCCGCAGCTGGATCGGCCGATCCAATCCGAACCGGTCCGAAAAGGCTCCGAACCGGTTCGGCGGATCGGCGGATCGGCGGGCGCCCACTGGCGCCCACCGCCGCTTCCGTTGGCGGGCGCCAGCGGGCGCCCGCCGATGAAAGTGGACAGCGGGGGGGAGGAGGAGGGGGGCGCTTACCTTCTCGGCCCGTCCGCTCCCGTCCGGCACTAGCAGCTACTACCAGCGGGCTCCGCGGCCTGCTCTAGGGTGGCGCGCCGGGTGATGTCATCACCCGGCGCGCTACTCTAGAGCAGGCCGCGGAGCCTGCTGGTGGTAGCCGCCGGCCCCGGACGGGAGCGGACGGGCCGAGAAGGTAAGCAGGGGGTGCGTGGAGGGGAGGAGGGGGCGTGCGGAGGGGGGAGGGGGGCCCTTACCTTCCCGTCCCGGCGGCTCCCGTCCCGGCGCCGGCGCCTACTACTACCAGCAGGCTCCGCGGCCTGCTCTAGGGTGGCGCGCCGGGTGATGTCATCACCCGGCGCGCTACTCTAGAGCAGGCCGCGGAGCCTGCTGGTAGTAGTAGGCGCCGGCGCCGGACGGGAGCCGCCGGGCCGGGAAGGTAAGCAGGGGGTGCGTGGAGGGGAGGAGGGGGCGCGTGGAGGGGGGAGGGGGGCCCTTACCTTCCCATCCCGGCGGCTCCCGTCCCGGCGCCGGCGCCTACTACTACCAGCAGGCTCCGCGGCCTACTCCAGGGTGGCGCGCCGGGTGATGTCATCACCCGGCGCGCTACTCGAGAGTAGGCTGCGGAGCCCGCTGGTAGTAGCCGCCGGCGCCGGACGGGAGCGGACGGGCCGAGAAGGTAAGCAGTGGCGGGGAAGGGGGCTTACCCCCCCCCCGGAGCCGTCCGCTTCTATCCGCTGGCGCCCGCGGGCGCCAGCGGATGGAAGCGGGCGGCCCCAGGGGGCGTAGGGAGCGCGGGGGAGGGGGCTTACCTGCCGGGGCCGTCCACAGCGGACGGCCCCGGGGGGGGAGGGAGTTAGGCCCCCCCTCAGCCACCCGCCGCCATTTTTTCCTCATAGACTTGCATTGCAATGCAAGTCTATGGGGAAAAAAATGGCGGCCGATCCAAAAATTTACGATTTTTGGGTCGGGATCGGACTCGATCCGGTCCGGGGGGCCTCCGATTTTGTCCGAACCGGTCCGGGACAAAATTGGAGGTCCCGATCCGGGTCCCGATCCGATCCGGGGGGTCCGTGCACACCCCTAGTATTTATGTGGTGATAATCAGTTCCATCTAAAATTCTAAATAGAATGCAGGGTGGTTTAAAATGCTTCAAATAAATAAACCAAAACACAATAAATGAATGATGTTTTTTAAAGGATCTCTGCCTGATGCTGAAAAGATTGGGTGTCAGATGAGCCTCACATTCTGAAAAGTGGGGGCATAGCCAAAAAGGCCCTCTCCTTGGTCATCACTCACCTATCTCCAGGGGCACCCAGAGAAGGGCTTCCAAAGACTATATTGGTGTAGAAATAATTAGAGCTGTCCACAAGTGGCCTCTCAAAATTCTCCACCCTATTTATAAGCAGAGAAATTGGAGGGGGGGGGGATAATTTCTCCAAATTTCTCTAGGGGGAGGAGAAATTCTCCAACAATTTCTCAGTGGTAGGCACCACCATTGACAAGGGTTGTAGAGCTGCTTCTTTCTTTTTTGCCTAAGGGTTGTTGGGGGGTTTTGCACTGCCGCTACAAGTGGCAATAGCATCAACTGTGTTGGCAGCCTGGCCCCCATTTTACATCCTCCACAATACCCCATATACCTAGCATCATTCCCAGGTATGGCAGAGGATGGGGAAGGGAATGCAGCCAACCCCCAAAACATTATGGTCAAGAAAGTTTGGAGAAAATACTGTAAAATATCCTTTTATTTCTAGAGGTTAAGAAAAGAAAAAATCTCAGGACTTTCCCAAGAAACATGTATTCTGAGAAATTTCGACTCCGCTCTAGTTGTCATTCTTCAGCACCTTCCCTAGAATCTTCCAAATGCTATATTTCTGGGGGGTGTTTGTGGATATATCTTGTCTCTAATGCAAGTGCTGGTAACACTGCTCCTGTAGCAGTTGGGGGGCAGTATTGCATCCAGCTCCAGGAAAAGGGTGGAACTAACTGTGCCAAATCTGTTCTCCAGTTTCCTGAAAAGTTTTCTTCCCCATGAAAGAGACTTCCATTTTTCTGCCTCATTCTCAGAGCATTTTATAATTTATTTTGAATTTGTGTTAGTGGTGATATTTCTTTCTATTACACATCTCTCCATTGCTCTACAGCCTCCCAGGCTGCCTGCACTTCCTGATCTGAAAACACCCTATTTATGATGTCTTTCCCTGGGCAGGAAGTGCGGGAAGCAAAGGATGCTATAGGCTGTCACACAATGAAAGACAGGACACTCACACACACTCCTCAGCCATATCATGAGTTTTTCAGAATACCGACTTCTGCAGAACCAGTTCACTGCTATATGCTGTATAGACATGTAGTATAAAGGAACAAAATGTGGATTTCAATCGGGATGAAAGTGTAGCTGTTGGCACATTTATGAAGTGGCACAATGGAGGGAACCAGAAAACTATCTCAATAACTTTACAGAGACCTTTTTCAGATATAATAGCAGTGTCCAGTGGCAAATTGTGGGTTAATGAACCCATAAATTATGGGAATGTGAGCTGTGCACAAGCTGTGTGCAAGCCGTGCTTCCTGTTTCTGTTAACAACCTTCAAATATTGTATTCAAGGGCTATTTCTGTGATGCCTAAACAGGGGCACATGGATTGTTTGTGGGTTAGACAACATAAGTTAACTAAGAACAAGCCATGGGTTAATTTGGGGTTGCTTAACCCACAAACAACCCCAAGTGCCCCTGTTTGGATGTCAGTCATATTCAAATATTGTTACGGAAATAGGAAGTGGCTCACATGCAGCTCCGGCATGGTGCGTGCCCCCACAATTAAGGAGTTAATTAACTCACAATTTGCCTCTAGATGCTGCCGCTATGTCTGAACAGGACCATAAAAGATGGAAGTTAGTTAAATAAACATGCCATTTACACCTATGTGTCCACTCCCTACTTCACAGGTGAATCTGGGTTGGTAAACAAAACAATATATGTTCTAAACAATGTTGCAGGCTGTGAGAATGATTTTCGTATTCTTGTATTATTTGTATGTTTGTAGCATCTTCGTATCATTGTTATCATTATAAGGTCAATGGCAGCAATTATTGTTGTTGTTGGCACCAAGCTGCAGGCCAAAAAGGTTGAGGCTCTCACATATTCTCAAGATAACAAAAGACAAACATTCCAAATAATAATTCCATTTGCTGGAGAGTATTAAAAATTCTAAACAGGCCCATGTTTCCCTCAATACTTATTTGATAACTGCTGTGCTGCCAACTGGCTGAGAGCAAGGAAAATCAACACAAATTTACAGCTGAGCCTCTTCAGAAAAACCCTGACAAAAATTAATTCACTCTTAATGTAAACTTAATCAGGCAGTTCCATCCGAAACCTTTCTACTGGGAAGTCAAGTCAGAAACCATGAACCAGAGCACATCAGTACCTAAACGTCAAGAGCCTGGTTGGGTTTTTTGGGGGGGATTATTTTGCTGAATCCTACAATTCTCAATGAAAGGGTCATTTATTAAGACTCTAAATGGGCAATAATTAACCTAGCTTCTAAAGTATGTCAGCTTATCTATAAATATATGACTGTAACAAACAGGCTGTCAAAGTAGTTTAACTCAGTGACTTCCAAAACAATACAAACATAGTGCCATCTTCTGTACTCTGCTCACTGATGTAATTCAAGGGGCCCTCGCAACATGACACTCAGGTTCGAAACAAACCAAGTGCACGGCTGCTTAGACTAAGTTTTAATGCACAGGAAAACGTTGTCCCAATACAGTGGCATGAAGTCCAATATGACAGGAGTGCTCTGGGTATGAAACACTCATCTTCAGAGTGTCTCTTTAGAGTCCCACCTGTCAAGTAGGAGTGAACTCAAAGATAACTGATATGTTCATTTATTTAACTAATTTCTTTCTTTTATGTAAGGTTCTCGAAGCATGGAATACTGATCCACACAGTAGTACTTCAGAGCCCCTATAATACAATACTAAACTATTGCTCTGTTGAACATTCAATTTCAAGTACTAGCTAATCAGTGGTACAAAGAAGAGGCCCTCAAACCCCATGTTTTTAGAAGGTATCTTCATTTTACAACTTTCATAGCAAACACGCACACATTCACATGAAAAGACTTCTGTAAACCCATGCACAGTAGACCCATATGGGATACCTGGAATACAAATCTTTTTTGATTGTGGGGAACTGAAAGAGATTGGGAGAGAGATGGAGAAGATTCTGATTTGAGGAGAGTCAAAGACTAGAGGGAGAACAGAGAGACTGAGGAGATTACTGAGGGGAAGGGAGTGAGAATGAACTATCCCGAAAAGATTATGGAGAAAAGAGTAGCAGCAAACTTCTGCTGTCATGGAGTAGCATGCATTCCGCACCAGCTCCACCATCAGGATGTTACAGAGCCTAAGTCCTACATCTGCAACCCAGATCTGTGTAACCAGATAGAGGTCTGAGAGACTTTGAACACTCACCTGTGTCTAAGCCAATTGCTTTCAAGGTGTTGGTCATACCCTTTAAAGTCCTTAACAGCTTAAGAACTAGGTACCTAAGGGCCTGATTGTCTCACTGAGAACCTTAAATATCTGAAGGAGAGACCCTTTTGATGGCACCATTACTCGCAGAGGCCTGTTGGTCTGGCACATGTAAAATGACTTTCTCCTGTGCTGCCTCCAAAATATGGAATGTGCTTCCTCAAGAACTATGATAGATTCCCACTGTGTTGGCCTTCAGAAAGAGTGTACAGACATCTCTTTTTAATTTAGACCTTCAAAATATATTGTTTTAATGTTTTTACTACTTTAATGTCCTTGCTGTTATTGTTTTAAAGTATTATTGTTTTAAATTGTTCTACCCTGTCTTGATGCCTTTTTTAATTTTTAGCAAATAAGGTGGTACTGGATATAAATGTTAGTAATAATACTCTTAATCTTTGTGTTGGATGCTGGGCACTCTTCAAATAATCTGGCTATGCCTTGAATTATTTGTTCAAACCACACAAGCAAAGTACCTGTCACCACAATGGGAGGGAGTATAGTTATAAACTATAAACTTTATCTTATAAACATGAGTTTTCATGGACTTGTAAGAACGTAAAAAAAGCTGCACTGGATCACCACTAAGATGTGATCAACTCCTGGCCTTCACTCCTTCATTAGTCCCTGTCCTTCATGATCTTATTATGCTGGATTTTTTACAGGAGCACCAGAAGCTAGGGATGGGCAGATCAGACAAATTCTGGTCTATGTCAGTTTTGCATTATGTCTGCTCCATCCTATTTGCAAATAAATGTGAAATCCTTTTTTTTTTAAATCTGCATGAAAATTTGTATTTAATATGTATTTCTAAATGTACTTCTAAATATATTTTATCCTAAAATACACATTTTCATACACATTTTGCTACCTTTTTAAAGCTTTAAACTGGACTTAAAAATGGGAGAAGTGCATTCCAATCTCCTCATTAGTCCCGCAGGTGTAGATTTGTTCAGTTTGTATTGGAATTCAGAGAGAAAAAAATCCTCAAGCATTCCTCCCCTCAAGGGAATGGGCCACAGTTCAGTGGTAAAAGCACATGCTTTGCATGCAGGAAATCCCAGTTTGAATCCCTGGCATCTCCAGGTAGGGCTAGGAAATAATACGTCTTGAAACCCTGGAGAGTTGCTGCCAGTCAGTGTCGACAATACTGGGGTAGATGGATCAATGGTCTGACTCAGTATAAGGCAGCTTTTTATGTTGTTTCTTTGCTACCAGAAGCTGAACATGGCCAAGAGACACACATTTAAATTACTGAGTGATATCTTATAGAAGTATAGATTTTTTTCCCCTCACCTGTTTGCCTGGACATATTTCAATAGATGTATCCTAAGAACATGCAGCGGAAAACTCTCACCATCAACTTGTGGTGGCATTGCAAATCTCTACAGTAATAATTGTTTCCTGAAAGCATTTAGAGCCACAGTATGGTTTTCTCAGAAATTCTGCAAGTGGTAATTTCTCTTATCAGAAACTGCAAGTATTAACATACAAAAAGAAGTAGCAGAAGAAAATTTAATGTCCGCATACTAGGAAATATCAGCAAAGCCCAAAGGGGAACATCTTAGGCTCTGGTATCACAATGCTCAAACTGTAATATAGCATCTGCCATAAATCAATTTAGAGCAAATTATAACATTAAACTATGATGTTCTTGCTTTAAAGGGAACTTTCTATATTTATGATAACCTCATCAAACCAAGATTCTGGATATAAGATATTCAACTATTTGGGTGAAACAGTGAGATATTTCCAGGTTACCAAATGTCTTTTAAAAAACCTTTTCTGTGATGTTTCAAGTGCAAACAGAGATGCTTCCATCACTCCATTTGCTACGTGCCTTCCCAAACGATCTTCACTTCCCAATACTGAAAGGGCATCAGTTAAGACATCGCCTTAATAGGGCCATGTACATCTCCACCCAAAATGCACCATCGCTCTTCTGCTGTCACAAAATCTTTCAGCCAGATACTTGACAGCCTTGATCAGGTGCTGTCCAAACATTTTATTAAAACATTTAAAATGATGAATATATCCAATTATTACTATTAATGCAGCTAATACTGACTAATGAGGGGGAAACATTCTAGCTTGTGTCCCGTAATTCATTACCTCTGCCTTGTCAACAATTCAAAGCCCAAAACCTAATCATCCATACCAGGCCCTGTTATATTTCACACGTCACATTTAATAAGTCACTCAGTGCCTATAAATTAATGTAACATGTTGGCGTTTATGAGTGCAGCTTTGTCGTTGCTAACAAATGATGTGCTGGCCTGGTCTGCTGCAGCCAGGCAATGACGAATGATAGAAAATGATTTCTCTCCAAAATACAAACTATGCACTGGAGACCACAGTAGTTATAGTTATATTGTTACAGATATGTGCTCTGACATATAGGTACTTACCCATGCTCACTGAAAAATAACAATGAATGTATATTCGGGGAGCATAAACACTGCCTTTCTATATATGCGTAGTAGATAAATTGTTGTTTCACTTCAAACTTCTATTGCACTGAAATGCATGCTTGATGTCCCTGCACTTACAGGATGTCCCTTTCATCTCATGCAGGCATCCCGCCATAGGAATGAACTGGAACTGTGTGTCAAGCAAGGGAACTCAAACAGATGCACATCCAAGCCCTTGCCCAAAACAGGTTCCTGGTGAAGGCATATATTTAAATGAATGGACGGAGACCAAATCTTATGATTTTGTCATGTACTTTGTAAACTGCTCTGTAGAGATAACTCACCAACAGGAGGTATTTTTCTTCTCTCTCTCTCTAGAAATAAGTTAATAATAAAATAAGTTCCTACTATTCCCTAGAGAAGATCTTGGGGAGGGGGGATTTTCCCTTTGTAGAACGTGAAGATTCAAAATCCCAAATACAAAAGAAACTAGTTTGTCAAAGAAAGAACGAAAGAAACCCCATAACTTTCATATTGCCCCAAACATTATCAAATTAATTAACTGATGGGTTGATATTTTCATGAGCATGTGTCACATCATTCTGTGCTATTGTTTGTTATGAACGAAGATCAAGACATCAAGCAAAGTAGGCAAAATACAAAATGGAAAATGTCGTAAAGCAGGTTTCTCAAGTCCTATATCTCCTTTAAATGTCAAAAGTTACAAATGCTGTTCATTACTCAACTTATACTCCAACTGTGAGGAAGATATTTATCCATGTCTTTGGAGTCTTTAATGGTTCATTCTCCCAACCTGTTAAGTACTAACATATATCCACACTAATAGTTATCGGTAAAATTTGGTGGAGAACCAAGGGCACTGCTATTCCAACGCTCTGCATAATTGGGAAATGACGAGTGCTGAAGTAAACTCTTTCAGAGTGCAGACTGAGGTCAGACAATGTGCTGCAGCATACAGTCTGTAACAGCAAAGGCTAGTTGACCAATTAAAGTAAAGTGATGACTTGGCTTCCTCAGCAGCCTGCTGCCATTTGCACAACTGTAAAAGAACCACATACCAACCAAGCAAGACAGCACACATGGGGTGATAGGCACACTTCCCCACACCCCACATCAAAAAAATTGAAGAAAAGAACGGTCCTTAACATATTAAATATTTGAACAATAAATTATGTAATACTGAATTTTCAATTAAAAGGAGCACAAGCTAAGAAAGGCTGTTCAAACATATTATATAATTGTAGCATGAATCATTCTTTCAACACCCCCTATGTCTAACCAAACCACAATCAAAGATAGGAAGAATGAATAAATACCTGGAAAATACCAATATAAGATTATTGCTACAGAATACTTATCAACCAAGTTTACGTTGGACTAAAGTATTCTGTTTATTTATATAATTCTGCCCATTATTATTTCCCTCTCTCTCTCAACCACCTTGCCTTTTGATATGTTTTGGTCGCCAAGCACATTTCCCCCCAGCAGAATGTATGCCTGATATCCAAGAATACTCAATCAAGAGCTCTGGACCATTGTCAGTCCATTAGGATATGGCCCTAAAGAGACCAGGTATTAATAAGAACTGCTAAAATAACATGGTATGATGTGGCACAGCTTCTTACATAGTACTGTATTACAAGAATGCTATGACATGGGCAACTTCAAGCTACACCAGGGAAGGCTGGGCCACAATACTTGGAGCACAACTAAATTAGCCATGCCCAGTCCCTCACAGGAGGGCAACCCGTGACAGAAAACTCCAGCAGTGGGAAAGGCAGAATGCAACTGGATCTAATAAGGGACATTTAGCATTTGTGTTGTACTTTCACAGGTATTTACAGGCATTTAAATCCCATTGGAGCATAGCTTCATATACAGAACTACTTCTCCAGTCCTCTCTTGGACCTGGAGATGAAAGCTTCAAGACCACCCACCTTGAGAATAAATTTCTTCAAGCAGGATTGGCTATTTCATCTAGGCAAGTTTCTTTTAGGTAAAATGCTTCACAAAAATATTCTGATTTTTCAAGGATTATTTGCATCTGTGACTCATGTTTATTCCATAACAGGAAGCAGTGAAGACATTTCTGAGGAATGTTTCCTTATGCTTAAAATGGCTCGACTGAAATATGAAACTTTCTTGCTTGCTTGAGCGATGAGTAAGAGTAAGAATAAGACTAAAACAGATAAGTCACTAAAGGGAGCAGTAGCTAGTTATAGATTTTTCAAACTTAGCACCCAAAGCTTTGTAGACTCTAGTGTAGGCTGACCATATGAAAAGGAGAACAAGGCTCATGTAACTTTAACAGTTGTAGAGAAAAGGGAATTTCAGCAGGTGTCATTTGTATGCAATTAGTTCCTGGTGAAATTCCCTCTTCATCATAACAGTTAAAGGTGCAGGCACTATACTAGAGTGACCATATACAAAAGAAGGCAGGGCCCCTGCAACTTTGTGATGAAGAGGGAATTTCACCAGGAACTAATTACATTCAAATGACACTGGCTGAAATTCCCTTTTCTCTACAACTGTTAAAGTTACATGAGTCCTGTCCTCCTTTTCATATGGTCAGCCTACTCTAGTGGCTGCAGAGATCACAAAATATTCGTAAATGGACCACCTTCATGAAGTCTACAGTGGCATCTGTGAAACAAAAATTCCCCTTAACTAAGTTTACTAAGTATCTGTGAAATCTTTTTGGAAAGAAAATAATGTGCATGGCACTAAAATAGTTTCCTTTCTAACTGACCAAAAAGATCCACTGAATTTTAAAGAAAAAGTGTAACGTTTTGCAATTCAGCCTGTGATATGGAACATGGATGTCATACAATTTATTTTATAATGATGATTTATTATTAGAAAAAAAATAAAGGTTCAGGCAGAGACATATTTTCTAAAGGATTTATTGTTCATCAAAATGGCTTGTTTTGAAAAAAACATTTCATTTCTCTGTGTGTTTTTTCTGGCAGTTCCCTGTGGCTCCATTGCAGCGTTGCTTTCATCCATAGTCCTCTTTTCGTTTTATAGCAATCATTTAAAAATTTTCTCTTCTCTATTACCTGCTGCTTTCCCTGTTCTGCTATGTAAGACTTTTGAGTATCAGTATTCACTACTATATGTTCGTATTCTTGTAATGATACAACATTGAACTGGGAGCCCTATTTTTATACCATTAGTATGATGGCCCAGGCAGTGGGCCAGCGAACACAAAAAAATAGCAGGTGAAGTAGCGTACCATTTCAGGTTTTGCAGTAGAAGTAAGAGGAGACACTAAGGCCTCTTCTTAGATATTTTCAAGTATATACTGGGGGGGGGGGAAGTGGGGAAGAACACTATTTTATGGCATTTATTCTGTTTTTAAAATAGTTTCATAACCAGTTATCAAGAAAGATCTATTTTTATCTTTATGTTTTTAATCAAACATCATTTCTTCATCAACGGATTTCCAAGGCAATGTAAAAAAAATCCAACCCATAAAAATATTTCACAATTGAACATCAAATGTAAAATCACCATTATTTTTTTAAAAAAACCCACAATTAATACTAAAAAAAAAGAAAAAAATAGCAAAATACAATCAGTTATCTTTCTTTTTATAAACAAATGGATTTGTATCTTTGGCATGCATACCTATTAGAATAAAAGCTCATTTCTTAATTTTTAATTAAAATCATTAAGTCTGTAGAAGGTGAGAGAATTCTGCCATCTGTAAAGCTAAGTGATTTGGTAAACTACACTACTGTGCTTGCTGTCCCATGTTTGAAAAAAATGAAACCAAGCGGCTTGCCTCTTGCTTTTCCTGTGGAAGTATAAGGCACAAGACCACAGCCTGGAAATATGTTTGAGGCGAAAATACTAAAATATGCAACTAAATCTGAATAAGAGTCCTATGAGGTTTTAGAACAGTACTTAGTGAAAGCATCCAGTATGCTAAAGCATTATGGGAAACTAGAAAATATATACTTCCTCAGATCCTAAAATTATCTTCTGAGGTCCTTCCTTGGATATGTCCGCCAAATTAAATCTGGCAGGTGGCTCCCAGAGCGAGGGCCTTTTCAGCGTTAAAGGACATCCTCCCCAGAGAGGCTCGCCTGGTCCCTATGCTATAGTCTTCCTGACGTCAGCTGAGGACCTTTTTTTTAATTTTCCCAGGCTTTTCAATCTGAAATATTTTTAAGACATTTCTTTTAGTTTTGTTATTGTTAGTCACTTCTTCTCATTTTATTCTTTTGCTGGTTTTATTCCCATGTTGTCGTTTTCTATTTTATGGCTTAAATGTTTTACTTGTAAACCATCCAGACAACTTTGTTATTGGGTGATAAATAAATATAGAAAATAAATAAATGGAAAATTGTGGAACCAGTGACAATGAAAAGAGCACATATGCAGTTTGTATCCCTCATTTGAGGGATTCCCAGGCAGCTGCCCACGAAATGGCTCCACTTGGGATGCATTATTATGTGGAATTCGTTCCTATAACCCTCAATGCATCATTTCAGTCTGTACTATTTTTCAAGTGCCTGAATTGTAGAGAGGAGGAAATATCAGTACAGAGGGTAGTATCCAATGTTAGTCTTATTTAGAATAGACCCCCTGAAATGAATGGGACATAAGTTAATCATGACTACAGTAAGCCCCACTCATTCAATGGGTCTACTCAAAGTAGGACTATCATCAGATACTACCCAGAGTGAGTGCAGCACAGTCTTCAGGCAGCAATCAAGATTCCATTGCCTTGGGAAAGTCCATTGTTGATGCCTGTCCTGGGCTTCCTTTGTTTTTCTTTTTTTAATGTTAAAAACAACAACAAATAATACTGTTACTGGTAGCCAGCAATTCATAGCTGCTATCTTTGTTTCCAGCAATGTCTGGTAAGTTGAGTTGTTCTAGGACATGAAGAGAAAGAATTGCCACTGACACACAAACACAAAATGGTGACCACCAGCCATGTTTTTCTCCCAGAGTGATTTAACTTCCATGGCTTTGTCAGAAACAATGATGACAAACATTAAAAATCGCCTGCTACCCCCACCCTCAAGTTAAGCCCCCATAAACCACATAGGGAACCACTATCATAGGATGGGGAACCACAGGATGGCACTTTGCCAAGCAGCCCTTCAACCCTGGAAATTGCCCTGATTCTCATACAAGCTTATTGGAAGCGCTCTACACTATGGTAAAGCTAATGCTGGCTCATGATTCTTCCCTGCTACATTGTTTCTGTGCCACTCCTTGAACTCCTGTTTCTCATGACGTAGAGTTAGCAAGTGCCAATGTAGAGGTGCCATTAGGGGCAATTCACATTGTACTCATAAAGGATTAACCTAACAATGGCTACTAGTCATGATTAATAATAATAATAATAATAATAATAATAAATATATTTATTTATTACCTGCCTCTCCCTCTGGATTGAGGCGGAAAACAACATCAAATATAAAATACATAAAACTGCTTAAAAGCATATCAAACTAATACATTATTAAAATACCAATAAAACTCTTAAAATTCAACTGGGTAGGCCTGCCGGAAGAGATCGGTCTTTTTGGCTTTCTTAGAGAGCCTATCTATACTACTGCTTTAAAACGGTTCATAATAGTTTTAAACCGGTTAATAACCATTATTGACCGGTTTAAAACTATTATAAACTGTTTTAAAGCAGTAGTGTAGATAGGCTCAAAGTCAAAGAGACTATTAAGTTGATGAAAATATATTACCTCCAGTATCAGAGGATGTATGCCTCCCAATACATGTTGCTGGGTAATATGAGTGTGAGGGTGGTATTCTTGCACTCAAGTCCTGCTTGTGGCAACTATGGTAATAGAACACTAGACTAGATAGGCCTTTGGTCCGATCCAGCATGCCTCAGTGTTCTTTGCTTTTATTGATTTTTATGAGACTACATAGACATAATCAACCTTTAAAAACCACATACATGGGCACAGACCCTCAGAGCAGAAAACATCTGGTTAAAAATGTTCTTTAAAATAATTTATTGTTAGAGAACGGGTATGGACTGATCTCATCCCTTTTCCCTGCACTCATTCAGAAGCCATTAACTAGCACAGCAAACTTGGCAAAAAGAGGAGGGGGGAGAAAAAGAGCTCAAATAAACATCTGTGTAAGCTGAACTGCCGAATGTTTGTTAACCATTAGAACAGGCAAACTGATCAATAGTGCAAAACAAAGGAGTTCAGGTACGACTGTGTTCTTGTATATCCATTTCAATAAATTATCTGGGATAGAAAGACCGGGGAAGGGTTTTTCAGAACAATCATTTTGGGATCAAGAACTAAATCATTTCAGCCCACATCTTGATGTCTGCAAAATGCGGCAGGAATTATGAGGCTTAACGGCATCGCGACAATTAGCATATGATAAATACAAAAAACGATATATTAAAGCAAGAGGAGGAAAAGGCCAGCATTTTACACCTACAGTAATATAATTCCACTACTTAATGCAAAGTAACAGGCATTAGAGTGTTTGGGATCCTCTTGTATGGTGTTATCTGCTCTATCAGTAAATGAGACTATGTGAACAGTACAACCTATAAATAATTCAAGGGCTGAGATGGCAATTATAGAGCCATGCACAACCAGCATGAATATTTTATGAAGGCTAAAACAGCCCTCAGAATGAATCATGGATAGATGAACACACACACACACACACACACACACACACACTAGCCAAGTATTGCTTCCAGACATACTTACATCTGAGCCTTAGAACACCCACCTTAAAAAAAAAACACCAAAAATAAAAATACACCTCTACCCAGAAAAACAGAAACAGCAAACTGAATTTTTTTTATTTGTTAAAATATTTTTAACATTAATTCAAGAGAACGTATATATAAACTGCAAGGGGATAAACGCACATGCACACACAAAACAGAATCGCCTTCCCCATATACACACACACACGCACCCCAATTCAAGGATAGCAGTGAAGATTTCTAGGCACCCTTTCCTGGGATGCAATATAAGGTTGGAAAGAGTAAACTGTGCATTCCTACGCTAAGGAGGAAGTATCATGGAGTATCCGGGCCTCTGCCTTTTCTGTTCTCATTAGATAACAGGATAAACCAACAACAGTTTTCGGTGTTGCACGCAAGCACATGCAACTCCCATTGATTTCAGTGGTAATTACACTCACACAAATGCATACACACATACAGCAGAGACTGGAGCCTCCGATTTTTGCGAGGCAATGAATCATTCTGGGTTTCAATCAGAACCAGTCAAAATTCTAAAGGAGTTATCCAAGGTGTTGAAACCTAGCTAAAAAAAAACCCCTTGGATAGCTCCTTTAGAGTTCTGTCTGGTTCTGACTGAAACCCCGAAAGGATTCAAAGCCCCACAAAAATTGGGTCTGCCACCCGCCATGCTACGCATGTATGTGTATGAAGAACTACAGCCTAAGAAAGTAAGGCTGCAAGCAACTCTATACCTACTTACCTGGGCCCCACTGAATTCAACAGGACATACTTTTAAGTAGACATGTATACTTTGAAAATTCCCAGTACCACTGAAAAACATATCAAGTATTAAACATCACTAGTGTAACATAAATCCTTGCTTATTCAGCTTCCCAGAAGACATCTAGAAACTCAGAAAATTACACAGTTGATGTTATAAGGATGGTTTGGAAGAGTAGTTTTTCATATCAGTTGCATCTTGATAGAAACCATTTTGTGCAATCTGCCCTTTATTGTGAGTCCACACAGCAAACCTGCACATTCACAAGTTCCTCGGATCCCTGTTTTGGAGGTCTAAGTCTAAAGACACAATATACTTTCCTTTTTCCTCCTAGCTGCATTGGAGATATGACAGGGGGAGGTACAGATGCAGCCTGAACCCATTTCCCAATATCTCATCACCAGATCTGGTACGTTTGCTTACAATAGCCCCATCTCACCAAACCCTCACCAAAACTCAGCTTACATTAGGAATTTGAACTGCCACCATTTCACTTTTTAAAAACTGCTTCATCAGTGTCCCCTCTTGACGACGTCGGTTATATGTTGCGGCGGCCGGCACGAGGCACATTTGTGCTCCCAGGCGCCCCTTTACATGTGAGGGGCGCCACGCCGGCTTTTCCTCAAGCCAGTGCCGACGCACAGGCGGCAGCCCATCGGCAGCTGGAGGGGCAACTGGGAGCATCGGCTCCTCTCCGGTAAGGTAAGGTTTTATTGTTTGTTTGTTTTTTATCAAAATGGGGGGGACAGCAGGGGTGGTGCAGCAAGCTTACGGCTCGCTGCTCCACCCCCTTTCCCTGGGCTGCCTGCTCCGCTCCAAAAAAGTCGCACTAAATGGCTGACTTTTTAAAATTGGAGCAAAGGGCATTTGCCCCTAGATGACTTCGCACTGGCGGCTGCGTCATGTAACCAAAATGCTGCCAGTGAGAAGCCATATCGACAGAAACAGTCCGTCCAGAGGTACCCCATTTCACTTATTAGGATGCTTCCTTAGAGAACCTCCAGATATTTCAGCGTAGGGAGGAGACAGGAAACGTGAGTGGCTTTTGCTCCTTGCTCTCCCCAGAAATTTGAATGATTGAAGTTACCCTCATAAGTAACATAAAGAAAAATAGTGTGAGGATATTGGTGAGAGAGGAGGAGGAGGAAGAGGCTAAAATCAGTGGGGAATGGCTGAAATCATATGATCAGTTCTCTGCAGCAAGGTCATGAGGTCACAGAGAAAAGCAATACTGTGGAGCTGGAATTGTAAGTTAGTTCACAGAGAGACTGCTGTGATTTTGTGGGTTTGGCAAACACAACAGCAATTGTTCCAGTAGTTTGTGGCTGCCACCATGGGAGACATTGGGAGTAGCATTTGTGACCAAGACTGAGGGATTGTGAAATGAAGGATAGAGCTAGGATGGTGTCATTTAGGGTGCACATTTGGCAAAATGCCACTAATGCCAGTCACTCAAGGGCAAGGTTACACAACTGCTTTCTTTGGACACTGAGATCTCAACTGCAGCAATTTAAAGAAGGTTATAAGAAGACTGGAGGCAAAGAACAGAAGCATGATAAACAGTTGGAAGACGTTGCAGACTGGAAAGGGGAAGCATTGAAAACTATGAAAGGCTCATTTTGGAATAGTGTATTTTAGACAAACTAGCCCCTTTCCATAATTCTAGACCACACACACTTTTTCTCAGATCACTAGATAGAAAGAAGACCCTTCTGCCTACACACATTTCCCTAATCATTAAAGAGAGAGAGAGAGAGAGAGAGAGAGAGAGAGAGAGAGAGAGAGAGAGAAATGTTAAACTGATGCAGAGGTGGTCATTTGGATACTTTACAATATAGTTATTCCCACCAAGTAGCCCCTTAATCTAATGCTTTGGATAGGACCGAACTAGGGATGGGCGAAAGAGCAATATTCTCAATTGCCAAGATGTTCCAAACATTGGCTCACCACTTGTCTCGTGGCCGATTCCCGTTTACATTCATGATCACTGCTTGCTCTCCGTGAACAGGAAAACTGTGCAAATTGAGCAGAGAACAAATATGAAAATTGTGCAGTTTTCCTCCATAGATTAAAATGGAGCTGATTCAGTCGGGGGGCTTGGGGATCTGTGCAAATTAGGAAATTTGCCCTAATCGAACAGGCAAAGTCATACAAATCGAACACAAGCACATGTTCTGCAATTTACGGACCCGTGCTTGTAATGGCATTCAGAATTGTGAACAGGACACGCTCACATGTTTTGCAAGCATTCTCGTGTATCCCTAGACTGAGTGCAGTATAAGATTCTGATTAACTTCAGTTAGGCACTGAATCTTCAGTAAAACACTACATAGATACTATATTAATAACAAGCTACTAGAATGTGTAAAGTACATTACTGCTCCAGTTTCTATATTTATCAATTTTTGGACTTCTTTTATTTTTAAAACCCAACCTGGCATAATTTAGAGATGCTGAGATAAAAAATGGTTCCTCAAACTATTTGCCCATACAGCAACTAATACCCCAACTACATAGTGTTGATTTTCAGCATCTATACAGTTCAATGCATCTGGAAAAAGGAATTAACATTGTTAAGTAGTAGCGCTCAATGGATTGCACTCATGGGCTGCAGCACAGGGGGATCAACAACCATGTCTTTTTTTCTTTCTTTCCTGATTTAAACTCTGTGCAGTGGTGAGAAGGAATGCATATCATCAGACCACAAATAAAAAGGAAATACTCTACTAATTGCAAGGCTGTATTAAAGTCATGAAGTAAGTAAACCAATTTGCCCTTGGCATATATTCTATCCTTCCCAGATTTTTGTTTAGGCATTTCACAATATTAGGCTGGGTGAGCGGGGGCCGGGGAGGGAGAACACAGGCGACTGGCATAGATGTCAGGCTTGTTTGTTTAACACAACCAGCCTTTTTATCCATTGAATTAAGAGCTGTGATTGC
Organism: Anniella stebbinsi; assembly: GCA_029215795.1. Taxonomy (NCBI): domain Eukaryota; kingdom Metazoa; phylum Chordata; class Lepidosauria; order Squamata; family Anniellidae; genus Anniella; species Anniella stebbinsi. The sequence goes on from JARDYH010000005.1 coordinate 101,004,628, forward strand.
CTCAAACAAAATCTGAATGGGTTAATCTTTTATTTTCTTTATTTTGGCATTCTTGTTTACCTTTTCCAAAAGCTATCACAAGCACAATAAAGAATGGGAAAGCTAAATGCTAACACATGGAGCACTCCATGGCTCGTCAGGAATTTCTCTCATACTTTTTGTGAGTAACCCTGGCCAAAATAAACTGTGCAAGTTTGATTTTCTTCATCATGAATTGACAGCTTATTTATCTCCACAGAGGAACATTCTAAACTCTGTAACATTTTCATAGAACTAAGGCAGGATACTGCTGACTCTGCCAAAATATCCTTTCTTTACAAAATGCTTATATTCAGATTGCAATCCTGTATGCACTTACCTGGAGTAAGTGGGTACGTTACCCACTGAACACTGAGTGTACTTACCTCTGAGTAAGCATGGATAGGATTATGCTTTAAACCTCTTAAATTCTTATGAAACGTCCCTATACTATGACAGATGCAATGGAGCCACTTAATCATGTGTCTCCTGATCTCTGATTTTAAACCCTCCCTATATCATTATCTCCATGGGGAGAAAATCATTAGGAAGTGATCTGATTCAAAGTAAGTGTCTTGCAACACAGAAAGTTTAGGTATTCTTTGGCTAAGATTCTAACCACTTTACCTACTACTAAATTCCTGAAATAATTTGGGGTTACTTCCAAGCAGTTTATTTATAATTAAGTGACTGAGAAACATCCAAAATATTTTAATAAATCAGAAATTCATATAAATGGGAGTTTTATTCACATAGGGCTGCCACTATAGGGGACCTGTATAATGGGAATTCAACGGTATTGTGGTGGGAAATACGATCCACCTCATTATTGCGGGATAATGCCTGAATTCTGCTAGAGTAACAGGGAAAAGTCATTTCCATCTGCCATCAGTCGCAATGAAAATAATGGCTTTGGATGACTGCAAGGGGCTTGAGTTGGCATGCAAATGTAAGCAGGGAGGTGCACTGGAAGAAACGAACTCTGGTTGCGTTCTTGTATATGACTAACCCAAACTCTGATTCTGTCAGTCACTAGTGATGCTTCAGTGTTTCAAAGAAACAATGCTTTCCAATGACCTAACTGCTGTTTTCACTATATGTTTGAATCAATACACAGGGGAAACAAGTATCTTACAATGCTAAACAAACAAGTAGTCAATTTTGAAATTGAGCCAAAGTTTAAAATCCTAATGTTTCTGTAACTCATTTGTGCATGAAAAAAGCTGTGTCTCTGAAGCTCTTTTTACTTGTAGCATGTTTGTGGAATGTTAGGACAAACATCTGGTCTAAAAGCCAAGTTATGACTAAGTTTCAACATTTCTGTCAGGTTTCTCACAAAGGTGGGCATATAACAGGAAAAACTGTTACTTATGAACAGATTCACTTCTAACCAGTGCACAAAATCTGCATGACATTGACTAAGAAGCAGTTTAGCTCTTCGATCATGTTCCAAACTTAAAATTTTGGGCGCTTCATAGAATCCTGTATTTGTTTTACTAAAACTGGCCTGATTCCATTGGAGTTACCAGTCAGGTAATATAAATATAACAATACATTTTCTGTTAATTTCCACCTATTGTTCTGCTAGATTAATACACAAAGGAGCAGCCATCTGGATGTATGTGAAGTGATTCTATTGGCTATAACATTTCATAACAACTTCAGACCTGGTTCACACAGCAGCCAATCAACCAGTCACATGTGTTCAGATGTCTTCAGGTGACTGTAACAACACCTGTCAGAAGTGTTAACTGTAGGCAACTGAGCTCCCTTCTAGCCCTCACAATACAACCGCTGCTAAGTTGAAAGAAGTTGAAAGAAGTCAGGACATGCCGTTGGCAGCACATTAGTGAGTAAAAACTGAGCGGTAGCAGGTGTTATCATGAAGAGGGTTAGAAAGGGGTTCTCCATGGTTTCCTGTATTACTGGCTCTGACAACTACAGTCACCTGGAGACCTCTGAACATATGGTGTTAGTTCATGGCCCTCTGTGTGAACAGGGCTTATTAGTCATCTGAATGCGCCCCTATCTAGAAAAACAAATCACAGTATATAGACAACAAAAGCCATATTTACATGTTAATCGCATTAATGGAGTATTGCCAGCTTCCTGACTTGAGGAGTCTCATCACCAGAATGCTTCACCTTGGATCCTGAGGACCCCCTTCAATCCCATCCTGAGCCCTGCCTTGGTTCTCAACTCTCCGCCCTCGTTCCATGGCTCTCAGCAAGTGATGGCAGACCTGTCAGTAGATTCAAAAGTTGTCATTGGATGCCAGAAATCTCTTTCACCCAGGCTCTACTCAGGAGCAATGGTTTACTCAGGAGGAGGGGGAAATCCTAGCTGCAGACAATGAGGACAAAGATCCCGCTGCACCAGGAAGAGAGGTTGCTTACAACATATAAGCCCTTAGCCTCTTTCCTGGGTTGACAACTCTCTTTGAGCCATTTAACTTCTGAATGGGAGGGGCAGCAATTGTGGAGGCTCTCACAGGTTTTAAAACTCTGCATAATCAGGGTTCTAAATAGCAAGAGGAGCCTCCACAGCTACAAGAACTTCAGACATTGTGTTGAACATGGTGACAGTGGCAGCAGGGGTGGAAGGAGCTGTATGCTTTTGGGAACAGAGCTAAATGTGCAGCCCTGCACCTCCTTTTAACACAGATACACTATTAATGGAAGTAACATCTGAATAAGGCTAAGATGATATGGAAAAGGGTTCTATCCTAGCTTTCTCTGCAACACACTAGTATTCTAGAGACTGTTCAAACTTAAGAGCACTACTTGAAGTCTGAAGTGTTACATCCCTAGAACCAACTTGTCATCTCATCTGCTATTTGTGAGAACTAGGACAGAGTTGCGACTAACTTTCACCAAAATTTACCCTGAAGGTTCTGCACGAAGTTCCCAAAATAGAAAAGGGAAAAAGGAAGACAAGGAGAAAAACCAAGCTCATTCATGTATCTGGACCACAAACATTTGTGTTTGCCAGCTGAAAAGGTGTCTGTTGTGATCAAAGGCACAGGTTAAGATCAGACTTCAAGTAGGCAGGAGTTGAACCTTTCATGTAAAAGTTTCAGAGGCGTCATAAAAGGAGCCGTTCCATATAATAAATTATAAAATGTTCCTCCAAGAGACTTCAGAATTCACAAGAGATTCTCAACAGTCTGCACTGTGGTAGTCTAGGGGGACTGTTCTTGAATCGTATGGAAAGTGCCATTCATTCAGGACATATGGGGTTCTGCAGCAACAGCAGTTTTGAGTTTTAACAAATATAGCTCCCTCTTGATCTGGGGGATTGTTTGAAAACAGCTAGATGGAGATAGTGAAGCACTCATTTCCAGCCAGCCGAGAGATTTTCATTTTACAGCATTGTATAGAAAGATTATATATAACCTTGTGTACATAAACTAACGCTTAAATTCCCTGAGGTTAAAACCATTGCATAATACCTCAAATATTTATTAAATGTGATTTCTGACTTACCACAATACAGGCAGACAGGTAACTACTACAACAGCAGAATAATAATAATAGCAAACTGGCCAACAGATGGCACCTAAAGCAAATCACCTGATTTAAATAAGATCTGTATTCAATTCAGTCGGGCGAATTTTCCGACAAGAATTTAACTTGACTGCCAGAGGGAAATCGTGCTATAGAAGAGCCAAGCCAACCTGTATCTGTGCACAAAATTACTGCCACTAATACATGTATTTAGAATGCTGCCTGGTATACTAAATGAGACCAACCTCTCAAAAGGTTTCCTGTTTTAACCACTGATGTAACCCGCTTGTCCACAAAGTTATTGATAAGGCATGTTTTTGCATGAAGCTGATTTCTAAGGACAGCACTTCAGCATTTATATGCTGAAAGAAAATATACATGAGAAATAAAGTGGAGTGAGCAAGCAATTGCTGAATAAGAGCTGAAGTGAGTGGCAGGGTGGAGGCAACAAATGAGCTTTCTGGCTGGTGGGGGAGGGGCGGCTGGGTTAGAGGCACAGGCTGGCATTATTTTACATTAGAAACAATCCACATTCAAAACTGTAATTGATAGCGGTGAAGTATTAGGGGAAAGGGGCTATGGCGTTCAGGCAAACTGGCCTGTCAATCAAATGCAGCGCCTCTTTCAGGGAATAAAAGCTTCATTGCCACACTGTATGGATAGAAGCAGACAGCATTAAAGTGGCCTGTTTGTCAAGTTTATGCGCACTGTCTGGAGCCATTTAGACACTGAGGCTCAAGTAATAACCTGGAATGATCAGGCATTTATTATCGTTAATAGAAAAATACAAAATACTGTTTATTCTCAAAACTGTAAAAACAACAACCAAATTACCCTTTAAAGTCTAATCTAGTGAAAAATTAAACCCATATTCTTATCATACATTAACAATGCAATTAAGAGATAAATACATCATATGCATATCTTATGAACTCAAACATATGCCATGAGAGCCAGTCAAAGACTTTTGGACCATTCTTAATTTTCCTGTTAACTGAGATAACATATAGCGATCTACAAGGCCCTTCAGGCAGGCCCACCATTCCTCCCTACCTAAAATGCAATGCATTCCAGTCCAATTAAGCCAAACACCATTTTCTGGTTCAAGTATCTTATGGCCTTGACCCAAAAACATTGGACAGCTTACATTCCCACATCATGTTGCTTTTTTAAGGGCTTTTAAAAATAATGTAGTGTTTATTTTAGTGAGTCCCTGAGACTTAAGGGCACCAGAAGGGCAACACTTTGTGTGAAGGTGATATACAATGCCATATTAGTTACAGTAAAGGCCACTTCATATGTTGGCCCCATGGCATGGTTATTTCTGAAAAGCATTTTTGCAGGGCAGGGTTTCCTTGCTGCAGCCATAATATACACAATGGATTCACCCACTGAATTAGGTAGGTGCTATAGTATAGAAAAAGCTTGGTCCCAGTACCTCACCATCACTGCTGCTGGCATGGGCACTTTCCTATGATAATGCAAATCACTGTAGCCAGCCCCTTAGATACATAGCAGAAGCTATGTTGAAGCACTACCATATTGAAACATTATTTTGCCCAGCAACTCTGCCACTACAGAATCAGAAACCCACTTAAAAATCACCTGTTGGGTATTTGGACTAATATTTTTTCCCTTTCCAAATATTTGAGATTGCCATGACATCAGAAAGGCCCTTCAAAACTAGTCGAGAAATTGATGTAGTTGTGCACCTGTGTGAATGAAAATCTTCAGAGAGGCCATTAAGGATCACATCTTCACGGTGTTGATTTGGAAGACTAAATGTGCTCAGTCCAATCCCTAGATCTAAATATGTTCCGGGGGGTTCTAGCCCATCATTGTTCCCACTCATTCATTGAGCTGATAGGAACGGCAATCTGAACAGTTGGCAGTTTGAAGTATGAAAAGCCTTAGGTTAGAGTGGGGAAAGTACTACCCTTTTCCAGACAAACTTCCCATGCTTCTATTGTTCATGACAGCATCCAAATCTCATGGACACTTGTGATATGGTCTGAATTAAGGTACTTGAGAATGACTTAACACTCAGGAATAATTTCATTTGAAATGTTGGTGTGGTCTGTGGTCATGTGTCTACTACAGATAGGTTAGCCACAGACTCACTGTGTGGCCTCATCCAGGCCACAACTTCAAGCTGAGCTATAATGAATAGAATCCTAAAATATAAAAACAAAACATAACCATGATATCTTATAAAATTGCTCAAACTATTGGAAAAATATGATTAGCCTTTATTTTTATGATGTTAGTTTAAATTTAAGCCCCAAATGAACTGGCCCTAAGAATATCATATAACCCATTAACAACTAATTCTGTTCATCCAGCAATCAACTCATCACAAGCAAACGTTTCCATCTGTTGATGGCTACTTCCCCACATGGATTCTCACCACACGATCTAATGATTGAATTGACTTAAATAGGGCCAAAAGAAGTGAAATCAACTCAGTTCTGCATAAGGTGTTGATGATAGCACTGGGGCTGCTATTTCAGTACTGAGAAGGCATAGAGCTGCTGAGTACATAGCAGCGCTAAGCTAGTCTGGTCCACACAAGCTGCTGCTATCCACTCAGCAGTCATACATCTGTAGTTGCAGCCCTGGTAACCCCACCTCCTGATGCCCTCCTGGAAGGATGCTAGATCCCTGCTCCCCTGCTTCGTGGCAGCAGCTGGTAGTCTGCCACCACGTCACGAGAACTGCTGCTGCCCAAGTGTCAATATTAAACCTGCATATCTAATAGAAAGTTCCACTGATTGTGGTAGTTATTTCTAAGTGCATTTTTATTCCCATATTTTAATTACATTACATGGGAGAACTGTGTGTTTGTTCATTTGTGCAAAAGTGCTTTTAACTAGCATAGCAACCAAGTATAGTGGAAATTGCTGTAACCTGACTCCTTTGCACATGCACCTTAGAGAACATTTGGCAGGTATGATAAAATGCTTCGGGAGTTTGGCACAAGCAATGCGAGTCCATTCCAAATTCCATTAAAATCAATAGAACTTGTCTAGGTAGTGTGTGCGGGATCAGGATGCCTGATCAGACCAGTAAAATACTGGATGGATGGCAATACTATGCCAGTACATAAGAAAAGTAGTACAGTGTTCTTTAAAGCAAAATCCAGTTCCCCTTGTGAGTGACAGACAGGAAATACTACTTTGACAAACATCAGATAAATGTTGCACAGACAAACAGAGCAGTGAGCTGTGACTGCAGAGGTAAGGTAGGAGACCTCATCTCTTAAAACCTCTGGAAAGCTATTAAGAGGAAAAGACAGGTGATGATGCAGAGGAAGAAAGGTTAATCTGCCTTTTGTCTTAGAAAGTTACATTCTTTTCCTCATGACCCAAGTCGTCTACTGTGGCTTCAAAAAAGACTGCTTTGTGCCTGCAGAGGAGGAGCACTCGGCAACAATGAACACACAAGTTGGTTGAAAATAGATTTATCAGGCTTCAAGGATTATTGTTTGCAAAGAGATAGTACACACATTACTATTTCACAGTTCAGCTAGGACATTATTAACCTACTGTGCAAGGATTTTATTGCCAGATTGCTTCATTCATCAAAAATAAGGGAAATTGAAAACCCCATAAGGAAGCAAACATTTCAGCAGGCTTGGGTTTCGCTTAATGTCATTAATCTATCTATTTACACAAGAGGCAGAAAGGTTCATTTAGTAATGCCTTGCAGTTCAGTGTAAAAGCCTCAAATCAGTTATCAAGCACAAGTGCATGAATGTCATATTTATCGTCATAACAAGCCTTAGCTATTTTTCTCTGACATCAGGTTTTGCTGGTAGAATCTTTTGTAGTTAAATACACTCCTTTATTATAAGTGATAACTAGTCTGTTGCCAAATCATAGATATCCTTGCAGGACTTTCCACTTGGCTGTTTTTGAAAAGTGACTCCTGCTAAAAACTCAGAGGCTGCCCTCTTCACCACTACAGAGGATGACCACTTGCTGAAGCGAGTGATACCCATTAACCAATGAAGTATCTATCTATCTATCTATCTATCTATCTATCTATCTATCTATCTATCTATAAAATGGACATTGGCACAGTTCCTCATGCCCTGGCTGCATCCTTACTATTGTAACACCTTGAAAGATGGTTGAAAAGCTTCAGCTAGTGCAGAATGCAGCTGTCAAGTTGCCTGTGGCAAGATCAGAACATATAACACCTATTTGGTACCAGCTACACTGGTTGCCAGGGCATTTCCTAGGCCAAATTTAAAGTGCTAGTGATTAGTTACAGTGCTGGTCCATCAAATAACTTGATCTCTAAGCGCCTCGGGACCAGGTTATTCGATAGATCACCTGCACCTGTATGACCCTGCCAGGATCCTAAGTTTGGCCATGGGGGTACTGCTCATATGTCCACCAGTAAAATCTATCAGGTTGGCAGGCATAAGAGTGCCTCCTCCGAGGGAAGCTCGGAGGTCGGCAACAAGAGAGGGGGCCTTCTCTGTGGTGGCTCCCCAATTGTGGAATGATCTCCCCGACGAGGCCTGCCTGGCGCCAACATTGTTATCTTTTCGGCGCCAGGTCAAGACTTTCCTCTTCTCTCAGGCATTTGGCAATATCTGAGGAGCCTGGGTTTGTTTTGTTTTGTTTTTGTAGCTTTTTGAAGTGTTGAAGTGGTTTTTAAATGTACAGATTGTGTGTATGTTGTATGTTTTTGCTGTTTTAATTTTTGTATATTGCTTTTAATTGTTTTTAATCCTATGTAAACCGCCCAGAGAGCTTCGGCTATGGGGTGGTATACAAATGTAATAAATAAATAAATAAATAAATAAATAAGAGATCGTGCCTTTTCTCTGTGGTGGCCTCATCCTTCTGGAATGCCCTTCCACAGGAGACAGTGCTGGCTCCTTCCCTGGCTCCTTTTAAACAGAGCCATTAATACTTGGATGTTTCAGTCCACTTTCCACTGATGCTGGCCCATATTTCACATTTTACATTTTAGGGTTTGACACTGTCAGCAAAACAGACTTTTGAATGAATACGTGTGAAACAGTCATGGGCCAGAAATAGACCGATCTGTAAATCCCTAGTCATAAACCACATGCATGGCTTCGCATCTGTTTCAAGACTGAATCACCTCTAACATGGTAATACCACAGATACCATGTGCTGATGTGATTGCATGATTCTAAAAGTGCAATTCACAGCAGCATGTAGAAAGTAGAGATGTGCATCAGTGACTGGCAGTTACACAACCATTTCAGCATGTGGTACCAGAGTAAAGGCAAAATATGTTAACACATCAGAGATGGCGTGTGCTACTCAGCTTTCAGTTAGAATATTAGGTTATGGCAACTTAAACAGCCTTCCTGTAGATATCAGGGAATTATACTGAATCATGACGTGCTATATGGGAAAAGTAGGACAGCTCAGTTGAAAATCCATGGATCACTCAGTGAAGTTAGACTTTTCTTTCCATAGACAAAATTCATTGGAAATAACATTGATTTCCCCATTTAAATCTCAACCACAAGAATATTGAGTAGCAAAATGGAATTCTCCACTTCAGCCATAAAAGTAACTATGTTCCACTTCAATTTAACTGGACACGAGCATGTGGATGAAATAGTTACTCCCACTGCAGCTGTTTCATCCACATGCTCCAAACACTCCTTGGAACAATCACATTGACTGAAGAAAACCATCTATTTAATTCTACAGTATGTCTTATGGTTTGGTGATTGGTTAAACAACAGAGCAGGTAACAGGAATAAACAGACACTTCTCATAATTTAGGAAAGTAAGTATTGGAGTGCCCCAATGATCTGTATTTATTCATTTTTATTTTATTTATTTTATTTCTAACCTGCTCTCCATCCAGATCAAGGCGGGGAATAACAATAAATATAAATACAAGAATCATAAAATAGATAAAACATTAAAACAAATAAAAACAAATACATTATTAAAAACATCTTAAAATTCAACTAGATAGGCCTGCCGGAAGAGGTCAGTCTTCACAGCTCTCTTAAATTCAAGAAGATTTCTAATTTGTCGAATCTCCTCCGGCAGGCCATTCCACAGCCTGGGAGCAGCAGAGGAGAAGGTCCTCTGGGTAATGCTCATCAGCCTAGAGGACCTGAGTGTACGGAGCAGATTATATGAGAGAAGGTGATCCCGCAGGTAACCTGGACCCAAACCATGTAGGGCTTTAAAGGTAATAACCAACACTTTGTACTTCGCCCGGAAGCTAATTGGCAGCCAGTGGAGTGATTTTAAGACTGGTGTTATGTGGTCACCCCTAGATGTACCGGTTACCAACCTGGCTGCCATATTTTGAACTAGTTGAAGTTTCCGGACTAGGCACAAAGGTAGCCCTATGTACAGCACATTGCAGAAGTCGAGCCTCGAAGTTACCAGTGCGTGCACTACCATCTTTAGGTCTTCCAACTCTAGGAAGGGGCGCAGCTGGCTTATCAGCCAAAGCTGATAGTAGGCATTCCTGGCCATTGCATCTATCTGGGCTCTCATTTGGGTCCCCTCCACAAGGATTCGCTTTTGCGCCCGGTTAGGCGATTGGGCGCACTATCCCTGAAGCGCCTTTACGCCTAATACCTCTGCACTAGAGGCGGCGACAAAAGGCGCTTCCCTCCCCTCCCCGCCGCTCAGCCACATTTCCAAGGCAGCCTTAGCTCTCACGCACCCCTCTCTCTCCACTGTCCTCCAGCTCGCAGCACGGTCTCTGGGCGCCCGCCCGCCCGCCTCCGACTCCTTCCCCGCAAGAGGGGCGCCTCCTGTCCGGCACCCGCGGCGGGGGGCCCGGCGGGAGGAGGAGGAGGAAGAAGAGGGGGTAAAGGAAGGCGAGGAGGAGGAGGAGCACTCGCCTGCTGCCCACAACCTACCAGCCAGCCAGCTGGGGAGCGGCGGGAAGGGGAGGGGTGCGTGAGAGCAACTGGACGCTGCCAGGCACCTTTGGCTGCGTGGCTGCTTTTGTGGCTGGAGGGAAACTGGCTGCTCCGGGGAGCGGAAGGGACAGTTCGGCAGCTCGAGCCCGCCGCGACTCGTGAGGAGCGGCGGCGGCAGCAGCAGCTTCCCATCAAAATGCGCTTTAATGGACGGAGCAAAAAAAACTCGCTATTTAACGCGCAATCGATAATGCACACAGTCGGGGAGATAACGCGCCTCTACGCCCCATTTGCGCTCCTCTCTTGTAGAGGTAATTTTTTAATGAGACTTGAAAGAGCTTTAAATCGCTCTTCTTGTAGAGGTAAATTTTTTAATGCGCCTTGAAAGAGCTTTAAATGCCTCTTGTAGAGGCAGCCTTGGAGCGATGGATCCAGGAGTACACCCAAGCTGCGATCACAGTCTTTCGGGGGGGTGTAACCCCATTCAGAACTGGTTGACACACCTCCAAACCCAGGTTGGGGCCTTTGACAGCAAGACAATCCAGTCTTGTCTGGATTCAGCTTCAGTTTGTTTTTCCTCATCCAGCCCATTACCGCCTCCAAGCATTCATTCAGAGGAGACATACTATCCTTAGTTGACGATGTTGTTGAAGGCATAGAGAAATGTATTTGGGTGTCATCAGCGTACTGATAGTACCCCGCCTCATGCCTCTGGATGATCTCTCCCAGCAGTTTCATATAAATGTTAAACAGCATTGGGGAAAGTGTGGTACACCACGTAGCAACTCCTTCTTTCAAGAGCAGTTATCCCCAAGCATCACCATCTGGAACCACTGAAGCACAGTGCCCCCGATTCCCAATCCCTCCAGGCATTCCAGAAGGATACCATGGTCGATGGTATCGAAAGCTGCTGAGAGGTCCAGGAGTACCAACAGGGACACACTCCCCCTGTCAATACTCAGGCATAGATCATCCACTAAGGCGACCATAGCAGTCTCAACTCTGTATCCTGCTCTGAAGCCGGTTTGAAATGGGTCTAGAAAATCTGTTGAGCGATCTAGTTTCTGTCTACCTGTGCTCTAAACCATGTTGTGGGTTGACAGGATAAATCTGTTAAAGGGTATCAGGTGACACATATCTATACTAATACAAGGCCAGCAGAGCTACAGTCTGAAGGGACATGATGGTGAACAACATAGCTGAAGCTAAGTAGGTATGTGTTTGGTTAGTATTTGGATGGGAGACCACCTAAGAGCTCAATGTAAGCCACCCTGAGTTCTATGATGGAAGAAAGGCAAAATAGAAATGCAATAAATAAAACTTCTTTCCTCCTATTGCTGCATTGATGGCCTTTGGGGGAGGGGCATGGAAAGTGAGCTAAAAATGCAAGTAAAAACAAATAAATATAAGCACCAAAACACAAGGATTTAGGTCAATGAACATCATTGCATTTCAATAAAACTATATGATTTGAGCACGTACGGTTCTAAATAATAAATCTATTCAGAAAGATTTCCTGGTGAATGTATGAAAGCATTTTGAGACCTATGGTTTAAACAAAGATTTTTAAAAGAACATTTTTCTCTCTCTTTTTTTCTTTTTTGGTAATGCATTTTAGGTGCATAAAAGCAGAATTATTTTTGGCTCTCTCACCACCACCACCACCACCCCGACTATGAATTGCAAACCCAAATGATTAACCTCTCTGCTGGGCTCCTGTTTCCAGGGGAAACAGCAGAAAGGAAGATTTCTATGCTTAAATCTCTAAATCAGATTGCACAGGGTAGTGCTGGCAGGTGATAGCTGAGCAGAGGATACAGCCTTTTGTCATCAAAACCTTACAAATTATTTATTTGATCACGAAAGAGAGCTGCAAAAGGCATCATATATTGACAGTTTCTACTTCAGATTTCTGTGCCATCGTTCCCAGTCAGGGAAGGAATAAAAAAGGGGGCTCTTAAAATGCACTGTGCTCTCCATACTTTTTTTTTTAATGCACAGTGAATGTCAATGTTACAAGTGAAACCATCAGGCTAGCAGAATGAAATGGGGGAAGGGGGAGAGGAGAGTAAGAAATAACCTGCTTCACTGTAGACAGAACAGCATGGCATAGGAGAAAGGAAAGATTAGGAGAGATGTGATTCAGGATGCCCCTCCTGTTAGGTCCCACAAATCACTCAGTTTTTTTAAAAAAATGTAATGCGGAAAGGGTTAATACTGGGTAGTAAAGTGTGGATCAGCCTTTCCTTAATCAAGTCAACAGAAGACGGGGATCTTTTCAGAAGGCATCCTAGAGAAGATGTACAATAATTTTGTTGTGATTCGTTTATGCCCCTTGTTCCCAATGCGAACACTTTTGTGGGGTGGGGGAAAGCATGCACATTCCCTGAGCTTGCGATCATGTACGAAAAATGTGTTGTTTTTATATGCACGTTAAAATGCTGCTTTAAATGGGGGTGGGGAAGTGTGCACCAAAATGCGCACTTTCCCAATTTGAATGAAAATAAAAACAGGTTGCAAACGGAAACTGGAGTGAGGTGGACCAAACTTCAAAGCAGAACTGGGAGAATCTCAGCAAGCTCGAGCATCCCTGATTTTCCCATTCATATCCTGTGCCATCAAAAGGTAACAGAACAGTTACATGCATGAACCACAGCAAGCTTCAGGCTTGCTACTCCTCCTTTTTCATGCAACAGAGGAGGAGATTGGATGTATCTGGTTCAGGCTTTAAACTAAACAGAGTTCTACATTTTGTCCAAACTCAGGAAATTTTGGTTAGTCTTAACTCTACGAATGAATGAACTAATATTGCAATCACAGATAAATATTTGGCCGGAATTGTAAAGCATGTTTATGTGGCCTTTATTGATTTGAAAGCTGCTTTCGATTCTATTCCTCGGGAACGCCTTTGGAGCAAATTACAATCTATGGGCATTGACGTGCAGCTTTTAAAATGCATAATCGCTTTATATTCTGGAACATCCTTACGAGTTAGAATTGATGGAGGACATCTATCTGACCCTGTACCAGTTACAAAAGGAGTAAGATAGGGATGTTTACTAGCCCCTCTTCTCTTCAATTTATTTCTAAATGATGTAGTTGAGTTCTTAAGAGGTAACCACTATTTTCCAGTTAAAATAGGAAACCAGAAATATTCAATCCTTCTTTATGCAGACAATGCAGTTCTAATCTCTTACACTCAGTTGGGCCTGCGTAGGTTGTTGAAGCGGTTCAGTTTATATTGCAAGAATGAGCTTCTCTCTATCACTTACCAAAAAACAAAAGTTATGATATTTGGTAAATCTAAGAAAATCCATAACTGGTCACTTGATGGGAATAAACTGGAACACGTATTTTCTTTTAAGTATCTTGTTGTGGTGTTTCAGTGGACAGGTACATGGACTTCGTAGATTCAATCAAGGACGTTGTTAGCGGGTAGAATTTTAAATGGATTATTACGGTTCTATCGCACACAAGGGGACAACCTGGTTCAGCCCACTCTAGAATTGTACAAGATCAAGGTTCTTCCAAAATTGCTATATGGAGCACCACTGTGGGCTATGGCCAACCTGGATCCATTAGAAAGAACTCAAAATAATTTTTTGCCTAGACTCCTTGCAGTTCCCATTTCTACAAAATTAGAACTGGGTGTAATGACAATCAAAGATGAAACTCTCAGACTAGCCCTGCTTTTCTGGCTAAAAATCATTTTCAAGCAGGTATCAGAATTTCTTCTGATGGTTTTGGAAGAGATGGGCCCAAGCTCATGGAAACATAAAATGCAGCTAGTTGCCATGAATCTGGGATTCTCCTTTTCTTTTCTCTTAACTCAAGGTTATGACAGAGCTAAAGTATTACTGCTCCAAAGGCTTAAGGACACTGAGATGCAATCTCAGGTAGCTGAGATCAAGACTTGCCAGTCTAATAACTTCTATGCCTCCTTTACTCCTTTGTATTTATCTTTTCCACAATACCTTGTAGATTTACCAAATATTAAAATGAGGGTAGCCTTTACTTGGGCAAGATTAAATGTTCTCCCGTTGGCAGATTGGGCGGGTCGGAATAAGGGGGTTCCTAAGAAGAATAGAGTATGCAGTTGTAATTCCGTATAACTTGAAGATACTATTCATATACTCCTAGAATGCTCTATTTATAATGATCTCAAAACCAAATATATTCATCCATTGTTAAGATCACTGAAGGGAAGGCCATCCCTCGTTAAGGTTTGTTTCTTATTGTCTGATGCTGAGAAGTATGTATCCTTTAGAATTTCTAAATTCCTTGTCAATGCTCTACAAATACGTGCCACAAAGTTTAAAGACTGTATGGAAAATGATCTAACTCTGAATGGTTTATTAGTTGTGTTTTAATTGTATAGTTTCCCCCACCTGTAATTGTGTATAAATGGCAATTTGCTAAGATACAATAAAGTATGTGGTTGTCGGATTGCAATCACAATCACAAACAGTCTTAACTCTAATTAGTGAACAAGCCAGGATCATAATCCATAGTTTAATTATGGCTTTTTTGAACTAACTAGAGTTTAAACTAACCAGAGTTCCCTCAAGTGCTAATGTAACAGTGAACTCAGGTGGACAGGGGAGTGCACACATTCAAAGCTCACCATGACTTGTGAATGTCAAGCTAAACTACGATTTAGCTGGCATTACGTCCAAAATGGCCAGAGTGGAAAATTAATCTCTGGTTATCTCTATTCTTCCTCTAACTCAGTCATTGAGCTGAGATGCTGGACAATATCAGAAGACATTTTTGAAAGTACACTGATAGAAGGTGCCATCAAAGAACTGAATTGATCTGTTTATTCATTGTTTAGAAAGGAAGGTGGATCCCCATGTGCTAGGTAGTACTGGAACTCTGGGCTTGCATTTTTAAACACTAAAAATAAGGGCCATGTATTTAAAACATCAGGTTGTCTCAGGAGCAGAATCTGAAGCTGAAATCTTCGCAGATAATGTGAGAAAATCTGTAGAATAGACTAACATCTATTTTTTCCCATTTATTTTCCCCCCAGCTGCATACACGTCATGGTAAGGAGCCATCTGAATGCAGGTCTTGTGGATGGTTCACTGTTTGTTCAGAGTGCAGGCGATGATTGCCCATGATCTCAACAGATTACGGAAAGTGAGTAAGCTTGTATCCTGCCAATCCCCACACACCCACAGTTGTTTATTAGGTTATTTAAAAAACAACAAAAAACAACCAGCCTCCCAATGTTGTTTTTCTCATTTAATTATTGCATCTGATTCAAAGTAAACCTTTGACCAGGCTCTTTTATCAGCCCCTCATGGGGGATAAATCACTAGAGTAGGATACAGACTTGTGAACTGTCTTACCATGGGTCACAGACACATAGCCCTTTTATAAACACTAAAATAGCCGACGTTCTTCCTAGCATTTCATAGATCACCATCTGCTTCCTCCTATCAGGATTCAAATTCTCAGCTGCTACAGATCCAAAATGGCAGCGGCAGTCTGTCCTTCTAATCGTTCCCTTGTGGGATCAAATGCATCTGCCTTTTATTCCACGAGTAGGTCCACAGACCACAGTTTGGGAACCAACAGCTAAAGGAAATCCTTACTTTCAACACCTCTTCTCGTGATGATTTGTTGATTTCAAGTCCTACAGATTGTTTCATTCTCAGCTTCTTTAAGGCTCTGCTTTATTCAGAGGGAACTTCATCTCCTTTTACTGTGTTCCCACAACCACTGCCCTCCTACCAATCTCTCCTAGGATCTTCTCAGGATGTAGGAGAACATCCTAACCATTTCCATTACTTTTCTCACTTTTCCTTGTGGAAAACATGACATGCCTTCTTCCAAACTAGATTGTCCAAAAGCAAAACACTGTGGCAAAGCCTCCAAAGCATTCTTTTCAGTGTCTACCATACATATTATTGTCTTCCCTTTACATTCTACCATTTATGAAAGAATACAGAGTCGATGTGATCTTATGTCACTGGGATTAAGAGTTAAGACATTCCCTACAAATCAGTGTAATCTTTCCAACAGGACAATGTAACATTGAGCATTCCTGTCTGCATGGCACATTTTCAATTACTCTACATGTTTTCTACTTAGTAAACCAGCTTAATTTTCAGTTAGGTCACAATATTAGAGCATGTCCTACACTTTGGAAGGGGGGGGGAGAGAAAAAGGAGCAATCTTAGTGCCCTTGTAAATTGTTTAGCCTCTGGCACTTATAAATCCAAAACACTAGGGAAATCCCTTTTCCTTGCTTGTAATATGCTTTTAGATTTATTACTTAAAGAACCTCCACTTAATCCCTTTGCAGAAGTCAAGTTTCATCTGCATTCTAATAAAGGTTTCCTATGGAAAATGGAAAGAAAACACACAAATAAAACACTAGAAAGAAAAGGAACACTTCAGAGCAAAAATAAACAAATAATTGCATTCCTGAGTAAATTTTTCTCCACTAGGAAAGCAAGAAAAAAGCAGGATGGTTTAAATTACTCTACACAAGTCCAGACAATCTATCTTAAGACTGCTTCTCTTCGACACTTGGCCAGGGTGGGCAGGCGAGGCAGAGGCTAAAGAGCTCTTTAGGGACCAAATTACTGTTTCAAAATGGGTCTTGTGCTCCAGGAATATGACAATATTATCAGAGAGATGTTACAGAGGCTGTGTGTCCTTCAGAGCTCTGCAAAAGCATCTGGCCTGATTAGAGGCATATGTCACTAAAATATATATTATATAATATAAAGGGGGAGGGAGGTTGTCATTGAAAATGGACTTTTAAAGGTGTCCAGCCAGAGCTCTGTGAGATCTATAAAACTTATTAGCATTTCATAGCAATGATGATATTTGCTGGAAAAACAAAAAGGAGTGCAGATATAGTTCATGCTCAGGTTTGCTGGGCGCTTTTTTTTTGGCATTTTAAAGAAACCTGGCTTCTCTGTCAAATTGTTCTGTAAAATAAATGTAAAAGAAAAGCCAATAAATATCCAATAGTACCGCCACTATGACCACCACTGCTAGTACTTAATACCATTTATGTAATTCCAGCTGTGTTCTGGGTCATGTAGAGAACATAGATGTGATGGCATGATGCCTGCCCAGAGGGATTATAATTTGCCTTTATCCTGATTTACTATCATTTCTTTGAGATAATTCACACAGCCATGTGGTAAGGTGGTTTTGCATAATGCTTCTGCCATGGTACAATATGAAGATCAGAAGAAAACAAGTTCAGGACATGGATAACTTGCTATTTTTACTTTGTATAACCTTCATAAAACTCTGAGGCCCACTAAAGCGAGACAGTATCTCGTTGATTTCTACAAATCCTCAACTTGACTCCCATATCAAGAAATTCAGAAATCAAATCCATATCCCCTGTATTTTATGCATGCTATGCATAATATTTTACAATGTTATGTACAATCCAGGAAGCAAACAGAGAACCTTATGGTAGCTTCCGGTGCAGCTGTTTTGCTGGCACAAAATGGCTATAAAACCAGAAACTTAATCTGCCAGGGAAATCTCCATCTGGAGGAGGGCTCCCATAGCAGATCCTTTACTACTGTTCTTCCTATAACTCTTCTCTACTTCTGATGCTGACAGCATGGCCTTAGCATATGACAAAGGTTCACTGAGTGAAGAGGGCAGGAAGGAAATGGGGATTTGGGATGGAAAGATCAACAAGGAGAGCTGGAATGTTTTATTTTGGGAAAAGTAACTAAATGCTCAAATACTAATCTGGATTTGATCATGCTCACACTCAGGCAAAAATCCCATATTGGCCAATGGGTATTTTTTCTTGCACAGGAACAATACGTAAATTACTATATCCACAGATCAAGAGTAGCTTTCTTAAATCATCAATCTAAAATCAGGAAAGAGGGGACCTCGTCTTTTTGCTCCTTTATGCTACGATCTTTTTGCAGACAACTTCTTGTGACGGCATTTAAGACCTTTCATGCCAACGTCCAGAACTTTACAAATTGTTATACAAAGGATATTGCTAGTATCATTAGATACTAGCAACAACTACAGAAAGAATACTGGACTATTAGGACTAGACTAGGTAAGGGTATTTTATATTTCTACTTTTCAGTCATTTATCAAGATGCAACACATTAGACAAATATTTAACAGGTCACTTAAAAAATAAGCACGTACTGCAGTTATTGTGTACCTTACTGCATGTGCAGCCATGTGCAACACTCTACATAAGCACATGTCAGCAAACTACACAACTGTGTCAAATTTGACTTCCACCAATTTCCAAAGGGGAAGCTAAAACCTAACTTAATCTTCATCCAGTCACCCATACATGGACAAACATGATAAACAAAAAGGTACTCTGATTTGCGATTATAATGTTATATAAATGGCTGGCTACTAATCTACAATGCTGCCAGTGCATACTTAGATTATATGTCACGTGAACAGCCTGCTTCTATGCACACTCTATTACTTATTTGGTACAGCTGGTTCTTTTACTTGAGTTGGAATTTCATGTTTTCAGGAAATTCTATTTTGTACAACTGTCACTGTATTCCAATATGCCTGTTATGCCCAGGACTACACATTCATCCAAAAACTCTAGGCTTGAATTAAGATAGGCGAATTAAGGTGAAATTATGTGTCTTGTGTTATGCAAGAGTTCAAACAACACACAGTCTATGGGTTAAACCTATCTGGTCACTCTACAAAAGAGAGCAGGGCTCCTGCAGCTTTAACTGTTGTGATGAAGGGGGATTTCATCAGGTGCTGAATGCATACAAATGATGCCTACTGAAATTCCCTTTTCTATACAACTGTTAAAGGAACAGGAGCCCTTCTCTTTCCCATATTGTCACCAATAAAGGCAAAACGCATGGTTGTGTACTAAGGAAGGAAGGTGAGTAATATCACCTGTGTAGTTTGTAACTCTGAGGTTTTTTTAAAACAACAACAACAACAACAACAACAATAATACCGAACAGAACTTCACAGACAATTCATGGAAATCTACCCCTACCTAATGGACACTGTCACAGAACAAAGACTAATAAATCAAAAAAGAGTTATAATCAATAACAAAAGGCTAACGGAACATGAAATTCAAAAAAACAAATAAGAAATAGCACAACAGAACACCAACATGAAAAGCACAGGTGCACCAACAACGAGCACACGAACATCCATAGAAGAAACAACAACTCTAAACACAGCAACCCCACCAGAGGACTCCCGAACAATGCCCAACCCGAAACACACAACGACACAACAAACATGAACATAGAGAAGCAACTGATGGAAGAAACTGAGACAAATCTAACAAAATGGAGAGAAACCGACCCAAAGAAAAGAAACCCACTACCTAGACTAAAGTTTAACAAGGACACTCAGAAACTCAGAAACATAATGAATAGTAAACTCACGACATACATTAACAATGATATCAACATAGAAGAAACACACACAGTCATCTATGCAGCAGCCACAGCACTCCTCACCTGTAACAAACAAGAACTCCCCACAAACAACAACACACACAGAAGATTAGAAACCAAACCAAAATGGCAAATCAGAATTGAAAACAAAATTGAAAAGCTACGAAAGGATATAGGAAGAATGACACAATACATAAATGGAAATCGCTCGAAAAGCATCCTCAAAAACACCCAAGACTACCATATGTGGTGGAGCTGTGAATATGTACAAAAATTTTGGAAAAGGGTATTTAAAGAAATAAGTGAAATAATTGGAAGTAAAGTGGAATTAAACCCGAAGCTTGCTCTACTAGCAATATGGGATAGAGGGGAAGAGGACAAAAATAAGAGAGAATTGATAAACAACCTCCTGACACCTGTTAGACTAATGATTGCAAAAAATTGGAAAGGACAAGGAAGCTATACAATAGAAGAATGGTATAAAGAAATATGGGATATGGCTCTGAATGATATGCTGACTTGTAAAATGAAATTAAAAAGGGAAATGTCCGGTAAAAATGATTTTGGGGAAATATGGAGTCCCCTATTGGAATACGTATTAAGATCGGGGAAGGGACAAACACCTTCAAAAGAGTCGATAAATTTCTGGATAGAATAAAAGATTAAGAGAAGGTCTCATGGAGTGGGGGTGCACGGGGGGGATTGTCGAGGATTATGTATGTATTTTATGTTATTATTATGTTGAAATTAATAAAATTATTTCAAAAAAACAACAACAACACCCAAGACATCATAGCAAACAATAAAGAAACATCAATAGTAGCTCTCGACACACTGAAACAAAATCTGGCAGTCCAGACCACCAGGCTAAGAAGATACAAAGAATCAAATGAAAGAAAAGTCCAAAATGCTCTCTTTAAAAGAAACGAGAAATTATTATACCAAAGAATAAGCAAGAAACAAGAAATCAACATTACACCCCCAACTAAAGTAGAAATAACCACATTCTGGAAAAAATATCTGGTCAGAACTGGTACAATACAAAGTAAACACAAACTGGATAAGACAAGAAGAAGAAAGACAGAGACAACTACCACAGCAAACAGAATATACAATAACTCTGGAGGAACTGAAGGAAACAATACAAAGGACACACAACTGGAAAGCATCCGGCCCGGACCAAATACAAAACTTCTGGTACAAACAGCTTACATCAACATACGAATACCACACTCACCAGATCAACACAGTCATAGAACACCCACACCTATTCCCTCTATTCCTAACTGAAAGCAAAACCTACATTAAACCAAAACCCAGCTAACTACAGACCCATAACATGCCTTCCAACACTCTACAAAATTATAACCGCCACAATCACACAGAAAATTGAAGCACATCTCACCCAATATAATATACTCACAGAAGAACAAAAAGGATGTAAAAAGAACAGCAGAAGATGCAAAGAACAGTTAATAATAGACAGTGTCATCATGAAGCAAATAGAAAAACAGAAAAGAAACCTCCACACCTGCTACATAGACTATAAAAAGGCTTTTGACTCCTTCCCACACAGCTGGCTGAAAAACTTACCCAAAATATACAAAATACATCCCTCAACCCAAAACTTTCTGACAAGAATCATGGAGACATGGAGAACGACAATACACCTAACAACAGACAAGGATCATATACAGACAGAAAAAAATAATATCAAACGTGGCATATTCCAAGGCTCTATGGTTTTGCCTGTGCCTCAATCCACTATCCAACACCCTTAACAACACCACATATGGCATCGACATAAAACACCAAAAACAAGCAAAGCACAGAATCAATCACCTCCTGCACATGGATGACATCAAAATCTATGCTTCAACCTTGACACAGATAAAAGGCCTCCTGCGAATCACTGAGGAACTGACAACAGACATGAAAATGGAATTCGGGATGGGAAAATGCAAGATGCTACACATAGAAAGAGGAAAATGGAAAGAAAAAGAAATAGCAGAAACACTAAATAACGAAATATTAGATAATATGGAAGAAAATGAAACATACAAATACTTAGGATTCCAACAAAACACAAAAATCAATCACTCCACAGTAAAAACTCAACTAAGAATACAATATAAAACTCACCTATCACAAATCCTAAAATCTAAACTCAACTCGAAAAACATTTTCAAAGCCATCAACACCTATGCAATACCCTTTCTCACATACTCATTCGGAATCATACACTGGTCGCACACTGAACTCGAAGAAATACACAGTTTCAATCTCACCAAACACACAAAACATTGCATGCTCCGTCCCAATTCATGCACTGAAAGAACAACAATCAGCAGGAAAGAAGGAGCAAGAGGTCTGCTAGACATTAACACAATACATGCTAAACAGATGAAATCACTCAGAGAATTCTTCCACACTTAAAACACCCCCATTCATAAAGCCATAGTAACAGCAGATAAAAATTACACCCCACTTAACCTAGCACTACACAACGAAAACCAAACACGACCATTCACACTCGTAGAGAAAAAAGAAAAATGGGCACAAAAAGCACTCCATGGGAAGCACTACAACATAATACAAAACCCACGAATAAACAAAGAACAATTGTACGAATGGCTCAGGAAGGGTGAGCGATTTCCTGAAACAGAAGGATTCCTAATAGCTATACAGGATCAAGTTATAGCCACCAAGAACTACCAAAAACACATCACAAAAGATAACAGCATAACAACAGACCTATGCAGGAAATGCCATCAGTTCCAAGAAACAATAGACCACATAATAGGAAGATGTAAAATTCTGGCAGGAAGGGACTATACAGACAAACACAATACAGCTGCAAAAATAGTTCACCAACAACTGGCCATCAAATTCAACCTTATCAAACAATCTACACCATACTATACAGACTCGCCCAAAACAATCTTGGAAAATGCAGATCATAAAATATACTGGGACAGAACAATTCATACCGACAAGACATACCCTGCAGCCAACCAGACATTGTGTTCATAGACAAAAAAGAAAAACACACATACCTCATCGACATAGCAATACCGAATGACAAAAATGTTGTTGAAAAGGAGAAGAAAAGAGAGACAAATGTACACCACTGGCCATGGAAGTCAAAGAACTATGGCAACAGGAAAAGGTCATAATTATTCCATTAGTCACCAGCATCACATCAAAAAACTATACAGAAAACCTTCAGAAACTGGGCCTACCAAAATACATCCACACTAACATCTAGAAAGCAGTCATATTTAAAACATACTCAATTGTCAGGAAATTCCTGAATCTGTAAAAGACAACATGACTTGGCAAAGCCCGTCATGTCCGTCTAGAAAAACCGCCACGAGCGAGAAAGAGATGAAATAATAATAATAATAATAATAATAATAATTTACACTCCTGGATTATCTCAAGAAAAGGAGTTATTGATTCAGAAAATTAGGAAAATTGCTAACATGACAGAAGAGCTCAGCTCCTGCTGAGAATAAGGCTGCCTCTACAAGAGGCATTTAAAGCTCTTTCAAGGCGCATTAAAAAATTTACCTCTACAAGAACGGAGCGCAAATCGGGCGTAGAGGCGCGCTATCCCTCCGATTATGCACATTATCGAATGTGCGTTAAACAGCGAGTTTTATTTTGCTCCGGCTGTTAAAGTGCATTTTGGCTATGTGAACAAGCGCTTATGCGCATTAACTACTTGTAAAGCGCATTTTGGTCATCCGTTAATGTGCTTCGCCGCCTCTCGCCGCCTCTCGTGCAGAGGTATTAGGCGGAAATGCGCTTCAGCGATTATGCGCATAATCGCCTAACCGGGCGCAAAAGCGAATCCTTGTAGAGGGGACCTTTGTCATCTTTACAAGCAAGTATCCTGTGGGAAATTTCCAGGTCACAGCTTTCTATTACTGGCCTGATCCATCAGGAAAACTGGATTGATTCCTTTTCCCTTAATATGCTTCAAATCCAGATGCTTGGAGGACACCTGTGCTTTTGAGAAGCACAATTTCTCCAAGAGTAGGCCATGACAAAGCTTGGGTGGGAGGTGAAAGCACACCTGGTGGAATTTTCTATTCCGTGTGGTTCTTAAAGACACAGTAGATTTCTTTGGAACTGAACTGAAAACCACAGAGCCATGTTCTGACTACTTATAAAAAGTTTGTGCTGGCAACAGTAATAAAATATAGGAAAAGGCTTTACAATGGGTTGAGTCTCCATCTAGATCAATATCGACGCTACTTTGGTACTCAAGCAAAAGTCCTTCCCATCACCTGCCACCTGATTCTTTTAAGTGGCGATATCAGACTGAACCCGGGACCTTGCACATCGTGTGCTGTACCATTGAGCCACGATTCCCTCCCATGGGAAGATAGGGATTCCTTTGATTCAGAAGATTAACAATTTTCCTAACCTTCAGCTCCAATTATTGCTTTGTTTGAGATAATCCATGTAGGTAAGAATCCACCAACTACAAGGAAATGCATACACAACTTGTCCGAGGGGTTCCTCATGCAACTTTGGATCCTACAAAGCTCTCTGGTATGAATCAGTCTTACATGTGATCAGTCTAGATGCCAATATTGCCAGTAAGAACTCATCTTTTTACTCAAGCAGTCTAGCTGACAAATCGGTCCACTGCAGAGTGATTGGAACAGCAGCCCAGGTTCTAATCAGATCTGCAGGCTGTGCTTCTCAAAGGAGACACATTCTGGAGGCGTGACAGTAGACATTGTTTTGTTTTATGTGATGGAGGCCTTAGGGAACATGGGGACTCCTGGTGAAGTCCTTGTGTGTGCAAGGTTGAAAAAACCCTGCATAAAGAACTCTCCTTTCAGCATGCATTATGCTTCCACTTGAACGCTACACAATTAAACCCAGCAATGCTGATGATCGCAGGGAATTAAGAAGGGCTGAGCTGCGATATATTAGAGGACTAAATGGGCAGTTTGTTATACAAATTTGGCCAGTGGCATTTTGGCATCATGCAGTACAAATGGGCGAGGGTTAAGTCATTTCTCAGCTTTCCTTGGCAGAGCCTTTTATTATTTACAATATTTACTTCAGGGAAGACTTGGCACGTGTCATATTTATCTTGCTGCAAAATGGGCCTGTAAATGCACATCACCTTTCAAACAAAGCAAAGCACTGTGGTACTAATTTGGTTCATGAAGTGTGTAATTCAGTCCTTTTGCGTGGGGCCAGCATTTGTCTCCTGTTTTGTTAAACCACTATAAAACCATTTTTCTTGCTCGTTATTGGAATATGTAAAAACAGAAAAAAAATCTCCCAGTGTCACAAAAGGTCTTGGCTGACATTTCTGAGACCACTGACATATATACGTGCATTATCATTTTTGAATTTCCGATTCGTCATAACTGTAAAAGGATAACTGAACATGGAAATTAAGAGAAAAGAGATTTGAGATGGTATTGCTTAACTACTTCTCTCTCTCTCTCTCTCTCTCTCTCTCTCTCTCAAGTAATCTGAAACTTGCCAGACATACAGGCAAGAAGGCATTTAAAAGGTTAAATGTCTTCAGTAACCCAAGGAATTGATATAGTCCATACCTTTCCCCCACTAAGGGTTTGTTTGATGGTTGCCAGTTTCCAACTACTACAACAATGGGTGCCTCTACAAGAGGCATTTAAAGCTCTTTCAAGGCGCATTAAAAAAATTACCTCTACAAGAACGGAGCGCAAATCGGGCGTAGAGGCGCGTTATCTCCCCGATTATGCGCATTATCGAATGCGCGTTAAATCGCGAGTTTTATTTTGCTCTGTCCGGTAAAGCGCATTTTGACTGTGTGAATAAGCCCTTATGCGCATTAACTACTTGTAAAGCACATTTTGGACATCTGTTAATGCGCTTCGCCACCTCTCACCGCCTCTCGTGCAGAGGGATTAGGCGTAAATGCGCTTCTGTGATTATGCGCATAATCGCCTAACCAGGCGCAAAAGCGAATCCTTGTAGAGGGGACCAACAACAACAACAAAAAATCCTGCTTTTTGAGCACTGCATCTGCACTAGGTTTTAAAGGTAGATTGGACAGGCTGCTCTAAGTGCTGCACATACCCCAAATTCAGTCCACATTGGCTCCTTGCACAGCTCCACAACAGATGAGCATAAAAGTGGAAAAAGAAAGTCATACAGTAACAGCAGAAGTTTGTCCTGCAATAATTGCATAATATACAATTTTTGTGGGACAACATGACTAACAATTAGGCACTAAACCATAGAAATCAGAGCAGGAGGCATTTCTGTGCAGATGAACACCGTCAGGGCTGGAAGGAGGCCAAAAATATAACCCCACAGGTTTCCCCCCTCTGCAACTAGTAGCAGCTGGAGATGGGGAGGTTAACATCTGAATTGGGGCTGCACTGTAAGGGGAAAGGTTAGACCTCTCTCCTGCAGTAGCCCCAGTCCAAATCAGGGCACCCTAGAGCTGCTTTTACAAATCAAAAATTATGTGGGGAGATGACGCTCCAGTTTTGGGCACTACCATGGTTCAGCAATTGCCTCCCACTAAATAAGCAGGAGTACTGTGTCACAAAGGAAAGAGTAGGGTGGGAAATGTTGAAGAGTGGGCTGAAACAAAAAAAATGGGGATGCCACCAAAACCAGGGGCCCTTTGTCAAGTCTCCCTTCTCCCATCTTCCTCCCTAGCACAATTAACACAAGGAAGACATCAAGTCTTTCATGGTACATTTCCCAACTTCTCCAGTAGCAGCCAAGAATGTAAACCAGATGTGAGAGAATACAATTATGCTAGGTCATGCTGTATCAGACATTGAGGGGATGGGGACTCAACATGGGGCTTCTGTTTTCAGATTCAGCTCTGTGCTTCTTGTAGTTAGGGTGACCAGATAAAATCCAGGTCAGGGCTCATGTAACTTTAACAGTTGTAGAAAAAAGGGAATTTCAGCCAGTGTCATTTGTATGCAATTAGTTCCTGGTGAAATTCCCTCTTCATCACAACAGTTAAAGGTGCAGGGGCCCTGCCTTCTTTTGTATATGGTCACTCTAGTATAGTGCATGCACCTTTAACTGTTGTGATGAAGAGGGAATTTCACTAGGAACTAATTGCGTACAAATGACACAGGCTGAAATTCCCTTTTCTCTACAACTGTTAAAGTTACATGAGCCCTGACCTGGATTTTATCTGGTCACCCTACTTGTAGTGTATGGCTTCATCCTAATACTCCAGTACAGAGTAGGGCCTAGCATTACATAAAACAGGGTCTGCCAAGTTTGAAGATCAGCACCTGAGGTCCCTGCTCTCTGTTCCATTGGTGAGAGCCATGTCATTCGTGAGTACTTGAGACAGAGCCATTTCTGTGGTGGCCCCACAGTTTCGAAAAGCCCTTCCCCAGGAAGGACATTGTTCTGCCTCCTCTTTGCTGACCTTTAGGAGAATTGTAAAGTTCTATTTATTCCAGCCTGCATTTGATTAATTGTAGTTGTATTACACTTTTAGCTGGGTTTTTGCCTGTTGCTATCTTGTTTGTTATTTTAATTAGTCATGCATTGAACGCTGTTTGTTGTTTTTATGGTTTGGTGACTTATATTGGGCCAGATGCAGATATCCATCCATGGAAGGGGGACAGAAGGAAACTGATTTTCCTGTCCACACCTTTTCCCACCAATCCCCAGACCTCCTGAAAAAGGTTTCCTGGAAGGCTGGGGGGGATCTTGCCAAGTGGTGGTGATCACAGCAAACCAGGTGGGAGTCACCTTCCCCCCTCTGTCCCCTCATGCCACAGTCCACTCCACTCAGCAAGAACCCTGGCCCTTGAGGAAGAATTTTCTAGGGATGGATTGGAAGAGGAGGGGCTGGAAAGTCAGCTTCTCTTTCATAGGCAGATACCTGGATCCATTGCATTTTAAAATTGGTTGCGATCTGCTTTTTAGCATAAGAAGCGGGCTAGAAAGCTATTAAATAAATAGACATCAAAGGTTCAACATGGAAATGGTACAGCCCTTTCTGTCTAAACTGCATAGGATTGTGCCCTAAATAAATTAAACCCTATCGCAAAGAGGCTGATATCTGCCTAATTTGCAGATGTGCATGACTGACTTTATTCTGAATCTTCCGTTCTTCACAGCATAAAATGATTTCTAAATTTTAGTTTGCCACATAACCTCCTCAGTACTCCCAGCTGTAGCACATTATTTTGGAGAATTTGGCCCACCTGACATTTGTACCTTGTCATATTTAAATAAATGTTCTCTCAATGATCATTGGGGAGAGAGATGTGTAAACTGGAGTGAAATGTGGGGGGTTTTCAGTGCCTTTTTTTAAAAAAAAAAATAAGCAAGATGCTTTACACAAGAATGATCTAAGAGTAATTTGATATTATAGTGCAACTAAATAAAAGGGTAAAAATATATGAACAGCTTGCAGATACAGAGAATAAATACACACTTTTAGTGAATTGGAAGTGTTTAAAATAATTTCACTGACACATTCACTTATCACTGCAGGGGGCTTGGGTAATAGTTGTTTTCACTTAAACTGCAAAAATGCGAGCAGCAGCAGTTGTTGATTACAAGCAATAGTTTGGGCACTTAAAAGTCCTATCAAAACTAATTCTCAAAAGTAAATCACAACACTGGGCTAATCCCTACTCCATGGTTTATTTGGAGTGTATTCCAGCAAGCATGCCATTTTTCATTTCATATTGTTTTAAAGGAACTCCTCCACTAGATATATTGCATTTTTAAAGGGGAAAAACCCTACACATCTTGCATTTTTTTAAAAGAGTTTCATAGTGATAATCTCAAATTTAATGTGTCAATTTTGCACTGGAGTGAAAATGTGAATCATGTACACCTGAATTGTTTCCCTACTAAAGGTCTCCAGGTCCCAGCAAAGAGTCCACAGCAATTCACATTTATAAGGTTCACACATTACCATGGCTGGCTCTACCATGAAGCAGAGTGAGGTGCCCGTATCAGGTGGTGGTGCAGGAAGAGCAGCGAAGTGCGCCGCTCCCCCTGTGCCCCCCAAGGAGGGCCCACCACCACCCCACCACCTCCAGCAGGTGCTCTGTAGAGCCCCCCAGTGGCTCTCTCATCATGGCATTTGCTGCAGCAAAAGAAGAGCCACCCATTCTCTGTTTGCTTTGTTGTGTGAAGAACTGCATGGCCAGAGGAAGTGGTTGTGATCTGGGCGAGCTCACGCGACAGCCGACAAACACTTCTTCCACCACATGTAAGAAGGCAAACAGAGGGTGTGCGTCAACAGCAGCAAAGGTCATGGGGAGCACGATGTGGGAGCATTGCATGTTCTCACCCACCTCAGACTTCACGTTACATTTCTGTGGGCAACCTGCAAACTGATCCTGTGTATTCTATTATTATTATTATTATTATTATTATTATTATTATTTATTACACTTATATACCACCCCATAGCCGAAGCTCTCCGGGCGGTTTACAAAAATTAAAAAGATTGAGTATTAAAAAGACAATATACAAAATTTAAAACCATTAACATAAAACAGCTGTCATTAAAACACTTTAAAACATTTTAACTATTAAGCCTGGCCACAATGTCAATCCAAACCTCAACTTGAGTTGTTAAAATGCTGGGGAGAAAAGAAAAGTTTTGACCTAGCGCCGAAAAGATAACAGTGAAGGTGCCAGGCGGGCCTCATCGGGAAGATCATTCCATAATTGAGGGGCCACCACAGAAAGGGCCCTCTCCCTTGTTGCCGTCCTCCGAGCTTCCCTCGGAGTAGGCACCCGGAGGAGGACCTTTGATGTTGAGCGTAGTGTACGGGTAGGTTCATGTCGGGAAAGACGTTCCATCAGGTATTGTGGTCCCAAACCATGTAAGGCTTTATAGGTTAAAACCAGCACCTTGAATCAGGCTCGGAAGCATACAGGCAGCCAATGCAAGTGGCCAGAATTGGTCTTATATGTTCGAACCTTCTGGTTCCTGTTACCAATCTGGCTGCTGCATTATGCACAAGCTGCAGCTTCCAAACCGTCTTCAAAGGCAGCCCCTCGTAGAGCGCATTGCAGTAATCTAACTTGGAGGTTACCAGAGCATAGACAACTGAAGACAGGTTATCCCTGTCCAGATAGGGGCGTAGCTGGGCCACCAGCCAAAGTTGGTAGAAGGCACTCCGTGCCACCGAGGCCACCTGAGCCTCAAGTGACAGAGATGGTTCTAGGAGAACCCCCAAGCTACGAACCTGCTCCTTCAGGGAGAGTGCAACCCCATCCAGCACAGGTTGAAGACCCTCCATCCGTTCAGAGGAACCCCCCACTAACAGCATCTCAGTCTTGTCTGGATTGAGTTTCAGTTTATTAGCTCTCATCCAGTCCATTGTCGCAGCCATGCACTGGTTCAACACATCCACAGCCTCACCTGATGAAGATGAAAAGAAGAAGTTGTGTGTCATCAGCGTACTGATGACAACGCACTCCAAAACTCCGGATGACCGCACCCAACGGTTTCATGTAGATGTTGAACAGCATGGGGGACAAAACTGACCCCTGCGGAACCCCATACTGGGGAATCCACGGGGCCGAGCAATGTCTCCCCAGCACTACCTTCTGGAGCCGACCTGTCAAGTAGGAGCGGAACCACTGCAATGCAGTGCCTCCCACTCCCAACTCAGCCAGTCGTGCCAGAAGGATACCATGGTCGATGGTATTGAAAGCCGCTGAGAAGGCACTACGAAAAATATAATGTATGAATGAGACCCTGACAGTGCAATCCTATCAAAGTCTATTCATAAGTAAATCCCATTGAGTTTACTCCCAGGGAAATGTATATAGGATCGCAGCCTTAATTTCCCAAAGCTATAGATGTCTAGCTTGGCCATCAGGGTCTATTCTTACAGGGATTCTGCTTGCCACAGTCATTCAAGGCTGCTATGTGAGTTAACGGAACATCTGCATATTGAATAGTGCAGCAAAGAAACCTGAAATAGTGATTGAGAAGGAGTGCAATTCCTTCTTACTCTTAGTTCTTTCATCTCCTCTGTTCTCTCTACATTGTCAAACTTTGAATTGTAAGCCCGTTGGGGCAGAAAACTGGGTTTTGTTTTGTTGTTCTTGTTTGCTTATTTATAAAACACCATGCACTAATAGCTGTCCTGGTGGCTGGGGAGGATGGGAGATGTAGTCCAACATTTCTAGGGTGCACCAGGTTGGGGACGTCTGCTAAATAACTTCACCATCAATAATTGTCTTATTAATGTGCTGCATAAATAGGCACAGCAGTCCTTCAAAAGGCAGCAAATGGCTTCATGCAATACCTGTCCAAAGTCAGTCTCCTCCTCCTTCCATGCATCAATGCCACTTTGTTCAGACTGACTAGCTTTCCCCGCAGTGACCCTCTCCTGCCTCGCACATGATTTAAGGAGATTTATGATTGGCTGTTCTGTGTTGTGAAACATGAGCTTTGACCCACAGACATGGAAGCCAGCAGGGAGAAACATTAATATTATGCCACACCGGGGGAGGGGGGAATCATCCCTCATCAGTGCCAGCAAGTGAATTACATAAAGAAATGTGATGCTTCACGCGTGTCACAGAGCACTTAAAAACAAGCTCACAAACTGGAGCCACATTTTTTTACACATGTAAAACAAATCATACCCAAAAAGTTGAGCCCTTGCTAATTTACTGAGATGTTTCATATTACGTGTCTTATAGCCCAATTGAGCTAGGTGCTCTTAATAAAACAGGGCAGCATTTTCTCTTCACTGACAGCAAGTCCTTCACCTCACCGGTTGATCAGCTGCAGAGGCAAGATTATGGCCCGATCTAAACATTTACTCAGACACATGGTTACTGACAATCAGTGATATGTAGTTGAGGCTTCTTCCAGATCTGAGAATGTCTGGATCCCCTCTATTGTCGTGACGTGCAAATTTGTGAAGCGTTCCGTATTTTGGAGGAATGAGACAGAGAAGATTAGCATGGCTCTATGTACCCTATTCAGACATAATGTCTGGATGGGGCTTTGGGGGTCAAGCTTCCCAGTATAGCCAGAAAGTAAGAGAAGTGCTGGAAAGAGATTGGGGAGGGAAAGGGTTCTGCTCTGGTTTCTGAGACATGTATGGGACTTATCCTGCACATCTCCCTTTTGTTTATTTCACTTGTTTACCAGAAATGCCCATTTGAGGTCTCGATAATTATCATCTCACGGAAATCATCTCGCAATCGCTGTTGCCATGATGTTACCACACTGGAATACATGCACTGGTTTTGAGGTGAGCAATGTCCCCCACTCCAGCTCGCTGCACCACAAAAATTACATGGGTGGAAATTTCACTGCCTGGACATTGTATTTGTTGCAGATGCCATTCTCTTCCTTGCTCTGGTTGTATTCTCAGTTCAGTTGGTGGTGACATTTTGGCCATTATCTGACTTTAGGGAGACACAAGAGACATCTCTTAACCTCAAACCTAACTACATATGGAATTGCCATAAAAGAAACAAGGAACACAAAATATTGCTTTATATTAGGGCAGGTTATTTACCCATCTAGCCCAGTATTGCCTGCTCTGACTAAAGCAGCTCTCTGGGTCTCAGTAGGTGGATATGAAAGACATCTGTTTGCTTGGTCCTGTTAGAGATCAGACCTTAGATCTTCTGCAGATATAAACCACAATACGATGCATACCATCAACTCCTTTTATCACTTAGTTGTGGACTCAGGAGAGCTCCAGTTTTCCCACTATCTTAGTGAAATTAAGCAGTGAATTAAGAAAATTATGTGTTTAATCTAGGAGGCAGAGATGGGTTGTTTCTTTTAATCATATATATTTTATTTAGATACGAGTTCCTTTTTGGAATAAAAAATTCATTGATGTGTGCTCTCTGACTAATCTCAGGCATACCTGGTAGTTTTCTCTCATCTTTAAATATTTCTTAGAACAAATGGATTTAGGTACTTAGCATAGATTATGGTGGGAGAAATCTGCATTCTTGGTTCCTGTTTGGGGTCTCTCTTCTCCCAACAGGTGATTAGTGCCAGGCCCATAGACAGCCTAAATGTTCTGAGGGGCTGCCCAAAAAGTACGGGGGGCAGTTCATCCGTTTTGAAGGCCTTCTAAAGATGAAATTGTAAGCTGTTTTTTAATTATTTGTTTGTAAAAAATAGTAATAAAAAAAATAGGGGAGTAGAGAAAAAGTAATGGGGGCAGGCCCTACCCCGCCCCTGGCTACAGGCCTGATCAGTGCTGTCATCTTTGACAGTGCTATCTGCTAGTGGATGCAAGTGCAGCCCAATATGTGGCAAGATACGTTTAACCCCATATAACACTGTTTTCGCACATACATGGCTTGATCTCTATGAAAGACCTGATTTCATGAACTGCATCAGGATATCTGTTTTGTCAAATTAGGCAAGTGTTCATTCTGAAATGGTGTAGGCCAAGAAGTGCTGCATTACACGTAGTTCAACTCTTAAGCCTAAAAGTGGGAGTGTTAGAAGAGATGTTGTCAAGTCTGCACTGAAGCATCCAAGATTTCCTTCAACTTACCAGGGCATTTATTATTATTATTATTATTATTATTGTTATTAATACACCCAGTAACAAATTATCTTTGGGTGGATTACATAAAACCAGTACTCCCAAAGTATTTTGTATTTATTTTTCTTTCTCTTACTGTGCCTCAGATACACAATAACCATACCTTAGTTTAAGAACAATTTTGTTGTAACCAACCTTTTTGCCACACAATTTTTAAAAGCTTTAGAAACTTTACAAAATATCCTTACAATTAATTTTAATAGTCTCAGGGATTTAAAAGTAATCTCATGATCTGAGTGATTAATTTATATTTAAAAAAATTGGAACTAGCAATATCATTCTGACATTATTACGTTGCACTCCATAGGTCAGCAAGTGAGAACCTGAGTGAAAAGTAATATTCTTTAACAGAAGGCTGCAAGTGATGTTACATATAATCACAATTCTTAGGATTAGCAATTGTATTGACTCAAAATAAGAAACAGGGAGAGAAGCTAAGATCTAAAGCCAGTGTGATGTTGCTGTTAATGTGTCAGAAAAGGACTGGGACAACCTGGATTCAAATCCTCATCCAATCATGAAGCTCACTGTGTCACCTTAAGCCACTTATTATTTATAAATCTAACCTACCTCCCAGGATTATTGTGAGCATAAAACGGGCCGGGGGTTATTCTGATAATAAAATGGGAGGGTGCCTTGAGTTCCTTGAAGGAACATTGAGGTAAAAATGTAATAAATGATAGTTAAGAACGACCAATTTCTTACAAAACAGAAATGCCTATTGCCAAGTCAAGGTAAGATTAGCAACAGGCCAAACAGGGGTCCCCTCTTGACGACGTCAATTATACATTGCGCCGGTGGTGGTAGCCAGCGCGAGGCGCGTTTGCGCTCCCAGATGCCCCTCTACACGTGAGGGGCGCCACACCGGCTTTTCCTCGAGCCACCAGTGCTGCTGCGCAGGCGGCATCGGCTCCTCGCCAGTAAGGTAAGGGTTTTTTTTGTTTTTGTTTTTATCAAAATGGGGGGGAGGACAGCGGAGGCGGTGCAGCGAGCTTACGTCTTGCTGCTCCACTCCCTTTCCCTGGGCTGCCTGCTCTGCTCCAAAAAGTTGCACTAAATGGCTGACTTTTTAAAATCAGAGCAAAGGGCATTTGCCCCTAGATGACTCTGCAATGGCGGCTGCATCATGTGACCAAAATGCTGCCAGTGTGAAGCCATATCGACAGAAACAGTCCGTCTAGAGGTACCCTAGACTTATTTCTATAGACTGGGGGGCCTCTAGTCAATCCAGATTGTCCTAAGAAGACAGGAAGAGTCCTACTGAATCAAGAATGAAGCCCTTTCTAGTCGGACATCTTGTTCCCCCCAGTGGCCAAGCAAATGCACATAGTTTAACTATGGGATTCACTGCCTCAAGACATAATGATGGCCACCAATCTGGGTGGTTTGAAAAGGGAGCTAGACAAATTTCTGGAGGAGAAGGTTATCAATGGCTACTAGTCCTGATGGCTATATGTAGGGTGACCATATGAAAAGGAGGACAGGGCTCCTGTATCTTTAACAGTTGCAAAGGACAGGAAATTTCAGCAGGTGTTGTTTGTATACATACATAACCTGGTGAAATCCCCTCTTCATCATAACAGTTAAAGCTGCAGGAGCCCTGTCTCTTGACCATGTAGAAAAGAGAGCAGGGCTTCTGCAGCTTTAACTTTGTGATGATGAGGTAATTTCGCCAGGTTCTGCATATATACAAATGACACCTGCTGAAATTCCCTTTTCTATGAAACTGTTAAAGATACAGAAGCCCTGTCCTCCTTTTCATATGGTCAGCCTACTATATGCTACCTCTGTATCAGAGGCAGTATGCTGGGAAATCAAAGAATCGAATCCAGCATGGCTCTTTTTATGTTCTTATGCCCATGAGCAGCACATGAAGGCAATAACCTTCTTCTGCTGTTGTTTCTCAGCAACCAATATTCAGAAGCATTCTGCTCAGAATCTGAATGCCTGCCCACAATCAGAGTCTCTTTCTGTTTTGTGCTCCCTCCTTCCACTTCTATGCTCCTGTTTCAATTGACTCTTCTGGAATGTTTGAGTGTCCTAGATATCAGTGTATGTGCTTGATCAGCACCTCTCCAATATGTCATTAGATTGTGTTCATTATGAATTGTTAAAATGGTTCCACATCACCATACACTACTGCTTTAAAAACCGTTTTAAAGCAGTAGTGTAGATAGGTTCAAAGTAGCATTTAAACTCCTTGCTTACAGCGAGTATACTACATGCCGCTTAAGACAGCGTCCCACTTGCCAAGTAAGTAGTTATTTGGGGAAGGTGCCTACGCACAGCTTCTTTAATCATATTTGTTTCAAGAAACAGTTACTGTTAACAATCTAAGGTATCTAAGGAAAGGCTACAATAGGCTCCTGAAACTTGTTAAGCTGATTTTTCATTGATGGAACTCAAAAGCTTGCAACATCAACTCTAAACTAACATGCAGTTCAATGAAAGCCATCATCTCATTGATTCTGTGCTTCTGTTTCTGTGGAACAACATAACTACCAAGACTTTGATCTGATGTGGAGGATAGATACTTAAATTTACCTATCCAAATGAGATCTTGACAGTAGGCAGAGGAAGAAAGAAAATGAAAGCTATGCTTTCAAACTCCAACAGCCATGAGGACTGAAGACTTAGAATCATGACACACCAGGCAACATGTCTGATTTTTCAGAATTTGCTGTATCAGTCTAAAAGCTTTATGAGAGGAAGCGTGTAGTTTTGAGAGAGCCATGAAGACTGATCTCTTCCGGCAGGCCTACCTAGTTGAATTTTAAGATGTTTAAAATAATGTCTTAGTTTTATTTGTTTTTAATGTTTTATCTATTTTATGGTCTTTGTATTTATATTTATTGTTGTTCCCTGCCTCGATCCAGAGGGAGAGGTGGGTAAGAAATAAATTATTATTATTATTAATTATTATTATTAATAATAATAATCTTAAGGAAGATTATATATCTATCCATCCATCTAAATCTATGTATCTCAGTCACAATTTTGCCAATCTGCTGTTGCTCTGATACTTTTCACTTTTGTCTAGAGGGCTTCTTTACTGACTGATCTGAGAGATAACATAGGGAACACCACAGAACCAATCAGATTTGGCTACATGGCAACATCAGTAACGGTAAACAAAGCCCTTCCATTGCCCTCACTCAGGATGGGAAGGAACAAAGTGGGAACACCTCGCCATTGCCCAAACAACAGGACTGACATTCCCTTCCTTGCCATGCTGCACTAGCAGATTCATTCACCACCAGCAATGCACAGCAAGACTTTGCCCCAATCCAGCCCTAGCCATGTGAGAATGACCCTGTTTAGCTGACACACCACACCACGGTGGTTAAACATTTTGTGTTAAACATTATGGCTTAGTGTGTTGTCTGAACCATGACTTAGCATGTTGTGTGAACCATTCCTAACCATGGTGGCTACATAACCATAGTTTAAACACACTCACTAACCATTTGCTGCAAAAGAGTTAGCACCCTAACCATGGCTTAGCATGTTGTCTGACCAGGCCCATTGACTATTAGGGCAGAATATGGGTAACAGCACACATTCATATGCACATCCAAATACTCTTCCCATAGGAAATAATGCAGTGCACCCACATGGGCATCCATATCTAGTATTTCAATGAGATATGCATCTGAATGCAAATATTCATCCTCATTCGGCCTCAGCTAGTCCACTATGGTAATATAAGGAGCTTGCCTTGTACTGTCAGACCATTTGTCCATTTAGCCCAATCCCATCTATTCTGATTGGCATCAGCTCTCCAAGTTTTCTTCTAAGCAAGATCCTTTTACTGGAGATGCAAAGGATTGAACTTGGGACTTCCTGCACATTCACAAACATGGACTCTACCACTGATTTGAGACTAATCAATTAAAGTGCAATCCTATGCATGTTCCTCTTTTTTTCCCTGACCTGAAGTCATTAACTAAAATCTTCAAAATTATACCCTTTCCTTAGCTTAAGTAAAAACACTGATGTTAGAGACCAAATCTAATAACTGCTGGATTATGTACTTCAAAAGTGGGATTCTTTGAGAACACTTACCAGCAGCAACCCCTATTGAAATTAGAGGGACTCGCTTTTCAATATACATGCATAGAATCATGATCACAATTTGTTTCTCTGGCCTTAAAGTAATAATAATAATTTGAGACCTCTAGTACAAATGAAGATTGTACTGTTTTATTGTTTTATTATGAAGTTATCTATTGATATTTTGTATAAATAGCCTTGGAGATTTGCCCAGAAAAAAGCTATATAGAAATGTTTTAAATAAACAAATGAAACATAAAGTTGAATCCAATGATGAATTTCCACTGACAGAAGCAGTTCTGTAAGCAGAACTGTTAGTAAGTGAATTTCCCTTTAGCCCCCCCCAATGCCCCCCAAATCTGCTCGGGGGGGGGCTGGGAAAACCTCTGGAGCAGATTTTTCAGGTGGAGAGAAGGAATAGGCCTTGTTGTGCTAGAAAGCATCCCATAGTTGTTAATTATTCCGCAAGAACATTTTCTACTGTCAGTATACTGTCACTTTAAAACTGAAACAGACTTCAGATAGGACTAAACACAATGGTTTCTACTAACCAGAAAGATCAAATGAACCAATTCTGAAGAAAGAGTTAACTCAAAGCTTATGTACCACATTCTAAACATTCATCCCAATAGCAATATGTTTTACTGTCCCAGTACTTCTTTGCTGTTCTTCAAACATGAGATCTTGCATGTTCTCTTTTTGCACTAGCAAAAGGTATTTAACACCTAACCACTCTTTTCAGTTTACAGTTGGGATAGTAAATGGCTAAAAAACCATTACAGAATACTGGTATTATTCTATATTTTGATATATATGGTACCTATAGAAAGGTGGGAGTACCTGGCTTAGTTATTCAGTGGTGAAGAAAACGTACTGTGCTTATTTGTAGAGGCACTTTACAGCCTGAAAAGTCCCAGGTAATGTTAATACAGCTAGTGATTTGGTAGGTATGATCCCTGAGGTGATGAGGTGGGCCTGGCTGTTACTAGGAATGCCACTGAAACTCGTAATTGGTTGGTTCGTAGTTGAATCCATTAGGCTCGTACTTCCCAAATCTGTAACGAGCCTAGGCTTCTTTCTAACGAACTATACTTTTCTTAATTTAAACAGAGATTGATTACAAGTTCATTTTTATGTTCAGCGCCTGCTTAGTGTGCATGACTAACAGCCAGACTCTGCTACTTTGTGCATTCTCTGATGTTGGGTGTTGTCACCTCTTACTTTCTGAAGGAACCGCGAATACCTCATTTGTAATGCACAAGTGAGCAAGTGGCTTTACTTTTAACCATTTGCTAATCTTTGCCCAAATCAACCTGTTTAAAAATTTGGATCTGAAACCATACAACAATCAATTACATCCCCCCTGACTGGATTCCTCCTCAGCATGCTGTACATTTCTACCTCTGTCCACTGTGCTGCAGTGACTGCCTCTGCTCCCACAGTGTTCTATGTTTCTCAACCATATTATTATTATTATTATTATTATTATTATTATTATTGTCATCATCTATTTATATCCCTCCTTTTCCCCAATACTGGGACTCAAGGTGGCTTACAAATTAAAATATGTACAGTTAAAAAAGATAGA
Source organism: Anniella stebbinsi (assembly GCA_029215795.1). NCBI lineage: Eukaryota > Metazoa > Chordata > Lepidosauria > Squamata > Anniellidae > Anniella > Anniella stebbinsi. The sequence goes on from JARDYH010000005.1 coordinate 101,043,681, forward strand.
GATATACAAAAATTTAAAATATAATTAAACATAGTACAATTTAAAAATATTTAAAACATTTTAAATACAAATAATTTTTAAAATCCAAGATATAAACAACACATCCACAGAGGTTTCAACTACTCCCCAAAGGTCTGCTGAAACAGAAAAGTTTTAGCCTGCCTCTGAAAGTACACCAAGGAGGGAGCCAGTCTAGCTTCCCTGGGAAGGGAGTTCCAGTGCCCCAGGGCAGCCACTGAGAAGGCTCTCTCCCACATTCCAACCAGGCGTGCCTGTGATGGTGGCAGGACAGAGAAGAGGGCTTCCCCTGAAGACCTCAGGGGACGGGCAGGCTCGTACAGGAGAATACGGTCTTTCAGATAACCTGGACCCGAGCCATATAGGGCTTTATAGGTCATAACTAGCACTTTGAATTGTGCCCGGAAACAGTAGAGCTGTTTTAACAGGGAAGTTGTATGCTTCTCTGAACAGAGCATGGTACATAAGGATGCATGACATTGTGATTCACAGATTTGGTGGGGCGAATACACACACACACTCAACATATTATGTATGCTATGTTCCAAAGATGTAAGTTCAGTGATGTGCATGTGCACATTTTTCAAGATCTCGAATTAATGGAGAACTTTTTTCTGTACTTGTAACTTTGGGATTTGTAACATAGCAAGCTAATTGTGGTTCTTGACAGGGTGTGTTTGCCCATCACTAGGTGTGGCAATTCACTGGGTGGTGTGTCCAAAAGCATGGACTAACACAAAGAAAATGCACAGGTATGCTGATGCAGCGTGTATACAAATCAGTACAGCTCCACCAAGGGCAAAACAGCCTAGCAAAATCCCAGTCACTTCAATAGGATTCATGCACAGCTATCTACAGCCAGTCAACAATATATCGATTGATCATAGATATAGTCCAAGTTGATATTAAAAGAGACCAAAAGAATCCAAAAGAAATAAGCACACACACACACACACACACACACACTGAAGTCCATAGAGTTTACCTACAGCACATGAAAGAAAACTGCTAAAATAAAAAGTGAAGAAAAAAAATGATTTCTTGAAGAACTATTCTCTTCCTCCCCCTACACTGCTTCCCAAAGATGAATGAGATGACAGGTGTTTTAGTAAAATCATTAAGACGTGATAGAAATAATTTCTGGGGATGTTAGTTAAATTCCTTGCTGACTGGCCCACATGATATATGACAACACAATTTTCACCCAAGGTGAGAGGAAAAAGATTAACTCTTGAAATGTTGGGTACAAAATGAGGAACGTGAAGCCCGTCCGCACAATTCTTGAGTTCCTCACACCAAATGATACTGACAAAGAGGTGAATATAAATATACCTGAGTGCAGGTTTGGATCTGGGCTTTTGGGTAGGTGTTTATTAATATCATGAAAATATGATTCTTAATGATCTGGGAACAGAGACCTATATAGGGGCTTGAGTAATGGCATTGTCTCGTTGCCTGCATAGTTTGTGCTTTTGTCTCCGACAGGTTCATTTTTCACTGGAGGGGAAAGGTTCACGCCGCACGAGGGGGGTAACCAGTTGATGTTACAAGGCTGACGATTAGCCCCCTTGCTGTTCCACATGACACTGGGAAGGACTCCAACAGGCAACCTTAATGCCTGTTTCAGCATCTTGAAGAAATTAATGAACACAGCTTTGATGGCAAAACATTTCAATCAGCCCCTACCAGCTGTGCCTACAATTTTATTTTTATTTTATTTTTTATTTTATTTATTTTAAAAGCAACTATGAATAAAACTAGTTGAAAAGCATAACAATTGTTTTGGAAGGGGGAAGAGAGGGGTAGGTGAGTGGAATAGAGAAGGGGAAGGACGGGGGTGGTTTGTGCCAACGGATGCGTTACAGCCCTGTGTTTGCTGAACAAATTAAGCACGTTCTGGTTTTTCACCTGCTGAAGTAGCAGCCGTGCATATGGCCCAGAAGTTAAAAATAAGGAAATATGCATACATTACCATACTTAATGGACGACCCCCTCCATTTAATATGCAAATTTCCTGAAATATTACTGAATGCCGTCTGTTCTAAATGAATAAATTTGAATTGCAATTAGAATAATCCTTTATAATTAATGAAAACTGTCAATTTTGGTTCATAAGTAATTTGATTAACTGGATGATGGGACACTTATCAAGTTCACTGGACTGCTAGGCTATGAGAAAGCTGACAGGGGAAAATGGGGCGTTCCAGGCACTCAGACACCACTAGAATATTATCCTAAATTATTGATAACAGAAGCCAGTGAACTTAAGAAAGTGAACTCTGTGTGCCTTCTGACAAGGGACATTTCAGCTGGGTGATATGTGATGGTCTGCTTGTAACAGCCTGCTGAGACGATAGAATTGAGTCATCGTTACTCCGGGGAGGGGGGGGATCCACAAGCCATGGCAAGCAGCTAGTTAAATCTGAAATTTACACTCACCAGCTGCTTCCATAAGAAGAAGAAAAAGTTCACACAATAAATGTAAGAAGGAACAATGCAAGCCATGTGGAATCAAGTTTATTATAATACATCACAGGCATTACTTTATATTAGATTGCCACTGATGAACGGTGCATTCGCTACACCTGCTTTTGGGGCCATCGTTTTTCTTGCAACTGAGATATAAAATTAGTCCTTTTGTTTTGTTTTAACATTTGGATTTAGGACAAAAACCAACACAGACATTGGACCTTAATTTAGTAAAAGCAAATAAAGAAATGTTACAGTGAAAGCCACTGAGATCCTTCCACTCACACACTTTCTGACATCACTGGAAGCCTGATGTAGGTGAAAGAGACAATGGCTGTGTTGGCATGGTTTAGCACAACATTCATGAGCCAGAACAAGCCGAAGCAAATCTTGAACTCATGTGCTGTCCTTACCCTCTCCTTCTCCTTTACAGCTGGGAGGAGAAGTTTGAAAGTGGTGATTTCCACTTTTCTTTAACTATAGTTTGTCATGGTTTCTAAAGCTGACTAGTTGGAGCTAACCACAGTGAATGTGAAAGAAAGAAGACCCCTCAACAACTGGCTACATTTTAAAAAGTAGGTGGAAACCCTGTCCGCTCCCCAAGGATAAAATTCTCCAAAATTCTCACCTCTCCCAGTCTCTTTCGCCCAAGTTTTCATTTACCTCCCACCCCCCATGAAATGCTGAAAATGGAATGGTCGAAATTTTTGACCCAGCACTAACTCACGTATGTCATGCTATAGATCTAGAATTTATGGAAGATAGTCAAGTTCTGCTGGTTTACATGGCTAAAGTTTACACAAAAATGAAAATCTTGTTTATCCTGGCCAGCAGTACCTACGCAATGGCCGTGTTCAGAAGACACCTTAAACCATTACTTTAACTACAGTGAATAAGGCAAAAAGTATTTAACCATGATTAAAGCCCTGGTTTAAGGTGTCTTACGAACAGGGCCAGTGTGGGCCTGTTCAGAAGACACCTTAAACCAGCTGGTTAAGGCTTTTGGTTAAGTAAGCAGTAGGGTTTAAGGTGTCTTGTGTGACGCATTTTGCTGAACCCTGCTCACTCACTAACCACACTCGGACCGTCTGCAGCAGGGTTAGCAGCTATAACTGTAGCTTAAAGTGATGTGTGCGACACCACGGCTTGTGGTTAGTGTTAACCCCAGAGAACCACAGTTTCGCTAACCACAGAGCCTGAAGTGTCATCTGAATAGGCCCTGTGTCTCCCTGATCTTTGAAGTTTAAATGCTATTTAATTCTACTTAATTATGTAAATGCTAATATTTGTCTGTCTGTCTGTCTAGTGCTAGCCATGTGCATGACACTTTAGACAGGACAGATGCCTGCTCTGAGTAACTTACAATCTTGACACAACAGAGGAAGAAGCAGGGATAAACAGGGAACTTTGATTTTATACTATAGTTTTAAACTTTTAAACTTTTATATTATATGTTATGTTGTATTATATGGTCTTAATTGTTCTGAACTGTTAAGAGAGCTTCAGCTATTGGATAGTATAGAAATGTAATAAATACATAAATGAATATGTGATTACTTCAGTCACTGTGATATGGTATTGAAAGCAGGGCAGCCTTCCCCAACCCATCATCCTTCAGATACGTTGGACTACAATTCCCAACATTCCCAGCCTTTGGCTATTCAGGGGAGGGGGGTGCTAAATATTGCTGCAGCCTTTTAAAAACGCAATAAAATGTAAATATATTACAAGCCAAGGTCCAAGGAAGCAGGAGACCAGTCCTGAGAGTCCATGGTTGCTTCAGAATTTATTGTCTCTACAAGCAGCCTTCCTTCTGCCCCCCCCCCCCCAACGTCATATGGTAAACTGCTTTTGAAATTGAGGGGAAATTCAAATTCATTTTGTGATATGGGCTGAGGGGTCCAGTTAGCTGTACAAAGGAGAGAAAGTATGATAAAATAAAACAAACAATTCTGAACATAGGTATAAAAGGGTGGATTATAAAGGGGTAAATAGTTAGGGTGACCAGATAAAATCCAGGTCAGGGCTCACGTAATTTTAACAGTTGTAGAGAAAAGGGAATTTCAGCCAGAGTCATTTGTATGTAATTAGTTCCTGGTGATATTCCCTCTTCATCACAACAGTTAAAGTTGCAGGGGCCCTACCTTCTTTTGTATATGGTCACTCTAGTATAGTTCATGCACCTTTAACTATTGTGATGAAGAGGGAATTTCACCAGGAACTAATTGCATACAAATGACCCTGGCTGAAATTCCATTTTCTCTACAACTGTTAAAGTTACATGAGCCCAGACCTGGATTTTATCTGGTCAGCCTATAAATAGTGTCTGCTGACTCCAAACCGCTGAGAGATTTTATTGTATTCAGCAGTTTATAAATTCCCCAAATAAATAAATAAATAAATAAAATAAACTAGTTCTCTCTGAACAGGATACAAAGGGGTCTTCTATTGATAAAGGCTTTCAGACTTTGCTTTAGATTTTCAAGAACCCTACTTGTGATCAAAACAAAAAATGGAAGCAGGGTGAAAAGAAGGGGAACTACCTCCCACTACCTCCAATTAAGACCTTTAATTTTATTTTTATTTTTAGGGCTGTGCAAGCCTCGGGCCTCAGATTCAGAAATCTGAATCACAGAAGCCATTTTATGACGAATCCGCCATTTTCTTGCACAGCCTTAGGCCCATACAGCCTACAACTCCAGCATGCAGTGCCTGGGAGAGCTGTACTTACCGGGGCCCAGGAACAGAAGGCATACATGTACTCACCACTGCCGCCATTGCCCACTCCTCAGCGCAATCACTGCCTCCTCCCCGCCATTGCCAGATTCTCGGCGTGATCGCCGGCTTCTCCCCACCATCGCTGGCTTCTTGGTGGGATCGCTGCTGCCGCTGTAATCCAAAATGCTCCAGTAACCCTGGAGGGGTCCCCACGTATTCCGTAGGCACCCTGCAGCTGCCTACTTCCCCCAAGAGCTGCTCACTTCCTTTACCAGAGTGGGCAGCTCTTTGGGGAAGTATGTGGCAGTAGGGCACCTACGGAACATGTGGCGACCCCTCCAGGGTCACTGGAGCATCCTGGATTGCCGCAGTGGCAGCAATTGCACCAAAAATCAGGTGATAGCGGGGAGAAGCCAGCCATGCAGAGGAGACAGCGAGGCTTGCACAGCCTTACTTTTTTTAAAAAAACAACAACCCCGAAAGGGGGATGGAATTTTGGACTGAAAATGTGGGAGGGAAGGGATTTAAAGGTCCCCTCCCAAAGTGCTGGGATCCCAATTAGGGTGACCATATGACAGGAAGAACCCAGATTTGTTAGGATTTTTGGTAACAAATCCAGGAAGGGGGGGGGGATTTTGAAATTTGACGAAAAATCCAGATTTTCCCATCCTCCCCAGCCAAAGGGCAGCTCTACTTTAATGAGAATTAACAAAAAAAGCTTACAGCACCGCCATATTTAAAGATAAAGAGATGAAACTTGGCACCATGATAGCTTTGAGGAAGAGCTTTAGCCATGCCAAATTTGAAGCACATCCATTCATCTGGAGATTTTTATGATTTTTTTAAAAGTTTGAGGATTTAAAATATTTATTTTTTAAAAAACTGTCATTTTTAAAGGTAAAGAGATGAAATTTGGCACCATGATAGGTCTCGGATAGAGCTTTAGCCTTGCCAAGTTTGAGGCAAATCTGTTCATCCACTGATATTTAGAGATTTTTTTAAAAGTTTGAGGTTTTTTTTTAAAAAAAAAATTTCAAACTGTCATTTTTAAAGATAAAGGAATGAATCCTGGCACCATAATAGATCGCAGGTAGGGCTTTATCCTTGCCAAGTTTGAAGCAGGTCTGTTCATCCTTTATTTTTAGGAATTTTGTAAAATTTGAGATTTTAAAATTATTTTTTTAAGAACCGCTGGAACCATATCTTTCAAACGCAAGTAGTCAAACCTCCTCTCTAGGGTATTGTACCTTGAGAATTTTCAGCCCTTGCCATCAAGGAAATCTCAAGCTTTTAGCTAAGAGGTGCTGGGCAAGCAGGGCACCTTTCCTGTTACGGATTTAGTGGGCAGTTGGGCACCTGGAGCTCAGCAGAGGCATCCACAGATCAAAATATGGGAAAGGAGAGCTCAGTCAAAGCAGTCCACAGGGCAAAACGGAACAGGCCAGAGGCCTTTTTCTCAGAGTTCCACAGCATGGGTGATGAAGGGTCATCATTAGAGAAAAACTCTCAAGACCAATAGTGAGATGTCAGTCGAAAGAGAAGCTCCCATCTTTGCGGATATCCTGTTGATGTGGATTTTGGAACCTGGCATGTCATTGCTTTGCTTTGCTACCCCCTCCCTTCCATTTCACTTTGTTCACTTCTGAGCTAGGCTTTGTCTGCATTGCCGGCATGCAATGCAGAACATTTGAAGTGCGTGTCAGAGAAAAATAGATCGATTTGTGGCTTGGGCTGGCTGGCATATCTCTTAGGGACAGAGTTAGACTGAAGACACAATTCAAAGATAGCTGTAGCTGAACCCTGAGAAGCTGGCATGCCACACAAAGCCTTTCAAGAGCATCCCAGAATCAAGTGTTGGTGCAGGTGTTGGCTGGTTGGAGGCTTTGGCTGGCATCAGTTTCAGACCGAGTTACAACTCAGAGACAGCTGAAGCTTAGCCCTGAGAGTCTGGCGTGCCACATAGAGCCTTTTAAGAGCATCTCACAGTCCAGTGTTGGTGCAGACAGAGGTGGCTGGCGGTGGAGTTTTTTTTAAAACAAGAGTCACCAGATGTGACCAAGCTATAAGCTGGTACCCTACCCCCAGCCACAGGGTATAAGTGCACAGCCTGGCTGGACTGTTGGGAGACTTTGGCAGAGAGAGGGGGGGGGGGATTGTTTGAGGCTGGAAGCTGGAGATGTCGGCTGGCTGGCATAAGGCAGAGTGAGGCTGAAGGCAACCCAGATTCACCTGTAGCTTGTCCCTGAGAGGCTGGCTTGCCACCAAGAGTGTTTTAAGAGTGCATCAGAGTCGAGCAGGTGTGCAGGAGAAGAGGAGGTGGAGGTGGCTGGTGGCGGAGTTTTTTAAAGTAAGAGTCACCAGACATGACCAAACAATAAGCAATACCCCTGGCCACACTTGTGCAGCCCGGATGGACCATCGGGAGACTTTGGCAGAGAAGAGAGAGAGAGAGAGAGAGAGAGAGAGAGAGAGATTGTTTGAGGCTGTGGTTTGGCTGCAATGACTTAGAGAGACAACAGAGGCTGCACAGACAACTCACAGACACCTTCTGTAACTTAGCGCAACAGTGCTGGCAAGCAATGCAGGGCATTAGAAAGAGGGTCTCAGAGACGCGTGTTTGTGCAGGAAGTAGACAGGAGTTCAAAATCTGTATGTGAGAAGTGGTGTCAATGTGCAAGCCTTGAGAAGCTAATGTATATAAGTGAGAAGTGTGAATGGGTGAAGTAGCATATGCCACCCATAACACCCACCCTAATGTCAGAGTAGAGAAACTTGTGACAATCATACACAATGTTTTAAAAAATTGAAATTTAAAAATAAGAAAGCCAGCCAGCCGGCGGCAAACCCTGTTAAAAGCAGCAGCAGTTTGCAGCGGAGTGAGGATAGTCAGAAAAGATATTTGAGGGAAGAGGAGAATGTATCACACAGAGTATAGCAAAAGCTTCAAAGTACAGCAAAAGCTACAAAAGTAGGAGTAAGTGAAGTTAATTTCAGATACGTTGTTCTTTATTTCAGTGATTTTAACATTAAGATTTTATGTAGAACAGATTTGTCTTAATTGTATGCTGTAAAATCAGACATGTGACCAAGGCTATGTTCAGGTGGGCACACCCCCTTGGTGTTGGACACGCCCCCTGAGACCAGACATGTTGGTGGGCATGCCCCCTTGGGAGCCGACCATGTTGTCCTTCTTTTTGGTTTCCAAAATATGGTCACCCTACACTGGAATATACAAAGCTATCAAACAGAGCATCACTATGAGTGATTAGAAGAACATTTAGTTTGGCCTTAAGTAGAATTTAGGAATCTTGTAGCAATAGAAATATAAATCAATTTAGACACTTGCTTGAGTGAATATACATCCATGCTCATTGTTTGTATAACAGCCAAACTATTTTGGTTAGTTAGTAGAGGCAAAAATATAGGATAAGCTTTCTGCTACACCACGCCCTGAACAAATGAAACCCTTTGAATACATTAGGATCTTACTGGTTTCCTTTTAAAGTCATATCAAGGCGTAGCAGTGTGTCTCAATAAAAGCCCACCTGGAGTAAGGCATTACAGAGTGGTAGGGAGGAAGCAGAGATTACACAAGTCTTTGTATTTTCATTTATTTTAAATCTGCATGTTGTTAAAACAAATGTAAAATTAGCCATATGGAGACTTAGTTTTGGTACAGTATCTTCATCTGTCACCACATTTGGAGAAAACACACACATGCTGGCACTGAGACATGGCAGGAAGGAAAACAACACACAAGGAAACAGTTCTGAACATATGCACGTGCTTTTGACCTCATGTGATGGTAACTTATGATTATTTCATAAATATACAGTGAAAACCAGGCAGATTGTTGCTGCTGGGTTATATTTTAAAGATCAACATTTTATTATAAAGGATGATCCTGATTCTAAATAGCACACCATGCAGTTTAATTCAGTACAGCTTACCCAAGTGAAACACTCCCCTACACACCTTATTTTGAATGCAAACCTTAGACCCAGTGCATGTAAGACAGGGGCTTAATAGCTTTCCAAACTCTCATTTGGCCTCCGTTATACAACCAGCTGACACTGAAAATAATTAATGCCCTTTAGGACTCACATCTGCTCCTATGCTTCCATGTCAAGGCTTTTAATTGGGCTATTTTGGCATTTGGAGACAATGGCAAGGTGAAATAACCTTTCTTTAATATTTCTGAGGTCAGAAGCTAGTCCTGCCAAAGGTCACCCTTCAGGTTCACAAATGAGTCATTTGTATCACCTAATGCAATCTGTGACTTGCAAATTGCATGGGGATATGTTATAGTGCATTAATTAGTCCATGTGATGAATACGGAATTCATCATTAGTGGTTGCAGCTTCTGCAGGCGTGCCAATACTTGTTTTGGTGGGCTGAGATAGCTGATTATGTTGCATATTCTCCTGCTAAGTGTGGCCTTTAATATCTGGAATTGTTTGCTGTTCCAAAGAGTGGAAAGAATAAACTACACCACTTCTTTTTGGTTATACTGGCCCTTCACTTTTAGTTCATGTAAAGAGACATTTAATTCTAGAAGCCTAGCATCCCTCTAGGCTGACACACTCTCCGACACTTGATTTATCTTTGGTTTGTTGAAACAAGCCAACTTCATGATCCATAGTTTGAAACTGACTTGTTTCAAACAAACCATAATTAAGATTAATCATTTGTTGGGTCTTGACAACTGACAAGCCATGGTTAATCAAAAATGGAAGTGAAAGCTCCTGAATTCCTCCTCATGGCCACCTCAGAGGAAGATAAGGAGTAACTTGTGAGCCTGGTGAGCAGCTAGGCCTGTTCTCATCATGATAAACAATGGTATATCCTGATGTCTCCACACAGCCAATGTGCTAACTGTACTTTGAAGAGGACTGCTAATACTCTTTTTCATTACTTTTTTTCCCCACAAGTTATTTTGGACAAGCAAAGATCCAAGCTATTCCAACTCTAGTGGTGATGTGATGCTATTTCATTGTACAATACATTTAACATGAGCTTAACCTATATAAAAACAGGAGCTTTGACAAAGAGCAATTCCACAGATGACAAGTGACCTTCTGAAATGATAAGCATCACTATTTGATATCACTCTATGTTTCACTACCGAATGCATCTCCATAATACAATGTGCTTTGGCTCTTCACCTTCTGGGTCCCACCCAACAATGTACAAGTGAACTCTCACTCCCACAATGGGACCTTTCTTGCCTCTGCATCTCCCATTTCTGCTCCAGAGGTTGCACAACCTTCCACAGCAGATTTTGAGTGTGCGCAGCAAGAAAGGGTTATCTGTTCTACCAACGACGTCCATTTTGTTGGAAGATTGACACCATTGGATATCACCCACTAAGTGCAGCCAAAGAGATTTGGCTCAGATCTCTTCACCTAAAAGATGAAAGCTAATGGGTGCCAGGGCAGGATTTTTTCAGTAGTAGCCCTGGTATTATGAAATTTAGTTTTGTATAAATGCATAAAGTAATAAAAAAAAGTTCTCTGATTTAGACAGACTTCCATGAATACGATTTAAGTTGTTTGGGACTGACTGTATTAGACTGAATTGTAGCAATTTTTCTTTAACACTGTTCTGTCCAGTTTTGTCCTGGTGGCATTGGAATGATGCTTCCTGTCTCAGCCACCATTATGTCACTAACATAATCATACAGTTCTGCCATCTTGCAACGGAAGAATAAGCAGTATCATTTTTTTCCACTGCACTCTTTCTCAGCTACCTCTTTTAGGTGGCAGAACAGACTCATCTGGGAGAAGGGAAATGGCAGCTACAACTCTTCATTCATTCCAGAAATCAATCAACTGAAATCAAGTGAAAGGTCTCAGGTTCATGACCCTTGAAAGCACACTCTGTAAGATATGAGGTTGCTTCCCTTTCAGTATGTAGGTAGGACATCGAAATACATCATCGCAGAAAGGAGTTTACATTAAAAATGGTTGTGTCAGGCAAAGAAACAGGGACAGCAAGGAGAAGCAGCAGCAGCAGCGAGGCCAACAGATCCCAGCAGAAAGCAGTGACTGGATATGAACTTCAGCAGGTGTCCAATGATGCCAACCCCTGATGACCATTCTGGAGTTTGAAATCATGGCTGATACATTCAGACTTTCCATATCTTAAACAAAAATACATTTATTGTGTGTGGAGTGGGGGGAGACAGACTGAAGCACACAACAAAACAAAACAAATTCCCACTTGTAGAAACTTGGTTGCCTAGAACAGCTTAAAGATAGGAAACAATTATGATAAGGACTCAGTGTGCGCTAAGGTTCAGGTACATAAGTCACAGCCTGGATCAGAAACTTTTGTTGGGTGCTGAGGTGGGAATACTCTCCCAGACCAGAGTGATGCTTCAGCATTGGAAGATTAAATTTTTCCAGGCTTGTTTTTTTAAGAAAAGTTCTGGAATTGTACATCCTCATTTGAATGGTTGATCATAACATCTTCTTGTTTTTACACATCCTTCTGTGGCTAACTAGGCCCAGCCCTTCCTTTTGCTCCATTCTGCAAAACAATGAGTTCTTTCCAATGAGGGAATTACTGTTATTCCAAGTGCTATTTCAATCACTTCTATCTGAACCTCTGATTACCCAAACATGTTAGGTGTTGTGCATCCCGCTTGATGACACTTGGATTGTTTTTTTTAAAAAAACACCATGCATTATAATTCTCTTTTAAATAAGTGATTAGAATAATATAATAAATAGACTCTACTTGGCCTATTCATCCTTACATCTGAAAGGAAAAAAAACCATTCTTATGAAAAAAATATAACTTTGAGCTGCTACATTCCCGATCTGCAATTACATCAAAATCACATTAATTGAGCTATAACACTGTCAGGCCCAGCAGCTGGAAGGCTTATCCATACATTCTAAAGAGACAGCCATTAATTCAGAGCTCCACTGTGTGGCAATGAAACAGGGATGTCCATTTCCCCAACGTGATTTACTCTCTTTCAAGCTGCTTAAGTGGGAATCTCTACAAAAAGATTTAAGTTAAGTGACTCGTATGCTGTGCTGGAGCTCATTTATAATTGAATTAAATTTTCATTCCTTTTAAAGGGAAAAGAGAAATATCGCTTGATATGAAACAAGGTAAAATTGTTCAAAGAAAGCAACTATTACAATCTGCAAAGGAAGTTTATAAATCTAAAAATTGCACCAGCATTTTTATTTTGCATCGATTACTTTGTGTCTCTCTGTGTATGAGTGAATGCAGGTGCATGGATATGTATATATAAACTGTGTTCACATAAATAAGTTCACACAAGGCATATTTTTATCTGCAGGAATCTCCAACTTATACATTTATGGGAAAAGCACAACTTGTGAGCCAGGCAAATATGGATCAACTGACATATGATTCTTGTGATTGTGGTGGATGGCAATACAGACACTATGATTAAAAGAGTTGCTAATGGCTGTACCTATGATTGCCTGGTTCACACATTGGGTTGGATCCAAAGAAGCATGAGCAAAAGGAGTACAGTCATTAGTGCTGTTCTGCAGACAGTTGCAGAAGTGCTGGCAGAATCCTGTGCACAATGAAGTATGTAGAGCTAGCTGCATCATCATATGCCCACAACTACATGTCTCAACACAGTGCATGCAGTTACCCACTGGGCATGCCCTAATAGCCAGAGCACTGCGTTCCAAACTGAAAAAGACTTCATAGCAGCTGCAAGCAAGCACAGACGCAAAGCAAGCCTTGCTTTCCAATGTTTGCACAGTCACCATTAGGGCTAGCTTTGCAATGGGGAAACCGCATGTGGCCCAGCAAAGGGGAAATGTACACTTTGCATATGTATAAGGAATTTAAACTAGAAACAGTTAAATATATCAATATCCAGGTAGCAAACAATCTTGTGCAAACAGTTGCACAAGGGCTTATACAAATGAAAGAACATCTATAGATTTCATGTGTTTCTTGTACAAAACACTTCCAATAAATCGGAAATAGTCCTTGCATGTACAGATCCAAGCATTATGTTTGCTCACATAAGCACATGCCAGCAGCCAAGACAGGCAAGCCTCGGTACAAAAACACTTTAGTGAACTGCCAACAACAACAATAAAACACTTTTTGGGTGCTCAAAGTGTTTTGCATACACTGTCTCAAAAATCCTCATAACAAGCCTATAATATTGGTAGGCCAATATTATTATCCTCACTCATATTGCAGATAAAATAGGGTGACCAGATTTTGAGGATCAAAATCCCGGACACCCCCCCCGCCACCCCACCCACCCAAAACAACCCCCCCACCACGCACCCACACTGCCCCGCGCCGCTCCCCCGCCCGCATGCCTCGCAACACCGCCCGCCCCGCACCGCCCCCCCACGACGCGACGCGTGCCCCGCGCTCCTTATTGGCTGGGGCGTCCGCTTCCCTCCGGTGCTCGGAATCTACTGAGAAACAGGCTTCCTGGCCTGTCTCTCAGTAGATTCTGAGCACCGGAGGGAAGCGGACGCCCCAGCAGGTAAGTGCCTTGCGCCGCCACCCGCCCCGCGCAGGCCGCCCGCCCCACCCGCCCCGCGCTGCCCCCCCACCCGTGCCGCCTCCCCCACGCCGCCCCCCCACCCGTGCTGCCCCCCCGTGCCGCCCCCCTGCGCCGCACCGCCCCCCCACCCGCGCCAACCACCCCGCGCTCCTTACCGGCTGGGGTGTCCGCTTCCCTCCGGTGCTCGGAATCTGCTCAGAAACAGGCTTCCTGGCCTGTCTCTCAGTAGCACGCCGAGTGATGACATCATCACCCGGCGCGCTACTGAGGGACAGGCCGCGAAGCCTGTTTCTCAGTAGATTCCGAGCACCGGAGGGAAGCGGACGCCCCAGCAGGTAAGTGCCTCGCACCGCCAGCCTCCCGCCACCGCCGCGTGACCCCCCGCCGCCCCGGTTTGCCCCCGCCGCCCCCCGGTTGGCCCGGATCGCCCCAGGGCCATCTGGTCACCCCTGGGGGGGGGCTAAATTTCCGGATTTGGCCCCCCAAAACAGTTTTTCCGCCCGGATGTGGATTTGCTCCCCATTTCCCAGGCATGTCCGGACAAATCCGGGCAGATGGTCACCCTAGAAGACTGAAGATGATCGATAATGATTGAGTAGAAGTGGTAAGGAGTGTCTGGTTCACACTTAAGTCTTGAAGCCTGCAGTCCTTTGCACTCTTACTTGAACACAGTTAGGTTTACATTTGAGTAAACATACATTATTTTAAGTGCCAGAGAAGTCCATTACCTAAGCCTCAAATTGTCCAAACCTACAAATTATCCAAATCTCAAATGCTTCCCATATATGAGTGTCATCTCATTGTAGCTTTATGAGTGTCATCTCATTGTAGTTTTATAAATAGCACTCCTTTATATCTAAATCTCTGATTATTCAGAGTATGGCATATCTCCATGGCCAAATTTCCTAGGTTGTACTATACAAACATATAAGGTTTTGGGAAACATGGTTTGATTATGCAATGTTAGATGTGTTTCTGGCTGCCATTTGTATTCTTTTTCCCCCCATTCAATAATTGTAATAATTTTAGCAATAGTAGGCAACCTTTTGGCCACATGTTGTTGTGGGCAGTGGGTCAGGGTCCACATGCTACCATGGGTGAGGCTGCAAGTCCCCCTTCCCTCTCCCCCCTCCCACAAATAAACACACAGCCTTCCCACCGCTCATTTTCTTTCATACACGCAAACAAACTCTGTGCCCCACAAACAGACTTCCCCCTTACTTCCCCTCAAGTGGGGTGTTGGGTTCTTCATCAGAATCTTAAACCTCCTCTCCCTGCTAGGAGAGGAGAGGTGGCTGTTCTAGCCCAAGAGCACTCTGTGGTTTCTCGCTCAAGAATAACATTATTGAGAGGTAAACCAGAGTATGGAGGGCTTAAGTATCTTTTGCTACTCTAGACAACTGTATTCCATGCTTTCTCTCTCAAGAAACCATTCTCTGTGGTTTCCATTTAAATGTTATTCTTGAAGGAGAAACCTCAGAGTTCAGCAGGCCAGAGCAGCAAAGCAAATGTCTGTTTTAGAGATGCGGGAAGGGGAATTTGGGAAGGAATCATGTGGCTAGGGCAACTGTGGGCTACAAGAGAGACCCTCTGAGGGCAGTGAGTCACCCAGCCAATTTTAAAGAGTGGGGAAAAAATATGCCCATGTTTACATGACATCTCTTGAGATTAATCACTTGACACTTTTTTTTCTAGGACAGTATTTTGCATGACAATTCCAATACCCTATCATTTCTCATATTTCACATCTTAAAACAAAACATCTAGTCAATTAAATTAAATGTTTACTTTAACTTCTTTAAATACCTTTATATTTAATTTAGTTTTGTAGTCAGTCCAACTTTTGGCTTTTCGGTGTTTTTTTTATATATAACAAACATAACAATGTTATGAGGGAACTTAAGATAATCTAACTTGATTGACTCCCATTTATATCGGAGAGCCGGGAGCTGCCCTTACGTATGAACATATGTCTTAAAGTCAGTCTAGAAAACAAAATTGAAGGCTGTGTGAATGTAAGTATCCTTGGTATATGAATATGATGGGATAAAATCATATCCACGGCATGTAAGGTGTCTTCTCTTCTGCTAACAGGGATCAGTTCTGTCCAATACGTTCCTGTTAAAGAACCCTAACTGAGGAACTGAATGTTGCACTGCTAGACTATTGATTTCTTTTATATTAAGGACTAGGAAGTTACAATACCAATATAACATGTTTTTATACCACCCATCTCTTAATTATCTCCACAAAAAGCCACTGATTATGGTATATGAAAGCTCCTGCTGTTTTCTATAGTAAAGTGGTTAAAAGTCTGTGATCTAGTTCCAGCAGAGCCTTGTAGAGAACAAGAAATGTGCCTGAAAGTTAAATGGAGATTAATGCCACACAATCACCCTGGACATGACCGCTGTGCCTAAACTGAGCAACACCCAAACATAGCAGTCAAAAAGCTGCTGGAATGTGTGTCCTGCAACATCCATATGAAAGAAGTATGCAGAGCCTCATTCTCTCCTGATGTCATCATTTATTATTTCTTAAGTGACTAAACTTACAAGGAACTGGATAAGAATAAATTCAAAGAGGGCTCTGCCCACGTGTTGACATTCTGAGATCAGCAAGCGGTGGATCTGGAGACCTTTTATCTACTCATTGCAGAGATATACAAGGCATTAAGCAAAAGCCTGCCTATTTAGAATAAATGGTTAACCCGTGGAATCAAATTGGCTAAATGTTCCAGAGGAAAACACACTTTAAAAAGAAAATCAACCCTGCCAGATCCCCTGTAATGGTGTCATTTACACTCCAGTCACATGAGCTTAAAGCGCAAGACCCTTTCATAATTAGGTACGTACACTATACCGGCTCCCTGCCTAATTAGCAAATTATGTTGAAAATAGCATCCTGCTAATTAACGGTTATTATGGCATTCCTAAAGCTGAAGCTTTAATTATCACCAACCCTAATGCTTGTGTACAGGAAAAAAAACTTTCTTTAAATGATCAATAAGGGCAGGAGATTATTATCAGGCAAATCTGCTGACGGCTGATTAATTTGTTTGATGCAAAGTTGCTGTGTGTTTCATATTATTTTATCGAAGTTGCAGGAAAAAGGTACATAATTTGGTTTCATTAGCAACCGCTGCTATTTATCACAAGAAGATGCCCCTTTCCTTTTTAGTTGTTTGTTCAATTCCCTCTGTGTTTTTGCCTGCACCAGCATCAAAGTCAAGAGCAAGGAAGTTTTAATTAAGTGACACTAATGAGGTCGTTGAAAATGATACTTCAGCAATTCAGCATGCTGTTAAATGTGTTTATTCTATAATGTCATCAAAGGTTATTGTTTTCCCTTGTAATAGATAAAATTCATTACCATAAGCATTGTACTTCCGAGTGTAAGAAATACAAGATGCAAGTTAGTCAGGTGTGTTTCTGTTACATGTCGCTTTTAATCTGCCTCCCCAAATGATTAGATTTACTTCAAAATACATTACTTCATTTTTATTTATTTATTTTAAAACTCATACTATTATTTCCTGCTATCACTTCAGAAAAAGTGAAGCAACTTGCAACGTCTCTGCTGCTGATACTCAATTGGTGAAAGAACAGTAACTTTTCAAAATATGGGAATAAGCCCCTCCCATCTACCACACAACTAACATCTAGTTTGAACCAGGCACATTATATGAATGCCCGGTTATGCTCTTAAAAAAAAAATTGTTTGCAAACACAACAATAATAGTAAAAACAATGACAAAAAAGGAGTGAAGAAAAAGAGGGGGGACTCTCTTTTTCTTTTTGATTTTAGGAGATATGTTCAAATGTAGCAAGAACAGTAAGATCTTTAGTCACTGAATGATAGGTGGTGGTGTTTTCCCTTCCAAACTTGAAATATAAGTATCTTTGTATGGGCTGGCCTTAGGGGTGGGTGAGCTGGGTGGTTGCCTGGGGCACTGAGCTGTGGGGAGTGTCAACCTAATCAAAGGAAGGGCCAAGCTGAGCTGAGAGGGGTGCCAAAGCTGTCCAGGGGGGCGGGGCGCCAAAGGCATTCTATCTTAGAGCCGGCCCTGGGACCCAGTATCCACTTTTGCTGTTCATTTCTTAATCCCCACATTGCAGAGATGTAATTTTAAATTGCATGGCATATAGTAAACAGCTATTGTAAGCTTAGGTTTCTGTAAAGAACCAATTAATTCCTCAAACAGCGAAGGAAGTACTCAGTGATGATGGGCCATATTTACACCCCAACAAATGCTGTGGCTGAATGTACTGCCAACTAGCACTAGCCAGTAAATGATATTTAATTCGCAATACCGAAGATGGTAAAACTTCATCATCTGATCCTATTAACTTATCTAAAGTATAAATTGCACTATCAGACAAACTCTTACACATAAATGGCCGTCTTCCTATTTTCAAAACTGGATTCTCCCATAAAGTTAATTTAGCATGAGAATATGAATCAAACTGCAGCTGTTGAGACATTGCATTCCAAGCCTCTCTCACTGCTAAAATTGTCAGTGGGGCTATTTCTTTCTTTTTAAGATACCTAGATCCTAATGCTATCCAGCCCAAAAGAGGTGCCAAATAAATTGACCCCAAAACAACCCATGAAGGCGTATTCAAAGAAAAAGATGCTTTCCAATTATTAGTGCAGGTTGACAAATAAGCTTTTTTATATAAAATAAGATCTGGAAAATTAAATCCTTCCCTTTAATAGACAAATGCATAGCCCCGGCTTGTTTGACTTAATTTCTCACCCCTTCTTTTTTTGAAGGGGACCTCCACAAAGAACTGTACATTTGCATGGAGTGCCCAGTTCAGACTAAATTATGAGCCTATCTACACTACTGCTTTAAAACGGTTTATAACAGTTTTAAACTGGTTAATATTAACCAGTTTAAAATTGTTATAAACCGTTTTAAAGCAGTAGTGTAGATAGGCTCATTATCTATATGATGGAAGGGTAAGACTTGCACCACTTCTTCCCATACAAACTGAGCACCAGTTTCAGGGAATGAAAAGCAGAGTTGGTGCTTTACAGTACTAACAAACCACATTCCCTGTCTGAAGAACTAAAATATTTCACACACACACAGTTAAAGTGAGTTGCAAACTAAAGGTTCTGCGATTATAATTCTATTGCTTTTAAAAACGATGCTGGTTAACTGATAATGTAAAACTTGGCATCCATGATCTCCCCAATATGGTCCACAGTGGTGCAAGACTTCAAAGTGATCTGATAAAAATTGATACACGTACAGCAAATTCAAAAGTGCTGAAAATTTGTACATTTGTACTTTTTAATTCCAAGCTCAGCACAGCATATCACATCTTCCTTTCAAGTTTTGGTGAAAACTACTGATGTACTTTATTCCAGGGTGACCAGATAAAATCCAGGTCAGGGCTCATGTAACTTTAACAGTTGTAGAGAAAAGGGAATTTCAGCCAGTGTCATTTGTATGCAGTTAGTTCCTGTTGAAATGCCCTCTTCATCACAACAGTTAAAGTTGCAGGGGCCCTGCCTTCTTTTGTATATGGTCACTCCAGTATAGTGCCTGCAACTTTAACTTTAACTTTAAAGGCTTTTTGCCCTATGAAAACATATGACAGCAACTGATGGCAAAGTTATGTCAAGCATGCCAACTTTCACTCTGAAGTTAGAATGCTGCCACTACTCCAGTGATTTGAGAGGAATCCCAGTGTTCCAGTCAGCATCCTTACAGTGGGGGCAGGGTAGCAGGAAACTTTAAGATCACTCCACTGGCTGCTAATTAGTTTCTGGGTGAAGTACAAAGTGTTGGTGATTACCTTTAAAGCCCTATATGGTTTGGGTCCAGGTTACCTGCAGGACTACCTTCTCCCATACAATCTGCCCAGCACTCTTAGGTCCTCTGGGAAGAATTTGCTACAGTCGGCTGAAACCAGGCTGACAACTGTTACCCAGAGGACCTTCTCTTCTGCCACTCCCAGACTGTGGAATAGCCTGCTGGAGGAGATTCGTCAACTTAATAGTCTTTTTGACTTTAAGAAAGCTATAAAGACCGATCTCTTCCGGCAGGCCTACCCAGTTGAATTTTAAGAGTTTTATCTGTATTTTAATAATGTATTAATTTTATATGTTTTAATCAGTTTTATGTATTTTATGTCATTTGTATCAAAGTTGTTCCCCGCCTTGATCCTGAGATATAGGCGAGTAAGAATTATTATTATTATTATTATTATTATTATTATTATTATTTGAGATAAGAGTGAGGTGATTTTGAAGGCTGAGAGAAGCACTCTCAGTGGCTGAGTGCGGACAACATATTAGGCAATGGAGGGGGGGGGAAAAGCAACTCACAGTGTGTTATGTTGCTGGTACTCCCCACACAACATGTTGTCCCCCCCCCCCATCATCCTGTCGTCCTTCCGGGTGGCTGGTGCTCCTCCTTCCTCCCTCCCGGCCCTATCCCATCATGCATTGCAAGTTCTTTCAGCTGCTCCTGCCAGAGAACTCTATGGTCAATGGAAATAATGCACAGTATATGCAACAAAGCCTGCCAGACAACATTTTAATCAACGGGTCTCCAGATAAGCAATGGAGCAACCTGTTATTTTTCTCCGTGGGTAAAATGGAAAAAATAGCGTACCATGAGTTGTTTGTCCCCCCATAACACAATAAGCAACAGACAATTGACTCTTTACCCACCCACCCCCGTTGCTTATTCTGTTGTCCAAACCCAGCCACTGACTCATAGATCACGGAGGGAATGGGAGGGAAAGGGAAAAATTATGTTGGAATCCTGTACAGGCTCACTCAGAATTAAGCCTTTCTGAACCTACAAGGACATATCTGTTCATTTATACACATCTACACAGTAAATGACTTGTTAATGATTTGCTTTTTAGTTTGTGTGTGTGTGTGTTTTTATTTGTTTGTTTGTTTGTTTTCAGAACACTTCAATAATAAATTTCGTTTTTACAAACCAGGAGAATTTTTAAAAAACTGTTGGTTTAGGACCAGAGGTACAGTTATTTATTTATTTATTTATTTATTCATTACATTTCTGTACCGCTCAATAGCTGAAGTTCTCTCAGCTCAGGTTGGATAGAATTGTGTTTGTTTATAAGAACAAATAGGAGCGGGTCAACTCAGGAGGATTCCTCTGGCATTAAATAGGCTCATTCATAAGGCAATACAGGACCAGGACAATGTGGGGCAAATTTGCTGGTCCCAGGCCCTCCTTCCCCCATCTGGATTTGGGTCTGAAAAACCCAAGAAAAGTGTGGGTGCGTGGAACATGAGTAGCAAGGATAATCTGTGACATTGCACAGCATCATTACAGATCATGGGGTATATCTCTTAAGGCATCAGCCTTAGCTTGGATTTTCTAGCTTTGCTAAGTAAACATGAGATAACTCCAATCTTAAACCAGTAGGCTTTTTGATCACTGAATATAGGACTGATGTTATTTTGTAATCGAATACTGGTCACTAAAGTAGGTTAGAAAGACAGGAAAAACATAGAACTAGGACTGAAGCAAGACTGATAATTAATATATTAATTATGTCTAAAATAGGGTGACCAGATTTTGAGGATCAAAATCCCGGAACCCCCCCCCCCGCCACCCCACCCACCCAAAACAACCCCCCCACGCAGCCCCCCCGCCCCGCCACCCCACCCCACGCTGCCCGCACGCCTGCCCCACGCCGCCCGCCCCGCGCTCCTTACCGGCTGGAGCGTCTGCTTCCCTCCAGTGCTCGGAATCTACTGAGAAACAGGCTTCCTGGCCTGTCTCTCAGTACCGCGCCGGGCGCGCTACTGAGGGACAGGCTGCGAAGCCTGTTTCTCAGTAGATTCCGAGCACCGGAGGGAAGCAGACGCCCCAGCAGGTAAGTGCCTCGCGCCGCCACCCGCCCCGCGCAGGCCCCCCCCTCCTCGCGGGAGGAGAACGAGCTGTTTCCCGGAGGTTGCCCCCTGGGGCCCTGTCGGCCCGGTTTGGCCCATTTTTCCCGTTTAGGACCGGGAAACCCCGGGGGGTCTGGTCAGCCTAGTCTAAAAGCAACTTTAAAATAAGATGTAAGAAAATGCCAGCATAGGATCCTAGATTAAAATTGATATATTTGAAAAGGCTTGTGTTCTCAAAGAGGGAATTCAACATTTCTTTTAGATGCATGCACAACAATGCTAAGAGTGTCCCACGAATTATTGTCCTGTCAATGGGCCTGTTCAGACAACATGCTAAACCATGGTTAGGCTGCTAACCCTTTTGCAGTAAGTAGTTAGTGAGCATGTTTAAACCATGGTTATGTAGCCACCATGGTTACGAATGGTTCACACGACACACTAAATCATGGTTCACATGACACACTAAACCATAATATTCAGTCCAAAATGCTTAACCATCATGGTTTAGCAGATTGTCTGAACAGGGCCAATACAGCCCCAAACTACAGTAAGGATTAAAGTAATGGGAAGAGTGTTCCTCCTCACACAGACAGCAGAACTCTGGGGGTGGAGCGTGTTTGGGTCATATGACCCCCTAACCATATCTTTGTATTTCCCATTGGCCTCTGTGATATTTATTCATTTCTGTTCAAAATGAGCTGGCCTTCTTTGCCACTGGAAAATAACCATTTTATACAGTGTTTACAATGACATAAGCAGTCTCAGTGCAAGACGCATGAACCCCTCAGAATGGCTTGCTTCCTGCCTTCTGTTTTTCAAATGGGACTTTATGTTTTGTTTGTTTTACAAGGGGAGAAAAAAGGAAAGAAATAACAAAAGAAAGTTTTCCCCACGGGAAAGTTATCCTCAAAGTATAACATTTCTAAAGCAGGATAAACCACTATCATCACTGCAGACAACATAATTATAGACAAAAACAGAGACAAAAACATTGTTGTACTGATCAAGCAGTCTTGTCACTTCAAGATCATGAGGGCATACGCTAGTTTGTCCTAAACTGTGCTGAGGCACACATTTGACCATTTTTCTTCAGGAATTCCCATATAAATTTTCCTGAAAAACCAAGGTGAATCTAGCGTTTCAAGAATGTGATATTTTAATCCTGAATACACAAAATGTGTTTGTTTCCTTCTGGTTCTAAGGGCCAAGTCACATAACTAGATTGGTATGTTGACGGCAATCTGGTTGAGTGACTTGGACACTGGGGCAGAAGTCCAGATCCCACTTGGCAGAATACACAGGAGGGCCCTCAAATGTAGCAGTGGTGCCTTGCCACATTTTAAAGTAAGAACATAAGAAGAACTATGCTGGATATATGACCAATGGTACATTTCATCCAGCATTCTGTTCAAATCCACAAGTAGGACACGAGTGCAACAGTTCCTCTCCAGAAACTGGTGTACCAAGGCACACTGCCTCCAATACAGGGGGTAGCATATATCCTTCATGGCAATTAGCCACCGATAACCTTATTGGCACTCTAAAGCTAAACCATATAAATGCTAAGTAAGTCGATACAGTTAATATTTGCTTAGATGAACCGACCTTCTGAGTATGCTCTTGAACAATTATGTTATATTTCTTACCTGTTACAGCCCAAAGCTAAGCCACGCTGACTTAAATAGGACTTACCCCTAGGATCTTACAGAGTTTGACAATAAATTACAGGTATTATTTGTGCTTGTAACTGGCAAGCGATTATTTCTTACAGCAGTGTAACAGGAGAGGAAAGAAGGGTCAAATGTCAGAATATATTACTGCAAGGCAGGAAGAAATTGCCATCTAAGGTCATTCTGCATTTAGACGACTTGGCAGCCCTACTAGGTATGGTAGATTGCAACCCTATTCCATACCTTGCAGACTTATAGAAATCAGTGGGATTACTCATGGAGTAAGGAGCTACAAAATATGAGTGGATATCATAAAACATGTGAGTAGAAACCTGAATTAATTTCTCTCCAGCTGCCACCTTCCTCTTCCTGATACTCAAAGTAGTTTTTAAGCCCCTTTTCACTTTACACATACACTTCATGAAAAGTGAAATGTTACCATCACTACCACATGCATTGTATTACTCCTTACTCTTTATCTGGAATTGTTCTTTGTCAATCATTGATGCTGGTATATTTGAAGGAAATAAATAAGAATGTCTCAAACCGTGCCATGGAGAGTGTCTTGGTTAAGAAGACAGCAAGAGGCCTTTGATACTGCTTGGTAAAGGGGGTGAAGACCGCAGAAGAGCCTTGTTGGTGCATCCAATTGACAGCACTTCACTGGTGCATTATTTGGCTGAGCCAGGAGCACATATGCTCTCTGGCTAGTTAGCAGAGCCAGAAGGCTAGTGGTGCAGGAAGGGGGGGTGCTCAGGGACAATCCCTCTACTCAGGTTTGCACCTGGGCTATAAACTGCAGCCCCATCTTGCACACTAGACAGCGTCTTTCTTGCCTACCAGCTACCCACCCAGCAACTTGCAACTTTTTAAAACCTGTCTTTGCTATTTGTTCCGTGTTTGTGCTATCTGAAAAGACATCATACCAAAGCGGTGGTGTAAGGTCTAAACAATAAGGACATGCCATTTTAAATCCAGTCATGGTCTCCATGGCATTTTTTCTCCTGCTTTGCTTTACTCAAGCTTTCCAACATGTAATAGCTGGAAGTCTAGAGTAAACAATGGTGAGAATTTCAATTTGGTTCTTTTCTAATGAGAATTTATCAGAATTCGCAAATTTTGTCATTTTCACAGTAGAAAGGACTTGTAGGGTGACCAGATTTTGAGGATCAAAATCCTGGACCCCCCCCCCCGCCACCCCACCCACCCAAAACAACCCCCCCCCCCGCGCAGCCCCCACCCATGCCGCTCCCCCGCCCCACGCTGCCCGCACACACGCCCCGCGCCGCCTGCCCCGCGCTCCTTACCAGCTGGGGCATTTGCTTCCCTCCAGTGCTCGGAATCTACTGAGAAACAGGCTTCCTGGCCTGTCTCTCAGTACCGCGCCGGGTGATGACGTCATCACCCGGCGCGCTACTGAGGGACAGGCCGCGAAGCCTGTTTCTCAGTAGATTCCGAGCACCGGAGGGAAGCAGACGCCCCAGCAGGTAAGTGCCTCGTGCTGCCGCCCGCCCGCCCCACCCGCGCCGCGCCGCCCCCCCTCCTCGCGGGAGGAGAACGAGCTGTTTCCCGGAGGTTGCCCCCTGGGGCCTGGTCGGCCCGGTTTGGCCCATTTTTCCCGTTTAGGACCGGGAAACCCCAGGGGGTCTGGACAGCCTAGGACTTGAGATTTAAATGGATCAAATATGCCACAAACTGAAGCTGAGTGCTTAATTAAGATTGCCATTTCTTTTTTTCTGACGGGCTCCTCATCTTCATTATATGGCAGGCATGTACAACATGGTCCTTTCCATGCTGAGAGAAATTGTGCCTACTGAATTTAACCAGTGTAGATGCGTGAGAATTTAGTTTCAGATCAGTTTTGAAAAGAATTTACAAAAATTCACAAATTTCTTCATATTCAGGTTGGAAGGAACTTGACATTTAAAAATTTCAATTCAGGAGAGAGCAAAACTGACAGATTCATCCATCCCTACTCTAGTGTAAAGCTCTAAATAAGTACAACATAAATAAATAAGTTAAATTTAATTTATCATGTTTAGCTTTCAGTGGTAGCCATATATCTATGATACTCCCTCGCAAAGGAGATGAGTTCGGCTCCCTCCCTCTTTGCTTATAAGCAGGCTTTAGAGACATTACTATTTCAATCTGCTTTTGTTTGAAATGATGGGCTGGAATTTAAAACTGATATTGCTCTCTATTTTAATTTGTAATTTGTTTTATCAGGGCTGGATTAGAAATCGTGCTATGCTGCTGCTGCTGTCATTCTTTTATTTGTTTGTTTTAATAGATTCTGGTTTTAAATGTTTTTATGACATGAATTATAAACTGCCTTGAAAAATTTTCGGTTTTGAAAGGTGGCATAAACGACATAAAAAAAAAATCGGTTTTGAAAGGTGGCATAAACTACATCAATAAATTTGGCCCCACAATCATCAAAAGGAGGGGAGCTTATCAAGTTTAAAGTCAACACATTAGACAATCCCAGTGAAGAGAGAGAGAGAGAGAGAGAGAGAGAGGATTGACTCTTAGATACCCAGCAGTGAAAGTCAACACAAAGTGTGTGTGCCTGCGTGCACACATGTACTCATGCATCTATGTGAGACTCACAGATCACATTGCTGGAATATTACTCCCTGTTTTTAGCTAAATTGGACTAGTGAGGAGAAGCAACGTACTAATTAAGTAACTACAAATGTCTTCTTACAGAGCACTTTCTTGCACAGTGGTATGGAAGCAGCTACTTAACAGATTAGTAATAGGAAGTGGTAGATTCCACCCACCCCTTCCCCAAAAAGGAAATTACTGAAAGACACTTCAAAATGGTTTTGCTGGTATAGGTCATAATTTATGATGATAGGGTATCTTCCCATGAACAAGCACAGCTTTAAAAGGGAAGAAGCATTGTAATATTTGATGCCTGCCACCTCTATACCTTAACACACAAGCAGCTGATGCCTTTCAAAGCCAAGCATTGTTCTGTTGAATTCATTCTTGATCTATTATAGGCGACTCTCCTTTGACTGACATGTGACATTCTTGTCTTCATGGATGGAGAAGCAAAGCTGTTGATGGCTATCGACATAAGAAAATGTCATGTCTGAATATGTTTCGGTAGGACCTTTCCCTCTTAGTTGCAGCCTCTTTCCCCTCCCCACCCCCAGTACAGCTTGCTTTATTTAATGCCATGAAAGCCCTCAAAAAAAGGACTCATCATCAAGCCCTTAATTATCCTCAAGGGTTTTCAAGTGGTACTTAATTGCCAGACAACGCTGCAAATCACATTTGCAGTAAGTCTGTCCTGCACGGCAGAGTAGACCACATTGTCCTTTCTTTACACTAGCATAGCTGAAAGTACAATTTGCCTTTGTGACTAAAAAGATAATGCTACAGGTCCTTATTCAGTCATGATGAAGGCAATGGGACTAACCAGCACATCCAAGGAGGGATATGGTCAGTCACATCCTGCAAGTTGGTACTTTAAAAGCTTCCATGTGATGGGTCTAACCATGTGGGGAAATGGCTGTGTATAACTTAGCTCAAGTAATATAATCAGATGAATGTGACCATGATACAGCAACTGCATGTTATGATAAGGCTACCTCACCACATGGTTGTTTATAGAAATGGGATCCTCCAGGCAATACTGGTAGAGCTTCTAAGGAACAACAGCACAGGAAGTGGTTGTATTTTAAACAGTAATGTAGGGAAATAAGAACACCTGTCCTGGGTGCCACCTGGGCAAAAATTAGGTAATATATAAACTCATATTGACTGTTATTAAAAAGAGCTGATTTGGGGTTTTGGTTGATTTGATATTTTGGGCCTTATGATATAATGGGCAGTATCCAATAGGGCTGCTCTGGCTCTGCTGGTTCCATGGCACTCACAGGACTCACCACTTGAACAACTGGGCTTTGGTGCTTCTATTGCTATTTTAATAATGTGTACCATGTTTTTAATCAGTTTTATGTATTTTATCATATTTTATATTTACTGTTGTTCCCTGCCTTGATCCAAACAGAGAGGCGGGTAAGAAATAAATTATTATTATTATTATTATTATTATTTTAAAATATCCTGGAACTGAGCCGAACTACTAAGGTATGGAATGGGGCAGGTCTGCAGAATCCCTTTCTGCAAGCTCTGCTGATTTGTCC
This sequence comes from Anniella stebbinsi, assembly GCA_029215795.1. Classification (NCBI taxonomy): domain Eukaryota; kingdom Metazoa; phylum Chordata; class Lepidosauria; order Squamata; family Anniellidae; genus Anniella; species Anniella stebbinsi. Next base: position 101,071,136 of record JARDYH010000005.1, read on the forward strand.
AGTTCCAGAACTGTGTGTTTCCACTCATTGGGGGTTATTTTTAGAAGCACTGGAGCCCTGTTGCATGAGCGGTGGGTCCATAAGCACATGGGCACAATAGCATCCTAAACTATGTGCATGTGTGTGTTTTAATACCAAAATATATTTATTTCTAATGGTTTTCTTTTGTAGCTGGTGACAAGAAAGTTCATATAGAACTCATCTGGGGTGCAATGGGAGTGGTTTAATTTAATTTAGTAATTGGCATTGGTCAATTTCTGTACTTGCATGGTTGATTAACACCATCTCAGCAGGATTCAGCTCAAAGCAGGTCTTCTCCTTGAGTTTTAGTGGAGGGCATTGAAAGTCAAGGATTCTAAAATATTTGCCCATTGATAACTAGGCTGGATTGAGTACAGAAAGGATCATGATCTAGGTTGTGGGGGATAAGTGCTCTAATTTCTACTCTGCTTGCTCTGGTATACTGTACATTAGTTTGGCACAAATCAAGCTGGTTCAAGTAGTGCTCAGAGCCAGGTCATATGACCATGGTCATACTGAAAGTCAGCACACAATGAAGTAAATTTCAATTATAAGTTGAAAACATGGCCTGGTTGTACAACAAAGAAATCAAGCAACCACTTCATCATGTTGCAAGGCACACTGAACAGCACATCCAAGGCTATTTTTTTATCATGTGAATCTGTTCTCATCTCAGTCCAGGTGAATTACACACCATTGTTTCTGTTCCAGCAATTAACTCATTGAAAAGATAGATACCTTTGTAATGCTACTTCCCCCATTCTAAAAGATACTGCCTGTCATGACTAGGCCTGTTCCCCATAGGCTGGAAGAAGGAGTTTCAGATGATCAATCAGAATCAGATTTTGAAGCAGACGAGATGGCGCCAGAAACATACCAGACTATATGGGGAGTGGGAAAGGTGACTCTCATGGGCTCTTCACCAACTGGGAATGAACTTTCGCCAGAATTTATCTCTGAAAGTGTAAGCAACCCATAAGCTCTGGGAATTCAGGATTCTACTGAGGGGAAGAGCACTGAAAGGCTAGCTAATCCTATAGTACGCTGCAGACTAAAATGGGCGGAGCTAAAGGAAGGTGAGAGAAGGTCGGCCCGGCTAGCTTCTAGCCAAAGGCTTCTTCAGAACCAGTCTCCCTGAAGTTAAAGCGTACTGGGAAAGGCTTTCCCTTTTTCTTGAAAGGACAATTGTTTTGCTTAGTTTGCATAATTTTGTCTAGAGAGACGTTCCTAGAAGTTAGAGTCATTCAGGTGGGAAGAGATGTTTATTGCCTCAATAAAGCTTTGTGGATTACGTGGCAGACCTCTTTATTATTGTCTCCCAATAAAGCAAGAGGTTTTGGGAAACACGACATTGCCAACCTCTATATTCCACAGAATCTCACATAATTTAAAAAAAATTAAGTTTCTAGCCTTCTAGAGCTTTCTTTAAAAATAAAATAGCAAACAATTCTGGGAATACACGTGCTGCTTTCAGAGATATTTCTTAAATCCTTGTGTTGCCAAGAAAGTGGTCGTCAGCTTTCAATTTCAAAACAGCTGAAAGCGGACAGAATTAAAGCAGATGGAGTTAAAATGCAGGCCCCGGCCAGAATCTATTGAGTCAGAATAGGAGCCAGAGCAGAATTTGGACTTAAGTTGGTTTCCAGAACTCAATTTATGTTATTTACTGAATGCTGTTCTTTGCTAATTGGACCAGTACAAAACACTGGTCCAATTAGACCAGTACAAAACCCTAGTCAAGTCCCCCTAGCTGGGGACTTGACTAGGGTCACCATCTTTGAGATCAGGTCATTTGCTGAAAATATAGTTCCTGAAATGCAATGCAAGAGAGTTATACATTTGACAGTGCCAAAAAGCAAGTCACCAGCTCAGTGGAAATGCAGTCAAATGTTCCACATTTGGGAACATTAAAGACCAGTATCTCAAGATTCCTTAAGCAAGAAACACCTCTTGAGATTCCATCATGCTGTATGCTCTCCTCAAATGTAAATCCAAAATTGATATGGGCTAAAACTCCTCAAAAAACTCAATAAAAATAATTCCTGACATCAGTAAGTCCTAGGAACAAGTTTGACGAAAGCATTCTAATCCCATCATTTCTTTTCAGCGCTAAAAATCTCCCCATGGTCCCTGTATTACTTCTCTGTTTTGGACTGTAGCTGAAATATTTTTGGTAAGTACCTTAGGAGTGAGATTGCGTGCATTTATCTGTATTGTACAGCATCTGTCTGCTGTAATAAACAAATTGCCACTAATATAATTATTACTGTTATCATTTCCTATAGCACTGGAATATAGTTTTGGAACAATTCAGGCCCCCACAGTGCACAATTACAATTATGCAGAACTCAGTGATTTTTCCAAATCTCTCATTTGACTCATTATTTCTTGGAACTGGCCACAGTTAGCATCACCATATTTAAACTGGGTTGAAATATACACTCTGCCTGAAATATACACTCTGCCAGTTATCTCACCCATTAGCTAAAGGCCAAAGAATGCAAATTAAATGGAAACAACAACAGCAGCAGCCACAATAACACGGCTTGGGAATACTGTGTTTTGGAATAATAGGTTCTTTTGCTCTATCTATTGTCAGCCAGTTGCATGAAAGACCATTTATGTACTTTATATACATACTGTCAGCCCAATATCTTGGCCACTCTTTGTAAGCTCATGCAATATACTTAAGCTAGTGCTGTGTCAGGCAACAAAGAATTAGACGTTTATTTCAAGCTAGCTTCAAAACCTATATCTATCTACCTATGGTTGAATGCTGACCATATGTTGGACTAGGGAGCCATCTGGCAACCACTCCCACCAGCATCTGCAAATGTGGATCTGTGCTTCACAGTACGGGCTTTCAGGGCTGGGGTTTGATTTGTTGCCCTTTGTGCTCTACATTGCATGATTAGCGTAAAAGTGAAAGTGAGACGCTGCAGGAAAATAAAACTGAAAATCAGTCCTTGCCCCAAAGAGTTGGCAGAATGTTTAACAGACTGGATGCGAGAAGGAGGCCCTGGGTGTAGTCGGGCACATATGTCCCCTCCTCCCCAAAGTGAGCCTTGCATTATTTTCATCCGTTTATTTTTATAATACTCATCAGTGTGGCACATGCTTCCACATCCAGCTAGCAGAATGCAAGCTTTTGACTATATCCAGAGGTATAACATCAAACAAATGATAGTATTTAGAAGAAAACCCTACAAAATGTGTAGATCTATGCTCTCTGCAAAATACACATTTTTGCAGTAAAGAGAAGGAATACTTTTTGAAGATTAAATTTCCAAGGTTTTGGGGTTAATAGAGAGTACCATACAAGAACCACAGAAGTTAATGGTAATTCTCACCATTGATAGGGGAGAAATGATTTTTGCTCATATTTTAATGCAAACCTACCTAATTCGCACTTCCCAAATCAATATGTGAATTGAAACACAGTTATTCTTTGACAGTCATACTCCTCCGATTTTTGCAATACAGTTCTCCTATCAAAATATGCATGCAAACAGATCAATAGATGAATGTATGTATTTTTGTGCACTTCCTTCTAATATATAAGAAGGAAGTGCACACAAATCTACACATATTAGTGAAAATAGCGTACATAAACATGTTAGATTTGGGAAAACTGGTTGCAAAAATGTGTATATTAGGCAAAACTGTCTGCAAAGAATGTGTATATTAGGAGAAATGTGCTTGACAATGTGTATAATTTTCATATAGGCTTTTAAAAATACGACGCACAAACTGAGTCAGAAATGGGACAGAACAAAATTACAAATAGTGAAAGTGACAGAAACCAAAACTGACAAATACGCCCATCACTAATTCTCATCAACTCACTGAGAAGATCTATTCTCACTCTCTCTATATATATATGTTGAGGATGAGAAAGAAAAATCTATGAAATCTGTATGTGATTTTGCAATGTTTTTTGCAATGTTTTTCTGAGCCTAGAATTCAGAAATTTCCCGAGAATATAATATCTTTTGGAGCAACCCAGTTACACAAAGGCTGTAATCCTATACATACTTAAACCCTATTCAAGTGTTCATCCCCACTGCATGAAGAAGGCAAGTGGGTTGTAATTGCTGGCCCCACTCCCGCAATCCACACATTGACAGACAGGGGGACTGTCTAAAAGTCATCTTTGCCCTGTGGTGGCTGCAAATTGCCCCATGGTGTGGCAAATACCAAAGCTGTGCTTTGAAAAAGTTGGGGACTTACCCCGACTTTTCCTGCTGAAGCAATGTCACCCTGGCTTTTCCGCTATCTGACCTCACTCTGGCGTTGAGCCAGGGGCGTTCCTGGGCAGCCGACGACCTCTGATTGGTTGCTGGAAGCTAGGCAAGGGGCAGGGGATGGGCCCAGAGAGCCAAATGTCTGCCAGAAAGGCCACGCTGCCTCCTTAGTCAGGATTACCCGACGCCACCCTGCAGCAGCAAAAGCGTGGGGTTTAGCGGTAGCGCAGCAGTGCTGTGAAGGTAGGCCCAAGGTCTGCAATGGCACATTTAAGTTCTCATCATCTACACCCAAATCACATGAGACAAGAACACTTGAAAAGGCCTTTTCTCCAGGTGAAATTATGCTATCAGACTTCCACATGAACATGGGAGAACTAAGCTCTATTCAGGCATCGAAATACTGCATTATAACAACGCACAAGGAGGGAGGGGGAGCACGAGGTGTTAGCTCTGCCCCCTCCATTTTGTGCTTGTGGCCCTCATCATCTTAAGGGCAAGCTTCTGAAGCAGAGGGGCTCTCACATCTATGGAGGCTCTCTGCGCAACACAGAATGCTGATTTTCCAGGAAAGACCCCTGTCTGCACCCCTGGAGAGTCACTGTCATTTGGAGTAGACAATCCTGAGCTACATGGACTGGCACAAGATAAGGCAGGTCCCCCTGGCCTTATGTCTTTCTCCTCTCTGTGCATTCTCTTTCCCAGTTTTCCCTGCCTTCCTTAGGCATAGTCCCAGTTATTATCTCTGTATGCATTTTGCTTCTTTGACATTGCCAGTCAATAGAGGTTCAGCGGAAGAGTGGTTGTCCTGTCGTTTTGGCATCACAGCAGTTCAGCCAATTGCAGTCCAACACTCTCAGTAACATCAGTACAGCTCATCAAGTCGCAGCCAAAGTTACGAGGAAGTAGGGCTCCATCTCTAGACTACTGAAGTTCTTTAGTTCTTCAGCTTGTTTTTAAACGTGAGTTCTTGTGTCTTTAGACCTTTCTATGCTGCTGTTTTTTTACTCTGGTTTTATTCTGTTTTAAATTTTTTAAAGTTTTATGTTAGGTTTTATCATGTGGTATTTTAGATTGCTAGGCCCGCCCAGAGAATTTGGGCTACTGGCCTGTATAGAAATGCAATAAATAAAATAAATGAAGTGAAGATTAATCTGATGGTATATCATCTGGAGTGCATGGAGGCTGACATGTGTATACACATATACACACATACTCACGCATGTGCGTAAAAACAATATCTAGCTGACACCCAGCTTGTCCAGGTCCAGTTCAGCAAGTTGCTCAAACATTTGAAAGCATCCTCTGACCCACGAACACTTCTGTGATCACACTTCTAGTGGGCCTTAACCAGCAGCAATTACTTTATCCTAGTCTTGGGTAAGATTCCTATACTGCAGTCACATAAGACTGCCCAAGTGAAAGAGAAGCAGTCGTTCTAAACTGGAGTATAGGAGATCACTGTGCTTCAAGCCTCCGTTATTAACAAAGTCTGTCTGAGATATCCGATTTTGCCATTTCCTCCATGAATCCCATGCCACTATAACCCTTGGGATATTAGTTCTCTCCCCTTTGTCCGAGTGCCTGATTATCTAAATATTTTGGATGCCTCCCAAGCCATTTGGCCCAAAGAAACTGGACTGTAGTGTATCACGTAACACTGTCCTTCGTAAAAACTCAAAACAAAAGCATTTACTAATGAGCTCTCTCAAAGCAGAACAATCCTTGATCCAGATCTAAAAAGGGCCAGCTATTTCCAACGTCAAATAGTCAAATACAAGGAACAGCATATGTGGCCACCACTGTAGCTTGCCATTAAACCACTACAGTCTTTCCAATTCTAGTAAATTTGAAAGGGCATTGCCAGCGTGCAGCTTGGCTTTTATCAGTTGGAAGGTGGGGAGGAGGGAATCAATCTACCTTACTGTTTAGAAGCATATGAGATCGTCATCCTTAAAGTCCAGGGTGGCTTTGGCATAATAAAGACCCTATCTCTTAATCATGGTAATGTTCACAGCCCAGCAATATGAGCTCATAGCAGCAGGGCCTCGGCACTCAGAATTCCTCCGTTTAGAAGGTGTCACCGATTAAACTATCGCATTTCAAAGGGCTCCCATACAGTAAATAGGAGAGAAAAGGAAGAAAGGGAGCGGTGGCCTTTTGTTAGTCAAAAAGCTATGGAAAGTGATAATTAACCCATTTTTGTGTTGAGAAATCATTTGGACAAAAGTCAAGGCATTGCCACCCTGTCAATTGTGAAGTGTAGATAAGGACAATATATCCCACTGAACAAAGAGCGACTGAAGAGAGTGAATAGAAAGTAGGCCACTACTACTACTTTTCCTAACCCCTCTGAAAAGAGACTTTCCCCCTCCCAAAAAAGAACCCAGCAGTGGTAGAGAGTGGAATTCCCCCTTCCTGTATTATAAACCTTCACTATGGAACATGTTTTTACATTTTGTTAAATATTCAGAGATACCGTGCAATTAGCATGTCATTAATGAATAATTAAATGCAGCTAAAGCAGCCTTCAGATTTTTGCAACTAAATTATTTAAACAGCAAATATAACAATAGAATGCATATCCCCACCTCCCTCCTGCATATTCTCAACCAACCCCTCCTTTCATCAATCTAAGATTCAAAAATATATTATATATTATACATTATATCTCTCTCTATATCTATAGATATAGATATATATTACATACACACACACACACACAGTTAGGGTGGGTCCACTATTTTTTCCCCTAGGTTAAAGTTATTTTATTCTTCAATATGTTGCCTTCCCCACTCTTCCCCAACTTTACCTTTAGAAAAATAATTCTGGCTTCTTGCTCCCTTCACAAGTCAGAATCACAAACCATGGTTCTTTCTTGATTTATGATCCCTGGCTTCTTTTGGAACAACAACCCAGGAGTTCTGGTTTGGAAAACACTCTAAACAAGCAAATGGGCCGTGTTCTTCTCCAGAATTCTGGCTTATTGTTCTATGCAAACATGACTAGTCAGTGTTACGTTTCAAGGAAAACTAGTATTGTAAAAAGAGGCTTGAGCAGCATGGATTCGCATGTAAGCAATTTAAAGATTAACATATTTAATGCCCTATGGTCCAACATTAAGATCTAATAATGTTTATGTCTCTTCCATTGATATAACTTGACAGTTAAAGTGTCCACAGGTTCTATTGACATCTATTTGGTCATTACAAACTACCACAGTTAAATAGGAAGTAATTTGTTGCCACTTGCTGATATACATCACCAGTAAGTCGTTGGTTTATATTTATAAGCTGCACATCTGTGGATCAGTTGGCTTATCCATCTGTTAACTGCACCAGTAAACAGTAAGTCAATGTGCAGCTCCCCCCACCACTGCATCTATCATGAATTGTTTCTTGAACTGTGTATTTATGTGTAACAAAGCTCTAGTAAAGCACGTTCATCTTGAGTATCGGCACAATCCACTCAGAACATCTCCTTGGATAAGGCCCATTGAAATGAATGGGAATTGTGTGTATATGCTCCTGAAACAGCTGCCATTTTTTCAATGGAGATATTGATTATTGATTGATTGATTGATTGATTGACTGACTGACTGACTGACTGACTGATTGATTGCATTCCTATACTGCCCAATATCCAGGAGAGGATCCCTGTGGATCAGGTATTTTAAAATGAGAAGTAAATGCACCTCATGGATGACTTTATTTGCATCAATTAATTGGAGAGCACAGAGTATTTAAACCATTTTTTCTGAGAGCACAATCAGAGAAGAAGAGCCATGCTTGATCTATAACAAAAGATCTGATGCCTGTAAGTACTTGGAATCATGCCCAGGCCCAGCCTATCTTGCCGCCTGAGGCAAGAAGTCACCACTGCTGTCTGCCTGCCACCGCCTGCCTGCCTGCCACCACCTTCCTTCCCGCTGTGGGGAGCTTGCCCAAAGTCTTGTGAGAGTTCACCTTGAAGTATCACAAAACTTTGGTTACTCTTATGAGACTTCAAGTGTGTGGAAACACCCACCAAGAAGGGGGAGGGCTGTCCCAGAGAGTCCTGCCAGCTGTTCTCTCGCTGCAGCAGTTTGCTGCTCTTCCCCCTCTCCCACCTGAATTCTTTGCCTCGGTCTACCTGATGAGAAGGACAGCCCTAATTGCACCCATACAAGCCAAGAGTTTTACAGGCTAAACAGCCGAAACTGGAATTAAGGTTCAATATACTTGCTCATCACTATGGGTCCTCACTGGGCTGGTTTTCCTAAGAACACAGCATGCTGACTGAATAGATGAGGTGTTTGGAAAATCATTCCCATAGACTATAATGGGATGCCTTGAACCTTCTTCACAACAGTCAATGGGCACAATCCACCAGAATGCTCCGTTCTTAAAGCCCCCTTGAAACAAATAGCTATCTAAGTTCCATTCATTTTAATGGGGATTGTACAGGACAACCTGTGATGGAATTTTCCCCAACATAAACTTTGCTACAGATATAAATAACCTAAATTGCTATAGGAAGCAAGCAAGTCTGCTAGAAATCCAACCCCATTTGATAATGGAAGCAGAAGGATGTGCTTGCCCAATTCAGACAATCCTAAACCAAAGTTTAGATTATTAAAAATGAGCTGTGGAAAGCCTCAGGCTCAAGTGCTCCACATCCCCTCTTTTCCTTCTTCATGCCCAAGAGTAGGAACTAGCTGTGGTGAGCCTCTGTCCTCCTTTGCGTGTGAAAGAAGATAAAGCTTCTGTTTTCACTTTGGAACAAACCACAGTTCCATGTTATGTACTGTTAATTAAAATCAGCTTTCATGAACTTGGTGCCCTCTAGATATTTTGGACTTCAGGTCCCATTAGCCACAACCAGTGAAACCAATTGTCAGGAATGCTTGGAGTGGTCATCCGAAACCTCTTGAGGGCACCATCTTGGGGAAGTCTGGTTTAAACAAATTGTGGTTTCAGATTCTTGTTTCTTAACTGGCTTTGGTTAGCACACACCTCAGTTTCCTGAGCTGGTATATAACATGGAATTGTGGTTTGTCCTAAAGTGAAAGCAGAACCTTTAATTTTTCCTCTTGCATGCACTGGAAGAGAGAAGAGTGGGTAGTGTGCAAGTCCAAGACTCACTCTGGATTGTTCCCGATCCCGAAACAGGCATGAAACACGTGTTTCTCATAGGTCATCAGTTGCCGTTATTTTTAAACAAACTGCTTTCTATTTTTAAAGATATGGTATATGTTTCCCCAACATATTAATTAGTTCCTTTATCTAGTATGAATTTCAGCTTTGGGTGTGCTGTTATATTACATGATCAACTGTGTAATGTTCACATGAATCTGATGTGCGCTAGTAAACCATGGAAAGTTTGGGATTAAAACGTGACTTCAATTAATGTCAACCCTCTTTTTAATACCTTGCTAGTATTAATAATACTTTAATAACTTTAATAATAGTTTTTCACTTTTCTCTTGTGCTCTCAAAGTTATAACAGCAGCCTGACGATCTTGTCAAACCCTTGTCACATCTAGCAGTTAATATCAATGGGTAAACTTGTTTTATCGTACCTTAGATGTTACCTTAACTTAATCTAATGCAGGACAAACTGCTTTTAACTAACTGACTTATATTCCTGTGTTCTTATGAATTCAGGCATGAAGATCCTCAACACAACTAATGCCAGTGCAAGGCTCTTGAGGGCCCATGGGCTAGACACTCTCAATGGGTCCCCTCCTTAAGCGGGTCTACCTTCTCACCACCATGGTCACCTGCTGCTCTTGCTCCTCAGCCCCTTTCACATCACTGCTACCACTTGCTTGCTCGACAGGCAGAGAGCCAGTGAGCAAGTGGGCAGTGGCAACTACTGCTCCTCCTTCTCACCACCCTCATTGTCTGCAACAGAGGGAGAGGCAGATGAACAAACAGGTTGCAACGGTGAAGAGGAGCAACACCAGGAAGCTCGTGTCAATGGTACCCAACCATGCCTACCTATGATGTTGTCCCTGAGTTAAATTCCCTCTGAAATCAAAAGCAAACCTCTATTGAAAGCATAGTTAGATACCTTACTAAGCAAGAGCAAGATAGATATTTTGAAAGTAGCATTTTTGTGTGTGTGTCCAAAATGCTAATGTAGTTTAAATGAGTCACAAAGGTACCCTTCTTGCTTACAGTATCTCCCTTTTGCACTTTTTTTTTTGCATAATAGGGGATTTTGCGCTGTATTTTTTAAAAAGGCTTTAAAGTACTCTTGTGAACAATATGATGTTCAACTTCATAAAGCAGTTTGTTATGCCATTTATTTTCTCTGAGGAACTGAAAGTAGAACTTATCTCCCTGCTTATTGTGCTGATGCAAATGGTAACATTTTCCACTTGATTAAGCATCATTTTCTCCGAGCATTTTAGGCCCAGCTAACCGCCTGCTATTCGGTAAATGTTTAAATTGATGCATCATTGATCCTGGGGCCAGCAGCCCTCTCTCTCTTTAAAAAAAAAAAAACACCTCCAGTCGAGTTTTAGGCAAAAGCAAGGAACTTGGGAAAACTTAAATTTCTGGAAAGGAACTTCTGGCAAAGATGTTCATGTGCTTTTGGCAAAGACGTTCCCATGCTGTGGGGTCATGTGCAAAGCAAAACAGTCACATTAGTGTATTACTGGGATCTCAAAGACAAAGTTCCAAAACACAACCCAATATTAACTGCAGTTCGATATACTGCGCTGGCCATTCCCAGGGACTAGCTATAGCCACACCTACTGGCACAAAGTGTTCCAAATAGTTGCCAGGAGCTCCAAGAACACCATGTCTTGCAAACCAGTTAATTCCAAGTTCGGCATCTGTTATTTTTCTAAAACACAAACAGACTTGACAATTGCTCGACTTTTTCGCCTCTACAGATAAATTCCAGTATGGCCCCACCATTTTCTACAGAAAAAGAACTCCCATTCTATTTCAGTATAATCATTTCCCCAGACTTCTTATGAAGTCATATTCATCTTTACAAATACCCCCTTGAGTTTGCTGTGATTCCTGTTTTGCAGATGGGAAATCAAAGCAAAGGGATTGTGACAGTTTGTGCTTGAACAGGAACTTGAACAAGTCCTAGTCCAACGGTCTTAATACAATGGTCAATAACCTGAGATTATCCAGAGTCCCAGGCTTGCCAGACCCTTGTAACAACTTTCAGATCTTCTCTGAAAGCCCAGCTATGTATTTATTTATTTATTTATTTATTCATTCATTCATTCGATTTATATCCCCATCTTTCTACCAAAAAATGGCACTCAAGATGGCTGTGCTTTTGTCACTATTCTTGCATAGCTTTAAAGTTCAAATTATTGTGACTGTTTCATGTATTAACTAAACCCAGACTGACATGAATTGATCAGGTGCCTGATGTGGTGGTTAGAGAAGATTTTCTTAATAGAAATAAACTGAATATTGCAAATGTTAAATAGTGCTTGCCAGGTGTTACTGCAATCCTACATGGATCCCCTTTCCCATATCCACCATGGGCTGGATGTTGCAACCTCCTCACACTAAGGCTGCAATCCTATACATACTTACCTGATAGTAAATCCCATTGAATTCAGTGGAGCTTACTTCTGAGTAATCATGTAAGTGTGTATTGTACAGTTGATATCTAGAATGAGTCTCATGCAATCCTTGTAGATATTGTATCATATAATCTGATAGTTATTTTAGGTATCATATCTAGGAGCTTGTTTTCGTGACGGCAGAGAATAATTCTAGTGTCGAATGGATAGCAATAGCATAGTTCTATACTGGGAAGGGATGAGAGACTAAACTGGCCTTTGCCTAACCTAGAATAGCTCAAATGCTATAAAAGCTATGCTGGGGAAGGGTTGTGTAAACCCTGTCTCTGGTGGCCTTCCTCACACATCCATGCCAAAAGCTCTAGATTTTAAGGAAGTGTGGTGCAGATCTTTTTCCCATTGCTCTCATTGAAATAAAGCCCTTTTGAAGATACTTTTAGGGGTATTTGCAAGAACTAGAACTGTAGCGCGGGGCTGGGCAGAGCAGTGTGTGTGTGTATGTGCCTGCACATGCAGCTTTATTCCCCCACTCTCCATTGCAGAGAAAGGAAGACAGGCATCTGTCAGAAATCGTCTCCCCACTGTATTGTGATTGATATCTCACAGAGCCCAGTGGGGTCCTAACTTAGATCAATTTAAATGACAAGACTTCCTTTATCAGCAATGGTGCTCCCGTTACAATAGAACAGCATGATTACTTAACAGAAAGAAGTAAAGGGGGAACGAAAGGAAGAAAAATCAAAGTTTGCCTCCTCGTTCCTGGTGGTATCACTGACCTGTCACTAGGTTGTGACCTCCCCTTGCTAATCCATGCAAATCAAATGGCTCTAATTTGTGCTACTGATTGGGCTGCCCACATCTTTATATTCAGAGATCAGCCACCAACATCACAAGGCTCTGAGACTTAACTCCACACTGCGATATATGAATCTCTCTCTCTCTCTCTCTCTCTCTCTCTGTGAGTGTGTGTGTGTGTGTTAATGATGGCAGGCAATTTTCCTTCCACCATGCTATGTGTTAGGGACTATATTCCCTCATCAGTTCTTGATTAACCGTAGGCATGTTTTCCACACACACATACTGCAGTTGCCATTATCAACCTCTTCTCCCCCCCCCCCCTTTTCCTTTCCAAAGGCAGCCCTGATGTTATGTCAAAATCTGGGCATTGCTGCCATCATAGCTTCACTAATAGTGACCCAATCGCTTTCATGGCAGGAAAAAAAAACCTTGTTATTCACAGTAACAAGCACCGACTCCAACTGAGAGATATTATGTCAAACTCTAAGGCCAGTTACAAAACTTTCCCCATTCACATAACTTGACAGACTTTGTACGCCAAAGGAGGGCATTTTCACACAAGATGCTTTTCCTTTCTTTTTTTAAAATACTTGCTTTCCACGTTCCACAAAGGGACACAGAAGCTATTTTGTGTGGGTTTTGCACGGCGTGGGAGCTAAAAAAAAAAGTGCTTTGAACTGGCTCCCAATCAACGATTCGATTCCCTTTCTTTAAATCTAATGTAGGTAAAACTTCGTTTGGCTGAGCCTTTTTATTGTTGCTCCGATTTTTCTTTTTTTTTCTAGCAATTTAGCAATAGAATAAAATACAGGCTAAAACTGAGCTGTGTATGTTCAGAATATTTAAGGGAGTATACTCTTAAGTTTCCTGTTATTATTACAGCATGCTTACAGCTTCTGCTGTATGCAATAAACCTGAGCATGCTTTGCAACTTTGCTGATTTAGCCAGCTTTTCAAACAAGTGCTGAAGGTTGCCAGAGTGACAGATCTGGACCAATATTGATGGTAGTATGTGAGTTAGTTGAAGTGATTTGATAAGCCTGAAACAGATTGAGGGGCGGTGTCATTCCAAACATGTAAACAACAGTGTCAACAATGCAGCCTATCAGTAAATGCAGCCTGCTTCTCAGCCATCCATCTGATGCACACTCTTTGCAGAAATAAATCCGCAACAAAAACCCTCAGCAAATGGAGTAAAATTAATATTGACAAAGCAAATGCTGCTGGTTTGTTGTTGCTGCTGCTGCTGCTTCTGCTGTTACTTATACAAATAGATGCCTGCTGTGAGGTTGATTTGTCCAAGAGAATTCAAGGCCAAATAAGTCCAAACCAGAAAGGTGATTCTCACACATACCGAAAATATTTTTAAAAACATAGCTTCAGCATCTAAAGGAGGCACACACAGTGCTGCTGCAAGTACTGGAGCTCAACTGAGCAGAGCTCCAGTCCATGTGATGCTGACTAGTACTATAATATTTTAACACATTTCAGGTACTACTCCTCACCTCAAACAACAGCACTTTGCCAATCAGCTCAGAAGTTCCCAACGTCACCATGGCACCAGCGGGGACCACCAACAGTGCCCACAAAGCTCTCCACAACCTGCCCCTTAAAACAAATTAAATAAAAAAATGCAAAAGCATTGGGGTGCCAGGTTCTCCTTCCTGTTCCTGAACCTGCTGCTGAACAGCTGTTCAGTGGTCATGAAGAGAAAGCAAGGCAAAGGGGGAGAGGGGAGAGAAAGGCTCAAGGCTAGGAGGAGGGAGAAACAGCAAGGTAAAGAAGTCGGGGGGGGGGGGAATAGTGAAGCTGGAGGCTGGGAGTGGAGAGAAGCAAGTGGAAAGAACAACAGGGTGAGTGGGAGAGAAAGAGCAAAGCCAGGGGCTGGGAATGAAGAAAGAGAGCAAAGAGGAAAGGTCTGTATAGGCAGAAGAGCATTGGACGGGCCAGGAAGCAACTCTTTCCATTTCTCCTCCCAGCCTATTTCTCTCTCCCACCCATTGACCTGCCAGGCCCCCACAGCAGCCATGTAACTAGCCACACTGGCCTTGGGAGCCATTTTGTGGTGGTGCCCACAGCAGTTGCTCAAATTCTCAAACGTGTCTACGGGTTCAAAAAGCCTGGGGAGTCCTGAATGAGTTCTTTAGCTGGGGAGCCTCTTGCACATTCATATGCATTATGCATATACTTTGCACCAAGGTCAATCTCTCTCTCTCTCTCCCCATATATATATAATGTAGCTATACAACAATGCCACAAGAATTTGAAAGACAGCCACCCTGTGTGCTAATAATAATAATAATAATTTGACTAAAGAGATAAAAAGACAGAAAAGGGAAGAAAAACAACACTTTCAATCTTTGTAAACTATAACAGGACAAATACTAAAAAAAAACAAAAAACACCACTACAAACCTAAATAGCTGAAACATGAAATATCCACGTTGGATATTACATAATTTCAAATGAAAGGAAAGACACAAAACTACCAGGGTGTTTAACTCCTTTCTCAGGGAGGCCTGTCTCACTTCTTCACTAACAGCCTTCTGGGAGTTGCAGAAGATCTTCCTTTTTAGGTAGGCTTTCAGCATGTAATTTTAACTTGCTGTTTTTAACCAGTCTCGTACTTTTTTAAATCATTTAAATATTTTGACTGCTGATGTGTAGTGGTTTCCTGTTGCTAATTTTATGTTTTATGTTATGCCATAAATCAGAGGGATGTTTTTCATTGTTATATTATTGGCTTGTTAGTGTTGTGGTTTGATGTGTGAGACTTAGGTTCAAAATCCAAGGTTTCACAGGTTCATTTGGCCATGGAGCTCACTTAGGCAGGTTTCTACCTCTGAAACAGGTATATTAAAGGGTCCTCTGTTGTTTGTGAAGAAAGCTACTTGCACATACTTTAGCTGTTACAGCACAAGCAAAGGTGTGCCCCCACAACAGCTAAAACAGCACCCCTCCCCATCTTTCATTACTTTCCCTCTCTTTACTCCAAAACAAGTTAACTGACTCCCTCTCAATGCAAAGCTTCAGGAGAGGCCATGGAGTCCATGAAAGCAGGATGGGATGGATATTGGGTGTAAAAGTAACCTGCTAAGCAGGAGGGGGAGGCAGGGGAGGAGGGTGAAGGATCGTTGGTTATCGAGTGGGCGCAGCGAACGGAGAAACTGTAGCTGAGTGTAAAAATGGTATTTAGTGGGATTACTTGTGGCACAATATGGATGGGGATGCACATTCAACTGCACATTAAAATATGCATGAAAATGTAGATCCCATTGAAAGCAATGTAATACACATATATAACATCTGCACATGGATTCACTTCTGAATTATACTTACTGTTTCGAATCCAGAAATTGGTATGCATAGTAGAAGCATGCTTCCACACACGGAACTCCTCTGGATTGGGAAACTGTATTTTAATTTACTTTATTATGACTGGGATAAATCAGGGGCAAGAAGTACCCTGTTTGTGTGACACATAATTTTCTCCACCTATATTTTCTAAAGGGATTCTCCCCTCTTCTCCACTCCCTTCATTATACATTTTAGTAAATGCAAAAATGCTGTGGCCAGCTTATCTGTGTTTCTGATTTACTGGAAAGCTGTGTCATCCAGATTTCCCATCCAGACGCAAATGATCTCATCTTTAAGTGACAAACTCTAGGTCATGATTAACTTTTTTACCACTGCACATGAAACTCCAGAACAAATTCTGAAGTTAAAGGTGGGTGGACAACCACTTAAAAGGGGAGTTTAAAAAATCCCCTGCTGGTTGTTGGGTATTCCTTTCAGGCTTGCTTCAATTAGATTAATAGAAAATGCATCTACTGTCAATATAGGGTGTTCTCTATGCTGCTGTAAAACATTGCTGTAGGTGATTTGCAGTGAGATAAAGAAAACCTGGTGGCAGTAGCCAGCTTATGTGCAGAGCTGCAGCACATGAACATCTTATTATCATATGAAGCAATTGACTCAAGAGAACCCCATGCTCTTGGTATTTCTTCTGTGCATCGAAGTAGCCCAAAGTGCATCTAGAAAACTATTTCTGATGCTCTAATGCTAGTGTATTAATCTGAGTTTTGAAACTGCCTAGTAATCATTGCCCCCGTACAGAACAACTGCCCCTTTGACATAAAAATATGCAAAGAGCCCTGATAAATCAAACCATACCCCAATCCAGTCTGGGATTCTGTTCCCATGGTGGCCAACCAGATGACTCTGAGAAGCCTGCAAGTAGGACATGAATGCAATAGCACCCTCCTACTCGTGTTCCCCAGCACTTGGTAGTAAGAGGTACACTGCCTCAGATACTGGAGGAAATATATAGCCTTCATGACCAGTAGCTATTGCTAGCCTTAATTTCCATGATTAAAGAGAGCTATATATAAACTTCGATAACACAGCCCTCCATTACAGGGCAGTGCTACTGTATTTGTTACTTATGGCTCTCTCACTTGCCCTTAACCTTACTGCGTTAGTAGTTTTGTTAAGTGTGTGTGAGAGAACACAAAACACATGTGCAGCTTTTGTAATACCGCCCTGTGACAAACAGGGCAGTCAGTGCGATGGTGGTCCTGTGCATGGCTCTCCCATTCACCCTTCCTTCCATCATTAAAGAGTGACTAGGTCTTTAAGGCCTGAAAAGAGACACCACGCAGGGTAAGGACCAAGTCCTTTGTAGCATTGTTGTGTGCTAAAATGGGGCACTTGGCTCAGCCCCTTCCGCTGGAAACAGACATCTGGGATAGTCCCGTAGTGAAAGGGGAGAGTGAACTGTCACCACACCCAAATGAAGATGGCAGGAGGAGGAGGAGTATGGTAGCATGGTAGCAATGTCTGTCTTGAATGCTGTAAGATCCATGCTGTGAGATTGACCTAGACGTGGCAAAATGTTGCTTAGGATTTGACATAACTTCTAGAATTCAACTCTCTTTCTGATAGTATCACACCTAATTTTTAAACGGAGTGAAGATCTGCACAATTGTCTAGGAACATCTCACTTATTCTTAAAAGGTAATAAAAATTGGATACCATACTTTTGCTAACCCCTTGCCTATGTATGACCAGACCCATATGCAAATTTCATACAATAGTATTTAGTAGCGTAATTAATCCCTACTTTATGTTATGAGTAATATTTCCTATTCCCGACCCTGCAATGTCCTTTAAGAAGAGCCATGTTCTAATTAGACTAGCCCATCGGCATTCTTTTAATGAGCAGATTAATCATTCAGATGGGTACAGTGGTGTCATCACAGGTTTTAAATATGATAATCTACATCCTAATGGTACTGCAAGAGCCTTGGCTCTGAGGAGGAAAGGTAGGCAGAATTGGCAAGTCCCTTTCCTCACCCCCAGGCACTTCTACAAGACTAGTGAGCAACAAGGCACCCATCCAGATGTAAAAGCTCAGCGAAAAGAAACCAACAAAGCACCTCATATTGGCTCATTTGCAATCTTTTTAGTGAGGCCGCAGAGACATTCCTTCTGCCCAAGCTCTGGAGACATTTCTGCTGCAGCAACAGGAGCAGCAGCCACGTGTGTGATCACATCTTCCTTGTCAATTCAGCAGATCATGTTTGGCACTTAAGTCCCCCCCCACCTTTTTGAGCAACGATATAGATGTTAAAAACCCAAACCAGCCATTAATATAACTGCAGCCAAGAGATTCTTTGAAGTCATGTGAGCTTATCTATTTCTAAAACAGGTTCCATTTTAAAAGCAGCCAACTGGGAAGAGTGAAAACTGAAATCCACTGTCCCAGGCCTATACATACGAAGGCATAGAAGGCAACACAGAGAAAGACAACAGCATGTCTACATTTCGTTGATACACCTAGAGATGAGTTTCAATGAGCCCTGTTTGATAGAAAGGTGGTGGTGGTGCTGTTTTTGTTTGTTTTAACAGGAGCCTTATCAATTTTTTGGCCTCAATGTTAAGCAATTCGCATGCAACTCTATAGTACTTAATATTTCTAAATTAGTAATTGCTAGATTTTTTTTTCCCTCTTGGAGAAGCATCTACCCTATATACAAGTTAGTTGCTGGCATGACATGGTTCTAAAGTCACTCTGAGGGTAGCTCTATAATTTACATGACTGCTGGAATTTCCTGCAGCAAAGATGTAAATTTTTAAAACAGCTGTATGCACTTTCTTAGGGACTCTTATTGGGACAAGGCTCCCTGACATCTGGGTGGGATCCACAGGTATTTAACATAGCAAACTCATTATCTGAATTTTGTATCTTTACATAACCAAAACAGCAGCATCCGTGTGTAAGAGAAAGGTATCAGCAGGCTTGAGGGAACATAAGTACAAAAAATCTTTAGTGGGGCGGGGGAACCTGGGGGTGTGTGGACAAAAACAGTCCAACAAGGACTGAGCATGTTCAGTGGGCACGGAATAGCAACTGACTGTTGAGAGTGAGCAAAAAAACCTGGGGAAAAGCCATAGAATGGAGTACTCTGGAAGAGAGCATGGCTGGCTGGCTTGCTGGCTGACTTAAACTGTAAATAAAAGCACTCCACACTGCAACATTTTGTTGAGAGTCTCGCTTGTTTTGTCTGTTCTTTGGGATATTTGTTGTGAGAAATATGTCAACAGTAATACTAGGATAACCATATGAAAAGGAGGACAGGGCTCCTGTATCTTTAACAGTAGTATAGAAAAGGGGATTTCAGCAGGTGTCATTTGTATGCATGCAGCACCTGGTGAAATTCCCTCTTCATCAGAACAGTTAAAGCTGCAGGAGCCCTGCCCTCTGGTCACTCTAGTATAGTTCTACAAAAGAGGGCAGGGCTCCTGCAGTTTTAACTATTGTGATGAAGAGGGAATTTCACCAGATGATGCATGCATACAAATGACACCTGCTGAAATTCCCTTTTCTATACAACTGTTAAAGATACAGGAGCCCTGTCCTCCATTCCTTATGGTCACTCTAAACAGTAATCATATCTGCCATATAAAGTGAGAAGCTGCCCTAAATGGGTGAAGAACGCCTGTTCAATGACATGAGGATGATCTGTACTGTATCAAAAAAGGAACACCGGGAGCTGCCTTACACTGAGTCAGACTATTGGTCCATCTAGCCCAATATTGTCAACACTGACTGGCAGCAGCAACCTAGACTTGCAGGCAGGACTTTTTCAAGCTTTACATGGAAATCCTGGGATGTTTTGCATGCAAAGCAGGGCCACTACCACAGAGCTATGGCCCAATAGTCCAAAAGTCTACTGAAGTGTTCGACCAGGCCAGCACAGAATAATTCAATTTCTTTATTGTCCACTGCCAGCTTATAGTGGTTTAACATTTAGGGGCACCGTTAACAATAGAAAGGATATCTTGGGCATTCTACCAAGCAAGTGATGAAATACAAACCTCTATATTAATTTCTGCATTGCTGCTCGGTTTTATCCTGGTTGTTTTTTTATATTGCATTTTGTACTATGTTTTTATACTGTTGTTTGTTTTATATTTTGAATGGTTTTCATGGTTTACATTTTTGTAAACCGCCCAGAGAGCTTCGACTATTGGGCAGTATAGAAATGCAATAAATAAATAAATAAATAAGTCTTAGCAGTGATTTGTGAGCCTTAGTAAAGCTCTCCCACTATGTTAGGATTGCAGAACTTCTTTTAGCCCAAAGGCTGAATGCCATTTTGGAGAAGCTTTCAGGAGCTGCGTTCCAATGGTGGGCAGGCTGGATAGCAAAAGGGGGTGGGGGCAAAGGAAAAAATGACTGAGCCAAAAAATACCAGCTTATTTTGGTTTAAAGTTCATACTGCTATTAACTAAGCCTTAAAAGAGGCATTTTAACCTTTTAGAATGGAGGTGGGTGGCAAATGAAAATCAATCATTGGTTGGAGGAAAGGGAGTTGAGCCATGGGAAGGGGGTATAGCTATCTGTAGAATCCCAGACAACCAGAGGGACCTCAGGTGAACCATTGTTGGTGCCCAGGCCTGAGCTTTGGCACCCCTGCTCTCCTTCTTCCAAACTTCAGGCTCCATACTATTGCCTGATCAACCAAGATCTTATTAAATCTCCCAACTTGTCATTCATCAGCAAGACTGACTGTGCCTGCCAGGCTAAGCAGCTGCAATTTGACTAGGGACTGTCTATATGTCTTCTAAGCCCCACGGTGACTGCAAATCGGTGCTGCATCGGTTATACTACACAACCGCCAATTTGCAATCACCACGGGGTACAAACCTGCATATTTAAAAAGTCAGGCACTTACCCTGACTTTTACTGCTGAAGCGAGGTCACCACAGCCCTTCCGCCATCTGACCTCACTCCAGTGTCGAGGCAGGAACATTCCAGGATGGATGGCAGAAGCTGGGCGAAGGGCAGGGGGTGGGCTGTCGGAATTACCCTCCCACAGCAGCGATATTGTGGGGTTTAGCGGGAAAGCGGCAGCAACGCAGTGCCGTCAAGGCAGGGCCCAAGTAACTTGGGAAGTACAGCTTCCCAAGTATTATGACCAAAGAGACTGCATAAGTGCTCCAAGACCAGGCAAAGGATTAGCCTAAAATGCAACAAAACCAGGCAAAGGATTAGCATTTCTAGTGGGTTGCATACATATAGGAAGGAGAGGATGACATATTAAAATGTGTGCAATAAGCAGTAATGTCTTCTTCATGTTACAAGCCCCTGAGTCATGTCAATAGTCCTGATGAAGTCATAGTACGAATGCTGGCAATTACTTCATTTGTGTCTGACCTCAGAGCATTCATCAAAGGTTGTAAGGTTAACTTGCTTAAACCTCAGATGATACAATGGCAGAAGGCAACAGAAAATTCTGCTTGTTCAGAATTAGATGACTTACTGTGCGTTTATACAAAAGGAAAAGTATTTTTGGTCGTAAAAGTCTTTTTGTCTTGATTTATTTTGTTTCAACCTTCCCTTCTAAGGTAATTGCTAACAGCTTGATTTTGAGGTTCAAGGCTTTTAAAAACCATCACTCACTATTATTTAAAAAGAAGCGCAGCTTATTTTTCACTTCTACAGGATTACTGACAGATTTGGAAAAGGCATAAATTGGACCCTTGTCTGTTATGGAATGATTCAACTCCCACTGAAACCAACAAGACTCTTTTGTTATTATTCTTCACAACACCAATAGAACATCAATAAAAGGCGGGAGATTTCCCAACAACTTCAATGAGTTTGGGGTCAAGCCCTTATTCATATAACACTTTCAAGATGCACTCTCTTAAATCAGTGGTGAGATTATCCATGGCAGGTAGATGCATTAAATGAACTCTCTGCAAAATGAAGCAAGTGCTGAAAAAAAAGCACTCAGTTTGTAAACACTCCAGATTATTCCACAAAGGTGCATATATATTTCTTAGCTCTCCTTTCTGGTAATCCTACAGTTTTACATGGAGTAAATCCTCTATTATCTGGACATCTTTAATCCTAGTTCTTCCCCAGCAGGCTTCAGCTACTCTTAAAGTCCAATATTACAACTACTACAGAGGTACTGAACTTCTACTGTATACAGGAGCTGACACACTATATAAACAAGATCACACCATTATACTCTGCACTGATTAATCTAGAATAACTCCCACCCTTTGTTCTACTACATATACTATATTTAACACTATATTGTGACACCTTCAATCATATTAATCACATAATGGTGCCAGAGAATTACAAGCAAGGTTGCTAATTTTATTACTAGCCTCGCTCCTGAGCCTGTATCTGACGTACGAAAATTTAACAAAGGAAGCTTCTTCCATTACTTAATCTCTGTACTAGGAAAGGCTACATCTATTACATTTTTGCACATCAGGCTGCTGTTAAAGACACAAAACAAGGGCCAGTGACAAAGCTGGAAACCATCATAGCTTTCTAGAGACAGAGAAATTCCACATGAGATGAGCATATTAGGGTTGCCAACTTTTCAACTGAAATTCTAACTTTAACAGCAGCTTAGCCACAACATTCACAGTTGAGAAAGTTCATCTCTATGCGGTGAAACACTTTGCCTACTGATTTCTGCATATCACGCTGCTTTTAAAGGCGTAAGAGCAGGCTGGGCTATGTGGCCATTTTTCCTGGTCAGTTGGCCACCCTAGAGCATATATTGGTAAAGCATTTCTCCCTATCTCTTTTATTCAATCAACTCAGCACGGTGTTAGGGAAATACACATGTAAACGACCACAAGTAATTGCGCAAAAATAATTGTAAAATTAGTCCTAGAAGCATAACCTGATGCAATTCGTTTAATGTCCTGACCATGATCCCAGTTCCAGAAGAGTTAATCAACCATTGCAACCTCTTAATCAGAGTAGTGAACTAATGATCCTATTTCTAAGTAATACCAGCCCAATAAGGCTCTCAAAAGGTAGTTAACATCACTTTGGTGGAAAGGCATGACAAGTGCAAGTTCTAGCAGTGAGTAATGCATCATTCATGCCCCCTCTCGTTCTGACATTTTAACGTTATCTTGTTTTACTGTGTCGGCCTAACACTGCCACTGCTGGCAAATTAAACTGTGAACTTACAAAGTGGGTGGCAATAAATACAAATTATGAGAGTTCAAAAGATGTCCCTGGAGGTGTACTGCCAGACATGGAATGTCTTTGGCTTTTCTGTCACATAGCAATAGACAAGACAAAGTGTAGCATGAGCTGAAGAGGGGGGGGGGGGGAGAATTAACCACACGATGATGAAAAATGAGATGAGAAAGAAATGGATAAAGGGAGAGAGGCAAATAAAAAGGAAGGTTTAAAGAAAGGATGAGGCGAACAAAAGAAGAGCATACCCTTGAAAATATAAACATCACTCTGCCATTCACCTTGCAAAATGAAAGCTATGCAAATCAGGCAACAACAAATGCCTTCTTGCAGCAGAGACCCTCTCTCTCTCTCAAAAAAAGTGCTGTCAGTGTTATAACAGAAAAGAAGAAGTGCTCATGATGAAGAGATGGCGGAGCAGAAAGGGTAATGGGTAGCATTTACAGTTACAAAAATGCCATCCTCACACAGTCACAGCTGTGACGATGGAGGCAGGGAATTTCCACCTAAGGGCCCGTTTTATGCATGAAGACCATTTCTACACAACTGTGGATGTTTGGGGTGAAGAGAAATGAATGTTTCGCTACATGTTACTTGTTTGACAGGAAGGCTGTGGGGGAAGCACGAGTGCTGGGATAGCTCTGTTAAGGGGTAGTTATATAAAAGGGAGAAGAACTCATAATAGTGGCTGTAGCGAGGGAAGAGAAGACTTCAGCATGGCGTTCCTTACGCTATATTTGCCTCTCAGGAGAACTGCTAGCAATGCTTTTACACATGTTTGTGCTTAAGTGTGACCTGGCGGAGTAACGGCCACTTTAAAAGCTGGAAAAGGGAAGGGAGTTCCAATTCCTTTCATGGCAGTTCCAACCACAAACTTTGAAAATACGAGCCCCAGCCCAGTACATAAAGGTCATGAGATTATGTCAAAATAATGTTTCATGAGAGATGTTTAGGTGGTTTTAGGCCTAATAGCAGTTTTGCTTCCAAATGTCATATCAAAAACGTAACCGACATAAATGATTTTTTTTAAAACTCCCATGAGGTCCGCCATGTACCATCCCTGCAGGCTTGTGAGAAGGCCTTGAAAAGATATTATTTTACTGTAGCCTTCTCGTGATATGGGTACTGTTGTTGCTGCTGTTGCCATAGTTGCTGCTGGTTTTAGAGCTGGCTTTTATTGTTTTTAATTGCTATTT
Source organism: Anniella stebbinsi (assembly GCA_029215795.1). Lineage (NCBI taxonomy): Eukaryota > Metazoa > Chordata > Lepidosauria > Squamata > Anniellidae > Anniella > Anniella stebbinsi. The sequence goes on from JARDYH010000005.1 coordinate 101,095,469, forward strand.
TATTGCGTTTATGTTTTATTGCTTTTAATATTTTAACTGTTTTTATGTATTTTATTGTTGTAAGCCACCTTGCAAGGGCTTCTGCCCTGAAAGGCAGCCGAGAAATTTATTTTAAAAAATATTTTCAAATAAATAACATTACATAAATAAATTTTAAAATTATTTTTAAAAAAAAATCAAATACCATATGTAATTCTATTATAATGCACAGCCCTCCTTTAAAACTGTAATGTGGAGTGCTCCATTTACTTTGATGGGGCTTCAGCAAAGGAAAAGATTTATTAATCAGTATGCTTACTCTATAAAATGGGCCTACATAGAAACCCTTGGGATGTCTTATTGTAAAAGGTGATCCCTTGCTATTCATGGGTCCTATTGAAACTTCTCCTAAGATTTTTTTTTCTTAGCAGATGAGCATTCTACTTGATCAAGGAAATCTTAAACTTGATTTCTGCCAAACAAGTGCACGTGAAAGCCCCTCAGTTATGGCATTAGAGCTATATGGGATGGTGCCTCTACGTGTACACAGAGATGCAGACATTGTGGCATATACAATGGATGCAACCTGTTAATTCTGTACATTTAATCTAGAGCCACTTTTGAAGAAATAAGGTGAATATCAATTTAACTGGCTTTATAGCTTCTCATTGTCTTCTGAGAAATCGGGCTGGATTGTATGATACTTCTCCTCTGATCTGGGCCAATACATGGAGGGGAGCAGCTCTGCATGTACATCCAGAGATGGAATTTCCAAATTGCACCTACATGCAGACAGTTCAATGTGCATAGGCAGGTCTGGCCCAAGACATTGATCTGCCTGAGGTGACGGATAAGACAGCACCCTCCTATATCCCATGTACAAAAGCCGACCGGCCTGGCAGTTCAATACTGGCAACAGGATGGCATTCTCCTCTGCATCTGAGGACAGCGGGCTAGCTTGGAAGACACAGTGCAGGATCTATGGTGCACACAGCTCTGTCTTCTGCACCTCACCACTGCTCACTACCCAACAGCATCTAACACCTGAGACAACTACATCACAAAGGTCAATGGGACAGATGGTATTGTACATAGGTGAAAATCAACAACATTATTTTCATCTATCTGACTTAAACTGGGTGTGCAAAAGCAGCATTTATATGTTCCAGTTTTATGTATTCATGTTGAGCTAGGGATAGTGCACCATGGGTGGGAGGAGCTGCACATATTCCATTCATTGGGCTAGATTGGGGTAAATTTATCATCCAGCCCAGCTTATTGTGTATGTACAAGAAGGTCAGCAGGTTTCCTTTCCATTCTTCATTTCATTTAAAAAAAGAATGCTACCTATTGTTTCAGGTCACCTCCAGCCATAGCTTCTTTAAATCATGCAAGTAAAACTATGGAGGGCAGAAAATGGTAGGAAAAGGAAGGGGGTTGAAGATGGAGATGAAGAGAGGAACTATGGAAATGCACACATTCTTTTCATAACACCATTTTAAAATTTCACACTTCCATTTCTACAAGAACCTGGGTTCAACTTGCTCTGAGAACACAGTCAAGAGCCTAAGAGTGTAAACACTGACGGTATTTTCTTAATCCCTCAAGCTACATCGTTATACTACAGCTTTAATGAATGTAGCAGAGGCAAACCTTTTGTAATTTTCCTCCCTTTCCTCAGCAAGATAAACCTTATGAAAGCAATTAATGGGGTCAGAAGAAATCTGATTTTTAATACCTCCAATCCACAAGGCTTACCAAGCCTAGTCCAGCTCCACTAATGAATCTTATAAAATATTTTATCTTCTCCTCCCATGGTCACAAACCACTCACATGAGGCTTGAAAATCATAATAATATCTTCCCAAAGTGCAGATATCACTCAAGCCCATACACAGTATTGCTCTGTTTATTCTCCCCCATAAACCATTGGTTTCATCAAAACTCATTAGCATCACCTGTGTTAATTACACTAGCAAACCAATCAACAGCTCCTTCTTAATTAGGTTTTCTTTATTAAAGCCGGAAATTGCCAAGGAGACAAAAGTCAACTGGGGAAATTATACGAAAACTAGTGTTTATGCCAAATTGCCACATGCAGGAAAAAAATGACAATAATAAAAGGAAACTGGGTTTGTTTACAGGAATAGGAAACAATAATAATTTTCAAGGTCACTGGCACATTTATTAATTATCCCCTGCTACATTTGGTTGTAACAGTCAAGGCATTAAACAAGGCACTTGGTTTATAGGAAGTTTGGTTCACAGTTTGGTTTGCCATAATGACTGGATGTCATGGTTTTATGCCATAAACAAGACTCTAGAATTTGAGGAAATTGGCACTAAGTTCATGTGAAACCACCCAGAGTAATGTGGATGATCAAAATATTACCGTTAAGTGAAAAGTTATGAGAATGCTGAACATTCCCTCTTGAGGAAACAAGGAATATAAGAACATTCCAGACGGACTCCATGAATAATATCTGAGGGCCTGTTCATTCTGCAACTCTCTGCTCATGGTGTAGTAACACTGTATGGAACACAAATTCGATTAAGCAGAATAGGGGTGGTCAAGTGAGGCTACGGCTGATTGGAGCTGTAAGCCATAACCAGCCCTAGTCAGCAGAGCCAATAATGAGGGATGATGGGAGTTGTAGGCCAAAACATTTAGAGGGCCACAAGTTGCCCACCCCTGAAGGAGAACATCTACTATCCAAACTTTTGTTTTTGCTTACCATTTTTAAAAATGTATAATGGAAGTTCAGCTATGGGTCTGCAAAGCATATGACCCACCAAGCTTGATGTATCCCACCAGTCATGTATGAGGGTGCCCCCCCCCACCAGGGATTTGCTAAATTTCTGCCGCCTGCTTGTCAAACAGCTGGAAGACCACAATACATGGCTGCTGGGTTGTGCATGGCTTTGTGGTCACGCTTGTGAGTGAGGCTGGGAAGGAAGAATGCAAGGGCAGATTCAATGACTGCAATAATTCAAACGGAAAAACAACATTTTGAACTTGAACTGCAAAGCTGCAAAAGAACACATGACGCAAACAGGATCTGGCATCATAGCTTAGTTTTGCTTTTCTAATACTTTCTGGTTCATAGTTTCTTCAACACTTTGTCCTGCTCTTGTCATGTGTAAGTTGTGGACTCTTGAGAGAAAGGTTTGGTCGGCTTTGTTTGTCACTCCATCCTGTGCCATAATAGATATAGGCCGTTTCTACGCCAGGCTGTTTGCCTGGGATCGCCCTCCTTCCCTTCCTGTGCGCCGATGGTGTGTATCAGGTACTTCCGGGATCGCCCTCCCTCCCTCGCTCCCTCTACACCCCTATGATGTAGAAAGGACCCTAGTTAGCCACCATTCATGCTTAAACATCTACATCACCTGTACCAATGTCATAATAATTTGCAGGTTCCTAAAGAATAAGCCTTGAACCCAAACTACACCCATTTTGACAGCAGTCACATTTTACATAGCCAGCCACCAGGGTCAGATTTGGAATTCACAGGTCCTATTCGGAGGTGGCCTCAAAGGTTACCACTGTAATACATCATCCCTAAATCAGCAAAGGGCAAACTCTGTGCAGAACAGTTTTCCTGCATGTGGCTCACCCTCTCCCCACATGCAAAGTGCTGCTGTAGGAATGCAGAAGCTTTCATATCTGGCACCTGTGGCACAGGTAGGTCCAATCCATCTATCTGCACATAATGGGCCTGTTCAGACAACACACTAAGCCATGGTTAGACCACTAACTCTTTTGCAACAAATGGTTAGTGAGCATGTTTAAACCGTGGTTATGTAGCCACCATGGTTAGGAACAGTTCATATAACACGCTAAGCCATAAAGTTTAGCTCAAAATGCTTAACTATTGTGGCTTAGCATGTCGTCTAAACAGGGTCATAGTAACAGACTGCATGCCTGCTGTTATGCTCATGAAGTCATGAATACTGTTGTGTTCACTCCCTAGCAGTCTTGGCAATTATCTTTCACTTTAATAATAAAAAGTAATATATTACCAGCAACATAAAACAATGGGAATGAAAACTGACAATAGTGGTTTAAAACCTTGGCTAGTTATAGCCAGTGTAAATCATGCAAGTGGAGTTACTGGGCATGGAACTGTCACCTTCCATATTGGCATTTCCCCCCCCCCCCCCCAATTATATTTGTTTGAAAAAGTTACTGCTGGAAAAAAATCTCTATGCTGAGGAATCAAATTTTTCAGCTACCAATTGTTGATCTCTTAAATTAGATTCAAATTAAAATGTGACCATGGCCTCACCCTTCTGATGAGTTCCCTGCCAACCAAGAAATCTAGAAATCATCCAGCCAGCTCTCCTGCATTTCAAGTAATTTTACACTCGAGCATTCCATAGCGTGTTCAGCACTTCCTTCTAAGCATTACCTGTTGTAGATAGGTTACATCTGGCTAATTCAAGCTTCATGGATCACTAGTGGGATTTGATTATAACAATAGCGTAAGCACCTAGTGCACAAAAAGGATAATGTAATTAGGATAAGCTCCACACCAAATCTAAAATGTTTGCTGTTACAGTCTCCTTTTTCTTGGAGGAACAAAATTAACTGCTTAATGTCTATTGGCAAGAGATTTTTTTTTAAAAAAAAGGCCTTGCTGGTACTACATTTCATCATTTTATTTTAAATATATATTTTGCTTTAGTATTATTTTTGTTTGCCAAACTCAGTTTTGGTACATCTGAATATATTCATATATGACCAATCCAAAATTAAAGTATTTTTACTTTCAGACATTTAGTTTTTAGCCAATGGTTGTAATTTATTTTCAGGCACATACTTTTAAAACAGCATTCATTTATAATTTTAAGAGTAGTGACCAGTCTAAGGGAGCAATCCTATGGCCCCTGGACTGTATCTGAGGGGCCATATGATACTTTGGATTCCCAGGTCCGAGACTGGAGACAGTACTCCAACCCTGGTGGAGGGAATCAAAGCTCTGCCCCCACTTCTACCTCCCCACCACAGCCTATGAGGAAAGAATTGTGGGAAAGAGACCTCGGAAAGGAGAGAAGCGGGCGGAGAGGGGAAGAGTCTGGAGAGGCCAAGATAAGAGTTATCCCAAGGCTTTCCCAGCCTCTTTCCTTCCCCCTCCAAAACCCCATCACTGGAAGGCAAAAAAGCCCCTCCAGTGAAAAATGCAGGGTAGAAGTACCGCTCTGCATAAGATAACCCCCAAGTTCAGAGGCTTACAATCAATGCAATAATATTGCGCCCTAGATTGTCTTTGTTTTAAAATATATAACCATTTAAAACATCTACATTGTTGACTTTTAGATGTCTCCTCAGGACCCATCTTTTTGCATGGCTTTCCCTGGGCTGTGATCCTGCCTGTTACTGCTACTGTTTTATTGCTGACCAATGATTATTTTATTGTTGTTTTAATGTTGATATTGTCATTACGTTCAGCGCTTACAGCATTTTGTTGCGAAGCAGTATATAAATCTGTGAAATAAAGGAATGATGCTTTGCTGAGGCACTAGTGCAATGTTTATCTGGCTGCATGCAAGTCACACCTCAGGGAAAGCCTGTGTAAAGAGATGGGTCCTGGGAAGACATCTAAAAGTCAAGACTGTAGATGTTTCTGTATGCAATTGAGCAATGGATTTGAGTTGGGAGGGAATCTGTAAGGGGGCAATTTAACTAAACTGAACATTTGCTGTGACCTGAGGTGCTTCTGGGTGGAGAGGATTGTTGGCTAGAAAACCTAACCAATCATTGGCAGAAAGTGTTCAGATGAGATGGAGTCATGGTGGGAATAATTTCTACATTTTGAAGCACTCTTTAACATCCCTTGGTTCCAAAGTACACACACAGTTGTTTCAGTGGTTTTTAAGGAAAATGTAGTAGCCAAGCTGGGGGAAGAGAGAGGTTGCCTGAGAAGCTGATAGCAGTAGCGGTCCTGGGGAAGTGGTGGTTATCACTTTCCTTTCAGACTGGTTTTGTGCAATCAAAATCTATCCATCCATAAGAGTTCCCCAATTTCTACCAATTCATGAAAAAACAATTAATCACCCTATCTTGCACCACCCCCACCCCCCACACATCACAGTGCTCATGCTACAATCAACTTCCCCATGACTGCATTCCCCTAAGATAAAAAAGTGACAACAGAATGCACAACAACACTGGATCATACTTGCAGCAACACTGCAAAGTTGTCATATACAACACTTTCTAAGCACCTTGTCCTCCCAGCAATATGCATATAACAAGACTGGGCTACTTTGCAAAGCTGGCATAACCCATGCTCTCAGCCACAACATCACCCCAGTATGGCCATAATAATAGTGGGCTCCATTTGCATTGGTAGGGTAATGTTTTTAAATGTTTACAAATTCAACGTTACATGAATGGACTTCCACTTGTACAATGGGAATTTCCCTTCCCCTTCCCCCTCCTGCAGCCCCCCATATGGCCCCAAAGCTGCTCTCAAGGGGTCTTTAACGCTCCGGAGCAGATCTGGGATAGCAGCAAGGTGCTGCAATGTGGTGTGGAAATTTGATCTGCTAGAGCCAGAACAAAACCACTAAATATAACCCAGGAGGGGGGAAAAACCTTTTTTTTTTTTGCATGGCATTAGATCCGAGTTAGAAAGAGCTTGAACTCCTGTCTTTACTGGTACCTTTTATTTTGGGGGATACAATACCACACAGTGGATGTGTCACTCTGACATTAAGGGAAACATTTAAATGTAATCATAGCTTTGACTTCACTCATCGATGAAAAACCTGACTGGCGTTGCAGGCTTGTTCCCCACAAAACAGTTGGGCATTATAGTGCATGCTCATTTTGCCTCATATCTCTGATTTTCCAAGGGCTAGAGACCTTTTTTATTTAAATGAAAAAGGAAAAGGAAAGGAAAGGAAAGAAAAGCTGAGAATCTACGCCTGCTAATCATGCAAATGGTGCAAACAGAGCCAATTTAGCAATATTGATTTCCATTATAATTATATAGGATTAGGATGTTAATAGATGAAAATTTGGCACTTTTATTCCTGCACATCTTCATACAAGCATTTCCTTACGTCTAATAATAAATGTGCATGCAGCCTCTTTATTGATGGTCTTACTTTCTTATTCAGCATGCATGACCTACAATCAAAACCCTTGAAAGCTAGCTACCATCATCTTAAGTATCCCAGCTATTACCCAACTAGTATTTCATATTTAGTAGACATACACAGATGTGTTTTTTCCCCTGTGAGAGGCATGATATAAACAGCAAACAAGAAAGAAAAAAAATGATTATTTAGCTAAATTGCACAATCTAATTGTATGGATTTTAAATGGAACAAGTAGAAAAAGATTATCATCATATAGCACAGCAGTATACTTTTACACAAAGTATATCTTCTCCAATTAGAGCAACAATGAAAGTATTTATTGCCCGTACGGTGAAGATTAAAATCCTCTACAAGGAGATAGTGAAAATTCACACCAATGCATTAAACAGGCAATCAAGTTTATCAGATCCAGAAAGGTGTTCTCAGAAAATTACTCACATACTAAATACCTTTGGTAGGATATAGCATAACAACATTGTTAAGGTCCTCAATGAAGCAAAACTTGATCAAAGTTCAAATCCTTGTTCAGCCTTTTCCTTACTGTCCCTCATCTGGAAGCTCCATGAACACATGGAAACTCAGATGTGAATGGTATTCCTAAATACACAATTTCTTTCCTATTGACTTTAACATCACTGAATAGCTGCACATGCACAGTTGATTTCATGAGGGGAGCTGCCTCTGATACTATAATCAGTGGGAAAGTCCACATGCACCGCTACTTTCTGTACACACAGAGCTTTCAGCTGGAACCACTGCCTACCTTTGGACAAGGCACTATACTGCAGCCTCAGTTACCTCATCTGTAAAATAGAAATGATTTTCACAATTTAAAAAGAGCCTACATCATTTTCGACATGGAATGCATTGTATACACATTTCATAATAGTACATTGAAGTAAAACATCCAATCACATTGATTTTTTGGAATCCTTTGCCAAAACCTCGCACACTGTACAATCCATGTTATAGACTGAGGGAGAGGTAGGGGAAATTGCTGTCTCAAAAATTAAGTGGAAATGCTAACCTTGTCAAATTTGGCAGGCAAACAAAGGGAAAAGAAAGCTCTACATGGCTCAGCCTTTCCATGGGTTAACTGGCATTTCTAATACTTTTCACCTAGGTTGACTTGACAGATGCCTAACCTTAGCTACTGAGCGGAGACAGCCTGATGGGCCTTGGCCATACAGGGGGAAAATTTTTGATGCTTCCCACTTATGACATGATTGATTTTCTTTCAGCGGCCCTTCACTTTTGGATGTGGCGAAGGCTGCCTGGCTGAGCCCCTGCGCGCCCTGACCTCGACATATGGCCGCTGTGAGGCTGAAAACTGATGACGGCAGAAACCTAAAAAATCAATAGGCCCTGTCAGTCAGTGGGGAGGCAAATGTCTCTTAAAAACCCAATCACGACATGTACTTGCTGCATGGTGTGCATCCACTGCACACTTGAGAACACACTGAATTTCCGATTTTTATTTAATCTGTGTTCTTCTTCCTCTTTTAAACTTCTTTGCTTATCTATTTATTCCTTCATGTTTAATATAGCAACGAGAAGAGAACAAATGATCTTGTTAAAGTCGGAATCCTCATGATACTAACAAGCGGAGGGGATACTCCATGGAAGCTAAATAAAGAGCACCTTTCACACGCCAGCATAAACACTGACACTGTTATTTTAGACATTATCTGGTATAAATTTAGAGATAAAGGAGTTTGAGAGTCTGAAAACATATGAGCATGGAACTGCTTTAATTCAATTTGTGGTGAGGCAAGTATTGTTTGGTTTGCTTTTTAAAAATGTATGACAACCCTGACTGCATTGTTTTTCATTTTTCTTTTTTGCGTTAGCATTTCCTGATACTGGGTTGTGATGACTTGGAAAACAGAATGGTGAGCCCAGCCTTTAGACATGCTGTCTGTCTTGTGTCCTACAGATACTGTTCCAAGGCAGACAACACCTTTCAAACTGGGATCACAGATCACAGGTTGGTGTAGTCAACACTAAAACAAAACAAAACAAAGTTTAAAAAGTGAAGAGGGAAGGAAAATGCACTAAAATTCTCCAGTTTCTCTGTGGCCTAGTTCTCATACTGAGATGGTCAACCTGCGACTGTTCAGGCTGCAAGTGGGAAAACCAGAATACAGCACAGGCTAAAGGAGATGGAGGATCACTCACCTCCCTCTATCCTAGCCTATTCTCTGCTAGGAGACACAGACATGGCATGAGTTATTTAGCTGAAGCTCTCCCCCAACCCTCAGTGGTGCTGCGAGGGTTGGACTATAGGGCAGTCGTCGAGGGCCCTGCAGCCCAGAGGGATCCCAAATGACAGTGCTGACAGTGGCACTTGCTGATCTCCCTTGTGTGTGCTTTTAATTTTAGACAGAGTCAGGTGCTATATGGAGCTATGCTCCTGGTGTGCCTACTGCCTTCTTTCCCCAGAGGACCTTTAGGGACTGAAGATGGTAAAGTGACAGGAGCTTCACTCTGGCCTCTAAAACTGTTTTTAGAAAACACTCACAAAAGATGTTGGACTATCACTGTCAACACTATCATTTAAGTAGGCTGACCATATGAAAAGAAGAACCAGGCTCATGTAACTTTAACAGTTGTAGAGAAAAGGGAATTTCAGCAGGTGTCATTTGTATGCAGTTAGTTCCTGGTGAAATTCCCTCTTCATCACAACAGTTAAAGTTGCAGGCACTATACTAGAGTGACCATATACAAAAGAAGGCAGGGGCCCTGCAATTTCAGGAACTAATTACATACAAATGACACTGGCTGAAATTCCCTTTTCTCTACAACTGTTAAAGTTACATGAGTCCTGTCCTCCTTTTCATATGGTCAGTCTAATTTAGGGGCTCTCCAGGCCACTAAAACCACCACCTCCTACACACACACACACACACACACACACGGTAAGTGGAAAGGCAAGGAGAAAGGGAACAAACTAGTTTTGTTTCCTTAAAAAAAAAACACTTTTTCCAAAGGCTCAGGGGGCGCAGGATGGTGTGGATAGGATGAGAGAAAACCAGGCAGCAGAGCTAGGCTAGGCCAGAGGGCATATGCCCAGGGCCCCTTCAAACTTCGCAACATCAGACTGCCCAGGGCTGGAGAATTTGCTTCTTTTATTTAATATGTTTCTATACCGCCAGCAGAGCTTCCATGGCCACCTCCCCGCCAATGCCTCACTCCCAGGAAGTATCATGTGGGCAGCACTTCGGGGAGCTCTTCCAGGTACTTTCTTGCTACAAAGTGGGGCACAGGGGAGGTAGGTGGTGACGCTAGCTGCTCTGAAGAGCCGCAACAGCTGCTCGGCTGCTGCAGAATTTTGCTGTGGCACAAGAGTCACCAGTGGGGCTCTCCAGAGCAGACACACTCTTACCCTGTGCCTCACCTTGAGAGGCATTGGGCAGCTGCAATACCTGGACCTACGGCCTTCCCAGCAGCGGGGCACACTGGATCTGCCAACCTTCCAGATCCACCACATGAGGCAGAAAATTCACCCCACCTCACGGCTCAGCCAGCCCTGCCTCAGATGGCGGGGAGACCTGGAGGAGAGCTTTTGAAGATGAACTCAAGGCACGAGCAGGTTGATATGGCAGGAGGCATTCCTTCAGGTTCCTGGATCCTATGCCATGTAGAGCTTTAGAAAGAAGCAGCAGCACTTTTAATTGTGCTCAGAAATGGACCAGAAGCCAGTGAAGTGCTTTTAGTACTGATGAAATTTGATCCCACCCACCTGATAACTCTATTTTGAACCAACTGAAGTTTCTGAAAAGTCTTTAAAGGCAGTTGATATTATTATTATTATTATTATTATTATTATTATTTACACTTACATACCGCACCATAGCCGAAGCTCTCTGGGCGGTTTACAAAAATTAAAAAGATTGAGCATTAAAAAGACAATATACAAAATTTTAAACCATAAACATAAAACAGCTGTCATTAAAACACTTTAAAACGTTTTAACTGTTAAGCCTGGCCACAATGTCAATCAAAACCTCAACTTGAGCTGTTAAAATGCCTGGGAGAAAAGAAAAGTTTTGACCTGGTGCCGAAAAGATAACAGTGTTGGTGCCAGGCAGGCCTCATCGGGGAGGTCATTCCATAATTGTTGTACAGTTCCATGTACAACATATCACAATAGTCAATCCTAGATGTTACTAGAGCATAGATACCTGAGTCCAGCCAATCTCTGTCCAAGAGAGGCAGCAGCTGGTGCACAAGCCTAATGAAAGGCACGCCCTGCCACAGTGACTATTTCAAGCCCCATATACATTGTGAAGTAGTATAGCCCAGATCTGTGGGTTTACCACCCCTGTGAGAAAGACTGATACAACAATCGTGTTTCCAGAGTTATTCTGGATGCCCTCGTTGGCTGAATTCGGACGACACAATAAGCAACCGGGGGGGGGGGGGGGGGAATCGTCAGGTGTATTGACTATCGTGTCGTCCAAATGCTGCCATAGTCAACTCAGCGCTGATCCTAATCCACACCACAGTTGATTATTTATTACCATGTTGTGTTGGGAGTACCCCCTAGATGAACAACTGTAAAGTTGATTATTACCCCACCATTGACTATCGTGTTGTCTAAATTCAGCCTATGTTTATCCAAGCTGCACTGAGGCTGTGTTATCTTAGCCCACATCACCTTCTTCACACTCTCATTTCCCCCTGCAGTCATCACTTGGCTCCCATTTCTCCTAGTTCATCTGAACCTGGCATTTTTCAAATTGGCAGGAGATGAAGCAAAGGGTGCCCAGACTCTTATATGATGCCTCCTAAATAGTTGACATTGGCAAATCCTCTCTTTCCTTTGATTGACCTGATCTCCTTGCCACCTAACCATCGCTTGGGTACTACAATAAGTAAAATAAAAACAGAGAAAAATGCTGCTGCTGAATGCAGGTTATTAATTTGTAACAATTCCGTAATATTTGAAAAGATGCAGACAGAGCTTTTCAGAGACAGCAGCACAAAGAGGACGATATATGGATATAGATAAATATTCCTTTTCTTAATTGTTTTTTCATCTTTGCCAGTTTCTTTTGGGGTTCTCTTTCTTTCTTTCCAGAGATGGACCAAGTTAGGAAGATAGAAAGTTGCCTTAAACGGAGTCAGATCATTAGTCCATTTAGTTCAGAGATGGCAGCATAAAGTGGTTGATATATAGGAATATAGATAAATATTCCTTTGCTTAATTGTTTTATTCATCTTTGTCTGTCTCTTTTGTGGTTTTCTTTCTTTCCAGAGATGGACCAAGTTAGAAAGCTAGGAAGCTGCATTAAACCGAGTGCGAGCATTGGTCCATTTGGTCCAGTATTGTCTATTCTGACTAGCAGTGTCAAAATAGATCCAATGAAATCTACTTTTATGAAAGCCATACCTTCTATCAAGTGTCAAGGGAAATGTCTAGCATCCTAAATTACAGATGTATTACCAAGTTACATGAAATAATAATAATAATAATAATAATAATAATAATAGACTTCAAATAGTGTGGGTTTTTTTAACGGAGCAACTAAATAACTTCTGGCCTTGGATTTTCAAGCTAAGACCAATTAAAGGTTTCTTTACTACTGAAAGCTTGACAAGCCCACAATTTCATCCTGTTGCAGTGGGTGTGGGTGTGTTTTAATGTAATATTAATGAGCCAGGATGGAGGGTCATAAAAAGTGATAGGTTTTTGCGATGGTAAATTATAAATCGGTATTGATTTTTCCCGGCACTAATGCAGCCAGCTTATTGTAAGACACCACAGGCAAAGTGCACTTTATCAGATTAGGCTGGAGCCTCGTATCAAATATACATGAGGAAAAGGATGCATTTGTGAGTTAGACTCGACTTTTTCTTTAATAAAAAAATGTATTTTTTTAAAGAAAAGAAGTGCAAAAATACTGAGAGGTTCTCAATAATATTGCTGAAGGATTCCAAACACCAGTAAATGGATCTCACTATTTTTATGTGAAGAACAAAAAAACCCCTAATATGATATATAGAACTGATGGTATACAAACATGAGCACACACATGTGAAACGAACAATGTACAAAAACCTATACCAATTGTATATAAATGGTCAGATTTATAATGATTGATATACATATCAGAGCTATCTCAGTCCTACAAACAGTGAGATTTGAGCAGCCTAACCAACCATGTATTGGATTTCAGTCCTACTGCATATATAAACGGTGATACAAAGACATGAACCCTAAGAAAAATGTTTTAAAATTTGTTAAATTTTAGATAAATAGATCAGCTCCCTTCCTAGTTTTTGTTTATTCCAAAGTGTTGTGGAAGGGAAACTGATCTGGATTTAATCCCTCCTCCCCAGCTGCAATCCTCCCAAGTCACGTCAGTTTGTGAGCTTCTTTTATATTATTGGTAACTGCTGCATCAACGGGGGAGGGGAGAGGAGGCAGAAAGTAAGGGCTTCATTAAAATTTGGATAGACTCAATCTAAGCCTAATTTGGGCATTCAACCCCCTACATGATTCGCTGCCTCCCCGTCCTTGCTATGCCCCAACAACCTATCCCTGCCATTTTTGTTACGTTGGAAAAGGGGAGCTCTGAAACAGGGAAATTGTTGTACAACTCATTGAGCAGGGTTGTCAATCACACAATGAGCCCACACACGTAGCGCAGGCTCCTTGCTTCAGGCCTTTTCTTCCAACACGTGGAAGGTGGGGCCATGGTGGGGGGTGGAAGCAAGCACAGCTCTGCTCTCCCCATCTCAAGAGATTGGGATCTTGAGGGAGTTAAAAGCCCAAATATGGCTTTAGCCCCTGGTTCATTCACTGTATTTATAACTGCATAAACTATTTGCCAGCAAGCTTGAATTAGTACATTCACACTTTGTAATGATTACAATCAGTTATCAATCATTATCGTGAAAACAGAAAACATTGCTCCAATTGTGGGCGGGATGACAGCCCACTAATTTTCAGCTGGGCTGTAATCCATCCCACTTTTTTTCAATGGAAGAGAAGGTGGAAGACGCTCTATTTCCATCTTCTAGCTTTGCCCATGACAGAGCTGTCTGTGGAGCTGGAAGGGAGAGGCAGGCATCTGGATAGACAGCTTCCTCTGCCTCCAAGGTCTCTGCCTCTCCTCAGCTTGGGGCTTCAGTTGATGAGGAAGCTGCCTTTGCAAATCCCTGCCCCTCCCAGTTTCTCAAATAGCTCTGGCCTGAGTACGGTGACTTTTCACAATACTGGTGTAAAGCTGCTCTGTGGTAGCATCCCAGGATAGTTTTACATCCATTGAAAAGAAGGGGCATGAAAAGAAGGGGCACTTGAAAAGAAGTGCTCAAATCTGGCATACTAACCAAATATGAACACTGGAAAAAACAATATGTGCAAGGCAGCAAAGTTTTGTAGCAGTTCAAACACCACAGTAACATTCTAACCCCCTAAGGTACTTAAACTTTCAGCCAAAATTGAGTGAAGTGAATGGCTTTAAAATAATTTATTGCAATTTTTTAACAATACAAAACATAAGGAAAAGAGAAGAACAGAAAAGAAAAAAGGCTGTAGTTACATAGATTCGAATATATTACTTTTGATACATGCGTATGAAATGTGTGTATTTGTGCATATATGAAAATACATCTTTCTAAGAATGATACATAAACTGCAAGAAAAGCAGACCAAATGTCCAAATAATTATCCAAAATTAATAATATGACAGCCAACAGTATTTGGAAAGAACCATAATGTAAACAATAGACAATGCAGCCTGAGAGGTGGTGGTTGTCTGTATGGAATCAAGATTAGGTTTCCTTCTCTGCAAACTACCAGAATTGTATATGATCCATTACATTTCTTATCTTACCAAAGCACTATGCCAGCTAGAAAGCTCTACTCACATAAGGTGTTTTTGCTAAATTGTGAGCACAACCAGAAGAAAAGACAACAATAAGGAAATCCACAAAGAAAGATCTATGTGCACCTACTAGCACTCAAGTCAAAGTAGACCCTAAATGTGGCCCTCAGACATTCATTTATTTGTCCCTCCCCACCAAGCTCTGGCCAAAACAATAAAGCAGGTATTCTGATAAGACCACCCATGGTGTACAATTGTACAGGACATATGTTTTCTCTGGTGAGTAAACGTTATATTCTGCTTGCTGCTGCTCCCTGTCATAGATCTTCCTTACCCCCACATCACTTCAACATAACCATTACTCTCAGGAGTATGTCGTGATTTGGGAGAAGCTGGATCTGACAGCACATGTACACCCATCTTCTGCCCAATATACTGTGGTGCTTGGTCATCAGATCCATATTCATTATATCCACATTGGTTCCCACCCGTGTACACAGAAGCATCAGGACAAAATGACTCACACATCCACACAACATCTTTCCTCCCAACAAAGTGAATTATAGAATCATAGACTAGTAGAGTTGGAAGGGGCCTATAAGGCCATTGAGTCCAACCCCCTGCTCAATGCAGGATCCACCTTAAAGCATACCTGACAGATGGCTGTCCAGCTGCTTCTTGAATGCCTCTAGGGTGGGAGAGCCCACGACCTCTCTAGGTAATTGGTTCCATTGTCATACTTCTCTAACAATCAGGAAGTTTTTCCTGATGTCCAACTGGAATCTGACTTCCTGTAACTTGAACCCATTGTTCCATGCCCTGCATTGTCGGATGTTTGAGAAGAGATCCTGGCCCTCCTCTGTGTTATCTATCTATCTAATTTGTTTATTACAGTAACCTAGTAGTGCAATCCAGGTGGAATTCTGTCCTATAAAGGACTGAACTACATGAACTGAGTTCTTTGATCAGTATTGAATAAGACTTCTGCAATGGCTGCTATTTTTATAGTGACATGTCGTACCTTACCATAAGATGTTCCGGTGGATCTAATTTCGAAATGAGGCTGGGGAAAAGTGGTTGTGTGAACTCTTGCTGATACTCAGTTTTTATTCTCCCACTTATTAATTAATTTAGAAAAATTATATCTTGCCCTATCAGCTTAGCCCTCGGGACTGCACACAAGGCCATTCACAGTATGCAATGAAGCCATCTTTTCCCTTTGTTACCCGCCCCCACCAGCATATTTGCTATCACTTCTAACCAGCGAACGATTAAAGAGCTTTCTTGATGTACTTTTATTACATAAACTCCATAAAAGGCTCTGTCCTCTTTCCATCTAAAAAGCATTAAGAGAACAAACAGTAAAAGTGGAGATTGTTTGGAATACCATCTCTGTTTATCATGTGCTGACTTTTTTTTTTTTTAATGGAGATGATTTCTCATCAAAACACTTCAGCAAAGGTGGGTAATTTAGAAAGGAAATTAAAGCAGGCGGACACACACAACAATTGTTCAACATCTTAGATGTTCTATGTGAGAGCAAACAACGTTGGTCCTTCGTTCTACCTCCCCTGAGCCAATGGATTGCATCAGAACATATGTATCTCCTCTCTGTTCTATTGTTCAACTTCTGCTCTCGCTTTGTAGAGAATGCTAACAACACCCATATTTCGAAACGCTTCACAGGTCCTTCTTAATGACTATTGGCACTTCTTCTGTAAACAATCTGCCACCTCCCTAGCGCTCAAGAGGAAAGTTGCTCCACGCTATAGCCAGAAGTAGGGAAGTTGTAGGACCAGCTATCATAAGCCAACAAGCTTATCCCTCCCTCCATTCTGGCACAATAGCAGAAACAGATCTCCTTCAACTGGCAGAGAGAGAGAGAGAGAGAGAGAGAGAGAGAGCCATGTGTTTATTGACAGTTCATTAACAAAACAGCAAAGGCCCACAAGCTGTTTACTCAAGAACGTAGTCAAGTGAAGAAGTGTGAATATAAATAACTAACAAAGGAAGAATGTGTAAAAGAGTCTCAGGGCACATCTTGATGTTTACTGTTTGCCACGGAATCTGATGTTGGCTTGTCTCAACCAAACTAAGCAATTTGTTCAAAATTGTACACCCTTCTTTCAGCTGCAAGTCCTGGCTCATAGTAAGGTACATAGCACTAGTTTTAGTGGGATTCTTCCCACACAGCTGTGCATAGGAGTGTAGACTAAAATTGTCATCTTTATGATTTGCAAAAGCTAGAACATAGTACAGGAATTGTGACTTTTAGACTTCCTTTCCTTTGTGGCACGTATGGGCAAATCCACCCTGTTATTGAAAGTGTACTGTTGAGTTGAGTATTTGTTGATGTTGCATGGAATTGGCATTCAAATAGGGATTGAAAATAACATAAAAACTTTTAATTAACTTCAAGCCCAAGCCTTTGTTTACCTGAAATGGAAGCAATAGCAACCTATATTATGATAAGCTCTCAGTACCTATGACCATGGTTTCTAAGGGCATAAGAAGAGCCCTGCTGGAACAGACAAAGGGTCCATCTAGTCCAGCACTCAGTTCGCACACTGGCCAAACAGCTGTTGACCAGGAACCCACAAGCAGGACACAAGTGCACCAGCACCCTTCCACCCATCTTGCCCAGCAACTGGTGTGCATAGGCATACTGCCTCTGATACCAGATACTCTGATACGCTAGCTGCCACTATTGAGAGGTATAAGTGATCATCATTTCTCTAGTCCCCATACCAGTGTGAAGTGTTAAAAGCAATGGTAATAATAATAATAATAATAATAATAATAATAATAGTGACCATCCCATATACACAGCAATAGCACTTGCAACGTCACGAATGTCAGAGGGTTAAAACAGCATAGTTTCCTCACTGTAGGTCACTTTATCCCAAGATTGTAATGTATGAAAAGGCACAGAGAAAAACGTTCATATGAAGACCAGCAGCAGAACAACAAATGGGAGTAATTTTGTATGGGCACATTTAAGGGGTAAGGATTGTCCTTAAAGATTTTAGCACGTTTGTTATGTGGCTAAAGGTCAGAAATCCTCCATTAATCCTTCCCTGTCATTTATTCAGATTAATTAAGTGTACCAAAGAAGAATATATGCCAAGTCTCCCCATTTATAGAAGGTGGCTTTCCTAACATTCACTTTCAAAGTAATGCACCTTTAGCTTGTGGTCTGGCTCAAGCAATAATAGCTCACCTTATTAAGCTAATATATTCATGAGCTTTATCCACTCCTCCCTTTAAACCAGGGAACTAAGTTACCAGCTTTGGAACAAGCCAGAATGCTAAACTATCTTCAAAATGTGGTTTAATAATCTGGCTTATTCCAGAACTGATGATGTTAGTTTCCCAGTTTGGATGAAACAGAAAACTATGCTTATTTAGAGACTTCTTGGTTTGATTGCAACATGAAGGGCATAGTGAAGGTGGGGGAAGGGTTTATGGGAAAAGGCTTCCAATCCAAACACTGCCAGTAGTAGCTTACAATTATAGTAAGGAGAGCAGTGTTCAAATCTCTGCTGTGCTATAAAACACATTAGGGAATCATGAGCCATTCGCTATCTCTAAACCTAACCTATGGTAGAGGTTTGTTGTGAGTATAACATGGTATAACACTATGCATGCCATTCTGAACTCCACTGAAGAAGACTGTGATGCAAATAAGTTCAGGTTCTTTGCTGGCTCATATAGGTCATAATCATTTTTTATAAAGATCAGAAGCTAAGAAGTGTGTGTGTGTGTTGAAAAAAAAGTGGCCCCAAAAGCAAAAGTAAATTATTTTGTAAGCAGACAATGTGATCACAAAGACTGGAAACCTAGTTATACTATAGTAAGAATGACAGAATGTTAATTACCAATGTTCCTGCAATGCAACAAAAAGAAATAAAAGTTTTAAACGGAGGCTAATCAGATAAATCTAATGAAGGCAAAAAGGAAATTAGGGAAATATTTTTCTATGGTAGTCTAATCCTGCAAATAGTAATTCCAGTGCCTAAAAACAATAACCCTTCCTTTAATGCCTTTATTGAAATTGAGTACATATTTTCTGTGGGACCACCTATGGAATAAGTAAGGCACATTTGGGTTCCAAATTCTGATATTCTAAACTCAAGTCTTACCCTCAGACAATTCGTACCATAATTGGAGCACACAGACAAATGTTTATATTCAACTTATTTTTAAGAATTTACAAGACTAAAATGGTAGGTGTGCGTTTGTTGTTGTGTTTTTTAAAAAAAGAAAACTATGCTAATTTCACTTTATTAGCAATGCTAACATCCTCATTTACATATTTCATAAAATCACACCATGAATTTTCACTGCTTTAGGGATACAAATAAGCAAATACATAAATTAGTATATTTTAATTAAATGTTATCCCATGAAAGAATATTGTAAAGTATTGTCTAATACAGAAGGAGAGGAAACACAGCCTATGCTTAAAGTTCTGGGTGATAGTAAAATACTGTATTATAGCTCATTAAATTCAAAGCCTAATTTAAAAAAATGTATTTCACCTAGTACTTAAAAATGTGTACTTCTGATTTCTGTTATTAGATGTGTTGGTATGCTGCATTTATTGTGGTACAACATAAGATGATATTAAGCCTCTTACTGAAACATCTGTTTTTCCCTGGTGACAGCCAATGTGGATGGACGGGTAGTGTTTTTCACTGGGATTCAGGAGATGTCAGTTCAAATGTAATGACTCCCCTGAATTTACTGGATATGCTTGACAGGGGCCTAATCTACACCTACAGCCCTTTTGCAAGGGAGGGGGGTGATTGTGAAGTTTCCTGCTAGTGTGATCGGCATTTGCAGGGCACACGCAAGCGAAGTTCCCACAATGACAGGAGTGTCGTTGCAGGAGGACATGTGCCCTGTGACAGCACTTCCGCATATGGATCAGCAAAAGTGGGCAGGGCTATGCAGATGATGCAGCTACAGGGCTGCGTTTTTATGACTTGTCAGTGATGCGCATGAATGCAAATGCACAGCATTTGGATAGGCAGTGGATAGGCAGTCCATCGAATATGTGATGCTGCGCAGAGATATGTTTGTGTTAAAAAAAATACACTGTCAGCGCCAAAACATGCCAATACACATCCCAAACATGTGGCAAATATGGTGGCCACGTGCACTCTCACACACCTCCGAAATGGCTGGACATGCCCCTGACAGGAGGTTGGCTGTTCGCTGAGCCAGGAACTCGCACCAAACAGCAACAGCTTCGCGAAAGGGTGCACACTAGCCACAGACTTCGGGAATGTAGCAAGAGAGCCGGAAAAAAGTGACAAAAACAGTCAGCAATATTCTTGGATAACTGAGGGATGGACTCAAGATCACTGCGGGAGCAGGTGAACGTCATGTGGCCTGTTAGCAATTACTTTGATAATCCTGCAACAGCTGGTGTAGACACCCCCCAAGTTATTATCACTCAGCTCAAGTCACATGCTACATAAATTATTGATCACCAAGGCAGATATGATGATGAAAAGAGAGGGCCAGATCAGATAGTGCCTGTTGCCCATTCTAGCCCATGGAAAAGTGCAAGGGAATGCCTAATTGCCCTACCCACTTGTGGTACCATCTATGCATGCTCCTGCAGGAACTGCAACAGAATACACCCCAGGAAAAAAATACAATAAACATCCATGTGTGTTGGATGTGCATGCCACACTTGGAGTACCCATTCTTGCAGGAGCAGAATCATAGAGTTGGAAGAGTTCTCCGAGATCATCCAGTCCCACCCCCTGCTTAATGCAGTCTCTGCACTGCAGGGTGAAGTTACAGCATCCCTGACAAATGGTCATCCAGCTTTGGCTTAAATACCTCTAGCAAAGGAGAACCCACCACTGCTGAACAGCTGTCATTGTTAGGACATTTCTCCTAATGTTTAGCTGAAATCGGCTTCCCTGAAATTTCCATCCGTTGATTCTAGACCTTCCCTCTGGAGCAACAGTGAACCAGTCGGTTCATCTCCTGCATGAGAGCCCTTCAGATATTTGAAAACCCTCACCATCCGTTTGCTCTTCTCTGGACGTGCTCCAACTTGTCAACGTCCTCCTTAAAATGGGCCATCCAGAACTGGGCACAGTACTCCAAATGTGGCCCAATTGATGTAGAATATAGCAAAGTTATTACATCCTGACAAAGATGGGTAGTCCACCAAGTGTACAGGGACTTTCTCCCCTCCATGTGGGCTAGGTTGGATGACAAGATATTATGCAATCCAATCCATATACACATTCTAAATTGTAGCAGAAATGGTTTCAGCACATATTCCAAAGCATTAGTTTATTGGCCCAGAATATATATTCAAATAATTTCCACCACAATTAGAAAGTGTCTTCACACTTACAGATGTCCTAGGATGTTCTCCGTATTACAAGTTTACGGACAAATAATAAGTAGTGTGATGGATAATGTAAATGCCTTGTAGTATTTATCCTGTTGCTGAAGATTATGCCCTTTCAATTTCTATTTTAGATATGAAATATTTAGCTTTTTATGGCCCTCTGACTGTCCTTCAAATAAGGGATTGTCCTCTGTAAAGTATAACACATGGCCATCCTAATCTCCTTTAGGCAGTGATCTTAAATGAGCAATTATCTTCTTTTTAAAAAATGTTTTGGCAAGTCTTTCCAAGGAGGTTATGGTGACTAATGGCATATCAAAAGCAAATATTTTAAAAGCTCATTTATATATGGAATATTTTAGGGTGAAATCACCTTCATCCTAGCCACAAAGATCCACCCCAAATAAAAGTTCTTACATCAATTCCAAAGAAACTTCTGATAGAATATTTAATCTTGGGTTGACTCCTATGTTTGAAAATCTGCCGTTTCTTTAATGAGAGACCAGAGGAAAGAAAGAAATCAACACTTCTGGAGCCACTACCAAGAACACTACCACTGCATTTTTCCTAATTCCCTTCTGGATTGGGTCCTCCTCACACAGACGGATGCAGCATGGGAATTTTCTCCTTCACTGGAGGTATTGCTGGATCCCTACACAGAGCACCCAAGCTACATTTACAGTTCCCTTTGTTATACAGGAAGTACAAAAGCAACACCTAATTGTGTGCGTGGGGGGGGGGGGAGAGCTCAGTTTAAGACCCTCTGTCTGTCCAATAACTGACTGTGCTGTCGAAACTAGGGTAATGCACATAAGGATCTACGGATCAAAGACACACACACACACTTGTGCCTTTAGCATGGATACTGCTGCCTCTATGTCTCATACTAGTATATGTAAAGCAGGGGGTGAGCAATTAGTTGCCCTCCAGCAACTCCCATCATTCCTCACCATTAGCTATGCTGTCTAGGGCTGATGTGGGTTGCAGTCCAGCAACATCTGGAGGGCCACCAGATGCCCACCCAAATAGTTTGTCCTGAGTTGACTTTCCATACCATAGACTAATGCCTAGCCCCTCAGGTCCATCTCATGCACATGATATGTAAGCATAGCTCAGTATGACCCATTGGGGTGACATTTCTAGACTGGCAGGGGAATAACCATTGGGTAGAAGCACTTATGTGCCTGTGAGTACTTGTAAATAATGTCACTGTGTGTACAAATTAGAGTGTTTTAGTAGAAATTATAGATGATGAGAAATAGGTGAAGAGGCAGCCACTTAATCATGTCTGGCCCAAGTGAAACACAGTTTTTAAATGTGTGATTAACAGGGGGAAGAAAGATATGTCATGTATTATTATTTGCCAACATCTGATGGTAATGTTTTTAATGAAATGTAATCATTGTCTTCCGAAGAAAGGAAATTCTACTTTGCTTGCATTTTTATGATCAGAAGCCTACCTACCAGTTTAAACCCGATGGTAAAGAGAAGACTATTAGTAATTTATTTTGACCACCACTTCTGAAACAAAGTGGGTTTGCCCCAGCATGTCTAGTATTAAAGCAGTGCACTGCACATAAATAAGACAAACACTCTTCTTGGCAGTTGGACTGAACAGCTTTGTCTCATATTTGGTCGTGTTTCATGGAATGCTAGGAGGGAAAGAACCAGAAGCAACATGAGAAATCATTTTTGTGTACATAAGCTGCATGTTTTTCCAAAAGGAACATTCATTTATCCACCTTCCTGAATGCATAATTGACTCTATACTCTGTTTCAAAACTATTTCACTATTTCAAAACTTAAACTACACTGAGGCCATACCTTTGGGCTGGAGGTATTCATTTCCAATATCAGCAAAATGTTCTCAAGAGTACTATTGATTGCATAGTGATGGGAAACCATGGGACAAAGCTAAGCAAATTAAACAGTAAAATGGAAGACTAAATATCTCCAGTATTGTTTGAAAGCACATTAAGGTTGCAATCCTATATACACTTACCTGGGAGTAAGTACAATTGAATCAATGGAGCTTACTTCTGAGTAGCCATGTATAGGATTGCACTGTAAATGATTGTGTGAGTGCAACAACAAGGGAAGGGACAAGTCATATAGCCAAATGGATCAGACTATTTTTGACTGATGTGAAGTGCAATTCCCTACCAGGGTCAACAAGCATTGATGTAGCTAGCATTTTAGACATACAGGTTGATCCAATGGAGAAAGAGGGAAATCAGCACCTGCGCTGCACAGATTCTGAAAAAGAAGTGTCCTTGAACATAAGAGAAGGCTCTTTATACTCCCATTATTATTATTATTATTATTATTATTATTTTAAAAAATCTTATCATTTGGAAGAAGGAGCTCATCTTTCTGACACCATAACCTGATTATTCAAATGGGTCTAGAATTCCATTAATAGAACCAACCATGTTTATTTTGTATTTGTACTATTTAATAGCTTAAACTGCTATTAGTTTGTGACATTATAGGGTCAAGATAGAAGGAAAACATTTCTACCTCCTTTCCTCTCTTTCTTGCCTTTTAGACCCTTCTTGCACAATGTTTCAATAATAAAAGTAACATAAAAGTACTATAGAGTCAGGAAAAATGCTGTTTAATGAAATAAGACTAGAAAAAAAAACCTTAAGAGGAAAATATTGAAGAAAAAGCATATGTAATTAAACATGAATTGACTGTGGGGATTCCTTATCATCTTGAAGATTAAGAGATCTGTCCACCAGACACTGCATATTGCAAGGGCTCATTGACCCCTTCAGGATTTACAGCATGAAGTGGTGACTCTTACAGAAGTACAAAACTAAACAGACCAAGTGAGACCTAGTTCTAAGAAGAAGAAGTGAGGAGGTCATATAAACCCCAGCCAATCCTAGGCCAGCCCTCCTGGGACACATGTCCAGGTGGCAAACACCCTGTCTTAGTCAGGGCAGGGTAAAAGTAAAGTCTTCTTCCTTTTTAGAAAGGCCTGGAGGGATAAAGGATAAGAAGAAACAATGGGACAATTGTGATTTGGATGGAAAATATTGAAGGCCTTGAAACAAACTACTGACCCATAGGCATTATCTTTTACTATTTTACGGAGTGTCCAAAATGTATCTCAATGTGGCAGACTTTGTGCATTCAAAAGATAGTTTCATACAGACAAAATATTCTAAGCTATTTCACTGGCAAAGAGAAATGTTCTAGCCAAAACGTAGATGCCCCATTGCCCTCCAGATGATTTGGACCACAACTCCTATAATCCCAGACCACTGGCCATGGTGACTGAGGATGATGAGAGTTGTAGTCTAAAATATCTGAAAGGCACCAGGTTGCATACCTTGGTCTAAGGAGTCTAGTACCCTGTATCAAATATTCTTTGTATTGTATGCTACACAGAATATACAGAAGTAGAGGCCAATAATGATATATTTGATCCACTGATCAATTTTCTCCCAGCATATAGCAATCTAATGAGCACCCCAACTATTAGAATTATTCCCCTCATCATCTTGTTAACAACCATTGGTGGTCTTCTAACCTGCTTAGATGTGGCAATTCACTTTTGAAATTGAAATGTCAAGGAAGATCCTCTCTCTTTTTTTTTTACAAGTTTTTATTCATACATTAAACTCAAAAAATGGCATGCCTTTCACTCAAGTTACACATTGACTTAGTGGGCCACTTCAGAAGTCATGATAAAACATGGGTTATTGTGACAGGAATGAACCATGCTCTCCTGTCCTCTAGTGTGGTCAAAGGAAGAAACTAGAAGCAATCACTTCCATTTTTGATTAACCGCAGGTTGTACTTTCATCTGAAACCACCAAACTGTTGTTTGAAGCAAGCCAACTTTATAACTTGTGATTTGGAGACTGGGAGCACCCTTCACCATTTTCCCTTTCTCTGCGGTAAGTTTTCTGGCTTTGGAGCAAGGAAAAGAGTTTCCGGAAATGTTGGTTTGGAGGACTGAGACCAGCACAAGCTGTGAGTGGGGCGATATTCACCTTGATCCTGATTGAACATTTGCAGCACATTTAATACAAAATATTTTCAGTGTAGATAATTCTGAATGTATACAAACACTACAGGTATTACTTCTCAAGGAGCCCTAGAAACTGTAGGACAGTGAGGAGGGCTAGGGACCTGTAAGAAAAAAAAATCCAAACTATGGATAGTATTCAATGTTAGTCCTATGTAGAGTAGACCCACTGAAATGAATGAGACTTATGTTAGTCCCATTCATTCTGATGGGTCTTCTGAATGTAGGACTAACATTAGATACTACTATTCACTTCCCACCACTCTTCGAAGGAAGCCCTGAGAATTAAATTGGCATTAAAAAAAAGACACACTGATACAAGTTTGTAGTATAGCTATGTTCTGTGTATACTTATATACTCAACATCAAGTCCAAACGTATCCTAAGTCTATTCAAAGTTCAACACCCGAATCCATTCTGTAACATTTTAAGCACAGTGATTTCACTAGCAACGCATAACATCGTTATTACATGGGAACTGCACATGCTAATTTCTTTACAGGCTTAAAACAAATTTTCAGAAATTATCTCATTGTGACAATTTAAACACCCTTGGAATCTTTCTTTACATTTTATTTTAAAACATTTCATACAAAAGAGTATTCCCAAAAAATAACCTTCTTAAGAACCACTGTGTATTTTGCTTTTGTTTTGTTTTGTTGTACAACAGATTTTGTGGGGGAGGGGGTGCAGAGGACATAGTTTTGTTGTCAAGAAAACACATCTAGTATGAAATGGTAAGATTGCCAATAGATGATGCTATTTGGCAGCATCTTAAAATGTTTGTCATTTAAAAGTATTTATGGGAAGGCACAAAATATCCAACATTTCAGTAACTTTAGGTGATTAAGGCAAGTCATTAGGATTGTTGTTTTAAGATACGTCCCCCCCCCTCCCACATGCACATAACTTCCTTATGAAAAAAACCTGTGTGCAGCTCTGAAAAACTTGGGGATTTTTTTCAGTGATTCCTATGATACCAGCCCCCCCCCCTCCCATATATATTTATCATTTTAATAGGAAACATTTTGAAGTATGCCAAATTAATGAAAAAGTGCTTGCAAAAGAAATAGAAAGTTTCTTTTCCTTAAATAAATTATAACAGCGTTACAGCCTTCCAAATTTATGCACAACCATGTTTCCTTGATTTTTGACCTTCTCTGCTGATTTATTTATTTATTTATTTATTTTATTACATTTGTATACCGCCCCATAGCCGAAGCTCTCTGGGCAGTTTACATAAAATGTAATATTGTATAGTTCTATCCATTTTGAATCATTTACAAGAGCCCATTTCCTACAAAGTGAGTTTGGATCTTTTCTCTCTCCCCACCCCTTTTATAAAGACATCGATGTGTTTTTTCTGACATGCCTCATGAGTTCCGTCAATCATAGGTCCTTAATGGATACCACATGTCTGCCCAGAACTGTGTAATTACAATGCTAGGATTCTTGGCACTGCCAGGAAAAGGGGGCACTGTCAACCCAATTAGAGTTTATTTATTTACATACCATTTCTGGATGAGAATTTATGTCTTTTGTGCTGATGCTGTGAAAAATCCCTCTCTCATCAAGTAATTGTAATTTTCTCGAGATAGATTGTTGGGCTTTAAAAAAAAATGTTTTGGAGCTCTTACATTTTTTTGTTTTAGTTAGTTTGCACATAAGGAAACTTTCCTATAAACAAAACATCTGGGAACAGCATCATGAAATGAATCGGGCCGACTTTCATTTGTGCTTCAGATGATGGAAGAGATTTAGGGGTGGCTGATTTTCTGAACTCAACATAGTCATTATTTCCATCTCTCTATTGTGTCTCCCAAGCACAGTATGTATTATTTAAAATGGGGGGGGGGGGGAATCAGCTGGACTTGGTCTCTCTGTGTTGCCTTATGCAAAGATTGTCCTTGGTTCTATCTGTATTGCCTAAAGATTTCTTGGTAAGAAGTACCACAGTTTAACATGATCACAGGAGTCCCTTAAAACAAATGAGATTTTGAACCATTTCCTATGTAACTTCTCTTAGTTCCAGGTTGTTTCCTAGGTATTTTAGGATCATCAGACGGGTGTTTTATAGCACACTCATTACTGGGCACTCACAGATTTTTGCAGGTACTATTCACAACGCTGTCCGCCTCCCACGTGTCTCATGCTTTCTGGCCATCCTCCCATGACAACAAAAAAAAAGACCCTGGTAGGTCCAATTTATTTTTAAAAACGAAACTTGCCAAAACCTCCTGCAGTGTGCAGGAGAAGCGGCGCGATAAAAAGGTCCACTGAATGGGCCATGTGGTCGTTGTTTACTTCCTCATAAGAAAGAGGAATGCTTGTGTGACAGTAATGGAGGCAAAGAAGCGACGGTATGGAACTGTTGATTTCCCCCCATCTGATGAAGGTTTTACTGTGTCATTGCCATGCTTCAATCGCTCACTTTTTACCAGGCATCCACATGAAGCCATCATCCAAACAATGTCCCCAGCAGGAAGCTTGAGGTTTGTTTCTTTTCTTTCTTTCCTTCTTTTGTTTTTTAGGACAGAACAGTAGAGAAATCCCTTCCATCTTTTTAAGGTGCAGGAGTACAGTGCGTGCCATGGTTTATCAGACAAACGAACCCTATTGTCACTCAACACATCTTCACTATTACCTTTCAAGTCAATGCCATTTCATCACCCCCATTTATTTTTTACCTATCTTTTAATTAGTGTTAAGATGCTTTTCCAGCTAATATATATAGTATTTCGCAATTGCACTTTAATCCAAAGAGTGTTATAGCACTAATTTGAAACATGATGTAAAAAATTAGTCTCCACTGATTTGCAGGGAGGAGAAAATTTGCATCCCTGAAAATGGCTGTTGAATTGAAACCGAAGGATACATTGCTATTGCGTGGGGATAACATGTACCCCTTAAAAGCACTTGATGGGGTCCTTGGTGGGGAACATGGGCTCTCCCATTGATGGAAGCAGGAGGCATTCATTTGCATGTGGAGTGGGTGGGTGGGAGAAAGTTACATCCATGAAAATCCCTCACCCCTCGAAAGATCCTTGGAGCAAGAGAGTCCTTTACTGGAATTGGGCCATTGCCCACCCCCAACAGCCATCCCCCCCTGCAAATCAACAGGGACATTTTAGCAACAAGTGCATTTTCTTCCCGATTTAACACATCCTATCTACACTTTCAATCCAAAACAACATCAAAACACTGATGTATTTGAGATTTCATGGGAATTAGACAATCATGCTAAAGATGTTTTTAATGATGTATTAGTTTTTATTTGTTTTAATATTTTATCTATTTTGTGGTTCTTGTGTTTATATTTATTGTTGTTCCCCGCCTCAATCCGGAGGGAGAGGCGGGTTATAAATCAATCAATCAATATATTATTATTATTATTATTATTATTATTATTATTATTAAATGAATAAGCATCTTAGCAGTAATTAAACAGGGGTTGGTTGGTTTTTTTAAGCATGTCTTAGAATTTTGGGGTCTCAGAATTTCAGGCGACTTGGACCTTCCCTAGCTATGTCACATCCATTGATGTGAAAGGAAGTTAGCAAGACATACACACAGAAAAAGCAGAATACTTCCAATACTTTGGAAGGTCAATTGCAATTCCATGTGTAGCTTACAGGAGAAGCTAGGAGCCACCAGTCTGAAAGCAGCCCTAGAGCAATTCCTGTCACAACGTACACATGAAAATGTTTGGGGCAAATGGGTCCTCCATGTTTACAGTGTGATCCAGTTGAATGGATGAGGCATTGATTTGTATGAACGCATTTGAAATATATGAATATCATCTCATTGTTGCTATTCCATGCTAGAATTAGCCCTCTGTGTTACCTTAATGATACCATTACACTGCACATTGGACTGAATGATAAGTTTGATAATGGAGATAACAAGATAAAGTATTACGAGCAAATGGGAAACAATAGTACTGTTTGCTACGTGAAGTATATTGGAATTATGTGGAAGTAAACTAAGCTACTATGCTAGTTTAGTGGTGGTGGTGGTGGTGGTGGTGATTCAATTGAGAATACCATTAACAGTGAAATCATATGCACCTCTACTCAAAAGTAGGTCGCAATGAGTTAAATGGGACTTGTTCCCATGTTAGTGTGTGTAGTATTGCAGCCATTGGGCCTGTTAGACAACATGCTAACCCTTTTGCAGCAAATGGTTAGAGAACATGTTTTAAACGTATTTATGTAGCCTCCATGGTTAGGAATGGTTCACATGACACACTAAGCCATAAAGTTTACCTCAAACTGCTTAACCACTGTGGCTTAACGTGGCATCTGAACAGGACCACAGATTTTAAACCTAAATGGAAAACAGTGAAACTCACTTCAGAGTAAACAAGCATACAATATTTGCTCCAGGGTTTTGAGGGCGCTTGGCCAAGACACACTCAATGCCCCCCTCCCTCAGCAAGACTGCCTTCCACCACTGTTGCCACCAGCTGTTCTTACTCCTCACCCTATTCCTCATAATTGCTACTACTTGCTTGCTTGACAGGCAGAGAGCTGGTGAGCAAGTAGGCAGTGGCATTTACTCCTTCACCTTCTCACCACCACTGTTGTTTAACCCAGATGGAGAGAAAGGTGAACAACCAGTTTCATGTGGTGAAGAGAAGCAACTCCAGGTCACTTTCTTCAGTGGGCCCCTATTGGGGTTGAACCCTTGGCAGTTTCTCAGCCATGCTTACCCTTGATCCCGGCCGTGCATGTGTACAATCCTGCTGTTACTCCTCTTTAGGTTTATTACTGGGTTGCTATTAGGTAAGGGTGTTTATATAATGGTGTGGTTTATACTATTCATGCTTATTTTATTTGTGTTGTGTTAAATTTATTCTACCGAAACTTAATAAAATTTACAAATTTAAAAACCAACACAAAAAACAGAAGTAGAACAGAAGTTAACATTTGGAAGAAAAATAAAGGAATCAGAAGTTTGCATTAGTTCAAGTCAGAGTGCTCCAGATAGCATCTCACATGCTTTTACAAAGGCCAAGTCTCCTCTGCCTTGCATGTAGGATCTTTTTGCAAACCTTGCACAGTGTCATCAGGGAGTGACTTCTGACAAGACAGCAGTTAGGTCTGAGAGTCTGTGTCTGTGTGCCAAATGCATTTCAGTGAACCAAAAGATATGCCGCAGAGAAAAGCTAGTAGGTGTGTGCCTTGCATGTATCACTGTGAGAAGAAAGCAGGGAGGAAAAGAGAAAGAGAGATCTACCTTCTACCTGCACTGAAATGAAACAACCCTACATGCGATAAAATGCTATGAACCCCCTGCACCCTCCATTACTACATCTATTCAGATGTCTCCACCCACAGATAATGCTATAAAACTCTTCAACCAAACATGTGCCACTTCTAAGCTCCAGTCTTATGAGAAAGGCACAAATTGAGGGGACATCTAGAGCTTGGCCAATGCTGGTTTCCTCGCCAGCATAAAATCATTCAATAAAGGGTAATTGTCTTGTTTAATTTCTCCCCTTCATTCTCCGTGGCCAAAATATTAATTACACCATCTAGGATGTTCTGAGCATAATAACTCTGGTTTATTGTATTGCCATTCTTCACATTACACAGAATAAGGACGTAGAATGATATTACAGAATCATGGAGTGTACCACTTCAGACTGCAGGTGGGAGGGTCATGTTTTCAAATGCTTCCCTGCATTAAAAATCTCATCAGGGAGAGGACTAGGCTTTTTTCCTGATGTGCTACTGGATGGTCTAGTGAAGCTGCTTCCAGCTGTATGATTCTAAAAGCACCCTGCAGTTAGGTATGTTTTATGCTAAACAGCACATTTTGGAAGGCCTCATTTTTGGCCAGGAAGCAAGATATCAATGTAAATAATAAGCACACTATGCACCAATACATACAGAAGAAGGGCTGTCATATACTTCTCTCTGTCTCTCTCTGTCTCTGTCTCTGTCTCTCTCTCTTAGCATTGGCATCAACTTTCCCCCAGGATCCAGGATGGAATGGGGGGGGGGGGGGGACACTTTTATGCCTTTTATACTTTAACGACAAGAGGTTTTATGAAAACAAATGAGCACTAACAATTCTGAAGCAACAAAGCATATTTCTAGCAATTTATTGCCGAGTCTACTTTGTAGTTCCATCCCAAAGCGGTGAGTCTTTTGCCAGACACAAAAAAGTGCTATAAACAGCCATGCCCTAGCTGAAAAAAGCAATATGTCGTCAGTCTGACATATACCTCGCTTTTCCGCTCATTGTCAGTGCAGTGATTGATGGTGTTGTTCATTAATGTGGGACGATTGTCAGCTTTTCCTGGATAAATATAAAAAGAAACAAAGAAATCCCCACCCTTTTTGAGCCAGGGTGAAATATTTCCTCTTTTCTTCTGCTGGATGTGAGGCATGCACAATGGTACACCCACTCCCCCCTCAGTGCCATTTTTACTGCAGAGAGTAAGAAATTGGATGGCACACTTAAAACAAAAACAAAAACACATGGCCAACCTTTGCTTTTATAATAGTTGTTGAAGAAAAGAAAGCAAGAGATGGGAATGCTATGGGGTTTTTCTTCTTCCCCTGGACAACAAACTAAGATGGGACAATGTATTTAACACTCAGTCAAAGTTACTATTCATATTTTAGTTACATATGAGTTATACAATCTCATAACATTTTTGTGAACATGACAAATGCAAGTCAACAGTGGTCATGGTACACTGATGGAGCAAAGTTTTTTTTCCTGGCATAGTTATCTTAAAAAATGAATACCAGCTCTGAAAAATTGTAATGAAGACAGAAATGTCTTTGGTCTTGAACCTTCAACATTTTTGACACCCATTTTTTAAAACTTTTTTCTGAAGCAAAGTGGGCTCAAATGTTACTTTCATGAATAAAAACTAGGATTCTCAGCATCTTAACAATATTCCACGAACTATACAAAAAATCATTTGGAGATCGCAACAGACATAGTTCCTATTCTGGTACTAATCCAATATAGAACTGAGAGAATGTCTCTGTGTAATTATTCTACACAAAGGCAAGAGAACCTGTTACAAATGTCACCCTCTTATTTCAACCTGGCACAAAAACACCAAAGAACTTGAACATTTTACATAAACATTAAGACCTAAGTGAGGACTTCCAAGCAATATATAAATCACAGGCTGGGGCAGTATGTACTAGGGGTGTGCACGGACCCCCCGGATCGGATCGGGACCCGGATCGGGACCTCCAATTTTGTCCCGGACCGGTTCGGACAAAATCGGAGGCCCCCCGGACCGGATCGAGTCCGATCCCGACCCAAAAATCGTACATTTTTGGATCGGCCACCATTTTTTTCCCCATAGACTTGCATTGCAATGCAAGTCTATGAGGAAAAAATGGCGGCGGGTGGGTAAGGGGGGGCCTAACTCCCTCCCCCCCCCGGGGCCGTCCGCTGTGGACGGCCCCGGCAGGTAAACCCCCTCCCCCGCGCTCCCTACCCCCCCTGGGGCCGCCCGCTTCCATCCGCTGGCGCCCGCGGGCGCCAGCGGATAGAAGCGGACGGCTCCGGGGGGGGGGGGTAAGCCCCCTTCCCCGCCACTGCTTACCTTCTCGGCCTGTCCGGCGCCGGCGGCTACTACCAGCGGGCTCCGCGGCCTACTCTCGAGTAGCGCGCCGGGTGATGACATCACCCGGCGCGCCACCCTGGAGCAGGCCGCGGAGCCTGCTGGTAGTAGTAGGCGCCGGCGCCGGACGGGAGCCGCCGGGCCGGGCAGGTAAGGGCCCCCCTCCCCCCTCCCCCCTCCGCGCGCCCCCTCCTCCCCTCCACGCACCCCCTCCTTACCTTCCCGGCCCGGCGGCTCCCGTCCGGCGCCGGCGCCTACTACTTCCAGCAGGCTCCGCGGCCTGCTCTAGAGTAGCGCGCCGGGTGATGACATCACCCGGCGCGCCACCCTAGAGCAGGCCGCGGAGCCTGCTGGGAGTAGTAGGCGCCGGCGCCGGACGGGAGCCGCCGGGCCGGGCAGGTAAGGGCCCCCCTCCCCCCTCCGCGCGCCCCCTCCTCCCCTCCACGCACCCCCTCCTTACCTTCCCGGCCCGGCGGCTCCCGTCCGGCGCCGGCGCCTACTACTTCCAGCAGGCTCCGCGGCCTGCTCTAGAGTAGCGCGCCGGGTGATGACATCACCCGGCGCGCCACCCTAGAGCAGGCCGCGGAGCCTGCTGGGAGTAGTAGGCGCCGGCGCCGGACGGGAGCCGCCGGGCCGGGCAGGTAAGGGCCCCCCTCCCCCCTCCGCGCGCCCCCTCCTCCCCTCCACGCACCCCCTCCTTACCTTCCCGGCCTGGCGGCTCCCGTCCGGCGCCGGCGCCTACTACTTCCAGCAGGCTCCGCGGCCTGCTCTAGAGTAGCGCGCCGGGTGATGACATCACCCGGCGCGCCACCCTAGAGCAGGCCGCGGAGCCTGCTGGGAGTAGTAGGCGCCGGCGCCGGACGGGAGCCGCCGGGCCGGGCAGGTAAGGGCCCCCCTCCCCCCTCCGCGCGCCCCCTCCTCCCCTCCACGCACCCCCTCCTTACCTTCCCGGCCTGGCGGCTCCCGTCCGGCGCCGGCGCCTACTACTTCCAGCAGGCTCCGCGGCCTGCTCTAGAGTAGCGCGCCGGGTGATGACATCACCCGGCGCGCCACCCTAGAGCAGGCCGCGGAGCCTGCTGGGAGTAGTAGGCGCCGGCGCCGGACGGGAGCCGCCGGGCCGGGCAGGTAAGGGCCCCCCTCCCCCCTCCGCGCGCCCCCTCCTCCCCTCCACGCACCCCCTCCTTACCTTCCCGGCCCGGTGGCTCCCGGCCGGCGCCGGCGCCTACTACTACCAGCAGGCTCCGCGGCCTGCTCTAGAGTAGCGCGCCGGGTGATGACATCACCCGGCGCGCCACCCTAGAGCAGGCCGCGGAGCCTGCTAGTAGTAGTAGGCGCCGGCGCCGGACGGGAGCCACCGGGCCGAGAAGGTAAGTGCCCCCCTCCTCCCCCCCCCGCTGTCCACTTTCATCGGCGGGCGCCCGCTGGCGCCCGCCAATGGAAGCGGCGGCGGGCGCCAGTGGGCGCCCGCTGATCCGCCGATCCGCCGAACCGGTTCGGAGCTTTTTCGGACCGGTTCGGATTGGATCGGCCGATCCAGCTGCGGGATCGGAAATCGGATAATTTATCCGATTTCCCACTGGACCGGACTCGGATCGTGGATCGGGTCCGATCCAGTGCACATCCCTAGTATGTACTATTCTTGCTGGTTCTCCCTTCCCGTTATTGTTTTTAGAAGTCTGGGTGGGCATGAATAATTTAAAATCATGGAGAGGAGTTGGATGTGACTTTTGGATTTCATTGAAGCCCCCTCTAATCTTTTCCTCCATAATTTTAGCAGTTCATCCAAGATTTTGCTGACAATGAAACAAAGGGAACATACAGAGTGGCATTATTTTCCATGCAATCTGCTGCAGAAAACTGCATAAAGAGGTGGTGCACTCCACAACAGTGCAAGCTTTTGTATAATTAATCTGGAAATGAGCCGTATTTGTTTACTTAAAAGTATTTATACCCTGCTTTTTCTCCAAAGAGTTCCAAGTGGCTTACAACAAGATAACATAAGGCTGTTAATCCTCTGCATCTGCTTTATCACAGTTTGAGATCAGAGCACTACACAAGGAATATTTCCTTTTCCTGCTTTCCATTACATAATCTCTAGGTGGCACTGTGATATAGCAGTATCACACAAATATACAAGAAGAAATCCTGCTTTCTTTTGCTTTCACATTTAAATGCTGCATTTTCCTTGCTCTAAAAATACTCGCTGAAAGTGCTGGTTAAACATGGAAGTGAAACAGGAGGATCACAACATAATTTAAAGAACCTGTAAACAATTGTGAGTATGAAGATAAAAGTCTCATGTAGAAAAGCTCTAGAGGGATTTGTTACTGAACTAATAGATAAAAATGATTGTGAGATGGGCTTTAAAAAAATGTATAAAAATAAAAAGCCAAGTACTAAAATCTGCATACTGTATCACCCAATGAAAGTCGCATAAAAATTCACCACAATTCTATGAACAGCTTTCTACAGATGGCGTTTTAAACTCACATTCCACAGTGCCTCAATAGAAGTGCTAAAACAAATATTTGCCTTGAAATGTGTACCAAAATTAAAAACTTGCAAAACTCAACACAAATTGACAGGTTTGCATACAGACTAGTGAGGTGAGCAGAAGAGGAGAAAGAGATATAAAAATAGTAAATGATCAGAGGTGTGGGGAACCCTAAAAGTTGAGAAATAACAACTGGTATATAATAAAACAGGAAGGAAGGAAGAAAAATAAGTTAGTGACTGCAAAAATATAGTAAAATTTAAAGTTTTTTTTAACTTTCACAGAGAAATATTTTTCCCCAAAATGACTGTAATTTATAAAGTTCTGTCTAGACTTCATCATCTACTTAAAGATATATCTGGTTTAAGAATGCCCCTTAGCTAGATAAGAACCATACTTCATGCTCTGTTTTAGTCAGACAGGCTAGAAGGAAACAATGACTAAGAAAAAATAAAGGACACGGACACTTATGGAAAAACAAGGCTAAGCCTTACAAATCAAATTACTGGTTATGAAGGGTGACCATATGAAAGGAAAAACCCGGATTTGTCAGGATTTTTGGTAACAAATCCGGGAAGGGGGGGAATTATGAAATTTGATGAAAAATCCGGATTTTTCCCATCCTCCCCAGCCAAAGGGCAGCTTTACTTTAATGAGAATTAACAAAAATGCTTACAGCTCCGCCACTTTCAAAGATAAAGAGATGAAACTTGGCACCATGATAGCTTTAAGGAAGGGCTTTAGCCATGCCAAATTTGAAGCAGATCTGTTCATCCATTGATTTTTAGAAACTTTTTTAAAGTTTGAGGTTTAAAATATATATTTTTTAAAAACGGTTATTTTTAAAGGTAAAGAGAAGAAATTTGGCACCATGATAGTTCTCGGATAGAGCTTTAGCCTTGCCAAGTTTGAAGCAAATCTGTTCATCCACTGATTTTGAGGGATTTTGTAAAATTTGAGATTTTAGAATTATTTTTTTAAAAAAACTGCTGTCAGTCAAGAGAGAGGCTCTCATCTTTGTGGATGTCCTGTTGATGCAGATGTTGGAACTTGGCATGTCATTGCTTTGCTTTGCTACCCCTTCCCTTCCATTCCACTTTGTTCACTTGTGAACTAGGCTCTGTCTGCACTGCCGGCATGCAATGCAGAACATTTGAAGTGCATGTCAGAGAAAAATAGATAGATTTGTGGCTTGGGCTGGCTGGCATATCTCTTAGAGACGGAGTTAGACTGAAGACACAATTCAGATATAGCTGTAGCTGAATCCTGAGAAGCTGGCATGCCACACAAATCCTTTCAAGAGCATCCCAGAATCAAGTGTTGTTGCAGGTGTTGGCTGGTTGGAAGCTTTGGCTGGTATCAGTTGCAGACTGAGTTACAACCCACAAGATGGCTGTAGCTTAGCCCTGAGAGGCTGGCATGCCATACAGAGCCTTTTAAGAGCATCTCAGAGTCCAGTTTTGGTGCAGACAGAGGTGGCTGGTGGTGGAGTTTTTTTAAAACAAGAGTCACCAGATGTGACCAAGCTATAAGCTGACACCCTACCCCAGCCACAGGGTAAAAGTACGCAGCCTGGCTGGACTGTTGGGAGACTTTGGCAGAGAGAGAGGGGGGATTGTTTGAAGCTGGATGCTGGAGTTGTCAGCTGGCTGGCACAAGGCAGAGAGAGGCTGAAGGCAACCCAGATTCACCTGTAGCTTGGCCCTGAGAGGCTGGCTTGCCACCCAGAGTGTTTTAAGAGTGCATCAGAGTCGAGCAGGTGTGCAGGAGGAGAGGAGGTGGTGGCGGCTGGCAGAGGAGTTTTTTAAAGTAAGAGTCACCAGACATGACCAAACAATAAGCAATACCCCTGACCACAAGTGTGTGGCCCGGATGGACTATCAGGAGATTTTGGCAGAGAGAGAGAGAGATTGTTTGAGGCTGGAGGCTTTGGTTTGGCTGCAATGACTTAGAGAGAGAGACAACAGAGGCTGCACAGACAACCCACAGATACCTGTTGTAACTTAGCCGTTCGGTGCTGGCAGGCAACGCAGGGCATTAGAAAGAGGGTCTCAGAGAAACGTGTTTGTGCAGGAAGAAGACAGGAGTTCAAAATCTGTATGTGAGAAGTGGTGTCAATGCGCAAGCCTTGAGAAGCTAATGTATATAAGTGAGAAGTGTGAATGGGCAAAGTAGCGTCTGTCGCCCATAACACCCACCCTAATATCAGAGTAGAGAAACTTGTGACAATCATACACAATGTTTTAAAAAAATTGAAATTTAAAAATAAAAAAAGCCAGCCAGCCAGCTGGCAGCAAGCCCTGTTGAAAGGAGCAGCAGTTTGCAGCGAAGTGAGGATACAGTCAGAAAAGATATTTGAGGGAAGGGGAGAATGTATCACACAGAGTATAGCAAAAGCTTCAAAGTACAGCAAAAGCTACAAAAGTAGAAGTGAAGTAAATTTCAGATATGTTGTTCTTTATTCAGTGATTTTAACATTAAGATGTTATGTAGAACAGACTTGTCTTAATTGTGTGCTGTAAAATAAGATATGTGACCAAGGCTATGTTCAGGTGGGCACACCCCTGTGGTGCTGGACATGCCCCCTGGGACCAGACATGCTGGTGGGCATGCCCCCTTGGGAGCTAACCATATTGTCCTCCTTTTTGGTTTCCAAAATATGGTCACCCTATGGTTATGGGTATTATTTATCTCCCAATTTCCTCCTTTAAAGAGGAAATACATTTTAGTGGACAGCATGTTCAACTGGGATATAGGAACCACACAGATTTTACAATGATTTTTTATCCAATTTCAGAGAAGAAACAACAGCAACAAAAAAACTTAGTCTGTAATCCGAGCCATGTAGAAATCAATGGGGATCAACCCCATTTAGCCTAAACTTCTCACCCTGAGTAGAATCTCATCAGTAATATGGAACAATCATAATCTGCTTACTGGCAGTCAAGCTAAATATGAGAAAGTGTGAGGAGGACTTGGACACTATTGCCTGCAGGCCAAATATAGTGCTTGACATGAGGCAAGGACCAGATCCAGAAAGAGTTTCAGTGCCTAGGATCACTTCTGTAAAATGTGAAGCAATAAGAAAATGTGCATCTAAGGCAGAGCGCCCTTCCCTCACAAATGAATAACTACAGCAAACACACACACACACACACCTATCTGGGATTGGGGGTGTGGCTTCCAGAACAATGGATGTGATTTCCTGACTCAAGATCTAGCACCTCAGATGTTTTTAGAAAATTAGAAATTAATCACTGGCCTGACAAAAACCATACTGATATGCAGGTCCATAGTCTTTTGCAAGAGCTTTTACCATGTACCTCAAACATACAAACACACACACACACACACTTTAAAAGGATGACTGAAAAAACACAGTAGAGTGGACAAGTATTCTTCCACCTCTGTAGCTCCACAGTTCCATTCTGAATTTCTGAGAGGCATCAATGTATTTTCATAGTAGCAATGGCAGCCTTTTGTCCATAAAGTACATTGTAGCAAAGAAATAACATCAACAGAATAAATTTGGTAGCCTTTATTTGTGTTTCCTCAAGCTAAGTAATGCAATATAAAAAGAACCTTCAAACTATTTCTTACCAGTTACCATTTTCACTATTTGCTCAATCATTCCCTGCACTGGCACCCTTACCTTTCTGCTTGATGTGATCTTTATAATCAGGTCATTGCTCATACTGTTAGGGAAAGGATCATTGACCATCATATTTCCATTTTTACATTGCATCAATGTGTATGGCAAAAACAAAAAACACGAGCCAATATTACAATATATAATCAGAGGAAAGAAGCGCTAAAAGGAGCAAACAAGGTTTACATTTCTCAAACTTTTTGGCAGCAACAAGTTAATGACAATAATATTTTCCAGGAGGAATACATCTCCTGAACTAAACGGTAAATTATTTTGAATACCTCTGTAAAGTACAGGAAATCGAGAACTGTAGGAAACCTGGCATAAAGCCACCAATTGAAGATTCAATCTGACTGTAATAGAAGGTGATTATTGAGGACTAGCAGGCAGATGATGGATGGTTTCCTGTTAAAATGACAGCTCTCTTGCATATCAGCAGTCCTCCTACAGCACAAACACACAGGTCGGTCTTTGCGGCTTCTTAATTCATAACGTTGTGGGAAATGGATTTCAGACCTTTGACGAGGATTCGAGACTGACCGGGGCATGTTTTAAGGACCCAGAAGAGGGATTTTAGTGGTGGAAAATCTAATGAAAGCCATGCTTGCGAAATTCCCCAAAAGTGGCAATGAAAAAAACTGACCATGCAATCTTAACCTAGTTAACAGCTGGTGGCAGCTTGGTCCAAAACAGCCATTAGAATTGCAGGTGAAGAGCGGGAACATGGGGTGAAAAAAAAATCACAAAAACGGTTTGGGGGGGGAAAACGTTTCAGGTGGCTGAATTATTTCTTGTCAGCATAAACTCAGGATCAGCTTTGGAACATTTCAACCCCTTTTATCCACACGGGGCTGTTGGGGATGTTTGGGGAGGGGATGCTATGTGCTGGGTTTTATTTGTTTATTTATTGCATTTATATACCGCCCCATAGCAGAAGCTCTCTGGGCGGTTTACAACAATTAAAAGACTGAACATTAAAAAGTCAATATACAAAATTTAAAAACATAAAACATAAAACAGCTGATATTTAAAACATTTTAAACTATAGATTCTCAAACTCTGACCCAGCCAGCCTCCTTAAGAGCTCTTATTTAGAAGGATCTATTCCCACTTGAGTATGGCGTTAGGATTCTGGTACAAAAAACAAGGGAAATATGAGTGAAGCATTTGCAACATCCGCACAACCAAACATAATTGTTTTCCCCATTTTACTCCTTCTTTTATTTGTTTATTATTCATTTAGTTCACAAATTTATACACCTCTTCCCAACAAAATTATCGAAGCAGTGAACGTAATGACATCAACACTAAAATCGAACAGGATTTTTTTTATTATTTAAAGTAATATAGAAGATATTATTAATGAATAAATAATAAAATAACCCCTGATCCACAATAGTACTATAACTGTAACTAGACATAGGAAGCTGCATTATACTGAGTCAGACCATGGGTCCATCTAACCCAGTATTATCGACACTGACTTGCAGAGTTTTTCCTGCCCTACCAGGAGATGTCAAGAAGCGAACCTGCAGCCTTCTGCATACAAAGCAGATGCTCTATCACAGAACCACAGCCCTTCCTGGCTGAATCAGCTCAGGGAAACATGCTCTTACTAGGTTTACTAGCGCAAATCTCTGAACCAACCAACACCATCAAAAGTGCTCCTTCCAAGACTCGCCAAGACCACACAGGGATAATATGGGATGAAGCGATTCCTAAACTAATCCACCACAAGGGCCCTCAAAGCACCTCCAGGAGCAATTAAAATAATACAAACTATTTATCTATATTTGTATAGCATCATCAACGTTCATGGCACTTTACAGAATACAAGAGGGCAGTTTCCTGCTTCACGGAGTATGCAATCTAAAATTCAGCGCAGAGAAAACAAGGAAGAGGAGTGGCGGGGAGGTAGGGCTAATAGGGACGCAATATGCAGTACGCCCATCATTAGACTTAGTTGTAAACCGAGTGACACTTGGGAATGGAACCAGAAGGTTGTTCCAAAGGCTTCACAGAGAAAGTGGGCTTCTTAAAGGAGGGGTTTGAGGAAAGGAAAATAAAAACAAATGCACATTTATACGTGAAGTTCTTAAAGCTGGTCCATGATCCTCACTCATTCATAATGACAGCCTGCATCTTCAAGCTATAACAAGTTTATACCTTGGCAGCATGCCTGTGTAACATGTTTTGGAGGCAAATGCTGAAGGTGCTTCAGTGTTTGCAATCTCTGTACTAACCTTGGTTTGTTCTAGCAACCACACAGATGCATAGCAAACAAATAACAGGTATTTTAATTGGGCAGATGAACAGGGAAGATTGCAGACACTTAGATGGGAGGGGCACAACAAACCAGGGTTCAAAACTGAACAGTCCACAGGTTTCTGTGTTCGCCAGTTCAACGCTAGGCCTGCACTACTTCCCTTATCCAGGGCTTTCCCTGGAGATTCCCTTTCTGCAGAACTTACCTTCGAGCAGCAGAGATTGTTTAAGAATAGCAAGAAAATGGTTCCCCTCCCTGAAATGAAGAAAACTTGGGTTTATTAGGAATGGATTTTTGTGTGTGTGTGGAAGGACTGTGAGCTCCATTTAGTTCTGATACTGTTTGGCTC
Source organism: Anniella stebbinsi (assembly GCA_029215795.1). Classification (NCBI taxonomy): domain Eukaryota; kingdom Metazoa; phylum Chordata; class Lepidosauria; order Squamata; family Anniellidae; genus Anniella; species Anniella stebbinsi. The sequence goes on from JARDYH010000005.1 coordinate 101,137,171, forward strand.
ACAATTCTTAAATTCTAACTGAACGTTCTAGGGTGTCCAGATGGCCCGGGGTTTCCCGGTCCTAACCTGGAAACCTAGGCTGATCCGGGGCAACCGGGGGGCAGCGGGGGAAAACCGGGGTGGCGGGGGGTCACGCAGCGCTGGCGGGAGGCGGGCAGCGCGAGGCACTTACCTGCTGGGGTGTCCGCTTCCCTCGGTGCTCGGAATCTACTGAGAAACAGGCTTCGCGGCCTGTCCCTCAGTAGCGCGCCGGGTGATGACGTCATCACCCGGCGCGTACTGAGAGACAGGCCAGGAAGCCTGTTTCTCAGTAGATTCTGAGCACCGGAGGGAAGCGGACGCCCAGGTAAGGAGCGCGGGGCGGCGCGGGGCAGCGCAGCGCGGCGCGGGTGGGGGGGGGGGGCGGCACGGGCGCACGGTGGGGGGGTTGTTTTGGGTGGGGGTGGGGGTGGGGGGGTGGTCCGGGATTTTGATTGTCATAATCTGGTCACCCTAGTCTTGTAGATCAACCTCTGGTTGGTGGGTCTAGGGTTTCTAGTAAAAGCAACAACATAGATCCCAAAAGTCTGAAGTCTGCCCATCTCTGTTTTAAAAACTTGCATTAAACCAGTAGCGATGACAATTTTCCCTCTCTTCAAAATAGACACCACCATATTTTCTGAATGTCTCAAAGTAATAGCAATCAGCCATGGGCTTCAAAGAAGGAAAAGTGCCATCCAACACAATCCAGGCCTGGTCCTTTGTGTCACTAGGGCTTGTCTCGCAAGCTGCTGGCGCCCCACTGCCTTAAATAATAAATTAGTATAGTTGCATGCTCTGGATTCTGTCAGGACCAAGCTGTGACACAGAGCCAGAGTTCCTGCACAAAGGGAAGAAATAATCCACAATAATAGTAGATTTATCAGGCAGGTCTGGTTAAAAACGTGCCTATCTGATAACACCGGCTTTTTCTTGAATTTAACAATAAAGCTTCCTCTAATTATACAGGCCACCATATATTTGCACATGGAGAATTTTAAACACTCACAAAGTTTTATATAAATGCCTATTGCTATTATTATTATGTTACAGCAGGCGGTATTCCACAATAGGATTGACAAGTCCTCATCAATGGAAAATAGATACTCTTTTTATAAGGATAGAAGGCTTATAGACTGAAGGAATACAGTGAGGGGAAAAGAGAAATATTTAGACTCAGCTTCAGGATTTCTGAATGCACATTATTGCACATCGTCACTTGTAAATAGAGATAGGTGAACTTGACCTCTTGTGTTTCATTCATTCCAAGCTTTGGGGAGAATAGCTGAGAAAAGCTTGGACTTTTCCCAAGAGTTATCTGAAATCTTAGGAAAACCTGGCCCATCACAAATGTTTCACTAGCTGAGTTTGCACGACATGACAACCCACCATGCAAAATATTCTATGCTGTGTGGGTTGTCATCGGAGCAAACCACTGTGAGCCTGACAGGTGATCAGGTCTACCATGGGTTATTCTCCCCCTCCTTCCCCCTTGGTCCTTCAGCCAGCTCCAGCATGTATCCCAGAGGACTTGGCAGTAGAACTTGTCTTGTCTGCCAAGTCCCCCACCCCTGTCATATTATCAGCTGTCTTTTTAAAAAAATAAAAATAAAATGTGCCTCAACATTTGCACATAATGGGGCCAATTTTTTAAAAATACTTTTTTCAGCCCTGGGAATGTGTGCAAATGTCTTTGTTACTTTTTTTTTTTGGGGGGGGGGAAGTCACAATTGTGGAAGTGCACAATTACAGCTGTCAAAGTATATATAGTCTTGCCTTGTCTGTGTATTAAGTATGTGTACAAAGTGTACTATGAAACATACGGGGTATTTGACAAAATGGGGCTGCATATATGCTAGTTTGATATTTGGCAGGTCAGCGGGGGGAAGGGGACCATATCGGCCCTTTCACAAAGTTATCCTTAAAATTTAAAGTGTGGGATTTACCCTTGGGAGTTTCCCCTTCTATTCCATCAGTCCCCAAGTGGTATTAAAGGTGATCTAGGGCCTACACCATTTTCAGAGATCTGCTTTTACTGTAAATGGGAGCTCTGAAAATGGGGTCACCCTTAAAACTACTTGGGGGAAACTCAAGGAGGAGTGGAATGGAAGGCAGGACCCTCAGGGAGTTCTACACTTCAGAACTTAAGGATAACTGTGCGAAGAGTGTGATCTGGCCCTATTTCCCCAACCTGTTAGTGGGTAGTTTTTGAACACACTGACAGCTGTCAAATTTTGGAAAGCGGATCAGATTGCACCTTTAAAGTATGGAACTTACTTTAGGGGGTCCCCCCTTCCATTCCACTCCTGCCCAAGTCTCCCCCAGATGGGAGTTCTGAAAATGGGATGTACCCTATATCAACCTTAACACCACTTGGGGGAGACTTGGGGAGGGGTGGAATGGCAGGGGGGACCCCAAGAGTAAATCCCACACTTTAAAGTTGAAGGATAACTTTGCTAAGGGACTGATCTTGTCCCCTTTCCCCCCAACCTGTCAGTTTTTAAAGACTGTCAAACTAGCATACGTAACTCCATTTTGTTAATTACCTTGCATGTTTTCTAGGACATTATTATATTGTATGTTTTCTAGCAAGGCTATATATAGTTTGACAGCCACTATTGCAAAAAACTGCCCCCTCCCCCAAATTATATATGCATACATTCCCATAGTAGAGACAAAAAACTGGCCCTGTTTTGCGCAAATGTCGGGTGCAATTTCTTTTTAAAGGGTTGCTGAACAGTGATAGGCTGCCTCTACACGACAGGTTTAAAGCTCTTTCAAGTCTCATTAAAATTTTTACCTCTACATGAGCGGAGCGCAAATCGGGAGTTCAGGCGCGTTATCTATCTGATTATGCGCATTATCGAATGCACGTTAAATAGCGAGTTTTATGTTGCTCTGGCTGTTAAAGCGCATTTTGACCATGTGAACAAGTGATTCTCCACATTAACTACTTCTAAAGCGCATTTCAAACAAACGGTAAGGCCACCAGTTGTGCGCTCAATTACCTCCCGCGTACCATAAAGCGCTTCCAAGAAGATGCGCATAATCGGAGAACCAGGTGTCAAACCGAATTCTTGCAGAGGGGGTCATAGACCTTCCAAAGTGCCGCTTGGGCACCAGTGGAGGGGTTTCTGCTGCTCTTGCTGAGCAAATCGCTCACTAATGCCCACAACTTACAATGGGTTGGCAGTGCCAGGTTCAGACAACACACCAACCCATCGCAGATACAACAACCCCTAAAACAAGCTGTGTGTTGTTCGGTTGGCTTGTTGCCCATGCACAAGCCACCCTGCTGGAATCAGTCCGGTTCGCACAACATGACAACCCACCACGGTTTGTCACCCACTGTGTTGTCCTGTCATGCAACCCAGTCTCTGTCAGACCTTCACTCTCATGAGCCTTCCTTCAGCTGATTTTTCGTATCCCACCTCCACAGTTCTTTCTGTTGAAATTGCCTTCTAACAGCAGTGATGAAAAGAAGGTGCAGAGAGGAAGGCTGCTCCCTAGGCCTTCATTAGATCCCAAAGCTTTAGCAACTGGAAGTTTCCAGGGCAATTATAATTGGACAGGAGTTCCAGGTCCTTGCTAAAGATCCAGAAGCCCTGTCAAACTACAATTCCCAAGGACCTGTGCACTGGGAAATTAATGTTTGTAAGGCCTAATGAAAGCATGAGTAGCAATGTCCCTTTTCATACCCTCCCCCATCACAGCCACAGGAAAGTATGTTTTCGAAAACAGGAAGAGAGTGGAAGCAACCTGGAAATATACAAGCTTATTTATGAACTGCACCAAAATTCAAGAGGATTTGAACTTATATTGGAAAAACTAATTATTTCTCACCTAGCTGAATTCTGAAATATGGCAACATCATTAGTCGTAAGTACTTTTACATCATGTGCAAGCAATATTTAAGTCCATTATGGGCACATGCCTAAGACAGGTAACCATCTGATTTCAAGTAGTCAGCATTAGCAACCCCACATAGGAAAGCCATAACTGAGCAGCTGGCATGCCCCTGCCATAGAAATTTTGGACTATTTACTTAGCATCTAGTCTACATTAGCATGATTGCAAGTCCTCAAGCATTTCTGATAGTTTTGTGCCCCCCTGAAGTGGGTACAGAAGGCTGAGACAACCTAATGTTAGTTATCAATGTCTGCACATAACTATACTAAGAGGGAAAGAAAGGAGTCCTAAACCTATTAAAATGGTACAGCTGGAATGCATGTTGCTGAGTTCATCTGAGGATAATGGTAGACGTATGAACAAAATCAATTCATTTCTGTCTCCCATGTGTTCTGAGTTGCAGAAATGTCCTCTTACAGGAAAGCAATAGCTACAACATCAGTTATAACAAAGCAGCACCTTTGTTCAGGGCATAGCTGCTACTATACAAAATGATATGCTTGAAAGAATGGCAGCAAATGTTTATAGTAGAGCCGTGCATACCATTATCAGTGTATGATGTCAATTTAAATTTTACTGGAACAGAAACCTTTTGACCCCCTTCCAAACTGGATCCATTACTAGGTTTATACACGAAAGCTTAGAAGGGAATTAAATTAGGAGGAACATTGCAAGAGAAGTGTATTTGCATCTATTGCACTTAAGACTGGAGATTAGTTGACCTTTGGAAAAGGGGATTAGAGCAGTTTCACCATCAAGTGAAGACAATCTGTGTTCTTAAGGCAATCAAATTGGGAGGGTAACAACCTTGACAGATGAATTGAAAGGAGGAAGGATGCATGCTTATCTGCATGGCGTACATATCACTTGCACATGAATTGTGCTGCAACTTCAGCAGCATGAGGAATCTTATAGCATTTGAATCATTTCATAAACCCTTTAAGCACTGGTATGTAAATGTGGGAACTCTGTCCATTTTTACAATCTAATTTTACAATAGATTAACTTCCAAAAGAGTACCAGTAGAGAGTAAAGATGCTTGCTATGTACAATGGGCATGATTGTCACAGCAGAATACACCCAAAGGAAGCCTCCTCTTCCCCCGCCCCCTTGCCCTCCCTGCACCAAAGAAAAATGTCAAGTACAATAACCACCAAATCACAGTCCAGTAAAGTGGCTACTCTGAGATAATCTACATCTAAAAAACAAATAAAGCCCATACTGGAGGATCTTTTAATGCTCTGCATAAATGAGGCTTATAATAGGGAAACAGTCTCTTTAAAAATACATAAAGAAGTACATATCCCTGCAAGTAGAGTCGTTGCACAAGGTCCTTTGTCAATTGAATAGGTAGTAAGAAAAATTACTGAACTGTATTGGATTTTATGAGTAATGTAGCAACACAGAGGTAAAACATGGGAAGTTTCTAATTCTATTAATCAAATTGTCTAAGCAATTATTTCAAAGATGGTTCTTTTCTTCACTGATATACATGACATGATCCTGGCTCAATTTCGGGGGTAGTTGTATAACTAATGGCAAGATCCTCATTCATTTCACCAGATCAGGTCTTTTTCCATAGCTGCAAAATGAGGAATGACTATACTGTGATATTTTAAAGTGTGTACAGAAATGGATATTTTCAAAAGCACATTTAACTGGAAGGAAGCGTCCATTTAAAACAATGCAACTTACTTCCAACTAAAGACATTTAGACATTTTAAACTAACAAATTAATAAAATGGGCAAGTGGGGGGGAGTACCAAAAAAAGTGAACTGTACAGATGAAATATGACATCTGCACATCTGCACATTATCTCTATGGAATCACTGGTACTTATTTCCTAGCAAATATATTTAGTGTAACAGTAGACATAATACTCAAAATTAAAAGCAACATTCTTCAAAGGGCACTAGAATGGGCTTGGTACCTATGAAGGGCAAGGAGAGTTATAGTGCAAGCCTATACAGGTCTACTCAGGAGTAAGTCCCTTTGAGTTCAATAGGATTTACTCCAAGTAATTAATAAAGGACTGAAGACTGTAATCCTGTAGACCAGGAATGAGCAACTTGTGACCCTGCAGATGTTTGGCCTACAATTCCCATCAAGTCTAGCCAGCTTAGCCAATGGTGAGGGATGATGGGAGTTGTAAGCCAAAACATCTGGTCACAAGTTTCCCACCTGTGCTACATAGTTAACTGTGCATTAGTCCCATTGAACACAGTGAGACTTACTTCTGGCTGTATATCTATAGGGTTGCACTATTAATCTCTCTTACAGCCCAATTGTCCCATTATTCTAACTTCAGAGATCTGTTACCTAGGCTTTTCAGCCACTTGTGCTCTTCTAAACATTTCCCCCACCGTCCAAAGAGAACAAGTTCATCCGTTGAGCTTTAAATGCATAGGAAGGTGCTGCATACAGAATCAAATCATTGGTCCATCTACCTCAGTCCGTCAAGCAATTTACACTGACTGAAAATGGCTCACCAGGGTTTCAGACAGGGCTCTTTAGCAATCCTATTAGAAGTGCCAAACATTGACCTATGGGACTTCTATATGCTACGCATGTGCTCTACCACTAATCTGTAGCCACTCCCACCCCAAATCTGCAGATTTGTGTAACCAACCCCAAACGATTATTGTCAGGGGCAATTTCTAATGAATCAATAAATTCTACTGGTGTTCGGAAAGGACATCCTTCCCCCTGGAACCAAGGTTTAGTGGGCTTCTATAGAAGACTCCTGGGCTTTAATATCCAGAATGAGATGAAGTGAGAATGATCTTTGGAAGGGTTATAGTGCTAAAAATGCAGCAGGGACAAATGAGGAATAGGTAGGAAGGCATGAAATGAAAATAGGGTGCCCTCTTTTAGAAAAGAGGGCATTATTTTGCAAAGAAGCATTTCAGTAGAGGAGACAGGGACCATTGCACAAAGGGGAAGAGGTATTACATGCTCCACCCCCCAATAGCTATGTTTTTATCATCACCATATTCTTCTAGCCACTGAAAATTTCTGCTCCGTTCTCCAGACAAATGAAGACCAAAAAGCTTATGATAGGAATGGATTATAGTCAGGCATAAAGAACACATAACAAATATATCCTGAGAATAATTTCCCAGCACAGAACTATTTTTAGGAACCTTGCGGCTGTGGTTATGCAATTCTGAGGGAAGAGTATTTATATTTTAAATAGGCATTTTAGGCTGTCTCACAAAACATAGTGTTATGCTTTCACAAATTCTCCCTAGACACTGATGAAAGTAACTTTTCAGGCAGACAGGTTTATTCTGCGTGCCTAAAATTCAGTCAGTGATACTTCAGGAATAGCAAGGAATGTACCAGCATCACCCTTAAGAAAGGAAAGGTTGAAAGAGCATCTGTTAAGTGTATTTTTTGCTCTAGAATTGCCCAATGGCTACTGCTCTGACACCTGAGGGAGCAGACAAGCCAAGAAGCATTTAGAGTATAAAAGGAAACATTTATACTTTAAAGGGGGAAAGAACACTTCAACAAAAAAGACACTTTGTGGGGGATTTAATTTTCTTGAAATAATACTAGCTGGCCACATCCTTTAAAGATTATATATATATATATATATATATATATATATAATCTTTAAAATAGGGAAAATTATGATCCTATGCTTGCTGGCATTGGCCTTGCCATATGACCATAATTTAAAATATATGCCTGATTTCATTAACATTAACATATTTACTTCCAGGGATTTAAGTCAGCATTATCCCTTTTCACTAAAATTACAGGGAGAGTTCAGATGAATGCACTCACACGTTAAAAGCAAATGTGAAGGAGCTGCAGAACAGGACATATCTCCACTCCTGGATAAGATCATAAAAACAGCTCTGCTGGAACTGACCAAAGGACTATCTAGTCCAGCATTCTGTTCCCACAGTAGCCAACCAGATACCTATGGAAAGTCCACAAGTAACACATGAGTGCAACAGTACACACACACACACACACACACTTGTGTTCCCAGCAACTGGCATACAGAGGCATGCTACCTCAGATAACAGAGGTAGCATATAGCCATCAGGACTAGTAGCCATTGATAGTTTTTGTCCTCAAGGAATTTGTCCAATTCCCTTTTAAAGCTATCCAGTTGGTGGCCATCACTATATCTTGTAGTAGCAAATTCCATCGTTTTAACTATGCGCTGCGTAATATACTTCCTTTTACCACCCCCTTCATTGCATAACCCCGTGTTTTGTCATGGTGAGAGAGGGAGTTCTCCATGCCATGCATAATTTTATATAATTCTGTTATGTCCCTACTTATTCAGCTTTTTTTCTAAGCTTGAAATTCCCAAGCATTGTACCCTTTCCTCATGGGGGAGTTGCCCCATCCCTTGATCATTCAGATCTACACCAAACAGGATATAACACTTTGAAAACGTTTTGAAAGAGGTATATGGAATGTATCCTAGGCCCAAACAGTTGTGAAAAACGTTATAAAGCAGTTGTGTAGATCCTGCCCTGGTTGCCCCTTTTCTGCACAAAGAGAAATCTAGAAACTGAACAGCAGCGGCATATGCTGCAGAAGCAATGGACAAGCACCTTTCACATATATGCATTATCAAATTATCCTACTGTGTGATTCAAGCCAGTCGTAATTGTGCTTCAATAGGCTGAAGAGAATTGGTTAAACTCTAGGAAAGATACAAAAGTGTATTTTTAAAAAATAATCCATCAAGTTATCCTGAAATGTAGAAGGTACAAAAATCTGTTACAACTTTTCTTTCTCCAGTGACGGCTTTCCACAGTATCAGATTCTTCAGGAGCCACTATCACTGGAGCAATACCCCTGAAACTGCTTTAGTCTCCACACAGGGTTTTGCCATCTGCTTGACACTCTCCCTTCTCAATAAGCCCCCACCTACATACCACCAGCTCTGGATGCTAGATGATCCCTGCTGTACACATGCATCAATAACAGAGCAATGTAAAGTGGGGTTCTGGGGTGGGTTTTCTAGGTGTGTGTTTTTTTCTGCAGTGGTAGGGAGTCTCACTGCTGACTCCTAATTAGTCTTATTGGTTCTCTGTATGGATGACTGAGTTCTCTAATGTGATAAAGACAATTTCCAATATTTTATGCTGTGGGGAGGGAGAAGTTAACCCTGTTTCAAAGAAGAGAGAGGGGCATTATGAAATTATCCAGTAAATAGACAATAGCTGGATTTCTGTAATTACAAATATTACATGCCAGTCTTGGAACTTACACCAACAACACACATTGTTAAATGTATAATTGTACAGCTGTATAATTTTTCAGATAGGATTTTTTTTTACTTCTTTATTTGCTTGCTTACGAATATAACTTTAGATGCAGACATAGATCAGTATGATGTGCATATGCAAAGTTTTTCCCCACTATGGCGGTCAACATCAGTTAACTTATTTACCAGTTAGAGCTTGTAGTGGATGCATTAAAAGCCTTGTTAGAGCTGTTAATTAGAGAGCTGAAGATTATAATGTTGGGAGTATAAAGTATGGAGGAACTGGGACTAGACAAGAAGCCACTGGAGGTTCAAGAAGATGATGGTGCTGGTGACAATAGAAGGAGGCTACTTCAAATAATTTGAGAACAACTTCCATAGTAAGAAAAATATGGAAATTCAAGAGGCCACATTTGCATTGAAGGTTAGGCATGCAAAACACTATAAGGAAAATCAGGGCCGGCCCTACCGCTAGGCAGAGTGAGGCAGTCACTTCAGCAGCAGATGCTGTGAGGCATCAGCAAGGTGTTAAAGGAGAGAGCAGAGCACAACGTGGCCTACTCTGCACCACTTAAATTAGCCTGCTGCCTTCGGGTGTAGTGGAGGACACTGTTCCATCATCAGTGTTCATCTGCCAGTCCAATGGGGCAACGTCCTCTTCTTTGCCTCAGGTAGCGAAATATATTGGGCCAGCCCTGAAGGAAATAACAGGCCAGGGGACCAACGGGTGGGAGGGTGATGTTGCACTCATGTCTTGCTTGTGGGTTCCTGGTCAACAACTGGCTGGCCACTGTGTGAACAGAATGTTGGATTAGATGGACCCTTGGTCAGATCCAGCATGGCTCTTACGTTCTAAATAAGCAAATTAAAATAAAGTTTGATCAATAACCATAGCCTGTCATAGTAACCCTGGTGCCTACTGTCTTGAAGGAGGCAATATTGTAACCGCTCCTGAAGAAGCTCACCCTGAAATTTCTATTCAAGTGAAAAATCCAAGAATTTCATGGAAAATAAAAACAGTGTTAATAATACAAATGACATTTCTGAGGAGCATTCTGATTGTTTATATTAATACTCAAAGAAGATGGAAACTCTAAGTTATCACGAGCCACTGAAGAGCTCTCAATTAAGAATCTGAATTTGTGGAGTTATGGAACAAATTTTCACAGATGTGGTGAGCCTGAGCACCATTTTCAGACTGCAGGTGGAAGCTTTGAGCCTTCCTCTTACGAAATTAGATCTCTGAGATAAGTGTTCTTGCCTAGCCTTCCCCATGACATCTAGGGTTTTTTTAGATATGTAATAACATTTAATATTTGTATAATGCTTTCAAGTATGCAAAGCATTTTACATGCATTGTCTAGTTGTAATCCATACAACAACCTTGTAAGAGATGTGGAGGGACTGAGGCTGAGAGAAAGTGGCTTGCCCATAGACACCTCCTGAACAGCCCTGGCCCAAGGTACCTGGCCGCCTAAGGCAAGAATATGTGCTGCCACCAGCTACCGTCACCATTCTTTCATACCCCTTCACACTTGACAGGTCGGGCTGGTCTCACAAGAGTTCGTCTGAGCTCTTGAGGGCCCAGCCAAGCTCTCATATGAACCGTGCCTGCAGTAAGGATGCAGGGAGGCCTGGTGACTTCTCCAGAGAGTCCCGCCAGCCAGTGGCTGGCAGCAGGAGCAGCAGGTGCATGAGACAGTAGGGTATGAAGCACTTAATCTGCTGCTCTGCCTCCCCCAGCCCCCAGCTTGAGCAAAGGATTCATCTTGTCTGATGATAGGGCAGGCCCTGCTCCTGAATTTATGGCACAGACAAAATTTGAATTGGGGACTTCCTGATTCATAGCCAAAGGAGTGGGCGGAAGATAGACCTGGAACTACTCGTAGATCTCTGGGTGATAGCAGTAGATCACCAAGTATTTCTGACTTCTAATTTAACAATAGCAGCAACAAAACTACCAAGAGTGGAAGGACTGTGAATTCTATTCAATTCTAGTACTAAAACCTAAGTCCTGACCTCAGAAGTCTTTCATTCTAGGTATATGGCGCCAGGCTCCAATTAATGGATCTTTGGGTTCCTGTACAGAATAAAGTAGATTCCACAAGCATGAAGTCTGCCCACCCTTGCTCTATGCTACACCAGCTCTCATATATGCATAGAAAGTTTTTTCTATAGAGGATAATTCAATCACAGGCATAGACTTACCAACTCAGTGAGAACTAAGCCATTGAGAGTTTGTTGTGTCATAGAATGTGGAATGTGGCTACAATTTCTTGTTGTTGTTGTTGTTGTTATGGAATATAAAACTGCTATTTTACTTTGATGTCTTTAATTTTATTACAATTAATTGGGAGGTGTTTATATTATTATTTGGTAAGCCACATTCAGTTAGTTACTTTGCCAGAAAGCAGGTATAGAAATTTAAAAATAAATAACGAATAAGCTACACGTTTGTGTGTTGCTTGGCTTGCATTAGGCCAATAAGTTGCATTTAGTATAAATGCAAGCATCTTTGGGCTCAGCATTTTTCAATAAAGTATGTGTGTTATTTCAAATTTTCATGCAGAGCCAAATCCACAACAAAAGATTTATCTCACATGTAAAAAAAGAAAAGAAAGGGGTGGGGGAGTCTACATAGAAGATAAACTTCCCACAGGAAAAATACCGAATACCTGAATATATGCCTTTGACTTTTACTTCAGTGAACATCTGTTACAACGAAGCTTTAGATAAAGATTTACATAAACAAAACATTCATTTAGAAAAAGAGATTATTTTGTTTAGAATTCAGTGTGGCCCTTCAAGAACTTCATCTTCCTTCTTGATATTGTCTATTCATACTTTTAAGATACTGAAAATGAGGGGGAGAAGGAATCACAATTCACTAGTGACAAAGCCCTTAGACAAAATGAGATAAATTAGTTGTTTGTTGAACCATTTAGTAGTTGAACTGGATTGCTGCACTACATTCAAGATGTTGTTATCAGTTTTATGACACCCCGTTAAAAGCAAAACACAAGATTTCTTAAAGGAATTCTCTTTAAGGGAAAAGGAAAAGCTAGAGGCCTTTAATAGTTAAGACATTGTGCACAGTAATGAAAATAATATGATAACCTTATGTCATCTGGCCCTCTAATTGAAGAAAGATGCTAAAAACAATACTAGGAATAATGTGATCAGCATTTAATGGTTTTATTTTACTTAATAGGGAAATATTTCATAGGTTTCATTCCTTGGTTTTGGGTAGAGATAATTTTTTTTTTAAAAAAAACAAGATTTAATGCACATATAAATCTGTCAAACAGCAATAATAAGCCAGCAGGATTCAATTGGTTTGCTTTTTAGAAAGTCTTAAGGAATATTTGAAATGTGTATATGGTTGGCTGCATCCAAGTGAACTTTCTCAGCACATAACTTTTGCCTGAGATCAAGACAGAACACTGCTTTATGAAGGCAAAGGCTTAAATATTAATGTGTGTTTTGTTAAGGAAGTGGAAGGCAAATCAACTTCCTGCTACCCAGAGTATCTGATTTCTAAAATGGTCAGACACTGATTGTCACAGCTTCACCAGATGTGGGAGTGGAGCTCTTGAACGGATGCCCATGCTTGAGGCCTACTGCTGTGACAGCCGCAGAGCTTGCTGGGCTGCATCCTCTGATAGTATATTTTTGTTAGCTAGCTGCCCGGAAGCTCTCAACTGCTTGATTTGTTTTGTGATCCTGCAAGGACCTTCCTGGTCCTGATGACAGCACAGAATTCAAGAGCTTGTTTGCTTTGGTGGGCTTGAGAGATGTAAATTCTTTCTTGTTACAAGTACTTCTTTGCCAGAGGAGTGTAAAATAGGCATAAAGCCTATTTTAAGTAACTGTAGTTATTGCTCCGTATGGGGGAAAGAATGCCTTTTGTTACCAAAACTCTCGTGCATCTATTTCTTAGTGCTCTCTTTGTTTACTGACATTTTTAATACAAGACTACACTGGAGCCTTTCCCATATTCTGAGCAAATGTCACGAGGAACAACATTTTCTTTGTAAAGGAGTATGCCTACCTTCCAGAGAAAGAAACATGTCAAAGTCTTTGTCTCATTTAGGCAGTACAGGCCTAGAGACATTGTGAGCCTGATCTAGCCCTGCCTTTCTTCAATGATCTCACTCAACCTATGGCTTTGTAAAGCCTGACCCATCTTCTCTTACCTGATCCTGATTCTAGCTATTCCCCAACTCACTTTCCAGCTCATTCTCTCTATAGGAGTTGCTAGGATCGCCAAGTCTTGAAATGAAAAACATCTGGCAACCAGGCATATCCCAGAGGTATCCTTGTCTCCTGCCTCCACGATCCTGTCTGTTGCAAGATTTACTCAGAGAGCTTGTAACCATGGTCAGGTAGATAGAGAGTTAGTTTTCAGTATGGGAAATCCAGGTTCAAGTCCTTCCTCTGCCATGGATTTCCCCTCTATAAAATGGGGGGAGGGGGAATGGAATAAATAACACGTTTTGTGTGGATAAACTCAAGAAACTTAAATAACTTTGCCAATTTGCTACAGCATCAGCCTTTTCATCACCCTGCTGTACCTGAATGGTAGAAGTACAAAGCCCCTAAGCAGTGGTCGGAAAGGAAAACTCCTTCCATTGCTGCTATAGTTAACATGTTACCCTACAAAATATGCATATGTCACCATCCTTCCAACAGATCAAAGGCCTCCACTTGCCAACCCTGAAGTACAAGCCGTAACTTTATGCTCAACCATGTACAGCAATGTTCCCAAAATAAACATTTGCCAATGGTAAGCTTGTATAGTATATGTACTGCGTATTTATTACTGTTACTACAATAAGCTTACTTAGCACTAAAGGCATGATGGTCACTACAGGGAACATAAAGTTGACAATGATGTTACGTCACAGACAATAATGTTTAATATTGTTAGCCGTTTTGAACATTGGTATGGAAAAGCAGGATGGAAAGGCTTCAGATAGACAGGTAGAGGCTGTTCAGAGGACATTCAGGTATCAAAGCAGCAGCGGGTCACATATTAACAGGAGTAATGGAAAGAGTGTCAAATGGAAAAATATATAAATAAATCAGTAACTTTTTTTATTTAGTAAAAATAAATTCATGCAGTTTTTAAATTCACTGCATCAAGAAATATGGGATTTATATGGAACAACTATTTTAAGGCCAGGCTAATAGTCTATGCTTTTAACCAGCAATTCAGTAGTGTCATGTGTAAAGCCGTACTTGTATGCACTACTAATGCACACTCCAAATCTTGACTTCATGATGACCGCTACTGTGAATATAGTTCTTATTCTAGCAATATTTTTCCGTAAGCAAAGGACTGGCGGTTGGATATTATTTTGTGTTTGCCAAGATCTTTGGGAAATTGTATCTGCTGGCTTTGATTGTTATAAATAGAAAAATATAAACCAAATAGAAGGAGGAGCATTTATATGTATGACATTTATACACAACCATTTAAAAAAACAAAAATAATCTTTAGGAGACCAGTTACACAGTCTGCTGAGCGCTCCAGTCCTAAAACTAAGTGCATATGCCATTTTAAACATGTGGGTCCAAAATTACTTTGAATTCAGAACAGAACTAATTAAAAAGCAATGGAAGCAGAAATATTAAAAACTGAAAATATAATGGCTAATGGTGCCAACTTTCAAAAGCCAATTGCTGTGACTGTACAAGAGAACATGAACGGCTCTGTTAGAAGCAGCACAGAATTCCACATTCTCTGGAGTCTAAATGTTGTGGTTGCAATAAAAATGTGAAAGATGATTGCAGGCCTGTTTAAGTTTTTATTTTGCTTTTATTGGTTACTCAATTACAATTTTTAACAGAATTTTGATATCTATGCAACTTTAACAGAGATGGGGAAATGGTGAACTACAAATTTGTAGGACCACAGGCAGACGGAATTTAATCCTAGGGAAAATAATGGGATCATGTGCCAAATAAAGCAATCAAAGGCCAAACCAGGAGCAGCTTAATTTTTTTCATTACGTGATAGAGAGCAGGGCAGGATTGACACTACTGCTTTAAAATGGTTTATAACAGTAGTGGCAACTGTTGGGGCCCAGGACACACTCCATATACAGTTTTCAAACAGTCTTCAAAGTGTCATATCCTGCTTGGTGTAGATCCGACCCAAGACAGGGCAATGGAGTTGCTATGTGAAGCAAAGAAGTCCCAGAAACCCACTATAAGGTGTTCTTACATTCTAAACTGCTTACAGCATGACGAACTCCCTATGTGAACTGAGAATATGCCCCTGAATTCTAGATCAGCACCACAGTTATTCTCCCTCACAATGTGAGGACAAAATCCACATATAACTGGGACTGCCTCTTCCCAGAAGACATTATATGATGCAGGAAAATCCCAAGCTGATATTGCATTGTGTGGCTAGCTCAGTTTGGCATGTGTAGCCTTCCTTCCACCAAAGGGATAAATCAACTCAGATTAGGGTGGGCATTTGGGATTTATAGTGCAATGGTTTTTGTGAAATTCTGCTCCTATTTGGCTTACTGAGAGTAAATGAGGACACATGATCCCTGTAAAGAAAATCCATGCTACTGAACACCATCGTGTTCAGTATTGGCTTCTGAATCGCCATAAAGACTATCACGAGTCTCCTCTGTCTCCCTGCCAATAATCCCACCAAATGAATGGCACAAAAGGCCACCCAGAGGTCTTTGCTTTTGGTAATTTAACCCTAAGTGCTGGCCGAGATCACTGCCAAAGTATCCAGCAGGATCCTAATTCCTTCATAGTTCAAGACAGGAACAATTTCCTCTGTTGGTGATTACAAAGTCAAGCCTTAATTAATTTACAATGGCACAAACAAGAGGAGAATTAGACACACGTGTTCTCAGTTTGCATAATAACTTGGGATGGAACTGCAGTTCTTTAGATCAAATCTGTAAAATTTAAATCCATAAAAATATATACAATCTTCTAAACAACAGCAGTTTACCTCTATCACCAAAACTATTAAGGTTCCATCTCTTTCTCCAAATATCTCTACATACTTCCTACAAACATTTAAAAAGCAGACCAGGTTTGTCTTGTGACCATGAATGTCTCACTTATTTGTGTTATGCAGCTAATTAATATCTCAGGCTTCCTGTGTGTATATGCATATCAGTACTGTAAATATAAATGGAAAAATAAGTAATAATTTATGAAAACTGATTTGCATTTCCAAATATAAAATGTGCAAAATCCAACTAATTAGCAAGAGTGAAGGCCAAGGTGTTTCTATAGCAACTATAAAAATGATAGAGAAAAAGTGTTTTATATCAGGCTCATTAATATTTGCATTTATCCTTGGTTCTGTAGAGGTTTCCAAAGTCCGTGTTTTAAAGATGGCAAAAAAATATGTTTGCTCTGCAGTGAAATAGATTCATCATGGAATACCTCTTAATGGCCTAGGCAGACTGGGTTGGGGGGATACATAGTTCTGCATCCCTTGAAAGCCATTGGATAGGGGGTGAAAAATGAAACGGAATAAAGCCGGGTCTTCAGAAGGACACAACCACCAGTGCTTTAAACCCGAGAACAGAAGGAAATTAAGGTAGCTTTTCTTTTGCTCTTCCTGATTTCCTATTGGCTCTGAATGTGTCTGACCTGCTACACTTACTGGTGGAGAGATGGACAAATATCAGGATTGCTTCTGGCATTTCTCTCTCTTGGGTATTTGTCAATGACACTGCTTAGCTCAACACCAGCCCCTTTATAGCTCTGACAAGTTTCCCCTCCAGATTCCTCTCTTTCTTACTCTGTATCTGCACCAACAGTTTTACTCACAGTCTGCTCAGGGGCATCATTTAAGAGATGGGGGGAATTTCCCTTTCCATATTTCAGACTATAGATGATTATTCATTAAGAGCATGTCCATCTCTGTCTGACTGGCTGGTCCTACATACTGAATCTACCTTATAAATGGGCATGGGTATTAGGCATGGGTGCAAAAATGGTGACGGCTCAGCATGTGTCAATAACAGTGCTATAACGATGGTGTGGCATCTAAAAAAGTAATGATAACAAATGCTTTGGAAATACATGGCTATTTGCAATCTAACCTATCGTATATTAAAGAGTGGGCTCTTGACTCTTGCTGTGACTCTTGTCCTTTCCCATTAAAATCTCACTGAAACCTCCATCCCCATCATCAGCTACACCACGCTTGGAGTTGGCACATCTAATTTCCCCTCTATTGCTGTCAATGGGAGGAGGGAATTATGACAGCAAAGATCCACTGGGCTGAGAAACTCAGTAACTGCCCCATCCCTGGATGTTGTAGGGTTTGGGGTGCCCACTTCCCTCCATCTCTGACCCACTCAGGATCGCCCTGTTAGTAAAGTACAGAGTGATTTTCATCTTTATTATGTACAATTGTCTTGACTGAGCTGTATTGATTTTTGCAGGAAGGAAAACAAGGCACTATTGATACAAGATCCACTTTGGAAATGGAACCTCATACAATGGGCTGTTCCTGTTTCGAAGGTAAAAAGTCCAGACAACTTCCTTCTCATCCCCAGCATTCAATAAAGCAGGGGTGGGAATAAGGTAGATTGGGATCTGCTGGCAGATCTCTGTATGATTTGTGGTAGATCGGCAAGGATTTCTAACTCCAAATTATTTAACAAAATTCCCCCGCCCAACCAGTCACCTTAAATTATACTGCTAAAATGTAGAAAGCTCTTAGGATAAACAGCAGTGGAATTTTGTATGAATGACTCTAAGCTCCATTCAGCTCTCGTTGTCCAAACAAATTCCTAGGCTCAGAATTCTTTAATTCTAAGTGCATGTCTTTTGCCCCTGGCTCCAGTTGGTGGATCTCAAAATTCCTAGAAAAAAGCGAAGCAGATCCCGCAATTCCACCCCTGAAATAAAACATGACTCATAAGGAACCTACAACCCAGGCATATTTAAATGCAAAATTAACTTTTATTAAACCTAACCAATTCCAATAAACTTCCAAGACAAGTTTAATCAAAAGCTAACTTCGACTCTTTATGCTATTACTTATACTGCAGGCAAAAATGCCAGACCATTAGGCCTAAACACTCTGACAACAGAGACGTTCCTAAAGTACTGCTGTGTTGACAGCAAGAATCCACATACTCTGCTTACAGTTTATGCGCATTAAGTTATAATGCCCCATTTGCAGTCACTATAACAATTTAATGCCATTAGACTAAGATTCAACTAAATGGCCTTAATGGACCCTACACTGCTTTCCTTTTCAGTTATGGATATTGGGGGAGGTCTCACAAACACTGCTACGTTAAAAGGACTACATTGACAACACTAAACCATATTTCCATGTGGCTACTTAGGGTGGCCACAGAGGATAGTTCTCTATTTGAAAGGCTGCCAGAGGACCATCCTCCATTTTGTCCTCTATTTGAAGGGGCTGATCAAATGCAGTTTAAATATAAAGAGCTATCTGAAGGAAGAGCTGGACCTTGTGACCAGGTAAACTGCTTTGCTCAGTCCAGGTGTCCATCAGCATCACCTGAACTGAGCAAAGCACCCAGTTTACCTGGTCACGCTCTTCCCACACTGTGGTGAGTTGTTCTGTATTTTTATTTAAATTCTAATAATTATTTCTAAATTTTGAATCTATACATATACATTTGCATATGTAAATTTTATGCAAACCAGCACCTCCTTTTTTGGCTTTTCATAAGTGGTCACCCTACATATGTGTACACATAACTGCACCAATACTTTCACACATATTTTAAAAATTCCTCTAGAGGGGGAAAATGGGGGGCAGGAAGAGAAACCAGACAGAACTGATCTACATACTAGTTTTGAAAAAGAACAATACATCCACAGTGTTTCTTCCAAACTTGTTAACAGTGAATTTCTTGAAATGGTTTATTTTGAAAGTACTTGAATGGTGTTGTCATACGGCATAATTAAGGCTTACGGAACTATTATCAAAACACCAGCGAAAGGCATTCTCCAGAATGCTGACGGCTCCACCGCTGCCTCGCGCTAAACTGCCAGCTTCCCACAGGATGTTCTTCGACTGACCAGCTGGTTTCCAAACACTGACACCAGGCAGATGGCGTAAAGTCAAGCCTTGGGGGTGAAGCACAGGGGCGAGCTCCACTGAGCAATCAATTAGAAGTAACAGCCCTTCCCCTTCTTCATGGAGGAAAGCATCTATTTCCCACCATTGCACATTGCCAGCACGCTGCTTTGAATGCAATAAAGCTTGTGGGAAGCCAGCTCAAGTGAAAACTCTATAAATCTGTATCACAATGATTAGCCATAAAGAATACTAATTAAGGAGGGATTGTGGAGTTAATGGACGTGGACATGAGCCTTGCCAAAATCTTAAAGCTCTGCCGTTCAGTATCTAGCAAATGGAAGGCGCTGACCAAATGGGTTCCTCAGTCGCTGTGCCTGTTCTACAGGATTGTCACTGTGGTCTTCCTTTTTCTTTGTAAATGGAGGAGACGCCATTCGGCCCAAATAGTGCCTCCCCTTCTCCAATGCAACTTACAGTTAAAAAACTTCGAGGTTCATCAGATGAGCATTTTATCGCACATTCACTACTGCCCACTTACGGATGTGTGTGCATCCTTTAACCGACGACGTCCGTCTCCCACACACCTCCCGCTCGTTTTTCTGTAGCAAATTAGACCCTTTTATTCCGATTTTTTTTAAAAAAAAAATGGGATGTGCCACAATCTCCTCCTGTGTGCAGGAAAAGCGGCATGATAAAGACAGCCTCTGAATGGGCCACGTGGTCTTTGTTCACTTCCTCTTTCCCAGCCAGGAAGAATGAGGAAGTGCGGAGAAGCGATGGTAAGGAAACGCGATTTCCCCCCATGTGATGACACTCTTCCACTCTTCATATACAGTGGCTACCAAGTGTGATTTGGCTGCACCCCCCAAATCTTCCTTTGCATTGCAGCAAAGTGTGTTCTCCAAGAGCTATGGCAAAGGCAGATATTTTCTGGCACTGGAGAGCTAAATTATGAGCAGGTAGCCAGCCAGTCCACAAAGTTAGATATGCACATATGTGTAGATGGAAGATGAATACCTAGAGAAATTCCATCTTGAAACCTCCTTCATTTGTATCAAATCCAGACAGATAACACTGCTGCCTTCAAAAAGAGGGGGGAAATGACACTATTATTGTGAAACACTCACTGTTTTTCTTTTAATGCCTGTGAAATGAGGGCAGAGACATTTGCTGTCTGTTCCATAGTTAGGGATAGAGACCGGCAGTAGTCTTTCAGTGTACTCAAGGTGATATGAAAGAGGCTTTGTTGATAGTGTTTTGTACATGTATTATGCTGTTCCCTTTGGCATTTAGGTCTACCAGGTTTTTTTTTACGGATTGAAAAACTTCTAGAGCTCTACAACCAGGAAAGGAGCCCCAGCTGATGAAATGTCTCGACTCTAGTGATGAAGTGTTGTGGAAAACACATAAGCAGCCAGGCAAGTTAAGCACCTGTGTGAGGAGAAGGAAAGTACAATACATTTATTTAATTTATTAAGGGCATAACAAAGGGCATTATGTACCAGGAGGTAAAACTTGGGAGGGAAATCCTGTAGAAAATAGAGGGGATAATTCTGAAGAAACTTGCAGTTCTTCCAGCTCTGCTGTAATAGGGAAGCCCTGAATGATGACATCAAATCTCAAGCAGAAGCTTAGGCAGGATCTACCCTACTGCTCTAAAATGGTTTATAACAGTATTGATAACTGTTGGGGCCCAGGACACACTCCATATAGTTTTCAAACCGTTTTCAAGGTGTCATATCCTGCTTGTTGTAGATCTGGCCTTTGTGTAAAGACACGGGTAAAAATGAATATATAGTTCTAAATTGTCAAAGACCACAGTATATACCAACCTGGTGGAAAAATCAGCTTATGAACCAAAGTGTAGGCTTTGTTTTTAGTTTAAACTCCATGTATAAGCTCAGTTTAGTTTATAAACCACACTTAAACCTAACATACAAGTGTAGATTTGAGTTCTATTTAAAAATTCAGGTTTTAATTTAGTTTTATAATCTAGAGTGTAAGTTTAGAAAAGTGACCTATGAAGAAGGGTGCCAACATCTTTTCTTTAATTCCCGCTCATTGTCCATTCCTTAGGTACCAAAAATACAAATAAAAAGTACATATTAATTTTTTTTTATTATCCCCTATATTAAAAATAGAAACCACTATTCCCATTAGGCTTATCTGACCCAAATCCCTTTTAAATTCCCACCCACTGGAGGCAAGTGCAGCCTAGTCATCGATTCACGCACCTTTGTTATTTAAACAAGGTTCTCCTAATCTAATTGGCTGCCTCAGAGATTCGGGCCAGCTAGCCAGGGATACAAAAATATGACAGGCTTGCGAGACTGCCCAGCTCTATGAGCATGAGAGGAGATCCATCTGAGGAAGCACCTTAGTTCCAGCAACAAAGTCTCAAAGTAAGCAGCCACTCACTTCTGTGAATTAACATAGGAAGTCAAACCACTGATCCATCTTGATCAGTACTGACTGCACTGACAGGCAGTGGCTCTCCAGGTTTCAACCAGGGTTCTGTCCCAGCCCTACTTGGCTTCTGGGCATTGAACCTGGGATCTTTTGTACGCACAGCAAATGCACTTCACTGAGCTATGGCCCCTCCACTTTTGAGCAATCGAGTGAAAAATCCAGGACTGTCAAACCTTTCCCCACAGATCTTCTGCAATTTAACTTTCAAAGTAAACAAGCCCAATAAACAAAAATAGTAGTGAGGAAAGAAAGCCAATAGAGGTCTATGTGATTCAGAGGATTACACAGAGGTATCATACGTATGACTATCTGCCAGGTAGGCAGAAGTTGTGAGTGTGTGCTGCTTGATGCAATGAGTTCCTGACTCTCAGTTTGTTCCGTTGAGGCCACCCCTCCCCCACTCCCGGGAACATGCCCTTTTCCCAGTCTCCATGCTCCATTTCCAAGCACAGAGAAGTAGCCAGCACTGTTCTCTCTGCAATGGATATGAGCGGGCAGGGAGTGCAGTTTTCTGGCTCCAAGATCAAAGCCCTGTTTCCGAGTTTGAAGCCAGGAAATCAAACAATCCTATGTCCCCCAGACCCTGTCTTTTGAGGGAAGATGGACTTCAGATATTCTATCAACCAGTATATATGATGACAAACAAGAGGGAAATAAGTACTGCCAGTGAAGATGTGGTAATGGCCACTAGCTTAGATTACTTTAAAAGGAGGTCAGACAAATTCATGGGTGAGCAGGCTATCTACTGCTGCATGTCATGATGCTGACAAAGAACCTCCAGGTTAAGAAGCAACATCTTCTGAATATAGGTGAGAAACGATAGCGGGAGAGACCTATTGGCTTCACGTCCTGCTTGTGGGCTTCCCAGTTGAGTCTGGTTGGCCAGACTCTGGGAAACAAGGTGCTGAACTCCATGGGCCTTTGGTCTGATCCAACAGGGTGCTTCTGATGTTCTAAACTAGCAGCAATCTTCTGTTGAGGATTTCTGTCACTGTTATACTTCTCAGTTATGATTTAAGATTTCCCCCCTCATGGTATGACACATCTTATTTATTGCAACATATTTATCTATTATTTATTCTTTACTGTTGGCTTGCTTTTACTTCTTCCTTAACCTTATTAACCCTTGATAGTATTTGACAGCTTAACACCCTCTATTACCTTGCAACATTCGCTATAAGAACTGACACGGAACAAATAGCAGCCTTTTTATTTCCAATCTATGAGGTCACATGAAACTGCCCTTGTCTGAACCCTGCAAGATTTCCTATAGGCGTTTCTTTTTTTCTGTGGGTTTTCAACTTAATGTGTCTCTACAGGTCTGTCTGGTTGCTAAAAACGGAATCAGATTCCTGCTAACTTTTAGTTACTGATAATGTACCCCTTAGAATATGAGGAGTAACTTTTCCCTTTAGCAAAAGCCCCTAGTAATGTGATATGAAACAACTTTTGTGATTTTCTGTTCAGGCATTATAGCACTTAAAAAAGGAACATCCATAGATCTTCAACTTGAAGGTATCTTTGATTTTCTCAGTTTAAGCGTGAGAATGGAGTGGCTGTGGCTATTCTCTTGAACTAAAATGCTAGATTTAAGTAGGACATTAAAGCAATAGCATGATAGGTTGATATCCTTGGCTCAGTTGTTCAGCATGCATGGGTAGCCTAAACACAATGAATTCAGGTCAGTAATTACAGATGATACCCATCATAATGTACCGTACAACCAAAGCAGCTATTTATTTCACATGAGTGACAACGTTCAGACCTTCCAACTAAATTGGGCATTAAAATGAACACAGACTTCTTTAGCTACACAAATATGCTGAAAGAAGAGGTTAGTGCAGAAAGGACAGGGTAGCTTTGAGTCAAACTATGACCACCTCAGGAGAAAGTTTCCTTCAAAATTGGACTATAAACACACTCAAAGTCTAATTGACCAAAAAGGATTACTAAATTAGCCACTGGGTCTAAGCTAAAGCACTATCTGCACTGAATTTAAAGCAAATTCAGTCTACTCTCTAATTTGCAAGCTGTCTGAATGCTGGCAAAAGCATAAATCACAATGTTAGTGTTCTCCTGCAAAGCTTTTAATAATGGGATGGAGCACTGACCTGTTATTGTATGGTGCTCATGACTGATGCTTCAGACAGCTAGCTTGGCATGAGTACTATTCTTACAAAGAAATTGGCCAGCCATATGCAAGTGGTATAATCTAGTTCCGGATCTATAGCTGGAGTTCCAGTTCAATGCCCACAGAATTGACTTTTAAATATGGCAATTCAGTGGAACTTCCCTCTCTGCCCTGTGATCCACTCTCACGTCCTCAAATGTACTCTCCATTATTCCTTGGTATTCCTTTCTCCCACACCTCTCATGTTCCAAGAAAAAATGAAGTAAACTGGGAGAGAGGGCAGCCACCATTAGCTCTGCACTGTGTTTCTACAGTGCTAATGACAGCCAGCGGTAGCCAATGAAGTGGTGCACTGGAAAGTAAGATGCTGCTGCAACTGAGTAGAAACCTAGGGAGACGGATACGAAGCCCTTTCCAGCAGACCTAATGATGAGATGGCAGCTGAGGAATGGGGGTGGGTGGATCAGCAACATGCAGGCAGACAACACAATGCTGACTTAGAGGTTTCTACACCTCTATCGTTTGTCACCACTTAGGCCAGATCTACACCAAGCAGGATAGAACACCTTGAAAGCATTTTGAAAACAGTATATGGAATGTGTCATGGGCCCCAACAGATGCCAACACTGTTATAAACCATTATAAAGCAGTAGTGTAGATCCTGCCTTAGTTAGCACTAGTGGCCTCCTACCATTCCATTTTGTGATCCACCACTGATAAGGACTAAAAGCACATATCAACAGGGCATGCAACACTTTCAATCCCCTCATCGTTACTATACAAGAAACTAATTGTGGTTATTTTCCTCTAAACCCATCAGCTATTCTTTTGGTGACTGAATAGGTCAGATGAGAAAATTATGAGGAGAGAGAGAAGCTATCATTGTTTTATTAGAAACAGTTCCAAACATTTCCTGTGCTGCAAGCTGACCACAGTGGGAAGAGAGATCATGGCTGGATGGCTGTAAATATCTCAAGTTAAAAATAATACGTAACTTTCAAACTAAATAAAAAGATTGCTAATTCACACAAAGTACTAGAGATTTAGAGTTATCCATTTAGTATACAGTTCAGAAATGCAAGGAATGTTGTAAAACATGTAAACCACAACACAGCAGTGATCCTGCCCTATTGCTGGCAGTATCTGTTGTTTCCCACACAAAAGCCCAAATCTGACCCTTGTGTAAAACTTTTGCAACAGTAAAAATAGAACAGTTGGGAAATCATGGGCACTTCTAGGTTTGAAAGAAAGGAAGAAAATCACAAACAAAATAACAATCCCTTCTCTGCAGCTTAAGTTCTGGGTAATCACTGCATGTCAAGACAATTACATTTTTTCCTCCTTTATGAGTTGTTTTGACAGCACTTTTCAAATGTTATGTAAAATGCAACCTAAAAGGGAAAGAAAATGCAAGTTCCAAGATGCATTAAGTGGAAAATTTTATTTTTGTTTCCTCCCCCACCCTGTTTTTTTTCCCAAAGAGAAAGGCAAAGATGTTAATCTCATCTTCCTCTCCCCTCCCCCGCCGCCTTTCCTTTACTTAAAGAAAATATGAATCCCAGTGTCTATCTTTAACACCACTGCTGTTCTGAGTGGCATCTTATGCAGGATAGGTAGTTCCTGAAAGATTAGACGAATATACAACAAAGAGCAGAGAGCTATAATCAGACTTTCCAGAATGTATTACTTGTTGGGATCCAGCCACAACCACACAAATTACGTATCTAGATTTTAAGATAAGGGTGAAATTGGATCCGCTTTCTTCCCATCTGCTGTCTAGGTCTTTGAACAAGTTTTTGGCTGAATATATTGTTTATGATTTATTACAAATACTTATATCCCACCTTTCCATGAAACATGGCTAAGAGTGCCATCCTATGCATGTTGCCTGGGGAATGCTGGGAGTTGTAGGACTTTTTTCTGTCTAAACAAGCATAGGATTGTGCCCTAAGGCGACTAACAACAATAATAGTTACAAAAGAGAGAGGGAGAGGGAGAAAAAAATAATTAAAAACATTAAAATATCAGGCTTAAAAGTAAAAATACACACACACTAAAACACGACAAAAGACCAGATAGAATATTAGCAATATAAACAGTAATCTTACCAATAATATAAACAATAAGCTTACAGGCTGAATGTCTGTCTAAACAGAAATGTTTTCACAGAGCAGCAAAAAAACAAAAACAAAACAAAACTATCCATGAGAGGTAAGACTCTTTCCGAGAGAATTCCACGATCTGGGATAGCCAAGGAATAGGCCTTATCTTTTGCTCCCACACAGCACAATTCTGAAATTAGCAGGAGTCAGGATACACACTCAAAAGACGTTAACAGTGGGTCAGACTCACATAGAAGAAAGCAGTCTTTTGGGAATCCTGGCCCTAAGCAGTTCTGTAGCAGTTCCAGCTATTAGTCATTCTAAATATGAATTGTGAACATATTCTCCAAGTGCGGATCCTTCTGAAATCAAAACCATCCAAGCACAGGACGGAGATATCAGTAGGCCCAGGGAAACTCCAAGGTTTGTAGAAAGAAAGAAAAATCTTGGGGGGGGGGGGGGGGGGAGAAACAAAGCAGGGAAAACCCAAAACAGCCCAGTGAAAACTGAGCATGCTCAGTAGCCATGGCATGCTGACTTGAGGGAGAGGGAGAAAAAGTCAGGGATTAAATAGAGTATCTTGGACATGGGAGCACTTCACACTGCAACATATTGCTGAAGATTCCACTTGTCTTTCTCTATTTTGGTGTCATAACAAGTCTTAGGAACTTAGTATGACAAACATCATTCCTTTATGTTAAAACAAAAAAGAGTTCCTGTAGAGCCTAAAGGAGTAAAACCAATAGAAACGATAAGCCTCGGGCTGCAATCTATGCACATTTGTTTTGGAGCAAGTTCCAACTGAGCATAGTGGATTTTACTTCTAGTTAAACGTTCACAGGTCCACCTTTAACTCGCATAGACCATCATCCTATCTCATCAAACCCCTTGTTGAAAGCAGAAATAATTCCCACAGGAACCTCTTACTTCGTTAACTGAAAAAAAAACCTGAAACATTCAGCTCACATTCCTCTTCATAAATTCTCCTAGACCCAAATTTCTACTATGCATTTTACTGTCCCCTCCTCTGTCCCTGCCATGTCCATCTTTGCCAACAATGTGGCCATTGTACAGAAAGCAGAAGGCACACGTCTCTCTCTGGATTGCTTAGGACACCATTGCCACTTCAACTATTCAAACTAGGAGACTGTCACTCTGACAAATGGAGAGCTCCACATTTTCCCCTTCTCCTAACATTTCATTTCCCTCTTCTTCCCTCCCCACCAACACCCTTTGTCCATATCCCATCCCATCCATGTCCCATTTCCCTCCCCTTCCATTCCTTTACTTTTTGTCAGAACGTCAGGCTGATCCTCCACACAGATGTGAAGCAAATAGAGAGGGGGCATGAATGAGGGACAGTCGTAGTTCCACTGTTCCTTTGCACCCATATGAACCCGCCTTTATAATACATGAGACCATTTTGTTCATCTCACTCACAGTCATCTACACTGACTTGCAGTGGCTTTTCATAGTTCCAGTTAGAATGCTGAAGCTGGGACCTTTTGCAAGGAAAGCCAAAACACTGAGTATGCTTTGACACTAAACTATGGCCCAGCAATAGTGATGGCAGAATATTCTATGGCCAATTGGGAGAATATTCTTCCCAATGACCAGTGCTGATTGATGAGGTAGCGAACTTAGAAGTAAGAAGCCACCAACACTGGACAGAGACCAGGGGAGTGAGTGACCCAATGTCATGTCGTACAAGATGGCGGCAAAGACTCAACACAATGCAGGCAGATGGCTGCTAACTAGTGCTGACCTATTGGCCCCCATTCCTTTGCTGTCACTTTGCAACACATTCTGGTAAGACTGTTAGGTTTCCTTACCTGCAGTCACTGATTACAGCCTCTGATTTTCTAGTGCTGTCAGAGGCCATCATTGACAACAGTTATGGAAGCTACTTTATGCATTGTGGCTGGGCAAAGAAGGAAAAAGGTAAGACCTGGAGAAGTAGCTAACTCAAGTTACCTGTATTTAGAAAGGTGGTATGAAATCATTTATCCTAGCAGTCATCTTCGGAAATGTTCAGTTTGACTTGCTGAGGGAGATACACCAAAAATAAGGGTTGTACTGCTCTTCACCAACATGTGTATTGTACCTAAACTCATTGTGTTTCATAGAAAAAGGCTCATGGACTTGCTATCGGAATAAATAGTGTTGCAGCTCATAATGAGAGGATGTTGCACTAGCACATTGGCATTTGCCTTTTATAGGCATTATAGGTCCCAGTCACTTGTCACTTTTCAGAAGTGTAATTACCACTGGGGGAGAGAGCTAGATCAGGATTCAAAGGTGTCACGATGGGAAGGTTAGTTCAGCCACTATCCTAATTCAAATCATATCCCCCTTGTGGCAATTCCACTTAGAGAAAAGGGATCTCACTAGTACCAAAGCAAAACCTTTTCTAAGTGTCATTGCCCTACAGCCCCTCACCCGCCCCCTCATCTGGACTGGAACCTGAATGTATGGGAGGGTTAAACGCTCCATCCCCACACATACTGTGGTCCCAATCCAAATGGCTCTCCCACTTGGTATTACTTTAAAAGAAAAACACATGTATGATGTGACGATCTTAAGAAGCTGCTGTGGAGAGTCTCTCCAACTGTAAGGGGGGACCAGTGAGGTTTTTTTTTAAAAAATGGAAAAGAAAAGAATAGAAGGAAAATCCTCAGCCACCTCATCCTAAAAGATTGGGTAAGGCCTATCTCACTGAGCGAAAGTTTAGGAAATTTATTCTGCCCATTCCCTATCTTTGAGACAATTTATTTTTGCAAATGGTTGAAAACAGCTGGGCTGAAAATTTGGCCCAGCTTTTAGTTTTTAGCTTTTTAATTAGAATTTGACAGTATATTTTCTGTGGGTGCTTTTAATCTGTTATTTCCCCACCCAAACCTTATATATTCATTAATTCATTCACATAAACAAAAACATTTCAGTCCCTGAGGCTGCCTCCAACAAGTAACGCCAGGTATTTTGCATTTTCAGGCAATTTTTTTTTAAAAAATCTATAAATGCTCCAGTGGGTGGAGGTTTGGGTGTTCAGTTTGTTTGAGCAGTCAAAACCTTCAACCAGACTGGAAATTCTCCACCTTAGTCTTGGGCTTCTAATGCATAGTTCATTCCAAAAGACATGCTGTGCAAAATGAAATAACTGATACAGATCAACAACAACCTGGTGGGTAGAAGGGAGGGAGATATTAAAAACAGTCTGAAAAGCAGGCTGGGGGGAAACGGGAAATTTTCCACTGCTGAAATATTTAAATGGATGAAGGCTAGAAAAGGATAATGAATTAAAGAAGCTCAGGAGAGCTCAAAAGTTGGGTGAGGAGGTTGCAGTAGAGTGCTGGCAAAAATGTTGGTTGGGAAATGGATTTCAATCTAGTGAGGAATGCTTCACCTCCTAAATTCTCATATGGCTTGTACATCCTAAAATCAGAATTTATTACACACACACACACACACATTTCCCCGTGAAGCTAGCCATGTAGTTGTATGGAGCATTCAAAAATTCTCATTGAGAATATTGTGCAGTGAACTAAAACTTTTTCCTGATTTTCCGCTGAAAACATTTCTGTTGAATGGAAAGGTGCTTTTTAAAAAAAATTCTGAACTATTAATTCCCTGTGGGAAAGAAATTTAATAAACACGAGGGGAAAAAATAACTGGGAATTTCTTAGCCCCCGTTGGTTAAGGACTGGGTTCTCACACAAACCATTTGGTTGGCTTATGGCTCACTATTGCCCTGGACTTTGAGAGGAGCTCTGTCTACACCATCCTTCCTCAGTGTAGCACCTCTTGATGTGCTGGACTTCAACGCTATCATTTCCAGCCAGAAAGGCTATCCTACATTCTCCAATGTTATTTACTAAAGAACTAGGGTTCCTAAGCTATGTTAGTGTGGTACTGTGGCCAAAGGTTGGACTAGGACCAGTTCTTAGTCCTTTCATTTTCTTCAGCCTGACCTACCTCACAAGGTTGTTTTGAGAATAAGATCAGGAAACTCTAAACACCACCCTTAGAGTAAGTGTGGAATAAAAATGTACCAATAAAAATAATTATTATGACATGCCTAAAGAGTTGAAGATCATGTGTAAGATATACAGAATTCATTGCTATGATAATATTTCATAACATTTTAGCTACAATAGGCCATCATAATTTCTTAATTGTTATACTAGTGGCTTCTTTTTGAGAACTCTCATACTCATGATATGAATTGTTTACCTGTTATGGTGGGCTTGATTATGACATTATCTTCCTTTATTATCTTATTTGTACAATTAGCCTTTTACATGAGATCATTCAAGCTAACATATTTCTTTCAATGAATGTCACAAATTATGCTGAGATGCTATCATGAACTCATTAAGGTCATTCTTTTTCCAGAAATTATCAGCTAAGGATACTAAAAGAAAGAAAGCTGCTTTTACTTGGTTTCCCTCCTCCCATGCAGAGTGAATACATTTTTCTACTTCTTCCCTTACTATAAGAAAGAAAAGTGAAGTGATACTAACATGTAACTGTTAATTTAAGATTTAAGTCAATGGAACAATTCTCATCCATGTTGAAATCTTCAGTCTTCAAATAAGGTAGTTTTGAACATCTTTGAAATGAAATTGTAGATCCTACTCTAGTTAAGATTTTCACATATGCTTAACTCTACAACTATCATTAATCCCACTGGAGATAACCAACCTAAATAGAAAGACTATTATGCTCCTGCAGCAATCCTTATTAAGAACAGCCAGACTCATCCAAACATGTCATCTATCCAAAACAATTTTATGTCACAGTCAATGTTCACACCCAGTGCTTCCAAAGCTATATAAATGCAGGACAGTAAGGAACAAAGTATATGAGATGGCAGATGTGTATGAATGCATAATCCATCTTTTATAAAAAAGAAAGGTAAAAACAAACAAACAAAACCCAGTAGCTGAGTGGGAAGGCAAACTGGAGTTTAATCATGGACTGGGTGAGGGAGCATTAGTCCTTTCCTCCTTTGCTATTTTCCTGATGAAAATACCCTACCTAAGCTGCTCTGTGCCCCAATAGGGAACCTGATTTTCCTACATTTTTTTTGTGGGGGGGGGGGGGCAAGTTCATTGGGAAAACAACAAAGGTTAATCAACCAACCTCCTTCTAAGCTATGATCTCCAGCACCACCACATTACAATTATATTATTATTATTATTATTATTATTATTATTATTATTATTTTAAATAGCACTGTGTCCTCATTTGTGAGATAATTTTTCACATGATCTCAGTCTAAAAACATACATGCTTGAAGGATGAGCTTCTAGATTTCTATGCTAGGTTTGGTACTATGAATGCCTTGGTGTTTTTATTATCAGTAGATGTGTTCATTTTCTTAAGAAATACAGCCACTTTGTGATGAAGAGCTGGTTGTAGTGGAGTGCACAGTGTTTTCAAGTTAGATGTGAAGAATTCAAGTTTAAATTTCAGTGCAGGGAAAAAAGAGGAAGGAACTCCAGGTGCCAAACTATTTATTTGTAGGCCCAACACATTTTGAAAATCCCTTTTAGCATTTGGAGTTCTTTCCTCACTTTTTTTCCTGTTTGTAGTGCCATCCATTTTTTTTGTTGGTTTTAAATTTCAGTGCAGCCAGTGGAGCTCAGTTGATGGCGTTATGTAAGCTTCCCAAGGTGATAAATGAAAGAACTGTAGAGCTATTTGTACTAATATTACACTGAATGTTTCCTAGGCTTGAATTTCAGTGTAAAAAAAGGGAGATTTGGGAGACAGGTCAAAATGTTTTCTGACCAGGATCATCCCCACCCCCAAAACTTACTTTTTTATGCTGGTTCGCTGCTGGTTTTTACTTCCTTGTATTCAAGCTGCAGGTAGAAGTCAATTGCAGCTCCAACAGACGTCTACTCCAACATGTTTTTAAATTCAGCCTTCTACTTATAGAAACATTAATGCTGTCATCACCTGATTGGTCAAGTGGCCAATTAGATTTGGATATATGATGGCATCACTGAAGGCAGAGTGATGGCATTGGCCATAAGCTTTGTTTGCCGATAATGATGTCATCATTAAACTGATTGGTCTCAAGATGATCTCATTATTTCTAGAAGAGGCTAGCTTTAATTAAATAATAATAATAAGGCACACAAACAGCAACTAGAGCTGCAAACAGATATTAAAAATGGCCAAGGAAGTGATGGGGGGAGTGCAGCCATGGAGGACAGTGAGAAAGATACCAAATTGGTGATATGAACACAGAAGTGGACATTTGAGTGCCTTTCACATGCCTCTCCTCAAATCAGCAAAACATGGGCATGTTTAGTTGGGGAGGAAAACTTTCATGAAACATGCCCCATTTTGGCTCAGCACCAGCGTGCACACTAAAAAGTGCTATTGAAATGATAAACAATGTCAAATGCTATAACGCTTACAGGCCCTGAAAGCAGGAAGTTGGACACCTGAACAAACCTGAGGCAATTTGGTGCATATTACATCCCACTATTTTCTGACAGACTTTTCCTTCCATTATGTGATACAGGAAAAGAGGGTTATTTTATTATAACACCAAGAAGACCGGTTTTGTTTGTTTTTTTGTTTTACTGCTGCTAACTGTAAACCCAGATCCTGGATACAGACGCATACAAGTATCAACAAATACAAAGTAAAACATGAGGTTTTTCCTTTACACTTTAAGGGAAAGAAAGCTTCACACAGTTTCCTACACTTGACCTGGCATAAATTCCATCAAACTTCAAAAACAATACTTGGAGGGACTGGAGGATGCAGTCCGGAAATTGAGGAAAGACTTTTCACAAAGTTAGGAAATCTTTTTTGGAGAAAAGTCTTCAACTGCCTCACTGTTGCATCCAGATGATGTGAGCGAATGGTAATTGGATAAATAATTAGATTTGGAGAGGGTATCATTGTGAATGAGGTATAGTAGAGCAGAAAAAAGATGCCATCTTCAGTTATACTAAAAGCATTATGTAAATAATATCCACAGATAAATAATTGATCATTGCTTTAATGTTTAAAGCTGTAAAATGCCCTACAGATTACATCCAAAACATTTTAAGGTGATGGGAAATCATTTTTATTGTAATGACAGCGAGCTGTCCATGGTTGACTGGTTTAAGTTTTATCTTCTTGTGTTAGAAAAGGATTCTGTTTTCTTTGGGAATTTAATTATCAGAGGATGTTTAATGTGATAGGATGATTCATGTCTTTCAGGAGCCAACCCAAAAATATACTGCCCCATCAAAAGGAAGAGATAAGAGCACAATTACAAAGCTGTATTTTTCCCAATAATATTTGTTTAGATATTGCTTTTATCACTGCCCTGAAATTTCAGATATAGTCTTTCTGAAATTCCTCCCAATTATTGGGGGGGGGGGGGGAGGAGGAGAGGGGCAAGAAAGGAACAAACAAACAAAAACTTCAAAAAGAACACAAGACATAATAGCATTGTGGATCCAACTGTATTTCTTTTAGAAAGTGCTGCTGGCTATCAATAAATATTTCTTTTTAACTTTGCCATTAAAGAAGTGGCAGGGATGAAAGGTGGAGTTGTTTAAGAAAAAGAGTGAGTAAAAGAACAACGGATATAGGGTCCTATTGTGTAATAATCAGTCCACATTTCAATGAATAAGTAATATTTTTCACAAGCTGAAGTTAGATAGTGGATTTATTTAACCTCTGAGGGTCAGGTAATAAATACTAAGTGAATTATTCAACCCAATGGCTAATCAATACAATTCAGTGATATATTTTTTGTGTTTCATAAAAGGTTGTACACTAAAGGCAGTGAGCAATTATGGAAATTGGGCCCGAGTGGCACTCAATTCTCCTGTTACTTGAAACCCCGGCACCACTACCTTGACAGCAAATCGATTAGTGCGCTCGTGAAACAGCTCTGTGACCTCTGACCTGCTTCCAGCTCCATCTGACAGCCTAGAGAGTATTTTATATTTATTTTATTGAATTAACTCCATCTTGCCTGCATGGTACTCTACACATACAATACTGATGGAACAAGAAGGATACAGGCCTGTTAGCTTAAGGATATCCTCTGTGGGTGCAACTATGAGGAAGCCTAACAGAACCCTCTGTTATAGCTTTAGTACATCCTAGTTTACTAGGAAAGAAGGCATTTTCAAGTACATCTGCAGATTCACAAATCTTAAATGACCAAAATAAAGGGCTCTTTTTCAAAGCCTGTAATTTCAGGCACTGGATATTACTTTGCAGCCCAATCCACACCAGGCTGACTTGAAAGGAAGCCCCATGGCTTTCAGTGAGACTTAGTAAGTATGCTTAATATTACTGTCTCACTAGTGTAAAGGACATCACTAAAGATTAATAGCATTTTCCACCAGGAAATTACAATCAACATAAACCACATAAAGCACTTTGGGGACTGTTTAATTGGTCTAGTCATGGCACCCAGAGGACCCAGTGGCGCCAACAACAAGGCTTCTCGTTGTTCCCCGCTTTGCAAATTCTTGTGAATTGAAAAGTGGATTATAATTTTTCAATGAAATAAATAAATCAAAGGTTGAGCTGTGGAACATGCAAAGTCTACTTGAAGATGTGATTCCCTCGGCAAAATCGACCACTATGCAACTTCCGTGGGAGCCAAAGCCACCAGAGCACTAGGCAGGCTCAAAGATCAATATAACACGAATCCTGCCAGGGTAGCCTAGCAGGAGAGTACCATCATTCTTTGTTCTAATTTTCATGCAATATGCCAGACACAAAGGCTCGTTCCAGAGAGACAGAGACTGACAAACAGCCCTGCCTTGCCCCCACCTACACACCCATTTCAGTTTCTTTCAGATCCTTTGGAGACCGGACCTGTGTTACAATGCCTCCCTTGGAAAATCTAGTGGAGCCACAATCATTTGCTGTGTTAACAATTTGGGTGGCATTCCACTGTGAAGAGCTTCTGATTAAGCACATAAAGCATAACCAGTAATTAAAGCCAATCTTATCTCCACAGATATTATGTGCGCCTGTACAGACCCAGGGCTATCTGGATGTTGCCAGGGAAAATCTAAAATGGATAGAGGAAAAACAATGGAATGTTGGTATTGGAGCTCTTCTTAGGGCTCCTTGATAGATGAGATTCAAGGCAGTTTGCCTATGTTTATTTTTTCTTCCCAGAAGGTGGGCCTGTTGTGGATCCAATCTATTCCTCAATATTTAAAAGAAATGTACTACTACATGTCAATGTATACTGTGTTTCTACACTTATTCATATGGAGTAGAACCACTTTCTACTTCAATAATCTCTGCAATATCAAGGGACTGACTCTTTCACAATAGGGGTACTCACAAAGGGAAAATTGTTTGACACTCACTCTAACATTACAACCTAGGCTTAAGCATTTTATTCTGGGAAACCCTTTCACACATTTATTATAAGGTTCTATGCATTAAGCCATGAATTATTATATTTGTCTCTTTCACTCTCAAGACCTGTACAAAAGTGATTACTTCAGTCATTTTTCAATATTACTTCCATTTCCAGGAAATGCATTTTCAAAAGTTATTTATTTTGCACAGGGTGTCATGTTGTTATATTGTACTAGTTAAAATAAAACTGCTGTAGGCTTCTGCATACATTTATGTCCCCCACCACACAATGCCATGGGAAACAAGATGTTTCAAGCTTTATATGTTTTTATTTTAAATCTCAACATTATTCTTTATCAGGATTGGTTGTGTTTTAAAAAGCAGTAAATTCAGTTACCAAAGTAATTCAACTATAAAACTGCCTTCATTTGGTAAAAAAGTCTACTTTTTTCCTTATAAAAACCCATTTTAAATATTAACTGCATTTTTCTTTCCCCCCCTTTTTTTGTTATCAAGCTTGAAGTGAATTCATGCTGTTTAAACCCTCCCTACCCATGCTTATTCAACCAGAAATGAATCACACATAAGACACATTGATACTAACAAGGCTGATTTTAGAACACACTTTTCCTGAGCAAACCTAACTGCCAAAACAATATAAAAATAATTACAGCATTATTCCAGAATTCTAACAAATATTTATGTATTTTTCCATTAGCCAACATCTCCAATAACTGCTATAAAGTTCAGATCTCAGTTCAGTCATTTCTTACTGCTACACGAATTCCAACTTCACGCAGTGCCCACAAAGGTTGATTCATTAATTTCAACAGAATGAGATCCATGTCTGTGCACATTTATTTATTTACTGCATGTACTAACTGATCTTCCTCCATAGAAATGAATGGGGCAGTCTGTATATATAAAAACTCTCTATGTATGTTGGAGCTCTGGTACTCTTCAAATTCCTAGTCAACCATAAAGCTGACCTACCTCACAGCATCGTTATGTGGGTAAAATGGTAGTCCCATATATGTAATAGTAAATGTGTGTGTGAGGGAGAGAACAATTACTACACTTCACAGTCATAAGTAACAAGATTATGTACTCCAATATAAATTAGGAATTATAGAAGAAAAAGCTAGCCATCTCCCCCGACCACCGAATTAAATTCCCAGACCCACCACCATGGTGGCCACTTATGTTAGGATAACAGAAAACATTTAGATTCCTTTCCTTTAAAAAATGGAAAACAAGAAGGCACACAGCTAAAACAACTATGTGGTTAACAGGCAAGATTTAAAAAATGATGTTTCAAACCATAGAGATATTGTCGTAAAATGAAAATCTGACCTAAGTGAAGCCAACAGAACGGATACAGTTATACCGAGCCAGAAGGACCAGAAACTCATTTGTCATGTCAATTCCACATTATATGACATCTAGTGGGGACTATAAATATTGGAGCATCTCTCCTGTAAACCTTCCACCAATCTGATCACATGGCAAGGGCTAATTCCTGTATGCCAAAATTGGGTGCTCTCAGGCACTACACTACACTAATGCAAGAGACAGTTTTATATAGTGCTGAGAAACTGCTGCTCTCATCAGACAGCTGAATTAGAGTCTGGGCGGGGGTGGGGGGTGGGAAGGAAAGCTTAAATATTTAATCAACAGATCTGCAAAAGCTCCGAAAGCATTCTCATCTCAGCATCCATGGAAAGGGCCCTGAGAATGGTTGTGATCCAGATCACAGGAGGACTTTTCCCCCTTCTGAAGTAGCTCTGGCAAGAGACCTATCAGGAAATCTTTCAAAATTCCTTTAATCTGTCCTTTTTTGCTTGATCATTTGCTGTGCCCACCCCTCTGCACCCCTGAAACTCACTAATTGTGAGCAGTTTGTTTTTCTAAAAACAAAAACAGGAAAGACATTTCTGAGAAACTAGAAGAGCAAACACTAGCCAGGCAATGCTTTCATTTTAATACAATAAGAAAGCTACTAATATTTCCCTCCTTAGTATTGCTCTTGATTAACAAGGAGAGGAGAGGAGAGCATTTTAAACACCATAGTGTTCTTAAACTCTGTGCCAAAGAGCCGTCCATTAAATGCAATGCAGACGATAAATCACAATTTTGGACCCTGCTCACAGCACATGAATCTGTTCTCCCCTTTGATATACCTGTACAGCTTTCATTGACACTAATGGGACTTACACATGCTGCTTATTAATGGATAACTAGACCTCTCACTGTGTCAATTTATGGATGGCCAAGCTCTGCATAAGGATATACAAAATATACTCGTATATTTCTAGAACTCCATTATTTCAGTATCCAAAACAAAAGGGTCTGCTTAGGGCTGAACTGAATTTGAGAACGGGGAATAATGTCCCCTGAATGACTTACCTTTCTTGTGCCAAATCATTGCTTTTTGATGCCTTTATCAGCTATTATATCAGTGTCATATATATATATATATATATATATTCAAATCAGCTTTCTTCCACCTAGTAACAGTGATATTGCCACATAGCCAAATGTGACTGGCTATAGGACATTATCATTGCGAGAATGAAGAAATCTGATCTGAAATTTTAAAAATTGTGCCAAAGTAACAGCCAATTGGGACAGCAAAAAAAACTCACTCTGGACAACCACTACCATTCCAGGTAGTGGATAGGAGAGCACCAAATGTGCCGAGCGTACAGACACTCAAGTAAGAACATAAGAGAACTTCTGGATGACTCCAAAGCTCCATCAAGTCCAGCATCCTGTATCCCACAGTGATCAACTACATGCTACTAGGAAGTTCGCAATCGGCGCACAAAGGCAACAGCACTCTCTCACTATTCTCCTAGAAAATGGTATTCAGTGGCATACTGAATACCAGTAGGTATTCATGGAGCCATCATGGCTATTAGACTTCTCCATACATCTAAGCTAGTGGTCATCACCATATCTTGTAGCAATGAATGCCATAAGTTATTTACACATTTGTGTGAAGAGGTATTTCTTTTTGTCTCTCCTGAATCTATTGCCAATCAATTTCAATGGGTGACCAGAGGTCTAGTATTATATGAGATACTAAAGTGTATTTATTAACTGCAAACCCTAAGGGGAAATGAGTAAAGATACATTAAAAAACCAATGTACTACTAAGAGAGATACATGTTCTGACTACCCACTCCACAATCTTGCAGTATGTAAGAATTATATTCAATTTTTCTACACCATGCCTAATTGTATAAACATCTATCATGTGCCCCCAAGACACCTTTTTTTCTAAACTAAAAAGCCCCAAATGCCATAGTTTTTCCTTCTAGGAAAGGGACTCCAATCCCTTTATCATTTTGGTTTCCATTTTCACAGTTTCCAGCTCAATAATGCCCTCTTTTTCTTTTCCTTTTTGAAAAGGAGTGACTAGAACTGTAGACAACATGACAAATGCAGCCAACCATAGATTGGCATAAGGGACTTCCTTTTGTGCTCATCTGAATAGCTCCCCCTAAAAAAAACAATTTCCCCCCACCCACTACTTTGGCTCAGTGCTAGTTTTGGTGTGTGTGTGTGTTTTGATTGGGCAAGAAATTTTGAATTAGAAAAAAGTATGTACTTCTACACAAGCATTTTTGTATAGGTGTAAGGATTAATATTCTTCTTTCACAATGCATCATATACGCTGACACTGATGACATATATATACATACCCTCCCACAAACCATTGATACAGAGTGTATTTATTAACTGTAGAGATGTGAAGGCCCGGGAAAAAAACAGAAAAATTAGTGGGGGAAATGGGGTTTCCCATTATTTCTCGTAGCCTTTATTGTCCTTTTCTAAAAAATGGGGAAAAAATGAAAAAAACGAAG
Organism: Anniella stebbinsi; assembly: GCA_029215795.1. Taxonomy (NCBI): domain Eukaryota; kingdom Metazoa; phylum Chordata; class Lepidosauria; order Squamata; family Anniellidae; genus Anniella; species Anniella stebbinsi. Next base: position 101,176,326 of record JARDYH010000005.1, read on the forward strand.
AAAATGGATTATGGAATGTTTTATTTTAGCAATGATGAATAAAATGTTTAAGACAAGGTGTTCATATATTTACTTCTCCAAATAATTTCTAAAAACTATGTACAGTATCAGATTATTACAATTTCTGTGCACTGAGGACAAGCAAGTCCTAGTTTGCAAACTGAGACAACAACTCTCAAATGCAAGAGCAAGATGCGTTTCTGCCTCTAGGGGGCACTGCCACTGAAGCAGAGACTGAAACTGATAGTGATAGGTATAGCTCAGAAAATGAGTCTGATTAAATTTCATGCATATTCATTGAAACTTGGCATCCCCTTTTTCTCAGTTCTTTTTATGGGAATGGGTGCTTTATGTCTGCTTGACACGGTGGAGGACTAGCAGAGACATAAATAATTTTCTTTGTTACTAATGTTGATGGTTTCCTGGTGTTTTTTTAATTGTTTTTTGCCTGCTTCTCATAAACTGGCAAAACCAAAGAAGTTCCTTACAGTTCAGATGTTCCTTACAGTTCAAGAGCTTGTAACTCCATTTGTTAACAAAAGTAAAAATTTTAAAAGTAAATTCAATTTGTAATAATTGTTGGAATACACTGTACTTTTAAAATATCAAATGTAATTGTTTTATGCTAAACCACCTTGTACATAATTACATTTTATGTTCCTAAAGTAACAAAGTGACTTTCAATCTGTAAAAACTGCTAATATTGCATTTTCCCCATTTTTCTGAAAATTTCCAGTTTTTCTGACCCCTCCCCCCCCCCCCCCCCCCCGGAAAAAAAAAACAGGTTTTTTCCACATCTTCAAAATTTCTGGAAATTTTACATCTCTAATTAACTGCAAACCATAGAGAAAATGATTTTTAAAAATCCAATGAACACTTAAGAAAGATACAACTTCTGATAAGTTACTTCAGATTACTGAAGCAAGATAGGTTTTCAGTGTCCAAAAAGGACTTAAATGCCATCAAGACCAAAGCTGTTCTCAGACCCCCATGCCATCACCAGTCCAAATCCCCTCACCCACATACTCAGATTTATGCTCCAGTCCTAAACACACTTAAAAATAAGTCCTATTGAACAAAGAGGAACTTGCTTGTTCCTTCCAAATAAACATGCATAGGTGTTTGCAAATCACATCATCCAGGCTATAAACAGAGAACAAGAGTTAACAAGGTCAGTCTATCATAGCCAGAAACAACAAATATGGCAGAAAGAGAGAAAGAGAGAGAGAGAGAGAAAACATCCTATAGTCTATAGAATAAAGGGTGCTTCCAGACAGTGGGCTCCTAGTGCATACAATCAAAAGACATTATGCAGTTATTCTGCCTTGTTTTCCTTAATGGATTTTATGTGGAAAGGAAAAAAACAAGAGAAGGCTACAGACAGAAGACAGCAATGTCTGGACTTCCTGTAAAATTAGGCAGTGTGACTGACCATAAAAGCCTTACCTGCAAGCACCCTAGCTAAACCGATCCTGGGGGAAATGATTTTGTTAAATCGTCAGCACAAAGCAAAGCACACCACCTATCAAGTCTCTTTCACAGAAAATATTATTAAGGCACAAATATGGTTAGGCTATTCCAACCAATTTCTCATCTCTACTCAACATAGTCCTTGATTTCTTCAGAATACAGAAGCAGGAAGTCAAATTCTTCTTTGGAAGTAAACATTTATATGCATTGACAATGGTGTTCTAACTTTATGAGTGGTTTATTCTGTTAATTGAATTAGTGTGTGTTGTATTGTCTTTATTGTCATGGTGTATATTGGCTTGTACAACAAATTCATTCATTCAATAGACACCAACTTGTTGGAGCTCTCTAGTGACCTAAACATGTGACATGGTGAGCTGCCTGGGCTTCCAAACATTCCCATTCACTGCTCGGTCAAATCCTTCAGTGGGAGCATAAGCATAAGCTGGTATAAGAAATATACGAAGTTTGCAACATTTAAGGAGGACAACTTGGATATTATTTATTTCATTATACGGAAAATCCCAGAGATAAATTTTCTTTGGTTTGCTACAATTGTTCCCACAGATAGAGGTGGATTAATACAAAGAATATAAATACAGAATACAGTGGCAGTGTGCCTGTAAAATGAAAGTATGAGTAGAGAATATCCACATGTATTTTTCTGATGTGTTTCTGTATTTGTAACATGCATCCAATTGCCTTTAAAACATGATCAAGCAGTTTACATTTGCTACAAAATTAATAGATGAAGCACCTAACTCACCTGTGATTTACCCAGTCATTTTTTTATAATGAGCTTTCCTAGAAAATATTAGTTAAGGGTCAACTGCTTTCTACATACTGAGTGACACTTTTGAAAAATGGTGTTAGGTGAAAAATCTTAAGAAGACTTATAAAATTGCCACAGTATTTAACTATTCATTTTTGCTTGCATGATAGTTACTGATATGACCACAGAATGAACTATCCAAAAGAGAATCAAAATTATAGAGTGGAACAGCAGAATTTATGAATGAGGTATCTTTGGCTGCAAAAGCATTCCCATTATAGCACTCTGCCACCACATAACTGCTGTGTAATTGGAAGGGAATTTTTCCCATGTACTAAAGCTATATTCAAAATGCCAAATAATAAAAGACAAGCTTTTCTGAATTAGTGTCATTATATACCTGCTTTTTTCTCTCCCAGTTATTCAGAAATTGTTCTTATCTTCAACTAAGTGATTAAGAAGGGCAAAATACTATGTATTTTACCAACACCTAGTAAATTCTGAGCAGAAAGGGGTCCTATTCAAACAGCAGTCAGAATAGACATGTAAACTTACAACTGCAGCTATTTAAAGCTAAAGAATGCATGAATGTTTATTATTATGAGGAGTCATTTGACTTTGAATATTCTTATACAATTGTCCCTTTTGCATTAACACCAAGAAGCTCCCACTCCAGGCCAACAAAACTGCTTTTCAAGGTATGATACAATGCAAACATTCCTAAAACAGTGGCCCTAAAATGATAGGATAGCCAACTTTTCAAAATGCAGCAGTTGCAGATATGTAATTACTGTTATTGTATACACAGCAATTGTTAAGCATGAAATGCTTTATAAACTTCATTTTGTTTGTCCTAATTTAAAACAGAAAACCTGCAAGGTTGGTTAAAATTGTGTCCTGCTTGTGAGTTCCTGGTCGACAGCTGGTTGGCCACTGTCTGAACAGAGTATTGGGCTAGATGGCCCCTTGGTCTGATCCAGCAGGGCTCTTCTTGTGGTCTTAAAATTATTCCCATTGTACAGACTGGGCTGGGGCCGCCAAAATAGTCAATAGCTGAGCTGGCTGGTGAACCCAAGACTCCCAGAATACCACCCAGTCTGAAAATACAAAAAGCATCAGGGCCTCCCACTAAGAGCTAGTAATCAAAACTGTGTTGACTATGGCTGTTACTAGCTGTTCTGTTGGGTTTTGAGGGGGGCCTGGGCAAAGTGCCCTCTGTGTACTCCACCACCTCACTGGCTGCTCCACTGCTGCCTCGCTTTCCTCCCTATCCCCCCTCTCCCTCCACCTTCTCCCCCTCTCCCCTGGTTACACTGTTCTCCTTCTCCCTTACCAGAATACCAGGTGGCAGTCAAAAGCCACCTCCTTTTTCTCTTTTCAAACATATAGTCAGGTGCCCATGCTAGGCAGTGAAGTACCTGCTCCTGAGATTCCACCAATGGCTGTTGTCTTCAATTCCCCAGAGTGCCTCTACAAGGAATAAATTGTGCAGAGAGAGCATGTTCTATTCTTGTAGGCTCCCTGGGCAGGCTAGCACCTTTATCACCCAGAATTCTAAATCACACGGGATACCTTCATGAGTAGAACATGTTCCATGCTGCAGACGTTCACCCCCATGATGGGAACACAGCAGGAGGGATGTGGCCAGTAAGCACTCTCCCCTTCACACAGTTTTCATCGTCTGGGCATGCATGTCTGAACAGGAATACAGTGGAGCAGAGCATCTATACAACAGCATGGGTTTGCACCGATAAGCCAGCAGCATCAGTTGCTTTGGCTTTTATTGATGAATCTTTATTATGAATGTAGATGTGCATCATGCCTCTGTGACTCCCCTGATGCTTGGACATAGTAAACAACTGGGCCATTGCTTACAGAGTGTGCAATGTGAGGTCTTTCCCCATAATTCCATGCTTCCATTTCTGCCTGGGTGGCATGCGGTTTGAACTATGCTGGTAGAACTAGCAATTATGATAGGCCTCCTCCGTGTCTGACCTTCATGCACAGTGGCTAGTCACAACGACTTGCTCCCTGCCAAAACACCCACAGTATGGCACAAAGCTCCTTTCTTTCAAGAGGGGTGGGGGGAAATGACAGGTGTCAGGCTGCATTTTACATTTCCACAAAACTTTTCAGGAAGAAAACAGCATACAGCCCAATTTCATGCAGAGGGACAGTATTGAGAGTAATGTGATACGGTCACTGGAGGTCAGATTTCCTGAAGTGCTCAGCTCCCATTTAGGCACCATAATAAGTGTCAAGAGCATTATTTTAAGAATTACTGAATTCCCAAGAGCTCCCGCTGTCTTACTGTCTTTGAACCGGTTTCACAGAAACTTGGTATATTGGGTGGCACCTGAGAAACTGGTTCATTGGAAAATGCACTTCTAGTGGTCCATGGGAAGAGTAGAGCACATAATTGTGCAAGCACTGTGCCTCCCTGGGAATGTCAGCATTGCTGTAACTTCCCAAATGACCTGCTGAGCCCACAGGATTACCCAATTCAGATGGTATTGCTACCAGTCGCAGCCAGTGAGGTGGGCTGGGAAGCAGTAAACAGTTGTTGCAGTGTTCAAGACGGAGGGGGGCTCTGCATCCTTGCCGGGGGTTGGGGGAGAATCCGGTGGAGGAAGCAGAAGCCACTGTTATTGGCCTGGACTTGAACTTGGTGCTGGTAGCTGTACACCAGCAGTGTGCCTGAATGGTTTTACATAGGCGCTTGCCTCTCCTGCTTCCAACAAAAGTCCACTGGTAGGGCGCAGACTTCCCCTTTCCCAATGCTCAACAGCTGTTTACCACTCTCTGCCCCACCTCACTGGCTGCCATTGACTGCTATGCCATGAGATAAAGCCATAGAGAAGCAACACCTGTGTGCACAGAGGTGACATAAATCAGCCCTATTGTTTCAGAGAGAGAGGCAACAGCTTTAACTGCTCATGCTCACAATGACAATCTGGACATTATACCTGGGGCACATGCTGCAGTCAGTCCCTTACACTTTCCCAAGCATGCCATCTGCTTAAACTTGGGCCACCAAATTCATATGTGATTTACTGTTTTTCATTCAATCAGCACTTCTAGTGTATAAAGGGTCCAAAGACCCCTTTTTCTTGCTGATTATTTTCATAACAACTGTGCAACGTAGGAATTCACCTCTTAGAGTTGGGAAACTGTGAGTCAGAAGGCATGAAATGACAGAGCAACCCCGTAGGTCCATGACTGAAGTGGCATTTAAACCCAAGGCCATGTCAAACCTTCTTTCCCTGAAGCAACACATTCTGAACACCAAACTCTTTCAGCTAATCTGCCTAAATTTAAGGAAGTGATTAATTAGATGTTGTGAATGAAAAAAACAGAAAGAAAAGCTTCATTTACATGGCATAACTGGGGGGACGACGATGACTTCTCAGTCATAAATAAAATAATCTAAAGGCATAATGAATCATTTTGATCTGCTGAATGCTTTTATAAATATTTGAGTATCATTTATTCATATTTTCCTTCTTTATATTGTAAAGCAATAATTTACTTTCACGAGCACTCATCCAAAGGGGACATTGTGGTGTGGTAGTTGACTTCCTAAAAGCAACATCAAAGGTTTTAGTTGAAAGCTTCAAAAAGACTAGCATATTTGCTGTACATCTCATTTTATGATGAGATGAAATGTTGTACTCTAGAATTGAAATCTAAAAACTCCTAGAGCCTAGATTAGAAATGGACAATGGCTCTACTGTTAAACACTGTAATGAGTATTCTGCAAAAGAACAAGAGGAATTTTCCTCACAAATATGGCAGCTAGAGGTTAAGTAGCTGATCTGGTGACATCACATGCAGTATCACTACTGAAGCTGAGTGGCTGTGGTCAGTGGTCTGGATGGGTGGTCATGGAGAATCCCATGAAAGAGCAGAGCATATATATAATAAATAAACATCAAATAAAAAATAGTGGTCATACTACTAAACATTAGCTTTGGCTGTTCCTCCATGTGCCATGCCATAAATCTAAACAGTGACATTATATGCAATTGTTTTCATTCTGTTCTTTGGGACTGAATAATAATAAACCACTATGAGGAACAGGAACCAACAGCACCATTTGATAAATGTCTACTCAGAACTATGTCTGATAGACTTCCATGGGACTTATTTCCAGATAAGATTGCAGTGTAATGGCCATTTGCTGTACTTGTACACTGCATCTCCATCCGCAATGAAATTAGGGATGTATCTTGACTTGGAACCTGTGAAATTGCTTTCCTGGATCTGTTTTCATGGATTTTTGACTCTGATTGAACAACCCTTTTGCCCCTCACCTCTTTACATGGTGAAATCAGGTGTAGGTCCCATGCTTCCTTACCTGCTCATTCCCCACTCTCACATATAGAAGGTAGTTTGAACACTCCACATATATTTGAATACTGGATCTCCTGGTACAGCAGTTACCTTGTGCTCATAGTGAGGAGGAGCAGGGAAGCAATGGATTGGCAATCCAGATATTGCCTGCCATATTCATATCAATAGCATTTAACCATGACGTTAAATCGTATTGATTCCAGTGGGAAGCTAGTACACCCAACATTTCACTGGGGAGCAACTTTAGTGGGACCAGCTGAATAAGAATAGAAAAATAAATCATAGAAAGCTTCTCCAGACTCAGCCAACCCCCATTGATATTCAATATCGCCGGATAGTCCATGGAAATGAATAGATTAGGAAATATTGAAACAGGCTTAGATCTAGATTGTAGTTGTACACACTGCAGAGCTGTCACATGTCTATTATTTTAAAGGCTATGCTTCATTTTCAGGGAACAATCCTTTTTTCCAAATAAATGTTCCAAATAGTTAATGGACTCCCCAGATTTCAGAATGACCCAATATCTCCTTGATGCAAGGATATAGTAGAGCTGGAATAAGTGAAGGGCAACCAAGATGATCACAGAACTGGAGTAATTCCCCTATGAGAGGGTTACAATGGTTGGGCTTTTTAGCTTAGAAAAAAGGCTAGTAAAGGTAGTAGTGATAGAGGATATGATAGAATATAATATATATAATTGTATTTGTATGGTGTGGAGAAAGTGGATACTATCTCTCATAATACTTGAATTCCTGGTTATCCAATGAAGATGACTAGTGGGAGATTCAGAACAGATAAAAGGAAGTACTCCTTCATACCGCACACATTTAAACTATGGAATTTCTTACCACAATATATTTTGCTGCCTGAGGCAAAGAACAAGATGGTGCCCGCTCCCATTCCATGTACAAAAGACTTTCTTCAAGACTGAACAACTTTGTTCAACACCAACAGATATGACAGCATCCTCTGCCAACCTGGAGGCAGCAGGGTAGCTTAGGGGTATAGGAAAGGCCACATGGCACACAATTCTCTCCACCATCACCTTGCTGCCAACTCTAAGCATTTGTTACCTGAGGCAACTGCCTCACTTTCCTTAATGGTAGGGCCAGCCCTGGTTCACTGCCACAAACGTAGATGACTTTAAAAGTTAATAAGATAGATTCATGAAGGATAAAGCTATCAACGGCTATTAGCCCTGATTACTATATATTACCTCCAGTATCAGAGACAGTAAGACTCTGTATGCCATTTCCTGAGCAGGAGAGTGCTATGTTTCCAGTGGGCATCTGGGTGACCACTATGCAAACAGAATTCACTGGATGGACCTTTATTTTGATCCAGCATGTCTCTTCTTACATTCTAATGGGTACAATGCTCAAGGACATTCCTGAAGGCTGTAAATTTCAATTATCACGCACATCAGTTCAACTGTTGAATGGAGACCAGAACTAAGCGAAGAAAAAAACCAGGTCAAATCTATATCTTCTTTCGGTATAATAAGCTAAAGAAATTATTCAACTAATTCAAACCAGTCTGAAAGCATAAATTTTGTTCCACAAACTGGACACAAGAGAAGTGGACTTGGAGCTGGACCTACAATCACATTATATTGTGACAATATTATCACAATGTTAATTGTTATGAACCCCCCAGAGACAGAACTTCAGCTACTGGGTGGTATAGAAATGTACTAAATAAATAAATAAATATAATTTCACACCTTTTATTCAATAACTATTTCCAAATCTAACTCAAACAGTTTTAAAAACTTTTATGCCTATACAATTACATGCATTTTGTTTTTCCAAGGCAACGTGCATTTTCAAAATTGCTAAACCATCATTCCCTTCATTTTTTTCTCCGAAGTTATCTACACCTAAACTCATTTGAACATATTTCTAAAAATGTTAAATCCCGTCCAAGCCAGTTAAAATTATTCAGGCATTTTTTTAAAAAGAGCATTTTGCGTTTTGGAGCAGAATGTACTCAGCCATCCATTAAATATGACAAGGTCTGCATTTTATTTAGACATTGCCATTAATAATGAAATGATATATGATTTCCATTCTTGCAGCTCTTCCTTCCCTACACAATCAATTATACATTTAAGAAAAATATTTAGTTGATCTAAACCTACTCCAATTAAGCATTAGTAATACACCAGCATGAATGGAAGCAAATCAAAACATGAATGCTATTATGTGCAGTGTAATAAAATAATCTAAGCTTTAAAAGCAGTTACAGTTGTCTAAAATGCGATTGGAGGGGGGGTTCAAAAAGTATCAGATTCAAGACGATTAACTGAAATTATCCAGATGCAGCAATTCCAATTATTTGATTCAAAAGGCCGAGCTTTGTTCACTTTATCCCTATGAGTGAATCCCAAGAAAGTCTTTTTTGGATTACTCATGTAAGTCAAACAAGAACAGCTGGAAAGGAAGCTGATTACACATAAAACTTTGGAAATCACTGTCGACAACCTGCATTTTGTGGGTGTTCCCAGTTCTTCTTTCAGTATATACATGTGCAGCTAGGATTACTATCCAAACAAACCTCTACAAGAGAAACTATGGAATTGTTAGGTCTGTTCTATCTGACACAATAGTGTTCTGGAAAGACCAACATCCATTATGCCCTAAGTACATGAAATGTTAAGAAATTTGGGACAACCCTTTCAATTCTGGTTCTTTCTGAGTGAGGAATGCATTAACAAACAGGTACTGAATTCTTCTTTGAACACTAATAAAGCAAAAATCTTTGTCATACTATCAGTACATTTGTTCGTTTATGCAAGGCGTTCTTGAGTGCCAAACTATATTACATGAAAGGCATTGTTCGGGGGTTGGGTGATTCTTTTAAAAACTTTAAATAGCAGCATTGCTCCCCTCACCCAGATGTCAGGATAAGGAACACAGTGTGTATTGAAGGGTAACTCTTCCCTTGCACACCACAGTCCACCGAAAATTAAATCACTTTTTCAACTTATTCATAAATGATCTGGAATTAGGAAATGGCCAAGTTTCCTGATGACACCAAATTGTTGAGGGTGTTTAAAACAAAAAGGGATTACAAGGAGCTCCAGAAGAATCTCTCCAAACTGGCAAATCAAAATGGCAAATACGGACATCAAAGTGGCAAATGTGGTTCAATATAAGTAAGTGTAAAGTGATGCACACTGGAGCAAAAAATCCCAACTTCACATATACAGTGATGGGATCTGAGCTAGAGGTGATTGACCAAGAAAGAGATCTTGGAGTTGTGGTGGACAGCTCGATGAAAATATCAATCCAGTGTGCAGCTGCTGTGAAAAAGGCAAATTCCATATTAGGTATATTTAGGAAAGGAACTGAAAATAAAACTACCAGCATCATACTGCCTTTATACAAATCTATGGTGCAACCACACTTAGAATACTGTGTTCAGTTCTGGTCAGTCACCGTACCTCAAAAAAAAAAAAGGATATTGTAGATTGGAAAAAATGCAGAAAATGGCAACTAAAATGATCAACGGGCTAGAGCAACTCCCCTATGAGGAAAGGTTACAACATCTGGATTGTTTAGCTTAGAAAAAAGGCAAGTAAGGGGAAAACAAGATAGAGGTGTGCAAAATTAAGCATGGTGTGGAAAAAGTGGATAGGAAGAGATTTTTCACTCTCTCTAAAAGTACTAGAATCCAGAGTCATCGCATGAAGCTGATTGGTGGGAGATTCAGGATAGATAAAAGGAAGAACTTCTTCATATAGCGCATAGTTAAACTATGGAATTCACTTTCACAAGATGTAGTGATGGCCACCAATTTGGATGGCTTTAAAAGTGTATTGGACAAATTCATGGTGGATAAGGCTATCAATGGCTACTAATCCTGATGGCTATATGCTACCTGCAGTATCTGAGGCAGTATACTTATGTACACTATAATACGATTCCCCACTTTTTATAAATGAGACAACTATTTCTCAGTGAAAATCTGTGGGTGTGCTGAAAACACTTAAAAAAAAACATATTTTCTGTTGTCCCATGCATTGTTTTTAAAAGACAATCCTTTATCTCTGTTAAAAAGGGGGAAGATAAAACCATAGGAACATAGAAAGCTGCCTGATACCAGTCACACTGTCCCATCTAGCCTGACTGACACCAATCTACACCAAGCAGGATATGACACTTTGAAAACAGTTTGAAAACTGCATTGTGAAGTGTGTCCTGGGCCTGAATAGTTGTCACTACTGTTATAAACCGTTTTAAAGCAGTAGTGTAGATCCTGCCCAAGTTATCTATCTAGCCTGACTGTCTGCAGGGTTGAAAAAAAACATGTGTTGTGTGAGATGCAAACCGCATATTCTTCTGGGGGCCAATACAGGCATTAAATCTGTATCTAACAGCTACATCTTTTTTTATATATATTTACTCTTGAGTAGACTCAGTGTTCTTAGAAGAGGAGCTTTTAAGATCCAGATCTGGGCCCCTGCGCCTATTCTAGATAATAAAAATGAAAAGAAAGACAACAGATATAGCTGCGGATTTAAAACGATGTCCCCAGGACTCCCTCTAAAAGTATATATCTATTTCTAAAAATTATTGAACATAAAGCTATTTATATTAGGCTGACCATCTGAAAAGGAGGACAGGGCTTATATAACTTTAACAGTTGTAGAGCAAAGGGAATTTCAGCAGGTGTCATTTGTATGCAATTAGTTCCTGGTGAAATTCCCTCTTCATCACAACTGTTAAAGGTGCAGGCACTATACTAGAGTGACCATATACAAAAGAAGGCAGGGCTCTGCAACTTTAACTGTTGTGATGAAGAGGGAATATCACCAGGACTAATTGCATACAAATGACACTGATTGAAATTCCCTTTTCTCTACAACTGTTAAAGTTATATGAGCCCTGTCCTCCTTTTCAGATGGTCAGCCTAATTTATATATTTTAACAGATTTTTTATACAAGTGGTTAAAGTATATGGAAAGAGATTGATTCCTAACCAGCCCACCCCTCATTTCTCCTATATCATGATTTGAATACATATATAAATACTCAAGCACGTACAGCTTTCATTAGGAAAGATTCACACATACACACACATACACATATGCAAGGACTCAACCCCTTCTTGGTCAACACTTCCATGTTCTTTAACACATGTGCCCCCTTTCTTACCCGATGCAGTATGCTTTTATTGTCTACTTGTGTGTATTTGAGTATGAAAAAGCAGCTCTTGGTCTTTGTGGCAAGGAGCACATAGGTTAATAGCACTACCAAAGAACTGCTGAGGGAGTGCGTACCTGGCAGCTCTGGGCAGAAGGAAAAGAAGAAGCTAATGAAGGGAAAGGGGCTAACGGATGCAGAGATGGCTGGGCCGAGGGTGGAAAAGGCATGCTACAGCCAAAGCCAAAAAGCAATAGACCTCTGCAGCTGACACAGAGATAGCTATTAGGATGCAGGAACAGCCAAGAATATGGGAGTCACTGGAGATTTACTGTATTCCACCTCCCTTGTGTCCTCCCTGTGCGCTGACTTTTTTCTTTCTGTCCATACATATACAATAAATCCTCAGTGGCTCCTTATCTCCCAAGTTGCTTCTAAATCCTAATTGCTATCTATCTCCTCAGCTGTCTGACTGCCACTTCTAGGCCTCAAAGCCTGAATGATATTCTTGCTAGGCCTTCCCAACCACCAGCCTATACAGCAGGATGTGAGGGGGCTGTACCCACATATGCTAAGATCTCTTGAAATATGGCAGGAGTTTTTTCCCCCCATTGTACTACAACACTGCTATTTACCTTTTGCTTGCCTTCAGAAGTCAAGTGGTAATTGGTTAAACAGGGTTGGTGGGTGGGGAATATACTACAACATGTTTAGTTTCTTCTAAAAACTAAAACATAAAAAGCCTTCCTGGATCAGACCAATAACAGTCCATATAATGATGTAGTATTGTATATGTTCTAGGTCCTAAGATTCATGCCAACCTTGCTACTTACTGGAGCAACGAACACTGGCTCAATTTGGACGACACGATAGTCAATGGTGGGGTAATAATCAACTTTACAGTTGTTCAACTAGGGGGTACTCCCACACAACATGGTAATAAATAATCAACTGTGGTGTAGTTTAGGATCAGCGCTGAGTTGACTATGGTAGCATTCGGATGACACAATAGTCAAAACAACTGACGATTGTTTCCCCCACACCAGTTGTTTATTGTGTCGTCCGAATTGAGCCTATGTCATTTATATTCGCTGGCAAAAAAGTCTTTTAGACTTTATCTTAATGCATCATCACCCCAAAACTGATGTGTACATGCTATGGCACCTGTGAAGCACAATGTATAACACAAAGAAATTCTGTGACCAAATTGAGTCACTCCAATTTCAGATCAGCAAACAAACCCTGAGTCTCTACATAGTGCCTTCCCTGGCCTCAGACCATCCAGGGGATTACTCCCTGTTATAATGAGTTTTATTTGTTTGTTTGGTCTTTTTGCATTTCATTTTTATTTGGGGCTATTCTACACTACTGTTTATTTATCCCTATTTTTATGCTACTTTGAACATACCCAGCTGTGTCATTTTGGTTTCATGGAAAATGTAAACATAAAAAGCTATCTTTAAAAAAAGCCTTCATTGCATGAATGTATTTCTCATCCTCCAAGTTCTGTGTCTCCCACTCCTAAATTTTAAAGGGAGAAGGAGCCATTGCAGAAAGTTCTGACTTTCCCCCCTTAAAACATTGTATTAATACACATTTTACATTCAAACGTACAGCAATGTGATAACATCATTTACTTCCTCTGAAAGTATATAGATTTAAAGATGCCACTTTCTAGATGGTAAGAATCTGACTATCTTTGCTGTCATTGCTGCATTGTTGTTATTTACAAAAATGCAATTTGATTGGTCTTACAGCATGTGCCACAGAATTGGTAGCGAGGTTTTCTGAGCAGCAAGTTCAAGTTTTTTTCTCTGCCTTGCTTACGAAACCTAACACTACCCTAGTGATCACTAGGCCTCAGGCTTTCCAATGTGGCTTAACAGTAATTATACAAATGCTGAAAAGATGAAGAAGTGTTAAAAGTTCCTTACACCTAGTGACATGCTTTTGCCTCTTAAAGGGGCCATCGTAAAAATGAATAAAGATAACAGCATAGAATGAACGGAAGAAGGGAGGCATGGAAGCAGGGAAAGGAAGCTACAGATGCAAGTATTGCTATTATTATTTAGTTATGTCTTTGGGTTTAAAAGAAAATCTAGACATATCATGGATTGTTGTTTTCAAAATAGCGTTTTCTGACCCATTCTCCCCTTCCCTTTAAATCTCCAAACAAACACCCAGTGTCCCAAATCATCCTGCCTCAACGTCAGAGTGAATCCCTATAGTTGAGGGAATGCTCTTTCCTTCTCACCCCATGTGCAACTTATGTTTCTACTTTCACTGGCGACACACTGGAGCCAGAGCTTTTCCGTTCAGGGGGAACTCTGCTAACATGTCGCTAATAACAACACAAACAGAGCATGCCCCTTTTTGTCCGAGTCTCACTGCCCACCATGAGCACCGCCTTATGGTCAGGATTTATAGCAAGGAGACACCGATCTAAGAACTGATTCATGGCAAGCTACAATGCCACTACTGACTGAAGTGGAAAAAAATGCCAGAGAGTTCCTGATTCTTCAGTACTTCTGCCTCAATCTGGACTGTAGTTCTGTACTCTGCACAATACCAGCTTCTGCAAAGTACATTCATTCAGCGCACAAAAATCTTATGTTTCATTAACTTGATCTTGGATCTTAGTTTTTACTTCAACAAGCAAAAAATTTTCTTTAATTTTTTACTTTAAACATTCTGAACTTTTTATTTTTGTTATTATAGAATTTTATCTCCAATAATTACTAACAAGTCAGCCATTGATAAATTTTATTTTTAGGAATGTGCTACCTTCAATTTTTCCAGAAACTTTGTTTTTTGTTTCTTTTGACCAACATTACAACACCGATTTTCTTCTAAGAGCACTTTATGCCGCTTCAGTAAGTTGGATAAAGAGCTCTCCAAGTTGGTGCAAATAATGTTTACTCCCACTTCAAGAGCCCTTCACACTGCCAGAGTGGTGCAAATTGGCTTACACGGAAATGAGAATGAGGCATGGCTTTCTTTGAAATAAAAGCAGGCTTGCCTTCTTTTTTTTAATTGAGATCAGAAAGTAAGACCATTAAAGTGAGATAAGAGGTTAATTTAGTTTGGAAACACATTTATTGGTGCAATATTATTTATTTTCTAAAACATGGAGAGAACAGGAAAGATTAGGTGATGTGCATTTGTTACCTGCATACAGTGAAGATTCTCTAAGCCAATGTTATTTACTTGCCTTGCCACATCTTTTTAAAATTCTTTTGTGACTCCCAGATTTGAATTTAAGGAAATGGGGTTTTAGTCTAAATCCATCTTTCTTAAACTAGCTCTTCTTTGCACAACCACTTATTGGCTGAATTCGGACAACACGATAGTCAATGGTGGGGTAATAATCAACTTTACAGTTGTTCATCTAGGGGGTACTCCCCACACAACATGGTAATAAATAATCAACTGTGGTGTGGATTAGGATCAGCGCTGAGTTGACTATGGCAGCAGTCAGACAACACGATAGTCAATAGAACTGACGATTGTTTCCCCCCCCCCCCAGTTGCTTATTGTGTCGTCCGAATTTAGCCATTGAGTGATTTTGCCTCAAGTTTCTTATGCCAAAAATATATTTGAAAGGTGACTTGTGTCAACAGTACAACAAGCTCAACAACTATAGTCCTGAAATTTAGTTGTGGTCCTCAAGCTCTTTATATATTTCCAAGAAGGCCCCTCACAGAGGTAAACAGAACCTATGTCCTACCTATTCAGAGGTATCGTTACACACCACTGCCCAGTGGGGCATTAAGATACCACGTACCACAAAGTGTTTTCTCTGCCATAATTTTTCATGCTGAATTTGGTGACATTTGCTCGTTCAAGTTCCAGTCTCAATGTTAGCCAATAGTTTCTTGACCTGAGGTAAGAGTCCAACTCAGCGCATTTCATGATGGTGGCACAATCTGTTAATGTAAAATGGCCAGGGTGCTCTGACACAACATTCAAGCTTTAGTGTGAAATTGCTTTCTCGCAACTAATGGCTGCTTCACACAAGACAAAATTTCCTACAGAACTCATTTCAGTGTAGGAAACTGCATGTCTCTTTCACCACACTGGCATGTAGAGGCCAGCCACAATGGACATCAACTTCTTGTTGTGTGTATTCCAGACATGTGTGCACTTGAGACTGGTTCAATTATATGCAAGATTCATGCAATTGCATACATGGAAGTGACTTCTACGTTTGGAAATTCGATCTTGTATGAAATAGTAACGAGCGGGTTACCGCAAGGCTCAGTCCTGGGCCCAGTGCTCTTCAACATTTTTAGTAATGCTTTGGATGAGGAGGTGCAAAGAATGCTTATCAAATTTGCAGATGATACAAAATTGGGTGGGATAGCTAATACCCTGGAAGACAGAAACAAACTTCAAAGTGGTTTTGATAGGCTGGAGCACTGGGCTGAAAACAACAGAATGAAATTTAATAGAGATAAATGCCAAGTTCTACACCTAGGAAAAAGAAACCAAATGCAGAGTTACAAACTGGTGGATACTTGGCTCAGCAATACTACATGTGAGAAGGATCTTGGAATTGCTGTAGATCACAAGCTGCACATGAGCCAACAGTGTGACATGGCTGCAAAAAAGTCAAATGCTATTTTGGGCGGCATTAATAGAAGTATAGCTTCCAAATTGTGTGAGGTACTGGTTCCCCTCTATTCAGCACTGGTTAGGCCTCCTCTTGAGTATTGCGTCCAGTTCTGGGCACCACTCTTCAAGAAGGATGCAGACAAGCTGGAGGGGGTTCAGAGGAGGGCAATGAGGATGATCAGGGGTCTGGAAACAAAGACGTATGAGGAGAGACTGAAAGAACTGAGCATGTTTAGCCTGAGAAGAGAAAACTGAGGGAAGACATGATAGCAGTCTTCAAATACTTGAAAGACTGTCACACAGAGGAGGATCAGGATCTCTTCTCAATCATCCCAGAATGCAGGACACAGAATAATGGGCTCAAGTTACAGGAAGCCAGATTCTGGCTGGACATCAGGAAAAACTTCCTGTTAGAGCAGTATGACCAATTACTTAGGGAGGTCGTGGGCTCTCCCACACTAGAGGTATTCAAGAGGCAGCTGGAAACCATCTGTCAAGTATGCTTTAAGGTGGATTCCTGCATTGAGCAGGGGGTTGGATTTGATGGCCTTATAGGCCCCTTCCAACTCTACTATTCTATGATTCCCTCCTAAGGTTTTTCAACTAATCCTACTTCATACAAGATGCCTGAACCACACTCATTCACAGGGATTCCAAAATTGTTAGGGTTCTTCCCTTCCATGCAGAAAGCTAATATTTGTGACACATATAGTTCAAAGAACCTTCATAGAAAGAAATCTAAAAATGGCAAATTTCTACATCCCTCCCACAAAACAGAAGATTCAAAGGCTACTCCAAAATAGTTAAGGTCATTCAGCATTACCCAGAAATCAGAGCTCTGTCCCAGATAAGTCTAGAAAATGGAAATAGGACCTATATAGTAACACTGTTTATTTATACATTCATTTATTACATTTATATACCGCCCAATAGCCAAAGCAATGATTGATAACTGAGTGTAATTATTTCAATGTGAAACGCCCTCTTGGGCCACCTTTCCTTCTCACCCACTTGCTTAGTCTCACAGGCACTTGGAATGAAATTGCTAACAGTCCCTTAATACCCCTTCCTGTGTCAAGAGACTTTGAAACACCCATGTAGCTTTGCAGAGATTTTGGCTGATCGCTATTTCTCTTTTGACAACCTTTGCTGGCTGTTGAGGATCTCACGAGTTAATCGCTTGGCAATGTTATTTGGAGCAGACTGATTTGTGCTATGAGCCTGATGTGACAGATGCTTGAAGACTGTTTTATTTTACTCTCTTCTCCAAAATCCCTTCCATATTCTGTCTCTATCTAGTTATCATGCCTTATTCCACTATCTAGAACTTTGCTTCAGGCACCCCTTAGAACCAACTAGCACACCTTTGCCCCTTGCATAAGATATGTATGGATACACCAGGAAAATTAAAGGGAAAACATTAATAAATAATAATCAAGATCATCTGCAGTTTTAATGATGAGCTATTAAACGAACTGTAAAACACACATAACTCATGGTACAAGACTGTACATTGTCAAAACTGGCATTAAAGTGTATGGAGCTAATTAAGCAATAATGACCTCGGCATGGGGCATTTCCTGGGAATTAATGACCAGTTAGGAGGAGTTGATGTCTCGAGGCAAAACCGAGGGCCATTAACTCTGAATGGTCATTAATACTCAGGAAATGCCCTGTGCTGAGGTCATCATTGTGAGTGTAAGACAAAAATGGGAGAAAAGTAATATGTCTATGGATTTTTGTTGACAATGTCTAAGGGTGATAGGGTTTCATTTTTATTGCACTTGGCACTTAGTTCGCTCTACATTAGTCCAATCAACTGCTTGAATCATCTCTCAACAAGGAGTTCATTTTTCAGGATATTTCCTAACACAGGGCCCAACTCTTATAGCTACTTTCATTATAACTTCAAAGATGCAAAGGACAAAATGTAAAATGCTAAGATCATCTATCTCTCCAAGATTGTGTAGCCATCAAAATGGCTAAAGTACAGAACATTTGTCCACTGTCTTTAAAGAAAGATTTGTTCATCCATATTTTGAAGCTGAAATGCCATTTTTAATACCATTTTAATTCTGTATGCTCCTCTATGTACTTTTTAATAGAGAATTTTCCAAAAAAGATGATGATGATGATGATGACGATGATGACGATGATGACGGAAAAGCCAGGAATTCCACATTTGGCTGATGCCATAAATATACAATTTGGCAAAAATCCAACTATGCCTAGTAATTACTAACAACATAACATTAGTTGTGAATAACTTGTTGCATTAGTTTCAGTTGGGCTTGTCATAACTGACTTTATCTGGATTGGGGCTTTGATGAATAACTGGACAGAAGGGAGTCCATTATAAGGCAAAACAAAATTATGCTCTTCGATGCACATATCTGATGTGCCCAGATATGTTTGCGAGGGATCACATGCACGGATCTCAGACCCCACTGAACCTGCCAATGTTCTCTATAGCTCATGTAACGCACCATCATCCTGACCTGCCCATCAAACGAGGCAATGGAAAGCCTG
Source organism: Anniella stebbinsi (assembly GCA_029215795.1). Taxonomy (NCBI): domain Eukaryota; kingdom Metazoa; phylum Chordata; class Lepidosauria; order Squamata; family Anniellidae; genus Anniella; species Anniella stebbinsi. Next base: position 101,195,214 of record JARDYH010000005.1, read on the forward strand.
TTTTGGAAGAAGTTAAAAGCCTTTAAAATAGGGGTGTGCACGGACCCCCCGGATCGGATCGGGACCCGGATCGGGACCTCCAATTTTGTCCCGGACCGGTTCGGACAAAATCGGAGGCCCCCCGGACCGGATCGAGTCCGATCCCGACCCAAAAATCGTACATTTTTGGATCGGCCGCCATTTTTTTCCCCATAGACTTGCATTGCAATGCAAGTCTATGAGGAAAAAATGGCGGCGGGTGGGTAAGGGGGGGCCTAACTCCCTCCCCCCCCGGGGCCGTCCGCTGTGGACGGCCCCGGCAGGTAAACCCCCTCCCCCGCGCTCCCTACCCCCCCTGGGGCCGCCCGCTTCCATCCGTTGGCGCCCGCGGGCGCCAGCGGATAGAAGCGGACGGCTCCGGGGGGGGTAAGCCCCCTTCCCCGCCACTGCTTACCTTCTCGGCCCGTCCGGCGCCGGCGGCTACTACCAGCGGGCTCTGCGGCCTACTCTCGAGTAGCGCGCCGGGTGATGACATCACCCGGCGCGCCATCCTAGAGCAGGCCGCGGAGCCTGCTGGGAGTAGTAGGCGCCGGCGCCGGGCAGGTAAGGGCCCCCCTCCCCCCTCCGCGCGCCCCCTCCTCCCCTCCACGCACCCCCTCCTTACCTTTCCGGCCCGGCGGCTCCCGTCCGGCGCCGGCGCCTACTACTTCCAGCAGGCTCCGCGGCCTGCTCTAGAGTAGCGCGCCGGGTGATGCCATCACCCGGCGCGCCATCCTAGAGCAGGCCGCGGAGCCTGCTGGGAGTAGTAGGCGCCGGCGCCGGACGGGAGCCGCCGGGCCGGGCAGGTAAGGGCCCCCCTCCCCCCTCCCCCCTCCGTGCGCCCCCTCCTCCCCTCCACGCACCCCCTCCTTACCTTTCCGGCCCGGCGGCTCCCGTCCGGCGCCGGCGCCTACTACTTCCAGCAGGCTCCGCGGCCTGCTCTAGAGTAGCGCGCCGGGTGATGACATCACCCGGCGCGCCATCCTAGAGCAGGCCGCGGAGCCTGCTGGGAGTAGTAGGCGCCGGCGCCGGACGGGAGCCGCCGGGCCGGGCAGGTAAGGGCCCCCCTCCCCCCTCCGCGCGCCCCCTCCTCCCCTCCACACACCCCCTCCTTACCTTTCCGGCCCGGCGGCTCCCGTCCGGCGCCGGCGCCTACTACTTCCAGCAGGCTCCGCGGCCTGCTCTCGAGTAGCGCGCCGGGTGATGACATCACCCGGCGCGCCATCCTAGAGCAGGCCGCGGAGCCTGCTGGGAGTAGTAGGCGCCGGCGCCGGACGGGAGCCGCCGGGCCGGAAAGGTAAGGGCCCCCCTCCCCCCTCCGCGCGCCCCCTCCTCCCCTCCACGCACCCCCTCCTTACCTTTCCGGCCCGGCGGCTCCCGTCCGGCGCCGGCGCCTACTACTTCCAGCAGGCTCCGCGGCCTGCTCTAGAGTAGCGCGCCGGGTGATGACATCACCCGGCGCGCCACCCTAGAGCAGGCCGCGGAGCCTGCTAGTAGTAGTAGGCGCCGGCGCCGGACGGGAGCCACCGGGCCGAGAAGGTAAGTGCCCCCCTCCTCCCCCCCCCGCTGTCCACTTTCATCGGCGGGCGCCCGCTGGCGCCCGCCAATGGAAGCGGCGGTGGGCGCCAGTGGGCGCCCGCCGATCCGCCGATCCGCCGAACCGGTTCGGAGCTTTTTCGGACCGGTTCGGATTGGATCGGCCGATCCAGCTGCGGGATCGGAAATCGGATAATTTATCCGATTTCCCACTGGACCGGACTCGGATCGTGGATCGGGTCCGATCCAGTGCACATCCCTACTTTAAAAGCTATGCCAATTTTGACCCCCTCTACAAGAATTCGGTTTGACACCTGGTTCTCCGATTATGCGCATCTTCTCGGAAGCGCTTTATGGTTAAATGACTGTACGCAGGAGGTAATTGAGCGCACAACTGGTGGCCTTACCGGTTGTTTGAAATGCGCTTTAGAAGTAGTTAATGCGGAGAATCGCTTGTTCACATAGGCAAAATGCGCTTTAACAGCCGCAGCAAAATAAAACTCGCTATTTAACGTGCATTCGATAATGCGCATAATCGGATAGATAACGCGCCTCAACTCCCGATTTGCGCTCCGCTCATGTAGAGGTAAAAATGTTAATAAGACTTGAAAGAGCTTTAAACCTCTCGTGTAGAGGCAGCCTTTGTCTCTGCTTCCTCTGTCAACATAGGGTTATTACAGTTGAATCGCCTGGCCTCATTCACAGTATTTAAGGGGGAATCCAGATGATGTCATCTTCCATTGCTTATTTCTTCTTACAAAAAAGTATCTTAAGGAGGAAAAGACAGAATAATTGCACAATGTCTTTTGACTGGAGGCGCTAAAAGCTTTCCATCTGGATGCACGCCTACTACTCTCCCTCAGAGTTGTGGCACTACAAGAAAGTTCTTCAAGTTGGTTTCTGCGTCTTTTTTCAGTATGATCTACATCCACTAGTCCATCAGATTTCCTCCTTCTTCCATATTCCCCAAAGGAATCAGGTACACCACATTGAGAAACACTGGGCAGCATCCAGTGGTGGTCAGCGCCATCAATTCCCTTCTGCAAGCAGCACATGGGCCTTCCAATCCATCCCATTTTAACATTCACTGCTAGGGTTAGACAACTTATTTAAATATAGTTCCCTTTCACTTTGTACAAGTGTGAATGTTATTAATGTGCTGTGTAAAGTGAACTCTCGATTCACTCTGAAAGAAATACTTGATTATTATTTCCTCCTTACACAGAGTGTTAAAGCATAAAGGACTGGTGACAACCATCCTTCAAAGCACAACCTGCTTCTATCCTTAAGGCTATTCTCCCAAGCAGACTTACTAGGGAGCAAGTCTTACTGAAAGTAGTAGCACTGACTTCCAAGTAAACTTGTGTAGAATTGGGTTGCACTAACACATAACTAGGGCAGATTCATTTCTCCCCAAATGAAATAACTTGTTTGAACAAACCAAATATTTTAGCATCTATCTTTCTTTTCTCCAGATCAAAGGAAATGTTTTTCCTAATAAAAGATTATGGTAAAACAACAACAACCGTCAAATAACGACGACAACAACAACAACAACAACATTTCCCAAAATTTTCACTAGTTATTAAAAGAGATAGGACACAGCAAACAGCTTTGGCAACTAGAGTTTCAATCTTTAGTTAATTTAGGATTCCTCAACCAGGTGCAGGTAGATTTAATAGAATAAAAAGCTTTTAGATAAATAAAACAAAGTAGATTTTTTTAAAAAATGACATTATTTTTAACACATGTAATTACAAGAAGTGCAGGGACTTGTCAATGCCATTTTAGAAGAGGCGTTCTGCCTTCTCTCAAACACTGGGGGGAATGCCTCATCCAGGTTTATGCTTGCTTTGCTATATGAAGAAAAGAATGCACGTATCCCTCTGAATTACTGTTTTTATTAATATTAAAATTTATGGAGGTGGAATATCTTTTACAAGATCAGCTAAGAGAACAATCCTATACATGCCTATGCAGAAGTAAGTACCATTGAGTTGAATGAGACTTACTCTCCAGGAAGTGGGTATAGGATTGCAGCTTGAAATATCTTTAATCAGGTGACACATATTTATTTTCAACCAGCATGGTGCACAATCCACCCAAATTAGAGAACTCTGAAGTCCTGTTGATTTCAGTGGAAAAGTTAAGCACTTCACTTGAATTTGGCTGGATCATACCCATTATGTGTCATTATATGTATGCATACATACATATATAAACACTGAAGGGTTAAGGCCACTTACTAAATAGCCTTGGGCGACCCACTGTTTTCTGTGCTCAGCCCTGAATCTGTAATGTGGAAACAGTAATACTAGCCTATCGTACTGAAGTTGCTGAAGAACTGTTAAAAAATTGTATAAATACCAAGTATTGTTACCTATTTTTTTCTAAGGATTTGGGCAAAGATAAGAAGAATAAGGACAGGTCAGGATACAAAAGCCAAACTTTAATTGTTTGTGACTTTAAAAAAAAGATTATTGGAAAGTGTGGCACAAAGCAATTCTCTGTATAAATAGGACGCAGCTTGCACTGCCCAAATGAAGTCCAATTGCTAATGGTCCACCCCTCCTTTCATTTTTCTCTCTTTCTCACACTGCTCCTTTTACAGTGTCTTCAGGGCTATTCTGCTAATGGGAGAGTGCTGAAACTTACATGTATATGAAACAAGAGGTCCTCCGTTGCATTTAATTTTACACTAATAGAAGTGGGAGCAGGGGATAAAAAAAAACCCACCGCTGAATAATTACATTACAGCAAGATTAACATAATATAATGCCTATTCCACCGTTGCAACAATACCATGGGTTAAAAAAATAAAACTAGAAAAGAGGAAAAATTAGCCAACTTTCCTATCTTAGCCTCACACTTTGTTTTGAACTGTTGTAATGAAGTAAATGAATTTTTAAAATTCTATAAGCTACTCAGGATGAAAAAAATCCTGGAACTTTTTTGTTTAGACAGGAGCATGTATCCTACCCTAATTCTCATTAACAGAAAGAAAGGCAGTAGATACACACACACACACCCCACAATGCTTACACAGTGAAACAACAATTTTGGGGTATCCATGTCATATCAAATTATTTGACAGAAGATAGTAATGCTATTTAATTCCTACTTTGTGAGAAATAATAGCTGTGAGTATTTTTAAACTGTTATAAAATAAGAAAGACAGAATGAAAGAAAGACCTATTTTCTGGGTTAGGATTTTTTCTATGCCATCTCCCCTTCACCATTTCCAATCTACTAGAAGAAAAAATACTAAGCATTGGATTACTAGTATTTCATTTTCAGTGCGTATATCATTAGAAGTGGCTAATAGCCGACAAAAATAAAGTCACTAAATAAAGGAAATTAGGACTTGTTAACACATATAATTTTCAAAACCACAAGTGGAATAAAAGGCAGCAATGCAGAAACTGTTATAGACTGCAGATAAAATTTTTCAAGTGTGCATTCAAGTAACTTTGCATTTTAATTTAACCCTTTGAAACATTAATCAAACCATGGCTAATTATAGGAATTAAGGAATTAAACGATGGAATCTTCTAAAAGATATTATTTAAAAGGCAGTTTATACAATTACTTGTATAGATGTTTGCTTTAAAGAGGGAAACATTTCTAGTATAATGAAAAGGGTCTTAGAAAATTAAATTAACAAGGGGGGACCAGGCTGATATGAAACTAAATTAGCATCAAATGCAAATTACAGGGTACTTAATGGTAGAAACAGGTGCAGAGAAGGACCCTAAATGAGATAAATGAATAAAACATCCCTCTGCACAAATGTGGAAGCTGACACAAAGTCAATGATATGAATAATTCAGCAGTCTCTGCACTGCTGTTGAGGTCAGCTTTCCTTGACCTTTGAAACAGGAAGTAAAATTCTGTCCAAATTTGAATGACTAGAAATATACCAGCTTTTTTTAAAGGAAAAAAATACATTTTTGTAATGTACAGGCAGATAATATAGTATGATAACAAATTAAAACATTAAGTAAAAGCATTACCAGAAAAAAATGAGTCCTGAAAATCTTGGTCATTAGGATTTTAAAATTATTTGTTTCAACATTTAATTCCCTGAAAGGTTTATATGACAGAATATTCAGGTCAAATAATGATCTGAATATGTACAGTGCTAAATGGTTTCAACCTTGTTTAAAAATACTTCAGTTGTGCTTGAGCAGGTTATTAATAGTGTCAGAAACATGTTATATTCCAACCTTCAGTAGGAGGTTTTTTTGTTTTTTGTTTTAAACAATACATTAAGGCTTTTCAAATTAGTTGTGCAAAGCTGAGCAATCCATCATTTTGCTGTTACAAGTTTGCTTGCAAAAGACACATAGAATTTCTCTTTTCCAAATATCCCAAACTTTATAAAAAGTAATTAATTTAGTTTTAAACACTCACACACAGACCGGTCCAAGAACCCATCATTTTTGGTTATGCACAACAATACATTTATATATTGCAAGGAGGAATCCGGTTTACATAATTTCTGACTAGAAGTGTGATCCTAATTTCAAATTAAACTTGGCACCAGCATTGATTAATAAGATGTGACGAACAGCTAGTTTGTCTAATGTGGAGAGACAGGAAGACTATGTACCCAGTAGAAAATATTTGCATCTTCCCTCAGTGGGGGGAGAATATAAATCTGAGGGAAAAAACATATTTTTGCCTTTCCATTCGTAGTATTGACCTGTTTTAACAGCTTGCCTTTCACCTGCACATGGCATGACAGGTACAGTGTTCCTAGTTTATGTTTTACTGTGTACATTGCTGGGGGAAGGGGCGGTGGGTGTGGTAGGGGGGAGGGGGAAAACACCTCCTGGTGGAGGAGTTTCTTCATAACAATGAAGTCTAGATAGCGGCTGGTCTTGAATTAAAGTCTGTCAGTAGCCGCATTAACAATGCACATTAATTAGATTGACAGAATTGTTCCTGGCATTGTATTCTGAAGTATGGTAAACCAAATACTGCTTATTTAGGGTTTTAGTTAATGACTAACCTGAGCTTTGGTTTTTGCGTGCAAAGTGACTTCCCTCCTAAATGATACCTATGAGAACCCCAGCTGGTTCTCATTTGGCAACAACCAGTTTTTCTATCGCCAAGTATATAAAAAAGAAAAAGTTTAAAAAAGAAAAGGATGGGGGGAAATCTACGACTACATGCTATCGGAGGCTGTAAGGGAGAGCTTGATTGTGGATATAATTGAAGTCATTCTGGAAACTAACAAAGAACGAAGATATGGGAAGTTGGGGGGGAGAGTGGTTCAAAGGATATAAGGAAACTATTTTAAACACACACACACATTAAACATTCAAATTTTGAGAGAGATAAAAAAAATCCCGCTGGTTCTATAGAATTCATTTATCCCTGAACTCTTTTCACCTTTACTCTAAGGGGTATAACGTTTGCAAAGCAGAAACTGTGGATTGCAGCTGGTAGGAAGATTATAGTGAAGGCTGTAGGCTGGCTGTACCTAATTTGGACAGACAATCTTCAGGGAAATGATTTAGCATGTTGATAGACTAAGGCAAACCTCCTAAGGGATGAGCTTGAAGGGAAACAACTCTGTCAACGCAGTGTGTCTGTGAGCATTGGAGAAGAGGGAGGAGTGTGTGTGTGTGTTTAAATTAGTATCCAATTCAGGCACAGAAAAATAACTTGGAGAGCTACATCAACTAAGACCTAAAATCACCTTCCTGTTGATGATCATGTCAAGATATTTAGTAATGATTTAGATCTCTTTATATTGCATCCCTAACTGATGGAACAGATAGCATTTGAGTAAGAATGCAGTTCTGAGACACTTTTTTCTTATTCTTTTTTTTCTTATTCTTTGTCCTAACTTTGTTCTGAGGACCACAGAGAACTATGTTAGCCTCACAACAATACAGTGGGGAAAGCTAGGTTAAGAGATACTGCTCAATACTACCCAAAGGAAGCTTTTACAACTAAGCAGATATTTGAGCCTGGACTTCCAATTTTAAAGCCCAGTCTCGCTAGCCACAGCTTGGGTCACCATGGCAGGATATAGCTATGTAGAATGTGATGTAAGGAGTGCTTCCGAGCATGTGCAAAGGATATTTTCCTCACCACAACCCTCCCTCACATTTCTGGGATTCAGACAATGTGCCTTGCAGATCCGCTTGAGCCTTGGCATCTCTCCCCTGCCCTTATTTCTCATTTCTTTTTGTTTTAAAAGTGAACCATTATGAATAAGGGTGGTGTTTCTCTGACTTCAGTGAGTGCAGCCCAACAGGTGAAAGATACTGCCCAAATTATAATACTTTACACTTTATAGAGTACAAGATAAGGTCGCATTGGTACAGTTGCATCTTGGGGAATTACTGTTGTGAATAACTGGAAATTTGGAGGGTTTCCTTATTGACCTATATAATTATTTTGACATGGCTCCTTAGGGGCAAACCAGTTCCTTCTTTTTAGTTTTACTTTTTGTTCTGGTGGCAGCAGTTGTTAATGATGTCCAGGAAAGGGCCAAGAGAAGCCCTGCTTTGGTTCTAATAGTTTTTCAACCCTTTATTTCTGGGTGTTTGTGAAATTATTACAGGTACAATGGGTTGTATCTTTTATTCTCCCATAAATGTTTTCCCTAGACCTTTCACCTTTTGGGGTGGCTTTGGACAATTTGCCCTGCGGTCAGTGAGGGGGCTAATGCCAGAAAGCCGGAGTAATAAAAGGGACCGTGACAACAAAGTCCATTGCAATAATCAAAGCAAATCAGACAGTGCTATCAAATGATCTGAAGTCTAGATCCATGGGCATATTAAAAAAATTAACCATATTCACCAGTGCTTGGGCACTTAGGGGCTTTCAAACAATACTTGCTGGAGCAAACTTGCTGTTTTGGAGCCTTTCAAAACCCCAAAAAATGATGGCAAATGCTGGTTGTGTGTATGATAATTAATCATCCTTGTAACCCGCAACAGGTTAACCTGCAATCTGCAATATTAGTAACCTAATATTTTTGAGATTACTGTTGATAGGAATACACTGTATAGGTACGCATATGTATGTGTGCATTAGAGACTCATCTAATGCCAGCTCTATAATACATACAATACATGTGTACATGCCTTATCCATTTGGTCACCAAAGTGTGCAATTTAATCAAATTAAATTCTTCATTGTAGAGTAAGTACGCAAGGTATACAAACTGAGAAAATATGTAAAATATGTGCCATCTCTGACTACACTATCTGTCTGTAACAGGAAAGAGAGATCAACTAAATGAGTACTATTCAGAGCTCCTCAATTAACCTGATTAGTTCAGCACAATGCTCTCATGAATGACACCTTATCTTGAAAATGAAAAGGGCGGGGAGGGGGGAGCAAGGGAAGACTTCCTCCCTTATAGAGATACACTAGTTCCCTAAAGCCAGAAAGATGTTGTAATGTATCCATGATTAGCTCTCTGCTCCTGTTTAGCTCTCTGCTCCATGATTAGCTCTCTGCTCCTTCTAGTCACTTAGACTAGAAGAGGCAGCGCCTGATTAGATTTTGTGTCCTAAGGACAGACTGTGCAGGATCTCATCTGCCCAGGTGGCCTCAGAGAACGCTGGGAAAGGATGCCCTGTAGGCTACTGCAAGCCCTTCTTTCAGAGTCAACCAGGCACATGATGGGATTGCCGGGAGCAGGCTACAATTCATTAACCCCTCAATAACCGAGGCAGCAGGACATGCAAATAAAACCTGCCTGGAAGGAAGGAGGCAGAGGACAAGGGGAAGCTTCCCATCTAATAAAACAATGGCTCGTTCACATGCATTGGAACTTGTCTCATTCTTGACAGACTGATGAGACACAACTGTGTTACTATGGGGGGGGGGGAGTGACAGCATTCTCTAAATTGTCCCTCCCTTCCTCAAGAGCGTCTGAGAAATATGTAGAGAGTGGGAAATAAAAATGATAAAAAGAGGTGGTTCTCCTCTATATAGTCTACATCAGTTTAATAACAACAACAATAATAGGAGAAAAATATCCCGATGTGTTATAACTCAAACTGCAATCCTACATACACTTACTTACTATGAAGTAAGAGCTTATCTACACTACTGCTTTAAACCGGTTTAAAACTGTTATAAACCGTTTTAAAGCAGTAGTGTAGATAGGCTCACAGTCTCACTGAAATCAGTGGGGTTTATTTCCATATAAACACACATAATGTCACACATAAGGCTGCATAATATTGAAAAGCTAATTGGATCAAGTGCAAATGAACTTATGAGTGTTTATCTTTGCAGCACTGTGAAGCTTAAATGTATGGGTATTAGCAATAATACTCTGGCATTATATGAGCCAAAATGATCTTAAGTATATTACTAACACAGCAGGAAAATATTTCAGAGCTAGATTATATAGTATAAAGTGAATGGCAGGAAAACAATTCATGTATCATTGTATATTTTGGTCCAGATCATTAATATTTTTCTCGGCACGGCGTACTCATTTCTTTCCACAATGCCAGAGTTGAACATTTTGAAAGTAATTGTAGCTGCCTATATCTTCCCTGTCATTCCTGTGTCACCAATGTGGCATGGCAAGCAGAAGTACGGGGTTTAATGAACGTTTGGGTGTTTTAAGGCTTAATACTTCATCAGTGGATCGGAAAGGAAGGGCATCCATTAGAATGTACTGAAGGGTATCTCTGGAATTTCTGCTTTCCTAGTATGTGGTTGAGCATGCTTGCCTTTTGGAAGAGGTCCATCAGGAAGGAGTTGAATACTGTACCATGATCCCTTTTGACATAGTTAGAAAATACAGAGCAAATGCAGGTAGGATGGGAAGTGGGCTCTGCCCTGCCCTGCCCTTTCAAATAGACCATTCTTCCACAACCTGGGGCCTTCCAGATATGATGGGCTACAAATCCCATCATCCCCAGCCAATGGGATATGTAGTCCAACACCTCTGCAGGGTACCAGGTTGCGGAAGGCTGGACTAGACTGTGCCTACATGTACAAAATTGTACATTCATTGGCTTGTCCACGCAAAAAGCAGAGTCCCTCATCAAACAGACAGGGCTTTGCACACACAGTACTGTACAATCTAATGAATACACATAGGTATGGAGTAGAAGCTGCTACCATGATCTTGCTCCTCATTCAAAATACTTGAAACTATTAAAAATGGGTCATACGGAGTGATGCATTATCTGTATAGACCTTGGTGGGAAAGGACCACTGAAAGCATTTCAGAATCTTGCTCCCAGGAACCAGGCCCTTAGGTTGCCAAGTCAGTGGCATTGCCTCTTTATGTCATTCCATAAATCCCAGCTCAGCCAGGATAGACTTGTCAACTTGCTTTCTCACAAGACTCTTGGGCTTTAGCAGCTGCTTAGATGAACAGGATGAAATCAACAGATAAAGCTTTCCTTAACTTTCACCTGCTGTTTTTTGCCTACTACATAATTGTTAATGGCACAAAAGTTCTGCAAAGGAGGGGGGCAAAGTTGACAATCCCAAATCAGGCCTGAAAATTGGGTAGTGTGTGAATTGAAAATAGATAGCTATTTGGCCCCCTCTCTCTTTCTCCCTCTCCCTCCACCCCCTCCTATACAAACACACACACACACAGAGCTCAACAATAATGCACTATTAATTGAGGAGCCACAGAATACACAGAGTCATTCATTCATTCCCTGCCATCAAACCCTAAGCAATTTCATCGATAAGCAAAATCTATGAAGTTACACATTAGAAGAACTTCAGAGTTCTCAGTCTGGAGGGTTCTATCGAAAGAGGGTGTCACAAATGGAGGTCAAGGATCATGACCCTTATACCCTTCAATTTGCTTCAGCTGGGCAGGGGGAATCCCACCTAGATGGGACGGAAACAATTGAGAACCAGTATGCTAGTTGAAGAGGATTGCAAAATCCATTTAAGAAGCCAAACTCTAGGTATTTTGAGGACACATATTTGAAGAGATATATTTGTAGCAAAAGACAAATGTGTATAAGGATACTTTTCCAGGAGTCTTCCCTTCCACATAGAAAAATCAGGGGTGTTTATTTTGGACACTAAAAACACACACACCAATAAATCCAGATCCTCTGTTTAGGAAGACTAAATTAGGGCTAGAAATGGCATTTGTAAAATGAAAACTGAGAATCTCATAATATCAAATCCAGTACCTAATATCGTGTCCTGTGCTTCGCTATATTCCTAAGCATGAACACTTAGATAAACATGTGATTGGAGTCCTAAGTATAGGTCTTAAAATGACCAAAGCTACCATGCTGAGGAAACAAGGGTACGGTGAGACAAATCCCTGTACAACACTGAAATTTGCTAATCCACTTCTTGGAAAGAACTATATGTAGCGATTATAGAAAACATTTCTTCTGTGCTCTTGTCATTCTTCTACAAAATTTGAGCTAGATAAAATGTTCTTTAACATCCACTTACAGAGACTTAACATCTGGGATGTCAGCCAAAGGATATGCTGGTAGACAGATGCCAAAAAATCTAACTGAAAGGTTAATTTCATAGAAATCACAGAGCAAGATAAAGCTTCGACTCAGGAGCGATCCTTTTTGAAACCGAAAGGCAATCCACATTTGAATGCAGCTGGTTTCTTTAGAATCATTAGGGTTGCAATCCTATACACGTTTACCTAGGAGTAAACACCATTAAACTCAGTGTGATATACTTCTGTGTAAGTAAGTTTCCCAGTGTGATCTGAAGAAAGCAAAAAAGAAATCCTGAGACTATCATGATTTGACAGGCTTTGCAATCTTAATAACCAATTACAGTAATGAATATAGTCTATGCTAATAGTTATTTTTAAGAACGGCTTCTGACACGGAAGAATCAGTTCCAAAGGAAAGCTTCTTCCTCTTCAGCTCAACTGGGAAATCAAATAAGCCTTAACTTAGTTAGCTGTTATGGTAGTATTTGAAATGAGAGGAGAGAACACTAGAATGTGGCTACTTTGTGTAGACGGAGGGCTGATGGCAGGAGCAACAGGTGTCTGGTAGTCTTTTTTTAGGACTTCCTGCCTTTTATTTAAGGTTAACAACCAGTGGCATTTACTTGGAAATAAATTCCATTGTGCCCAATGAGGCTTATTCCCTAGTATATTAGGATGGCAGACCAAGGAACATGGTTTTATGTACATTCATATTGTTCTTTTCTCTTTTTTCTTAGCTTTGATATATATTTTATCTTGCATATTTTGCAAAGAAATATAATAAAACATGTGTTTATTCCTATTTTATCTCCAATGAGTCTGCATTGTCCAGAGGATAGAAACTTGGACTTAGAACAGACTTTAGGACTCACCTCTAAAAGACACATTGAGGGCCGTGGACAAGCTACTGACCGAGTTCACACAGTCAAAATAAGCCACAGTAGCTTGTTTTAATCTCTGGTGCATGCTGACGTGTGTTGAGTGCCATTTCCCTAATTACCCTCCTGGGCAAGGACTGTTGTGTCATCCGAACTCAGGTGGCATGGCTTGTGTAAGAGAAAAACAACCCTCAAATAATCCATGGACTGTTGTAGGGTTATTTGAGGGTTGTTTCCCCCTCAACCAAGCCATGCCACCTGGATTCGGACGACATGACAAGGCAGACCTTAGCAGATAATAAGAAAATAACAAGCCACTGTGGCTTGTCCGATTGTGTGAACCAGCCCAGTATCTCAGCCTCAGTTCCCTGATCTCTAAAATAGGAATAATAGAGACTGCCTCACAGGAATATCGTGAAGGTAAACACAATGAAGTCCACAAAAGACTTTGTATGATTTACAACTCTTCAATATGGTTTTGGGGTGGAGGCTGCACTGATAGCCCTGAGGAACATTGGGCATCTGGAGATCAGAAAAACATTCCTGTTGATCCTGCTTGTTTTTGAATCTGTGAATCATGTCATCCTCTGAGCTAGACCTTTTAAGGGTCAGGTTCAGGGGCTTGGCTAACTGTCCAGTGGTGTTATTCTTTTTCATCCAGTCAGACTCAGAGGGTGACCATTGGAGAGATGAGCTTTGGGGGCTGATATATGTGGTATTCTGCGAGGCTTGTAAAGCCTTCTGTGTTCTTTGATATATCTCTCTAGATGAGTTTTTCTGTGACTGAATGTTTTGCATTTTTAAGATGCTTTGTTGTGTTTTTATTAATGATTTTATATAGTTGTTGTAAGCTACTCTAAGGAAATATTTTAAAAAGGTTACATTTAAATGCTTTACATAAATGAAGAGTCTTAATTCAGAAAGTGTTTACTGCAGAGTGGGAAAGGCATCACCTATTTAACTATTCCATGTATAATGTATTACACTAGAATATCCGAAACGGTTTGTTGATTTAGAAGCCGGCTGAAATCTCAGTTAGTCTAAAGTCTGCCTGAATTTAGCAACTAAAGTCCCATGGAAATGTGTCAAATCTAACACAAGCAGGTGGGGAGTGGGGAGACTACTATTCTTAGTTTCTTCTGTCGTCTTTTCTTCCCCTACTTGTCTCGGTCTCCATTTTCTTCCAGCACTGGAAGAGTTAAAGAAAACAATAAAAGAACAAGTGAGTGTACAGGATAGGATTTACTGGCATTTACTTTTAATCTATGGTCCTTTGCTCTGTGGCTTATCAGCCCTATGTCAGTCCTTTTTCCTCCTTTATATTTCATGAGCAGCCCCCCCATGCTGCTACTGAGAGACAGAGCCCAAGTGTCTGTAAGCTTTTTGTCAGGTAAAAAAAGAAGAAAAAGGCAAGGAACAAGAGGAAAAAGCAAAGCTAAGAGGCATCTATTAGATGTCACTAGGCTTTTGTATTCATGTCAATGATTCAGGATTAGAGTATTTGAAATAATCTTATTGAGAGGAATCAAAAGCCCCACAGAGCGGGAGGCTGCTCTGTAGCATATGGCAGGGCAGTAGACAATACCTTATTAAAGACGTGTTAGCTAACACTATTACTTTTTATATTATATTACAAAAACTATTGTGCCTCCAAGAGTTAGCTAAATTATATAGTTGGAGAATGCCATGTTGGAGAGGTTTTGTGTTGCTATAATGCTATACAGATTTGCCAGATTGTTCAATTCGTAACATGGCTATTCTTTGGGGCTTCCTCTTACCGTCACCCTCCCCATCACACACGCACACATACACACACACTTCTCAAGTACTTCAACTTAACTCCAAAAGTGTACTTAAAAACAGTGCTTTCAACAATGTGAAAATGTGGACATTGTAACAAAGCACAACAATGTCAACCTCCGGAATAATTTCATTGCCATTCTAATTTGCAGTGGGTTTAAAAAACAAAAACAAGACAGGACACACACAACCTCCAGAATTCAAAAAAGTATATTTCCACTATATCTTAAAAGAAATGGGGGGTGGGGGGTGGAACCATTCTTGTCCAACTAGGACTTTTGCCAGGTTAAGGCAATTAAAATTCTGTTATAACGAACCCTGTATATCTAAAACCTTTATTTGCACTGGAACAAAGGTTTGTAACCGGAGAAATAGCCTGTACTAGATTTATCTTCATCTGCCTACACCTTTCCAGGAGCTAGGACCTGAAGACAAAACAGTACTGTTCACAGCATTTCAACGGTTGCTGTGAAAGTCTATATCTGGGTCACTTTAATAATATCCAGGATATAATTTCAAGGTAATGAAATAACACATTTTAACAACCTACTCCATACCAAGAACAGATTAACAGCACCAAGCATGCCACATTAGTTTTGCATGAAGATTTTCATATAGACCAAAGTAATGTCACAAGTGTTTTAAAGAAGTGCTGCAAACGATTCCAGATATTGCTATTTATTTATTTTTAAATGAAACATCTTCTCCTTAATCATTTTTAAAGCGGGCACTTTCATTCATACCGTGAAATATCTGATCACAACTCCCTGTGCAAAGTTCCCCGGAATGACACACAGACAACTTTGTATGGTTTGCCTGTACTTTTCCAGAACTCTGACAGGAAATAAGCTAGGATGTTAAAAGAGAAAGAGAAAATTCAGGCCCATACTGTGCCGTTGCTACTCCCTACACATGCTGCTTGTTTTCTGAAACTGTATTAAATACTTTTGAAGGGGTGAAAAGCTGTCTCTTATATATAGGCTCTATTGATCACCGTTTATTTTGATTCATCTGTATTAGCAGCATGTAATCAGTTATTGCTTTACTGGCTTATATGAAAGTGCAGATGTTCTCTGTAAACAATAGTGGTTAAAATATTGTGCATTTACTGGACGCAACCACCACCACAAAGTGGAAATCAGAAGGTGAAAGAACTAGTTTTATATGGTTAAGGTTGTGCCATGCCATGCCTGTACAGAAACCTACAGAATAGCATACAGGGCCAATTTCACCATTGGTTGGTGCCAGATGCTATAGGGCCTCTTCAGAGGCACAGCACTGTAGCATTTGGATCATCTCCTCTCCTTGATTGTCACTTAACCTGGTAGCCTGTAGGTTCATAGACTCTCCTAGGTTGGTCTTCTGTCCTAGTTTACAGAACATAGTCTTCTATATGAATGTGCTCTCTGTTTGAAATGCTGTCCAGCACAAGTCCTGTTTAAAGATGCACAAAAAGGGAGGAAGAGCAGGGACCTTGAAGTTGCCCATCAACAATTTGCACCTGATCAGCATACATCTGTTTCTACATCTATCTGTCTATTATAGCACACACACATTTTATGCAAATCTGTGACCCATTTTGTCCTATTTGGGGGCGATGAATTCCATTTTTATTTTTAGCCACCCTTCAGCTGACACTTACTGGCAATGGCTCAAGGCAGGCATCGGGGCTGATATGAGGCCCACCCACAAGTATACAATACTCACATTGACTGTGATGCCTGGCATAGGTAAAGCACGTGTACATAGAATCATAGAATAGTAGAGTTGGAAGAGGCCTATAAGGCCATTGAGTCCAACCCCCTGCTCATTGCAGGAAACCATCTTAAAGCATACCTGACAGATGGCTGTCCAGCTGCCTCTTGAATGCCTCTAATGTGGGAGAGCCCACAGCCTCCCTATGTAATTGGTTCCACTGTCATACTGCTCTAACAGTCAGGAAGTTTTTTCTGATGTCCAGCCGGAATCTGGCATCCTGTAACTTGAGCTCATTGTTCCGCATACTGCACTCTGGGATGATCGAGAAGAGTTCCTGGCCCTCCTCTGTGTGACAACCTTTCAAGTACTTGAAGAGTGCTATCATGTCTCCCCTCAGTCTTCTCTTCTCAGGCTAAACATGCCCAGTTCTTTAAGTCTCTCCTCATAGGGCTGTAGAGCAGATGCATGTTGACACTTCAAACATGACCATCTTAATTCATGATGTGCAAAGAGGTCCTAAGCAATCTTGGGTGTCCCAGGGCCCATAGGACATTGCAGTTCCTCCTCCCCTGGCCTTAGAACATCTATGACCTTGGAAGGGGAAATCTGAGCAGGAATTTCCCATCCACCTTGCAACCTCCACAGAAAGTTCTGCTGTGACTCTTTCCGAGGTCGCAACAGCAACTTTGGAAGAGAGGCTGGGAGGGAGAAAAGGAGGCAAAACAATGGGCAGGGAGGGGAGGGGCAATGAGAGATGTGGATCCGCTGGATCCATTTCTGTCTTTGCCCACTGAGAAGTAAGTCAGAGGCCCATCTAGCTGCAAATTACGAAATCAGGAGAACAGGAGGCTGTAAAAGCTTCTATCCTCCTCCCGCCCTGCCTTCCTCTCGCCAGCAAGGTGTTGGACAGACAGAGGGGTCCAAGGTCCTATGGACTATGCTCTAAGAATGAAGTTGAGACTCCATACTGAAGAATGCACCTCTATAATCAGAGTTGAACAGGCATCATGCCACAGCTAAATAGTCATTAGGGCAGTCATTGACCATTATGTCCCACCCTCTTCCAGTAAGAAATTGCCTTCTCTGATCCTTACAGCAGACTGAGATATTAAGAATTAGATAGCCAATTAAAGATAATGATGAATGTGATTCCATTGCGACTGCATTAAAAAAAAACAAAGCAGAGAGATTCTGAAATCAGTTTTACTCCATAGCAATAATTCAGAGATGAAATCTTTCTGGGTTTTCTCCATTCTGCTCTCCCCCACACTCCATTCCTTCTACCCTCCCTACAAAAAAAGTAAGGGAGGGGGGAACTCTTTCTACACACACCCCAAAACTCTTTTTAATAATACATGAAATGGAATAAAAGATTCTTAGTTCTGTTGACCCAAGTAATCCTATGGGCCGCCTCCGTCCTCTTTGCCCCTTCGCACACTTTGAAGTAGCAGCTAGCATTAAGAAATCAATAGCCATGAATAGGATATTTGAAGTTTTGTGAAGAGAAACAAAAGAAAACCCAGTTCTTTAAGATATACTAACCCCTGCAAGGTTGGGTGGGGAGTGGTCTTGTGCTTTATGGGCTACTCTGTCAAAATCAGGCCCTACCTTTCAGTCAACTATTTTAAGGGCTTCCTTACAATGAAAAATACAGTACATGGTACATATTCTCAATAGAGTTTGACCCTGAAATAAAGGATAAGCCTGCCCAGTACATCTTCAACACACTTTCCTGGACGAGCAGAATGAGAAGAAGGCAGAAATCACATTTTATAAACATAAAGGCTGAATGACACAGTGACAATTGCATTTTGTGCTTAGGTATATACTATGTATGTGGGTTTCGGGGAGGAAGGGAGTATGGGGGGTTTCATTTTAGCAGAAAGGGAGTGTGTGGATGAAGCATGTATTGCTTTCTGCTTATCTTGCTTGAGCTCCTCTCTCCAAGAGTATTTCTCCTCAGCCTATTGGCTAAGGAGAAAAGTGCCTTTACCTCATGTCTAGTTTGGTTCATGGTAATTAGTTACCCTAATCCACTCACTCCTCTTATTATTATACGTGTTTAAGTTACCATTTGCCATGCCATGGTGCGATGGCCAAAATGAAGAAGAACCAGAAAAGAGTCGGGGGGGGGGGGCTTGTTATTGTGAAGAATGCATTATACTTATAGTGAGTCAGGAAGACGAGTTCAAACCCTCACTCAGCCACTAAGCTTACTAGATGCCTTGGGACAGTCACTGTTTTTAGCCTCAAAGGATTTTTGTGTGATTAAAATAGGAAAAATTGCATTCTCCCCTGAAAGCCTTTAAGGAAGGACAGCACAATATGTAAAATAAATAATAGTATAAAGTCAAAAGCAGTGGATGCTGGTGACTCTGATTTCGGTGAGGCTGTGAATCCATTCTGGGTTTCAGTCAGGACCAGCTAGAACTCTAAAGGAGCTGTCCAAGGTGCTGGACCTATTTTGGGAGTGGGTTCAGCACCTTGGACAGCTCCTTTAGAATTCTGGCTGGTCTGACTGAAACCCAGAATGTATTCAAAGCCACACTGAAATCAGAGCCACCAGCCTCTACGGGTCCAAAGCTGCAGAAGTTGTGATTCACCAAGATACACAACTTGTCACCAAATCTGTGTGAGAGCAGAGATAGTATATAGATTAACAGGGTGATCCTTATTCCAGTTGCAGCTGTTCCAAATGGAATAGCAAGATCAACATGGGAGAACAAAGCTATTGTCATTGTTACCCAGAGGACCTTTTCTTCTGCTGCTCCCAGATTGTGGAATGACATGCCGGGAGAGATCCGCCAACTCACCAGTCTTCAAGAATTTAAAAGAGCTATAAAGACTGATCTCTTCCGGCAGGCCTACACAGATGAATTTTAAGTGTTTTTATTGGTGTTTTATTGGTATTTTAATGATGTATTGGTTTTATGTACTTTTAATCAGTTTTGTGTATTTTGTGTTTGATGTTGTTCCCCGCCTCGATCCGGAGGGAAAGGCGGGTAATAAATAAATAAATATATTATTATTATTATTATTATTATTATTATTATTATTATTTAATGAGGTACTTCCTGCTATACTTCAGTTTGCTGGCTACATGTGGTAGTGTGACCTTGTCTTTTCTAAGTGAAGCTCAAACCTAACCCCAACAGAGGTATCAGGCACAATCCCAAGAAAGTTAAGCACATTTGAGTCCCATTGATTTAAATGGGAGGTATTTAAGCACATGCATAACTCTCCCACTGAAATCAATGGAACTCAAAAGTGCTTAATTTTGCCGAGACTATGCCCTTCGTTTCACTACCATAATAGTCACCCCAGCAATTCAAATATACTGGCAATGCACAAATAGACCTGATGTGCCTATAGGCTGCGCCATTC
Source organism: Anniella stebbinsi (assembly GCA_029215795.1). Taxonomy (NCBI): domain Eukaryota; kingdom Metazoa; phylum Chordata; class Lepidosauria; order Squamata; family Anniellidae; genus Anniella; species Anniella stebbinsi. The sequence goes on from JARDYH010000005.1 coordinate 101,214,963, forward strand.
ACTTCAATGTCTCTGTGTGAATTCAAAGGGACATGTGGGTAGAGTTGCCTACTGCTGCAGTATATAGGACAGCTCTTGAAGGTGTGGGTGCTTTAGGCAAGACACCGCTGAATTGGGGCATTTGTTTATAATACACTTCACACTGGCTAATTAACGTGTCCAAAATCTAATATCAGGGATGGGGACCTTCTGGCCCACGGATGTAGTAAGGCCCCAAAAGTTCCCCATGTGGCCTTCAGAGCCTCTTTGGATTCCCTTAGGGGGCAGGGCTGTTAGCTCCCATCCATTATAACCGTGGGGATTCCCTTGCACACCAATATACAGGGGAATCCCTGCTGTAATTTCTAATCACAGACCTGACCACAGATCAGAGATAACAATGGGGATGTAGGTGCACACTGCAAAGTTGGAGACTAGCACGGGGAAGAGCAGCTCCTCCCAGTGCCTGCTGAGTCCATCACGTCCCATGCTTTCTGTTCATCATTAGGTGACATATTCAGGCTACATCAAACCTTCTGACTTTTTTCTCTTTGGATCCTCCTATCACTACCTTTTTCTGCAGCCATTCTTGCCCACGGGCATCCTTTCATGGCTACCAGGTTTATTTTGCCTTATGGCATGTACATGCCTGATCCATGTGGAAGCGTATGGACAAAAGACCAATTCCTATGACTGCAATAGAAAAGGCTTGGCCAGACTTAAACAACAGCTTTAGGTCACACGACCTGGTTATGTGCAGGCACTTGCCATGCGCTTTCAGCATACTACTTCAAAACACCTGACGTTTTAAAGGCCAGAGGAGGGCCAGGATCTCTTCTCAATCATCCTAGAGTGCAGGACACAGAATAATAGGCTCAAGTTACAGGAAGCCAGATTTCGGCTGGACATCAGGAAAAACTTAGAGGAGTATGACAATGGAACCAATTACCTAGGGAGATCGTGGGCTCTTCTACATTAGAGGCCTTCAAGATGCAGCTGGACAGCCATCTTTCAGGTATGCTTTAAGGTGGATTCCTGCATTCAGCAGGGGGTTGGACTCGGTGGCCTTATAGGCCCCTTCTAACTCTACTAGTCTGTGATTCTATAAATTCAATGAATTCAATCCATGACAGCATATGCACAAACTGGTTTAGTGTGGACTGATAACATCTGGAAGTCATAATGGAAACGGCTTTTCCTGTGACTATCATGTGCTATTTCTGTAAATTGGCCCTAAGGTACAAATCTTTTTCAGATTCTTAACATTACATTAGCAAGAAGATAGATACAGGCAAAACCGGAGTGATTGGAGTAAAGAATTCAGGACTCTAGAGGCAACGGTCATACAACAGCTCTCTCAAAAAGAAACAGCTCACTTGTGCAAACTGGGAAAACATCCCAGCACATGATGTTACGCTGCAGAGAGCAGATGTTTTCCACTGCGAGCTGGTGGACACTGGGAGTGTGGAAACAACATCTTAAATTATCTGGCTTAAGGGGAGGTTGCTTGATCACATACCTAGGGTAACTACCTTTTAAAAATGGTCCTATTCATTATAAATGAACTGGGAATGGGAATTTTTAGAAAATCAACTAGCCAGGCTTGTAAAAAAACAGCCACTTGAAAACCCTATACAGGAGAGGCTATAGAAAAACAAATTTGCTAGGCAGTGGCTGCTAAGCACTGTGGCTTTATTCAGATATACCAGCATTAACAAATCACCCAAACCACTTTCAGTGCAACACGGAGTCTCTCTGTGATGCATTTGTGTACATTAGAACTCAAAAATTAGGCACCCGAATAATTTCTTTTATTTGTTTAGGAAAACAGCCCTCAACAAGGAGAGGGGAAAATATCAACTGGAGTACTGGCTCCCAACAGATGTTTCTTTTATCCCTCGTATCTCTCTGCTCAAACAGGTTTTACAGGTTTCTGAAGCAACTCAAAAATCTGCAAAACCCTATTTGCTAGAGACAAATGGGATGAGTGTGCACATTATGATCAATGCTGCTTTTGTCATATCGCTTTCAAGTCTTGGGGACAGGGGGCAGGGCAGGATGAATTCAGAACAGTTCTTAAGAACAGGAACCAAAGGTTTAGGGCCCTGAGATTTTTACATCTGGGAATTTTTCAGTTCAGGAGTACATACAATCTCAAACAACGGGAGCTAGTGGAATCCAGTGTACTTGGAACAAGTATTTACGCTGGAGTGATTTTGTCATATGCACTGGAAATGGAAATTGCTTTCCATGTTTATCTTAGCGAAGAGAACTGCTGCACACCTTATTCATCCATGAAAGGGGGAAACCCAAATGTCAAGGTGAGACACCTCAGTCAAATATCTACTTCAATGGTGGTCAGTTTGAGTGGCTTGTGTCGTTGTTTTAAAGAAAGAAGGTTTGAAGCCATGCCAAGACCCAGAATCATCGTTCACAAATCAAGAAATAATAAGACTGTTCCTTCCTGTTGTATTGCACCCTATGTGACTTTTTCATTATCATCTTTTCAGATTCTTACAAAGCAAACCTAATTAGGAAGCTCCCTCATTAGTCTTCCAGAAAAATTAGCACAGCTTATGCTAATTACTCCTGTAAAATTTAATAAACTCATTGAAATGGGAATAGTCTAATGAGGTTTTATTTATTGAACTAGAATAACTATATGGAGGAAAAAAGGTTAGGACACGGGTATATCCAGCGTGGCAATAAAAGTACAATTTATTCAATTCCTGCCCAGGAATTTTATTGCAAACCTTTTAAATTCAAATTTGAGTTACCGTTTGAATGTTAAATCTGTGTAGGATGTAATAACAGGAAGTGGTTCATTTTTATTTTTATTTTTTTCGCTACAGCTAGGTTGTTGCTTGTAACAGAAATTGTTGCACCCTGAAATTGTTTTGGATCACAGTCACTTCCTCCAAAGATCCATCCCCTCCTCATCTTCATAAAATCAGAGGTACTTTAGGGGGTACATTGTTTTTTTTAAAGGCAACTTCCCCTTCAAATGAAGGCATTACTGTATAAACTGCATCATACTGGTGTAAAATGATCAGATCAGCTGGGGGATGGGGGAAATAACCTTTGAATTTATTTTAATGTGTGTATTTGTGCTGGCAGGTGATATATACAACCTCTCTAAAGGGTGTGTGCGCACACTTGATTTTTTTCCCCTACTGAATTGAGGAAGAGCCATAGCATGGTGGTAGCACATGTCTTTCATGCAAAAGATCCCACGTTCAAACTCCGGCACGTCTGGGTACCGCTAGGAAAGACAGCTGATTGAAACTCTGGAGCGCTGCTGTTAGTCAGTGCACCCAATGCTCAGGGCTGACATCAGCACCTTCAGTAGCATCCTTAGGTCAGAGCTCCAATGTCTTGGTAGGCCCACTGTTAAGGCCTGCCCCACCATCTGCTGTGGTTTTTGTTTTTTCCTGACCAGGCTCCATGAGCAGCACCAGAGGGCTGGATATAGCCATTGTGAGGAATGATGGGGAAATTAAACAATAGCTAGAACAAGCTACAAGCACTCCTTGGTACACAGTTCCTGTAGCCAGGTAATCCTTCCAGTCTTCTATCAGTGGGCTCACCAGGGGACACTTTGCTCAGGACCCCATCAAAGCCAGAGCTAGCCCTGACAATACTGAGCTAGATAGACCAATGTCTGACTTGGTACAAGAGAGTTTCTTTTGTTCTATAATAATAATAATAATTATAATAATAATAATAATAATAATACCATCCTCATTGACATAGCAATACCTAATGAAAAAAATGTTACAGAAAAGGCAGATGAAAAGAGAAAAAAAATATACACCAATGGCTATGGAAGTTAAAGAACTATGGCAACAAGAAAAAGTTACAATTATTCCATTCATCACATCAGTCACCAGCTTCACATCAAAACTTTTTACAGTAAATCTTCAGAAACTGGGCCTACCAATATACATCCACACCAATATCCAGAAAGCTGTCAGACTTAAAACATGTTCAATAATCAGGAAATTTCTGAATCAGTATACGACAGCATGACTTGGCAAAGCCTGCCATGCTCATCTACAAAACCACCACGAGAAAGAAAAGAGACATAATAATAATAATAATAATAATAATAATAATATGCATTGCTTCCCATTGCAAAAGGCAGTCTTGAAGTGACTTACAGACCCAAATACGGAAATCCATAATTAATAACAGAAATACCCAAAATCAATATCAACCATAATCAGCACAATACAAATACAAATAAAATCCATAGAACCATAATCTAAAAACAATAAGAAAAGTGTTCATCCATGGGACACAAAATCTCCCCCTTTTCTCCCACCCTGTTGCAGCCTAGAATGAGCACCACAAAACCAGTTCACAACAATTGAGCCATAACTAATGTACAAATGCCTGAGAAAATAAGTATGTCTTTGCCTGGTGTAGAAAAAGATGAAAGTGTTGGTGCCAGGTGAGCTTTCTTAAGGGGAGTGTTCGGTAAATGTGGGGCTACCAAAGAAAAGGTACATTCCTGAACTGCCCCACCTCTCCTAAAGGGCTCAAAGAAAGGGGCCTCTGACTCAGGAACTGGCAGGAAGAGATGGTCCCTGAGGTATTGGGAGTCCAGAGCCATGTAGGTCTTTATAGGTTAAAGCCAGCACTTTGTATATGGCCTGGAAGCAAATAGACAACCAGTGCAGGTGAGCCAGGACCAGACCCGGCCGCTAAATTCTGCACACTTTAACTAATTTATCTATCATATGACATTAGGAGGCTGCCTTGACGGCGTTGGGTTGCCCCCATTTTTAGAAAAATCCCATGTTTTTGCTGCTGCAGGGTGGCGTCGGGTAATCCAGATACAGAAGGCAGGGTGGACTTTCCAGCAGCCATTTGGCTCGCTGGGCCCACCCCTTGCCCAGCTTCCGGTGATCAATCACAGGTTCCCTTCCACCCAGAAACACCCCCAGGGCAATGCTGGAATGAGGACAAATGGCAGAAGCGATGTAGTCAACTCGCTCTGGTAGGAAAAGTCAGGGTAACACCCGACTTTTCCAACACTCAGCTTCCCGGGAAAACCTCATGGTGGCTGCAAGGTACTGTTGCACCATGTAACTGGCGTAGTGCCACCGCACAGCCACCATGGGAATTTTAACACATATAGACAGCCCTTTGTATGAGAATAATAGATTTATACACTACTTCAGAGGCAAAACAGATCGCTAGCAGATAGAAAATTTCTTCAAGTCAGTTTGATTGCAATCATATTGTGCTCCTCTAAATACAAAGTCATTTCCCAGATTGCCCCTGTCCCCAGCAAGTTGTTGACATTTTATTTATTTATTTATTTCATTTCAATACCACCCAATAGCTGAAACTCATTTATAAATAACAATTACAGATAACTGGTTACAAAACAGCATGTTATACAACTCTGAAGTGACAAAGGTAATATATTTATATATTACTCAATCTCCACTTGAGTAATATATAAAGATATATACAATCACTAATGCAATCACATTTAAGGTGACTATCAGCATTTAACAGTATTTCTCTGGACATTCACAAGCTTTGCATAGTATTGCTAATATTTACATGTGAATGTTGTCATTCACTAATTTCCAGATACACTTTCGTATTATATAAAGTGTGTGTGCATCTGTCGGTACACAAAGAAATTGTTCTTGATTGGACATCCCCAAAGCCATATTCTATGAGCATAGGAAAGGGTGGTAATCCTTGCGTAGAAACATGTACATGATTTAAATGCGGTTCTTGCCTAGCATTTAAGCTGCCCAAATCCATGGTTGAGCAATCTGCTAGACTTGAGAGAACATCTTTGTAAACCCTTTCCCAAGCTTGTCCAGTGAAGGATCACTTGCAAATAAAAAATGGCTAAATATGGTTTTGCATATCAATTGACATAATAGTTTACAGTTTTATGCACGCAGGAGTGACAGGAGAGTGCAAACTCAACATATGTTCCAGCTCATGACAGCTTTTTTAAATGTTAAAACAATTGGTAAAGTACTCTGTTTTAAGACACAGGCTCCATATAGACGGCTTTATGCTTTTCCAAGCCAAGGGAGACAAAATTGCACTAGTAAATATCACCAGTAGCATCACCAGAGCCACTAACTGTACAAAGCACATACTTTATTTTGCCTAAATTGTTTGAACTAGCCCTGGCCAAGAAAAAGGTTTTAAGTACCCTACTGGGACAGATGCTAAGCGGCAACAATAGAAGCTACACTAATGCGATCCAAGTAACCCAATCCTGTTTCAAAAACACAGGCAAGGCTAATTACAGCATGCTGAGTCAAATTTCTTATGCCACTTCAACCCACAGGAACAGGTCAAAATCAAATGTTATTCAAACCACAGTCATATCAACCTTCTGTATCAAAGTCACAACTTAAAACCAAAGGAAGAATTCTCAAAGATTAACCAGTTCACATTCAAACTGTGTGGTGAGGGAAAGTTAATCATAGCCCAGTCTCACAAACCAAATTCAGCTCGAAGTCTGTCTCTATGAATCATTCTGAAACGCTGGTTCTATCAGCTAAACTACTGTATCACCAAAGTCTTCTGTAACTAGGAAATGCAATCCATTTTTCCTATAGAATATCATTTTTCTTAGGAAGAATAGAATGCAGTAAGAGCAGCCTGGTTCAGATGTTTATATCTTAATGAGCCAAAATATGAACAACCTCTATGAGCACACCTTTCGCAGTCCATGCAATCAAACCAGAAAGCTTCTAATTAACCATAATTTCCCATTTTGTCCAAAACAGGAAACAAAGATTACCAGCTTTGGAACAAACAAGGATATTAAACAATAGTTTGAAGTTGGTTTAATATCCTGGCTTTTTATGAAGCTGGTTTCCTGGCCCAAATGAAATGGGAAACTATGGTTAACCAGAGACTTCCTGGTTTGGTTGCTTGGACTGTGAAGCGTCTACAACAGAAAGAGGAGTGAAGGGACTGCCTGCACAGGCAAAAAGCTTGTTCTATTTTGGCTGAGATACAATTTCTGAATGCAGCCAGCACCTAAGGTTAAGGTTTTATGACTTAAATGAACTTTAGCCATCAAGTCTGCACATAGGTAGCAACACACACAACTCTCTATTAAGTGTCTTACTATTTCACTGTTGAGAACAATGGAGGGGGAACATATATAAATTTTGCTTTTAATGAAACAAACAGTGCCACCTTTAATACCACATAATTCTACAACATAAGTCTGAACATATTGCTTTATGACTTTTGCACTCTCCTATGTTTACCTCAGTTAACACATGCAATATTCCTTAATATATATCTACGGCTATTTTACACAACTAACTCAGGAATATTTTGTAAAGTCATCTGCTATAAGCTACTAAACCAAAAGTTGTAATTTTACAAGTTGTATCATATATATAAAATCGCATTCACAGAACATGTTAACTCAGAAGTAAGTCCCGTTGAGCACAATGGGTCTTACTCCCCAGTCAGTGTGTTTAGGATTGCAGTGAAGCACCAGTAATTTTCAATCATCTTTGTCTAGTCACTCTGTAACAGAATTCCACTTCGCTCCAGCACCGCACACTCCACTTTCTGCACAATCCAACAAACAAAATACTGTGAACTGAATGTAGTGAACTTTAATTTAGACAATAAAGCAAGAGTGAGAGCTCAGCTCCCCACTAACACAGTACTCCTCTTAACTGATGATAGACAATAACAGCCTTGCGTGGTCATTTGACTCTGACAGAGTAATGCAACATCGTAACAGTTTATCATATGTTTCTGTATGACGAGTTTCAATAATTAAAATGTAAAAATGACTATTTGGCTACAGCGTTGCCTAATTTGCAAGCCTGCCGAGTGCAAATTGCATAGAACAACTCCAGTGAATTTATTGTTCTATAGTGATTTATTCGGTCATGTCAGATTAGTAATTTGGATCGGTTTAGAAACCATAATAATTAAGACGGGCAAAATGAATTAATCAACTGACAATACAATCCAAATTGCACTCAAACCAAAGAAAACATGCTGGAAGCCAGGAAAAGGGGGTAGGGGTGGGGAGAATCTTTAGTTTGTCAATCTCTTGATGCATAAATAAAATAAAACAAATTTTACAATTTAGATAGATTGCATCCAAGAGAACTACTGTAGCTAAAAAGTGATAATGATTCAAACATTTTTCAAAGTAAAAAGTTAAATATTTATAAGCACCCAACCACATTTCATAAATCATAACTATTATTATTTTATATTCCTGAAGCTTCCCAGGCACAGCATGCGAATCGAGGCACAGAAAGTTGCAGAGAAAAATATCCCCTTTAGGAGCATGAATCAGAGACTATCACCAGAATGCTCCACAGATCCTCCTCTCACAGAAACATCCCATATGGCCTTTCCATGGGAATCAAAACCTTATAGCATCACTAATTCCATAGGAACAACAAAATTACACCCACGAACGCACATCACTCTTTGCCCATTAGCAACACAGGGCAGGTGTTTCATTATAATGAGGAGCACCAGATAAATAAATAAATAACGCGAAATTAATTCAAGGAAACGGATAGCAGCCCTTACCTGTCAATTATCACTGGATCTGAAGGAGTCTCATTTCTGTTGCCACAGCTTTTCTTGTCACAACAGCGGCTACAGAGCAAAAAGGAGAGGATTTAGTGCAGCCATTACACTCTAAAAATCATAATTACAAATACAGGAGGGTTCACATTGTTGGCTAGAGTTACCACTCCGTCCCTGCCTGGAAATCAGTTGTATATGGCAGGTCACATATGGGTTAATTGTTAGGTTTAACTTCTTGTACAGCTGGCAAGCAACAACCACTACCACAAATATATAGAAAGAAAGAAAAGTGTTAGCCCTCTTTTAGGGATAATAACACATGGTTTCTTGATATAATGATAATGACCTTCTCCAGCTACATTGCAAGGGGTTCAAGCTGTCTTAAAAGTAAGTTAAAACAAGAGGTAGATGGCAACCTCCTATAGGGAACCAAGGATTTCAGTGTTCTAGTTCTGTGGCTGTTAGAATCATGAGTTATCCTAGCTTTCTTCCCCCATCCCCTGCCATCCCCTTTTTTTAAATAAAGAAAAAATCTACACCTCAGGGTTGTGGAGTTGTTTGTTGTAAGTGTGAAGGCAAGGTGTGGGAAAAGCTAAGGATCCAGAATGCAAGAAGAAGAATAAATCAAGTCTCAATTCATGTTTTGCAATTTGCATTAGCTAAGACAATTCTCACAGGTTTTCTTTTGAAATCCTGCCTGAAACCTTAAAGATGGACATGAGTGGCAGCTTTGCATTTACACATTACTTGCACATAATATTCGTTTTCAAGCATGATATATTTCCACTGAGTAGCCATGTAGAGCATTACACTGTAAAACTTGAATATACAGAAGACCAGACTTTGAAACTTGGCTGAAAATTTTAGTATTCTAATGTGTGTAGGTCAGGAGCCATTTTCTCCACCTGACCCCTGACTATAAAGGCCCCATCATCATGTTACTCAGCATCTTGTTTATGTAACTAGATGAATACCTACAAAGGAGATAAGGGGGATGCAGCTTCAGGTTTTTGAGGGCCCTTGGCAAGACATCCTCAGTGGGCCCTTTCCCTCAGTGAGTCCAGCCTTCTTGCCATCATTGTCACTGGCTGTTCTTGCTCCTCATCCTTCTCATCATTTCTACCACTTGCTTGCTTGATGGGCAGAGATCCAGTGAGCAAGCAGGCAGTGGCAACGTTGTGTGGATTGAATGTGAGGCAAGTGAAGAAGGTCGTAAATGCTGAAGTGTAGCAGCACATCTATGAGGCTCTCGCCACCGGGGCCCTGCTGTGGTGCCCAACCATGCCTACCCTGATGTCAGTCCAGGGCCACAGTTAATCATAGGCCCAACTTGGGGACCTGCATCCCTCTGTATCTGTCACTTTGACTTTGTGTCAGTGTGCGTGCTTGTGTGCTTGTGTAACCTAGACCCCCTCTAGATGGATTCCATTTAACGCCTGTTCCTCCGATTATGCGCATCTTCTCGGAAGCGCTTTATCGTAAATGCTTGTATGCAGGAGGTAATTGAGCACTCAACAGGTGACCTTACCGGTTGTTTCAAATGCGCTTTACAAGTAGTTAATGCGGAGAATCGCTTGTTCACATAGGCAAAATGCGCTTTAACGGCCGGAGCAAAATAAAACTTGCTATTTAACGCGCATTCGATAATGCGCATAATCGGAGAGAAAACGCGCCTCTACACCCGATTTGCGCTCCGTTCTTGTAGAGGTAATTTTTTTAATGCACCTTGAAAGAGCTTTAAATGCCTCTTGTAGAGGCAGCCCTATATAAATAAGATAACGCTTCATGCATTTCAAATTCTGCCACAATGAGGTTTCACATGGGAAAAATAATGTATGATTTGCATGCTTCACAACAACACTCAACCATGTGGAGACACCTTTCACCCAAACATATGGAGTTACCCAAAAATGATTCACACATTACATGCTGTACAACAGGGCAAAACGACCTGTTTCAGGTGTTACCATGAGTGGAGAATAGACTAAGGCAGACATTAGTGTCTAAATGATGCAGTAAGACTTTTTAAAGTCCTAGTTGGGTAAGGTGGACCCTATTGGGGCTTTGCTTCAGGTAGCAAAATATCACAGAGGGAACTGTTCATACACTATTCACACCACATGAGTGCTCCATGCAGGGGAATACTGAATGGACCAAAATTGGACATAGATGAACAAAAGTAAGATTGTAGCACTATATATTACAGGTCTCTAGACATCTCATCAAGAAAGCTAAGAACAACCTTCCCCAGCCTAATGCCCTCCATATGTTTTGGCCTACAACTTCCAACAGCCCCAGCTAGCATGGCCAATAATCAGGACGATTAGTGCAAAACATCTGCAGGGCACCACATTGGAGAAGGACAGCTAAGGGGAAGGCCATGGTTTATGAAGGCTGGGAAGTGAGCAGTAAATGCTAGCATATTTTAGTTGAGACTTGAATCTTGCAAAAACTCAGCCCCTCCCTAGAAGCTAGCCCTACAGTAACTTTGTATGAACATGGACTACCTTTCCCCAATAGATTGTGGAAGAACTTCAACACAAAGAAAGCAGTTCTTAGAAGTGTCATACCATATGAATAGCTCTCCAGGGAGCATGACAATGGCTCCCTTGTGCCGTTGAACAATATAGTGAATAATGTACAGTGACCCACCACGATTGGCAATGAAATGATAAACTGCACTAAGCATAACAGAAACGTCTTTTACAAAACCAGACTGTTCAAGTAGTTTTATGAAAATAAAATAAATAAATAAAAAGAACGCATAACTCTTTTCACAGGGCAAAACTTCACTGCAGCTGTAAAGGGCTTCAAACTTTTCACAGATGAAGCATAAGTGGAATCTAGAAGTCTGCAGAATTGTCATTGTTTGGGTTACACCAATGTGAACCATTGATTCTTTCTCAGCCCTGTGTAAAATAGCTTTAAGACATATCAGGATTTGGGGAACTGTCCATCAATTCCAGAATACATTTCATACCACCTTGTGTTACTTTTTTCCCCTTCCACACATGCACCACTAGGTAACATTTTTAAAAATAAAAAATCTCACTCTGGTATTTTGTTTGTTTGTTTTGTTTTTTTAAAAAAGCAAATAGCTCTGTCTTCAAAAAAAGTAGTATTAATTAAAGATATGATCTCACCTACTCTCAGAGATGGGCACAGGAATAAGAAGTGATCAACACATGATTGTTTAAAATGACTGTTTAAAAACTAAGGCCTCTGAAGAACTTGAGAATTAATATATTATAAGATGATGGGGAAATCATGCACTGCAATCTCTATAGTTGGCAATTCAGAGGGGGTGGGAATACCCTGACTACCACAATGAGTCGTACCTGAAAAGAACATTGTTTTTATCACTTGAGCAGCCTCAAGCACACTCGTTCCATGTGCCTGATCCCTGAAAGCCAGGTGGCGCTCCAGTGATCCCATACTGATTATTTATTTATTTATTTATTTATTTATGATATTAACAATCAAATCCCTAAAAGGCTTGAGGACAGGTTATCTGAAGGAATGCCTCCTCCCATATGTACTTCCCTTAGGGTGACCACATTTGGGAACCAAAAAAGAGGACACCCAATGGCAGGGGGGAATGATGCACTTTCCGGAGGTCTCAGAAAGCGCTCTTTCCCCTCCTCTGCTCCAATCGGGGCCTTAAAGGAGGGGAAAGTGTCATTCCCGCGCGCCCCCGCTGCTCCACTTGGGGCCTTTTCTTTAATGTCCAGCAATGACACACTTTCCCCTTTAAGGCCCTGATTGAAGCAGGTTTGGGGGGGGATGAAGGCCTTGAAGGGGAAAGCATGTAATTCCAGGACATTATAGAAAATTACTGGGGGGAAAAAACCCTGACACCCAGAATAGAACAAAAACTAGGACAAATCTGGGGAAATCCTGGCAGTTGGTCACCCTACCTGGATCCTAAGATCATCTTCAGGAATGCTTCTCCATGAGCCCCTGCCACAGGAAGTGAGGTAGGTGGCTACCAGAAAGAGGGCTTGTGCACCCCGGCTCCCTAGGGAGGTTCACCTGGCACCTATGTTGTACTCTTTCCGGCACCTGGTGAAGACTTATTTATTTTCCCAGTAACTTAGCATCTTATCATCCTAGTCTTTTTAACTCTGTTGTTTTAAATCTGTATTTTAAATCTCTGCATTGCTCCTCAGTTTTATTCTATTTGGACTTTTATGTTGTGGTTTTAAATTGTGGTTTAAGTTTCCATGTTTTATATCTCAAGTTGTATTTTATGGTTTTAATTTTTGTGAACCGCCCAGAGAATTCTGGCTATTGGGCGGTATGGAAATGAAATAAATAAATAAATAAATTACTAAACCATTCATTAACAGAATCTCTCTGTGCAGTTTACAACAAAAAGCTTAAAAACATAAAATAACATAGTAAAACATAATATAAAAAGCATCAGTTTCAAAATGAATGAAACCAAAGCAGTAACTAAGATAAAAGCTGGCAGCAATGCAAAGACCTAAAAACACACTAACACATTTTTTAAAAACTGAAGGGCTAAAAAACTTGGGGAAATAATATCAAGCATTCCTCAGTAAAGACTACAATTCTCCTCACTGCATTTGGGCCAGACTCTACTCCAAGCCCGAAGCCAGCCTAAAAGTTCTGTGGTGGAGGGTGCCCAAAAACTGGGGGGGGGGGGGGTAAGTCAACTGGTTTGCAGGCGTTTTAAAGACAAAATTGTATATTGATTTTTAATTATTTGTTTGTAAACAAAAAAATCGGGTCAGAGAGGACCGCCAAAATTCAAGCAGCAGACAAATTTATTTACCTCAAAAAATCAGTTGACCTTATGCTTCTAGCGAAGGTTCTAGGCCTCATGGTGTCAACATTCTAGGTAAGTCCCTGGGTGAGGCTTGATTCTCACCCCTTGCAGTGGGCCCTGCTTCTTATCCAAAATGATATAACATCAAGCTGTCACTTGTACATTCGTCTGTCCAAGAGTGTTTGAATTTCCTTTCCCTTGAGGCTCCTCCACCCAGTTCTACATTTACCCATCCCTGGCTCCAGGCCTGCTCACAGACCAAAAACACTATAAAAAATCTACACATGTTATCCTGTTGAACTGCTTTCTGAGTTCCCATGTTCCTAGTTGTTGGGTGACCATATGCCAGGAAAAACCGGGACATGTCAGGATTTTTGCCAACAAATCCGGGAGGGGGGGAATTATGAAATTTGAAGAAAAATCTGGATTTTTCCCATCCTCCCCCCACCCAAAGGGCAGCTCTACTTTATAGTTAATGGGAATTAACAAAAATGCTTACAGCTCCGTCATTTTTAAAGATAATGAGATGATACTTGGCAACATGATAGTAGGGTGTCCAGATGGCCCGGGGTTTCCCGGTCCTAACCTGGAAACCTAGGCCGAACCGGGGCAACCGGGGGGCAGCGGGGGAAAACCGGGGTGGCAGGGGGTCACGCGGCGGTGGCAGGAGGCGGGCAGCGCGAGGCACTTACTTGCTGGAGCGTCCGCTTCCCTCCGGTGCTCGGAATCTACTGAGAAACAGGCTTCGCGGCCTGTCCCTTAGTAGCGCGCCGGGTGATGACGTCATCACCCGGCGCGTACTGAGAGACAGGCCAGGAAGCCTGTTTCTCAGTAGATTCTGAGCACCGGAGGGAAGCGGACGCCCAGGTAAGGAGCGCGGGGCGGCGCGGCGCGGCGCGGGGGGGGGCAGTGCGGGCGCGCGGTGGGGGGGTTGTTTTGGGTGGGGGGGTGGCAGGGGGGGTCCGGGATTTTGATTGTCATAATCTGGTCACCCTACATGATAGCCCTTAGGTAGGGCTTTAGCGATGTCAAATTTGAAGCATCTCCGTTCATCTGTTGATTTTTAGGAATTTTTTTAAGTTTGAGGTTTTAAAATTATTATTTTCAAAAAACGTCATTTTTAAAGGTAAAGTGATGAAACTTAGCATTTTGATAGCTCCTACATAAGGCTTTAGCCATGCCAAGTTTGAAGCAGATTCATTAATCAATTGATTTTTAGGATTTTATTTTTAAAAATTGAGGTTTTAAAATTAATTTGTTTTTTAAAAAACATAATTTTAAAGATAAGGAGATGAAACTTGGCATCATGATAGATCTTAAGTAGGGCTTTAGCCATGCCAAGTTTCAAGCAGATCTGTTCATCTGTTGAGTTTTAGCAAGTTTCAAAACAAAATTGAACTTTAAAACTAAAAAAATTAAAAAGCCGGCCGGCAACAAGCTCTGTTAAGCAGCAGCTTGCAGTGGAGTGAGGATACAATCAGAAAAGATATTTGAGGGGAGGGGAGAATGTATCACACAGATTATAGCAACAAAGTACAGCAAAAGCTATAAAAATAGGAGTGAGTGAAGTTAATTTCAGATACATTGGATGTCTCACTTGTAATTTCAGTGATTTTAACTTTAAGATGTTATGTAGAACAGATTTGTCTGAATTGTATGCTGTAAAATCAGACATGTGACCAAGGCTATGTTCAGGTGGTCACACCCCCTTGGTGCTGGACACCCCCCCTGGGGGCAGACATGGTGGTGGGGATGCTCCCTTGGGGGGTAACCATGTTGTCCTCCTTTTTGGTTTCCAAAATATGGTCACCCTAATCAAACCTTTTTTGAATTAAGCCTTAGGAAAGGCATTTCAACCTTTTAGAATGGTGGGGGGGGGGGAGAAGCTACACAAAAGCTGGGAAACCACAAAGGATAAATTGTTGGGAAAAGGGGTGGGGCCAAGGGAAGGGGGCATGGCTAGGGTGACCAGATTTTGGAACCCAAAATCCCGGTCCCCCCCCCCCCGCCAACAACCCCCCCCCCCACCAAGCCACCCCCAAAACAAACCCCCCACCAAGCCACCCCCCCCCAAAAAACATCAGCCCGGACCTACCGGGGCGCTCTCTCTTCTGCTGCCGCCGCCGCTGCCACCGCCGCCGGGTCCCCCGCCGGCTCGTAAGGCCAGCGGCCGCGCGGAAGAGGCAGGGGAGGGCCGGATCCGGAAGTGACGTAATCGGCCTTCCCCCGCCTCTTCCACGCAGCCGCTGGCCTTACGAGCCGGCGGGGGACCCGGCGGCGGCGCAGCGGCGGACCTGGCGGCAGCGGCGGCACGGCAGCGGCGGCGGCGCGGCGGACCCGGCGGCGGTGGCGCGGCAGCGGCCGCCCCAGCACTTACCCGCCCCAGCAGGTAAGTGCTCCACGCCTCGCCCTCCTTACCTGCTTTCCTCCGGTGCTCGAATCTACTGAGAAACAGGCTTCACGGCCTGTCTCTCAGTATCGCACCAGGTGATGACGGGTAAGGAGCGTGAGGCGCGAGGGAAGGCACTTACCTGCTAGGGCGGCCGCTTCCCGGGCTCCTCCGCCGCCACCGCCGCCGGTCTACCGCCGCTCCTTGCTTGCTGCCACCGCCGCGTGACCCCCCGCCACCCCGGTTTGCCCCCCCGCCCCCCAGTTGGGCTGGTTCGCCCCTGGATTCCCGGTTAGGACCGGGAAATCCCGAGCCATCTGGACAGCCTAGGCATGGCCCTCTGGGGAATCCCAGAAGGCTGGATTGGGACCCCAGGCAGGGCAGATTTGGCTTCTAGGAATGAGGCTCTACACCCCTGCCATATAAGCAGTGGAGTTCGTAGCAGATTTCTCCAAGATCTTTTGATTATTCATATTTAGTTACATAAATATAAAAAAGGCAGGGCATGATCCCGCCAATGCTGAGCACTTTTAAGACCCATTGATTGAAAGAAAAGGACTGTATACATGTGTTTCGTTTTCTCCCATTGAAGTCAATACAGCTTAAATGTGCTGAACTTGGGCTGCATCATGCCTTTTATAAATATTTATTATTGATTTTTATAAATGCAGTTTGATGAGAGTGAGCTTTGGGCAAAGAATATGTCTACAATATAAAATTATTTTTTAAAATCTATACAAACGTATGAATCATGTCAATGAATAAATGATTCAAAGCAAATTGATTCTGATGACTGAGAGGTAGGCTTGTTGTTGTTTTTAAGGAGATGCTGGTTACAAAAGCTGGTGAGAGGTCTAAGCATTGTGTGAGAGTTCTGTGACTGACTCTCCTTACAATTGGCTTTTCCCCTCCCCTTAAAAGCAGCCATGGGCTGACCTGATTTGGATTCAGGCTGCAGTGCAGAGCAAGAGAGGATTAAGCCTTTACCTCCTGGCATTGAAGCTCTGATCCAAATCACACACATCTTGAAAGAGCTATTAGAAGCATAAGGAGCTCAAGATGAGTACCGATATGTTTTCTCCTCCACAACTAATAGCAGCTTCAAAATGACTATTTAGATCAGGGCCATGAGGCAGGAAGTGACTGAAAATATGAGGTCACAGACACACCAATCTATATTTTGGCAATAATACCAGGCCGTCTTACGTAGCTATTGTAAGGAATTCTGGAATGAAATGTGATGCTTGACATGTGCCATATAAAATTCGATGAGCCTGCCGATACCTGCTCTATGTCCCACCACCATGTCAGGTGGATGGGGCAGGGCCTTTTCTGTGGTGACACTCTGTCTGTGGAACTCCCTTTCCAGGGGGATTAGATTGGCTCCCTCACTGCTTGCCTTTCGACAGGCAGTGAACACGTTTATTTGACTTTGCTTTCTGTGAGTGTTTATGAGCTAATTACTGCTCTTGTTCCTAATTGTGGCTTAAAACCAACGTTGCACTAATTGATGTCAGCTAGTGCAACAGGACTTTCTTCCCTTCCTCTCCCCCATTCCCTGCAACCCTCCACACCATCTGAAAACCTGATCCAGAAGGTTTCCAGACTTCCAGAATAGGCCTTGAAGGCATGCTGAGAGCTGCAGGGGAAAAGCACCCTCTTCTGGTTCCACTGACGGAAGCAGTTCCATCCATAGAACGTTGGTGTTGGATCCCTCCCTGTGTTGCTCTGCTTTTAAGCTTTTCTGTTTTAAGGTATGTGCATTGGTGTTTTAAAGAGCTCCATCAGACAAGCATTTTATTGAAAACTTGTTACTGGGCACTCACGGATTTTCCCTCTCATGACATCATCTGCTTCCCATGTGCCTCACGCTCCTCCTAGCCCTTTTCACGCCACAAAATACACCCCAGTAAGTTTGACTTATTTTTAAAGACGGAAGTTGCCACTATCCCGTGTTGTGTGCAGAAGAAGCAGCACAATCAAAATGGCCTACTGCATGGGCCACGTGCATGTTGTTTACTTCCTCTTTTGAAAGTGGAAGTAATGAGGGATAAACATGCGGGCAGAGAAGCGACAGTAAACAAACACAATGTTCCGTGTGTGATGACAGAAAAATTGTGTATAGTATACTGCCCTTGAGAGTCTTTGAGTAAAAGTGTATATAGAAATACTTTAAATAAACAAAGACATGTGTGACTGGGGCTGTTTAGTATTAAGAGAAAAAGTAGAGATGAACTGTCCTGTTCATAAAGCAGTGATGATCTGGGGCATAGATTAGAACCAGAGAACTATTACTACCACAAAATATTGGATGGTTAAGGAGCTGGATAGAGAGTGTGGGAAGTTGTCCTTTGTAGAGCACATTCATATGACCGTCCAAGTCCATGGTGGCTTTCAAGTCGTTTTGATACAAGTGCCAAGAACAAATCTATGTCAACTGCATACTTGCTGATCAGCAATCAGTACAACACAAACTGATCAAAAAACACATTTTCCATAGCAAGACGTAAAGAAGGAGCCATTGCTCATAGGTTCCTCTTTAGAACTGGGGTTGCTTCTTGCTATCTCCCTAGCACAATGGCTACTAACAAAAATTAGCTTGACAAGACTTTATTGTAATATGAATTAAGAAGAATAAATGCCACCATGACAGGATTGCTTGTCCCCATCATTTTTTTAAATCATTGCCAAAAGAATGATCTCTTCAAGATTCTTTGAAATCCTGTGAAATAAACAAACAACTGCCTGAAATCCTAATTTAGCTTTGCTGTTTCCAGGATTTCTCCTCTAACGTCTGAGCTCTTTTGTCTCCTCTACTCCACAGTTTCCCCTATTCTGTAAATATTCAGTTTTGGTGACATAAACTCAAAGTTTTATTGTGCCGTTAGCTTTGATCGAAGGCGCTGCTGAAAGTTGTTTCGGAATTAAATATCTAAAACAAACCATTTTGAAGCACAGGCCTTCACTATTTCATGTCTGGAATGAAGAAATTTCATCTTAGAGAGAGCAAGCTGTCTTTCACACCATATGGCTAATGGTAGTGCATAGCAATTAGCTGGACTGATTAATGGGGAACAGACTCTAATTTTATGCTTATAATTGAGGCTGCATTTGAACCCCTGGTGCAGATTCAGCACATCCTAACTTGCACTTACAATGGGAAGGAAAGAAAGTGGCAGGGAAATCAAAACTGCTACGCCTTATTGTTTGGAAGGGCAATATCACTACACTTGATCATATCAGTACAATTGATCACAGATTTGTGTGCTAAGATCAGGCAGCCTAATACACAAACAGCATCATTTATACTTCTGTCAATATCTACGAAAACCCAAAAAGATTTTAATAGCCTCTTAGCTACTTATTTCAAGGAAACCCTGGGAACGGTTTCCCATTTTTGCCTATACAGGTTTGTAAAGCAGAGAGAAACTGAAAGATCTACTGAACATCAACTACAATACAAATATAAAGTCAGTATGCCAAATTAATCGAACCATTTGGGGATGGAATAGTTTTTCATGTCAAGATAGATTGGCAGCAATATAATTTATTGCCAAAGTACATAAAATGAGCACAAATTCTTTCCTTGCCTTGCCTAATCATCCTTCTATTCCCCTCTCCTTTCTTCTGTTTCCCCACTCCCCCTGTGCCTATTTTAAATTATAAGCCCCATGGGGTAGGGATCTGTAAAGCACATTGTATGTAGATGATGCTATATAAATTTAATTATATTTAATTATATGATTTAACTATATTTTTTAAACTTTTGTATATTTCTATTTATATGTTTTAATTGTAGATGTTTTAAATTTTGTAAAGCCACCTTGAGTCCCAGTATTGGGGAAAAGGCAGGATACAAATAAATATAATTAATAAATAAACTGTTATAATAATAATTTAATAATAGTAGTAGTCATATATATTCTCTTAAAATGTTCCGTATATTTAAAGTAAGTATGTAGAATTTGTATATTTTAAAAAGCACCAAATAATTTGGGTTGGTACTATAAATGAAAGGAACTTTTGTGGGTGTCAAAATTCTAAGTTTTATCGGCTCACACTGTAATCACGGGAAATCTTGTTACTGTTTGGAATAAAGGAAGGATAGCTGGTCTCTGAAACAGATGCAGCCCAGATAAAATTAAGCTTCTCAAAGTCTAAGTGAAATCACTGTTACTTAATTATAAACAAATTTAAATTCCTTTAATTTCAGTGTGACGTAGGTGTGTCTAACTTTCTCCAAATTTCACCTATTACATGTATTTTAAAAAGGGTTGCCAGCTTCCCCCACCTCCTGGATCTGAATTTTAACAATTATATAACAGGTTCCATGATCCTGGAACACTCCATTCATGTTGTCAGTTTTAGCCCAGTTCTTCATCCTTGTCTTCCGAGGCAGTGGCTGGCAAAATTCAGGCTTGCAAGATCTTTTTTTTGTTTTTTTACTAAAATGCTGACATCTACCAATCAGAGCCGGATACAAAATCGTGATTCAAGGGGCAGAGTTAATTATCAATTGCATCCCATAAAACATATACTGGGATATATACAAATCTGCATGTGAGTTACCATAGAGTAGAGATTCTAGCATATCACTCTAAAACTGGCCAGAAAAGCTGAACCTGTTCAAAAGCAACCAATTCACACTGATTTTACAAATGAGGAACACCAAAGCTGAGAGACAAGAATTGGCACAAAGCCAGCCATGGCAGAGATTTTTTTTCTTCCTTTGGTCTTATTAAATTCAGAAACCCTTGGAGATCTACTGCAAACCACCCAGAGAACTACCAGCAGATCCGGATCTACATTTTGCCTACCTCAATCAGTTTGGAGTCATCTGCAGGTTTGATGAGCAGCCCCTCTACTCCTTTGTCCAAGTCGTTATACAGATAATAAATGACACTAGCTCTGCGGTATCTCACTCATTTGTCACTTTTCGCCAGCTTGACAAAGAGTCATTGATGAGCAAGGACCTAAGAATAGCCTTGCTGAATCAGACCAAAGGCCTATCTAGTCCAGCATGCTGTTCAGATAGTGGCTGCTGATGGGAAGCCCACAAGTAGGACATACTCTCCAGCAACTGGTATACAGAGACATACTGCCTCCGATACTCGAGTAATATATAGCCATCATGACTACTAGCCACTGACAGCCTAATCCTCTGTGATTCTTCCGGTACAGTTCATGAACCAGCTACAAATCCACCTAATAGTAGCATTAACAAGCCCACATTTACCAGCTGGGTTTCTTCCTGTCGCACAGGCAAAAACACAGTATACGTCAGGAAAAGAAATATGATGATAGTTCTTAAGGAGACCCATATCTCACTTTGAGAAGCCAAACTCTCAAAGAAAGTACACACTGCTTCATAATTGATCCTAGCAAACAACACTAGAAACTCATAATGCTCACTTGGAGAACTTTCTTCCACATCAGAGTTTCATTATTTGGAGATTCCCGAAATATATATAAAAATACTAATTTCATCTAAATTGACATGTGTTTAAGGACTATGATCTAGGGCACCCTTGCCCTTCAACGTAGTGCCCTACAGATTTGTTGAACTACACTTTCCATCATCCTGCCCAGCACGACTAATGGAGGTATAGTCCAACACATCCAGAAGGCACCAGGTTGGGGAAGCCTAATCTAGAGTTCTCAAATGGGCAGAAAAGAAACACCTTAACATCTATAAAAAGGGGAAAGATGCTGCAATCAGTTTCAACATAGCGACCCACAGAGTTGCTGGTGCTTAATTTTGCCAGATTCAACGAAGCCCACTCTGAATAAAGAGGCATATGGAAAGATTTCCAGAAAAGGATGAACTTTGTACAGAGCCAATGACTTCTTATCCAAGACTTCAGAATGGAGGTAAATTTGCCACCGTGAATGGTGCCATTGAAACGAAGAAGCCATAGTAAACTTAATCACACGAGTCTTTGCAGCACCCAGGCCTTATATCTGCATTACAGATATTATCGCCTTGGCCACAGACCATACAGTATTCCCCTCCCTGGCCCCTGTACTCCTTTCACAAGCAGTCTATAGGGCATCTCACTGATGAGAATAAATGTAAAGTATAAAGACGACAATATTGTTGACATTTCAGCCCAGCGGAACTCAAGTCCACTGTGATAGCAGTGGCCTAACATTGTGATTTTACTGCTGGAGATTGGGCTGAATAATTACTCCTCCTTGAAAGTCTATAATTTAGATGTGATTCTTTTCTCAGTGTAAAGACATTTCCCGTGCCTATTAAGGGTCCCATGTCTAAATGGAAACATCTCGTGTTGTATATTGTTCAGATTGAGCTCTAATGGATAATTGAAAATGGGCATGATGACTGTGACTTTGCTGCTAATTGCACACGTAGAACTGTGCTATTTTGGGCTTGTTGAAGGCAAAGAAAGCTCTGTTTTCAGTCCCCAAATAGCTCCAGGTTCAACTTAGTTTTTGAGACAGAAATTCATTTTCTCATAGCTAATTAAATGGTGACAGGATCTTTCTTACCTGCACATTATTTCATGGGTGAGCAGAACTCTGCACATTTCTGGGTTCTTGTCTTGGCCTTCATATACTATCGCCTAGAAAGAAAAGACAGGGGGATTTTATTTTATTTTATTAGCTGCAAAGTGAATGCGCCTGGAGAAAATGATCACTATCACAGTACATGAATGTCTAACTATGGGGCAAGCCAGTTAGCTTTGCTTAAAAACAACGGCATCCCTGCAAAAACTACCTCAAGATTTGTTGTCGGAGAGCTCCAGAAGCCGAGCCGAGCAAGCTTCGCTCATCTCTCTTCTGTTTTTACTGACGCATTATGCACATCTTCTGAACACTGTGTAGGATAGCCTTTTTTAGTAGTCAAGACAACCACAATGTTCTTTCCAATTCAGAATAAAATATAAACTTAACAGCGTAAAACACACACATACATACGAAGGCTCAGTCAGAACACTATGGGGCTTATTCATAAAATGAAAAAGTTAATATATTTTTAATTCAAAAAGCATGGCTGTTCACTTAACTAGCTACTACATGAGTACAGAATCTGATTCACAACGTGCTCTGTAAAACTCCAGCCTAGTTAACTGTGCTAACAAATTAAAGGAGAGTAAATTCCTGTAAATGCAAATAAACAAGTTCTGGAAAACAAGAGAATAAGGCAGTACAGACACCCCATTAGTGATACTCTTTGTCAATATTTATGTCTCCTTGACGCATTATGCATTTAGGCGTACACTTAAGGACGGAACTATACGTTAAGCTAAACCCCTTTGGGCCAGTTGATGATCATATGGAGTTAGAGGGAGAATTGGAGGGTGCACACCCTATCATGAAGCATGCTTGGCTCAAGCAGCAGAGTAGTAGTAGTAGTAGAATGAGAACACTCCTCCTGTTGCACTGCCCCATGCTTCTGGGTGCCCAAAACTTGCTGCCACCAGCCATTGCCCAGGCAGTGTTTCAGACAGTGAATTAAGGACAGCCGCGCTGCCAGAATATGCAATCCCCTATGAGACACTGCAGCTCCAGCCCCCAGCACTGGCAGCCAGGTGCTCCACAGCCAAGCCAGCCCCCTGCCTGGTAGTGGAGCACCAGCTGGGTAGCAGCTAACGGTGGGTTCCTTTATTTTGTTTGAAGTGCAGCTCAGCTGGAGAACCGGAACTGGCGGGAACTGCCCACAGGTAGGGTGGCCATTTATGCATCACCAAAAAGGAGTAACCACTTCACCAAAATGGAAGACAGAGGAGGATACCATATGATAATTTATATGCATAAATGCACATTTATTTCTTCATTTCATTTAGCAATAATAACTGTAATTTAAATAGAAATACGACACGTCTCACCATAGTGAGGAAGACTGACCTGCTGTGTGCCTGCCCAGTCTGTTGTGGATGGGCAATTTTCAAGGCCCTTCCCTGCTCTCCCTCCTTTCGGGTTTTCAACTTTAAACCTGGGCAACCCATAAAATATAGAACACCTTCAAACAACGGACTGTCCTATGTGAAGTAGGACATGTGGCCACCATAACTGGTCAGGGCATGTAGGAAAAGGCCTCTGCCAAGTTTTGTGAAGCGTTGCCACAGCCTTGGTAATGTTTTGTGAGACTTTGGCAAAGCATTGCGAAACTTGGAGTGGCCTCTGCAAGGTCGTGTTCTTCAACTGCTGGTGTCGGCCATGGAGTGTTTGGCTGGGCAGCAGCTGCGGCTGCCTCTCTTCAGTGCCTCAGCACCTGGCTAAGTAGTGGCTGTCAG
The DNA here is from genome assembly GCA_029215795.1 of Anniella stebbinsi. NCBI lineage: Eukaryota > Metazoa > Chordata > Lepidosauria > Squamata > Anniellidae > Anniella > Anniella stebbinsi. The sequence continues at coordinate 101,238,952 of JARDYH010000005.1, forward strand.
TGGGGCAGACTACAGCAGCGGCGGCCGGGCACCATTTCCTTGTCTGCTCTGCTTCAGTGGCAAAATGGCTTGGGGCGGCGCTGCCTGTTGGCCAATTATCTGCCCACAATCCCTTCCCAAGCTGAACATAATTCTAGTTGTGGGGATGAACAGGGAGGGGGAGGAGTAGAATTGAGCAGCCTCTGACCACCTGCCAAGTCTCCCCTGCAAATGTCCCCTCATTAGTCTTAGGAGCAAATTAAAGAGGCCTTTGTTTGCTTTACAACATCTCTCCCCACCTTAGGATGATTTAAGTGAATGCCTAAAAGTGGCATGTGTTGTGTGGCCAATTGTCCTACTTTACAGAGGACCGTCCTCTATTTTTGAGAGCTGCCAAAGAACAGCCCTCTATTTGAAGAGGTGTCCAGTCAAACTCTGGTTTAAAGTCAAAGAACCATAAGGAAGGAGACCCATCAACAACAGCTGTAGACTCAGGAGGCACACAGGTCACCTAGCCAGTCTTCTTCCCTTCTAAATTTGCACATGCACATTTTATGCAAATTTGTGTCCTCATTTGTCTTCTTTTATGGTGATGTGTTTCCTCTTTGAGGACGATGTGTAAATAGCCACCCTAGTGCCTGTGACCAATGCATGGTCTACAAACAAGAGTATTGCACAGGTTAGGCTGACCATCTGAAAAGGAGGACAGGGCTCATGTAACTTTAACAGTTGTAGAGAGAAGGGAATTTCAGCCAGTGTCATTTGTATGCAATTAGTTCCCGGTGAAACTCCCTCTTCATCACAACTGTTAAAGTTGCATGCACTATACTAGAGTGACCAGATACAAAAGAAGGCAAGGCCCCTGCACCTTTAACTGTTGTGATGAAGAGGGGACTTCACCAGGGACTAATTGCATACAAATGGCACTGGCTGAAATTCCCTTTTCTTTACAACTGTTAAAGTTACATGAGCCCTGTCCTCCTTTTCAGATGGTCAGCCTAGCACAGGTAGACTTGGAGTAGTTCCCTGGCCAATGTGGTTTGCTACTACATGATGTGAAGATTACTCTTCAGGCCTAAATTCAGAAATGGTGGGACTCATCTGCCTGTTAGTTCCAGTGCTCCTGTATCTTTAAGGCTGCAATCCTATACATCTTCACTTGAAGCCAGTGGGATTTATAGCTGAATAAATAAGTCTACATAGAATTGGGCTGTAAAATGACAAGAAAGGGACAATTTAGCCAGGTACTGTTTCCCCTATCTCAGTGCTGCTTTACTGTTTACACAGCAACATTCTACATAGAGCCTATCTACACACGCAGGATAAAACACTTTGAAAATGTTTTGAAAGCTGTATATGGAGTGTGTCCTGGGCCCCAACAGTTCTCAAAACTGTTATAAACCATTTTACATCGTTTTAAAGCAGTAGTGTAGATAGGCTCATAGTAACCACAATGCACTATCTGGAGGAAATATTACATTTTGCCCATGTACAAAATATGCCCTTGATGTGTTTGGAATCAGTGCTACCTGAGGAGAAGTGAGACTCTACACTACAAATGGAAAACACAGAGGATTTCCAATGGGCCAGGGTGAGGTGTGTGTCCCTTTAAAAAAAAAAGTTTGATATGCAGAAATCAGCAGGCTTTTCTTGGCACTGGGCTCTGTTCACCTGCTAATTGCTGCTGATCAAACTGCTGTTTAAAGGAACAGCTACAGGGGCCAGTTCAATAGTTGGCAACCCTAATAGGGGAAAGGAGGGGGGAAAGGCTTGCTGCTGAAATCTGCAACAAACAATTTATTGAGGTCCAATAAAAATGGCAAACAGCCTCACGCAGGGAATACCGCTGTGCAAGGGCATATGTTTTTGCAGGACTGAGCTCTGCATTTGCAATACTTAACCTTTCCTGCCATTTTATTAAAGGCAAGCCATTAGTAAGCTCCTTTTACTAGGGTGAGCAGATGCAAAGGAGGGGAGGGACTCCTGTATCTTTCTGTTCACAGAAGAGGGAGTTTCTTCAGAAGCAGCTTGTGGTGTGAGGCTAAGGAAATCTGCACCTCCTCAGATTCCCTCTTCTGCACAACCATTAAAAGTACAGAAACCCTCTTGTCCTTTGTATGTGGTCATCCTACATATTGCAAATCACACACTCATAAAAAAATACTTCCAAATTCAACAGCAGTTCATATGCTACATAAAGGTAGGAAAAGAAGCGACGCAAATGACTTTGTTTCTTCTCTTTATTTTTAAATGTGCTCAGTAATGAGCTATGACCTATCCTATCAATTGTGATTCTTCATTTCCTGTTTCTGTATAATGGAAGCACAGAAGAATTGCCTTGCTAGATCAGACCAAAGTTCTACCTAGCTTACTTTTATCTCCTACACTGGCCAGCCAAATGATTTCCATCCCCTGTTCTTATTCTAGGTATACTGCCTCTGAATATGGGGGTTCTATTGAAGCCATCATGGCTAATAACCTTCGATGGATCTATTCTACGCCAATTTGTCTAACCCTTTTATAATGTATGTATGAAGTGCCAGCTCCTATTACAGGTTTAAGGAATATCCATGTCTGTGTGTGAATAGGTTCAGGTGGGATGGGAAACATGTGGCCCTCTAGATGTTCTTGTACTGCAACTCCCATCATCTCTTGCCACGGACCATGCTGGCTAGGGCTGATGGGAGTTGTAGTCCAACAACATTTGGAGGGCTCTCCCCGCCCACTCCTGATCTGTGCAAACAAAAGTGGCTCACATCTACTTGGTGCAATGCTCCTAGATGCTTGGAGGCAGGATCTACACTACTGCTCTATAACGGTATTGAAATGCACTGACAGTTGTTGGGTCCCATGACACATGCCATATACCATTTTCAAACCGCTTTCAAAGTGTAGATCTGGCCAAAGTGACAAGGCATATCTACAACATCTTTGATGCTAAGTTACAGTCAACAGTATCACGATCGTGGCATCCCTAACACAAATGATCAGTAGAGATCCCTGATTTATATATATATATATATATATATATATATATATATATATATATGGGGGGAGCTAAAATTAAACAGCACAGCACAACAGTAGAAGTATCACATAACATATAAAATGAGGTGATTTGGCACCGCTGTAACTTTTGCCTTTGAAAATGTTGCCCACTGAAGGCAGTGGTGGGGAGAGGAGGGGGGGTCGCCTGTGCAGCAGCCATGAATCTTAGCCAGCAAAAGTAATTGCTTAAACATAGTATTATCACACTCCAGTACAGTATACTATGTTTTAATATGATTTAGTAGTGCCATAAATAATAACGCTGATGTTGCTGTAGCTTTTCCACAACATTTCACGCCAACTGCACTTTTTGAAAAAGCTCTAGCAGAGCTTGTACAGACTTGAGTTTCTCAGTGCATAATTTTTTGGGGGAGGGGGTTGTTCTTACATCTCTGTTCCCAGATCTTATCCCTTTCTCTTCAACCAAGATCTTAGCTTGAAACTTGGAGGGATTTCACCCTGTACTACTTAATATTGCATTGTTTATTTTTAGTTCACTCATTTGGCCATTGTGTAAAGTGTGGTTCTCTAGCCTGTAGAGAGCACATTGAGGTCATAGGTTCTAATCCTGTCTTCTGCCACACTTAGGGGACCTGGGATCTAGACTGCTACAAAAAAGTTAAAGTGGGGGATGGGAGAATGCTGGAGCTGAGTAGTAGCTCATCCTTTGCATGGGTCTTCCTGCGCTCTCTAACATCATGATCCTAAATACATCCACTTATATATACATTTCACTAGTTTCAGTAAACTGTAGGGTAAACTTACCACTTCAGATATACGTGAGGGAGATATTCCATGGGGCCCCTACCATGGTCCCCTCTACAAGGATTCGCTTTTGCGCCCGGTTAGGCGATTATGCACATAATTGCGAAGGGCATTTACACCTAATCCCTCTGCACGAGAGGCGGCGAGAAGCGGCGAAGCGCATTAACAGATGTCCAAAATGCGCTTTACAAGTAGTTAATGCGCATAAGCGCTTATTCACACAGTCAAAATGCGCTTTAACGGACGGAGCAAAATAAAACTCGCGATTTAACGCGCATTCAATAATGCGCATAATCGGGGAGATAACGCACCTCTACGCCCGATTTGCGCTCCGTTCTTGTAGAGGTAATTTTTTTAATGCGCCTTGAAAGAGCTTTAAATGCCTCTTGTAGAGGCACCCCATGAGCCTTGCTGAATGTTTGAATCAAGCTCTTACTGACTAGTCTATGCACTCAGAAACACAGCCTTGGCACCCTGCGACTAAACACATTCATAGCAATCCAGAGATTCCATGCAGACTAGGGTCCAAGAGCTGTGTGTGCAAAGGGCCAGAAAGGCATGAGCGTAGCATAGGGGCATGTGCACTGTTGAAGTGAGAAAGCCTCTGCATGTAAGGGAATGTGGTTGCGCACTGGAGAGTACATGGTGCTCCAGATATATGGTACTGGGAGTGAGTAAGCTCTGTTGAAAATATTGGGACTAAGGTCCCCTCTACAAGGATTCGCTTTTGCGCCTGGTTAGGCGATTATGCGCATAATCGCTGAAGCGCATTTACGCCTAATACCTCTGCACGAGAGGCAGCGAGAGCCGGCGAAGCGCATTAACGGATGACCAAAATGCGCTTTACAAGTAGTTAATGCGCATAAGCGCTTGTTCACATAGCCAAAATGCGCTTTAACGGCCGGAGCAAAATAAAACTCGCTGTTTAACGTGCATTCGATAATGTGCATAATCGGAGGGATAGCGCGCCTCTACGCCCGATTTGCGCTCCGTTCTTGTAGAGGTAAATTTTTTAATGCGCCTTGAAAGAGCTTTAAATGCCTCTTGTAGAGGCAGCCTAACTTTTACATGACACGTTTGAGGTACTAAACTAGTGGTTTGTCTTTATAGGATAGGATAATCTTTACCATTCTTCTCCAGCATACTAACAGGAAATATGGAAAGCTTTTTGGTTGTCACTGCCAATCACCATAGAGATATGAAGAGAGAATGGGATCCTAGGAAATCGTGATATTTGCTTAAATAACTTACTATTAGTTCATTTCACTTCCCATCAAGTAGAGTGACCATATGGAAAGGAGGACAGGGCTTCTGTATCTTTAACAGTGGTATTGAAAAGGAAATTTCAGCATGTGTCGTTTGTACACATGAAGTACCTGGTGAAATTCCCTCTTCATCACAACTGTTATAGCTGCAGGAGCCCTGCCTTCTTTTGTATCTGGTCATTCTAATATAGCTCCTGCAGCTTTAACTGTTGTGGTGGTGAATAGGGAATTTCACCAGGTGCTGCATGCATACAAATGACACCTGCTGAAATTCCCTTTTGCATTTTGCTTAGCCTTAAACATAGCAGCAAATGTCCACTGCCCGCCACGTCAAGGTGCATAATATCCAAAGCCAGCGAAGTTATTTTGGTATATAAGGCACCTCTCCCCATCCTCGCCAGCATAAATAGTATAATAACAAAGTAAATAAATAACAATTTGCTGCCCTTTTATGACACCCCCAACTCTGCTGCCTGAGGCAACTGCCTCACTCTGCCTCATGGTAGGGCTGGTCCTGCTTCCCATTACAGTCAATGGAAACATTCCCATTGATTGTCTTTAAAGCAAACAATACCTCTTGGGTTCTTTAGGGATCATTGCCGTCAGGCTTTTGTTTGCAAATCATCATGGTCAGCTACTTTCAGTACAAAGGGGTTGGGCTACTGCAAATTTCACAGGTTTAAACATGAAAAATCCTCCTATAATCAAAAGGCGTTGCAAGTGATCGATAGTGTGGAGAGGTGATCAAGAGTGGACTTTTGACCGCAGGAATGGAAGAATACAAAAGGCTTAATTTTATTTGATTTGTCAGGTTATCTGGGCACTGCCAAAATAAAAGAAAAGCCAGCGAAGCTGGGGCAATGGTGTTTTGCACTGAATAATTGATTTTGCATTTAATACAGCACAGTAGGACCTCAAAGGAATTTCTCCCAAAGTCAGAACTGAAGATGTTGAAGCCCCACCACTGTGCATGCTCATACACCAATCTTGCTAGCACTGGAGTCAATGTGAGCTTAATTGTAGCAATATCAGCTTCACTAGCTACAAATAAGAGCAAGCAGGTTTAATTCCCTTCGTACTTCACTTCCTCCCCTTCTCTTCTTGCATCTGCTATGCTTACTTAACCTCCAGGTACCTAGTTGTTTTTTTTAAGACCCAGCTAAATAACAATAATGAATGAACAGAGTCAACAGTGTGGTATCTAATCACCTGTCTGTTGTGTTTAACATCAGCAGTCCTTTTGCTGATGTGAAGAACAGCCTTAGACTTGGGACGCTCTGGGGGCTAACTTCAATGTCTTAGCACCAAGCTATTATCAAGGCCACAGTACATATTGAGATTGAGAGTTGAACATGGAACTGGCCCAGAGACACAAAAAGAGTTTCTTTACTTCTTGAACCCTGTGCCATGAAGCACATATAGAGTAGTATCTCATATAATACTAGAACCCAATGAGGTCAACCCATGAAGCTGGCTGATGTGAGATTCAGGATGGATAAAAGGAAGTCCTTCTTCACATAATTAAACAATGGAACCCACTACCACAAGATGTAGTGATGGCCGCCAATTTGGATGGCTTTAAAAGGGTTAGACTGATAAAGTGACCATATGGAAAAAGAGGACAGGGCTCCTGTATCTTTAACAGTTGTATAAAGAAGGGAATTTCAGCTCTGCTCTCTTTTGTATCTGGCTATACTCCTGAAGAGGGAATTTCACCACATGCTGCATGCATGCAAATGACACCTACTGAAATTCCCTTTTCAATATAACCGTTAAAGATACAGGAGCCCTGTCCTCCTTTTCATATGGTCACCCTAGAAGGATATGACTATCAATTGCTACTAGTCCTGATGGCTATGTGCCATCTTTAGTATCAGAGTCAATAAGCCTATATATACTAGTTTCTGGGGAACATGGATGGGAAGGTGCTGTTGCACCTGTGTCCTGGTTGTAGGTTCCTGGTCGACAGCTAGTTGGCCACTGTGTGAACAGAATGCTAGACTAAATGGACCCTTGATCTGATCCAGCAGGGCTCCTCTTATGTACTTATGAGAGTCACACATTGCTGGAAATGGTGAAGAGACACAAAGCCACATATAGAAAGCTTGCCAAGACTTCTACATCTCTCTTGTAGGGTTGCCAACTGGCTAGAAGAAGCTAGAAGACGGGAACAGCCTGGTCATTGCCACTGTCTACTGTACTTTTAGCAAAGCTTAGACACACAGAGGTCAGCAGGCAATTCTATTCATAACACGAGGCTAAATATTATGACCTGAAGATCAAACTGCTATTAAAGGGACAGCTGTATGAAATGGTTCAAAAGTTGGCAACCCAGCCTGTAACTCATCCATATAGTGGTGGGTAGTCCTGAAACTAGTACCTTCTTTTGCAGATAAACATACAGAATAAAAAGGCAAGTTAATTCTGACAGAATTCCACCCCCAACCCATAGCCATTCTATGAACAGCATCAAAAACCATGCAAGTGCCAGGAAGGTCCGTAGCACAGCAACAGAGCACACACTTTATATGCAAGAGGTCCCAGATTCAATCCCTGACATCTCCAGGTAGACCTAGGGAAAAAAACCTGCCTGAAACACTGGGGAGCTGCTGCGAGTGAATGTCAACAATACTGGGCTAGATGGACCAAGGGTCTGACTCAGGATAAGGCAGCTTCCTACAGCCTTACCGAAGCTCCAGAAGATGTTAGATTACACCTACCCACATTATATATGCAACAGTGGCGAGAACGTCCACCCAAAAAGTGTTCAGCATCTGTGCGCAAGTACTGCAAAAATCAGATCCTATTCACACCACCATTTTGAGCATAATTGTTCTTTCATCCCAAATTGTGTAGTGCACATGGTCAAAGCCATGCGAAATGCCACAGCATACAAAACTACAGTATGTAGTCTCGGTGAAACTCAGGCCAAAAAAATAATAATGCTCAGCCTTGCTTGCGCATGGAGATAATGTAAACTGGTCCTTACTGCCTGTTCATCAAGCTGACATAACATGACTAAATTTGCCATTTCAAACAAAAAGGAGGGGGTAAGTGAACATACACTTCAATCTTTATAATAAAAGAGGATGTGTACCTGTCTGTCCATCAGCACCTGGACACCTAAATAAAACCTGATATGCTTACTAAGGGCACCCTAGGAGTGTGCACCTTGGGCTTATTTGGCTTTTACAAATATGTTAATTTAAATTTATATTAATGCATCTCTACGGTTGAAGCCTGCAGTAACATCTTCAGCCACCAGGGGCAGACTTCCTGAACCAGCCCGTAGCTTTACAGCCCATACAGTTTGAAGTTATGGCAGATTAGTAGACAGAGGGACAGAATTATATTTGCCTGCCCCTCAGGGCAATGGGGTGTACATACCCTCCCTCAGGAGCCTATGGGGTGCCCCATGGCAGGGAACAGGGTGGGTACAATGTGACCAACTCTGACAGCTGTGTAAATTTGCTTGAAGGCTTTGCTGTATCAAATTCAGAGCTAATCCAGCTAGTTCTAGAATAAGGCCGACATGTAACTTCCCAAGGACCTTGGGTGAGCAGCTGCCTGCTAGCCTTCCTTTGTCCCATTACCAAGACCAAAATGAGTACACTAGTCTTAGGTCTGTGAGCCTCTAGCTGTGATGAAATGTCTGGAAAACCAAGGAAAAGCTTGGTTCAGTTTGGGAGTTGCCACATGCCAAGATACACAGAATTCACCTCAATATCTTGGTTCTCAGTTGGTTCTCTTATGACTTTACCTCTTCCCTCAAATATATTGAGCACTAAGTGACAATGTAATCAACATATGGTTGAAAATATATACAATGTTGGTTTCAAAAAGGAAGCCAGAACAGTTCAGGTCTCAGCCCTTTGCAGCTGCCAGAAACACAGGTTCCTCTACCGGAAGGCGCTAAAATATTGCTCCTTTTCCAAAAGCTTATTTTGTACACACTTTTTCATCTAAATTTCCAAATATATATTTTTCATATTGTGTTTCTGAAATGCAGACTTCTGGTGGGATACTGATCCCAAAACATTCTGCAAATTTCTGAATGCGGGTTACAACGGGATATCATCATAAAAATTTAAAAAGAAGTGAAGTGAAAGTCCCTGGGTATAAAGTTAGACTACTGCAGAACTAAAAATAATTTTGCAAATCTGCACCATAGCCCACATGGGTAAAGAAACAAACAACCATGTGATGAGATTTTTTTTTTTTGTTTACTTCCTTTGCAGTTTTAACTTTGTGGATGGCACACTGTGAGCTCACAGGTTTATAGATTGGGCCTCAGATCCAAACTTTATTCTGCTCAAGGGATATTCCCACCAACAAAATGGGGGAGGTGACTTTTGCTGATGCACTCTCCCCACCCCCACTGCATCCCTTTCTGAAAATCTGCTGCAGAGTGTTGGGGAACCTTCTACAAGGGATGGGAGTGGGGATCAGGAGGGAGGGGTTGCCTTTTCTCCCATTCTATCAACAAATTGCTCATGGATTGAAAGCCTCCCATGGACAGACGGAATCCTTCTATTTGCAGAAGGTTAATAGGATCCAACCCAGAAAGACAGGTAGATATGTTAAGAGATTGCCTGACCCACCCCTTTCCTTCAACTGGGTCAACCATATGGGCCTGTTCAGACAACACGCTAAGCCTTGGTTAGGCCACTAACCCTTTTGCAGAAAATGGTTACTGAGCATGTTTAAACTGTGGTTATGTAGCCAACATGGTTAGGAACAGTTTACACGACATGCTAAGTCATGGTTTACATGACATACTAAGCCATAATGTTTAGCTTGAAATGCTTAACCGCCATGGATAACCATGTTGTCTGAACAAGGTCTATGTCAGCCATCCTGATTTATTTTTAATTCACAGTTTTGGATACTCTACTGAAATAGACTTTCCAAAACCCCTTGTAGATTTGTAGTCACAATTAACTTGTTGTTCCAATGGTTTTAGCAGGACTTAGTAACAACTACCTTTTGCTGGATTGGAGCCCATATCTATATACTATCTGCATGAGTGAGTTTTAGGTTCTTGGTACCATTACTCTGGAGAACCATTTGACTAAAAGGCGCAGTATGAACCCAATAATAAATAAAATAAATAAATGTCCACCAAGCTATTTCTTACCAGTTATGTTATTATATTTAAATCCCACTTTTTTCCCTCTTGCAAAGGACCTAAGGCCGCTTACATAGTCCTCTTCTACATTTTATACTCACAACAGCCCTATGAGAGGTAGGTCAGGCTGAGAGTCAGTGATGGGCCCAAAGTCACCTAGTGAGCTTCATGGCTAAGTGGGGACTAGAACCTTAGTCTTTCAAGTCCCAATCCAACACTCTAACCACTACACCACACTGACTCTCTTGAAGGGATCTAAAAGCAAACAGATCAGTAATGCTTAGATAAATGGAAGTGTTTCATACATAAGGCTACCTCTATATATTTACAAATGGAGAAGGTAAGCATAAGCCACAATAAAAAGGTTTGGACTATGGCACCCAACAGTGCATATATTGTTGTACCTAGAAAGAAAAGGCTGTAATGTTTTAGATTAAAATCATTTCCCCAGCAATATTTAATTAGCCACAAATGCCCTAATTCTGTTTTCCTGCTGCAGACTGGCCTCCCATTCTTTGCGATGAGAGTTTTAATATGGAGAGAGCAATATTAAAGGAATGGGCCCCCAAATGTAGTGAGTCTATCCTTGCTCAACAGCTCTAAACCAAAAGGTGCTCATTATTGTTCTCATTCTCTTGCCCCTGACATGCCAGCCCGCTTATCGTCATGAATTCACATGAATTAAATAAAACCCTCCCCCCCCCCACGGCCCTAATATGTTCATTTTGAATGCTTCTCAAACATTTGCAGGGAAACAGCTCTAGCGTAAATATCCCAGAACAAATGGCTGTATATTATACAGGAGGGAGCAGTTGGGATGCCAGACTGGGAAAGCACCAGGGCCATCTGGCCCAGGCAGTCTCTCCAAAATCCTCAGCTTTGTTTTCACCCCCAGACTCCAAACAACACATTTTCCACTGTGATGAGTTTACGTTTTCCCAAACACGCAGGCCCTGATCGTGCATGCAAATTTCAGGCTTCAGCATTCTTCTCCGTATGAGGAAATTAAAATCACCTGCACTTTCTGACATGTAACCAAAGGGACACCGGAGCTGCTAAAACCTGGCTCGACTGCAAACGTCCGATCGTTCCAAAGGCACATTGTGCTTTGCAGCTCAGATTCGGCCGAGTTCTTTTCTGAACGGATTCATAATATTTTAATCACATACGTGCCAGCTGCAGAACTCTGCGATGCACTGAGCGGAGAGCTGATTGAATATCTATGTGCCCTGACACAGCAAGATCAAGCCACAAGTTGTATCACCAATGACTTGATACAGCTTCTAGGAATGGAGGAAAGGTCTCCTGAAATCAGCTGGATGCAAGTCCATGTAGTGCTTTAGGATTGAGTTGCAAAGAACTCTACTTCAGCACTAAAGAGTTTAATTTAATACTGTATGTGCAAATTTGCATGCACATCATTCCAGTGCTGGGATCCACAGACAGTGTCTAGTTTTAAATCTATGATATGCCAAAAGCCAAGTGTGATATTGACACAAGGTGATATGTTCACAAACTGGATGCCTGACAAATGTTAAAACTTCACTAAATCAGCTCTAACTGAAGACAGTGTCAAAACTCTGATCTGAATCACGTTAGAAACGATACCATGATCCACTCTAGTTTCCAATGTAAAATGAAAGACTACACAATATAGGGAACTATTTATTCAGGTGCTATAATCAATTTCAACCTACAATGCTTACTTATGACTAAACTGTTTCAAGAGTTCTTTCTGAAAAATAGTCTTGCCTATTTTTAGGCTTCACTTTGTTGTAAACGCACAGCTAATGTTTGGATAATATCCATGACTTACAAAACACTATTATGACCTGCATTATTTTTAGATAGCAACATCTCACGTCAACCAATTTTCCATGACTTTCGTTTAGACAGTTGCAGGCACAATACCATCCAGATAGAACAAGAAAAAAATGATGACGATGATGATATAAGAATACAACTGAACCTAAATAATAAAGTGATTGCAAACACTTTGGATAAGAAACAAAGATATCCACTTATGGTGAAGTTAATCTACTGAATCAAATGGTTTTTACAGTTCAGTTACCTACATTTTGGTGCATGCCTGTGACATGACCACTGTAGATTTAAACAGTAAAAACCAGTCATTCCCTTTACTACAGACACTGTCTCTCTACTGGAGTATTCCTAGAGGCAAATAGGGCAAGCTATCCAAGCATTAACATTTGCGGGTATTTTAAAAAGATTCACAAAAATGTCTGTGCAACAGCGACTGCAGTCTAGGAAAGTCACTGTTGATGAATACATGTGCACAAGTCTCCAGCTGACACCACACCATTAAAAAATGCAGTGCTCCTGCCACAGTTTCATTTAGAAGTTGTCATTCCATTATCCAATTTGTTCTGAGACTTTTGTACTGGAATAGTACCCCTCTAAGTAGGCTGATATATATATATATATATATATATATATATATATATAAAATCTCACATTAAAAATTTAAGAATTTTTAAACCAGGCTTTGCACAATTTAATTACAAGCTGAAAGTTACTCGAGAATCTCCTTTATTATTCACACTCTGTTCTAAACCATAAGTGATGTCTCCATATTCGGACACATTGGCATGCCGTGTGTAGCACTGACCTTCCTTACTGAGGGCTGGATTAACTAGAGTACAAGACCTCCAAAACAAATTTGGTTTGCGTGGATATCTAACAAGCACCTTTGCATCCAGAAATAATAATCAGATCACACTACAAACATTGATCCAGGGTGTGTGTTTTTAAAATCCATCTGATACATGCTAATGTATCTTAGCATATACTTAATAAGAAAGCAAATGACACTACACATTTCACTATTTTTACAACCACATCCAGATGAAGACTTGCAAACATTTATTTATCAACTTTATTCCTCAAATCTGGATTTTGTCCTTTAAAACTGTTTTACTCCTCTATCCCAGCCCATTCCCCTCCTGAAAACTATTTTGTCCTACTGTTAGGTTCAGATGCAAAATCTATTATTTTAAAAAGTCCTTCTAAGGTGATAAAGGTTTATATCTGTAGTACAAACACTACAAATAAATGATAGCCATAATCCTACACTCGAGCTGTTTAATTCTTACAGGCATCCATGGAATTTAAGCAGCCTAAGCATGTGCAGGATTTCAGCCTATATCTCTTTTACTTTTCCTCAAGAAATCTCACTGGTGAAATTGACAAGAATGCAATCATAAGTAAAGTGCCTTGTTAAGGAAAGTGCTTTAAAGCTATAGAAACTTAAATAGTGGCTTTCCACTGGGGATCATAGTTAGGAAAGGGGGAAAACATTATCTCTTGCATGACTGTAATATGAAAGCTGTTCAATTATAATATTTAATGATATTTTGTACAATCAACCATACAATATGCAACCCTCCAAAACACTAGAAAGGCTTCTGTCTCTTTAAATATGTGCTTATAGATCAGGGTCAGCCAGTTCTGATTGCCACCTAGTACTTTTCAAGATTTTCTTTCAGTTTATAATTTAGGGGAGCTGTTTCTTTTTCAGCTCCCCTAGATTATAAACTGCATTTCAAAAGAGCATCTTTTAACGAGCTTGATCTGAATAATGGAATTGTCTAACATAATTACTCCATTTCCCCCCTTTTTCTTTCTCCCCCCCCCACCCCATTGTAAGGCAGCCATCAATAGCAGGAAAAGATGTTTAGGGAGCATCAAAGACAGTGTTCTAAAACAAACTCAACACTTTGACCTTTCAGCTTTGGTGTCAAAAAGCCACCAAAAACAAAGTCAAGCAATGAAAGTTTTAGAAGACAGAGTCTGAAACACTCAGAAGCTGGTTTATAAATACATGTGTGAATGCTGATGATTTTATCTGACCTTTAAAGTAGAGCAAAAAAACAAAACAAAAAAATACCACCAAAACTCCCAACCTCTTTCTGTAGAAAAACCAGAACCTGAATAGGACCACATACCAACTTTCAAAACATTAACATGAATGCTAATCATTTCTGATTTTAAAGCCTTCTAATTCTAGCATGAATATATGTAAATATATATAATGAGATGAGTTTAATTCAATCAGTACACAAAAAAATCACCGCACAATATTGTGATTTGGGGAAACAAAATTATTTCCTTCTTTGGCTCATCAATATATGTGTGTGTGTGTGTGTGTGTGTGTGTGTTGGCATGCATATGGATGCACACATGCAGTTTTTTTACCTGCAAACACAATTGCACAGCTCTAAGTGTGTACTCACACTTGAGCCTTCTAAATTAAATGCCATGCTCAAAATTTAATTTAAATTTAATTTAGCCTCCATCACAGAAGAGGGGTGGTCTTCACATTACAGATTAAAACTAGAGTTATCTTTGAATGTAACATTTCTAAAATAATTACTTATGCTCCCTGCATTCGTTTTACTGCCTAGTCACACAGTACAAATCTGTTGTGATTTAATCGCTGTCCCTAAAACACTAACAGAATAATTGCAAATAAGCAAAGGATAAATATTTGCTTCATTGGCTGGCTGCTGTTTGGTGATCCTGCGTTTGTTTTCTGTTTCTTTTTCATTGGTATAATTAAAGTGTGGGGAGGGTTTGGGGTGGGGAGAGAAATCCTGTGATGTGAAACCCTTCAGGGAGTATGAAGCTGCAATTTATTTATTTTTTAAACAGCTACTG